>CM069551.1:13522500-14751250 GCA_035773235.1 Eospalax fontanierii
TAGTGACTTTCCTTGCTTGTTCCCATAACCCAGTCCAGCACTCCTCAAGTACCCAGGCTTGACGGTCAGTACCCACCCATGTAGTACCCAGGCTGGATGATCAGTACCCACCCATGTAGTACCGAGGCTTGACAGTCAGTACCCACCCATGTAGTACCGAGGCTTGACGGTCAGTACCCACCCATGTAGTACCGAGGCTGGTTGATCAGTACCCACCCATGTAGTACCCAGGCTGGATGATCAGTACCCACTCATGTCCAGCCTCTTCTTTCCCCGGACTCACCTCTGAGACATTGTGAAACTAGTCTTGGAAATAATCTAAACAGTCATTATTTCTGTCTTTTAAAAGATCAGAATAATATCTCTGTAGTACCCCCACCCCCAACACAGCTGGTGACTCTGTAATACCATCAAGTTCTCAGTCTCCCACACTGCTCCTGTTTCATCTTTAAGAGACCATCATCTCTGCCCAGACCTGCTGACCGGAAGTTGTTATCTACCCCACCTGACTACTTGGGAACTGAAGGGCTGTGTCACCCATGGAGGAAAGTTAAATGTTTGTGCCTGTTCCAGCTGTGTTTGGTCCATCTTTTCAAAATTATTAATTATTTATTTATTTTGTGCATGCGTGTTTTCCCTATGTAAGTGCACCACATGCCTGTGCGGTGCCCACAGAGGTCAGGAAGTGACATCAGATCCCCTAGAACTGGAGTTACAGATGGTTGTTAGTCACCAAGTGGGTGCTGGGAAGTGAACCTAGTCCTCTGCAAGGGTATCCAGTGCTCTTAGCTGCTGAGCCAGCCCTCCAGCCCCTAGATCTAGCACTTCTAAGAAGCAGCTCCTTCCTAGTATCTCACCCTTGGTGAATAGCCTCAAACCTGTTGTGTGAACCCCTTAGCTGCTGGGATCCTCACAGAGGGCTCCTGTTCTGTTAACCCACAGCATCAGTTGCTAAGTCTAGATCCCAGCTGTCCCCTAGCTCAGACTGGTGCCCCTCCTATTGAAATGTGATGTTTCTGTACTGTCACTCAACCACATAACCTGTGCATTTCTTCTCACCACACATGCAGTGTAAACTCTCATGGTGAGTCTGGTCAGAGCATATTACCTTTGGCATCTTAAACTGTGAGGTAATGGCTGTGGAACTCAGCAGGAGACTCCTGTCAATGAGAAGGACAGTGGAGGAAGGGGCTTTCTTAGATTCTGCCTGGAGAAGGCTCCCGGTAGTTGGGGAGAAGGTGCTGGTGATGCCTTCTGCTTAGTCTTGTCCTTGCTGGGGCACAGGAAGGCCGGGGAAGTCCTCAGGGACAAGAATGGCAGTTCAGGAGCTACGAGTTTGGCAGCAGCCAAGGAGCAGAGAGCTCACCAAAGCCTGCACCCGGAACCCAAACCCTGATGGGTCCACGTGACTGACAGGACCAGTGCCCAGTAGTTGGTGACAGTGTAATATCAACTTCAAATGTCAGCGGCACTCAGAGCAGAAGTATCCTTCCCAGTCAGGAGAAAGACAACTGGATGTCCAGTTCTCAGAACTGAAGTCAGACCCTGTGGACGTAAGTGGAAAGGAAGGTTCAGCAGTGAGCACGGATGAGGCTGCACAGACAAACGGGGAGGAAGAGGAGGAAGGGGAAGAAGAGGATGAGGATCCTGGCAGTAGCCCATTTTATGTAAAGCAAGAGTTGTCCATTGGGAGCTGTCTGTTGGCTGAGTGTGATTTCTTTCATATGTCTTCATCACAGGCATCTCTCTAGACAGGAGATGTGTTGGGCTCGTCCTCCTTCTCAGGGGGAAAGGTCCCTGCAGAGGCAAGGACACTGTGTGCTTTTCACTTCAAGCCCTCTCACTCTCTCCTAATACACTCTTCCCTAATACAAATGAAGATTTTGGTTTCATCAGGGCTGACTTATAGGTGCTCTTTCTCAAGGGGCTCCTGCTGTCTCTGTTTCTGTAGTGCTTTTAGAGAGAGGCACGTCTCACACTCTGGCCATGGCTGGCTGGATGTTTACTATGAGTCTCCTGGGGTTTCCTTACTGCTGCTGGGATAAGCACTCTGACTGAAAACAGCTTGGGAGGAGAGAGTTTATATGACAAAGCAGGGCCTCCAAGTAGATACCCTGGAGGAATGCTACACGGCTCGCTCCGGTCCATGCTCAGGTAACCTTCCTGTATAGAACCCAGGACCACCTGCCCAGAGAATGGTGCCACCCTCAGTGGGCTGGGCCCACCTGCATCCATGAAATCAGAATGTTCCCCCACAGACCCACCCACAGGCCAGTGTGATAGGGGAAATTCCTCAGTGGAGGCTTCTCCTTCCATATAACTCTAAACTATGTAAAGTTGACAAAGCTAACTGACATTGGCCCAGGCTAACCTCAAACTTACAGCAATCCTCCTGCCTCATCCTCCCAAATGCTGAGATCATAGGCATAAGCTACAACTCCAGGCTCTGAAACACTCTTCAGCCTCTCCTGGACTCTCGATGAAAATTACACTGTTTACATTCAGCTTCCTGTGCTCAGTGCCGTGGGTTCCATTTGCTGGCAAGACGTTCTAGTGGTTTTCTCCCTGTTAGCAGATTTATACTAGAAAACTGGTGTAATTCATTCTGTTCTTGCTCTTGCTTTAAAAAAGGATAACCCAACAGGGCAGTGATATCGTGCAGGTTATTTTGTTTCTGAATTCTTAGCAGTTTGAATGTAATTTGTAGTGAAGGAGTTAAGAAGAAATCCTGTAATCTTTGATCACAGTAGCTCAAATAGCACTCCCTAAAATACAGTTAGCATTCAGAGTGATTCCAGATGGCTTCTTTGTTGCATGTATTTGCAAAATTTTTCCACTACTATGTTCATATTTCAGAGAGCACTTAAAGAGCTTGTTTGCCTCATGAGCAGAATCCATAGGAACTTAAAGACAGTGAATATTTCTGGTCTGTGATTTACTTTGCTTATTGAGACTGAGACTTTTTTAAAAATCAGTAATCTAAGCTGAGTATGGTGGTGCACATATTTAATCCCAGCACTGGGTAGCAGAGGCAGGTGGATCTCTGTGAGTTCCAGGCCAGCCTGGTCTACATAATTTCAGGCCAGCTGGGGCTACAGGAAGACCCTCTCTCAAAAAGACCCAAAACCAAAGCAGCCCCCCCAAAACCAAATAATTAATCTTTAATCTTTATTTCCTTTGAGTTAAGAGAGATTTTTCTTAATATTAAAGTAAGAAGGTCTAGGTAGAGTTAGCGGATGCACTGCGGGTCAGTTGCAGCTAGAAACGAGAAGACAGTTGAGAGTACTGTTACCTTCTCTCTGACCTGAGGTTTTACTCTGAAAGATATCAAACACTGAGAAGCATAGAGAAAGGGGCTGGAAAACCCCACCCAGACATTCCCATTCATCAGTCATAGCCCTTGGCATCTGGTTTCTTCAGACTCGGTCTTCTCTTCTACTCCCATCCCTGGCCAGTTCTTTGAATCAGTCCCTAAATTGTGATTTTGATAAACTGAAAACATCAGTTTATTTTGCATGTGTATATTTTATATTTTCTATCATATAACTGCAAGAAGATTACATACCTTAAAAATTAATGATTCTGGGGACTGGGGAGCTGGCTCAGTGGTTAAGAGACCTGTCTGCCCTTGCAGAGGACCCAAGTTCAATTCCCAGCATCCACATGGTGGCTAACAATCATCCATAACTCCAGTTCCAGTGGAATCCAAAACTCTCTTCTGAGCTCGATGGGCACTGCACAACATGGGTGCACTTATACACATGCTGGCAATACACTCATACACATAAAATAAAAATATAAATAAAATATTAAAAAATTAATGATTCTCTCTCTAACCAATTCTGTTGGCCATCAGTATTATAGTTCATTTCCAGTTATGTTCTAGGTGCTTAGTTGTAGTGCTTAGTTGTCTGCTTGAATTACTGTCTTTTGTGATGACTTTTCCTGTGCTGTGATAAAACACCATGATGAAAGTAACTAAAGGGAGAAAGGGCCGAACTTAGTCCACAGTGGGGGCCACAGCCCACTGATGGGGAGGTGACGATGGCAGAGCTTCAGGCAGCTGGTCAAATCGGGTCCACAGCCAGGAGGCAGAGAGGTGAATGCTGGAACTCACCTCTTTGCTCCTTGTAGTGAGTCCAATACTCAAGTCTAAAGATGGATGAGTCCCTCTGTTCATCTGGGTCTTCCCACCTCAGTTTACCTAGTCAAGAGAAAGCCATAAGGCATGCCCAGAGGATAACTAAATAATCCCTCCTAGGTCCTGGAGGCATGTCTTCCAGGTCATCTAAAGCCCGTCACATTGACAGGCAACACCAACCTTCCAGCATCTAAACACCTATACCTGATGCGTTTTAGTCACCTTACCCATGCATGTCCTCCCTCCCCTGTGATCATATGCTTGTTTAAGAAACCATTGCTTCACATCCTGGATAGTGTGTCCCTGAGATGTCATGTGACTTCTTCTGTCAGTTCCTCTATTTATTCCACACCGGCACTTAGTTTTAGGACTTGATCAAATTCAAGGCTTTGTCTTTTAGTGTTTGACAAGACTACTTTATCATCAGTGTGTATTTCCATCAGGGGCACATTAAGCTGTCTATCTCCCTTTCTGTGACATTAAAGTAGATTTAGGAGCTCTGGATATATGGCTTACTTGTTTATTTACTTAGTTTTGTTTTTTGGAGACAGAGTCTCAGTATATAGCCCAGGCTGGCCTCTGACTTCTGGCCATCCTCCTGCCTCAGCCTCTTGTGTGCTGGGATTATAGGTACCTACCTGTCCATCCATTGGGTAATGCATCATCAGCTGCTAACCTAATATTTTCATCATCCATTGATGGCCACTCTAGATCTATGATTTCAAGCAGGAAATATTTCTAAGTGCTTTCAAGGAGGTGGGTGTGACTGACAGCTCCGTCAGCATTTTCCAATTGAGCCATGCAGAGACTGCACGGAGAAGAAAGAGGAGTACCATGTTCCCAGCTTCCTGTGAAAAGCAGCCCATGGTGATGTCACCTGCTGTGCTTTAGATGGCTTCTAAGGTGACCATTTATAGTAATGACATAAAATGGACATAATCTGAACTAATGACTAAACTAACTCCAGCAAACCACGTGCTTTTGTGACCTGGGAACCTGATCTTCTTTGCTGGGAACCTCAATTTGGTACTCTGTCCAAAAAAATGAATGAGTGGTGAATGAATGTGGGTATTCTTGAGAATTAATGTATCAACACTGAAAGCAGGCACACCCATCGTCGTTGGACACAGTGAAGATTGGGAAGGATGTGTGATTTTGAGTGAAAGATTTTCTAGTACTAGGGATCAGAGACTGGATGATCTGTTAAGATTAGGATGGAGCCCAGCTTCTACTTTCCCAGTTGAAGCTGAATAAATCATTTTGAACAAAATCATAGGTGGGGCCTGACTCAGGACACAGTTCCAGAAACCGAGTTCCAGAGACAGTTCCGTCAGCACAGTTCCAGGAGACAGCCAGTTCCAGGAGATCTCTCGGGGAACGTGTCCTCTGAGCTCCAGCCCACTCTTAAAGACCAAACCTAAGGGCCAGGCTTTTTGTTCAGGTAATTGTGAAGTTTGGTGTAGTAGTTCTGCAACTGTTCATAGACCAGAGCCTAAAAAAGATTCAGTCTTCATTCCTCTCCTTGCCTGTTACCATTTTAATGAAAATGTCTAGAGATATCATGAAGCTACTCCACTCTGCCTTATTTCTGGGTTAGGGTGTGAGTGAGAGATTTCTCCCTTTTATTCAGTCTGGGACCCTATCCTGTGGGATAGTGCCTCCCAAGTTCAAGGTGGGTCTTTCCCCTACAGCTAAGCCCCTCTGGAAATGTCCTCATAGACACCCCAGAGGTACGACTCCTAGGTGGTTCTGCATCCTGTCAGATCAGCAGTGTATATTAACCATTACAGAAGGTAACAGAAGCTCTGCTCTGACCTCGGCGCTGATCCACTAGTCCCTTCAGAGAAGTCTGACCAGCAAGCAGGGCTTCTTCAGGCCTTGTGCTCTGACCGTGTCCACTCGTTCTGCTCCTTTGCATTCAGGATGCCTCACTTGCACTGTAGGATTGTAAAGTCCTTGGAGGAGCTGTTGCCTGTTTCTGTTTAATGGCACGTAGAGTGTCATAGACAGACTAGGTTGACCATCAGTGAGAGTGGCAAAAACCAGTTTTGCTCTCAGTTACTGTTGAGAGCAGAGGAAAGAACTGAGCTGATCCTAAGAGAGGTGGAAGTGGGTTGGCTTTGTCTGATAGCTGACATTACTAAGTTAGGAGTCTTCCTCAAGAACAGGAGACAGAGGCCCCAACCTTCCTGTGTCGGCATCTTAAAGCATGGCTCTCTGGTCCTGGAAGAACTTCCTGAGCTTGAGTCTTTAATGCAGGGGTGTGTGTGTGTGTGTGTATGTGTGTGAGTGACTGTCTGTCTGTCCGTCTGTCCATCTGCCTGTTCATGTGTGTACATGTGCATGGGAGTATGGAGGTGTACGTGTATGTTTGGAGGCCAGAAGTCAACCTCCGGAGTCATCCCAGAAACATTGTCCACCTCCTTTGAGACAAGGTCTCTCATTGGCCTGGAGCTAACCAAGCAGGCTAGGCTGCTGACCCGAGAGCTCCAAGGCCCTTTCCGTTTTCACCTCTCCAGCACAGGGGAATAAGAGCCTGTCTCCATGCCTGACTTTAAGTGGATTCTGGGGATCAAGCTCGATCTTCATGCTTGTGTGTAGAGGACCTTACCAAATCATCTCCTTAGCCCTAGTTCTCAGTTTGACAGTATACACAGTCACAATTCATTTGTACATGATCTGGGAGAGATGATCCAAGAGGCCTGTTGGGTACTGAAAAGAATGAAGAACAGGTTCTCTGTGCGACCTTGAAGTTTGTCTGGCAAGCATTTTAATGCTGGAGGTTGGGCAGGTCATCTGGGGTTGTGGCTTTAGGAATGCTGGAAGTCATATGGGGTTTCTCATCTCCTAGCGCAGAGGTCTGGACTGCTTCATTCTCTGCCAAGAACTCTGAAGTTCTCAAGGACTGAGGAGGCTGCTTGCTGACCATACAGGCTGACTGAATTTATGTTCAGTTCCTTTAATACCAAAGAGGAAAATAGAATGCCTCCTGCTCTACCTTTGGCCCAGTCCTAGCCGAGAAGAGGCCTAGGAACCCTCCCATGGTTTTTTCCCCGTCCCCCTGGCTGATCTGTCTCTCTCCTGTTGAATGATAACCCCCTCTATTTAGTAAGAGATTTTATTTCCCTGTAATAGATATTTGTCTTTCTGAAATAGTCCTGTCTGGACTATTCTGTTGTCAAAATGATGAAATATGTTGAAATGAATTGCAAGATCCTGGACAAGAAGACAGGACTGTCCAAGGGAATGTAAAGGCTCTGTGCAAGGACATGTTTGTGATTTGCCCCCACCAGGCATTTCCTTCATTGTCTTTATCTCTGGCTTCATGTATTTACTTATGTAACAGGTTTGAACATCTTTCATGAAAATCATACCCAGGGATGGCAGAAGCTGTGAGGCACATGCCTAGGTAATGAGTTTAGTGAATACAGGAATGAATGGCTTGACATTTCTCCTGTCTTCCTCTCTCAGAAACATCAGCAGAGCAGATACGCCCTTGAGGAGAACCGTGGTGAGTGTTTACAAAGGGTCACAAATCTTGAATTCTGCTTCAGCGACTGCTCTTTTTGTCACAGGTTCCTCACCTATTCCTACCTCCTGGCCTTCAACATGTGGCTTCTGCTGGCACCCATCACCCTGTGCTATGACTGGCAGGTGGGCAGTATTCCTCTGGTGGAAACCATATGGGATGTGAGGAACCTAGCCACCATCCTTCTGGCCGTCATGATGGGCTTGTTGAGCCTGCACTGCATGGCAGCCTTCAAGGTAAGCCTCTCCAAGAGCAAGAGGATTCTTCTATTTGAAGGCAGATAATCTCTGCTCACTAATGTTCCTTTTCTTCATGCAAGTCTGAATCAAATGTTCACAAAACTGCAAATTTAAATGTTTTCTAATAGGTGATATATAGTTAAAAGACTTTAGCTAATAGACCCTGTCTTACTTCTGTGATTTTTTTAAAATTTATTTTTATTTTATGTGTGTGAGTGTTCTGTCTGTCTGTGTGTGTGTTAAGTGCACCCATGTCGTGCAGTGCCCTTGGAGGACAGAAGAGGATGTTAGATTCCCAACCTCTGTGATATCTTGGACTATGTCTAACTACTCTATAAAAATAAGATTTTTTTTCCTGGTATGATTGGCTAATGTTTGAAGGAATTTGTTGATAACATGTCATGGTAAATTAATATTGGTAAATAATTGATAAGTATTTAAAATATGGCTGAGTCTCCATATCCACTTACTGTTATTATAATTGACTGATTTCTTCTCCCCTCAGAAGAATAGTACAAAACTTAACAAAATCATTAAATCCAGCCATTTAGAAAATGATCAATGGTAGCAGAAAACTAGAAAATGGTGTTATGAGAGATTGCTCCCATACTGGATAAAAAGCTTTTCTGAGATGTGTTGTGTCCCCCACCCTCCCAGCCTCAGATCTGCTAGTAAAAATTCACAGGTTTCCTGGTTGGAAGCAGCTGATTTGGTTGTGAAATTTTTTGTTTGTTTGGTGTTTTAAGACAGGGTCTCCTGGAGCCAGAGAAATGTCTCAGTGTTTAAGAGCATTGGCTGCTCTTGCAGGCAACCCAAGTTTGGTTCCCAGCACCCACATGGTGGCCAATAACCACCACTAACTGTAACTCCATGGTATCTGATATCCTCTTCTGGCTCCCATGGGCATTGCACAATATAGGTGCACTCACATACATGCAGGCCATATACACATACACATACAAAGTAAATAAATTTTTTTAAAGACAGGGTTTTATGTAGCCCAGGCTGGCCTTGAACTCCATATGTATGTGAAGAAGATCTTGAGCTCCTGATCCTCCTGCCTCCACCTCCCAAGTACTAGGATCACAAGCATGTGTTGCCACGTCCAGTAGCAGCAAGAAATTTAAGGTGTATATGGGGAGGAGTTGTATAAGCAAGAAAGCTGAAGAGAGCTGTGTGAAAATCAGTGCATGTCTTCATGGCAGACTGTCACCACATCACACACTTGAAACTCCCTGTGGAACACGAGACCTGTTTGCCGCATGACTGAATCAGTTCTTCACTCTCACACAGTTTCACCAGGATGTGTTACTAACTTTTGTTCAAATCATTTCTGTCACCATCACATGCTGGAACACAAGAAATACCCAAAGATCCACACAAAAGAAATAGTAACAGCATTTTAAAAAATATGACCTCAAATTTCAGCACTCTACAGAGAAACAGGGCTGGGGAGATGCCTCAGTGGTAAAGCACCTTCCACACAGGCATGAAGGCCTGAGCGCTGATCCCATCGGGAGAGGGTGGCACCTTGGTACAGAATGTGGAGAACAGTCTAGAAGTTCCTCATCATTTACTCCAGTGCTTCCCTCCCTGAATTCATTTGTTCTCAGCCTGTGTGAAAACATCGCCCCTCAGAGGGGATGTCTGTACGTGGGAGAGCAGAAGGATTCTAGCCATGAAGGAACAGAACCTCAGGAGAACCCTGAGCTGAATATCCCTGGGGCTGTTCTGTACAGCTAAACTCATAAACACTTTACATCAGGCCAGTAATTAGCATTTCAGAGCCTGTGAGCCTATGTCAGGAAAGCCACCTGTCTGGCATGGGCTGTTTAGGGGAGTCTATCCCATCCAGCTCTTTATGGCCCCTTGTTTCCTGCACCCTCTCATGTGGTCTTGCTGTGTGACCCAGGAAATGCCATCATCTTCAGAAACAATTTGGCTCTTAAGATATTCTCACAGGATGTCTGGATATTTTAAGGCTTTTTTTTTTTTTATAACTTTTATAGCCTTGTAGCATAGTTGTAAAAGGAAAACCTGACTGCACTAATGATGGCCTCCCAGTGATGCAGTAATCAGTTACACCCAACTGGCCTGTAGAGGCCCCACCCTTCTGGGCCCTGCTCTAAGCATGGGCCTCTGAGGCCTTTTCTTTTGGTTTCTAGCAGAGGTCATAGTGCTAATCTATCTGCCCATCACTGTCTCTCAAACCATTTCCAGAGACAGAACAAATCATCTGCCGTATCTCCAAAGCTCTGGAAAATAAGTCCATTTCTTGGGTCCATAGGGAGGCGCCGCAGCCTGACCCATGAGGTGATCACCAGTGACAGCTTGCTGGGAGCGAGGGATGGCATGGCAACAAAGCTGGTGCATCTCCTCACTGGAGGTGACTGCATTCCTTCCAGGGTCTTCCCTTCCTGGTAGTTCCTAGCCTGGCTCTGCCTCCTGTGGGTCCATGTCCCAAACCCCAAGAAGCAGACACCCACCAGACATCCCCAGCCTAATACTGATGTCCAAGTAAGAATGTCCCTCCTCTTATCAGGGAAGCCAGGCTGTGAGAGCTACTGTTGGAAAGATGGATTTCCCAGCCTCATTCAGAGCAGGGCTTGCAGCAGCAGATGGAACTACACCACCCAGCCCACAAATAGACCAAAGGAGGCACAACATGCTGTTGCTTTTTTAGTTTTGTTTTTCCTTTTATGTGCATGAGTGTATTGCCTGCATGTGTGTAAGTTCACCTGTGTCGTGCAGTGCCCTCGGAGGTCAGAAGAGGGCCTCAGATCCCCTGGAACCGGAGTTGTGGATGGCTGTTAGCCTCCAAATGGGTGCTGAGATTCGAACCTGGGTCTTCTGCAAGAGCAGTTATTGCTCTTGACCACTGAGCCTTCTCTCCATTCTGCCTCTCCTTTAGTTCTTTTTAGTTGGCTTTTTTTTAACTGTTCCTTTTTTAAAGAACACGATACCTGAAGCTTCACTACCCATGCAGTCTGTCTCAACTTTTTCCTGTAGCATAAGTTAACCAATTCTAAGTCCATACAGTTGACTGGACGTAATTCCAGATGCTGGACATTATTTTGCCTTTTTCTCAGGCCGTGAACAGGCTGCTGGATGACTGTAGGCTGTTGGATGACTGTAGATGACTGTTGGATGGCTGTAGACTGTTGGATGGCTGTAGATGACTGTTGGATGGCTGTACACTGTTGGATGGCTGTAGACTGTTGGATGGCTGTAGACAATTGTTAGATGACTGCAGGCTGTTGGATGACTGTAGGCTGTTGGATGGCTGTAGACGATTGTTAGATGACTGTAGGCTGTTAGATGGCTATAGGCTGTTGGATGACTGTAGACTGTTGGATGACTGTAGATCACATCTCCCTGGGTTCTAGACTGTGCATTAGGAAACCTTGTCAACAAGCGCCATGCTTCAGTAAACTGAATGGTAAAATAAGAGCAAGTTTGGGAAATGAGGGTGGCAGTCAGTGGTGGGTATCTCTGCCCCGTGCTGCTCTTCCCCTCCTCCTGGCGCCCCCTCTCCAGCCACAGACCTCCCTTCCGATGTGCTGGGCTTTGGGCCCCTTAATCGTTGAGGCCTCAACATGCCACTTCATCTTGGATAGATCGGGTCATTTCCGGCCATGGCTCCTGCTGCTCCTCCTGCCAGCTTGTTCCTGGTGGCCATGCTCTTCCTCTTGGGCCACCATTTTCTCATCAGTAGCTATTGGTCATGTTTGTACTAAGGCCATACTAAAAAACCTTCATTGTAATTTATTTGTCCTTTTTCTGAGGTGAGTTTGGAAGCAGAGTTACCCTTTCCCAGTGCAATGTCAGGAAGGAAAAGTGTTTGGGCCCTGAAGACGTGGTGCTGCTCTCCGCACCCCACTGCACTGCACCCACCCCGCTGCACCGCACCCACCCCGCCGCACCGCACGCACCCCGCCGCACCGCACCCACCCCGCCGCACCGCACCCACACCACTGCACTGCCATGTCTGAGGGGGCCATGACTTCCCTTTTGTGGTCTAGTTTTCATCGGCAATCTCCCTTTAAATTGATGACCACCCACGTCCAGTGGACGCAGTCCTCTTTGCGCTGAAGTGTAGACGTGGCAGAGTCCGGGTTCTAGGTGGCGTGTCCTGGGACTGGGAAGAGGGGAGGCTGCCGGCGGAGATCAGCTCTGCTGCAGGCCCGCTGTGTGAACCTGCCTCCGAGAGCCTTCTGCACCATGCTGTGAGGTCAGAGCAGGGCATGCACCTGGGGACACAGCACAGGGGCCCTTGCACAGGAGGGCTGAACACATCAAGTGTTTGCAGAGTCTGGTCTTTGTCTTAGTCATCACCATCACCCTGAAAGGGCCACAGCTCAACCCCAAAGTACAGTATGGGCTCCTGTCCAGACACAGCCCCAATCTGCGTGAAGTTATTGTTGCTTGTGAGAATCAAAGCTCCACCCCTCGCCAACCCAGACTCCCTTCGTCCTCAGGTAACAGCTGATGCTAGTAGCGTGCTTTTGACTCTTACATGGGTTACTTTTCACGTTGCATTGACCAAGCACCTGACAGAAAGTCATTTAAGAAAGAAAAGGTTTCCTTTCTGTCAGTTTACATGTGCAGTTCATCGTGGCTCAGCAGTGGCAGTGGGGGAGAGAGGCTGCGGGTTCACATTGGGATAGATGAGGAAACAGATGGGACAGGAAGTGGAACCAGGCTAGACACCTCAAGGCCCTCCACCTAGCAAACCACTTCATCTGGACTTTACTTCCTGAGGGTCCCAACCTACCAGAACAGCATCACCAGCTGGGTTCAAATATAGGAACCCATGGGTGGTAACATTTCCAATCCAGACCATAACAAATACCACAACAGAAATGTGTAGTCAGTGTTCCAATGTTACAGAAGAGCAGGGCTTAACTCACTATCTAACTAACCCTGTTCCTTAAAGCCTAATGCTAATCAAGAGCCAGAAAAGACTGGCCATCGTCAGTGGTTATGCACGGGTGGACACTGGAGTCACCAAATTGAAGCCTCTAAACTCAAGAAATTTCAAGAATGCCTTTAAAGAGCCTTGAAAATTAAGCAAAAATTTATTTTCAAAAGAAGTTGTTTTGAGGTGCTGAGGATCGAACCTGGGCCCTCTAGCAGATTGTGTTCCGCCATTGAGCCTGCCCGGCCCTCATTTTCTTCTTGACTGTTCAGTCTTTTTGCTGTCCCTGCAGATCTCACCTTCCACAGTGAACACTGGAACAAAGTTGATATTAGACATTAGAGTAACACCTCTGTATTCAGTGGCCATCTGAAAACCAGATACCGTGAGCCAAGTCTCCCAGGCTCTCTGTATCAGCACCCCACCCTTCATCCCCCGACAAAGTCACTGTCCTCACCCTGCAGCTGAAACCCACACAAATCCTGTGTCCTGGGTTCTATGGATGCTCTGCTTGCCCCCGGAGCACTCATGTTTGCTTCTGATCGGGGCCTGCAGGAGTCTTTCCACACCATTAGATAATTTTCTTTATTCTTTGCCTGTGCAATTACATTTGCACAAGTCACACTATTTAATAAGTAAACACCTCACCTGTCCCTCTGATGTTTATGCGTCAGTTGTGAGACTTACAGGATTTAAAAATAGAAGGTCTGGAGAGCTGTGTAGCACCAACAGACGTTTTCCGATGCCACTAACAACAACTTTATTTCCTTTTCTTGATTTGTATATTGTGTGACTCTCAGCAAGAGACAGCATTGTCTGCAGTGAGTGCTTTCATTCAGCACTGCCTTCTGAGAAGTAATCTGTGTGTGTGTGTGTGTGTGTGTGTGTGTGTGTGTGTGTGTGTGTGTGTAGGCCGGAGTTTGATATCACGGATCTTCTTCAGTCACAACCCACCACATTCTTTTGAGACAAGGTCTCTCACTGAATCTAGAACTTGTTGCCACCAGGTTAGACCAGATGGCCAGAAGCTCCCAGGATCTTTCTGTCTCTACTTCCCCGTCTTGGGGTTACAGATGTGTATTGCCACACCTGGCTTTTTACTTGCGTGCTGGGGATCAAACTCAAGTCCTCAGGTTTCCACAGAAGGCACTTTAGTAACTAAACTTCTAATCTTTATTTTTCATACACTTGGTATCTCTCGTAACTTAATGACTCATCACCCTATAGAGCTAACGTGGTAGCGTGTACCTTACAGTGCTTCTACATATTTTAAAACTAAAAGGTCAAAGATAAATTCGTAACTCCTCAAACCATCGGGTCCTTTCTGTTTTTGCCAGAACATAAAATCTTATTTAAAGGAGTATATTTTTTTTTCCATCTTGTTCTCAGAAAGCCGTGAAATTTGTAATTAAGAGTTTCAGATAGAAAAGTTGGCAGAAACAATTCCTGTGAACGGAAAGCCTGTGGATGCTTTTCGAAGTGGAAGTACAAAAGATGGGGATGGGTTGGCAGGGTGTTTAGAAGGTAGGCTCAGATATAATGTGGAGGGTGGATAAACACAATGTCATTAGAAAGAAAGTGCTCATCTTTATGTATGCATTGCCTAAAGAGCAGAGAGCATTAAGAAGGAAGGAAGCCGGTAAAGGAGGCTCAGTGCTTGCACACCCATTATCACACACAGTAACCTCTGCAGAGCTTCGTTCTCATCCACAAAACATTAAGAATAAATTAAGTAATGCTTAGGGTGCCTCACCAAGGTGGGCCATGGAAGAAAGTGCTGTCTGTATACAGTGTTCGTCTCAAATCTAGATCCCCACTTAGCCACTGAACAAACTCGTAATCTATCTCCTCCACAAGCATTTCTAATCCAGAATATTCTACTGCCTGCCTGAGCCAGAATTCATGAAGTTCCTCTCCATGACTCCCTCCATGACCCCCGCCCGCTGCCCCCATCCACCCCCAGTCAGCTATATTGTGAGCACATCCCACTTCTCCCCACCCCACCCCAGGCTGCTACCTGGTCCAAGGCTTCATCTTCCATCACCTAGACTGTTGCCTCAGCCTAACTGATCTTCCCACTCCTGTCTTGTAGTCCAGCCTGTTCTCAACACAGAATTTGGTTTTTCATTCTGTCATTAGCAATATGTGTGATTGAGTGTATGGAGTCACGTTGTGTCCAGGGCTCTGTAAGTCCATCTGTTAGATGTCAGGCCAGGGAGGCAGAACCACCCATGACGGCGGCTCCACTGTCACCAAACAGCAGTTTCCAGAGTAACTGCAAAGTGATGGCACACCGGGGATAAGTAAAAACCGAGTCTTCACCTGCTTCACTGGCAGAGTCCTCAGTGCTACTTAGAGAGCAGGCACTCTCTGCTCCACGCACCGTGTCCTAGGCATAACGCATCTTTCCTGGAAGACACTTTCTTGTTTTTGAGACTAGTTTCTAGCTATTGCTCAGGCTGGCCTGGAGCTTGGGATCTTCCTGCTTTATCCTCCAGAGTGCTGGGATTACAGGTGTGAGCCACCGGGCCTGGTTCATGGGAAGTTCTGGAAGGAGAGCCGGAGGGCAGAGGAAAGACTCTCTGGCACTCTGTGGGCAAGCTGGCAGCATGTGGCCAGTAATAAGGGGTTGTTCTCAGAAGGAACCTTGTCAAAGGCTTGCTTTCTTTTCTGTATCCCATCTGGCTCTGATTGCCAGAGGCCACTCGTGTTTACAAGAGAACCTGTCAAGTTCAAACAGCCAAATTGGCTATGGGTTTGTTGCCCAGGAGCCTGGCATTTGGTACCAAATGGTGATTAATTGAGAAGAGTATTTAGTAATGTCACCCTTGGTGACATTTCAGGTGCTGCCCTGACAATTCTGTTGCAGGCACACTGCTCGTCTGGATTTGGGTGACTGGCGGTGACTCACATACTCTGCTCTGTATCGATTCAGGCTCTCGTCATCCCGGTGTCTTGGCGTGGGAATAACTGAACACCAGTGCTCACGGAGAAACATGTTCACCCTTAGTGTTTCCATCTGAAATACTTTTTCCTACTGCCTCACAATCATGTCCCAAGAAAAGCATAACTCCTGCCTAATGATTGTTGGGTTAAATCCTTTTTTATGCCAGACCTCATTTTATATAAAGCATCCTCTCTCTCATGCTAATGATTGTTGGGTTAAGTCCTTTTCTGTGCCAGACCTCACTTGGTATAAAGCACCCTCTCTCTCTCATGTTCACATTAGAGATTTAGACTGTTCCATTCGGCAGAAATGGCCTTTTATATTTGTGTTTTCCTTGCTTTGAAACAAAGTAAGTTGAATGTACATGTCTGGACTTGGGAAATTACACGTGTTTGAAACCGTTTTAAAACATAAGACCCTGGCTTCTGTCCTCTGCTCTACACCATTAGCCCATTAAGTTTAAGCTGCGGTTGGTAAACTGTCTGAACCTGTACTGAAAGGTTGAGGTTGACCCAGTTGAGTGCTAGCCCAGTGATTTGTGGAAAGAGACCTTGACCCGCTGCAGTGGAAATGAAATTACCCACCAGGCTTTTGTCTTCATACATTGCGGAGGCTGGAAAATGGGGCACATCCCCTGAATTGCAACACATTTTGGAAGAGAAGATTATTTTGATTTGGCATGAGGACTGTGACTGGGAGCAGAAACCAAATCCACCTTAAGAGACTTCCTCCAGACATGCCCAAATCTCCCTCTCCTCCTCCTCCTGTAGCACTTGGGAGAGAGACTCCTTATCACTCAGGCGGAGTAACCTGGAAAAAGCCATCCCGTCTTCGCAGTTGATTGTATAAAGCAGGGTGAATTACTGCCTGGGACATGCTTTGCTAAGCTATTTAGATCGTCCCTAGGAGAGGACACTGTGCATCTCTACATCTCCTTACCCTAGAATGTGGAACAAGTGATCTGTCCCTTTGTGACTCTTCACCTCGGCAGGTGAATCATACTTCTTGCAGGAGAGAAGGCAAGAGAAGGTGGCCACTGCACCGTATTGTAGGTCTCTGGTTCAGGGGTGACTGTTTAATAGAGGTCCGTGAGCAGATACCATAGGTAGGAAACACAATTCTGCCAGTCCTGAGCGTCCACAGGAGCCGCGACGGAGCACAGATCTGACGCTGGCTCCTCCTGCTTCCTTGGTCCCAGCAAAGCCAGATCCAGTCAGGACTTTGCTGAGTTTAAGTCCATCCTGGTTTAAATCCACCTGAACCCTTGCAGAAGGGGGAGGGAGCTGTTCTTCCCCTCCCTTCTTCCCTCAGGCACCCTGTGAGGTCGAGTTGTTAACGGTTGTAGAGCTGCTCTAGTTTGAATCTGGAACATTCTCCAAAGGCCATGGGTTGAAGGCCCGCATGCTAAGGGGACCTGGTTGAGCTTTTCAGAGGTGGGGCTAGGGGAAGGAAGTTAGGCCACTGAAGGTGTGCCCTCTGGACTCTGACTCCACTCTCCCCGCTTCTTGGTCACCTCAAGGTGAGCTGGGCGGTGCAATGCCTGCCTCCACGGGCAGCCTTCCCTCAGGACCAAAAGGTCCGAGCCTGTGACCTCCACAGCTGTGAGAAAAACCTTTCATCTTCTCCAGCGATTATCTCAGGGATTTTGTTATAGCAGCAGAAAGGTGATGGACATGTTGGCATTCCTCCTGCCATGGTCATCACCATGCCACCCACAATTATGGTGTCCAGCCCAGGCACCCAAGCCCCAGGCACTCTGTTCCTGCCTCTGCCACTGAGAAGCCCAGGTGCAAGCTCCTGCACACCTTTCCTCTCTCAAGTCCCATTGTCCCCCGAAGCCCAGGGGTCTGATGGGGTCTTTCTGCACTCCCCGAAGTTCCTCATCACTCCTTAGCCCTGCTCCCCACATCCCAACACCTAGGGACACAAAGGACTGAATCTTGAGAAGGTAAGCTTAGAGACGTAAGGGCAGGTAAGGAGGTGAGCTGTAGACCTTTGTCCCACGGGGCTGCCCCCAGCTTGTTCTGTGCACGTCTGTGGTCACAAGAACATGGTGCTTTTCTACCTGCTAGAAACATTCCAGGGGCAATTTCATCCTAGCATTTACTTTGTCTTGTCAAAAGTAGTTATTATCACCAGGCTTGGTGGCACATGCCTTTAATCCCACATCTCAGGAGGCAGAAACAGTCAGATCTCTCTGAGATGGAGGCCAACCTGGTCTTCATATGAATTCCAGGCTATCCAGGGCTACAGGAGGCCTGTCTAAAAAAAGGCAGAAAAAGGTCAGTATTATCTCCCCCATAGTCCTCCAAATAATATGGATTTTCTATTCATTAAGTAGATGTATCAAATTGGATATATCTTGTCCAGCTGTGGACATGTGGACATTGCATGTCTGGTCTCAAAGACTGGGTGTCAGGAGAGTAGACGGATCATCTCAAACCATTCTGAGAGTCCCTCCATTGGAGCCCTTGGCAAGGAGCCTAGACTGTGTGTTACATGTCCTGTTGCCCCGGAAGACTGTGGGTTACTTGGGCTTGTGTGTGTCTGATGCCTTCTGTTGGAAGCCCTTGGTAGGGATTTTCTAGACAGTTGAGCAGAGCCTCACCTAGCTGCCTTCTCAGTGTGGCATCTTTGCTGTCTGTTTCTGCTAGCAAAGAGGATGAAGAGGACGGTGGAGAACTGACTTCCTCCCACAGGAAGGTGTCTGTGCAAGGAGGACTGCTTCGGAGCTGGTAGACTTTAGGGGGTTTGTTTGCTTTGTTTTTGTTGTTGAGAGAGTCTTATGGGCTAGGAAGATGGATCGGTGGGTAAAGTACTTGCTGCGCAGGCCCGAGGACCAGAATTTGAATCCTCACAACCCATGTAAAAACTGGGCATGACGGCACGTGCCCGTATCCCCATCGCTGGGGAGGCAGAGACAGGCTGGATCTGGTGAGCTGCTTGCCAGCCAGTGGTGCCCAAACACTGAGCTTCCAGTTCCCTGAGAGATTCTGTCTCAAAACTCTAAGGTGGAGAGCAGGTCTGGTTCCTAGCCCTGGGAGCCTTCCTCCAAGATTCTGTCAGATTGGGATGCCAGCACATCCTGATCACAGCGTCCTGAAGCTGATGGCAGCCTGCATCCGGCCTCTGCTCGTCCTGCTGGCCCTCCTACCCTCCACACTGTGCAGGTGCCCTCCACTGGATCCTCCACCAGCTCGCTCACACAGTGATTGACAATCTGGCTAGACCTTTACCAAGCTATCTTGCTGGTCCTTTCCGTCATGTTAGTCTAACCCTTTCTAAACCAAAACCTTGCAGCCTCATATTGCCTTTTTTTCATCTTGGTCAGAGCAGAAGTTGGGGATGAAGAAGGTTCACTTCTGACCTTCCCTAGAATCTGTAAGTTCCTGCACAGCTTTGATTTTGATTAGGTAGGAACTTCCTTTGAACCATTTTCTAACTTCCTGGCTCCTTTAACTCCTTTGTAGAGCTTACTTCATCTCCAGTGGTCATTTTTCAGCTCACGGACGTTTCCCGGGGTCACCTTCTACAAGAGTTTTGTCTTGTTTTTCCCTTAAACATTTGAAAGCACTCTTAATCAAAATCTAACTTTACATTTCTGAGTGAAGTTATAAAGCAGCTTATTCTTGGAGTAGAGCAGTGCCCACCTCATTTACCCCTGCAGAGCAATTGTGTAATAGTACTTCAGTGAGTTAATTGGTAATCTCAGGAGCCGCTGTTGGCAAGAAAGTTCAGACTGTTAATTAAAATAAATCAAACACAAAGCTTTGTTAGGGAAAAACAACAAGGTTCAAAATCAAAGACCAGAAATTTAAAAAGTCAGTTTTGAATACTCTGATTCAGCCCGCCTCTGGGTCTGTTCACTCCTGTGTCTGGTACTGCCACCTGGCCAAGGTGAGCTAGGAAAAAAGCAGCATGTAAAGCGCGGGAGTGTGTCCTCCCTGTTTCTCTCAGAAGGGGAGTTGTTTCCTCACTTGTTTCCCCTTTACATTTTTTCTCTGTGCATTACCCTCATGCTCAGGAGTGAGGAGACAGTCCGGCCAGTCTGCAGGGCATCCTCACTGTCACGGGTGAGCTCGTCCCCTCGAAGTCAGGCCAGGGAAGAGACAGACTCAGTGACATCTTCTCATGCCCTCTCTCAAGCATGTGTCTTGGGAGATTCTCCCTGAACCTTGTTTCTTAGGGCTTTGGTTGGGGTCCTGCCTGAGTGTGTAGACCCAGGAATGAGGCAGCCGTAACCAGCCTCCAGGAATCAGCTTTGAATTCTGTGTGTGTGCATGTTTGAGGGGGGCATGCACACATGTATATATAAAGGTGCATGTGTGTGCGGGTACACATATGTTCGCATGTGCAGGTGGGGCACATACATGTGTATATGTGTGTACATGGACATGTGAACTTTGGCTGTCATTCATTGGGCACCACCCCCCATATATTTATTGACAGGTCTCTTACTAGCCTAGAGTTCATCGGGTAGGCCAGGCAGGGTGCCTGCTGAGCCTCAGACCTACCGGTTTCAGCTTCTCCAGTGGTGGAATTACAAGGGCGAACGAACACATCTGGCTTTTATTATGGGGGCTGGGGATTGAACACAGGGCCTTAGGCTAACACTGGCTAAGCTCTCTCCCCAGACCCTGTCTTTACTGTTTATCTGTCTAACATAAACCTTTATAACCTCAGTAACCTTAAAAGCAAGAGGTTTGTTAAGGTTATCCCAGACAGGAGCAGGTCCAGGTGTTCGGAGCCAGCCCCATCATCTCGCCTGTGCCAGACTTCTGACCTTTCTTGAAACCACATTTCTGTCATTCCCTTCAGCCTCCTCTGCTTCTAGCCCTGCAGCCCCCTGTGCAGCTCTGAGCTGCTTCCTGACAAGACAGATAGGGTGAGAGGGTTGCCGTGGAGAATGAGCTCCTCTGGCTTTGAGACTGAGGCAGGGTCCTTTGAAAAGAAGAGGTCGATTGAGTTTCTGGTTTTGGAGGTTCAGAGTCCAAACACATGTCGCAGGCTCCAGTGAGGATTCCCCTTGGCCGAATCGTATCTTGGAGGGAGTGTGTGCATAGCTCTCTTTGTGTGGTCTTCCTCATCTTTTAAAACCTAGGATCTGCTCACCGGCTCATCTCAATGATGGCCTCATATCACTTTGCAAGGCCCTACCTCTAAATGCCATCACTGGGGTAAGTTTTCACACTCAATACTATTAGCCTGAGCGTGGGGATTACACTCCTCTGCGAGTTTGGAGGGACAATCAGTACTCAAAGCCTAACACAGACAACTGTGCCGCAGATCGGCAAGCCAGCCACCACCAGAGACACAGATCGGAAAAGCCTTGAGGGTAAGATGAAAACACCACCCTGCTCATGACGGGCAGGAAGGGCAGCAACCTCACTGGGGAATTAATCCAGGCTTGGTAGTACAGAGCAGACAGAACCCCACTCTGAACAGCCTAGCTCTCTGTGTTCTTCATTTAGCCCAGTATGATCTGTTGTGGTCTTGAAAGTTCTTGGTTTTGGAAGTAGCATGTTGAAAGAAAGGCCAGTACCATGAGAGATGTTACTCTTTGTCAGGAAGGTCATACCACTACATGAGACCCAGTGGTAAGTAGCAATGGAGAGACTCAGTGGTTGGGGGGCAGGGCGGACATCCTGCCTCTACGGTGAACAGTGTGCCAGCCAGGCAAGTCAGCTCTGTGAAACCCTCATGATGCCTTTGAATGTTCACGGACTGTGGAGTTTTCCCCACAGATTAATGTTGCCACGTTTGTATTTAAAGAATTTTTTTAACTTTCACTATTTGGAGTTCATGAAATGACTATCCAAGTGTTTGAGAGGCCCCAGTGAGCATCATGTGACTTCCCACATGTATGTGGGTGCTGGTCATGTATGTGCCGAGCATTTAAGTAAACATGCATGGTGTCTGCCGCCAAGAATCCCAAAGCAAATGGTGGAAGTGGGCCCTCCCTGTTCATTCAGCCACACCATCGTCAGCTCTACCCCATTCAGGGTCCCCGGGGAGCTTTACTGTCCTGAGATTCCCTGAGAACAGATGTAGCCAGCCAGAGCCTTGGACTGGGAAACAAACCCTCAAGACTGAAATAGAACCACGGCTTACAGAACTGTGTGACACACTCGTTTTCCTGAAACCTGTTTAGAGGTGTGGGGACACCCGCCAGCATTGACCACGGCAGCTCCGCTCCTCCGTTTCTCAGGAAGGGCCCAGCCTCCCTGACCTCCACCCAGATGGAGGCTGCTCGTGTGCTCAGAGTTCTGTGAGGTGCAGCTGAAGCCTGGGAACAACAAGCAGAAGGTAGGGTGCTGGGGTGGGAAGTGGGCAGCTTAAATCTGGTGGTATCTGTTCCCCCAACACGCCAGTGAGATGGCAGGCAACCATCCAGGGACTGGACCACCACCTCATCCCGACCTGTTTGCCCTGTGCTCTTCATCCTCCCAAGGAATTCTCTTCATAAAGTTCTTCTGGGAATGCTGGGAGGTGACTCATCAGATAAAAGCTCTTGTCACAAGCCTTATGACCCTCGTTCGGTCCCCAGAGCCCATGTGAAAAGCTGGCTGCCGTGGCCCTGGTCTGTAATCCTAGCACTCCTGTTGTGAGATAGCAGGTGGGGCCAGGAGAACTGGAAGAAACTTGAGAGCCAGTGTGCACCCCAGTGCAGACAGGAGACCCCACCCTGAAATAAGGTGGAAGGAGAGAGAGAACTCCCAGAAGTTGTCCTCTGATCTCCACAAGCACAAAGCGTGTGTGTACATGCATACATGTGTACACGCACACACTTATACACATAAATAAGCATATATATGTATGTATTTACACATGTATATATAACTTGCATCTGTCTGTATATCTATACATAGATTTATTTCTATCCTTGGGAAGAGACACAAACATTTTTGTAAGAATTGCTTCAGGGTTCAAAGAGTTGAAAGTGATCAGCTATCTTTAAAATTGCATCAAAAGAGATTATTTGTGGACTACTCTAAGATCTGGGTTAATAAAGGAACCAGAAAAAGCCACTCACTCTGGGGTTTATCTTCAGTGTTAGTCAGACTCCTCCTAGAGCAGGATTCTAGGGAGAGTGTTCGTTGCTGTAATCCAGGATCTTGAACTGAAATGCAAGTAACACACTTGGGCTGTTACTGGGTTTAGAGGATAGATAGTTAGCTTTAACTGTCAACTTGATACTCGGGAAAGAGAATCTCAATTGAGGGTTGCCTAGATCAGATGGGCCTGAGGACAAGTCTGTGGGGAATTGTCTTGATTGTTACTTGTTGTAGGAGGGCCCAGCCCACAGTGGCTGGCACCATTCTCAGGCCATAGTCCTGAACTTGAATAGAAAGCTAACCAGGCATAAGCCTGCCTGCCAGCCTGCGGCGTCCTCCTGGTCCTGCCTCACTTGTTTGGCTGTGAAGGGGTTCCTTGGTCAGAGAAAACGCCATGTGGAATAGCAGGCAGGCCTGCCTTCTTGTTCCTGCCTTGAGCAGCCTTGACTTCCCAGTGCTGGATAGAGCTGGCGTTGTGAGCACAGTGACCTTCCTCCACTGCCACTGCATTGCTTTGGTCCTAGTGTTGATCTCACAACACAGATGCATCTAGAGCACCTCGCTGACGGCCTCTGAGGAGGACGGGCTGCTCCCTGTTTGGCGGTCCTTCTCCTTCAAATTTGTATTTGCCACTGGGGGGCATCCTAGAAATACACAGACGCACACACACATATACTAAACACACACACTACAGACACACATATACATACACCCATACATACACACTACACTACAGGCACATTATACACACACGTACACTATGCACACACTGTACACACTATGCACACTACACACACATTATACAGTATGTACACACTACAGACACACTATACATACACCACACATATATACATACTATACTACAGACACACTATACACACATACATACACACTAAACTACAGACAATACACACTCACAGGTACACTATAAACACACACTACAGGCACACATATATATACATACCACACTACAGACATACACACATACCATATACACATACTATACACACACTACGGACACATACACACACTACAGACACACATACTCACACCCACACACTACAGACACATTGTACACATATGTACACTGTGCCCACACACTATACACACACATTATATGCACACATACCATGCATACACACACCCCATTGTTCTGTACCCATCTGAGCACACACACACATCAACTGTGTCCGTCTGAGTTAAAAGCGTATGACACACTTGTATTTCTTTTCTTCTAAGGTGTTTGATTCCTTCAGGTCAAAAGTAAGATCACCAGTAGTAAAACTAAATCACTTCAGGGAAACTGTTCAAACCATGTGTAATCTCTCCTGGAGATTTCATTATTCTATATGCAATACTCAGTAAGAGAGATTTTAATAAAATTCTGGTGGCATATCTTTTACTTTGCATACCTAAGGCTTTTGTAGTTCTGCTTAGGGAGTTTTATTTACATTTGTGATTTTCTCTTACTCTTTCGCAGTTTGTAAAAGTCATATACTATTTTAAATGTTCATGCTTATGCAAATCATTAATATATAAATCTGAAATTTGGAAACTTCTATTTGGTCTCCTTTATGTTTTATGAGTACATGTTAATTATACATAACAGCAGGTCTCATCGCGGCATCTCCATACATACATGACGTCTTTACTGTACATGTTAATTATACATAACAGCAGGTCTCATCGCGGCATTTCCATACATACATGATGTCTTTACTGTATTTGGCCCACATTATCCTCTCCTGCTCCCGCCCCCCCGACTCCTGCTGACCTTACTCTGCTCACCCTCTCTTATGCGTCCCCATCTTTCTTCTTTACTGCATTCCGTTGCTGACAGGATCCTGGCTGAGGGGTGGTTCCCAGGAGCTCCTTACCTGTGGCTGCATGACTGCGGAAGTGTGTGTTGTCCGTCCACCCCGCCCTCAGCAACCATAAGCTGCCTCTAGACCAGGTTTCCTTCTGCTTGTTTCTGAGACAAAGTCTTACTCTGCAGCCTAGGCTCACCTGGAACTTTTGTCACCTCTTCCCCAAGTTGCTGGAATCATAGGAATGGACCACTAGGCCCTCTTAAACATTTTTAAAAGAAAAAAATAGCATCCAATATACTTGTCTTCTGTTTTATTTTGCTGATTTAGTTATTTTTATTTTATGTGTGTGAGTGCTATGCCTGCATATATGTAACTGCACCATGTTGTCAGTGCCCATGGAGGATAGAGGAGGACACTGAATCCCCTGGATCTGGAGTTAGAGACAGTTGTTAGGTGCCATGTGGATACTGGGATTCAAACTCGGATCTTCTTAAAGAACCCTAACCATCTCTCCAGACCCCACACATCTGTTTTAACTAGAGCTCTTCAAGCATGCCCATTTTCTGACCACATGGAAGCACAGCGCTTCTTATCGTCCTTTATAATGTAGCAGTAAATATCCGTTTTCAATATCATTTTTATAAATTTTTATTTAGTAAGTCTTTGCAAGATAATTTATACAGATTTTAATTATACAAAAATTAAGAAACATCTTTACAAATACTGGGAAAATGACCTTGCCCAATGTTAAGAGTTTTTATACTGGCTTTTTAGTTAAAAAGAAAAAATTGCAGCCAGTCCTGGTGGCCCTTGTCTAGAATCTCAGCACTCAGGAGGCAGAAGTATTGTTGTGAGTTGAGGTCAAGATCATGGGAAACTTGGCTCCTCCCAGTGAACTTTTTGGCCTCTTTGGAAAACAGAAGTGCTGTCTGTGGGGGAGAACATCACTAAATCTCTTAGTACTTGGCTCTGGACAGTCCTGAGGTCCTGGGGAGGTTGGGGTTTCTGAATGGGGTCAGAGCCCAGTAATGGGGTTCTCAGGCTGTCCTGAGCGGTGGTGGCAATGGCCAGCTGTGGTCCTGCCAGGTGTCTTTGGAAGGGGATGTGTATCAGCTGTGGCACGCTGGCCCCTCCAGCTGGGTCTTCTTGCTGGTCCAGAGATTCATGGTCTGCGTGCTCTGCTCTGTCCAGTCACTTGAGGACAAGATGGTAAAGCGCCGACCCAGGCAGAGTGGAGCCGAGATCCCAGTGTCCTTCCCCATTGTGTGTTTCAGAGGCTGGAGCACAAGGAAGTACTGGCCGGCTTGCTGTTCCTCGTGTTCCCGTTCATTCCAGCCAGCAATCTCTTCTTCAGGGTGGGCTTCGTGGTGGCCGAGAGAGTCCTGTACATGCCTAGGTAATTACCCTGACCCTGTGCACCAACCCCGAGAGCTCCGAAGAGACAGTACTGTGGGGCAGTAGTGGGGTCCTCTTGAGCCCAGCGTCATTTCTTCATCACAGGGGAGGGGAGGAGCCAGGTCCACTGTGCACTCAGGGGCTCCTGTGTAGGGAGGTTGGGGCCAGGTCTACTGTTTATTGTAGCTGAGCCTCGTCATGGTACAGCTTCACAGTGGCACAGACATGCTGGCTGCAGTCAGGGTTTCAGCTGCTTACCATGGACTGCTTGACCAGTTACCCTTCATGAGTTATAATTACATAAGGATTTTTAAGATATTTGTTGATTTGCCTAAGATTCTTGTGTTCAGTGTCTTTCTTCTCTCTTTGCCTTACTATTTGCCCTTTCATTTGAAAGTGGGAATAATCTCGAGGAAATGCATCTCTGGGGAAAATGATCCGAAGATAATAAAGGATTCTCCCTCATTGTTTACCTGTCCTTTAGCTCCGCACACCTGCGCTTTGCAGAAGCTTTTGTGTCTTGTCTTATTTAGTGCTGTTCGTAACAAGACCTCTTTTCTGTTACCTGGAAACATCACTGAATCAGGAGACAGCCTGGTTCTGCCATTTACTGCTTATGTGACCTTGAGCAAAGCACAAAGCTTCTTTATACTAGATTTTCTCATTTTGAAAATGGCGAAATTGGTGGCACATGCCTGTAACCCCTGCACTTTTCGAAGTAGAGGCAGGAGAACCTAGAGTTGAAGGTTATCTTTGACTATTATTGTCAGTCCCAGGACAGCCTGGGCTACATGACACTCTCTCAAGATAACAGAATCCTAGACTCCCAGCCATTTCGCCTTGTCATAAGCAGGCACTCTAAAAGTCCCTTTCCTTTAGGCGTGTCTGATTCAGATAATAAAGAAAACATGAGCATTTTCCAGAGCCAGAGAAGCCCGTCTGCCTCAGAGATGCCATCTAGACTTGCTTCATTGGCCAACTGACTGAAAGATCCATTTCAGTAAAAAGATGGTTGTGCTCCCTGTCCAGAGCCTGCCTGCCTGGATGGTGCACAGTGCTGTTGCCAAGTCTTTTTGGGAAGATTGCGTCTTCCTACCAGTGACTGTCAGACTCTTGTCCGTGTCACTGCTCAGCATCGCCCTGCCCCTGCAGCAGTGAAGTCTGAGCAGGTGCCAAGGCCTCCTGATCAGGAGTTAGAGAGAGATGACTTCCTGTCCCCAGGACATGGTCCTGGCATTAATGACTAGGACAGGATAGAAGCAAGTCAATGGTTCCCTTAGTGTCTAGTACCAAGAAATGTCCAGGGAGGCCAGAAGGGGGTGCTGGAATCTTGTCACCTCTCTTAAACCTTCCCGGGGCTGTATGTGAGTGTGTGACTCTAACTCCAGTCCAGACTCTAATCCCTCCCAGTGAAGAGCTTTGGAATTGAATTGCTAAATTTTCTCAGTAGAGGTAGGTTCTGTCTATCCCCAATTTTAGCCCATCTGCTAGATGATTTTAGGGTCTCAGCTTTAGAGAGTAGAACATTACAGTAGCCTTGGAGGCCATTGAGATGGATTTCAGGGTCCTGCTGCGGCCAGTGAGGGAAAGCTATTTCCTCTTGGTCAGAAGCATGGTGTCTGCCTCTGGCCCTGGGTAAAGACATGATCTTCTGAGCTGCTGAAGATTAGAGGTTATGTACCATGTTCTCCTCCCTCAAGAACTCATCTAGTCAGGCCTGTCAATCATTGCCCAAGAGCCCACCCCACAAGAAAGACTTGCTACAGAGGTAGGAGGGGTACTCATCCCCTTCGTGAGAGGATGCATGTGTCCTTCCAGGAGCCCCCCACTCTTGAGTAGCCGCCCTGCTAAGCCTGCCTGAATCTCTGAGTCACTCAGAGAAGTAACTTTCCCTTTCTCTCTTTTCCAAAGCATGGATGTGCCTTCCCTGCTGTTCCTTTTCTCTACAGCCCTGATAAAATTGTCCTCAGGCTCCTTTTCAGTCCATTTTAACATTCTTTTATTAAGAAGACTAAGAACCTGTAAAAGGAAACCCAGATTTCCCTGGTGGAGGGATGGAGAGAGACAGGAAAGCAGAAAAGAGGAGCTCAGCTGCTGAAGAAACAGAGCTTCCTGCCTGCTCACTCTGCATTAGTTTGAGATGTTGATGATTAGTTTGATAAGGTGCTCTTATCAAAGAAGTTCAGTACCACCTCCTGGAATTCTGGTGGGTGCATTCCACTCCCTGCGGGGACAGGGGGCTCATCTAGCCATTGTACTGTCAAAGCCCCGGTGAGCCCACCTCATGATTTCTTCTTATCTTCTTCCTTTCCACCTAACAAAGCAGAAGCCACTGAAACCCTCTGCTTCTGTTCTCTTTCCAGCTCAACCCCAGAAAAAAGCCCTCCTATTTGCAGCCAGAAATCTTTGGATAAAAGAGACAGAATTCATCTAGTTGCCTAGCTTCTGGGGTCAGAATTCAACCATCAAAACATTGAAGTAACATCATCTTTTGCTGATAAATGCCACTGTTGTGCAGATCCTGGCTGAGCAGGCCGCAGGCTTCAGGGCTGAAGTCATTCTTTTACAGAAATTTTGCCTTATTATTACCCCAAGAGTAGCATATAATAAATATTATGGCTATCCTTTGGGATTTTGTAAAAAGACCACACTGGAAGGATCCAAAAGACTAAATTTTCTTAGAATTAATGAAGCAGAAAGAGCTCTCAAATAAATTTATAGAAAATGGTTGAATATTCGCCCTCATGCAGCCAGGTTCAGAACGGTCTCTTCACTCCAGGGCAGAGAGAGCACTGTCCTCCGAAACTGCCAGAAAAGTAGAATGAGCAGAGGAAAGGGTGGACTGCACAGGCTCCGGTGAAGGGGGAGGTCAAGAAGAAGAGTCAGAGGGAACAAAGGTGGAGAATCAACATCACACCACACCCTTAGAAACGAACATGTGTGCTCATGGGGTACATAACCCATTGAAGGGAAGACTCGAGGGCTTGTGTCGTTGCTACAAATACACAGTCGCATGTACCCTCCCTGTGCATCTTACATTGTGTGACATTGTATCATTAAAACATAGAGCTCAGGGCTTGAGGAAATACTGTACATGGAGCTTGTGGTCTAAAGGATATTTTGGGTGAACATTCTTCAGATGCCCATAATAGTCCTATAAATCAAACCTTTGTTCAAGTTGGACTTGGGCTGCCTGAGTTTATTTGAGGCACATGTATAGCTCTAATCACATGGTTTATGGCTGTGCAGCAGGATTTGAGTAGAGCAGAAGCACGTGTGAACCCACAAACACTACATGTAGCCACACCAGTCCTCACATCAGAGCATGCTCACACGTTATTCTGTGCACTCCACTGAGGTCAGTATGCAGAAAGTAGAAATCCCATAGAACAAAGCGTTAAGCACCTCATGCCTGGTCACAGAACCCATGAGTTCTCTCTTTTTAAAGATTTATTTTTATTTAGCTTGCATGTATGTTTTGCCTGCACGTACTTACGTGCACGCATGCATGCCTGGTGCCGTGGAGGTCAGATGTGGGTATGAGGAATTGAACCTGGGTCCTCTGCAAGAGCAACCACCACTCCTACCGCCGAGCCGCAAAGTTACTCAGTCTTTGTTCTCTCACGAGTTCCCTCCCCTTCATCCTGAAGCACTGTCACTGCGTTGACACGCCTGTGTGCCTCTCTCTCTGCTGGTGCCTGAGGTCTTAGGACTTTACCGTATTTACAGGAGACTGATACAAGGACTTTTACAGATTCCCTGCCTTTTACTCTATTTAACAGAAAATACCTGCCTTTTCCTAATATTATTCCAGTACAATAGCCTTAACATTATCATTTATTATTTAGTATATAGAGACATCATGCAGCATAAAATAATTTCCTTTTACAATTAAGGAAATTAAGAACTGGAGAATCTAAATAATTTGTCCAAGATCAACACGTGTCAGAAGTGAGTTGCAGACCAAGAATTTTTTGTCTGATATCTAAGACTTGCCTTATTCACCAGGAAAGGCCTCATGGGTCTTAGAGCTGTTAGGTGAACTCTGGGGTGCGGACTGTATTGTCAAAGGAGAGCTGTGTACATCATCAGAAGGGGCGGCAGTGGCCGTTCCCCTGGTTATCCCATAACGCACTGGAGAAGGACACAGAATCCTTTCACGGAGAATCACACTCAATGATGCAGGAGCACGGCACCGGGTGCAGGGGTCGGAGCACCTCACAGCAATGCCCTTGAGAAATGTTTGGAGGTGAGAGCATATTCACAGCATAAAAATCCCATTCAGCCATCGGGTATCTGAGATGGGGAGAGCAGGCAGCATGGGGCCTCGTGTTGGCTCCCAGCAGCTGGCAGCCTATGGGTAAAGCCTGGTCTGAGCAGTCACCCTGGCTTCCGGCATTTCCTGTGCGGCTGCCGCCAGCTGTCAGCATCTCGTCCCAGGAATTTATGTCTGAACCACAGGAGGCCATACCCAGGAGACCAGAATAAAACCATACTGTGCAAAGACTCCAGGAAAGGATTAACAGAAAAAAAGGAATACAGCTGTAGGATTGTGTCTGTCTTACAATATCAGTTTTATCTGTAGATATTCTTAGTGGATTGTTTGAGCTTGTTCAGAAGTAGGTAGAATTTTAGCTGGATCTGGTGGTACAGACCTATAATCCCAGCAAACCCCAAAGTCCATCTTCCCAGTAGAGCCACATTGCTTAAATCTCTTTTTTGCTTTCCACTATTTATTTGGCTCTTTTAATTGGTTTATTGCAAGTGGGTAGTCATACCTGGCTTGGTGGGGCACAAGTTGTAACCCCAAGTTCAATGACACCACCAAGTCTGATATGAGTCACCCCTCAAACCTACATTACATTCAAAAAAAGAAAGAAAATAGATGTGTCCTAGGTCCTCAGTCCTCGTGCTGAGTAGAGACTTGGTGTGTGGCTCTGCAGCTTCTTTGTCCAGTGCCAGGTTTTCATGGGCTCCCGTGTGCTCTGTTGTGGAGATGTCTCGTCAGCAGCCCAGAGGTTCAGGTAGAGTAACCAGAGCCAACCAGACAGCTTGCATCTCCCCGGAGACCAGCAAAGCATGCAGGTTCTCGTTCACCCTGTTTTGCACTTCATGGTGTGGCCTCATCCTGCCCTGGCATTGGAAGGAATGTTCTTCCCCCACTGCTGAGACCTGTCCTAGAACGGGTGTTGAAAGATGGAGTTTCAGAATGAAAGAACATACAGCCCTAGTGGTGTTTGTGTCAGTTTAGAAAGAATGTGATAATTCCCGAGAAATGCAAAACCTAAGCAGAGGCTATTTGCTGTGGCTCCATGTTTCTGAAGACATGTGTCAGTACAAGGACTTAGGGGGAAAAAACAGTCCATCATGATATTTGATACAAAAATCTATGCTGAGTGGCAAGGTGCAGTTCTTCATTCTGGCAGAGCAGAGACCAGCAAACTCTGTGGACCACGAGTCAAGTCTGGCCTGCTACTGGTTTTACATATAAGTTGTATTGGAGCACAGACATGCCTGTGTATTTATGTGGCACATGCCTGTTCTTTACAAAGGGAGAGTCTTCATGGCTGATGCAGAGGTGAAGGGAACTTGGTGTCACCTCTATAGGTCTGCACATTTACGCCTGCTGTAATAAGTGACAGTTAATAGATTAACAGGAGAAAAGGCCAACAATTTTTAATGTGTACAGTGCCACATCGATCTGAAACCTAGAGAAAGCAGATGTCAAGGCTCCTCCTCTTAGGGGAGAGGTAGGTGGGCACATGTGTAGTTCTAGGAGGGAGATGAGGCATCCCAAGAACACACAGTAGGCCAACACAAGGTGTTGTGGTGTGGTGTCTGATTTTCACTCTCTTCCTCTGTGATAGGAGTTTAATCTTCCACCATAAATGACACTTTCATAAGGAGCTTACAGAAGGGGTGTTTCTCGTTGGTAGATCTGGCCTTTAGGTAGATATGTGATCTTCAGAGAAAGGCCTCCCCGTGTTTCTGAAAAAGGAAATCAAGAAACGGGAGGGAGGCTGGAATGGGGAAGGTCAGACCAACCTTGAGGTTGCTGCTTCAGCTCTGCAGGCAAGTGCACAGTACGCTGGGGATAATGTTTTGTGAGCCTTAACACATAAGATGCCCCAAATATGTACTACCTGGCCTTTGAGAGAGGAAGTTTGCAAGCATCTCAGTTTTAGCATTCTGTCAAAGTCTACAGATTCGGCTTGTTGCTAGCTTTAAGGTTGGGGTGAGTTATTTAGCTCAAGAGCTTTAGTTTCCTCACTTATGAAACATGATATAGGGAATTAAAGTTCAGGTAGGATGATACATGCAAAGTTACCATCCTTGCCTGGACAGTTTTACATGAAGCACTCAGCACAGTTCCTGGCACACAGGAAGTACTGAGTAAACACTCAGACGTACACACCAGTGGTTGCCTAGTGGTCTTCATTATTCTTGTCTGCCAACACTTTGGTGCTCTGCCGAATGGCTGTTGGACTCCCATCTTCCTTCCCCGCTGTTCTGTTGGGGGTGGAGGGAGGTCAGTTCTGCTTCCTGTAAGGAGTGATAAGGTGTGAGGAGCACAGGGGTCAGGATTTGCATCAAAGCCCCTAGAGCCAGGTCCTGTGTGGGGCCGGGGGTGGGGGTGGGCGTGGGGGCGCTGGATCTGGAATTACTGGGTTAACTGGATAGGTATGCGACCTAATTAAGCAGCCTGTAACAACTGGCTTCGTCAGCATCTTAGATTAAGCAAGCATGGTACATGGTAGCAAAATCAAACACAGACAGCGTTGACCATGCGAGACTACCCCCACGGATGATGAGCCTTAGCTCTCTGCTTTGGGTAGAGGAGAGCTGGAAGAGAGTAAGCCTGGTCAAACATCGCTGGTTCTTTGACCATCCATGTTAAACTCTCCACCATCCCACTGCTTGGTTGATCTCTTCATGTACTGTGACACATGTGCCATATTTAATCTACCTGCCCAGCATGGTTTCTTCCCATCGCTGTGTGTCCAGTGGCATAAGGATCGCAGTCTTGCTTTATTTGCTGATACATTCCTTTTAAGATGTATTTTTTTTTAATTATGTGTGACCATGGGTATGTCCACATGTGTAGTGTAAGTACCCATGGAGACATTGAATCCCCCTGGAGCTGGAGTTGCAGGAGTTTCTGAACAACCTGATGTGGGGTACTGGGAACCCAACTTGGGTTACAAGAGCAGTGTGCAGTCTTAACCACCTAGCCCTCTCTCCAGCCCCACTGACATGCTCTGGTGTCTGTAATGGTCTAGGTACTGGTATTCATTCAACTACAGGACATGGAGGTGTGGGGCCCAGAGAACCTTCTGGCTCTAGAAGCACGCTGCTTGGCTGGTGTGGGTACCAGGGCAGGAGGAGCAGGCGACAGAGACCCTCACCAACCTGAGCAGCCAAGCTGGTCAGTTCCACAGAAACAAAGTTTATAGAAAATCCTCACACCTTTAGGTCAAATATGGGACGTGGGATGTCATTCTTGTGTGTTTCAGGCACTGCATTGGGGTGCTCTGGGGACACAGGCTTCAACTCAGCTTTAGCCTCCATGCGGTTGCGGTGGAGACTGGCTTTGTCAAACTTTATGTTCTTCTGAGTCTGTTCAGCCAACAGGAAGCACCTCTGAGGTCGCTGATGGTGTGAGGGACTTGTGTCTTTAGAGATGCAATACTGATACGCCAGAGGCTAGCACTGATGTACGCACATTCTTTATTCTGGTCGGGAAAGCTGGGCCAGAGTTGGTGAGAGAATCTTAGGAGTCCAGCTTATCTGTGATAAGCTTCAGGCTGCATGGCTCAGGAGGGAACCTGGTACAGATTTAGAAGGTGGGAGGACCTCGGCTGGCCAGTGTGGGAGGCTCATAGGTGGTGCGTCTCTGGCTCCTAGGTGACCAGCATCCCTCCCACATGGTCCCCTAAGCTACTGTGAGGACTCTGAATTGAGACACTCCGTGTCAATAGATACGAGGAGGCCTGGGTCAGAGAATCCCCTAGGACCTTCAAACATGCATGCCAGACTTCCAGAGGTGCTGAAATCTGGGGCACCTGGAGCCCTGGCTACCAGCCTGTGGCTCCACACCATTCCAGAGAGCTGGCGTGCATGCGTGGATAGAGTGTTAGAGAACCCACACGGAAGTGGTGGCAGGAAGTGCCTGGGTTTGACATCGTTTGATAGTGGACAGAGTTTTGGGAGCCCCCATCCTGAGTGACCCTGCCCCTCTGCTCTGCTCCAGCATGGGATACTGTATCCTCTTCGTGCACGGCCTGAGCAAGCTCTACGCTGGTCTGAGCCGCTGCGGGGCCACATCTCTGAAGGCGTCTGTGGCACTACTGCTCCTGCTCTTCTCCTGGAAGACGGTGAAGCAAAATGAGATTTGGCTGTCGAGAGAGTCCTTATTCAGGTAAGGTTAAACCAGTAGAAGCATATTTCTAACCAACTCTTTGAGCAATCGCATATTTGTTTATGAATGAGGTGCATGAGTCTGATAGTATGCTTTAATCTGGAGAAATCACTTGAATAAAGTTTAAAATGAAAGATGTGATTTTATTTGGAAGTCTTAATTTTAGATTTTTTTTTACGTGATATATAAAATTTAGCATGAACTTGTTCTGAGATTTAGGAGAATAAGACTCCGGCAGAGTTCTGGATCTGTGAATTCGGGTGGAAACATCACTGATGAGCTGGGCTGTAAAGACAGCCTCCAGAATGAAACCGACATACCTCATTTGAATGCTCAGCCAGGTGCCTGGGAAGGGTGAGCGCACCTCAGGTGGAAGAGACAGGGAGTGCCTCCCTTTAGAGTACTCCAGATGTTACTCATGGTCTGTGAGCTCGTGCTTTATTTTGAACATTGATTTTAAATGAAGAAATAAAATTTTTGCACCTGGTGGGTTGGTGGATGTGTGGGTGTGTGCGCACGCAGTATGTATTTTTTCTAGCTATAAGCATGTTGCTGGGGTGGTATGATAGATCAAGGGTAGAACACATGTGTATATATGTGTATGCATTTGTGTGTCTGTGTGTGTGTATATTAACCTATAGCTCCCAGGCTGTCCTAAAGCACACACGTTAGTATTTCTTGTGACTGTGTCCTGTCCCGCTGTGCTTCCAGGGTCTAGTCTATCCCACTGGTGCCACAGCCCAGTGACTGTCATGCACCATCACACTGCAGCAGTGTACTCCACTCACCCCAGTCTATACCGCGCCTAGTCTGTCCTCAGATACAGTGGGCAGTCCACTAAGAGTGGCTTATGCGCGATTTCCTGTTCCACTGCTCTGACTCCAGGAGCAAGCACACAGCAGAGTGGGAGAGCACAAGGCTGCCAGGGGCCCAGAGGAAGAACAAGGCCCTGAGCAGCCCAGGACAGAGAACAGCTGCATACAGTGCCCTCTCAGCTCTAGAAAGTAACCAGCAAGCTCAGTTTACTGTCCTAGGAGGGGAGAGTGCTTTTGCTGAGCTTGGGTCTAGGAGACGTGTCATCCAGTGCACTGAGATGATGGGTCCTGGGCTTTCTGTGGAGACTGAGGTGGGTAGACCCCCTGGATCTCCCGGGACCCGCAGGAGGCAAAGTTTCCCTGTGGAACCCCATGCTGTGACAAGCCCAGAGCATGCTAGACTAGCAAGTTCTCTCCTGCTGAATGACACGACCAACTGATTTCTCCATCTCTTTTTGCTTATTATACATAATGGGTTTCACGATGATATTTTCATACCCATGTACAATGCATTTCGACCATATTTGCTCCACACCCTCTCTCATGACTACTGATCCCGTCGCTGATCCCCTTTCCCCAACTATTCTTTTTTTAGTGATCCAGTGAGTTTCATCAGGGTTGCATACAGGAACATGGGTGAGGAGTTTGTTCCCAGGATCATGGAGACTTTACCAGTGGTCATTCCACAAAGAAAGAGTCTCTCCCAACTCATCAATTTTCCTTTTGTTCTGTTTAATGAAATTTCCCTGCACAGACCAGCAGAAGGACTCTGAAGCTCAGGAGCTTCCGTGCCCTGGCGGGCTCCTCCTTTAAAGCAATTCTTACAGGACACAGAGTTCCCCCCTCCCCAGCCTCACTCCAAGCTCATTCTCTAAACTCGGGTTTGCAGTTAAGAGAAGGAGCTCCCTCCTGGTCTCTCTGCTTTATTTCCTTTCACTTTCAGCAGTTGGCATTTCTGTGAGAAGCTTTCCAGCCATCTTTCTGTGTTGAACCCTTCCTGGATAAAGGCTCTAACTGGGGATGGCATCTTCTAATGCTGCTTTTTGGGTAATAAAAACCACTTGGGTGGTGGGGGAGACAGGCAGCAGTTTATTTCAAGGATACTAGGTAGGTAAGCAGGTGCTCAAACCCTCTGCAGCTGACACCAGCAATTAAAAAAAGAAAAAGAAACTAAAAAACCAGTAACCACAAAGCTGAAAAGCATACCGACTGCATCCAGAACCTCCCGTTCTTTAGATGGAATCATGCAGGGGGGTTGACTACAAAAACACAGCCCGGCCAGGGACTTGGGCCTGGGGAGGTCTTTGAGGGTCAGGTGGATTTTTGTATCAGATACAGTCAAAGCAACTGATACTTTAAAGAAAACTTTGCCTCTTATCCAAGACCCAGGGAAGCTTTTAAGAATCTGAGGCTTGGGTCTGGAGAGATGGCTCAGTGGTTAAGAGTACTAGCTGCTCTTGCAGAGGACCTGGGTTTGATTTCCAGCACCCACATGGTGTCTAACAACCATTCATAACTCCAGTTCCAGGGGAATCCAATGCCTTCTTCTGATCTCCAAGGGCATTGCATGACATGGATACACCTACCTACATGCAGGCAGTACACACATACAAATGAAATAATAATTTAAAAGTGTTTATCATGCAGCATGTAAAAGATGCCTGCAACAGTGTCTGCCACGGGGTAAACACTGGAAAGCTTTCAGATTGCAGCTGTGCCCTGTGTTCTAGGGTCTGAAAGGAGAGGGCAGGGTGACGGAGGGGATGGGAAGAGGAGGCTTCACTGGAGGAGCTGGACGTCTGCCCAGCTGCTGTTACTCCTCTCCGGTGATACCGCATCAGATACTAACCAGCTTTAGGAATGAGTTTGAACTCAATTGATATCTCTACCCAACAACTTCCCAGAACTGTAGTCTTAAACAAGGTCTACATTATCCAAATATGAATCTCCTCATCTATATTATGGGGGCAGTAATTACTGTCTGCCCCAGAGGCGGCTGAGAGGGAGAAGGGGGTGACCTGCAGGAGGTGGGGCTCACCAGGTGTTGGGTAGAGCAGGAGCCTTCTGTAAACACTGCCAGCTGCTAGCACAATGGGCCAGAGCAGGATTCAAAACTGAATACAGCTCTCCACACTTCCCCTTGCTCTGCAACTCGATGAACATTAGTAGTCTTTTTTGTTGTTTTATTTTGTTGAGAGAGGGTCTCCCTAAAACTTAGCTGACCTAAAACTTACTATGTAGACCAGGCTGGCCTCAGTCACACAGAGACCCACCTTCCTCTGCCTCCTGAGTGCTGGGATTAAAGGTGTACATCACCACACCTGGCTGTGATATTTTTTGAAATTTTTTCTATCTAGAAACCTGGGGTGGCTCTGCTGACCAGCAGTGTGTATGAAGCACCCGGCAGAAACACCTGATGAACGGACTGTGTTTATTATTGCTCTTATTTCTTGAGTCTCCCACAGATTAGGTGTGAAGGAGACACGAGATGTGTTAGACTCCTGAGTGGTGGCACACTCCTAAGATCCAGCACTGATGAGGTGGAGGCAGGAGGGTCAGGCTACATGGCAAGTTCCATGCCAGTCTGGGCTGCATGAAAGCCTGTCTCAACGAGAAAGGAAAGCGGTCATAAACAATTCCTGAAACCGAAAGGGCTATGTTTGAAAAGGTCGTTGCTGTACTCACCATCAGGGTTTTCCATGCAGTGCTATAACCGATGAATCCCACACTTTTCGTGGAGTAAGGATGTGTAATGCTGAGTGTTTTCCTTGGAAAACCACAGGAGAGCTAACTCTGAGCATCAGGGAAGACTTGGACTGCCAGGAAGCAGCATGACTGCAACTACCTGTCACGCTCACAGGGAGAGGGCTGCCTTGGGCTAGCTGAGCATCCCCTCTGATCCCCACGCTGTTCATTGTAAAGTGAGAGATTGAAAACACATAAAAATACCCCAGAGAACACAGAGTAACAACAGTCAGTGGGAGTGGCTCTGTGTGCTTAGACTGTCCCCACCCCAGAATCCTGTGGCTTCCTCCTGACCTCACTCAGCAACACCCCACGCTAACCATGCGCGTGTTTCCACAGTGACCCAGCGTCCAAGTCCTCAGGACAAGTGAGATCTAGTCACTCTGCTCAGCACATAGAGAAAGGGTCGGCCTCATCTTCTGCTGTGACACACTGTTGAGAGTCCCCTCCAGCACCTGCTTGTTGCTGGACGCCATTCAGTTTTGGATCGGGGACTCAGAAATCTTCCTAGATAGACACGTGCCGTCTTTAAGCCATTGCTCTCACTCTGACCAGGTCCTCTCCTCTTTGACGCAGTGGGTACTTCACCGCCCTCTTTGGCTTCTCCTCTTCTGTGAGGTGAGGGCTCACACCTCAGCACAGCGGCAGTGCACACAAGACTCTTGGAGGGCGGTTCTTCTTCACCTGCCATGATTTGCTGATGCTGCACTCACCTTTGAGCTGTTGTTTCATTGCCTCTGTTTCCTAACTTCCCACATATCCTCAGTGAACTCCTGAGGGCAAGGTCTCTGAACATCTTATTCCCAGCACCTGGCACAGCAGCACATCTGGGCTTCTCGTAGATACTGGACAACTGAGCCAACCAGTTCTTTTGTTAAGACATAGAACTTTGGGGATCATGAGTCAGGGTTCTCTAATGGGGCAGAACTAAAAGCATAACTATATATTCACACACGTGTGTAAGGAGCATTTATTAGATGGTTTCCGTGATGTGGTTTGGATAGTGCAGCAATGACTGCCCCACACTGGAGAGGCCGAGAATCCAGTAGGTTGTCTCGGTCCACAAGGCTGGATGTCAGCAGTCCCAGTTTGCCACTGAAGGCCTGGAGGGAGGATTCCTGGAGAACTGCTGGTCTTCAGCCTGTATTGGAAGCCGGAAGAAGCTGGCTCAACCATCATCAGTGAAGAAATCAACAGAAAAAGGGTGGATGAGCTTGCCGTCAAGGGTGAAGGCAAGCAGACATAAAGCAGAGCTCCCTTCTCCCGTGACCTTGTGTCTGGGCCCCTCCAGAGAGTGCCGCCCATCCAGGGAGGCCCTCACACTTCAGGTGTATGATCTGGGGAAGGCCTGTAGGAGCACCCAGAGGCTTGTGTCTTAGTTGATTCCTGATCTAGGCAAGCTGACAACTAAGATCAGCCATCACAATCCTTCAAGATTCTGCTTTTACCTTTACATGCCCTTTGCATTCACGCAGACTATACAGTCTAGGGCCAGGCATGTGATTGTTACCTTGAACAAGCCTGACTTTACTGCCCCTCATCATCCAGCAAGTATGGCCCTTTCTGGGCCAGAGCACACCGTGAGACTGTGTCTTCCTTCCAGAGTGGCCGAGTCCTGTGCATCCCGAGAAGCAGCAACTCTGTGGACCCAAGGGAGGTACAGAGAGTATCACACCTACCAGCTTGCATGAGCTCTGGCGTCGAAGGAAGCCAGGATTTGGAGAGGAAGGAAGAAGAGGAAGGCAGGGAGTGGGTTTCACATGTCAGATCTCACTCCTGCATACAGGGGTTGTGGTTAGGGACTGCGTTTTTACGTGAAGAACTCTGTGTCATCTTGCCTTCCTTTGCTTTGGTGAGGCACACAAAATCCTTGAGGCTATTTCACTGTCTATGAATTTGAAAAGCTGTTCCTGAGATAGAGGAGAAAGGGAGGAAGGACCTGGGCCAGGCTGAAATTCCCCAACAACGTTCTTGGTCTGTATCTTCCTCTGTCACAGCCCCCAGGACACCACATCTGTCCACTGAACTCGAAGTTAGAACATACTGGCCTGATGTGTGCGTGGTCTGTGTCCTGTTCACTTTGTCTACAGCTGGGCACTGCCACGTCCCCAACAGCCAAGATGATAGAGATCACCCTGCCGGGCCCCAGGTGATTGCCGAGTGGGGAGAAGGACAGGGGCTTCCCTGCAGAGAATGATTTGTTGTCCTCGTCGGGGTGCTGTTCAGCTGTGCACACCCGTGCACAGCCTTCATCGAGGGCCTGGGTAACCGGGCACGTAATTCATGACTTTTTAGAAGCTCTTTCGAAACAGAAAGAGTACATTTCAAAGGCAGCTTCAGGAAACCGGGAGTAAAACATAAAGCCTGACAATCGTTTGTTTTCTGTTTTGTTTTCTTTTTAATGTGTTCATTTTAGGTCTGGAGTTCAGACCCTGCCCTACAATGCCAAGGTGCATTACAACTACGCCAATTTCTTGAAGGATCAAGGTCGGAACAAGGAAGCAATCTACCACTACAGAACGGCCCTCAAGTAAGCAGGGGGGAGGCCGTTGTCTTGTGTTGTGGACCATACCTGATCATGTAACCTGCCTGGTCTGAGGCTCAAAGGTGGTAAGAACATACCCTTTAGGGAATGTACCCTTGGGAGTCGGAAATCTCTTGAGTCCTGAGTCTTTGGGCTCAGCATTCAGGTCTCTTGCAAGCCTGGGGCCCAGTGTCACGTCTCCCTGGTTGTAAGGACTGCCTCTGCTTCGCGTTACTCAGTGGCGTGAAACTCAGTTGAATGAAACTGTGTAATCAGGAGTTACCTGTTAAAAATACCCTGGGATGCTTAGGCTGCTGATTCTAACGAAGTCTTAATGATGTGTTTATGGAAATCTGCAGGCCTCATACATCCTTTCTTTGTGTGCAGATACAGAGGTGCATGTGCATGTTCCTGCGTGTGGAGGTCAGACTTGACCTCAGGTGTTGCTCCTTAGACACCATCCACTTTGTTTTGAAACACAGTCTCACTGGCCTAGAAATTGTCAATTAGACTGGCAATCGAAATTCTGCCCCAAAAAGTCACAGCAGAAAAAAAAAAACATATTCCTTCACAGATGCATGTGAAATAGTCCTTGGACTTAGTAATGAACATTTTCTGGTTTCAGGAGGAATAGAGCAGTAAGTCTGTCCCACAGCATCAGTTGAGAGGAAGCGAACCAGTACTTTTCCAAATTCTTTTCAGTGTGACAGACTATTTTCTGTTACGTTCAAATAGAAAAGGAAGGGTAGCGCCAAGCCACAACTTGGGGCAAAGGTTTGTATTAAGTGAAATTCTTTGGCACTTAATCTGAAAATTATAGTAGCTGCCTGGGTATTTCCGCTTCTTTCAAAACTGTGAAACAATTAAATGTTTGCTTCTGGAAGAAATATATCCCCTGGGGAATTCTGGAAGCAGCCCTATGAATGGATCACACCATAATTAGGGAATTATTTAATGCTCTCAGATCAGGTCCAAAATACTTCTGATTTAAAATATCATTGTTTGCATGTGGGTTCCTCTGTGATGCACTTTCAACGGATGTGGATGTTTTGGTTTCTATTTTTAAATAAATTATGACTCCTTGCATTAGAGAGAAAAGGAAAACCCCAAACCATTCATCATTTTGACAGTTACTCCTCCTCAGTCACTGGAGGACGGGCCTTCAAAGCTTTGCCGCGCTGTCGCATGGTGGAGGTTGCTGCGGTGGGGACCCGTCCCCTCCCGGCCTGCCTTGCTTTCTGACACTGTCCATCTTTAGCACAGCAAAGAAAAGAGTGACTAGGCTAAAGGTGAGGGTCTGAAATAAGTTCAGTAGTCCCTGCTCGGTGTGGTAATGACTGCCCAAAGGCAGGGGTCGAATTATCCAGAGAGATCACACCTTCTAGTCTTTTTGGTTGGCTTTAAGTACTAAAAATAGCACTGTGTTAAGTTGGTAATTATATAAACAAGAAGATTCTCTTTTTAACTTCATTTATTTATTTTGGGCTTTTCTGTGTAGGCCCATCTGGCCTGGAACTTACTACATAGACTAGGCTGGCCTCGATTTCACAGAGATCTACCTGCCTCTGGCCCCAGTGCTGGTGAGCCATTATGTCTGACATAACTTTATTGTTTTCAAATAACACAGAAGTTCTGCTGACTTCTCCCTTTTGGTATACTTCATTAATTAAATTGTTCTGGTATGAAAAAACTTCCCTTAAGATTTTATCTTCAATTTAAGTCATCAAAGAAATCTATAGATAGAAGGCCAGAATCCAAATGACTTTCGTTTTTAATATTATTTTGACGATTCTTTGAGAATTTCATGCAAAGAATATGTATTTGAACCATATTCAGACCTTCTTCCCCATCTCCACACCCGACTTCATGTCTTCTATTATTATTTTTAACTTTTAAAGACATATGAGGTCTTGATTTGTGTTCCCTGAATGCTCTTGGGCGTGGGGCCATCCCGTGGAGCCTGGTTAGCCTCCGAGGCATCACACTCTTAAGGAAAACTGACTCCCTTTCTTCCCAGCAGCTGTCAGTTTCCAGAAGCTCTCTGGCCAGGGTTGGGTTCTTGCCCAGCTCTCCACCCATGGGGGATTTGTCTGGCCCTGGGCTTATGCAGGTCTTTTGCATGCTGTCACAAGCTCTGTAGGTTCCTATGTTGGCTTGACCCTGTGCAATGTAAAGGTCTTGACTGGGTTAAGAAGCTCCTGGGGCATAACCATAAGTGTGGTGAGTTCATGAGTACTGTGGCTGTGTCATGTCCAGAGGACAGCTTTTCCCAGCATTCCTCCCTGTCCCTAGCTATTGCATTCTTTCTGCCCCCTCCTCTGTGGTGTTCCCTGAGCCTTGGTTGGGAATTGATGCAGCTGTCCCCTTTAGGGCTGAGCACTCAATAGTGAATTATTCTCAGAACTCAGCACTTAGCGCTTTGACCAGTTTAGTCTGTCTCCGCTGCTGACCACTGCCGAGACGCTTCTCTGGCCAAGGCTGGGTACAGCACTGATCTGCTGTGTGGTCTGCTGTGTAATACCATAATACCTCGAAAGCAGTTCACTACATGCCCATTTAGCAAAGAAACAGTAATCAGTTCCCCCTCAGGGCTTCTTACCTCCTGAGCCAAGGGTTTTGTACTAAGTTTACAGTACCAGGCATGGATTCCTCCCCGTGGAGCAGGCCTCAAATCCAATCCAAAATGACTGATTAACTCGCATGACCTTCGTGCCACTCTTGTGCCTGTGGACACATCTTGCCTGGCAGGTCTGTGCTAAAGCTGAGTGGTAGTGATGGGAGAGCTGGGTGACACCATGCATGACTTTTCTCCCTCCCTCGATGGCCTGCATAGCCCTGTCCTGCACTATGAAACCTGGACAGCAGGAAGTTTCCAGGTCACTTCCAGCTCAATTTCTTGTCCTGCAGCCAAAGTATGTTGTGTCTTCAGCAGTGGGGACCTGCCTCCTAATTCTGGTGGCATCCAAGAGCAGTGACAGTAGCCTGTGTGGTTTCAGGGCCCCCCAGGGTCCTCCTAATTCAGGGGAAGTACCCACAAAAATCAGGTTCCTTTTCACATTCTCATGCCAAGGAGCTCTCCAGTGTGAGGCTAATTCCCATTGCTGACTAAGAAACACCCCAGGCTTCCGTGGAGTCGCTCTCTAGGTCTCCAGAGAGTTAACTGAGGAGGGCAGACCCACCCGGAGAGCTGGGGTCTAGAGCTGAGTGAAGAGCACAGGAGGAAGCCAACTGAGCGCCAGCATTCCCCATTGAGGTAGATGTGAGCAGGCAACTCCTCTCCCAGTACCTTCCCCACCATGATGGTCTCAGATCCCCTCAGGTCCACCCAAGCACCTCATCACCATGGGAAGAGAAGGAACTAACATGTTCATCCATAGTTGATTGGCTGACACACGTGGGAAAGGCCAGAACTGAAATCTTTCTGCTGGAATTCGCTTAGTATATAAAAGCAGACTTGTCAGGAGAATGGTGCTCGTTGATGTAACTTTTTGCTCCCTCTACCCCAAGGGCTGGAATTCTACAGGGGGATTCCACTGGACTGAGATAAGTGTCTGTGGGAGAATGAACTTTCAGAGGGATGGGTATCAAAAACGTTATCATTAGAGTCTGAGGCAACCTTACAGCATCTGATCAACCATTGGTCTTTGATGTCTTCAGTAATGTCATCGCTAGCTGTTCTAATCCTTTAAAGTGCTGTTTATAAGGCTTCTGAGTTTGATCACTGAAAATTGGGAGTCAGTGAGTTTTTTTAAAAGCTTCTTTATGGAGCATACTTCAAATGAATATTCTGAATGGCGTTCTCGTGACCAGGACACCATCTGCCTGTGTCTCTAGAAAGAATTAAAATCCTAATTCTGTTCATTAGCCAGATTTGACCAGTGAAGATGGTTTCTTTGGTGTAGCATTTCTGTCTGCACAGCACTAAATAACTTTCCATATCACAAGTAGGTCTTTGAAATTATTTTTGTTTCTTGTTGATGAGCAAAAAGAAACTATATTCTTCCTATACACACATATATGTGTACACCATACATGTGTACACCATACATACACATGTATATACACTCATACATGTGCATACCATACATGTGTACACCATGCATGTATACTATATATAGTCATACATGTGTATACCGTGTATATACATGCATCTACACACACATGTATGTGTTTTGTTTATTATGTCTGACCGTTATATGCATGTAATTTAAGAAATCAACATGACTTCACTTAGCAAACTTTAATTTTAGGGACATTGTGGCCAACCTGAGTTTCAAAGTGAAATTGTATCATTTATCTTCAGGAAAACTCCACTTTCTCTGGCTGTCTTGGAAAAAGACATTTTTTTTTACACTAGCTTAGGTGAGGTTCCCCAGGATACAGGCTCCAAGGCAAAGGTTTGCATTTTCAGAAACATGGGAAGGAAACAGAGCAAGATGGATGGGGCATGGGGACACTGTGCTCCTGCACAAGGGGCTCTCTGATCCCTCTGTTTCCACAACAGGAGTGACCCCAGAGCTGTGGTGAATAGACATCGACCTGTACACCCCTTTCTCAGGCAGCCACTGCACCCCAGGTGCCTGGCAGGGAGGCTCTGAGCCACGGGCTGGCAGCACCTACTGTCCTGGAAGCTGGGGGCAAGTTCTTCCAAACAAAGCAGGACCCAGGGCGGTGCAGGACCACCACTACCGTTTCTTTTACAGGTTGGGTATCCCTTCCCCAAAATGTATAGGTTCTGAAGTGTTTCAGGATTCGGAACATTTTCTCAGAATAGGAGTTTCTTTTATGTTAACATGAGCACAGAGGTTCTACCTAGAACCGTGGTGGGTCTAAGTGTTAACTCCCTCAGTAGGCTAAAACTATGTCTAAATTCCTCAGCAAATGCATGCACAGAAGAAGCTTAGTCCCTCAGCCTGCCATCCCGTTGCCTGCCACCTAGACCATGCAGACTGCCTCAGCTTCCCGAATGCTGGGATTGTAGTCACCTGCCACCATGCCCAGCCAGCACCTGTGTTTTGAGTTATCTGAATTGCCTGAACTCTTTACAAAAGACAACTGATGGAGAATGTGAAAATAAAAGGTTACAACAGCTATCAATAGGGCTACACTGCTTCTCCCAAATACCTAAGGTGATCTACCTTGGGCCTCTTCTCTATCTGGGTCCACACTTCCAGGAGGTGGGCCTGTGATGGGTTCATTCATGTTCATTTGTCTGGACCATCATACCCAGTGCTTGGCCAGACTTACTATTGACGCTTCTGTATGGGGATTTCTTTCAGATGAGACTGGAGTTTAAATCTGGGACTCTGGCTCAGGCCAATAGCTCTGATTAGTGTAGGGTGAGCCTCATTCCAATAGAGACTGGCATTCCTGAAGAAGAGGGAATTCAGCAAGATACCTCAGCTGGCCCTGTCTCGTGCACACTTCCACCAGCCTCTGAGCCAATTCCTACAGCAAAATTCTTCTCTAGGGAGGGGTGTGTGTGTGCTTGTACATACTCATGTTTGTGTGTATACAGGTGTGGAGGCCCAAGGCTGCTATCAAGAGTCTTCCTTAATCACTGTCTAACTTACCGTTGAGACAAGATCTCTTAGGTGAACCTGGAGCTCGCTGAGGTACCGTCCAGCTAGCGAGCCGGCTCTGGAGATACCTTGTCCTCGCTTCCCAGTACTGAATTACAGGGGCCTCCATTCCCTGGTTGCATTTATGTCCGGCCCTCACACTTGCATGGCAGCGTGCTCTACTCTGAGCCGTCTCCCTCTCCCCGCTTCCTTCCGTGGTTCTCAGGGCCATAGCCCTTCCAGCATTAAAGCGGTCTGACTGCTGTGTCCCCTCCAGCTGGCCCTTTCCGTTGGTCTGTGAATACTCCTTAGTTTCTTCTACTGTATACATCTGTGTGCACATGCCTGTCTCCATCTCTCTCCTTCCCTTTAATTTTTATTTATTTTTGTTTTATGTGTTTTGAGTATTTTGCCTGCATGTATGTAAGTACATCCATGTGTGCAATTCCCGTGGAAGCCAGAAGGAGTCAGATGCCCTGGAACTGGAGTTATGGACAGTTGTGAGCCCCCATGTGGGTGCTGGGAATCGAACCTGGGTCCTCTGCAAGAGCGCCAGTGCTTGTAATCACTGAGCCACCTCCCTAGTCCCAACTCCTGCTCTTTTCAATTGTTTCTGTCTGGCAGCCTATTGGGTCTGTTTCCTTTTTACCTCCAAGTGGCACCATTTTCTAGAAAGCCACAGCCTCTCTTTCCTTCTGTCCTTCTGCTCCCCCAGCTGAATTGCTCTCTCTAAGGTCGCCAGCTGCCTCTCTGCAGATGGACCTCTGGACACACCTGGCCCCACCCTTTTCTAGCTCCTTCCCTGTCTCTGAGGCTGTGCTTCTTTACCATGTTGTCTGGGTAATACATGCTGTTGGTGTCTCTGCTATTTCTCCACTGCCCTCCCTCTGCCCAGCCTGTGGTGAGCAGATCACCTCCCCTCCCTCCCGGGCCTTCCCTTCAGGGTTTTCCCACGGCCCCTCTGCTCTGTGCACGCACCAACCTGGTGTATCACTTCAACACCTGCATTCCCACTCTCACAGCCTCCCTCCGTCAGGGCTGCTGGCTGTTCCCACACACTGCCCTGCAGTGCACACCCAGCCGCTCACCTCTGCGGAGCCTGCAGGTCCACCAGGGCTCTCCACTCTGTGCTGCAGCCTGTGGAACTGCTTCCAGTTCCCTGGGTTCTTTGACTATGTTTTCTCTCCTTCGATCATCTTCCTCCTTCTTCCTGCCCTGTCCTGCTCTGCCCAATCCCTGCCATCCCCCTGCTTGTGGAACACCTTGGGGAGCTGGTGGCCCGTGGTGTCCTCAGTGCTCCCTGCAGCTCATGCCGTTTCCTCTCTTCACAGCTTATTAAAGGAAATACTTATCTATCTCCTAGTGTCTGGAGGCAGGGGCAGACTGCTTTTCTGCTCTGGGCCCATGACCCATTGTAGTTGCATAACAAATTGTAGAGAAAAGCCTAGATGAGTGCAGGGTGTAAGATCTCAGTCCCGGGATGTTAACAGCTCCACCGTGGCCCGCAGCCATAGCACTCTGGATGTGTAGGGCAGAGCAGCTCTTCCTGGTGCAGGGCTGATCTGGACATTGCCAGAAACTCCAGAGCCCAGCTCCTGCCCGTTACGTGCCAGTAAAGACCCCAGTGGTCAAGGTGGACATTTAGAATACATGTCCTCCCCAACCCCTCAAGCTCCCTGACTAGAATCAATTGATTAGGAATGAAGACATACCTTCCTGCCCACTGTTTCGTCCAAGTTAACCCACCAGCTAGTACTTGTTCATGCTAGGAAATGTGGTTAACAACCAGGACTCGGGAGCCCACAGGATCAGAAGCCTCACAGGACTTTGAGTCGCCGTCTGACCTTGGACATGGCTACCAGTGCATGTGTCTGGAAGCTGCTGTGAAGCAGAGTGAGGAGGCTGGGAAAAATCACTGCGGTGCGTGAGGATCATTTTCTTCTGCTTGTAAAGGATTCTCAGAGAACACCCACCTTCTCAGAATGGAGAGGGCTCCTCGACCTTCACGTCCGAGAAGCTGTGGTATAGGAAAGAGACGAATGAGAGACGCTTGAGTGTTTGGACGGTGGATATTGTTTTGACTGACAGGAGCAAGTCAGAGACCATGGGAAGAGTGAAAAGAGTGACTTATGTGGGCATTGTGTGTCTGTTCGCCTGTGGACGGGTGTACATGTACACACGTGTGCGGGTGCGTATGGAGGCTCGGTTGAGGCAGGGTTCTTTCCCCAGTGCTCCTCACCGTAGTTTTCGAGACAGCGTCTGTCCCTGAACCCAGCACTCAGGTTAAAGCTATGTGCAGCCATACCCAGCTTTTACAGGAGTACTGGGGATCCAGCTCAGGTCCCCATCCTCTTGCTTGTATACCTGGCACTTGACCATCTGCCTTCAACCAGCCCAAACGCGGTGTTTTAAAGGATGAAAAATTCCATCCAGGGGCTGGAGAGATGCCCAGTGGTTAAGAACACTTGCTGCCCTTGCAGAGAACCCAGTTTGGTTCCCAGCACACATATGGCAGCTCAGCACAGTCTGTAATCCAGTTGCACAGGATCCAATGCCCTCTTCTGTCCTCTTTGTATACTGCATGCAGCTGGCACATGTGCAGTGTTATGCCAAATTACATTGTACATGCAGTTACACCACATTACAGTGATGTTTTAATAAAAAGAGGCTGACTCTAACATCTGTTTCAGCCAAGAGCAGACCTGAACTGCTGAGAACCTGTCCCTTCAGATTTCTCTCAGAACTGTGTTCTCAAGAGCTTTGCTCACTCTTTACAGAGACAGTATCACCAACCTGAAATGGCGACATAAAAGTCAAACCCACTTGTACCTTATCAGAGAACTTTCTCTTTGATTCCTAGACCACACACAGCTGCACTCAAGGCTCTCAGCTCCTCTGTTTTTGCACTAAGAAAAGTGGTGTTTGCAACACTTTGATGCTTTGACATGTAAAACATGCGTACACATATGCATATGCTATCTTGGGTGGAGGGCTAGGGTCATCAGACCAGCTCATAAGAGGAACGCCTGGCTCAGTAAGCTTGTTACCTCACAGACAGTAAATTCTTTTTTGTAAGGTTACATAAAAGTCATTAGTCCAGAGTGTGTCCACATTGTAGAAATCATTTCAACACATTCAGGAGAAACACTCATACACATAAAAAACTAAAACCCTCCATATCAAGGAAGGAGCCAGCTGCCCCAGCCTGACATGCAGTCGGTGGGGTCATGCAGGGACCAACATCCTGCATCTGACCCCAAAGTGTTAAATGTATGGAGTGTTACAAGTGTGGTGATGGGCATTTTGGTACATCTCAGATGTTCATTAACATACACTGTTCCCTGAAGTCAGTATGCCATTAATTTCTTAAGAAGGCAGCTAAGTCACAGACATGTCCAGCGTCACACAACTGGCTTCCAGTCCCAAGTCCACTTATTTCCCCTTGGACCAGGCAGTAACCTGTCCGCCATCCCACTAAATCCAAAGTTCGTCTTGCTTATCCCAGGCTTTCTGAGACTACAGATTCTCTCCACCCGATTCCTATTGAAAAGACCAGAAAAGTACTATTCGGTACATTTCCCAGCCTCTAGAAGTGAATTCTCTGGAACACATCCATGTACAAATGACTTACTTCCTGAGGACATCCGAAAGTGTTTTCACTCTGCAGAGCCTTGGCAAATCTCCTGGGTGGAGTTCCTCCACACCAACCCGAGATCCTGAGGTGAGAGGTCACACAATCCAGTCTCTCTCTAAGATATATTTGAGATTTTGTCCCTCAGACTGTCCTGAATGGATCAGCAGGACACTGCCAAAAAAAAAAGCCGCAGAACACAGTTGCTAAGGTGTTGATACTCGATTGAAACAATCAAAGAAGCAAGCCAGTAAAATCAGTCTCACCCAGTGCCATTTAGTGATGTAATGGTTTGAATTTATCACACATAAACAGGAGCTTAAAGTATGCTGGAGTCGGCTGTGAACTTCCGAAGTGAAGTTTATTCTGTGTATATGTTCGTCCAGTGAAGCAGAGCTTCAGGACTTTTTTTTTCCTAGTTATGTTTTTCTTTGGGATTATATTTTTATCCTCAAGAAGAATTAGAAAGTAAACTTCTGACCTTAGGGGTAGTTAACCTCAAATAAATTAAGATGTGGAAAGTTGGGACAACTCAGTCAGGGTGCGTATACTCTAGAAGGTAGCTACAAACTGTGGCATATGAATCAATATTATTTGAACAGTGAAATAATGTGTAAGGTACCAAAACTGTCAAAAATTATAACATCCGGGGCTGGAGAGATGACTGGGCAGTTAGAAGCACTCACTGCTCTTGAAGAGGACGCCCGGATATTTGTGTCTATAGGTCTTAACTTGAGATCAGAACTTTCAGATGGGCTGGAGAGATGGCTCAATGTGTAGGGGTATTGAGGAGCACCATGGGGTCCTGGGTTCAGATCCCAGCACCCACATAAAGATCAGGCATGGTAGCTCATGCCCGTAACCCTAGTCTGCAAGGGATGGAGACAGCAGGGCGGCCGGGGCTTGTTGGCCTGGAGTCTAGGTCCAGGTTCAGTGAGGGATCCTGTCTCAAAGAAACGAGGCAGAGAGCAATCGAGCAGGCTACCTAGCGTCCTCCTTGACCTCCTTCTGTACACAGGAGCATGCACAGATGCATACACGTGTGCACATACATCTCACACAGGCACACAGGCCCATACACAACATGGCAAGCAGTAGCTCAATAAGTAGGTGTTCCCGTCTTACGACTGAGTATTGTTGACACTTTTTGTCACTTCCTCAAAATAAGTTTCTCCTAACAGTTTCCAGAGCGACTGGGAATAATAGGGATTATTAATAATAATAGGGAGAGCCTCTGAGAGGATGCCAAAAAACACCATAGCTACTCTGAGGAGGAGGGCTGGGCCAGGTAAGGAAACACCTGGGTAACAAAGACAGAAAGATGATGCAACTTGTGTCTCTTCCTCTTGAAATAAGAACCCTCCTGCCTCCCAGTCAAATGCCCCACCTAGATGGTTAGGAGGTGGGGCAGCCTGGTATCTGTCAAGAAACCCAACAAGCACTGATCCTGTTTTTAGCGTGGGAACAGTGTCTTGGCTTCTGTGGGTGATTCAAAGTTCACTGAATGACAGGCAGGACAAGTCTTGTGTGCTGAGCATGCCCAGTCCCATGTATCAGGAACAGCTGGCCCCATCCCCAGTATCTGGAACAGCAGACCCCGCAGACACCAGGCTCGAGCTTCATTTTGAACAGGGGCTGAACTGCCCCTTTCCTGGTGTGCTTACGTATGCATTTCCCGCCCTGCTTTCTATTTCTTTTGAGCGGTAAGGATGCTGATTTTCTCCTCACTGTTTGCTAGTTTTTGTGTCTTCAGGTTCTCAAGATTCTAAGCGCTGTCTGAGACCAGGTGGAGACAAATAGCAGTGGCAGAAAAAGAAATGAGGGGAAGTGGGGAGACCGCGGCAGGAAGGAGGCCTTGTTTTTAGGAGGTGTCGTTACCTGCTGCCCTTTCCTGGTCATGGAAGTCTTTCTCGTGCCCTGGTCCAAAGATGTTTGCAAAGGCCCCCTCCAAGGGAAGTCCACACCCTGTGTGAACACCAGGAACTGGTCAGCTGTGCTGCCCCACAGAAACTTCCCGCCTCGGGAAAGTTAGATGTCAAGAGACTGAAAGTGACCACAAGCCTGGGAAGAGGGGGGTTCCTCTGCTCCTGGGAGGTTTTTCACATTGAGCCTGAAGTATTTGGGGTCTGCTTCTTCATACCACTGGGTTTGAAGGATGTGTGTCCCATCATATTTCTTTATATTCCTTCATATTTATTTATATGCTATAAAAAGGACCGCTGAGATTTAGCACAGATACACCATTAAATTAAAGGACAAACTTGGGGTGTGGGGGTTGGAGGGGATGTGGTGTGCCTGGGGTATTCAATTTAGCAGTCCCAGATTCCCACTTCCAATCTTTCAGGCTGTATCCACGCCACGCAAGTGCACTGAACAACCTTGGGACGCTCACAAAGGACGCCGCAGAGGCGAAGATGTACTACCAGAAGGCCCTGCAGCTCCACCCGCATCACAACCGGGCGCTGTTCAATCTGGGGAACCTGCTGAAGTAAGTAGAGAGGTTCCTGGTGCCCATGCAGCCTGGGGAGTCCCAGAAAGACTCGCATGCTGCCGCTCCTTCCTCCTAGAGATGAGTGGTTTTCTTGCTTTGGGAGAATGTAATATTCCTTGCACTTAATTCTCTTCCTTGTCAGTTAAAAGTTTTATTTCAAGAGTGCTGTTCTGGAGACATCCATAGATGGTCTGTGAAAGGTCAGAATTTGAGAAGGGTTATGTGACCAAGTAAGCTTAGGGTATGCTGAGTTATCCACAGAAAAAAACTGCCCTGAATTCAGTGTGCTCTAGACCTTTGTGAGTCTTTAGGAAGGAATTCATGGAATGCAACCTTTTCAAGACTAACATCCCATGGTGTACTTTGGGGAAAGACGTGCTCTTTAAAGGTAAAATGAAGGGACTGACCAGGATTCGTGCTCAGCCTGGTAAGAACAAAGTGACACTTGTTTACAGTTAATGGTGGAGGCCTCCTGGTTCAGAGCATGCACTGCTCTTGTAGAGGACCAGCTTCAGTTCCTAGCATATGTGGTGGGTGGCTCACAACTGCCAGTAACTCCAGATGCCCCCCTCTGGCCTGTTCAGGCACCTACACCTACTCACACACAGGCACACGCCCATAATTAAAATTAAAATAAATAAAAACTTTAACAAAAAATAAACAAGTCTCAGGAGCCAAGCATGATGGCAAATACCCATGATCTTAGCACTGAAGAGACTTAGCACACAGGAGAATCAGGAGTTCAAGGCCAGCCTGGGCCTCAGTGAGTCTGCTGGAGATTCAGTGCAGGGTCCTTCTGCCTTGTATGTTTTCACTAATACAAACCCTGGACTTGTTGGTGATGGTCCAGGTGATGACAGTAGGAACAGCCATAGTGCTGATAGATTTTAGCTTCTAAACAAACAGACGAGCAAAGGCTCAAGAGCATCAGACGTGGAAATGTAAGAGAGTGAACGTGGTCAGAAGCCCTGAGGATGGGCTTCGCCATGCTCTCAGAGTGCTGACACCACATACTTACTGAAACAGTTTCCGGCCCTGGTGGGCTAAGCATGCACTCAGCTGCCTCTTGAGCTGTTGGGCTCTGTTCTTTCTCCTCTGGACAGTTACTGCTTCAGCAGCTCAGTCCCATGCATCCGCTTCACCTTCTGGAAGCTTGCTCCCTGGTACGTGTTCACACAGACACAGGTTCTTCTTTCTGACTTGAAAACAGGAGAAAGGGAGCTGGGCATGGTGGAGCATGCCCTGAGTCCCAGCACTCAGGAGACCAAGGCAGGTGAATCTCTATGAGATCAAGGCCAGCCTGGTCTACATAGCAGGTGCCAGGCCAGCTGGGGCTTCAGGGAGACCCTGTCTCAAGAAGACAAAAAGCAACCCAACAATAACTGAAAACCAATGACGGACCTGGAGTGACGACTCCGTAGCTATGAGTGCTGTTCTTTTAGAGAGCTGGAGTTTGGTTCTCTGCACCCAGTTGGGCAGCTCACAGCTACCTGTAACTCCAGCCCAGGAGGATCCAGTGGTCCCTTCTGGCCTCTTCAGTTACCTACACACACATACAGACACACATGTACACGTAAATAATAAAATAAATCTTTAATAATAATGCATTGAAAGATGTGAAGAAAGTGAATTCTAGCTGTTGAGGAGACTGTCAGCGAGTGGATCTGCATTTTTTTCACTCTAGGACATCTGTGAGCACCATGCCCATGTCAAGTTGTGAGGACCTGAGTTCGAGTGTCACTGCGTGTCTGTGTAGGACCTCTGTGAGCACCATGCCCATGTCAAGTTGTGAGGACCTGAGTTCGAGTGTCACTGCGTGTCTGTGTAGGACCTCTGTGAGCACCATGCCCATGTCAAGTTGTGAGGACCTGAGTTCGAGTGTCACTGCGTGTCTGTGTAGGACCTCTGTGAGCACCATGCCCATGTCAAGTTGTGAGGACCTGGGTTCGAGTGTCACTGCATGTCTGTGTAGGACCTCTGAGCACCATGCCCATGTCAAGTTGTGAGGACCTGAGTTCGAGTGTCACTGCGTGTCTGTGTAGGACCTCTGTGAGCACCATGCCCATGTCAAGTTGTGAGGACCTGAGTTCGAGTGTCACTGCGTGTCTGTGTAGGACCTCTGTGAGCACCATGCCCATGTCAAGTTGTGAGGACCTGAGTTCGAGTGTCACTGCGTGTCTGTGTAGGACCTCTGTGAGCACCATGCCCATGTCAAGTTGTGAGGACCTGAGTTCGAGTGTCACTGCATGTCTGTGTAGGACCTCTGAGCACCATGCCCATGTCAAGTTGTGAGGACCTGAGTTCGAGTGTCACTGCGTGTCTGTGTAGGACCTCTGTGAGCACCATGCCCATGTCAAGTTGTGAGGACCTGAGTTCGAGTGTCACTGCGTGTTTATGTGTACTTCGATTATAGCCCAAATTACAGAATGGTAGAAAACCCCATTGATGTCTCCTTGGGTACCTGGGTTCTGTATGCTGGTTTTAGAAATCTTACTGAATGGTAGAAAACTCCATTGATGTCTCTTGAGTACCTGGATTCTGCAGTCCTGGTTTTAGAAGTCTTACCGATAAGTGTATTTTTCTAAGAAGCACAGCAGAATGGCTAGTTGCAGAGAGACTCCTTAGCAGGAACGCTGGAGTCCCACTCTCAGTCTGTGCCAAGCATAGCTCAGCCTGAAAAGGACATCCGACTTACTCTCCCATGTCCTCCTGAGGAGACTGGAGTTGAAGATGGAAAGTCCAGTGACTTCCTCATTCAGTCTGTCACCCTGACCTCTTCAGTGACTACATCATCAGTTAAAACTGCCCGAAAAGATGCTTTAAAACGTGGCGATGGCAGCTTTGTACAGAGGTTGCTGATTTACCAGCATGAGACCTGTGCCCTCTTTCTCAGTTCTTTATCTCACTTATCAACTTGAGCGAGTCTGGAGAGCTGTCTGGGTGCCTCATCTTGATGGCACTCTTCCAGTGAGACTTTAAAGGGAATGGAGGTGGAGAGGAAATGGGGGCTCCTAGGAAGTGCTGTGTGTGCATAACATATATGCAACATACATGTTTGTATATAGCGCCACTATTTTTAAAACAGCCTGTGCTGCGTGGAGATCCCTGATCCACAGGTAAAGACCCCAAGTCTCCTCTAGAGAACTTGGTGACCTAACCGAGGCTGTGGCTGACCCGGGACTGGTCCCTGCCCTTTGAGCCCTCGTCCTGTGTCCTTTCCATCCCTTTTCTGCCCAAATAGCTCCCCCGTCCCCATATTACATAATCTCAAACTATTTTAAGATGCCATGGCCTCTGGGAGAAAGGTCATCCTAACTGTCACTTTTAAAGACTCAATTACTGTTAGTTCTCATTACCCTGAGGTTGCATTGCTAAGTGACTGAGGAAGGTGAGCCAAAACAATGCAGCAGGGCGAGGGGAGTCTGCATTTGATGATTCTGAGCTCACCTCTGCTTCCTGGGCCAGTAGCCGTGGGTTGGAATCAAGACAAAGGTGGGAACAGTATTGCGGTACGGGGTGGCTTGATCTCGACTGGGCTCTACCTTTCAGCCTTTACACCCCAGTTTTCTCTTGAGTCAATCAGCTTTTGGGTTAAGCCATTCACATTATAAAACCACACCCTTTATTATAGAGTGCAGTGCTCGCTCTAACAACCAGTCACCTCCTCAGATGAGCAGTCAGATCTGACCTTTCCTATCTCACACAGCAAGAAGGAGGTTCATGCAAGAACCCAGCCCACAGGCCTTGAGCCTGCACTCTACACTGCATCCTAGTGGCCGCATGGAAAGTGGTTGCCAGCCTAGAAGTGTCCTCCAGGCAGGAGAACCTGAGAACGTGCATGCAAATATTTTAAAACATTAAAAATTAACTTTAATCATATCTTTAATTTAATCCCAATAGATCCAAATTATTATTTTAGCATGTAATTAATATTTTATAAAAATTTAACTTTTAATATAAAACATGAAAGATTTTAATGAGAAGCCATGGGTTCTTGTACTAAATCCAATCCTTGCACTGAAATCTAATATTGTTTGACACCTGTAGCTCATCTGAGAGCAACCATTTCAGATGTACCATCACCACTTGCGGCCAGTAGTTTCTCTCTCGAGCGGCCCAGACATTTCTAATAACTCTGGCTTGATAGGAAACACAGGTTTTCTGCCCAGGCCAGAAATTTCAAAAACAGGAAGTTGATCTATCAGAGACTGCTGGTGAGCCCACTGCCAGTCACCTGAATTCTTGGCATTATATATTCCTTTACAGATAGATGCACAGCAGCAGACCACAAACGCATACACACCAGGGTTACTTAATTGCGTCTGGCCTTGTTCACTACGTTTAGAAGACTTTGGGGATTATCTACTCTGACTGCAGCACATTTCAGTAAGAGAGATTGATAAAGAGCAACATTTTCAATTCATATCTAATGATGTTGGCTTTGCTTAGAATCTAAAATGTCGAAAAAGAAATAAGTAAACAAGATAAAATGATGCTTTTGACGGGCAGAGACTGCAGAGGTCTCCAATGGGTCAAGAGGACAAGACAGAATGGAGAGACATCTCTGTGAAGGCCTGGTTAAAGCAGGTGCTGACATTTCTTACTACAGCGGAAAGAGCTTAAGGGATCCAGTCTTCGTCCCTTGCTTCCACAGCAATTTCCATTCTTGTTACAGGGTGTCACCAGAAATCTGACAAAGGAAACACAGAGCAAAATGTGCTAAAAAAGCCCAGCACTGCAGCTGTGGGCGAACCTGATAGCAGCAAGTGCTTTATCTTCGTCAGTTGGACCTTCCAAAAACAGAATTTCTAACACGTACAAGAACACACACATAAGCCCTGTTTATAATGAATATAAGTGCCTGGGAAGCACTTCCTCAGACCATCTTGATTAGCTACAGTGTTTAAGTTCATTGAAAGGAGGTATAGGGACTGGAGAGGATCAGTAGTTAGGAACACTGGCTGCTTACAGAGGATCCAGACTTGGTTTCCAGCACCCACATGATGGCTGACAGCCAACTGCAATCCAGTCTCAGGGGACCCAGCGCCCTCTTCTGGCCTCTGTGTACAAGGTACCCATACATGCAGACAAACACTCACATATAGAATGAAAACAACCCTTGAAGGGAAGTGTGTGTATTTGTGTTGTCCCCTTCCCAGCTTTGTTTTGTTTTAAGAGAGAGTCTCACTCTGTAGCTCAAGCCGGCCAGGAACTCACTGTAGAACCCAAGCTGGCCTTGAACTCATGGCAGTCCTCTTTACCACGAGCTGCAGCACAACATGCCAGTTCAGCGACTGAGGCTGCACTTGGCCCTTGCCCTCGTGCAAGGCATCAGCTGAGGATGGGCCAGTTCCCTCCTCTGGGCCTGACACCTGCCCTAGTGGTGACCTGCTCCTACGCAGGTCTCGTCCAGCTTCACTGGTTTCTAGGCCCTTAGCTTCTCCCAGCTCATCTCTGCCGTCATGCCTGCTTCTCTGCTGTGCACTCCCCCCACCAGGGACTCAGCACTGCTGTGCACTACTCCCCCCCCACCAGGGACTCAGCACTGCTGTGCACTCCCCCCCCCACCAGGGACTCAGCACTGCTGTGCACTCCCCCCCCCACCAGGGACTCAGCACTGCTGTGCACTCCCCCCCACCAGGGACTCAGCACTGCTGTGCCCCCCCCCACCAGGGACTCAGCACTGCTGTGCACTCCCCCCCCCCAGGGACTCAGCACTGCTGTGCACTCCCCCACCAGGGACTCAGCACTGCTGTGCACTCCCCCCCCAGGGACTCAGCACTGCTGTGCACTACCCCCCCAGGGACTCAGCACTGCTGTGCACTCCCCCCCCCCACCAGGGACTCAGCACTGCTGTGCACTCCCCCCCCAGGGACTCAGCACTGCTGTGCACTCCCCCCACCAGGGACTCAGCACTGCTGTGCACTCCCCCCACCAGGGACTCAGCACTGCTGTGCACTCCCCACCAGGGACTCAGCACTGCTGTGCACCCCCCCCACCAGGGACTCAGCACTGCTGTGCACCCCCCCCCCACCAGGGACTCAGCACTGCTGTGCACTCCCCCCCCCAGGGACTCAGCACTGCTGTGCACTACTCCCCCCGCCACCAGGGACTCAGCACTGCTGTGCACTACTCCCCCCACCAGGGACTCAGCACTGCTGTGCACCCCCCCACCAGGGACTCAGCACTGCTGTGCACTCCCCCCACCAGGGACTCAGCTGCCAAGGCTTACTTTTAGAACTCTTGTAGTTCACCAAAAATGCCCAGTCATTTCCTCTGTCATCCTCTTTCAGTCAGTGTCTGTCTAGCAGCGTCATCTGCTAAGTGAGGACGTGTCCCTGCTTCCCCTGGAAGGAGGATTCTGTGCGTGTAAACACTGCAGACATCCCAATGCTTCTGTGTGTCCCCCACAGCTGCACTCATGCAGGCATTCCTGGCAAGCCGAGGAGTCCTAAACCCCTAGGACAGTTCTCTGGCTGTGATAAAAACAGGCCAGGCCGAGCTCCATGCGGCTTGTAGGGCAGAGAGCAGGCTTGAGGGAGCCCCGGCTTTGTTTACATTCCCTGGAAAGATTGTCATTTGCTTTCTCTGCACAGATATTTCCAGCAGAAGATAATGAAATGGGCCAGTACAGGGTGAGATGTACTCAGGAAAGAAGGATTCAGTTAAAGTTTAAGAGTCAGCTGGGAATTGATGAAACTTGTATTTGTACACAGTCACACTTCAGGGTACCAACACCTCAGCCTTTAACAAATCCCATAGGACACAGATGCCTGGTATGGTGTTTGGGTTGCTGGAGGGGTGAAACTTAAAAGCCTTTAAACTTAAAAATATTCTTTGTATGCCAGAGAGAGGAGGAAAGGGTAGAAGGAGGGATGTGTGTGTGTGTGTGTGTGTGTGTGTGTGTGTGTGTGTGTGTGTGTGTGTATCTTCTCAGGACCCATGCTTGTCTGTGGCCTGCATCTTCTGTCCCAGGTGGCACTTGGGTGGTGAGGCTTTAGGGCCCCTCCCCTTCTGACCACTGTGCCAACCTCGCTCCTCTTCTGCCTTCCATCTGCAAACAGCCCAGTCTCTCCAGCCTGGCAGTCCAGCACTGGGCCACTGACTTGTGGGCAGCAGGGCTCTCTGCCCCACTCTTCTCACTGCCATCCTAGAGCTCCTCTCAACCGCATTCACCATGGACGGCAGGAGGACCACCCCCTTCCGACTCCTGTCCAGGCAGGGAATTGGCTGCGATGGGGCCAGGTAGTGGTTGCTGTTTGCTGAGCTCTGCCACATGTTAGAATGTTTCCCTGTGACCTCAGGCAAATTGTTCTATCTTGTAGTGGCTCCAAGTGCTCATGCATAAAGTAGAAATAATTCTAGAAACTCTAATGCATGTAAACACTTAATATAGGACCCAGCACCTAATAAAGATAACTAAGCGTTAGCTGTAACTGTCTTTAGCCTAGGGGCCTAATAGCAATATCATGTCCAGCCTGAAGCTTAGCTTTGTGGTATAACATCACCAGTGAATCCGAGGTAGGTGACATGTTTCCTGCCTGTGTCACTGAACAATTTAAGTTAAGGGAATGTGCAGGGCACAACGCAGGATGGGCTCAGTCGGGTCACCTGCTGTGAGGAATAGAGGAAGGGCTCCCGTGGGCGTGGTGCTCCGCTCTAGCTAATCATGAGACCAGCTTCTGCCCTGCATCTGGAAAGAACCTGCACTGAGATGATCTACCTGGGGACAGATTAATATCAGCTGCAGTCGGGACCCCATCCCATAAGGCCATTGACTAACCAGACCTTATAAGACCCCTTGCACTTCTTTGAATAAACTGAGTTTGCAGTGACCTGCCCTCTGCATCCTTCTCACCCAGCTTCCGGGGTCTGTGTGTTTTGACTCTGTGCCTACTCACCCCCTTTCGGTGGAGCCCTTTCATCCCCTCGGGCTGACCCTGAGCACAGGGACCTCCAACAGGAATGGTCAGGGTTGAGGCTCAGATTCCTTTTAGGTAAGAAATGGGACCAGTGGATCCCACAGAGATCTCAAGTGGCAGAAGTCTGCCGCTTCCCTATGGCACAGGCCTCCAGCTTCCCAGCTGAGCCATGAGGAGAGCTCAAAAGCTCCTTTCTCTTCTGCCACAGCAGCATTCCAGGGCTGCAGAGGCTTCACACAATCAGCAGAGTGGACGGAAGGTTGGGCAGAGACCTGGCTAAGGAGGGGAGGCCCAGTGGCGCTGACGTCCCATGTGTCAGACACTTTATTCAGTGTGCAATGTGTGTTTATTCCGGGCACCTGCAGGAGGAGACATTAATGCGTTAATGGGTACATTTCACAGTTTGAGTCACTGAGGCCTGTAGAGGAGCTACATCAGACTCAAGTCACACAGCAGGTGAGGCAGAGCAAGGCTGCAACAGCAGTCAACCCCGCCTGGAACAAGGACACACAAGGGAATTCTCAGCTACCTTCTCCCCTGGGTCCCAGTGACTCAGCTGGTAAAATGCCTTATGTACAGACAAGGGGACCTGAGCTTGAGCCCCGGAAGACAGGCAGAGTGGCCCAGACTATTTGGCAAATTCCAGGCCAATGAAAAAGCCTGACTCAAAAAAAAAGCAGGTAGACTGTACCTCATGTTGACCTCTGCTCTCCACATACATGCACAACACTGAATACACACCCCCCCAAACCCCTCACAAACATACATACCCCCCTAACATTACAGCTAAAATTTAAGGACTAGGTCATGGCTCCCTCTCACAATGACCCCTCCCCAGATAGAAAGTGATACAGATAATGGATAGTTCAGATCTAGCCAGTCATGTGGCAGCCAATATGGTCATGGGGTCACCCCTTCCAGAAGAATTAGTCCTGAGTCTCCTCCTTCACTGCTGCGGAGCATCTCTTGATGTGATTGTCATCAGCCCTGTAAGGTCACCACCCCCCACCCAGGCAGCAGGACACTTGGCCCCCGTGGCGCTGCTCTGACACCCCAGACCCAGTGCAGCAGGTGCGTGAAGGTGGGCCGGGGAACTAGTCCAAACAAAAGACAAGTCCCAAGGCAGTGTGACTTCAGAGCACAAAACCAGGCCCAAGGCAGCCATTATTGCAAAGCACAAACATCGATCGCATGCTGTGGGACTTGAAGAGCATGTGGAAACCCAGGAATAATACCATTCTGAATTGACCTCCATTCTCAGATCCCCACTTTCATATAACAGCAACTGGCCCTCCAGGTTGTTGTGGAGGAATTTTATAAAAATCAAGCTGAAAAATTAGGGTGAACTTACAACCAACCAGATGACTCTTCCCAATGCATTGCCCGGAACAGTCCTGGAATCCTGTGCTGCGGCTACTCAGAGTGACCCAAGTTCAGTCCCTTCCCATGTAGAAAGGGGAAGACCACGGAAAGCACATGTATCACAAAGATCACCACGTGAGATACTCACACCTGGACAGTGACAAGCCAGGTCTCAGAAGAGCTGGGAACATCTGTCTGCCAAAAACGCAGAAATCGGAGTCTTTTTCATTTATGGGAAGCAACATTTTTTGATCCAGTAATGGCATAACACCAACAGAACACTCCACTGAAGGCTCCGGTCATAGCAAGGGCCCAGCCCTGTGTGCCTGTCTGCTTCCGGGAACCTGACTGCTGCGTGCAGGTCTATGGGATTCCCGGAGTTCTCCCCCAGCATTACTTCTTGAAGCATCTGCTTGTTTAAGGTGTATGTGTGATTGTACACGGGAATCTAGATAGCCTTGTAAATTAGCCATCTTAACAGGTTCTTAATTACTGAAGGAAAATGTGGCAAAGCCTTGATGCTCTTAACCCTGTCGTTGAGCTGGAGTCAGGAAAAAAACCTGTGGGAATGTTTTTACTTGACATACAGGAAAAACCATGCGGTCCGTCCGAGGGACAGTTCCCTGTGAAATCACAGATGTTGAGTGGCAAAATGTCCACATTCTGACAGATCTACTTTCTACCTCGTGCTTCTCTTATAAAATCTAGGGTGCCCACGTGACTGCACCCAGGAACCCATTCTGAGCAATTTCAACCTTTTGGAAGTCCCCAGGAAAAGCTTTAAGGGAGGAAGCCTGCTGCAGAGTGGTACAAGGTTCCAATACTCATGCAGATGATAGGGTGACCCAGTCAGGAGAGGTCCAGCTGTGTAAGAAAGCTTTCTCTGCCTTGGCAGGGTCTCCACTGTCACCTCTCCCTACTCCAGCTTCCCCAGCCTCCCCAGGGCAAATACCAGGAAGTCTCCTGTCACATTTAGCTTCTACCAGTCTAGGCAAACCCATGAACAAATCAGGGCTGAGCCCCTCAAAGCCTACCTGAGGGCTCCACCGAGCCCCCTAGGCTGTAAAGACCTGAGATCCCGCATTGTAACAAGCACATAAGATCTTGTTTTAAAAACCCTGTCCTTTAATTGCATTTTCCATGAAAAGCAATAGCTGACTAACCACCCTGCGCTCCTCCACCTAACCATCTGCCTTCACATGCATAGAGCAGAGCACAGGAACCCAGGATGCACCTCCCCATCAACCCCCCACCTTAACCCTAATGTGCCCAAAGTCCCTTCTGGAGGGGATGTAAAATACCCGCCCTCCTCCCTTGGCTCCATCAACAAATGAGGTACAGTTTTGGCAAACTGCAGTCTGGGAGACCGTGAGTTTTTTGCTTACTCGCAGAGCAATAGATGAGGGTTTATTTACAGGAGTGCGGGTGCCCCCCTCCCCAGCCACACTGAAAAGTCTCCATCCAAGTGTAGATGGTAGCTTCCCCGTCACAGCACAGAATGCTGAGGCACCGCCCCAGGCTTCCGCAGCGTGTTATCCACCCCAGCCTCCCCTCATGCAACTAGTGCTGTCTGGTTAGTTGGGAGGGTCCCATGACTCTTCCTGCCCGTCCTTCCTTCTGGAGAATGACCGTCAACAAGCTGAGCTGTGAAGATCCAAGCATGTAGCCAAGCTTGGGAAAAATGATGTCTCTCCATGGTCTGTGTGACTGCCATGGACAGTCCCATGCAGCACATGGAGGAAAATGGGTCAAAACTCTCTTTTTTTAATTTTATATGTATGAGTGTTATGCCTGCATGTATGTAAGTGTACCTGTGTCATGTGGTACCTAAGGAGGACAGAAGAGGGCATCAAATCCCCTGGACCCGGAGTTATGGACAGTTGTTAGCTGCCATGTGGGTGCTGGGATTCAAACCTAGGTCTTCTGCGAGAACAACCAGTGCTCTTAACCACTGAGCTATCTCTCCAGCCCCACATCAAAACTCTTTATGAAGACTTCTGTAATGCTGTATCATAGGATAGACTCAGTGTAGAGATAGAGGCAAGGGAGGGGAGGTCGGGGGATCCAGCGAGCCCAGGATTCACCCCCAGAGGGGCCCATGTCTAAAGGACTAACTGTCATGGCTAGACTGAAGATTGTTTGCTGAACTTAGTTATGGAAGTTGTATTGGAGGGGCAGGGAGGGGCAGACGGGATTCTTTTCCCCTCCTCCCCCATGTCTCCTGTCACTCGCAGACGCAGGTAGAGGCTTCAGAGGGAGCAGACGCAGTCCCCCAGGATGTCATCTGACTCCCAGAGCCCTGCATCTTTTGTCTGTGCTTCAAAACATGCGAGTACAGTATTTGCAGGGTGTGTGAATTGTTTTCCTATCGCTGTGCCCAGGGCATCTGATAGGAAGTGACTTATACAGGGAGGATTTACTCTGGCTCAGTCTTAGAGAAGACTTGGCAACAGCAGTATGAGATGACCAGGTAGATCTGGGCGGACCGTTGAGTACGGGTTCTGGGCTGCTCAGCTCTTGTCCCCTTTGATTCCATCCAGGATCCCAGCCTGGGGGCTGCTGCCACCCCCAGTGTGGGTCATTCCTCCTCAGGTAAACCTCTCGTGAAGCTCCTTCTCAGGCACACCCAGAGGTGTGTCTCCTTGGTGACTCTGAAGCCCAGAAAGTTGACATGGAAGATTATTAACCATCACATGAATGGATTCCAAAAGCATCATCTCCTTCATCCTAAAAAAGAATGAAGAAATGAAGAGATAGTTTTCAATGGATGCTTTTAGTAATATTAGAGGAACTAATAAAAACTAAAAGAGCATCTACCATATTCCTGAAATGCTAGGAGGTCAGATAATTTGCCTGAGGAAACACAGCTGGTAAATGGTAGAAACCAAGTTAAAGCCTATTCCTGCCCTGAGTTTGTGCTTTTAGCTGCTGGACAGAGTAGCTCAATTGTTCCATGTCTGGTAAGTGCAAATTGATTCTTAGAATAACTTCTGTACTAGATGAAAGAGGTGGACTAGGGAGATGCCTCAGTTAGTAAGGTGCTTGCCTTGTAATCAGATGACCTGAGTCAATCCCCAGCTTCCACATAAAAAGCCAGGTGTGGTGATATGCATCTGTAAGCCCAGTGGTGAGGATTGCTTGGGTTTGCTGGCCTGCCATTCTAGCTGAATTAGAGAGCTCCCAGCTCAGTAAGAGGTTCCACTCAGAAATTAAGTTGATGAGTTAAGGACTGAAGGAGACACCTCATATCAACCTCTGACCTCCGAACACATGCGCATATACACACATGTGTGGGCATATACACATGCATACATGTGAACACACAGATATATCTGTACATATATGATGTAAGAGTAGAAACGTTGATATAAAATAGGTCGTTACATTGTCCCCCTCTGTCAGATTTTCTTAGAATTAGGAAGCTTAGACAAATACACAATGAAATTAAGAAAATAGTAAAATGATGTTTTAAAAAGAATTTAGCAGTTACTAAATTTTTACTATGTGAAGGTCATGGTACTGAAGAAGAAACAGGGCCTGTTCACGAGAGAGCTTCAAACAGCAGCCGTCACAGAGCACACACTGCAGGGTCACAGAGGGCACACCCGAGGGTCAGAGTTTTAAGCTGGCTGCACAGTGCCACTATCCTCAAGGGAGCTTTACAGACACTTTCACTCACGGTCCCAAGGAGACGTTCCCCGGGTTCTGCTCCCACTGTGTCACTAGGGTGGACGTAATGGGCTCCTGGAGGACTTTCATGGTGTGAAGTGGCAGTTAATCTCCCAGTTCATTGATGAAAAGTCTGTTTCCATTCTAGCTCATGTGTGTCATTACAAAGGAAAGCCACTAAACTGTTGTTATCAAATTTCTGTGGCTTTGTTTTTTCCTCTGCTCATTTTGAAGAATTTGTAGCTAAATACTGTCCTGTGGAAATTAATTTTCTGCTTTAATTTTAAAAGTCTGCATCTTCCCTGGGAGTCAAGGACCATTCATACATTAAAATCAGTGGAGACTTATGACAACCTTGGGAAAGAGTTCTGTTAACCTTAAAATCAGTGGTCAAATACCAGGTTTTAAAATCTACGTATTCACTTAAAATCCATGTGCTATGGGAAGAAGGACTTTTAGGCGTCCTAGCAACAGAACATGAATGTGTGAACCTCCCAGACTCCACAGAGCACTGCAGGACCTTCTTCAACTCTTGTTGACAGAGTGTTGACTTTCTCTCAATGAGAAAGTGTGTTGAGTTGTGAAACAAATGTATTCATTTATTTTAATTTTTCAGACAGTCTCAATATGGAACCCTGGCTGGCTTGAAACTTGCCATGTAGACCAGGCTGCCTTTGAATTCAGAAATCTGCCTGCGTTTGCTTCCCAAGTGCAGGCATTAAAGCCTGTTACTTTTCTTTTTGCTATGACCAAATACCTGGCAAGCATTTTAAGAGAGGAAGGACTTCTTCTGGCTCACAGTTAAAGGGATACAGTCCATTGTGGTGGGGGAAGCATGGTGCAGGAGTGTGAGGTGGCTGGTCACATTGTGTCCATAGTCAGGAAACAGAGAATGGCAGGAAGTAGAGCTAGTTAATAAATCTTCAAGGCAGGCCCACAGTGACCTCCATCCTCCAGTTGTGGTCCCAGACCTCAGGGTTCCACAGCCTTCCATAACAGTGCCTGCCACCAGTCAGAGACCAAATGTTCAGATACATGAGCCTCAAGACACATCATATTCAAACCACAACAGCAGGAGATGGAAGGCAGGAAGTGGCAACTAATCTTTGATACCTTCCCATCTCCTTCCAGTGAGAATTCAGAAATGGAAAGAGATTGTCAGACCCTGGCACAGTCTGGTGTGATGCCTGGGCAGTAAATCCAGAATGAACCACCTGAGCTTTACTAGAAGAAATGAGATTTCAGAGTCTAATCACAGGATTAAAGCAGGTGTTAAAGAAATATGTCCTTCTCCTCTGTCACCTGCAGGTCCCAGGAAAAAATGGAAGAAGCAATCGTGTTGCTGAGAGAATCCATTAAGTACGGTCCAGACTTTGCAGATGCCTACTCGAGCTTGGCTTCCCTCCTGGCCGAGCAGGTAACTGTTTCCAGTTAATTTCACAAGCATTCCTTTAAACATGACTGTCAAGCGCATCAAATAATGTCGTCACAAGCTCCAATTGGACACAGGGTCCCCGTGTCAGTATTGTTCTTGGTAGACATGCAAAGCCCAGTTTTCCCACCCCGCTGTGAAGGGCTGTGAACTTCAGGGGAAGACAGAGCGTTACTGACCTATGATGTGATAATATGACAATCACTGTTTTTTGGAAATATTTCTAATAAAAGAATGTTTTCAAAAAAATGCATTAGCCCCCAACCCTGGGTATGCTTCTTTCCTGGCTCTTCCCTGGGAGGCTCCTTTTCTGTTCAGAGTTTTGTAGCTGAGGCTTTGACGTCCCTTTCAGGCATTCTCCCACGTGCTCTCACACTTGCTCTTTTCCTTTTCATTGCTGTTTACCTGTGATGTTTTCCTGGGAAATTGCTTATGGACTACAGTATCTGCAAAGCCAGTTACTGTCAAGCATGGCAATCCCGTATCTTAAAGCCTGCTAGGAAATGACAGGCTGCAGGAGGCCCCGGGAGACCGAGCTGGCGTAACACAGGTGTGTTGTGAGTCTCTCTTTTCACTTGTCTGACTGACTTGAAACCAGTTTCTAAAGACTGCAGTGTACGCCTCCTCCCAGTTCTGGTGAATGGAGCTGTAAGTTGCCTTTCTAAGCTGATGATAGAGTTTTGCTGACACACGAAAGTGACCCTGATGACTGGTAGATTCCACTGTCACAGAGACTCCAGGCTGCCTTTAAAATCGAACTCCTCGTCTCTATGAGACGCCTGGCAGCTTTCATGCAGCTTATGTGGAGGGGATGATTTGGTACCACACAGTTATGGAGGTGCAGTTTGCATTTGAACAAAGGTTCAGTTCAGTGTGGTAGCTGTTTAATAGAAAACTAGTATTAGGCTGTCCCTTATGTCCTGTGACCCATCTAGCCTCGGGTTCCTAAGCCTGATATCAGTGACAGGTATGGGCTCCACCCTAAGAAGTGGCCTTAAATCCAGTCAGAGAGTGGCTGGGGCTCCCTCAGTATTCAGGCCACTGTTGCACTGTGGACACATCCATGTCAGCTTTTACATGGGGTCAGGGATTGGTCTCAAGCCCTCTTGCCTGCTGAGCCATTTCACTGGCCCCTTTTCTGAGTATTTTTATCTGAAGTTGGTTGAACCCACAGATGGCTGTCTGTGTGGTGTAGAAAGTCAGTCTGCGGAGAATTTTCTTCCACATTTTCATAATTTTTTAACTGAAGTGACCTGTGATGTATACTTGCAGTCCTCATCTGCCTTTGGCTTGTGTGGATGAGGACACCAGAAGGCTTTCTAGAGAGAAACCTGGTTCTTGCCCTGTTCGTCGTTTCTTCGCCCTTCACCATGGCTCCTCCTCCTTCCAGAGCCGCACAGCTACCTCGCCTGTAAGCACGCACGCCAAGCGTGCTCGCCATGCAGACGTGCGCTTGCTGCCACACTGCCTTCTAGACAGATCCAGTTCTTCCCCTGCAGTGCCAGTTTCTCATCACACAGTGCCTTGAGGTCTCCTCTGGTGACGCCCCGTCCAGTTCCCGCCATGGCTTCCATCACCTTGTCCCTCGTTCTGTATCTCTCACAACACTGATGCTATCCAACGTAACTTCACTCCTCCGTGGTCTTGATCTCACCCCAGAATGTCTGACTCTGTGAGCGTGGCCATCGTACTCACTACAGCATTCCCACACCTGCCACGACACATGCAGTCAGTGTTCTAGTTGTGTGCGCAAGTGAATCAGCTCGAAGAACACAGGGTCCCCACTCCAGGGCAGGCTCAGCTTTGCAGTCTCACTTCGGAGCAGAACTGGACATGTGGGCCACCGTGCTCTCCGAACCATACCTCTTTGTGATGGTCTGTCCTGAGAACCAGTGTGAGACGCAGCCAAGGGATGCTGTTCCTGGGGACCACAGCCCATCAACCATGGGACTGTAGCCATCAGTCATGACATGATCTGGTCTTCATGAGACCCCACAGGAAGAGATCTATGCTGCAGTTTGGGAAAAGCTGTTCCTCTCCTCAGTTACATTGTTTTTCCTTTTTAATCCTTGGAAAAAAGATCTTGCATTCACTAGAAAGGTCAGCTCTGTTTCTACCTGTCTCGCCTCTGCTGACTCCCAGCTGACCGCCGCCTGGACCACATACGCTGGTGTTTGACTCCTGCATTTGTCACTGTTCTTAATTCATATTCAGTCCATGTTCTATATTTTTTGAAACCTGTCTCGATTTCATTAGGCAGTAATGCATTGTAAGGAGGATTCCGTTAATAGTTCCTGCTCTTTCTTCCCAGCTCTCCAGGCAGGCATTAGACATTGAATTGCTCTTGAGGAAAAATATGGCATTATGCAACTGCCACTTATCTACACCAGCGATAACCAGGGCTGTTGTTTGGGGATCTCCTGATGGGTGTGAAAGAAGTGACTGGTGTCTCTTTAGAACCACCTTTTCTTTCTTTCTAAACCCTCCTCTTCTGAAATAATTCAACTTTCACTTCCTTCTCAACTTTCTCCCACCTCTCCATTTCCTGGTGAGTTACCCTTCCAGATCCTCTGGTTCGTCACGTCAGTTACTAAGAACCAGTACCTGACACAAGTAGCTTGGGGAAAGGGGTTTACTCTATAGACCTCACGGTGTGTGGCGCAGTCCGTCATGAAGGGTCATGGTGTGGGGTCCTGTCCATCATTAAGAGTCAAGGTATGGGGCGCAGTCCATCGTGAAGGGTCATGGTGTGGGGTCCTGTCCATCATGAAGGGTCAAGGTATGGGACGCAGTCCATCGTGAAGGGTCACGGTGTGGGGTCCAGTCCGTCGTGAAGGGTCACTATGTGGGATCTGTCGTGAAGGGTCACAGTGTGGGGTGCAGTCCGTCATGAAGGGTCATGGATTGGGATATAATACATCATGAAGGGGAAAGCATGACAGTAGGTGACTCTATAGTGGTAGGAGGACATGGTTCACAGCTCAGTAGACAAGAAGCAGACAGGAAGTGGGACAAGCTAGAAACCTTACTTCCTACCTCCAGTGACCCATGTCCTACAGCGAGACCCTCCCTAGAGATTCCACAAGCAACTCCAGTGGTTGGAAACCAGGAGTTCAAACCCATGAGGTTATGGGAGACGTTTTAGCTTCAAACCACAACAAGCTCCATCCATTGAGCCCACATCAGCCTGCAGAAGAATCACATGTTTTCATTTTGGGGGCCAATATCCTGAACTAACATTTAACACATAGGAGTTGGGGGGTGGCTCAGCAGGGAAGCATTTACCATGAACGCTTGAGAACTGGGGTTAAGACCCTCTAAACCCATGTAAAAAGCAGACCCAGCAGACACCTGTAATCCCAGCCCTAAAGAGACAGAGATAGGGGATCCCCCGGGCTAACTGGATAGCTGAACTCTCCCATTGGTGAGCTCTGGGTTCAATTGAGAGACCCTCCCTCAGTAAATAAAGGGTAGTGCTACTGAGAAAGACGCAGTGTCAGCTTCAGGCCTCCACATGTGTGCACCCTTTCATACAACATACGCACTAAAGTAATTTAAACCAACACTGGGCACTGTGTCTCATGCCTTTAATCCCAACACTAGGGAGCAGAGGCACTGCTCTCTGTGAGTTCCAGGACAGCGAGGGCCAAATCATGACAACCGGTCTTCAAAAACAGACTTGGTGTCTGATGCAAATCTTCCTGTGACTGCAGGTTTCCTTAGGAAAGCAGGCTCGGCCCGTGTTCCCACTGCCTGTGGGGCTTTGCAGGGCCACTGTGTGTGTGATGTAGGCAGATCATCTCTTGACTGATTTGCTGTGGGGATAAAGGTACCATGATGTGAGGTTAACAGCACATGGCAGTGACGCGGGAACCCTGGCTCTAGATGGTGTTTACAAGCCAGCAGCTTGGGTTGGTAACTGTCCTCAGGAGTCTGGTCTTCAGTTGTGTAACAGTGATTACTTGCTAAGGGGGTTCTCAAACTGTCTTCCTGGGCAGTTAATGCTGATAGTTCTTTTTTATTTATTTATTTATTTTTTGAGACAAGGTTTCCCTGTAGCCTCAGCTAGCCTCGATCTCACAGAAATCTGCCTGTCTCTGCCTCCAGAGAGCTGGAACTAAAGGCATGCATCACCATGTGGGGCTTAATCAATATTTTAATAAGTATCTTCTTACTTTAATTAGTGCTATTGTTTATGTACAAATAAAGCATTAATGTGCTAATATAAAAACAGTTGGCCTTGGCAAGCACCCCAAAGTTAAAGCTGTATTCCTTTTCTCACCGAGGGACTCTGAGTTCATGGAAGTTACTGCTTTACAAAGACTTGGACTGCTAGTCACCTTGTCATTCCCATCAGCCCATCCAGGATCTTTGCATTCATTGGTATAATTGACATATTGTATACCAAGAGCAAGGTTCTTACAAAAAGAGAAAGAGAAGAAATAAGGCAGTTTTGAAGCAGAAATTTTAAAGAACAGCATGCATACTTTTTCCTGAGTTGAGTTTTAAGAGTGTTAGATGTGTTCTTTAAAAACAATTTCTGGATCAAGCTTTTTTCTGTGAAAATGTGACAAGGTGATGTTTTTGCGTTTCACACAGTTGGAGCCATGAACAATTGTGAAGAAAAACAAAGTGGAGAAAGGCCATGATCTTTGCTGACACACCACATCACTGGGCAGTCTTTCTTATTTGAGATCCAAGAATCTCCGTGGAAAACGGAGGGGTTTCTTCTCTACCCGGAGGGCGACTGGATTTAACGTGGAAGTGGCAGCGCAGCTGTTAGGCGCAGAGTGGCGCCTGCCCTCCCGGGAATTTCTTGTCATAGCTAGACTTCTTTGGGGATGAAACTAGGCTGAGATACACAGGCAGGCGTAGGGGAAGCCAGAGCAGAATCCACCCAGCCTGGCATCCTTTGAACAGTTCGTTTACTGTGGCCTTGCTGTGTTGAACAGCATCCTAGAATTTCAAATACCAGAGAATTCAGAAACAACATTCGTAAAACTCATCAGCCGGCAGCACGGGCAGGAAACCTTGCCCCCTTCCCCCAGAGCAGGTCGTCGGCCACGCCTCCATCTAGCATACATAGCCCAAGCTGATGGTGGCTGTGGACCAATCTCATGCTAAAAGAAATAATGACTGAAATCAAATGGCCCATAATACAGGCAAGTTTTCAGAAGTTGTGTGAACAGATTCACCTTGACCGGTTTTTAATTCAAGTTTGTTCTGTCAGCCTGAAATGTCTCATTTTCCAGATCTTTTCTGCTATTCAGTGTATTGACAACCCTTCCTAGCTACTCAGTGGAGAGATGTGATAACAATAGCTTCCAGTTATTTGTTGATGGCTCTCATTTAAAAGATTATGGAGTTGAATACAGTGGCTCAGATGCTAGTCCCAGCCTGTGGGAACAGCAACAGGTCTAGGCAGGGGCTCCAAGCCGATACCTGAAGACTGAGAAAGAATACCCTCCCGACCAGGAGGAGTCTCCCACTGTTGGGAGGAGAGAGGGGCAAAGTGACACAGGCGCTGCCCGGAAGCAGGGGCGCTTCTGCAGGCCCGCGTGGCCCCACTCGCCTGGCCCTGCGTCGCTGCTGTACAGTTGTTCTCACCATGCTCTCTCTTTTGTAGTTTTTAATTTTTCTTTGATTATGCGTATGTATACAATATAATATGATCTAATCTACATTTTCCCCTCTCCAACTCCCCCACCCTGTGATTCACTCTCCCAACTTCCTGTCCTCTTGTGTTTAATAACCTCCTGAGCTCAACTAGTGTTGCCCATATGTGCATATGTGTAGGGTCTCCTTCCACTAGCATACAGGCAACTCATCAATGGCCTCAACCCCCCACCCCAGCAGCCCTCCATTGCCAGAAACTCCTCCCCGATCCGTTCTGGAATGTTGACTGGCAGGACTTTTCAGATAACCGAAGCTGGTGCGAGTTTATGGATGCAATGGCCAGAAGCCAGCACTCACAGCCCCTCCCCTCGGGCTCTCACAGTCTTCTTTCCACCCCTCTTCTGCCGCATTCCTTATGCCTGGATGAGGGGTTGATCAGACATTGCATTTAAGCAGGGTACTTAGCAGTTCTGTGATGAGCGTGCATCTCTGCAGTACTGTTACCCACTGCAGAAAAGAAGCTTCTGCAGCCACAGTTGATAGCAGCCCAGGGCTAGGTGTATAGACATAAATATCTAGAAGGAAGTTTGACAGCATGAACATTCAGCAAAGCAACATTGACAGGTCCCTTCCAAGGGCTGGTGTCTCCCCAGCCATGAGCTTTTGAGGAGGTACCAGGCATGAATTCTCTCCCCTGGGGCAAGCTTCACTTCCAGTCAGAGAGCAGTGGTTACCCCCATGACAGCCAAGCCACTATTACCCCAGTGACCACATCTTGCCTGGAGGTCAGTATTGCAGGACACAGGATCCAGGGCTGGGTAAAACCACCAATTCCTTTTCTCCCTCATCAACTTATACAGCACCTTCCAGCACTATGAAAGCTGCCTATCAACTGAGGAAGTTTCCCAGTCTGAAAATGATTCCTCTGTGTCCTTTAGCTAAGGTGCGTGCTGTCTTCAGCAGAAGGGTCTCGCTAGCAGTTACAGGGAGGAGCCAGCAGCAATGGCAGTACCCTGTGTTGTGGTGAACACCTCTGGGACCTCCTTAACCAGTAATTTGTACAAAGGTACCCATACCTGGACCTGTGATTTTGGTTTAACAAGATGTGTTCTGGGAGCAGCAGTGTTCACCCATGCGGGGTACCTCTACTTGGACTCCTTTTAAAAAGTATTTTGAGGGCCTGGAGAGGCGGCTCACCAGTTAAAAGCATGGCTACTCTTGCAGAGGAGCTTGATTTGGTTCTCAGCACCCATGTGGCTGCTTACAACCACCTGTGACTCCAGTTCCAGGGGATCCAGTGCCCTCTTCTGACCTCCACGGGCATTGTACAGCATGAGTACATTTACATACATGTAGGTAAAACACTCATACACCTAAATTTTTTTTTAAATAAATCCAAAAAAGTAAAAAATAAAAAATACTTTTAAATTACCTTACTGCCTGCTTGGTTTCACACTTCCTTGGTTTCAGTTACCCCATTCTCTGCCACGTCCTCTCCTGTCCCTCAGTCCCGACTTGAACCTTTGACCCCCAAGACTGTGCTCCCCCCTCCGTCGTCTTTCCCCACAGATGTTCCACTTCTGCTGTCCTATCTTTGAACACGACAGTGCCTGACGTTCCTGAGGGGCAGAACGCCCTGCTAGTTGATTCATTTCAATTGGATGTGAAGGAAAATGAGACGTTAAATACTGAGAGAACATTTCCCAGAAATGCCTATGTTGCCTTCCAGTCGGGCACTGACTATTTTGTAAAGAAAATAAAAGTGGGGAAAAGAAGCAGGTCTGAGTATCTTCTGAGCTACCGTCACTTACATAGTTTCTTAGCAGTCACTGAGTGAGGTTAAGGGTCTGTCAGTCCTCAGTTTATCGGGACATCACATCCTTTGTTCTCCAGAGTCCCAGCTTCGCAGAGGTGTCAGATCCTGGGGCTCTCACATGTTTGTCCCCAGCTTCCCAGGGGCGTCACAGCTGCTGGTCCCCAGCTTCCTGGAGCTATCCTGGGAGCAGTCACTGGCTGATGGGAAGGAGCCTTGTGACTGCTTCACTTAATGGATTAGAGTGAATTACATGTCTAGATGGCAGCCCAGACCTGTGGCTCTCTCAGGGCAACTTTTCTCTCTCAGTCCTTCACTGTCCTCCTGTGTGTGCGTTAAATCAGTTAAATCACGTTACAGTGGGTCATCCAGTGGTGCTAAGTGAGACTGCCTGGGATTCACAGAGGTCTGTCTGTGGTTTTCCTGCTGATATGAAGGCCTAATGTATCTTCACTCTCACAGGTTTTGGCAGTCAGTGATAGATAACCACGATTCTGAAGGGCTGTTAAAATCCTGCCCCTTTCCCGTTTTCCTTCCACGAGAGATAATGTTTTTATTACATACTTCAGTGACCAACACTTAAAAACAGTGTCATAACAGCAAGTGTGAGAATCCAACTGTTTTTTCAAGGTCAAACATTAATAGGGTCCTAGCTCAGTGGTAGAGCATTTGACTAGTATGTGGGAAGCCCCGGGGTCAGTCCCCAGAACCACCAGAACTGAGCTGTCATGTATATCTAAATTAATGCCAAGGCACTATCTTCTTTTGCCTTAGAAGATATTTCTATGTAAACACATTATTTGTGTTTGAGCTTATTATCTTAATAAATATCATTTTACTTTCTCTATTTTTGTTGTAAATATTGTTAGATATAGCCTACATAAATGAAAAAATTTTTAATTCTTAGTAATCCTTAGTAATTTATAGGGTTCAAAAAGATCCTACCAGCAGACCTTGAGAATTGCTGTGTTGACATGGTATCTGTCATCTGATTCGCTGCAGCCAGAACTGTAGAGTTTTTGCTAAGTCTGTCCATTGACCCAAGAGAATAAATTACACTCAGATCCTTTTTCAGAACCTCTCCTCTCCACTTTTCCTTTCCCTGAGAAACATTATGCTGTGTGGATATAGCATTCAGAGTGGGGTGTGGACGGCTTTCTCTTCCCCTACTGTCTGCTCTCTGCAAGGGGAGGTAAACATTCCTATGCAGAAGCTTGTTCAGCTCAGGGAGTGAGCACCTCACAGGCTCCAGGAAGTCCCTGAAGCTGACCAGACACACTAGGCCTTCTCCGCCAAGCATGTGTAAGCGGTAAGGACTTCAGAGAGAGGTTCAGGCTAACCCATCTGCCTGGAGGAGGTACTCTCTGACCTCTTGAGCCACCTGCAAGTTGTGCAGTGTCCTCCAGGTTTCCAGCTTTTCTGAGCTCTGACCCATGCTGGGGTGGATGTGAGGTGATGCGGCGATCTTTGGGCATTTTCTCATCTTGTAGCTAGCCCCTCACTCATTTTCCTGCAAGTAACCCCAATACTCAGGGATTCAACACATTGTACTTTGGGGGTGTCCTTACTGTGGTCTGACGTTCATTCTTTTCTGTGGTGAGTAGACGTTTGTTCAAGTCTCCCCAGGAATAATGGCAACACCACTGGGAACACTTTGGCACCCGTGGTGGCTTGCTGTCTGATTTTAACCTGTACCAGCCGGTGTCATGCTGAGGCTGTGCTTGGAGGTTCTGGTGTACCCTAGACGACACTGCTTGTCACAGCCATTTGATGGTCAAACCTTGTTTGGCTAAACTATCTTGTAAATAGCTTCTTCTTTCCGATCCTTTGGAATGCACAGATCCATAGGAAATGGGAAAGTAAAGTGGGGTCAGGAGCAAGCTCAGGACTTTAGCCAGCAGAGGCACAGGTCTGAGTGACTGCAGTCCAACCTCAGGGTCAGACAGTCTTAGAACTCGTCAGCCATCCAGAGAAGGCGGCTGGTTTGAGTACCCACAAACTTCCCCTCTCCTGTAGAGGGAGTGTTTGTTAATCATCCTTTGAGATTCAGAGTCAAACCAGATGCAAGAAGATACAAAGTAAAGACTGTTGGGGCGGGGGAGCTTGGCCTGCCAGGGGGGTGCTGAAGTGTGGGCGGGAGCGTTCCTCCACCCTGACACAAGACTCTTTTAAACCCCATTGCTTCTTTGTACTCTGAAGACTGCGTTTGTGGCTTATAAACTGCAAATCAGGAAGAAAAATTCTAGGTGAAAGGGGTAATCCCTGCCTGTGTTTTGGAATGGTGGGAAAGTGAGGGAAAGATTAAGATTATTAGCTCAGGTAAAGCAGTAATTGCAACTGAAAACTTGGTTCCTGTTGAATTTGACACCTGCATATGAGTTGAGCACACTTAGATTCCTTTCGGGGAAAACACCCTGTGGCTCACCCAGTTTGGCCACAAAGATGTTTTTAAGATCAGTGGCAGCTTCTGGTGTCTTCAGGCACACAGTTACACATGGCTCCTGCATTTTCTTAGATTTCTGAGTGCAGAGGACAGAGACAATAGGAAAGACGGAGACTACCTTGACCTCAACAGACCAGACTGTGTTGATTAGCACACCGAGGGGCCACACACAAATGCACGCACACACACACACACACACACACACACACACAGACATACACATACATTCACGTACACATACATGCACACACTCACACAGACACACAGACATACATACATGCACACATATACACACACAGAGAGACATACACAAGAGGATGTGCAAGGGGTAGGGGCTGGTCAGAGTCATATACAGGAACGGCAGCTGAGGGGGGATCTGGAGGGACAGCTGCCACAGGGAGAGAGGAGCTTCAGGGAAGATTCGTTTTCCGCCATTCTTGTGGTTTCACTTAGGACTCATCCATGTGGCCCATGTCAACATCCAGACAGGATAAAAGAGGAAGTCTCCAATACAGAACTGAATGGTTGGGGGACCAGATGTTCTGGGATCAGGGTCCTATGTTGTGCCACTTTCCTTCACATTAAATTATTAATTTCATAGTAATCTGCCTGTCTCCACACACCACACACATACACATGCACAGACACACGTACACATACTTATACACTCACACACATGCATGCACACACAGACACATACACCTGTCCACTTTTCAGTGGACAGAATCTCTAAAAGATTTCTCTTTAAGGCTTGTTGAGATCAGAAAGATTGAAAATTTTCATTCTCCTTTGACAGTTTGCTTGGCACTTTGAAAACATAGTCTGAGAAACGTGCATGTCTGTGTTGCTGGTCTGTGTGTTTCTGATTCAGTATAATCTGCCAATGTAACCCCCCCTCCCATTTCCTCGATGGTCCTGAAGTAACTGGATTCAGGCAGCAGCAGCACCAGTCACCCCACAGCCAATGAAGAGCTAGCCGCTGCCCTCGAGGTCCAGATCTCAGCCCCCAGCTCACTGCACAGGCACCAGATGTACAGCTGTACTTCCTCATTTACAGGCTGAGGAGTCACAGCTAAAGAATGTGCTCCCGGCTTCGCTCTTCCGGTGTCTGGTGCTGGGTCATAGCTTGTGATGAACTTTTAGGAAATACTCCCATTCCTGGTATCTTAAGGGGAAGCTGCAGGGGGCGCTTGACTTCAACGCAGCACTGGGTAGGAAGCGCAGCTTCTCAGATAATTCTCAAAACCTTAGATTCAAACAAAGTTCTTAATGTTTCCCTTAGTGTCTGTTATATAATAGATGCTCAGGAAACAGGTTCTCTTCCCTTGCCGGCTCCCAACATGCACGCTGTTGTTGCATTGAAAAACCGTTTGTATCTCCTAGGCCTTTAGTAAACACTTTTTTCTCTCCTTTCCCATTATGCACTCCATCTCTGACCACCTAAACCTTGTTTTCCCTTGTTCTCTTCTAAAGGAGAGATTTAAGGAAGCTGAGGAAGTCTACCAGGCCGGAATAAAGAACTGTCCAGACAGCTCAGACCTGCACAACAACTACGCAGTTTTCCTAGTTGATTCTGGTGAGTGAGGCCCACTCTGCTAGACTCCTTAGCACCCCTCAAACCAGCAGCAGCCGCCCGTGGCACAGGGCTCCTGCCGCACACCAGCTCCAGGCTCTGTCATTTCTCAGCATTCTGTCTTTGAGGAAAACTCCCCTGGTGGCAGACATGGCTTTGATGGTGTCTCTCTATATGTAGGTATGTATGCACGCATGTGTGCATCTGTGATGCTGAAACGCTCCTCTATCTACAGAGATCCAGAACGAACCCCCCAGTCTCGTTCTGGCATGTGGTAACTGATTTCTAGAACTGATCTTTGACAGCCTCAGAGACTGATTCATTGTTCTTTCCTTGATGTGCATTACAGAAACTGTTATTATAATTGACATGGCCATCTCTAATGTGACAGGTGCTTTATGAAACAGGCTTTCTTTATCCTATTTAATGCAGAACGGAACTGGGCATGGATTCTGTCTTCTTTGTGATCTGTGCAGACCTCATACACTGCTGGGTGTAATGAATCCTCAGAAGCAACGAGATGGTTCACTTTAATACAAAAGCACCGCTCTGTCCTGTTGGCTCTGAGACTGCCTACCCTGCAGGAGAATTCATTTCTCATTATTGTTTTCAATATGAAATGCTTGAAAGGGATTTTATTCTCTAGGGTACATAAAGGTTTTCCGTTTCATAGAATTTAAACTTACATTCCAATCATCTGAGGACACCAGGCTTATTTTTATATACAACATTGCTGTGTGCTGCCCCCTGCTGGCCCATTAGACACATGACAATAAGTTGTCAAAGTGGGCTGGAGAGGTGTCCCAGTGGTCAAGAGCACTGACTGCTTCTGCAGAGGACCAAGGTTTGATTCCCAGCACCCACATGGTGGCTAACAACTCTCCTAACTCCATTTCCAGGGGATCCAATGCCCTCTTCTCACCTCTATGGGCATTGCATAACACAGGTGTAATTTGCATACATGCAGACAATATACAAAATAAGCGAATAAATAGTTAAAGCAGGAAGACCAGGAGAAAGTGCTTCGCCTGCCTGGCTAACGCTTGTCCTTTTAATACAACAGATAGTCCTGCCTGTAGCCCCTGAAAAGGATCACAGCAACTCACTGACAACTCTGTGATGTGGTATCTCTGGGCATCTCCTAGTTAAACCTGTTTTCAGAGAAGTTGTAGCTAGGAAGATTTCTGCACAGATATGTGGATCCAGTCTGTTGAGGACTTTAGGCCATTCTAAAATTCAGTCTCAGCTAATTTTACCAGGAAGTTTCTCTGGGGACACCTCTCAGTCCTGGGAGATTTGGTTCTTCCTCCAGTGTCAGCCTTGCTTTCCCAGGAATCATTAGCGAGTCTCTTAATGTCCTTGCAAGATAGTGTCCCCATCTGTAAGGGGGGACATTGTGTTTTGTTGGTTTTAAATATCTCAACTCCCAGGAGGCAACTAAAGAGGCTCCAGGACACCTGCTCAGGTCCCACAAGTCCAAGCTGACAACTGCCCCTGTGTTTAGAGTCCCATTAGACGAATTCCATTGAGGTTGCTGAAATGGCTCCGTGGGTGAAGGCACCTGCTGCCAGCCCTAGGACCCGCCTGGTGAGTTTTGCCAGTTCAGTGACAGAAGTCGTCCTTGGGAAGAGGACAGTACAGCATTGTAAGTGTCTGCTAACCGGCCCTTCCCCCTGCAGGTAAGACAACAGTGTTTCCATGAGGTGGAAGAAGGCACTGACTCTGACGCATGCAACAAAAAGTGTAAAAAAATCCCAAGTACCATTGACTGAAAGTACAGTTTACAGAAAAGAGCACTGACGCCTATCATTTAAAGATGTGCCCTTTTGTCCTGTGAATTGAGATAGACCCCCTAGAACCTGCCTGAGGCTGGTGTCTTTCTGCAGTCATCTGTTCTAGTCCAAGTATAATGAGAAGCAGCTTCTGAAAAATAACATCCTTGACCAGCCATGGTGACTCACTTGGGAAACTGAGGCAGCAAGATTACCATGAGTTCAAGTCCAGCCTGGTCTGCAGGGTGAGACCTTTTCTCAAAAAAAAAAAAAAAAAGAAAGAAAGAAAGAAAAATCAGGGGCTAGAAAGAAGGCTCAGCAGTTAAAAGCATTGGCTACTCTTACAGAGGACCCAGGTTCAATTCCCAGTACCCACATGGCAGCTAACAGCTTCCATAACTCCAGAGATCCCACACCCTCTTCTGGCCTCCATGGGCATTGCACAACACAGGTACATTACATACATGCAGGCAATACACTCATACACATAAATAAAAATAATAAAATTTTTTAACACTCATCTCTTCCCTGTTAATAATTTTCTTTGAAGTGTGGGTGAACAGAGCAGCAGGCCAGAGCTGGGCAGTGACTGGTGTAAGAGACCCAAGTGCAAGCTGATTGCAAACTCAGTAACTGATGGTATGCTGTCATGCTGCGGAAGATGGACACGTCCGAAGGGAGACTGGACACTGTGTCCCTAATCCTTCAATGTCTTCTCTCCCGACCTGTGCTGCAGGCTCTCCAGAGAAGGCTGTGGCTCACTACCAGCAGGCCATCCAGCTCAGCCCGAGCCATCACGTGGCCGTGGTGAACCTGGGCCGGCTCTACAGATCCCTGGGAGAGAACAGCAAGGCTGAAGAGTGGTATAAACGGTGTGCTGATCCTTCTCTTTCTTCCTTGTTCTCCTGGGGAGCTCGCACTTGCCCACAGGGTTCTCGTTCGATGGAACAGACAGGCTCTCAGAATAGCACATCTTGCCAGTTCAGGGGACAGAGATCCTCATTGCAAAGGGAACTGCACAGCACCTGTGTGTGCTAACTATCCCTTTCCCCCTGGTGAGATCACAGTGCTCAGTCAGGGCTGGGATGAGTTTTCTGCATTAGCCCTGTTTGATGAAGGATGGATGACACAAAGTGGAGGAGCAGACATAAGGCTGCCCATCTCTCAGAACCTGAGCAAGTCAGTTGTCATCACACTACAGACTGTTGGGACCCAGTTGCTAGGTTAGTGGATCACTGGAGACACTCCTGTCCGGGGTACAGCCTGCTGCTCATCTGAAGGGACAGACAAGTCCATGCACATCTCATAAGTGTAGACAGCCCTCCTCTGTCTAAGCGCAGCAGAAGAAAGCATCTGTTGGCCTCTCTCCCCGCAGTGCCCTGCAGGTGGCCCGCACCACTGAAGTCCTGGCTCCTTTGGGAGCGCTGTATTACAACACCGGGAGGCACAAGGAGGCTTTGGAGGTGTACCGGGAAGCCACAGCCCTCCAGCCTTCACAGAGGGAGCTCCGCCTGGCACTGGTGAGACTTGAAAGGAGAGAAAAGGGTGTGGAAATGCAGCCTAGAGCACTGAGGGGCTGGAGTCCCAAGTCTCAGACCTGGGTGGCAGGAACTGCTGTAGCTATGGCCAGCGTGCTGCTCACAGAACCATGGCACCACAGCCTTGACACAAACACTGCTAAGGCTCTGTGTTTCCAGACATTTTCAGACTTCAGTAACAAAATTGCAAGGCTGGCATGGATGGGCCCTGATGGAGCAGTTGCCTCGCAGGCACAGGGCCCTGGGTTCTGGACACCAGCACCCAAACAAAATTAAAAGTTATAAAAATAGTAAAATTTGGCTGGAGAGACGGCTCAATGGTTAAGAGCATGGGCTGCTCTTGCAGAGGACCTGGGTTTGGTTCCCAGAACCCACATGGCAACTAACAACCATCCATAACTCCAGTTCAGGGATCCAATGCCCTCTTCTGACCTCCATGGGCATTGACACTGGTGAACTTACATACATGTAGGCAATACACTCATACACATAAAATGAAAATAATAAGAATGTTTTTAAAAATAGTAAAACCGTCCCAAGTAGTCTTGGACCCAGATCCGCTACTTTGATGCATTTGTCCATTATTCCTTTATCAGAATGTGAATAGATGTGTGTACACTTGAGTGTTCATTTGTGTCTCTGTGCTTATTAGTATGTGACATATCTTTTCTGACCCACAGGAGAACTAATTAGAGACACCATACCCCTTTATCTCTAAATGCTTTAGCATGGGTTTCATTCTGTCGTGTCACCAAAATCCGACCATTACCCCTACCGCCACCCATGTTCCAAACTTCTGCTTTCTTAAATCAAACTTGTCTTCTTATAAACCAGTGTTCTGTCAGAATGATAGGAAACTGTCTCCTGACATGTTTTACCAACTTTTTAAGAGTCACAGGCCATTTTGTTGGAAATCATTGACGCTCCAGCCGTCCACCCCCAAAAGCATGTATGTCCCCAAATAAGCAAAGGGATCAACAGCCAGAGCTCTGTGAGTCAGCCTTCACTGTGAGTCTGCAGGCAGAGCTCTGTGAATCAGCTTTCACTGTGAGTCTGCAGGCAGATGTTGAGCACTGAATGTCCAGGATGTTTTGTAAACCCTCTCTGCAGAGCTGTTTCATCTGCTAAGGAATGACTGCATTGTTTTCTAAGCCCAAGGCCCTGTGGTTTTGCAGGCACAGGTTTTAGCAGTGATGGGTCAGACCAAAGAAGCTGAAAGGATGACCAGTCGCATCGTGTTGGAGGAGCCTGGATGCCTGGAATGCTACCGCCTCCTGTCAGCCATCTACAGCAAGCAGGAGCACCGTGGGAAGGTACGGAGGGTGCCCACAAAGCTGTCAGCCACCTACACAAGCACCAAGAAAGGCAGGGGGCTCCCGCAAAGCTGTGTGATCTCCTGTAGAAAAGGAAGTAAATGAGATCCTGCAGCCTCACAGTCACACGGCCCGTAACTCTGCAGAGCCTCGGTCTTCACGGTCTGCTTCCCAGAAGCATTTATCAGATGCCTGAGCCTCTTCCCTGCTGGCTCCTCCTTGCAGATACAGGGTCTCATTAGTGTGGCTTGTTTTCAGCTGACTCTGCACAGCCTGGCACTGGTTCTCTGTATTCTTTCTCATGTTTGATGAGTCCTCGTGACAACTGTGAGGCACAATGGTGACTGTCTCCATTTTGAAAAGTCATATAACCATTAAATTCATGAAGCAACTCAAGAAAATATTTGTTGAATGTTTTCTAAGTGTCAGACAATGTGGTGGACTCCAGACATAAAGTAAGATGAAAAAAAGGTCCCTGTCCTGGTCCTCAGAGAGCTTATTTAGAGAAGGAGGCAAGTAATAACAAAGCAGACATAACTGGTGAGATCAGAGAGACTGAGCATGGCCACGAACTTGACTCACTGAGGTCAGGTTTCCCTGGGGTGTGAAGAGGAGGGCTGAGTGACCAGATGGATTAGTACGCAGAAGGGGCGGCTAAGGAAATTCCTGGCTGGAACAGTACATTCAGAGGCCCTGTGGTGGCAGAAAGGGGTGTGCCTGAAGGGCAAGCAGGGGAGAACAGAGCACAGCTAAAGGTGCACACATCCAGGAGGACACCCCTCTCTCCCCAGAGCAAGAAGATCCAGAGACATGTGATCAGGGAAGACCCCACTGCAATTATACAACCTTCCTGTGAGGTAATCAGGGACCTTTGATTCTTGCTGACCATGACTGGGAAACCTGGGATGCAAGGAAATGACTTAGAAGGGCTATTCATTCCCAGCAAGCCAGTCTAAGCAGGAAGAGCGAGTTCCATCGCTGAGTGCCCTGCCAGCTGATAGACATGAGCAGAGCAGATGAAAGCGCTGCTGTGGTGCCAGCTCCTTCCTCCAGCCCCTCTTGACCCCATCATCTCCCATCGTTACAGGCACTTGAGGCCATTGACAAAGCTCTCCAGCTGAAGCCCAAGGACCCAAAAGTCTCATCTGAACTCTTCTTCACAAAAGGAAACCAGCTAAGAGAGCAAAACCTTCTCGATGAAGCTTTTGAGGTAAATAATAAATAGTGTTACTCTGTTTACAGGTTTAGAAGAATACTGCAGTCTGTACAGAAGAGCCTGAACATTAACGTCAAGACTCACTGGTGATTTACAGAGTGTGCCACTGGGTTTTGAGGACTCAGTTATGCAGGGCCTCTACGTTGCATTTTAAGTTCTCACTGCTAACTGGACTCTGGAAGCATTACACATTCTCTCTTCTAAAGAGTAAGGTCGCCCTCTCTGTTTGCCTCTAAGATCTCTCAGTTGCAAGCTAGAGCCCAGGTTGTGTTACGCGGTGTGTCTTCAGAGGAGACCACTCAGACAGAAGATATTGCCAAAAGGAAGTCTTTTATAACTGGCCAGCAACCACACTGGGCAAATTTGTCCCAAGTGTAACACAGGTCTTTCTCAGAGTTGGCTTTACATACAAAAGAAAAAGAAAAAACACATCTAGGGGTGAAGAGTTTAAGTTCCCAGCCTTAGAGCTGGTGAGTCCCTCTAACAATTCCTACAGTACAAGAGCCGGCCTAGCAGAAAGCACAGAAGCCACAGGTCTGCTGTTAGCCACGGTGACCAGGTGCACACTGACCTTTCCTCAAACCCACGCCTTGGTCATACGTCTCCACTCCCGTACTCTTGAGTTAACTGCTTCCAGCTTTAACTGTTGAACTACTGGGTTTGGCTGGGACATGGCACAGTGACGGTGAGTCCTGAGGTGCCTCACACAGTACTCTGGGTGTTGATGCATCCCTGAGACCACCACCACTCTTTTCCCCTCATCCCAGAGCTGGCTTTACGTATGAGCATGTGGGATCTCCCTCAGGAAGCCCCTCTGAACAGGCTGTAGTTCTTTTCGTTGTTGCTGTTCATTTGAGGCAGGGTCTCCCTGTGGCTCTAGCCTGGAGCTGGCTATGTAGATCAGGCTGGCCTCAGTCTCACAGAGATCTACCCATCTCTGCCTCCCAAGTGCTAGGACTAAAGGCGTGCACCACCACACCTAGTTCAGTCTATACCTCTAGGGACATTTCTTCTTCTGAATGCTTAATAAATACCATGCCAGACATGGCAAGATGGCTCAGCAGATAAAGGCAGGTAAAGACCTCCAAACCTGACCACTAAGTTCAAGTCTTGGGACCCATGTCCTCTGACCCCAACATGTATGCATGCGCATGCACACGTGTGCACACACACACACACGCACCAAATAAAATACTTTTTTAAAAAACTACCATGTCAGCAGGACGTGGTGGCATGCACCTAATTTAATCTCAACTACTCTGGAGGCAGAGGGAATAGGCTCATAAATTCAAGGCCAGCCTGGACTACATAGGGAGTTCCAGACCACCATGGAAAACCAAAACAAAATTGAACAGATTTAAACACAGTATCATTAAGGTATCAGTCATTTGGAGATGCCTTCAGTATATGGTGTTGTTAGTTCTTTGTGTGTGTGTGCGTGCATGTGTGTGCGTGTACGCACATGTGTGATGCTCACACACATGTGTGTTCATTTTATATCCCCATTATTCCAACCTTCTCTGTTCTGAAACCTCATGCTGTATGTCTTACACACATTCAGTATCTGCAGCTCTGGATTGGTCTTTGCACAGTTTGAAATCAGGCAGAAATACATATAACACAGTGTCACTGAGGGGCTGTGCGTTACCCTGGGATCTCACAAGCAGATTAATAAATTATAAATTTCCACTAGTTATGAAAGTAAAACCTAAACTATGTTGGAAAATAAACAAGTGAGCGAGTAGCTTTTAAAGTATTCCTGGAGACAGGGATTGCAGCTCAGTAGTGGAGCATGGGGCTACTGTGCACGGAGTCCCGACGGGCGGTCGCCAGGGTCACAACTATTCATGACTTAGTTGTGACTATGTCGTATCCACACCCGAATCTGCAGACACTGAGTTGAAGGCAAGAGAACTTTCTGGTTGCCTAACTGGTGGATCAGCTCTGAGTCCTAGAACACGGAATTGGCAGAGATCATTGGCTGACGGTCGTACCACAGCTTCCTAGCAGTTCTGAGAGTGACTGCACTGGGGCCCTTAATCTTGGCAACAGTCACCTAAGAAGGGCTCAGTAAGGGCTGGAGAGAGGGCTCAGTGGTTAAACACTGGCTGCTCTTGCAGAGGACCTACATTCAATTCCCAACACCCACATGGCAACTAAGAGCTGTCTATAACTCCAGTTCCAGGGGATCCATCACCCTCTTCTGACCTCCGCCAGCGTTGTGCAACATAGGTGTATTTACACACACCCAGGCAATACTCTCACACACATAAAATAAAAGTAATAATTTTTTTAAAGGGCTCAGTCATTGCCATCGCCTTTGTGAATGGAGACTTGGAGGTCAGTCTTGTGTTATTCAAAGTCAGAGGCCACAGCAAACAGGGCCTGGAAACTTGGAAGAGCTTCCAAAAAGCAGATAGATTTCCTGATCCCTGTAAAACGTACATAAGAATGCTGTAACCTGGGCACACACAGGACCACAGCGGGGGCACCAGGGCTCAGTTGCCCAGGAGACCACCTTATGTTCTATGGTTTATATATATAAATATATATTTTCAGTGTTGAAGAGTAAACCCAGATCCTCGCGTGTGTGGAGCACCTTCCCTGTCACTGAGACACACTCCCCAGGTTATAGTGTTATTAAGGTTGTTCCTTTTCAGCTCATTCTTGGTGAGGAAATATGCTGTGATAGAAGTCCCTGGTTCCAGGTCCAGACAGGTACTGATGTAATATCCCAGAAACCCCAAGTCTCCCCCAAGAGCATTGCACATCTCTGTGCCCTCCACTTAAGAATCATCAACTCTGGAAAAATAATGGACTACTGTGCCTCCTGCCCAGTGACCATGCCTGGTACCATTAAGTTAGCCCATAGGTCCCCACTCAGGAACGGGTTTGTACAGTCCTGGGGTGTTCAAGATGCTTCTCGTATCCTAACCTGAAGTCTTTTCTCCTTTGCTCAGAGTTATGAAGCTGCGGTGGCCCTGGATCCCGACCAGGCGCAGGCCTGGATGAACATGGGAGGGATCAGGCACATCCAGGTAGGGTGGACTCGCTGTGTCTCCCTCCCGCTGCTCCCCTCCTAGGATTCCCCTCCTGTGTGCCCTGCCTGCCCGGGTCCCTGTGCTGCCCAGGTTCTCTCCCATCTCTCTGGCCTCCTCAAGGATTCAGAAGCCAATGTTCATTTTCTCTTAGAAGTCACTCTAATACTTAAGGGTTTTTGAAGTGACGCCTGCAAGGGCTTTCTAAACAGTGACTGTTCTGGGCCATCATAAACAAGCGTCTGTAATTTAAATTCTTTGGTCTTGCTCACCCTGCGTACTGGGAAGAAGCATCACCGGGCAGTGGCTAGGGTCTGCATACACGGGGTCTGCATACACGGACTCTGAAGCCGACTTACGAGCAGCACCAATCTATTACTTTAAAAGCTACTTTCTTTTTCCTAGAGCCAAGGCACATTTTATTTCCCAACCTTTTATTGGAAAACATGTTTAATTTGTTCCCCCTACCCCCAAAAAACTAACCTTGGGTGAGTCTTTCTGCCAAGAAGGAATGAATGCGGCCTGTGGGTGGAGGGACTGCTATTGGAGGGCATCTTGAGACAGCTCTGATCCACAAGTGTGCCAGTGTCCCACATAGGTGCTGAACTTAATGAAAGTCAGAGACTTGGAAGATGAGTAGTTGAACTGGAACCACAGCTGAGTGCGCGGGTCTGGGTTCTGCTTGTCTAGCCATCCGCTTGGTCTCTTTCGTCAGTGTCAGTCGTTAGTCAATACTGACTGCACACGCCAGTGCTGGACTCCCATCACACAATCCCTCGTTTCTTGAGTTCCTCCGCCAGCCTCACACGTGAAAGCACAAAAACTAGAAAGTGACTGACAGACCCTGGACAGTCATGTGACAACAGAAGTAACCATCACATCACCATGTGTTGGGCATCATATAAGCTCTTGGCACTTAAACACATGTGGAAGATGGTGTTTTACAAACTCAGTAAGTATTAGTTGCTGGTGCCTATTTCTCTCTCAGAGAGGCGGTTAAACGTGTGATGGGAATTTAGAGCCCCATGTCCACGCACATGGTGCTAGGCTGAGATGAACCAGACTGTGTCTGGATCTTTTAGATGGGAAGCTGCTGGGTGGCGACATGGGGCATGGATGTCTATACCCCAGAGAGGGCAGACCAGAGAACCAGTTTCCCCAAGTGAACCAGTGAGGGCTGCTGGGGTTACTTGCAGGAGTGTGGGTGCCTCAAAAGCAGTCGCATCACCAAAGAGCTCATTCCAGCATGGGAGCACTCGGGAAAGCCGGTCCCTAGAGCTCCCTCCCCTGCTCAACGTGCTGCCTGCCTGAGAATCTCCTTCTGTTCCCCCACTGGTCCCTGCTTACATAACCCTGGGAAGGGCCTCACGGACCTTGCAAGTCTGGTGAGCTGCCTGAGTCTTGGGAGCTGAGGAACTGATTGGACAACAGACAAACTCTAAATCTGAGTTCTGCAAGGTTCCAGATGAGGGAGGGAAATCTCCACTAAGACCCGTTTCCCCAGTGGCCAGCAGGGCCCAGGCCCACATGGCATTAAACAAAGCAGCTGAGTGTCAACAGGGGTGAGGCCCAGCAGCTGGGAGGTGGCGTTCCCTCCGTAGCCTGTGTCAAATGTCTAGATGGCGCTGTTCCCCACACACCCAGACACCAGTCTTCTACCACTGGTCATTGTGTGAAGCTTGCTTTAGGTGAAAGCAGCTGTTATGTTTCAGGGTGAGGACTGGAATGCCCTGATAATCAATGTCCTTTGCCCCCATCTCTCGCACTTTTTCTCCCTGCCTCCCTGAGCCACAGTTCCATTTGACAACAAAGAACAGCACTGCTGTGCTCAGCTCCTGGGAGCACTAAAACCAGAGCAGATTTCCCGCATGAACAGTTCGGGATTCTCGTCTCTGCTATTTAACCTTCATAATATACCTTTCCGCCTCTGTGTTCTGCAGCTGGTCTGATACTTAAAGCAAATGAATTCTTTAGGAGCACCAAGAGATAAGGGTAAAATTATCCGGGCAAGGCTTCTTAAGAGAATAGTAATACTAGCCTGTCAGAGGGTGGGTTCCTCCAACTTCCTGTCCTCAGAGAGAGATGTGCTGAGCTGAGGAGACTTGCTTTCTCTCCCCCACACCAGGGAAGCTATGTGTCAGCCAGAGCATATTACCAGAAAGCCTTGCGACTGGTTCCAGACAGCAAGTTGCTGAAGGAAAATCTCGCCAAGCTGGATCGCCTGGAGAGACGGTTGCAGGAAATCCGGAGAAAGGATCAGACTTAGCGCCATCAGATGCAGGGCAGTCCGAAGCGGTCACATGGGACAGAGCCGGGCTGGAAGAGGACATATCGGGAGACCTAGCTCCGACACAGCAGGCTCTGCCAGCCAGTCCTCCCAGGGTGGCAGGCTGGGAGACATCGGCCAATGGCCCTAGGCCAAAGGACCTGTGTTTCCACAAAGAATCAAAACAGCCAGCAAGGGCAGAAAGTCAGCGAGTGCACGCTGGATGGATTCCTGTCCGGCGTGACTCGAGTCCCTGTGATATATGTCTGTGTTCTGGTAGCCTGGGGAGTAACTCTATTTCTTGCTTTATAGTGCAGAAATTCAGAAGCTTGACATACTGTAGAGGCAACTATGCCTTGTGGGAGGAGCAGTTTCAAGAGGGGTGTGTCCTCTGAAGTCAGCCTTTGGGGAACTCAACCTAGTGGAGACTCAAGTTAATCCTTAAGAACCCAGAATGGCCAGGGGAGGGCTTCAGTAAAGTCCTGTGGGATGTATGGGGATTGTTCAGTGGGCTTGGTCTAGTTCCCCTTAAGAATATCACTATGGACCTTGGAGTAGTGCATTAAATTTCACTCTGCTATAAGTTTTCCCATTGCCTAAGACATCACCAGGGAATCTTCCGGAACTAGATGTGAATGAATGTTGTTATGCCTACGGGAGAATCCAAGTGTAAAGTCCCTGATTCTTTATGGAAATGTTTTTAAATATTTTAATTTCATTCTAAGTATTACTGGAGTAGTTGGTCTACTCTAAAACTTCGAAAGTGCATTTAAAGTTACACATGTTCTCCACCTTCAGATATATTGTTATTCTGGTGGAGAGCATCCCGGCATATGGAAAGCGCCCACGGTGTTAGCCAAGAGGCGCGCTAAGCGCAAAGTATCATGAGATTGATTATTTTTTGAAATATATATTTAAGCTTTGAGGAATCTTTACAGTGTGTTACAGAAATCTTCATAGACTCTGACTAGAGGGGAAAGAGCTCTATTTATTGGTCTTTTGAGACTCAATGAGAATTCTGTGATTAAAACAGTGACTGAAAGCCAGAGTCTTGTCCGTGTGTGTAAGTTTGGAGACTTGATAGAGAATATTCTAAAAATCTCGGGTTAAAATCTAAATTCACAATTTTTAAATATATATTTATATTTTAAAGTAAGAAAGATAAAGTTGGACTCACAATTTGACATTTATTTTAGTGTTATTTATTGAATAACTTATAAGATATTTAATATATATGCATCCACCTTTCTCTTTTTCTTTGTAAATAGTGGTTTTTACAGCAGCTTTCAAAACTGACTGTCTGAAAACATAAATGCAAATTATAGTACATAAAAGCCTTAGCAGGCCCTCAACTTGTACTGGTTATTCACTGCAGTACTAACGGAATTGAAAGTCAGCTTGAAGTTTGGGTGGTAATAACACATTTGGAGGATGAGTGAGCTGGAACAGCCAGTCGTAACTGGATAGTGATCTCTGAAAAGAGAAACTTCGAATTGAGTTGGTCCTGATGCTGAGCCAGGCGTCACAGAGAGACCGCAGACCGGAGGTACAAGTTTCTCACCTGCGCAGAGGCGGGGAGGTCCTCCGCTTCTTACAGCCCGGCCCTGGGAAGCCCCATCTCTGTGTTTTGTTTCTGTCAGGTAAGTCAAATGGTAGAAAACTGCTTTGGGAATATGTGGTGAAGGAATTCTTTAAAAACAAAGGATGACAGTTTGATCCATCACCCAGCTGCTCTTGTAGGTCAGTAATCCAGTCCTGTGTGTGTGTGCATGTGTGTGTGTGCATGTGTGTGTGAGTGTCCACTGTCACCTGCTGTGTGGTCATCTTTCAGTGCTACGTATCACACATGGATCCAGAATCTTACTCCCTTCCACCTGTTGTACTCTGATAGTCCTGAGGCCAAAATAGATATACTGTAATGTTTGTTATAAAATAAGTCCTTGTCCCCAAATTGGAGAGTGGGACTCCCTTGCTAAAAATACATCTTTATTGCAACTCTCCACAATAGTTCGTCCTGAAAGGACGTGTCAAAGGCAAATGGGACAGACTGAGCTGAGGTCCGACATCCTTCTGCCTTCCTCAAAGTGCTCTCAAAGAATGAGTACGTGCTTGTTGGAGTAACTAATACTGCAGTTACTACCTAAAAGTTTCCAAGGAGAAAAAGGCCACATGAGCTGGAGGAGACAGCTACATTCTGTTCTGCTCCCCACCACCTCACCTCATTTCTCTGCCCACTTTGGCCTCCTTAAGCAGTAAAGAGCTTAAAGTAAGCTCTGCTGCCTCAGATGTTACCTTCCCCTGAAGCAAGCCTATATGAGAGAGTTTCCACAGAGAAAATGGCGCACCACACCCAGCTTCCGCTGGAGTCTCAATGATACTGTTTTAGCAAGGAGTCCAGCGATCTAATCAACACTGCATCTCAACACTCTGTAGCGTGTCCTGGGTAGGAGGAAGATAGCCAATCACAAACTAAGGGTTGCTTTGACTAGGCTGAGCCCCAGAGGTGACTGAGCCTCCTGAGCAGCCTGCAGCTTCTTTTTCCTCTGTACTTAGAACATTTGGAGGCAAGGTTGGGGTCTGTTCTCCCCTGCTGGTCCCAGTTCTTCCTACCTAGAACCAGTTCCCGTGCTGGAAATTCCCAAGTAGTAGTCCATCCATGTGCCCTTTGATGTAGAAGCTACAGGAATGTTCGGCAGCTTATTTTAAACTTGGGAATTAGGAGCTGGAGAGATGACTCTGTGGTTAAGAGCACTGGCTGCTCTTGCAAAGAACCAGGACTTGGTTCCCAGCACTCACATGGAAGCTGACAACCATCCAGAACTCCAGTTTCAGGGGACCCTATGACCTCTTCTGGCCTGTGCATACACACATGCATTCAAAACAGTCATACACATAAAATAAAAATAAAATCCCCCCAAATATAAATAAACTACAGACTATAAACATAAGACAACAGTTACTCATTCAGCATTTTTAAGGTGATTCATCTATGTTTATGTTTTTTACATCATTCATAAAACACAGTTTGGTGACCCACTGCAGGTGAGTGAAACCGAAAAGGCAAAGATTCCAGGGGCATAAGATTTTTAGGGAATCCTAAGATAGGATTTAGGGTGTGGTGGTTTTGTCTGTTGTTATGGTTCTGGGGATTGAACTTGCGTCATTCATGTTAGGAAGCCCTCTGTCACTGACTGTGCGCCAGTGATATCCTAGCTCTGGCCTTGCATATTTTTTTAGTACTTTATTATTTCTACTTTATGTGTATGAGTGTTTTGCCTGCATGTGTGTAAGTGCACCTGTGTTGCGCAATGCCTGCAGAGGTCAGAAGAGAATGTTGGATCCCCTGGAACTGAAGTTGCAGACAGTTGTTAGCCACCATGTGGGTGCTGGGAATCAAACCTGGGTCCTCTGCAAGAGCAGTCAGTGCTTTTAACCACCAACCCATCTCTCCAAGCCAGGCTTGCATAGTTTGAAGTTTATTACAAAGCAAAGGTGACTCTCAGCATTATTTTCCATTCCCTCCAGTACTGCTCTCCCTAATCATCGACTCGGAAGTCTGCAGCAGGCAGCTCAGGGTGGAAGCACAACCTCACAGGCTTTTTCAGCTGCTTTCAGCCAGGACCAACAGAAAAGCAAACTACACCCAAAGGGAGCATGACTGTGAGGAGAACAGAAAGCAAATGTTGTTTCTTGTGGTTGTCACTTGACAGACCTTCCAGGTCCTGCAGACTATGGAAAGGCATTTGGCCAATAGTAGGAACTTTGTGCTTGCACAGGGCTTCCCTCCCAGCTTTCTAGGAGCCTCTCAGCACTGGCTAGCTTTGGGAGACAACTGGGGCCTTCCAGACTCTCTTAAGACGCTGCTGTCTTGGAGCTAGAGAGGCCCTGCAGGCTGACTGCTTTAACAAGGCTTGTTCTTTCACCAAGGAGATGTGTGTAACATCTTAGAATTTTTCATTTTAACTACTAGACTAAAATGAGCCAAAGAATTTTAAAGAATGAGTCATAGCATTGTGGGTTGGTCAAGGCCCTCATGCCAAGAGTAACGGACAGGTGACTGAGTCAGGTGCTTTACACTTCTGGCAACCAGACTATAATTTGGCCTTTGGTTTGGAAAATGCTTAGGTATCAGATGGAGAGGAATAGGCTTGCAGTGTGCATGCAGCAGACAAGGAGCCCAGGGTATAAAACTGTTGTCTTATGCCTTGTGGCAGGTGTCCATGTCACAGTTTGTGCCTACCTCTCTGCCTGGCACACAGTTCTTGATTACATGTACTGAAATCTGTTCTTGAAAAAAAATGCACAAGCCAAAATGTCTGCTTTTATGTGTGGTGGGGCTGCTTTCTGAGGATGACCACACTTGGGGTCTTGGTAATGGCCTTGAATGTAAATAAACATGCATGAGGAGAGGTACTTGTTTTTGTTTTCTAGTTTTTAAATGCTACTTAGACTGTGTGCTGGTTTTCTCCCAAATACAGCAAAAACTAAGAACATAAATGGCATCTTTTTACATTTTGAAAGAGTACCTATCAAATCTTGCATATAGACCATGACTATATAAGCTAAAACTTTACCCCAAAGAAAAGTAAATATAATTCTTATGCATATTCTGAAAGTTTCTGATGTGAAAGGAAAATACATTGTATAGTTCTAAACACAACACTTTTCCACTCATGTTTTTGTTTGAGTTCTTTGCTGCAGTCAACAGCACGGCTTCATGTTAGAGTGGGGCAGCAGAATCCACAACTATCCCTAAGCCAATTGGTTCACATTAAAACACTCTGTTTTTTTATCCAAGGATCCTCTGATTAAAACCACGAGGGTGTATATCAGACTAGCACCTCACAACACACGATCCCGAATGCAAATGCAGATGACTAGTTATTCCTAACTGGAGAGAGGTCTGCATCCAGAGGTCCAGAGTCCTCTTCACACTGTCAGGACCACACTGTGTGCCTTTGTAGCATGTCTGGACGTTTCCAATGTGCACAGTACCCTGTTAGATTACATACCATCGCTAGGGCATACTAGCTCAAGATCAGCACTTAGGAGATTTAATCCCAGTGTTGCCTCAAAGGAACTCCCTGACCGGGAGCAGGTTTATCACCTAAGAAGTCCTGCCCTGTCCTCGGTTCCAGGTAGCCGTCAGTGGAGGTAACCATCTTGCTGCTTTTTTCTGTAGCCCCAGCTGTCCTGGAACTTGATGTGTAGACCAGGGTGGCCTTGAACTCACAGAGATGCCCCTGCCTCTGCCTCCTGAGTATTGGGATTAAAGGCATGCACCACCATGCTTGGCGTTATTTTATTTATTTTTATTTAATGTGTATGAGAATATTGTGTGTATGTATGTAAGTGTACCCATGTCATACAGTGCCTGCGGAGGTCAGAAGGGGGTGTCAGATTCCCCTGAACTGGAGTTACGGGTGTTTGTTAGCCTCCATGTGGTGCTGAAAATCAAACCTGAGTCCTCAGCAAGAGCAGTCAGTTCTCTTAACTGCTGAGACAACTCTCCAGCCCCTGGTTTATCATTCTTAGTAAGAAACACCACGGCAAAATGATGACACACATCCCTAGAAGGGACTGAGTTGCTCAAGTGCTTAATCATGACAAACGTGGTTTCTCCTTTTACACAGTCTCTGTTCATTAAAGTTCTCACAGTGATTTCTTTTCCTTTCCTGAGAGAAAAGGTAAAGCTTTCTCCTAGGAACTGAGGTGTCCACAGAAGCCATGACGTGCTCTGACCCTGTGGGAACCACTGCACTCATCGTGGGTCCCACGGGTACCCTGTTGTCAGGCTGTGATGTGGGTCTTGTTCTTTGTCCTTAATGCTTTTGGTTCTAGTGTGATGGTTGCATATAAATGTATGTGTGTATTACTTTGCTGTGCTGGTTAGAGATTCATGTACAGGACGTGTTCTTCCATTCAAGTCTGACTATGTATACGTTGCCCAAGTCATTCAAGAATAAAATGTCTGTAAATATCTATTTTATATAAGGTATATAAAATAAGAGTTTTGTCTGGCCTCAGTCTCTCAAGTTTTCTGGTTAGCATCCACTGATAGCCATATATCTCTGTGCTTCAAAATCAAAGAGCAATCTCTTGGTCGCCTCCCTTGTCAGGCATAAGTCACAGCCTGGCATTCTGGGGGCACCTCGTCTACCACTCACCGACAGTTTGGTTCTTGCCCATACCAGACTCACACCTCGTCTTGCTTGGTAGCTGCGTCCGTCTCTTTATGCAGCAAATGAAAGAAAGTGGGAGCCCAACACCCAGCACTGTGTGTACACATCACCGGTGCCTCCCTCCCCCTCCCTCCCTCCCTCCCTCTGCTCCGGATTTTCCCTCTTAGGACCTCACTCTCCACTGACTTCTGTGTTGTCATTTCTCCTCTCCAGGCTGAGTCTGTCCGAAAGCTCACTGCATTAGTTATGTTTTGGTTGCTGTCCTGAGACCCCATGACCAAGGCAACTTAAAGAAGGAAGAGTTTATTTAGCTACGGATCGGGGTAGGAGTCCATGACAGCAGGGCAGGCGCAGCAGCAGAGGGACGCTTCAGAGCAGAAAACCAGGCGACCGTGTCTTAGGCACAGGAGCAGAGCTGGCCTGGCAATCCAGGACTTGAGAACTCTCACCACCCACCTCCAGTGACTGAGCTTCTTCCAGCGTGGCCACACCTTTTAAAACCTCCCAAAACAGCTCCATCAACAGGAGACAAAGTGTCCAAATTCCTGGAGCCTGTGGGGACACTGTCGTTGAGACCGTCACACTCCACTCCCTGGCGCCCACATGCTCGCGACCATATAAAATACAAAACGCATTTAGTCTGTCTTTAAAAGTCCCATAGTCTTTACCAATCTCAATACTATTTAAAAAGTCCAGAGTCCAAAGTCTCTTTTGAGACTCAAGGCAATCTCTTAATTTAACCCCCTGTAAAATCAAAAGACAAATTACACACTTTCAATATACAATGGAATTAGATACATATTTTCATTCCAAAAGGGAGGAATGGAGCATGCTGAGGAAACACTGGACCAAACCAGACTGAAAGCCAGCGGGCTGGCCCCAGGAGCACCTTACAGGAGGCACACACTCACACAGACAGAGACTCATACACAAAAATACACGTTAAAAAAATCGGTGAAGCTTGACTATGGGAAAGTGGGGAGGAAGGGTGGAGAAGCGTACAGATGATACAGATGCCACGCGCTGCTGGAGACGCTCGGGGCTCGCCGCCTAGGAAGGGCTGTACTCTCTGTCATAGGATTTTCCACAGTGCCCCTTACTGAAAGATGTCTGACAACCACACACATAAAACCACTAGAAAACAAGGTCCACACTCAACTCTCCCGCGATGCTGTTATCTGACTGCACTGGGAATACTATCTTCTTTTTCTTTCTCCTCCCCTCTTTCCTTGTTTGGGGGATCCTGGGAATTGAACCCTCTACTGCTGAATCTGTAGCCCATTCTCCACTTTGTATTTTGAGACAGGGTTCCACTACAGTACCGAAGCTGATCTTAAACCTACTCTGCAGTCAAAGCAGATCCTGAACTTGGCATCGTCCTTCTCCAGCCTCTTAAGCAACCAGAACTACGGGCCTATTTCTCCAGGCCACTCTGTGCATGTTGCCTTATATATAAAGAAATAGAACAGAGTCAGGTGTGGTGGGACATCTGAAATCCCAACAGCACTCAGACTCAAGGATTGTAGGTTTAAGACCAACCTGACCTACTTACATATTAACAAGAAAGACCTGTCTTAAAGGGGGCAGGGTAACTTGAAGAAACAAGTTTCCTCATTACCAGGCAATAAGTGAAAGGGTGGCTTTGAAAATAAAGTGAATCCTTCCATCAGAATGCATGACAGATGATGACCATGGTAACAGCTTCTCTTGTGAACATGCTACCATCTGCAAGGCACTCAGCAAGCTCTTCAGTGGGTCTAGCTTTCTTAAAGGGAGTCTCAAACTCATGACTGAGCCAACCTCATCGTTCCAGGATTTGAGATGAGAGTGGCTGAGATCCCTGCTTGTGTCCAGAAACTTGCTTCAAGTAAAGTGTACTGAAAAATAACTCCAGTGACTGTTCCTGAAGAAAGAGTTTTGAGAAGTAATCTCCAAACAAAAGGGACAGTGTATTTCTGGCAATTGAGAGGCTCTGTCTTCAGATACCTCTTCACTTGAAGATATTGATAAGCAAATTAATAGATTTATACTCTCAAGTTTTTGACATCTTTTGAAGCCTGTCAGAAGCTGTGGGAGTGACTTTTATAATGAGGACATACTCTGGACAAATGAAGGTTACCTAACCTTGACACCAAAAAGCTAATCTTATTTATAATGTAGACAAACTCACTGAGCCTTGAGCACCTCTTATGACCTAAGCATACCTTTAATCCCTCACGACCCTTCCTTGCCCTGGATTTAAAATGATGTGTGTATAGGGATGTGTGTGATGGGGATGTCAAAGGGCTAAAGGCAGTGAGTAGTCATTGGAAAGAAGGAAGAAATGAAGATTATCCCATCTGTGTTGCAAACAATAGTGGGATTGCGTTGATGAGGGCTATTTGTAGTTGTGTGTGGTGATGTAGGGGTCAGAAAGAGCAAAATTCTCTGATAAGGGTCTGACTCTTCCTGTTTCATGCGGGAGATACTATTTCAATTAAAAAAAAAAAAAGAGTGAGCCCTTTGTTCGGGAACACAGTTCTGAGAGATTCTGATGGAACAGGTTCTCAGCAGTTCCTGTCTGCTCTCTGCTGAAAATGGCTTCTAAGAGTCGGGCTGTCTTTGTTCAAGCCTTGCTGTAATGTAGCTTCACATAATAAATCCCACAAAAAGCATTAAAATCTTCCGTTTACATTTAGAACGCTTTTCACAAAGTAGATGCCCACAGAGCTGAGAAATCAAGAGTCAAAGGGCCCCCGCCAGTAGCCCCTTTCTGGTTGACACTCCCCTAGAAGTAAGTGGTGCCTTGACCTCTAACACTAGGGTTGGGAACTAAAAAATTTGCCAACCTGTTTCAGTGGGTCTCAGGACCTGATGAGACGCAGTGTGTTTGGTCCTGCTTGAGCCCTGTGGGGCAGTAACAAATGCAGACCGGAACCCACCTTATTCTGGACGCACGTCTTCTCATGCACTTTAAATATTCTGGTGAAATGAGTTCTGTGCTTCTCCCCCTTCTGAACCTAAAAAGAGTCTTTGGTAATATTTGGTAAGAGCTCCAAACACTTTCTGACTAAAAGAAAGGATCACAGACCTTGGGAAGGACAGGCGCTGTGACGCGGCTCGTGTGGTTGAGAGGTCTCGAAGGGCCCAGCAGTGGGCTTTTTACCCAGTGAAATGACGGTGCACGCGGTCAGGCCGGAAGAACTCCGACCAAGAATGAAAGGTGTGCCTTCATTTTAGCTTTTGTGCTTCTTGGCTCAAGGGGAAACAATCAAGGTGTCAGGTCCATGAAAGGACCTCAAGGAAATCGACCGAGCAGGCCGGAAAGGTTTCTAAGGGCCCTTCTCTACCCTCTGACTGTTCCTACGTGCCAGGGGAGACCTTTAACAGCGATGACCCTTCCTAGTTATGAATCTCCTGGTCCCCTCCCCAATTTCTCATCTTACCTGCATTTAAGACTGCAATCTGAAACCACCTTTTAATCTGAGAATTAGTTGAGGCAAGTCAGGAAGTGTAAATCAGATCTATGGGCACAGGTCTGTGTAGCTTTGTCTCCAGGGCTGCCGGACTGCCGCCCTGAGCAGGTGCTCATTACCTCCTCCAGACTGCCAGCTGGGATTGCCCAGTGAGATACGGACACAGTTGCTTTCGTTGCCGATTCCCGGAAGCACAGAGTAGCTTGATTCTGTCCTCACTTATCGTTTTCTTGCTTCTGGTTCACACCGGTGAGAAGGGCCCAGCCTGGCAGAGCGCAAGATGAATCCGACAGGCTGACCTACGACCCCAGCGTCCAGAGCTCTTCCATGGACTTCAACTTGAATAGAGCCCTATGTGTCTCCCATGCAGTGCAGACCATGGTGGTTCCTCCCGAGTTGTATCTATGAAATGCCAACACATAATATTCATATAGCGGGATAATTGTTCTTTGAATTTTTTCACCATCTAAAAATGGAAATGACATTCTTGGCTGGAGTAAGACAAGTAGCATGGCAGTGCCCCAGGGCCATAGTTTGTTGACCTAGGCTGTGAAGCTTTTGCAGTCACAGTAAAAACACTGGAAAGTCTGATGGGATCCCACCCAGGGGCCAACATCATTCTAAATGGCAGAAAAACTGGAAGCATTCCAATTAAAATCAGGAACCAGACAAGGCCGTCCACTGTCTCCACTCCTTTTTAATACAGTGCTTGAAACTCTTGCTAGAGCAGTAGGACAAGAGAGGAAAATTAAAGGAGTACTAATTGGAGAAGAAGAGATCATGTTATCCCTGTATGATATATATTATACATATGAGATCCCAAAAATTCCACCAGAAAACACTTTCAGCAAAGTGGCAGGTTACAAAATCAATCTGCAAAAATCAGCAACTTTTCTATATACTAGTAGCAAGCAATCAGAGAAAGAGTTTGTGGAACTCCTCCCCTTCACAAAGCCTCCAGAAATATCTAGGACTAAACCTGACCAAAGACTTTAAAGGCCTCTACAGTGAAAACCGGAAAGCTTTGAAAAAAGAGATTGAGGAAGACACCAGGAGATGGAAGGACCTCCTGTGTTCATGCATTGAAAGAATTAGTATTGTGAAAATGACCATCCTATCAAAAGCAATATCTATAGTTTCAGTGCAATGCCATGCAAAATCCCCATGACATTCAACAGAGAATTAGAAAATGTCACCCTAAGATTCATATGGAATCACAAAAGACCCCAGATAACCAAACAGTCCTGAGCACAAAGAGCAATGCTGCAGGGACCACCATACCAGATCTCAAACGATATTACAGAGCTATAGTTATAAAAACAGCATGGTACTGGTGTGAAACAGACATGTAAACAGATCATTGGAACATACCCAAAGATGAGTTCATGCTATTTCAGTCACCTAATATGACTGACTGACAAGGCTCCAAGAACACACAATGGAGGAAAGACAGCAACTTCAACAATGGTGCTAGCAAAACTGGATCCTCACCTGTAGAAGAATAAATGAACCCTTATCTTTCACCCTGCACAAAAGTCAAGTCCAAACAGGTCAAAAATACCTCAGTGTGAAACCTGAAATTCTGAAGCTGGTAGAAAAGTATGTGAGGAGTGTCCTATAAGGTGCAGGTGCAGGAAAGGGTTTTCTAAATTGCACAGTAGTTGCTCAGGAATTAAGGTCAACAAATGAGACCTCATTAAACCAAAAAGCTTCTGTAGGGCCTGGCCTCCCGACATGCCTTTTTCCCTGTTAGGTTCCTGGCCAGGAACTAGCTTCAGTTTGTCAGCTGTAGTTGCTCAGAGGACAACTTGACCTTTAGAGGCCTAACCGCAATTGTTAACCAGATGTGGTCTGAACCAGGTGTGGTCACATACTGGGATGCTCCCTGGGGGCCTGAACCTTTGGCCCCTCCCAAATCCTCCATGGAGTTTCCTGCAGTAAATCACTGGCATCTGCTGGGTGCATATATATTGAGCACCTTGCTGGAATAAATCGGAAGCTTCTCCACCATTTTTGGTGTCTGTGTTTGTATGTCTTGTATGTCTTGTGTGTCTTTCATTCCTCAGCCCTCGCTGGATAGACTTGGGCACAGTTGTAGCACAGGCCGCTACAAGCTTCTGTACAACAAAAGAAACAACCAAGGAAACAAAGAGAAAACCCACAGAGTAGGAGAAAACCTTTAGCAGCTACACATCTGATAGGATAACATCCAGAACATATAAAGAACTTAAAAAACAAAGAATTAAGAAAACAAATGATCCAATTAAAAAATGGGCTATGAATCTGAACAGAGTTCTCGGAAGAAGAAATAAAGATGGCTGAGAAGCAGACATCCTTACTAATTAGGGAAATGCAAATCAAAAACCACTTTAAGATTTCTCCTTACCCCAGTCAGACTGGCCAAGATCAAGAGAACAAATGATACTAAATGCTGGAGAGGACGTGGAGAAAGAGGAATGCTCATTCACTGCTGGTGGGAATACAAACTCACAACCACTGTGGAAAGCAGAGTGCAGAACTCCTAAACTAAAAGTGAGTCTACCACATGACCCCAGCACACCACTCCTCGGCATATAGGACTCACCCTGTGTCAGAAGTACTGGCACATCCATGCTGTGCCTGCGCTTTCCACAATAGCCAAGGGATGGAAGACACCCAAGTGTCCCTCCACTGAGGGGCGGATAATGAAAATGTGGTACATTTACACAAAGAAGTTCTACTCTGATGTAAAGAAAGATGAAATCATGGCAGTTTCAGGTAAATGGATGGAACTAGAAGTAGCCAGACTCAGAAAAACAACATATGTTCTACCTCATATATGGATCCCAGCACCACGCCCTTCTCTGTGAGCACATACCCTCACATAACTACGGGAACCGGGAAAATGGAGAAGACCCTACTGCTGAAGGCAGGACACACTTCAGACAAGAGACTTGGAGCCCTGGAGCTGGAACTGACCTGGAAGCCTCCTCCCTGAAGGCTAGCTCTCATAGCTTTGGAGGACACCATGCAAGCTGCTAAGGGAGAAAATCAACTGATGGTCCAACCCTAGGTTGAAGGCCAAATAACCACAGCAATTCCCAGGAAACTATATTGGGACAGTGGTGGCATTTTTATCTTGGGGGTAATCAGCAGCTACCTACTTGGACTTCAGATTCACTCAGTGGGAGGTAACGTGTGGTACTGTAAACAGCCAAAAACACATGGCTGGAGAGGTCATAGAGCGTACAGAAAATGCTAAGACTGTCACATCCCTAGACAAATGTGCTTTCTTACTGTACGTTAAATATGGATCCTTATATTTACAGACAAGTATGCCAGCCACCACCCATCAAAGAAGCTGCTTTTGCAACAGATGGAGATTATTACAGAGTTCCACAACTGGTCACATACAAGTAAGTGTCTGTGAATTGCCTAACCCTAAGTGACACATCGACAATGAAGCCCCTACAACTAAGGCTCAAGGAGCACAGTGGAACATGCATTAGAGGAACACTAATGCACCTCTCAACTCTCACCAAGAAGATCCCTCATGCAGCAGAGGGCAATGAATGCAAAAGACCACAAATGGCCAAAGCATAGAGAGTAAGAGTCTGCAGAGTGTGGGTCCTGGACAGTAATATATTAAACTTCACCCACCCAAGGCTCATTAGAGAAGTTGGGGTAGAAAGATTGTAAGAGCCAGGGAAAGGTGCATGATCATATGGAAATAGAGTCCTATAGGCTCCTGGGAACTTGCTTATATGAACCTACAGCTAAGTTGTCAGCATGCACAAGAGCCATGCAAACTCAAGCAGACAAAAACTCAGCATAGAACTGGGGAAATGGAACTCAGGCCCCAACTTTAGCTGAAGAACTATTGGCAGGTGATTACTGCTGGGGAAGAAGAGCGGATCTTCTTTAAGGGATGGACTCTAGAGACTGACTAGACCCCAGTGGGTGAACGTTTACTAAGAGATGTCTGGGGACACTAACTTGACTGGATAGGCCTTAACACAATATGACAAGCATGAAATCCAGTGAGCAGGTGCAGATGGGCATAGGGCATAAAGATGACTGAGATGTTTTGTATGATATGCACAAAAAGTCAATAAAAATATACATTGAAAGATGAACTATCACAGCTTCTGTGATCACTGGGCACCAAGATTCAGGTGATGAAGGTCTTACGAATACAGGTCATTTGTTGCAGTAGCAATGGGAGGAGTGAGCTTTCCACTTTGAAACTCAAGTAGCCACACTGACAGAAGAGTCTCCAGAAAGATATTTTTGTTGCTGTTATTCTTTAAGAAACAACAATAGGGGCTGGAGAGATGACTCAGCCAGTGGTTAAGAGCACTGGCTGCTTTTACAGGGGACCCAGGTTCGATTTCCAGCACCCACATGGTGGTTAACAACCATCCATCACTCCAGTTTCAGAAGAATCCAACATCCTCTTCTGACCTCCTCAGGTGCTGCAGGACACGATGCACTTGCATGCATGCAGACAATACACTCATACACATGAAATAAAAATAATAAAATATTTTAAAAAAAGAAACTGCAACAATAAACCACACAAGAGCTGGGGTTGGGTTGGGCTTGGTCCCAGCTCTGTTGCATAGAGCCTCGGCGGCCAGTCCGAGAGGTCCGGGATTTGAGCATGTGAGCACTTTGTGGTCACTCTCTTCACTGTGCTTTCCAGTGTTGCTCTGGAATAGGGAGATTTACACCACTATGTAAATGTTAAGCTGGATGCACTAACACATGCCTGCCTCAGGGGCAAGGACGGAAAACGAGTCTCTGTCTATCACGGGTGTCATCTGACGTTGAAAATGAGAGTGGGCTTCAGTGACAGCAGAAGAAAAAGTGTGTGACTTTGGCTTATATTAGGGAAACTTCCAAGTATATATCACCATGTACTCATAGGCTCATTCGTTTACTAGGCAGGTATTCATAGTTACAAATATAAATGTGTAACTTCTTTGTAAGTAAAAACATAGTGTATATAACTCAGCTCAGGTTTTCCTGGTTTTCTCCTTCATTGTCCTGTTGCAGGTAACGGAGCCCTGGGCCTCTACATGCTGCGTTCCGGCTGTCCCTGAGAGTGCCACCAGACCCTTAATTCTTATGTTTATATGTAACTAGGTTTGATGGCAAAACTTTACATTGAAAATAAGCTAGAAAAGTAAGTGTTGTCCTTCTGCCTCGGCCCCTGTGTGTAGACACCATCTGGAGATGAAGGCGCCTTCGTGACACTTCTAATCTTTGTTCTATGTTCACAGTCAGCTCAAGCAAATCCAATGGAGCAGCAGTGTGGGGCCTCACTGTCTGTGTACTGCAGCATGGCTCTCTTCCTGAATCTGTTTCTATGCTAGATGGGGTGCTGGCCAGTTCTTACAGCACATCCAGGTGCCTGTGACTGACAAGAAGCTCTTTTAGATACCTTTTGCCTCGTCATCACAGGGGAACCACAGACAGGATGACCTGTGCTAGCTAGCCCCACAGCCCAGAGGGAAGGACTTCTGACAGGAAAGAGGACTTTCAGTTGGCACAGGAGGACAGACAGGTGTCACCCGTTGGGGCGTCTGTTTAGGTAGGAGGTCCACTGTCAGAGGCAGATAGCTGCACCTCGCCACATCCCTGCAGGAAGCCAGGAGGCTGGCAGGAAGAGTCAGTTAGTAATCAGAGCCTGTTTCACTGGCGGGAAGGCTGGCACACCTGAGAGCAGCAGGCCCAGTGGGCACGCAGGAACTAGAGGAGAGAGGGATGGCAGAGCCTGTGACAGCCCGAGTCTGACCAGGGTGAAGAGCCGCCAGTCTGAACATGGGGAGGCATGACCACGCGCACAGAAAGCTTTGGTAGGTTCCAAATCGGTGCATCTTAAAAGTGTGTTGTTCTGAATTATTAATCTTCTATATACTCAGATTCTACTGAAGATTAATCACTAAGAGGAAAGTAAGAACCTTTGAGAAAACAGCTTTACCATCCAGTGAAAACAGTCTCAAAGCAGTGGTTTACCGCTAGTGAGATTACAGAAGCCCAGAGCCATACAGACCTGCCATTGGTCACCCCAGTAAGCGTGGCAGTCCAAGGTCAGGATCAGCAGTGTGGTGGTGTTCTCTTTGCTCTCATACAGGTAAGGGAGAAGGTCTGTTCTAACTCAGGCTTAGGCAGGCAGGGTGTAGTGGACAGCTCAGTTCACGTCTTGCAGCCAGTAAACAGAAGGGGGATGGCACACTGCTGCCGTTCTCGTTTGGACCTCTGTGTGGCTGGAGCTGATGTCTCGTGCTCCCTACTTTAAGGGGGTTCTCCTCCTGCAGAGGTTTCTCTTCACGGATGAGTTGATGAGATTTGGAATCACCTAGTGTAGGAGCAACTTCTGCAATACTGTGGACAACAATGACTTTTACCTAACCTTGCAACCAAAAACTTAGTCTTACGTTTTAAGATCATGTGACACGGTCTCATCCTTCTTCCAATGTCAACAAGCTTGCCAGGTCTTGGGCTCCTCTTGTGATGTCAACATATGGATTTAATGCCTCATGCCCGTTCCTTACCCTTGGCCCAGAACGGATAGATGTATATTGTGAGTTTTGAAAACAAGCGCTGTAAGCAGTAGGTATGTAACAAGAATTACGCCCTGTGTGTTGCAGACAATGGTGGGATTAGATCGGTAACATGCTTGTGCTTGTGTGTGCTGTTCTAGGTCAGTAGGGGTCAGAAAGGGTAAATCCTTGTCTGATAAGATGAGGGTCTGACTGTCCTTCCCCGTTCCATTCTGCAGTGTGTTTTGCAATAAAGAAAGGACAAAACCTTTGTGAGAGCTGAGTTCTGGGAGAAATCTTAAGGGCCAGGTCCTCTGAGCAGTTCTGGTCCCACTGTCAGTTAAAACAAATGTGAAGAGTTAGGGCTGGGATTCTTCAGGCAACCCCACAAATATGGCACCATCCCATCACAGCTCAAAGGGCACGCTTCTGGGTGTGTCCTGAAGGGAGTTCTAGACAAATTTAACCGGGGAAGGACCCACTCTAAATGCTGGCGTTCCGTCCATGGTGGGGGCTCAGGCGCTCTGTCCGTGGAGGGGGCTCTGAACTGGATAAAGGTGATGTGAGCCTCACATTCATCTCTTTCTGTATCTGCTTCCTGGCCGCAGAGACTTTGATAAAATGAGCTCGAATATTTCTATCATGAAACTGATCTCTGCCCTTCTGGCAGGAGCAGCTGCCTCACCTTCCCGCCTCCTTACTTCGCATGCTGTAGTGGACTGCGACCTCGACCACCAACCCAAATAAACCCCCCATCCCTTTGTCAGATATTTTGTCGCCATGATGAGAAAAGACCTACTATGTGCCCTTAGGACCTAGTATGTGCCCTCAGTACCTACAAACCTCAGGAATGTTTCTTCCTGGGGAAACATTCACAGACAGACCAAGAAGGGGGCCTTACCAGACTCCCAGGTAATTCTCAATCTAGTCAAGAAGCACATGGATGCTTGCTGTAGGTGGCAAATCTTTCCACTTGAAAAGGAAGGTGGTCCCCCGCAACTCTGAACACACCATCTGTAGCTAAACCCTTTTTCCTGGTATCCAGCATCGCTTAGGTTTTGTTGGAATGTTGCACACCTTAAATGGATTACCCAGAAGCAGACCCCAAGTCAAGGTTGACATACAGAGGTGCGCTTCAGGAAGAACAGACATCTGGGGCAGGGAGGTGAGAGGGTTCAGGAAGTGAACGCAGTCAGCACAGTGAGGGACTAAGCTCAGTGCTGCAGAGATGTTGAGGAGCAACTCAGACCACACGTGGTCTATTTATCCACCTGAGGACTCAGAGCCCTGGGATGTATATACCACTTCTGCTAGCACTGCTAGGGAGGGGCTGCAAATTCCCAGTATTCCCCGCACTCCTGGGTGGTCTACATAGTCGAGTGGGGATGGGAGAGAGCTCCAGGCACTGAGCCAGACGAGTATTGGAAGGTCTCAAGAACGTGGGAAAGAGACTCCTACTGTCTACCAGAACATAAATGCTGAAATCCAGGGGAGAAGCATTCTGAACTAACGTGTCCCTCCTTCCCTTTGAACAATAGAATTTGGACAGTGGAATTTTTCCCTTGTATTGAGTCAAGGAAGTCACCCATGGGTCCACTGCCTCAGTCAGAGCTGGCAGCATCTCTCATTAGGGGATGAGCTTGTTTTGAGTCAAGGCAACAACAAAGACGAGCTAGAGAGGTGACCGGATCTCATGATCTGAGTTGGCCTCTGTCAGCACACAGCTGCTGCTTGGAGGCAGCTGACCTGGTGCCAGCAGAAAGGAGGGGAAGCAGAGCTAAGACTTTGCCTTTTCAATGTGACTACAAATAACGCTGAACTGAACTACAGGGTGACTTTGATCATTTGCTCTCGTGATAGTCCTGTTGTGCAATGGATCTTTACCCTCCTTGTTTGTTGGGGGAATGGACCTGCTCGTGTCATTTCTCATCCTGGAAGGTGAAACCAACAGTGATTGAATGTGAACACCTGGAACCTTCAGCTATGCTACGCAGATTCTGTCCCATGTTCACTGGGTCTCAGCCTCGCAGTCCTGTGACCCGGTGGCTGCCTGTCTTGGTGGTGACGCGGTCTGCTGTGGCTGCTGCTGCTGCTAGTCTATTTCCCACTTTCTCTGCCTTGCTGATAGCTCCAGGACTCCGACTGCCTTCCATCCTCCCAGCTGCATCTTAGGGTGGTCCGTCCTAGGGCTTTTCTGGGTTTACTTTGAGTGTTGCTGCTCCAGCCTCTGAATCTGGCTCCATCTCACCCTCACGGAGCTTGCACCGCACACACGAGCACCATACCTACACTGCACACACGGGCACAGGCGGTCATGCCTGCACCGCACACACATGCACAGGCGGTCATGCCTGCAGTGCACATACGAGCACCATACCTACACTGCACACACGGGCACAGGCGGTCATGCCTACAGTGCACATACGAGCACCATACCTACACCGCACATATGTGCACAGGTGGTCAGGCACATGCTTGCCTCTGCTCCTGACCACTTACCCTGTCAGTCCTCACAACTGCTCTCGTCAGCTCCTTGGCTCACAGTCTGTCTTTCCCGGGAAGCCTGGTTCACAAGATGTTGCATATTCTTTTAGACAGAAAATATCAATTTCTTTCTTGAATATTAATCATGTGCTATGTTTCATAATGAAAGATGATTAGACACTGGCAATTAGAGATAAATGAGACTGGATCCCTTGATCATAGAAAGACATGCATGCTAGTGAGTCTGGAACCTTGAGAGACATGTGTTCCAGTATATGAATGTGTGTGTGAATTCATAGCCTGATGAATATACATGGGAGTCTGAAACCTGGTGTGAGCTGCGTGTGGTGGTTCCACTGCTCTTAACAACTAGCATTGTTGCTTTTCTTCAGAATCTTTCTGTTTAGAACTTGCTAATTCAAACAAAATAGGGAGAACTGATGAGTGAGACGTCTACATAGCTGAGCTTCTTGCTTTTCTGAAATGTGCGTTCACTGTGCTCTGACCAGAGAAGCAGTCTACAAGTAAAAAGAATAAATATTTGGGCACAGGCCCTTGAAATCTGGGTGGTATCAACCTGACACGTGAGCTGTCCATGGCAGCCCCACTAATGACTATTTAACAATGTTGGGGAGGACAGAGCCTCCACCCTCTGACAGTGACATGGGGCTCAGATTCTCCAGCTGCCATTACCTACCTGAGTGAAGGGATGGATCTCTCACCTCTCGAAGAACAGGTTTTGACATCTAATGTCCTATATAGTAAGTGAGATTAGCTCAGCCCTTAACATCTCTGCAACTGCATAATGTTAAATCAGAGTAAAAGACGCTCTGGAATTCGGATGGACACGTCCTCATAGACATTAACCTTGCTTTCCTTCCGGGCTCCTGAAGACATCCTTGTCCTCTCTGCTTCATCTGAACAGCTTGTGTCGAGTCACACCATTGATCCTGTAACACCTTACAAGGGACACGTTGAATCACTGGAGCCACTGCGCAGCTTCCTCATTAAAATTTGATTTTAATGAGCTGGCAGCTTAAACTCTTAAGTACTATGGCTTCCAAGGTTGACAGCATCATTTAAAAGCCCCAGAGGAGCCTGGGAAAATTTAGGTACCACTGTATTGTCATTTGGATTGGACTTTGCTTATCCCCGGAATCACAGGCTGATTGTCTGTGGTTTACAAAGCAATAATTGCCACAACCCACACCTTCAACAGGCAGTGCAACCCTCCCACAAAAAAAACAGTGCCCAAAGAGTATAAGGTATAAAACTGGAAAAGAGCAACAGTTCAAACATTAAACACAGCATGAAGGGCTTACTGGTTATTTTTGTTCCAAATCTAGGGTGCAAAGCTTCAGTTTAAAGTGGTTTTCTAGGAAACGTGTTTTCTCGGTGTTTCAGGGAGACTGGCCAGCCAGTCGTTGATGGATGGACATAAAGATGATCCCTGTGGCCTCATCAGCTGGACAGCTTTAGGTGCTGTAAGAATGGTTTTTCTGAGTGGAGGGAGTTGAGAACAGAGTATGACAGGAGCATTTGAAAGGAAATTTGAAACTTGAATTTGAATTTTGAAAGTAGATGCCTTTAGTTTCTAAGCACATTGAAATGCAAAGACTGTAGGAAAAGCCTCTCTCAGGCAGAGAAGGGCCTAGCAGGCTTTCCTAGCGGGTTTAACCTGTCCCCATGCTCTCTGCATTTAGTCCTCAGCTTTAACCAGGGTCCCTGTGGTCCTGATGACCTGGGTCCCCATGCTTCCTGTTTCCTCCAGACACTCTCCCTCACGCCCCCACCCCACCCCCTGTGCGTGCTCTCTGATGAAGCTGCTCTGGCTACCTTCAGTCCTCAGCTCTCTTCTTTATTTTTAACGCGTCCTTCTTCCCTGCCCTTTCCCCCAGAAATACAGATCCTGTCTCAAACAAAGAAGAGAAGAAAACCTTCCCAGAACAACTGCTGCAGACTCTACCTCGGCCGACAGAAGTGCATCTGAACCAGGAAGTTTTTGTCATTTTCTTTTGAAAAGCCTTAAACTGCCAGTCCCTTCTAGTTGGTAGGAGCCGGGGTAGTTATATAACTGTCTGGAATGTTCTCCATCCCAGAGACACAGCTATTGTAGATAAAACCGTGCAGCTGTGAGTAGGGGCTTGATTGCTGGAGACGTGCATAGGGTTAATTAAGCTCCTGCCTGAACCCAGGTCCTTGACCTTCTGGGTGTCTTCCTTGGTCATGAGATGGCACAGCAGCAGTGAGAATTGGCACCTCTCTTAATTCTTCCACTTTTGCTGTTGTCCTCATTAATGAGATTTTGAATTCTAGTCAAAAGCTAATAGCAAATGAGTTAGCTGTCCTTAATAAGTGTGAAGGAAATGAAAGCCCACGGCGACATCACTTGGTTCCCTAATGGTCATAGTCTCTCCTTCTTCCCATCACCTCCTCCCTCTGACCCCACCCCTGGTCCGTGACTAGGGGGAGTTAGAAGCAGATTGCTGGGCGTGCTGGCACACACCTATAAAACTAGCACTCAGGGAAGCAGAGGCAGGAGGATCAAGGCAAGTTTAAGACTAGCCTGGTCTACATAGCAAGCTCTAGACCAACCAGGGATACAGAGTAAGATGCCATCTCAAAAGAAACGAAAAGAAAAAGAAAAGACAATTGAAGAGGATCAAGACAGAGAAGGTAGAATTTTTGGAGTTGCCTTGGGCAATGGCAAAAGGGCGGGAACCTAGCACTGGGCAGTGCCAGACAGGAGCTAGCAGGTGCGATAGGAGTTTGCGGAATTTCTCTGTGAATTGCTCTGTCTTCCCAGAAAATGAAAGGGTTATATAAGAGGGCTTGATCATTGTAAGTGAAAACAGAGACACTATGAAACTCCTCTGTGACACAGTGTCTGTGATCAGAGACATAGCAGGACTGCTGGGTGACTAAACACCCACAGGGCGAGTGATCGCGAATTTGAGGAGATGGTTCCCAGCTGGCTTAATGTCTGTTTTCCTTTGGAGACACTGTGATGCAAGCAGACCAATAGAGAGCGAATTTAATCGTGGAGAAGGTTTTACCAAATAGTGTAAAGAAGGATTGTAAGGATGGAAAGGAAAGAAGGAAGAGCGATGGGTTTGGACAGAGGAAAGATAAACCACAATCCCGGCAGCAGGAGTGTTTGGGAAGCCGGAGAGAGACTAGAATAGCGGGGCTGGAGAGAGGGCTCAGCGGTCAAGAGCACTGACGGTTCTTGCAACAGGACCTGGGTTTGATTCCCAGTACTCACATGGTGACTGTCCATAGCTCCAGTTTCAGGGGATCCCATGCCATCTTCTGACCTCTGAGGGCACTGCACGCCATGGGTACACTTACATGCATGCAGGCAGGCAAAACACTCATAAGGTAATGAATTTTAAAAAAGAAGGAAGAAAGAAAGGAAGGAAGGAAGGAAGGAAGGAAGGAAGGAAGGAAGGAAGGAAGGAAGGAAGAAAGAAAAGAGAATGAGGGCAAGCTTGGGGAACTGCTGTTCACGGAGTCTCTGGGGCTGAACTCTAGGATGAATGGCCAAAGTCAAATGGAGACTGAGATCACTGGAGGAAAGCTGAGGGGTGGAGAAGCTTCAGGGATGGGCCCTCATCCTCATCGTCCACACAGCACCTGAAGTCAGTAAGAGTTACAGGAGGAATGGCAGGGAAAATGGCCAGTCAACTCCTCTGAGGATGAGGAGCAAGCTTGGACCACTTCTCCGGCGACACTGAGAGCCACAGTCAAAGCTGGAGTGTGCAGATTTGAAATGAGAGTGGACGTGAAGCTCCAGCTGGCATGGAGAGGAGCTTGGGTCCAATATCCCAAAGCCTTTGATTTCTGAGACCAGAGTTAAATGAATTATTTTATTACTTTACTTTTTTTTCCTTTCAGATAATCTCACTCTGTAGCCCAGGCTGGCCCATAAATGAATGATTTTGACAGGCATAATCAATCACTTAGAGATTGGTAAGTTGTGGTGACAGCAGCCATCTAATGGAGACTTTGAATTATTCTGGTCAAGCTATTAGGAAAATGAGCGTTCATAAACATAAACGTCTCTGTATTGAATGTGTTCAGAAATGCTTGTGCGTGAGAAATAACTCTAATGGTTTATAAATGCAATGGTGTTTTTGCTTGGTCTTGTTAGGGGAATGTGGGGGATTAGCAATCTGGGCATTTCCTTGCGATGGTGACCCCATTTAGAAAATGCGGTGACTGGCTAGGCACCAACAGCTCTACCTGAATTCATAACAAACCACATTTCCAGGCAGATTTTCCATGGTGGTCCACACTGAGTAAGACAGAAAGATTACACAGACATGAGAAGATCTCGAAAGCTGTGCTGTTCTGGATGTTTTGAGTGGAGAGCGCTTACGATCTTATTCACCATGTCCAAACTAAATTGCAAGGCATCGCAGGAACAGAGTCTGGAGGAGCCTTTCACTTGCTCTTCGGTAAACACAGACTGGGGACATCTGCTTAGGTTACAGTAACATTCAAATAAGAGGAAGTCTTCCCAAAACCACAGAGGCCAAAGCGATGGAGGAGAGCACCAAATCCCAGCAGCTTAGGCCGGTGGTCACCCTGCAGCTTACCAAAGTCTGTTCACATGCAGGCTTGTGCTGGGTTGTGAACTCTCTAAGAGGGCATCACCGAAGCACTCACTAACCCCTGGATTAGATATGAGTACATCACAGGAGACTTCACTCTGATTGCTCAGAAAGTTTTTGCCAAAGGAAGAGACATAGAAGAAGAAAGAGGAGAAGGAAAGGTCACAGAGAGAGCCTGAACAAAGTGTCAGAGCAAGGAGACGCTAACCGCAGTCAGTGGACAGAGGGCATCCGCTAGTACCCGAGCCCCAGCACCCTCGGACGTAGCAACTGAAGGATGAGAACCAACCCAGCAAATTTTCTTTCACCAGACCTCGGCCACGAGTTCTAGAAATTGAATCATTTTTCTCAGAAAGATAAATGTCGCGCTAATTTAGTGTGGCTTTAGTGAATGAGTCTTCAGTTGCTCCTCAAAGTGAGGCGATGAAAACCTATCAGGAGCTGTTCTAGTTTCATTCCTGTTGATGTGGTAAAGTACTTAGGCAAAAAGCCAGTGAGGGGAGGAAGGGCTTGTTCTAGCTGACAATTACAGGTCTAGTCCAAAACTGAGGGACATTCAAGGGAGGAACTCAAAGCCGCCCGTCACAGGGCGTCCACTGCCACAGGCGGAGGGAAACGGTGCATCCCTTCTGCCTGCTTGCTTTTCTCTGCGCTTACTTCATCTGCTCTCAAACAGTCCTCAGCCGAGCCCAAGAAATGGTCCCCCCACACTCAGAGTGGGTGTGCTCACCTCAGCTAAGGATCCTGACAGTCCCCTACGGATATGCCCATAGGCCAGCCTTACCCAGAGAGTTCTGCCATTGAGCCTTTCTTCCCAGTTCACTCTAAGTTGTGGCACATTGACATTTAAAACCAGCACAGGGGCACAAGGTATAATCTCAATCATTTCTGAGAAAAAAAAAAAACATAAATTCAGGCAAGCTACCTTTCAATACGATTTAAATTTTACTACCATAAAATTCAAGCTCATTTCAAGAAGCTGAGAAAACAGGACAACATAGGCGGGACGATCCTTTCCTATGTCTACACAGGAGCCTGTGACTGTGGAAGAAAGGTTCTTCTCTTGCACGCTTAGATCGTCCACACTTGCGACGGACCCTGTTCTTTGTCCTGTTTACGTGGGTACCTGCTCCTCATACTTCTGAATTTCAGGCTTCTAAGGAAAGTTGGAGGTCCAGAGCTTTCTCATCAACTTGACATCCGCTAAGTCAGAGAGGACAGCTGGTGTGCTGGGGGGTACTCAGAGTTGTAGCATGCATGGGGAAGGCCTCTCCCTGGGTCTTGTCCTGAGACTAGTTTCTATTTGTAGGAAGGCCAGTGTGTTCAAAGGGTGACAGGGAACCTTTCCTGGAACTCAAGAGTTTTGCTCTGAGCCTCTCCTGGGAAAGCAGCTCACTGTAAGAATGAAACTTGAGGGAGGTGGAAGCATGAGGATTAGGAACTAAAGATCATTCTCTGACCTGCACAAGGTGAGTTGAAGGCCAGCCTGGGCTACAAGAGACCTTGTCTCAAAGCAGCAACCATGACAAAGAATGAGTTTTAATTGGGGAAAGATACCACCAAGATGTCGATCCATTCTTCTTTCCTAAGCACTGCACTTTGTTTGTAACGGGACTTTACAAGACACAGTTAGATGCTGGCGCAGAGAGGCTGAAGACAAGAGGTCCCAGCTTCCAGCCCAATCTCCCTAAATGCTGGGAGACGTGTGGGAGAGCAGTTCAGAAGATGGTTAGGAACAGAGCAGATGAAGTGGGGGAGGGGGAATAGAAAACGAGGCGTGTGGTCAGATTCCCACTCCTATTCCATGGGGTCTGGGTAGAACCTGACCAACACACCAAACCTGCCAACTCCTGTTTGCACAGACCGAGTGACAGTTTCTGCCTCACAGTCAGGACAGAGGGCAGAAGATAATTAAAATAACTGGATTAACTGGGAAACCTGGAAGTATTTGTGGACACCTTTGTGATCCTGGGGTGCTGCCTGATTCAAAAGCACACAGAAGTCAGGGAAATCGCTCTGACGGGGTGACTGTTTTCCTAGGATAAGCTCCAGAGATTATGCCGAGTCAGAAGTTTCAGACATTTGTCCGAAAAGTCTTTCTTCCTAAGTACAGTCACTTAGAAGTGGACATTAACTACCCTTACATATGGCCTGGTCTGCTCTGAACTCAGACCCCGCCCCCCTGCGCCACCCCCTAGACTAATCTGCCCAAGGCTTTGTTATGTCCAGAGAACGGCTCCTCAAGAACCACCACGGAGTCTGGAGTGTATGCAAAAAAACAAAGAGCCTTTATTCAAGCTTAAGCTTGGTCCCCCAGACCTCACCAACACAGTGGATCTGTTCTGGGAGCCCCGAGCAGAGAGGTTAGGAGCCTTTTATGAGTTTGAGATAAAGGAAGGTGGGGAATAACAGTGTTACATTCTGTCTGGTCATAGGAGCCTGCGTGCCAAGCATATTTTAAATTAATTGGTTGTAATGAACTATCTACCAAAATTGGTTAATAGAGGTTTGGAGGTCTCTTATTGGTGGGTGCTGCCTTCAGGGCAAAGGAATGTGTTGATTATTATTCAAACCTTTTGCTTTAGCCTTATTTAATCTTGTGGCCTTGTGACTGCTTAGAAGGAACAAAGAACAAGATGGAGTTATATTTATCCATTTTCTGACGTCCTATAGCCAAGCATTTTTTTTTACAGAAGCGAAGAGAGCAGTTATTGGGTTGAAGAGGGGTTCCAGGGTCCCACAGGCTTCTCCTGGCAGCTGACATGAAACCCAAACTTGGCAGCAGATGTTGGCCTACTTTACCTGCCTGGGATCTGAGTAGAACATTACCCTCTTAATGGGACCCGCCTGACAGCTGTGATCGATCACCCAGCCCAGCCGCCCTGCCCTGCCCCCGCTCCACCGCCACCCAGCTAACAGGACACGACTGTAAAGGAAGAGTGCCTCCTCTGTGCACTGTGCAACATGTAGCCCATGCCATAAATGTGGGGCTTACCCCACTAACAGTTTGCTCAATGGCCATGTCTGTCTCTTACTGCTACAGGGGCTGCGGGATCACTCCTCAACTAGTATTTCAGTATCACTCGCTCTAATCTACCGACTAATGCTTTTCTTCTTTCTACTTCTGGGATTACTTCCTCCAGGAGGTACCAGTGATGCACCGACGATGGGCCAGGGACCGACTCGCCCTGGGTCTGGGGACCCAATAAAGCACCAAGTGGACCGACTCCTACTCCCTTATGGTAGTAGGGAGGCGAGACAGCATAAGATACAGTAAAAAGTACATTAGGTAGAGACGCCGGCGTGTGAAGTGGGCAGGAAGACCCAGGAGTGAGGGCCCTGTGGCTGCAATTAGCAACCACTTTTGGAAACACATGTCATTTAAATGTTATAAAATGAAACCGAGCTCATCTCTATAGAGAGATGCTCAGTGGAGAACTGTTCTTGTGGAGGACCTGGATTTGGTTCCCAGCACCCAAATGGCAACTGACAACCTTCCATAACTCCAGTTCCAGAGTGTCCAACACCCTCTTCTGACTTCCGAGGGCATTGCATGACATGGGTGCACTCACACACATGCAGGCAATACAATCATACACATTAAAATATACATAAAAAATAACTAAAATATTCACATGATACCAAATTATTCTAAGAAACTCCTAAGTTCTTCCTAGATCATTTTAGTCAGTAATCAGAATTATTTTAAAGATTGTATTTATTAATTCTTATGTATATGTGTGTTTTACCTTCATTTAAGTGCACCCATGTCATGCAGTGCCTGCAGAGGCCAGAAGAGGGTGTCAGATTCCCTGGAATTGGAGTTATGGAAGTCTTTTCTAGTCCCTATTTTAAAATTATAAGTTTCTCTTCCATCTAAAAAAAAAATTCCTTCCATCTTTGACTTAGTTTTTCCAAGTAGAGAAATCAGTAGATGATTTTATGTAAAGAAAAACTTTCAGGACTGGAAAGATGTCTCAGCAATTAAGAGCACTGGCTGGTCTTGTAGAGGACTCAGGTTCGATTCCCAGCACCCACATAGTAGCTAACAACCATCTGTAACTCCAGTTCCAGGGGATCTGATTGCATTGTTCTTACATGCGTACAAGCAATACACTCATACACATAAAATAATAAGAATAAATAAAATAATTTTTAAAAAGTGAAAACACTTCGGATTGGAAAAGGTTTTCATTGTGGACCTCTCAGATGAGATATTTTTAATAACCATGATACTTTTCTGGAGGAAAAAACAATACCCATGAGTCATTTTAAAGATTAAAATGAATGATCTATTCACTGTACTCAGGGAGGTCCTGCGACACAGCTGGTGAGGTTGAGGCCCTGGTGCCCACCTGGTCACCTGACTTGAGTTAGCCATATGACTGACTTCTTCAGCCCAGTTTCCTCCTCATCTGCACCCCCAGTAGATGCCACTCTGAGTTAAATCAACTGTGTTGCCCACAATACAGAACTGCTAGAAACTGTGGTTTTCATTTTTTTACTACTGTTGATTTTTTAAATTATTATTTTATTTATTTATTATTAAATTTTTGTATATTTCACACAGAAATCTCAGTCAGTCTCAGTCATCTTCATACTCCTCTGTACTGGCACCCCGCCCAACCCTCACTGGCATCCAGATATGCTGGCATTTGTGTTAAGGCTTATTGGGTCAAGTTAGTGTCCCCAGATGTTGGTCAGTGCAAGTTCATCCACTGAAGTCTAGTCAGCCTATCTAGAGTCGCTCTTCAGGAAGATCAGCTCTTCGTCATCCAGAAGTAATCAGATGCCAATATTTCTTAATTGAAGATTGGGGCCTAGTGCCCATGTCTCCAGATCTATGCTGAGTTTTTGTCTGCCTAAGTTTCAGTGGGTCATGTGCATGCTGTCACCATTGCTGTGGGCTCACATGAACAGGGTCCCAGGAGCTTGTAGGGCCTTATTCCATATGGTCATGCACCTCCTCCCTGGCTCTTACCATCTTTCTGCCTCCTCTTAACAATGGTCCCTGACCCCTGGGCTGGTGGTCCTGGGTTGTATACAAAAGCAGGCTGATCACAGGCCAAGGAGCAAGCCAGAAAGTACTGCTCCTCTGTGGTTCATGCTTCAGTTCCTGCCTCCAAGGTTCCTTCCCTGAGTACCTACTCTGAATTCCCTCAGTGATGAACTATGACCTGGGAGAAGTAAGATAAAATAAACCCTTTGATCCCCAAGTTGGTTTGGTCAGTGTTTTTATTACCCCAGCAGAAAGCAGACAAGAACATACGTATCAGAGTTGTCTTTATGGGAATATAAAAACAGTCAGGATAAATTTTGAAAAGAAACACCGGCTTGGAGCACTGTTGACAAATGTCAGCTGATAGACCATGTTACCAGTGAGGCCTCTTCACTCTTGAGGAGTGTAGACACTGAAAGCTGATTTCCATCTCAGCACTAAAACTGGATCAGAGAGAACAGCTTCCTAGGATGGTTGGTGTCTGTTACACACGTGGAGGAAAGCATAGTGAGTGACAGAAGTGCCCCTCACATGGAAGCTGTACCCAAGCAGCTCTGGTGCCACTGGGCAGCGAGCAGACGTCATGCACAGGGGCTCTTCCATAGACCCGGGCCATGTCAGATGACCTAGGTGTGCTGACTTCCTGGGCCTTTGGCTCTTCAGTGTCGAGGGACCTTGGTGAAACCAGCTGCCCTTGGATCATTACTGGTTTTTTTAATTATGGAAGAAAGGTATTTATACTATATCTATGAAGAGATCCATAAATTGTCCTCCTCTCTGTGTGTCTCTGCATGTCTGTCTGTCTGTCTGTCTGTCTCTCACTCTCTTTCTCTGTGTGTGTGTGTATCAGAAGTCTGTTACAGACTTGGATTTATTTGCATTTCCTTTCCTTCTTTGTTTTCAGTTCCAAGGACAATGAATAATCAGGCTCGTCCATTGTCCGGAGTCCAAGGCCAGAGCACCAATCACTTGTACGTTCTGACGGAAACTGCAGGAATCAGACTCCAGCACCTTCACGGAGTGCCTGTGGAGCCTGAAAGTGGCATTTATTTTGATGGGCAGGAATGTGAACAGTCAGCTCACCAACTCCACACTTGGTATTTCGTTAGGTCATCATTCTGCCTGCTCTTCTTAAGGAACACGGTCCTGTGTAACTCGTGATCGATTGCCTTTCCTCTGAAAACAACAAAAGTCAGAACCTTCCTGTTCATAAGTTGGTATTTCCTTAACCAGAGAGTTTACCGAGCAAAGTGGAAAAATCAAATCTTTGTCAAGGCATTTGGAGAGTGAGATGGTGTTTGTGAAATACTCTGGCCCACAGTGGATGCTCAGAGTAAGTAATTTCTCTTAATTAAGCACATGATGAGTTGACAGTGAGAACATAAATCTGTATGTTTCTAACAAAATCTGAAGGAGCTTTTTAATTTTTTTGAACGGGGTGGAAATTGATGACTTAGAGATTTAGCACAGAAACAACCAGGGAAGAAGGACCAGATGGCAAGGCATCTGGCAAGGTTTTAAAACAGTCTGTAAAGTCTGTTTTAAAAGTGACAGTGGAGGGGCTGGAAAGATGGCTCGGCCGTTAAGAACACTGACTGCTCTTGCCGAGTTTGAGTCCCAACACCCACATGACAACTAACAACTGTCCGTAACGACGCCCTCTTCTGATCTCTGTGGGCACTTCATGACACGGGTGCACTTGCACATATGCAGACAATACACTCATACATATAACTTCTTTTTAAAAGTGACAGTGGAAACTCGCATATGAAAAGGCTTGTGAGCACACCTAACTAGAACAGACTGAGGAGGCATTTGTCATTACAGATCGGAGGAAATGGGGACAGCCATGTGCAGCAAATCACAAACAGCAGACCAAAGAGTAAAGTCCTTAAAAATGGGAAAATCTTTCCCTTCATCTCCGTGCTTCCTTTCAGTCTTCCCTGAGCCTGCTGTTACACTAGGACACATACTCACGTATAAGGGACTGTTCTCCATAAATGAGGGAGAACATATGTTGCTTGCTTCGCTTAGCCTGTGTTACTTTACTTAGTTTCTAGTTTCATCCATTTACCTGAAAATTTCATCCTTCTTTACTGCTGAAAACTCCATTGTGTAAATGTATCATATTTTCATTATCTACTCGTCAACTGAAGACATTTAGATTGTTTCCATTTGTCAGCTATTTGTAAAAAGAGCAGCAACAAACAGGGATGTACAGGTATCTGTACAGTAGGATGAATCCTTTAGGTGTATGCCAAGGATTGGTATAACTGGATCATACGGTAGATTCATTTTTAGTTTAATCCTTCACAGTGCTTTCCATAGTGGTTGTGAGTTTGCATTGTCACCAGCAGTGAATGAGCATTCCCCTTTCTCCGCATCCATTTGGTGTCTTTTGTTCTCTTGATCTAGGCCAGTCTGACTGGGGTAAGGTGAATCTTAAAGTGGTTTTTACCTGCATTTCTCTAATTGCTAGGGATGCTGAGCACTTTTTAAGGTGCTCTTTTTTATTAGCCATTTTTTAATTCTTTGAGAACTCTCTGCTCAGATCCTAAAGCCATCTTTTTATTGGGTTATTTATTTTCTTGTTCCTTTGCTTTTTGTATACTTTCTATATTCTGGATATTAATCCTGTCAGATGTGTAACTGGTCAAGATTTTCTTGTACTCAGTGGGTTTCCTCTTTACTTGCTTATTTCTTTTGCTGTACAGAAGCTTTGTAGTTTAATGAGGTCCCACATGTTGATTGTTGATCTTAATGCCTGAGTAACTGATGTCCGAAATAGAACGTTCTTTCTTGCACCTGTATCTTATAGGGTACTGCTCGTATTCTTCTAGCAGTTTCAGAGTGGCAGGTTTTATACTGAGGTCTTTGATTCATTTGGAGTTGACTTTTGTGTAAGGTGAAAGATAAGGGTCTAATTTCATTTTTCTATAGGTGAAGATTCAGTTTTGCCAGAACCATTTGTTGAAGGGGCTGTCTTTCCTCCAGGGTGCATTCTTGGCCCCCTTGTCACACGTCAGGTGGCTGACATTGCACAGACTCATGTTTGGGTCTTCTATTGCATTCCATTGATCTACGTGCCTATTTTTGTGTCAGTACCATGCTTTCTTTATGACTATAGCTCTGTAATATAATCTGAGATCTGGTGTGGTGATTCACACAGCAGTGTTCAAAAGAACAAAAATGTCCAGGATTGCTTTGGCTATCCTGGGTCTTTTGTGTTTCCATATGAATTTTGGGATAATTTTTTTCTCGCTCTGAGAAGACTGCCATGAGTTTTTTGATTGGAATTGTGCTGAGTCTATAGATTACTTTTGGTAAGATGCTCGTTTTCACAATATCAATTCTACCATTTCATGAGCATGGTAAGTCTTTCATATCCCAGTGTCTTCAGTTATCTCTTTAAAGATTTAAAATTTTCACGGTAGAGATCTGTAATGTCTTTGGTCAGGTTTATTCCTAAATATTTCAGTTTTTGTGGTTATTGTGAATGGGAGGGTTCCTTGATTGCTTGTTCTGATTGCTTGTTATTGGCATATAGAAAGGCCACTGATTTTTGTAAGTTGATTTAGTAACCTGCCACTTTACTGAAAGTATTAATCATTTCTAATAGTTTTTACTGGAATTTTTGATCTCTTATGTATAATATCATAGAGTCTGCAAATGGTGGTACTTTGCCCTCCTATTTTCCAACCAGTACTCCTTTGTTTTCCTTCTCTTGTCTTACTGCTTTAGCAACAGTTTCAAGCACTATATTAATAGTGGGCAGCCCTGTCTGGCTCCTGATTTTAATGGGAATGCTTCCAGTTTTTCTCCATTTAGAAGATTTAAAATCTGGCTGTGGGGTTGGCTGTGGGGTTGTTGTATATAGCCTTAGTTATATTGAGATATGTTCCCTACAGTTCAGTTCCCTCTAGGGCTTTCAATATCAATGCATGTTGAATTTTGTCAAAGACCTTTTCTGCATCTATTGAGATGACTGTGTGACTTTTGTCTTTAAGTCCATTTATATGTTTTATTACATGTATTGCTTATTGAACCACCCCTGCATCTCTGGAATGAAGCTCACTTGATCGTGGCAAATGATCTTTTTGATGTGTGTCTGTGTGTAGTTTGTGACTATTTTGCTAAATATCTTTGCATCTGTGTTCATTAAGGATATGGGCCTAAAGTTTTCTTTTCTTGTTGCATCTTCACCTGGTTTTGGTTTAGAGTGATGCTGGCTTAACAGAAGGTGGTGGAAGTTCAATCTTTTTGAATAATTTAAGCAGTATTATTTGTAGATCTTCTTTAAACATTTGGTGGATTTCTTCTGTGAATTCATCTGGCTCTGGGCTTTTTAAATCGGGAGGTTTTGTTTTACTGTTTCAGTTTCCTTATTTGCTGTGGGTTTGTTGAAGCTGTTGACTTCTTCCTGGTTTAACTTTGATGGTTTCCATGATTTTAGAAATTCATCCATTTCTTTTAGATTTTCAAGTTTAATGGAGTTTAGGTTTTTAACGTATTCACTTACAATGTTCTGGGTTTTGTTGTTGTCTGTTGTGATGCTTCCCCTTTCATCTTTGATTTTGTTAATTTGGATTTGTTCTTGATTTCTCTTAGTTAACTGGGCTAAGGGTCTGTCTGTCTTGTTTAACTTTTCAAAGAATCAGCCCTTAGAGTCACTGATTTTTTTTGTATTAATATCTTTGTTTGTATTTCATTAATTTCTGCTCTGGTTTTTGTTATTTTTTATTGCTAAGTTTGGGTTTGGTTTGTTCTTGCCTTTCCAGAGACTTGGGTTGTTCTGCTAAGTCATTTATTTGTACTCTTTTTCTGATTTTTTAATATAGGCACTTAGGGTTACAAACTTCCCTCTTAGGACTTCTTTTAAAGTGTTCCAGGGGTTTGGTTGTGTTGTATTCTCATTTTCATTTAGTTCTAGGAATACTTTTATTTTTTTTTTTTAATTTCTTCTTTGACCCATTCTTCATTCAAGAGTATGTTCTTTAATCTCCATGAGTTTGTATAGTTACTAGGGCTTCTTTTCCTGTTGATTGCACCGTGATCTGATAGAATGCATGGAATTATTTCAATTTTCTATTGTTGAGAATTGTTTTGTATCCCAGAATGTGGTCAGTTTTCAGAAACTGGGGAAGGCTTGTACAGCATGCTCAGACCTGGGTCCGAACCTAGCCCTACAAACAAATCAGGCAGGGAACAGGAGCTCAGCCTGCAGAACCAGGAGGCTGGAAGCCTGTCCTCTGGGACCTGAAGCATGGCCTGGAGCACTTGGGTTTTTGCGTATGCCAGAACTCTAGGAGGCCACATGTGTGGTTTCTGCCACGCTCCTCCCAGCCTGTGTGCTACACACAGATGCCTGTCACTAAGGGTGGGAAAGAACCCTGAGAGCTCACTGTTCCTAACCTCAGAAGTGCATCTTAAGGAAGAGGCTGTAGGAATGACTTATAAATGGACATAATCTGGACTAATGTCTTTTCATTAATCCCAGAAAAACCCTGTGTGTTCTTGTGTCTTGTAATATGGGCACTTGCTCTTGTTTCCTATGTAACTTCAATCTGGGATCCCACAAAAAGACATGAATAAACAAAGGAAGAGGCCAGGCTTGAGAATTAACACAGTAGAATGCAGAAGAAGGATGCCTGCCTCCACTGCACACAGTGCAGACTGGTATACACGTGACCTTGGATGAATGAGGTACTCTGGAACCAGGGATCAAAAGGCCTGATGATCTGTTAAGTTTTAGGTGGAACCAAGCTTGTACTTCCCTAATTGAAGCTGGAGAAACCATTTTGAATGAAATCCTGGGTGGGGCTGGACTTGGGACAGAGTTCCAGGACGACAGTTCCATCAGCACAGTTCTAGAAGACAGATAGTTCCACGAGATCTCTAAGGAAACATGTCCACCTGGTTCCAGCCCACTCTTAGAACCTGAACTTGAGTGAGGCTTTTCGTTCTGTTGTTCAGGTAATTACAATGTGGTTGTAGTACAGCTGCAAATGGAAACATTCTGAACATATATAATCCACCAAAATTGAAGCAAGCAGAAAAAAATGAGCCTAGATATCCATAAAAGTAATGAAACTGAGTTAGTAATGTAGTCTCCTGTGGAGAAAACCCCAAGCCTGGACTGCTGTGCTGGTGAATTCTGCCAGACCTTTAAAGAGGCAATGCCATTGTTCCTTAAATTATTATATGGAAACGAAAGGGGGAACCATTCCAGACTTTTCTATGAGGCCATCGTCACTCTATTACAACCAATAAGGACACAAGAACAATGTAACCTATGCATCAACATCTCTAGTGAACATAGATGCAGAAATTCTCAACAGAATTTCAGTAGCACATGAAAACAATTGTACACCACCATCTGTCTAACTGATGTCATTCAGGGAGTCCAGAATGGTTCAACATCTGTATGGAGTACAAATCTGTTAACATAATATATCACATCAACAGATTGAAACATAAAAATTATGTAAGCATCTTAATAGATGCAGAGAAAGCACCAGATAAAATTCACCATCCCTTCATGATAAAAGCCCCAATAAACTGCATTTGGGAGGTCAGACCTCTAGTTATAAAGGCTATAAAGTTAAGATTCCAAAGTCTAATGATGAAGGATATAAATTGAAGAGTTCCACAGTCCAGTGGTAAAGACTATAACGTGAAAAGTCACGGTCCTCATATGGTGTGTGGGAAGAACTGAGAGCATTTCCTGTAAGATAAGGAAAAAGACACAGGAACCCATTCTCACTCCCACCCAGTAAGAGTGCTAGAGCTTTGCCAGAGCAATTACCCAGGACAAAGAAATGCAAGGCCCCTGAATAAAAAACAAGGTTAAATTATCTGTTTGTGTAGCTGATTCTATCCATGGAAACCTGAAAGAACTGAAAATGAATTCAGTCAAATAGTGGGGACAGAAATCAGTAGCTTGTTTCTACAACAGCGAATTAACCAGGAAAGCAATCATGACAGTAATTACATTCATAATAGAAGCACACGAGCACGCTCATGCACACACACACACACACACACATATGCGTGCATGCACACACAATAACTGGGAATAAACTGAGACAATGATCTCTAAAATGAAAATCATAGGACACAAAAGAAGCTGAGGACACTGAAGGTCAGAAAGACCTTCCGTGTTTGTGGGTCGTAAGAATCGATGTAGCTAAATGCCTGTCCTATCCCTATCAATCCACAGATTCAATTGAAGCTTCTTCAAAGCGCCAAGGATATTCTTTACAGAACTAGAAAAAAAGCAATCTTAAAATTTATGCTCAAGCACAAAATACCCCGGTGGCCAATATGATCACATTCAAAAAGAAAGAGACACCATAGTGTCTGATTTCACAGTATTCTTAGGAGCCAAGGTCAATACAACAACATAGTGTTGACATACACAGACACACAGAACAGGGAGACTCCAAGCACATCAGCACTTACAGCCAAGAGTGTTTTGAGAATGGTGCCACAGGAGAAAGAACAGTCTCTTCAGTTCGCGGTGCTGATCTTTATCTCACACCTGTAGAAAAGCCCATTCAAAGTAGATGAAAGATGTTAATGGAAGACTCAAAGTTCAAAACCACTAGAAAACCACAGGAGGAACATCTCAAGATGCGAATACAGCCAGTTGTTTTTCGAGTTGTGCCCTACCCCAAACCAAACCAAAAGTGAACAAATGGATTGATACTAAGCTAAAAATGTCATGCATGACAAAGGAAGTAATCAGACTAAAAAGACAACCTACAGAAGGAAAGAAAATAGTTACAGCTGTTGATGGAGAGTTAATATTGAGTATATAAATAATTCACAAAACCCTTAAAATTACAAAAAGTAAGCCAATTTAGAACGGAGAAATGGCCAGATGTGGTGATGCACATCTGTCGTCCAGCATTTGGGAAACAGGGTCAGAAGAACCACTGTCACTTTGAGGCCAGCCTGGTCTACACAGCAAGTTCCAGTCCAGCCTGGTACCTCTTTAAAGCTCGAACAAAACATTTGACTTTAGTTGTTTCTGGAAGCTACTCTGAGCTTGCTTTGCAGACTCGACGTTGTCTTTATTTTGCTCTCTGGGTATCTGGAATACCTTTTTCCTGCTCTCTCTCTCCCTCCCTTTCTCTGTGTGTGTGTAGTGGGTCACGGCTACATCATTTTCCTTTGTGGTACTTGTCTCCAGCCCTGGCTGTGTGTTAGAACCACAGAAGGGCTGTGAGCATTCCCCGCGCCCCAGATATGCACCTTCAGTGGCAGCGATATATCCAGGACGAGGTTCTGGGGCCCAGAGGAGTTACTGATGCAAAGACAGCACTCTGACCTCCAAATTCACCGAGGCTGGGGGCTGGAGAAGTGACGCAGTGGCTAAAAGCCCTGGGTGCTTGTACAGAGGACTCGAGTTCAGTTCCCAGCACCCACATGCAGCTAATGACCATCCAGAATTCCAGTTCCAAGGGCCCCAATACCCTCTTCTGGCCTCGGTGGGCATTGCACACATGTGGTGCACTAACATGCAGGTTCATACATAGAAACTAAAATTAAAAGATGTGTTTAAGAAATTCACTGACATTGAGTTACCCAGGGTCCCTTCCTACCTTCAGGGAAAACACTGATCTAGGAAATGCCTCAGTTTCCCTCACCCACTGTCTTTGTCCTCCTCATTTGAGGACATCCCTGCGGCTCCTTCCAATCAGATGCTGCCTCTAGGAGAGGTGATGACAACACAAAAACACAAAACTTCTGAGCAAAGTTCAATGCACGTAGGAAATCCACTTCTTCAGGTATCCCAATAGGAAAGGAGGTCCATTTACAGGTGGACTTATACCTTCCCACCAGCAGGGCAGGACGCCCCTTCAGCCCACATGTCTCTCACACTGTGCCACCATCTCTCTGGCCAACTTGAAGAACAGAAGATGTCATTTCTGTGTCATCTGCGGTCTGTTCTGCAGGGCAGCTCACCTCCACAGCGCCCCAGTTCCTCGTAAATTTGCTCACTTAAGTCCTCCTGCTACATACTGCCTTTCTTAATGTTTAGAATATTCACTCTTTTTTATTTTTAATGTACATTTTATTAGCACACATCAGTTGTGCATGTTAGTAACCTCTCTGTGCAGCAGTTTTCTTCTTCCTGGGTGTGGGGCAGGACCCTTCTGAAATGGGGGGAATGTGACAATTTACTATCAGAAAAGGTAAGTGAGAAAATTTCCTTGTACCTGGGTCTGGTCAGAAAGGCGGGAGACTGTCAAAGTTTCTTTGACTTGCATTGGAGAAGAGAGTTCAGGTCCCTGTGTCCGGCTTTGGGGTGAGGCAGACTCAAGCTTTTGTAGCAGCACAGCCAGCTGTGATGTGGCCCCAGTGCATCCCTAAGGTTATGCAGGTACTTGTGGCTATGAGACTCAGATATGACCCACTTAACACTGGCCAATGATCTATTATCTCCAGGGATACTGTCCCAACTTTGGGCAGAATAGCATGGTCCAAGACCCCATTTGCTGGTGGTAGGGCAAGGTTGTAAGAGCGAGCTTTCCCTGGAACTTAGCACTGTGCTGGTAAATCTCGATATTGGAAGATCCCAATGGCCTCCATCCCCAGGTCTGCCTGTCGATGAAGCCTCTGGAACAGCGCAGACTCAGGGAGTGCACATAGTCCCACCCAATTGGACTTGTATCCAGCTAGTTTAGCCTGTGGCTGATTCCAGCGGTCATGGGCCAAGCAGAGTGGCCTTAGTCCTAACTCTGTGTTGTGCTGATCTTGGCAGTTGTGGGCTTAGTGTGTGACACAGCTTGTTGGAATGGGTGGCTACACGTATGACACAGGAACATGCAGCTGGTCTATCTATGGTGACTCTGCCCAGAAGTGGGCAGAATCTTGCAGGTTCTAATCACAGGCCAGGAACTGTGGAAGAAGCATCTGGGCCTAACCTGGTACCAGGAGAAGCATGGGTCCTTTTCAGGGCCAGAGAAACTCAACAAAGATGAAAGCAATTCACAGGTTCTTGAAGTTCAACAGTCAAGAGCACTTCTGCTCTTGCAAAGGACCTAGATTTGGTTCCCAGCACCACATGGCAGCTGACAACCACCTGTATCTCCAGTTTCAAATGATCTAATGCTCTCATTACCTTTTCAGGCTTCTGCATTCACATGGAGCATATAAACTCATGCAGACATATACACACTAATAAATAAAATAAAATCACAAAAAAGTTTTCAAGCATTTTTGATTTCGAACACTTTTGAATAAGGGGTGTTCAATGTATAAAACCCCAGAGGGAGACAGATCTCATACAGTGGGTGAGATAAATCAGCTTTACAGTCCTCATAAGGAGTTCCAGCAGAGAAAGATGCTCTGTGGGCCTTCCCATGAGGCCTTGTCATGTGCTTATGAAGATGTGCTAAGAGGAAGCTGGATGTCCCCTCGGGCCATTCTAGACACAGAAGACGCTGCTAGCTCTTTTCAAGTCCTCCTACGCAAATCCCAGCCTACCCAGTGAAGCCTACTGTTTTTAAGAAACTCTGGGAAGGGCACTAACTTCCCAAGCACATCTTTTGTCTTTATTTGTGCCAGGATTGCAAGATCCTACAGTATTTCCACGCATTCGTCCAGTGTGGACTTGCAAAGGGCCAGTCCCTGAGGGAAGTGCTGATACACAGTGGTCCCAGTGTATCGGATGGGTATGTGAAAGTTGACAAGACCAAGATGAAAACTTCAGACCCATCTAGAGCTTGTCCTGGATGTTATGCAGAGGGAGGGGATGTACCAGCCTATTGAAGGTGGATACATTCTCCTGGACTCTCTCAGGGCTCAGAAGAGATTTGTTCTCATGCCACATGTATTCTGTGCCATATGTATATATGTGCAGGTTGGTGTAACAGTTTAACATTTTTTCAGTACGCAAGAGTGCGCACAAACACGCACTCATACTTAGGTATGCAGTCTACCACTAGAGTAAACACACCCAGCCCTTTAAAAATACGTTAAGAATTAATTTGTTTCCCAGGTTGACCTTGAACTCACTTTGTAGCCCTGTCAGGCCTTCCTTGAATTCCTGCCTCAGCCTGCCAAATAGTTGAGTTTAATTACAAGCCTACATTACCAGGCCCAGCAACAGTCTTTAGGAACTAGATAGGCAGCTCTAGACAGACTCCAGCTCAGTGAGCAACCCTCCACCCGCGACACAGCGCAGCTCCCAGTGAGCGCCCCTCCACCCGGGACACAGCGCAGCTCCCGGTGAGCGCCCCTCCACCCGGGACACAGCGCAGCTCCCGGTGAGCGCCCCTCCACCCGGGACACAGCACAGAGCCTGTCGGGTTTCTGTGATGGATGGATCCATATTCTAGTAGGTACTGTAACAGAACTGTGGCACATGCATTTCCACCACAGTGCCCTGTGACCTCAAATACGTATCAGTCTCTGGAAGCATTCTGTCATTTAGGTTGACACGGTGATGTCCACGGAGAACCATGAGATGTGGCCCAAGACAAGGGGTGGGCTCCTTAATGGGGATTTCCCACCCTAACTACCCTCCACTGGAGGAAAATCAATTTATGCCCAACTCTCTTCCCTGAACTGGAATCCATAGGAAAGCGTGGGGGTGACAGGGAGGTGCTTCTGCCAGGGTCCAGACTGGGGGTCAGGTGATCCATTACTGTCAGCTTAACCGCTTAGTTTTAACTTCTAAACTTGTAACCTTAAGTTACAAACAAGAGTATTCAGGACTGGGGATGTGGCTCAATTGGGGGAGTGCTTGCCTAACATGTGTGAGGCCTTGGATCCCATCCCCAGAACCACATAAGCTGGGCGGTCCCAGCACTTGAGAGATAGAGACAGCAGGATCAGAAATGAAGGCCATTTTTGGCTACATACTTAGTTTAAGATCAGCCTGTGCTACAGAAGACCTTGTCTCAAAAAAGGGGGGCTTGTCAAGTTTGTCCCCACTACCCAATAATTATAATGTCTGTTTATAAGTTTCAGTCATCTGAACTCTCATTGTTAAGTAGGCCTTCATTTCTATTTTCTATATATTTAACTGTTGATATCTTCTTTTTATAAGATACAAAAACCTCCTGTAGGGAGAGTTCCCATATATAGGATGAAATTACTTCACCTTTTTAACATATTAGAAAACAGAAAACTTTTTCAACTCAGCCGCACATTCGTCCTTTCCTCTCATAACATCTGGCTTTTTTCTTTAAAAAAACTGTAGTTGTATATGTATGTAAGCCTGTGTGGGCTTACGTGCACTGTATTCTGCCAGGTGGCTGGGGCCAGAGGGCGTCAGATCCCCTGGAGCTGGAGTTGCACATGTCTGGGAGCCACCGAGCCGGTGCTGGGAATCAAACCTGCGTCTCTGAGAGCCGCCAGTTCTCTTTAACCTCTGAGCATCTCTTTAGCTCTCTGCTTTACCTTTTCATGAGTTTGTCACAAACAGGAAGTTCACACATACTTCAATGACCCCTGCCACCCGCCCCCCATACGTAGTCTCCTCCAAGGCTGGCTGAGTTTTATTGTGTTACTATTAGTAGGTAAAATGAGGCAGTGGTTTTAATGAGCATTACTGTTTGGTCTGAGAGGTGCTTGCTTCCAGAGGACAGCACTGTGCCTGAAACAAGTATAAAAGGAAGGTTTTGCTGAGGCATCTGTGCTCTTGCTTGGCTCTGCAAGGCCCTTCAGCCTCACTGTGTGGACTCAAAACTCTTTTTTGTCATATTATTGGAATCAACACCTGACTACCAACTACTAACATGTGAGTTTACTGTGTAGTATGTCTTTAAAGGTTTTAATTTGTAAAATTTTATGTATTTGCCTGCATCTATGTGTGAATACCACGTTTGTGCTGTAAATGAAGAAGCCAGAGGAGGGTGTTGGATTCCCTGGATCTGGAGTTTCAGAGTTAGCTGCCATGTGTGTGCTGGGAAACAAACTCTGCTCTTCTGTAAGAGCAGCCAGCGCTCTTAAGCAGTGAGCATCTCTCCAGACCTACATGATTTATCTTTAACTCAATACACTAAATTATTTATTGTGTTTCAGGAACTTATTTTTAAAATTAATAAGGTAAAACTGGGACTGGTGGTTCACACCTGTAATCTCAGCACTTAAGAGGTTGGGGAAGGAGGGATGTCCAAAGTTTGAGACTGGTCTGGGCTACACAATGAGTTCCAGGCTAGTCTGGGCTACAGAGTGAGAAAACTCACCCCTCCCCCCAAACAGTTAAAGATATATTTAAGTTTTGAGAAACAGAAAAGCTGAAATTTACTCTATGTAGAGATCACAGGAAGCACCAACTAAATGGATTAAATACATGTATGAGACAAGGATGGACAAAGATTTCTGTGGAGTACTTGGAAATGAAAAGTAAAATACGAGATTTGAATGGTATGCTCAATACTGAGGACTGAATACATGTTTCGGTTAAGTATTTCTGCACTGAAAGATATAGGGGATTGCTGGACAGCTTTAGTGTCAACTTGAGGGAGCGACAGCTGGGGAATCACCTCCATTGGCCTGTAGCCACATCTGTGGGGTATTTTCTTGAGAACTGAGTGATGTGGGAGGGTTCAGCCCACTGTGGGTGGTGCCATCCCTGGGCAGGTGGCCCTAGGTTATATAAAAACACAGGCTGAGCATGGGCCAGGGGAGCAAGCCAGTAAGAGGCATTCCTTCATGGCCTGTGCTTTAGCTCCTGCCTCCGGGTTCCTGCCCTGAGTTCCGAACCTTGGGCTCTCTCAGTGATGAACTGTGATCTGGGAGAGGTAGGCCAAATAAACCCTTTCCTCCCCAAGTTGGTATTGGTCAAGAGTGTTCCATCACAGCAATGGAGAAGCAAACTAAGACAGGGGACTGTACTTAGACATAGTACTAGATATAGTAGTACATTATTAATACTGTAGTGTATTTATAGCTATTATGACTACTCTAGTTTCAATCTGTTGCTGTGATAAAACACTCTGACCAAAAGCAACTAGGGGAGGAGAGGGTTGGATTGGCTGATCCAGGTCACAGTCATCACTGAGGGAGTCAGGGACAGAAACTCAAGTAGGAACTTGAAGCAGAAACCATGGAGGGACACTGCTTGCTGGCTCACACAGGCTCATGCTTAGCCATTTTCCTTGTAACTCCAAGTCCAGCTACCTAGGGAGTGGTTATCACCCACAGTGGTCTACACCCTTCTATATCAAGTGACACTCAAGCTAATCGCCTGCAGCCACGCCCACAGGCCTACTGACCTCAGCAATTCCTCCCTCAGTGGAAATTTGATTCAAGACCTGTGAGGTGCAGCTAACTGACTGACCTATGGTTCATGGGAGTCGAGTCATGCTGAAATACGGCACACAATGATTTACAGATGTTGGCATGAACTTCTGAAGTAGATGGCAGATAACAGTCCTAGGCACAAACTAAGAGTATTTTGTCTATCAGCTGACATAAAAATCTGAACTCAGATAAAAGTCACTTCAAAACTCATTTTTTTTATCATTTATTGTTTTTATTTTAGTGTATGAGAATATTGCCTGTGCACCTGTGTCATGCAATGCCCACATGAGGGCATCAGATCCCCTGGAACTGGAGTTACAGATGGTTGTTAGCTACCATGTGGGTGCTGGGAATCAAACTCAGGTCTTCTGCAAGAGCAGCCAGTGCTCTTAAGTGCTGAACTATCTTTCTAGCCCAGAATGTCAAATTTTTAAGTTTTAAATAGGTACATGGAAAAAAGTGAAGACTGTTAAATTACAATGTTTGAGAATGCAAATACTGCTGGGTATGGTGGCTCACACCTGTAATTCCAGCACTTGGGAGGCTGAGGAAGAATTCCAAGTTCAAGTCTAGCTTGGGCTACATATCAAGTCCATCTCAACAAGCAAACAAACATGAAGCAAATACAAAATGAATAGAACATTAGAAGGCACCTTCGTGAAGCAGATGACATTGAGGGTCTGGTGTCTGGGGAGAGGCTGAGCCAGGAGCCTCATCATCTGCACTGGATTAGTTAGGGAGAGGGAGACATAGAAGACTGTAACCCAATCAAATGTGGGGGTGGTGGCGGTGTGGCTTTTCTAGAGGGAGAGAAGAGGGGAGTTCTAGGGTTGGAGTAAGTTACAGAAGTCCACTTGAGGGGCACGCATCTTAGGCTGTTACTTGCTAAGGCTTTTACTGTAACTGGAGAAGTAAAAGATGTCATGAGCAGAGTGGGTCACGTTCTTACTCTCAGCACTTGGGAAGCAGAGGCAGGTGGACTTCTGAGAGCTCGAGGCCAGACTCGTCTACATAGTTCCAGGCCAGTCAGTGCCACATGGTTCTCACCTGTCGCAACATAATGACAAAAGACAGGAAAATATATTTTGGATATTCCCACTACATACAGGTGGCTCTGTACCAGTTGTTTACCCTACTGTAAACCTATCTTCTATAAAAAACAATGGAAGGGATTTTCTTAAAAGCAAATTGTTTGGGGATGTAACACCACTGACTATATGGAGACTACCCTGTAAAGCTAAGCAGAGCTGCATTGGTGGTGGTCTCAGCGGGTTAACACACTTGTGACAGGCCCTAAGTTTGAGCCTAAGCCTCAAAAAAGAAAAAACACGCCCCCCCCCCCGCCCCAAAAAAGAGGGCTGAAGAGATGGCTCAGCAGCTAAGAGCACTGATTGCTCTTACAGAAGACCTGGGTTCAATTCCCAGCACCTCCATGACAGCTAATAACCCAGTAATTCCAGTTCCAAGGGGATCAGATATCCTCTTCTGACCTCTGAGGGCACTGCACGACATGGGTGCACTTACATACATGCAGGCAATGCACTCACACAGAAAATATTTTCTTAAAATTTAAAAAGCAAGTTTTACTCTTGATGAGGAATTAATGATTGTGTTCACGTTGGCTTTGCAATGGCGATTGTTCCTTAAATAGGAGGATGAAATGAGTCGGTTTTGCCACACTGTGAAACCCAACTGTTACGGGACAGTTATGACGGCTAAAGAAACGTACTCTAGAGACTACGGATCAGGTGTGACTATGAACAGCAGCCAGCCTACATCCGCGCAAGGGCCGGTCCAGTCTGAGACCTGGGAGGAAGGAAGGGGCAAGGAGGAGATGCTGCTGCCTTCGTGCCTAGCGTAAAGCCTGTTAGACTGGTGGTAGCCTACTATAACGTCCATTTTACAGATGGAGAAATGGAGACCCTAGATGAAATTATGTGCCCCAAGTCACATGTTAGAAAGGGGTTGAGCTGGATTTTTAACCTAGGTAATCCTGGCTTCAGAGCCTATGCTCTTATCCATCTATGCTTCTTAAACAAGTGAAGTAGGAACTCCCGGTTGGACTAATCTTATTTTTTAACTAACTGCTCAATGTTATGTGAGTGCTTTGCCTGCATGTACCTAAGTGCACTGGTGCAGGCAATACCTGGAGAGGCCAGAATCGGGTGTAAGATCCCTTGGAACTGGAGTTATGGTCAGTTACGAGCCGCCACGTGGTGCCGATAACCTCACCCAGGTCCTTGGCAAGAGCAGTCGGTGCTCAGGCACTGAGCCGTCTCCGCAGCCGTCCCGGACTGATCGTGAAGGTCTACAGGGCTCAGGGAGTCTTGACCTGCTCTCTTTTTCACTCTATTTCAGCGAAGACGCTCGGTCTTCAATCCCCGGCCTCCTCCGCGTTCGCAGATCCCCAAAGGGAGCCAGCGGCCAAGTCAGCCTCCCTACCCCGAACTCAATTCCTTCCTCTGCACAGGCTTTCTCCTTCTTTGGTCGATGCCGAGGGGAGGAGCGCCGCCCAGCTTTCTCGGCAGTAGTTCGAGGCCATCAGCTCTCCCTCTGTGACGTCCGGGGCACGGGGTGACCGGTAGTGACGTAGTACTTTCTATTAGAAGTGGGGTGCCGGGGGAAGAGACATCCTGCGGTCTCACGGCGCGTCTGCTTCGCACCCTTCACACGGACCGAGGAACACAGAGAGCCTCTCTCCCGGACACACGTCCGCGCTCCTAGCCGGAAGACGCAGAGGACCGGGGCACCGAGCGCGGCAACTTTCCCGCGGCCACTTCTGGTCTCGGGGCGGAGAGTCAGCCTCCTCGTTCCGTTTTTCCTAAGTGCCAGCCGGAAGGGAATTTTTCCCTTCTTGCAATTGCCCACTCAGGACCAATCTTGCTGTCACACCTCATTTCCACTTGGCCACGCCCCTTTCCTCCTGTCCGCGCCGATTGATGGCGTCACAGGCCTCAAGCACAGGCAATATCGCGAGATCTCCAGACGCGCTCCCTCAGACCAACTCCACTGTATGAGGCGCTTTGGTTCTCGCGATATTTCCGCGGACGCGGGGCCCGGGCGACCGAGCGTCTGTGAAACATGGCGGTCGGCTGGGGCCGGAGAACCAGGTAAGGCGCAGAAACGCTGAGGGGGCCGTTCGTGGAGGGCTGCTCCGGGCGGAGGGGGCGTGACGCGGCGCAGGGGCCCGCGGGGCCCGGCTCGCTTCTCCGTCCGCCCGAGGACGGTGGCTGTCCGCGGAGCCGCTCCGCTGCCCGGGGGCGTTCCTGCGGGTGGCGGCGGCCGCGGCTCCCCGGTTCCCGTCCCGGCGTCAAGCCATCGGCTCCCCCGGTTTCCTGGTTCTCGTCCTGGGGTTCCCGGTTCCCGCCCGTCGCTCCGCCTTCCCCGGCCTCCTACCCCCTTGGCGCGTTCACGCTGTCGGGACGGACGCTGCCGCGCGTTCCGGTGCTCACTCTCGCTGTCCGGGGACGAGAACCAGGTCTTGCGCGGGAACCCGGCTGCACGGGGCGTCCCCGGCCGTGTCCGCTGCTGCCCGAGGTGTCCCTAGACTGCGGTGCACAGACCCGGGAAACGTTTCATTGACTGTACATGGCGGACTTGACTGTCCTCGACCACCGCCGGGTACCAGCTGTGCGTGCCGCAGACCGGCTTGAAGAAGCAATTGAAAGCAGTTTAAGTAGAATTTGTTCACTGGTTTGAAGTCACAGCTCCAGGTTTCAATTAATTAGACTGATAAATTGAACTCCAATGTGCAGACCTAAAGAAGTGAGTCAGGCTTGTTTGCCGAAGATTTATTTACCTACTTTGTTGGTTTTGTTAAGCTAATGTAGTTGCTCCAGTTTGGAGGAAAACATTATAAATTACATAGTTTGGTAGGGCGGATTGGGGAGAGATGATGATTTCTTCTTTATGGTAGTGAACTCACTACATAAGTGAGTACTGGAATGGTTTCGTGGTTCGTCTTCCAGGGATATCTCAAGGTAAAGATTTGTTAAAGTCAGCCTAGTCTGCAACAAGAACAAAGACTTAGGGAAAAACTCCATGGATTCATTTTCACAGAGGTTAGTCGTTTAAAATGAAATTAATTTGACAGAAGTTACGTTTAGACAGTCTGTGCTGAAAATCCTGTTTAATCGTTTTCCTGTGTTTCAGTTCTGCTTTTGTCACAGAGAGCGTGTTATCTAAACTCTCTGTGCTTTAGTTTCCTCACCAAGCAAATGAGAATGATAGTACTTAGCTCACTCCGTAGTTGGAGGATTACATATTTCAAAGCATGGAAGCATTTAGAACAGTGCCTGCCACAAAGCTCTTAGCTGTGTTATGTAGTCTTGTTATTTTTTATTTTCATCTTCTGATTTCTGAAGTTGCAAGGACAGCCCGAGGATGTAGGTAAATTACAGACCGAGGTAGCCTCCTGTGTGCAGTCAGCAGGAGCTCAGCCCTTCTCAGGCTTGCTTTGGTACCCTGCCACGGTCTCTTCCTTGCTAGTGGGCAGGTTTGCCTTTGCTGCTGCTCCGGGTGGTCTTTGAACAGGTAGGCCAGCTCTGCCCTCCCACTGCCTTCTTAACCCATGCTCTTGCTTCTGAGAACATTTTTATTGTATGTTACTGACCTAGACTCTCACAGAGTCCCCACATCCAGACCAGAAACAGCTCACAGATCTGATCTGAAAATTATGGGATAGTTATTAAATATTTTACTTATGCTCTGGTTATTAACCCTAAGGTAGTCAGTATGCCCCACCCTTTTAAATGACAGAAAGGAAAGGATTCTGAGAAGTTGAGGATCTTTTCAAATTTATCAGACAACTAGTAAGTGCCTAAAAGATAATCCATATTTTTCGGATCACAGTGCTTTTATAGCATATTACTTGTTTCCCAGGTTAACTTTTATCAGTAAGAAAGTTATGAAATTAGAATTGTACGAGGTTAAGCACCTTAACAGCTGGCTGTAAAAGGAGAAACTTAAAGCAGTAGAAGTTCAGTCCCTTTAGTTTTTGAGGTTTGATGTCCAGAACGAAGGTATGGGGAGAGTCATGCTTCCTCTGAAGTCTGGGACAGGATGCTTTTTTGCCTTCAGACTTCTGAACTGTCTTTGTAGACATATTACTGTACCCTGTGTCTTCCTGTGACCTTTTCCTCTGTATATTTGGGTTCCTCACACAGTCTTAAAGGGACACTGAACCATGGCATATACTAATCAGTTAAATATTTCTCATTGTCAAATGCATATTATAAATGGAAGGTTTCTCATAAAACTTGGGTAATAAAAAGATAAATTCTTGGGCTGATAAAGATGGCCAAGTCTGGCAACCTGGGTTCCATCCACAGGACCCACATGGTGGGAGGAGAGAACTGACTTTCTCCTGTTTTCTGATTTGTGTGTATGTGTGTGTCACGGCCCTTGTGTGGGACCTTACCCCCTCAGTTTCTGTTTGCAGAAGTAATCCACCTTAATTGAGCAGGCTCTAACGCTGTTTGAACTCTGTGTTTTAGTCTCGTTTTGGAATAGACTGTATATTACTCCAAACTGTTTCAGAATGAAGAGGTTTTTTGTTTGTTTTTTTGAGACAGGGTCTCTCTGTAGCTCCAGCTACCTTGGAACTTGTCATGTAGACCAGGCTGACCTTAGTCTAACAGATCTGCCTGCTTCTGCCTCCCAAGTGCTGGATTAAAGGTGTGCACTACCATACTCAGCAGAGGTTTCTTATTTCTTAAGCAGTTTAGAGTATTGTCTTAGTTGCTGTCATGATAACCCTGTCTTGTTTGTTGTTTTTAATGTATGAGGCAGTTCAGGAGAGCCAGCAAAAAACTGCATGTGGAATCAGAGTTCACCAAATTGTACATGGCGTATCTGGAGAACAAAAGAATATCGTGTAGAGATGCCTACATTTTTGAATTTTGTGTAACAATACAAAAGATGTTTAGGAGCAGGAGAAGGACTGGGTTTGAAGATGGACATAGAATTTCAGTTTTTAATTTTACTAAATAAGGATATCCAAAAACAAAACCAAAAAAAAAAAAATCTTGTTTATCCTTTCTTAAAGGAAAGAATGTTAAGAGAAAGAATCTCAGTAATAGCAGATTATTAAATTAGGTTGTTTTTATGAAGTTCTCCTAGGCTGGAAGTTTATTGTGGTGTAGAATGCTCTAACAGTAGCAGTGACATTGGTAGGGCACTGACCTTGCAGGGATGCAGCTGTCCAGCTGGTGTGATGAAGGAATGCTCTGGGGTCCTGTGCAGAAAGGGTGATGAGGGGTTGAGGAGAAGAGGGAGTCAGACCCAGAAGTCAGGAGAGTTGTGAATGCAGCCAGACGCTCTGGAAGATGGTGAAGTCTAGGGCAGATGCCCTGGGATTCAGAACAGGCTGATTGGGACTGAACCCTTGTTCCACATAGGACCTTGTGCCTTGTTGGGAATATGTGACTGCTCTCATTTTGAAGTGGCTAAAAGTAGTGTCTGCACTGCAGAGCAGCTGTGGAGTGCTCTGAACAGGACCTAGCAGGTGGGTTAGCCTTAACTCTTACTAGGGGAAGGTAGATATGCAAAGGGAAGAGATAGGTTGAGAAATAGTATTAAAACCGAAACTTGGTTCACTGTAAGTCTTAGAAATGAAGTATCAGGACATTACCAGCACTAGGAACTGAGAGTTCATAAAGAGCAGGGAGGCAGAGTTTTAGAAGAAAGTTTCTGGGTAGCTTGTTAGCATCAGAGCAGTGGCTTATAGCATTGTGGGTGTTGGAGATGCAGTGGTTTTCTTGGAGGGAGATAGTGCCGTGGCAGGAACAAGACATGAAAAGCACCAGAGTGCAGTGCAGTGTGCCTCATTCCAGAATGGTGGTCACTGAGAGCAAGGTTAGAGAAGGCCGTAGACTGGGGGGTGGCCAAGTGGGCTGCACTGCCTGACTCTAAAGGGAGGAGGGGTGCAAAGTTGTATTTGCCTTTGGGGGTTTGTGAAACTAACAGCCTCTTGCCATAATTTTATGCTTGTATACAATTTAAAAGAAGATATTTATACAAATATTATGAATGTTAACTTAAGTTTTGGAAGTAGACTCCACTGTTGATCTAACAATGTGACCCCAATTGTGAGATCTGTAGTGCTGTAGTGAATGAAGCAAAGTCCTTCCTCAGTGAAACTGTGTTTACTAACCCAGAAATGACTGTGTTAGGATTTGAAGTCTGTGCTGTGGGTATTCTCCTTCCTTCCCTTGGTACTTACTAACACCTGCTGCCTTGGGCACCAGAGATACAAAGGTCAGGTGAGACGGTTCCTGCCCTGACAGCCATTAGTGAGAAAGAGACTGTGTTCTAGGTGTGCGTGGATCTGGACCCTGAGAAACGGCCAATCAGATGAAAGTTAGGGCGGACTGGAGACTAATGGCGGTAGGAGAGAGAACTGAATGAACTATAGAAAGGCTCCCAGCCTGGCTGGACTTAGACAAGGCTTTGGTTGTGAAGAGAAGTGAGCAGGCCTTGGGTTTGTGATGGACTTTGGAAGCTGTCAGGATGGTCTATGCACAGGCGTCACGGAAATTACTCGGGTATTAAGAGAAACATGATGCAGTCTGGGGTAATAAGAATCCATCTACTGGGAGTGGTAGCTCATGCCTTTAGTCCCAGCACTTGGGAGACAGAGGCAGGCTCATCTCTTTGAGTTCAAGGCCAACTTGGTCTACATAGTAGGTTCCAGGTCAGCTGGGGCTACAGGTAGACCCTGTATCAAAAAGACCAAAACCCAAAAAGAATCCATTCATAGTAGCATAGAGTGATAGTCTGAAGGTCAGACATTGTTGAAGCAGAACAGCAACAAACCATAGCATTTGAGGCTGAGACCCTCTGGAGCTTCTGGGCACTGAAGAGAGCCAGCAGACAGACTTGGGAAGAGCTCCAGTCTGAGGCTGTAACACTTATTTCTGGCTTGTGCAGTCGGGTGCATGGTGTTAGTCATTACAATGGAGGAATCAAGGAAAACCAGTGGTGAAGCAGACCCTGTTGGACGCACTGATCTGTCTCTGGAATATCTGAAAGAGCGGTGGAAGGCGGTAAATGGTCTGAGGATCAGGGCTGACGAGAGATTTGGGAGGATCTCCAGGTAGATGGAAACTGAAGGGTTGGGAAGTCACTTGGGGGTAATGGGGTTGTTTGAGAGCAGTGCCCAGTGCCAAGTCTGAGAGGAAGACGGGCTTGGAGAGGGGAGGAACGTCATCTATGTGGCATGGTTGAGTGCAGTTTGGGAATATTTGCAGAGACTGCCTGTGAGCTCTTCTAATCAAGTTCTCTAAAATTGGGAACTTGAACATCGTGTCCACTCCAAAAGAACAGAGAAGGAGAGGGGGAGAGGGACTTTGCTCAGGTGAAATCAGACAGGGACTAAAAGGAGGAAGTACTCCCTCAGACTCAGTACCAAGAAAGGTGTTGGTGCCCCTGGTAGCCATGAGATTGGGAGTGAAAGTACTCAAACGTGATTAATGGAGACAGCACGTTTAAGTTTGGCTGTGGGTATTCTGCCAAATCTCTCTTTAGAGATGGACTTGAGTTTAGGAGAAGATAACATTTTACTTTAAAGAAACATGGCCATTTTAAATATTTAATCAGAAAAAGGGCTATGGAGATGGCTCAGCTGGTACAGTGCTTCCTGAGCAAGTAGAATTTGAATTTGGATACTTAGAGCCTGTGTTTAAAAGCCAGGCATGGGCCTGGAGAGGTGGCTCAGCAGTTAATAGCACTAGTTGCTCTTCCAGGAGACCACATTTGGGTCCCATCCCCAATATGATGGCTAACAACCGATCAGAATTCTGGTTCAAGGGATCCAGTGCCCTCTTCTGGCCTCTGTGGGTACTGCATGCTTATGTTATGCTTACGTACATGCAGGCAAAACTCTTACACATAACAAATAAAAATCAAGCGGGGGCGGGGGGAGGAAAAGAAAAAGCCAGGTGTCTGTGTGTGTAACTGAGGAGGCAGAGACAGCAGGATCTGGGCACACTGGACAGCCAGTGTGTCTGAGCTAATTAGCTCCAGGTTCAGTGAGAGACCCTTCTCAGAAATAAAGTGGAGAGCCATTGAGGAAGACAGCCAAAGTAGACCTCTGGGCTCCACATGTGCACATGCATAAACAGGTAACACGTGTACCAATATGTACACACACACATGTACATGCACACATAAATTTATTTGGAATGAATAGAAATTGAATGATTAAAGGGTCAGGCTTAAGTTTTGGGTTGGGTATTTGTTCTAGTTTCCTTCTCTGTTGCTGTGAATAAGCATTGACCAAAAACAGCTTGGGGAGAGAGGGTCCTCTTCATCTTCTTTCAAGGTTACAGTTCGTCCTGGGGGCAAGAGCTTGAAGCAGAAGCTGCAGATGGAGGAATGCTGCTTCCTGTTTGCCTCTAGACTCACTTCCAGCCGCCCTTACACAGCCCAAACTGGCCTGCTCACAGTGGACTGGACCCTCTCACATTGCTTGACAAGCTACAGAGTGCCACCCAGGTCAAGCTGATGGAGGAAACTCCTCAGTTGAGGTGTCCCTCTTCCCAGGTGACTCTAGTTTGTGTCAAGTTGGCACCTGCACTAGCTGTAACTGTTGTATAAATATTCAGAGACAATTTAAAGTGGAGGAGAGGAAGTCCTGGGGTCATTTGCGGGCATTGTGCCGTCTTAAAGAGTGGGCTTGAGCATCTGTGTATTTTCCTTGTCTGTGGACTTGTCCCCATGACTGTGAGATGTACCAGTCACTCAAATTATAAACACCCCAGAGGTTATTCATGGTTTGTTTGGTTTATAACCCCCCCCCCCCCCCATTTTTGAGACACAGTCTTGTGCAGGGTGGCCTTGAACTCATGATGCACCAGCATTAGGCTCCAGAGTGACAGGATTGAAGGTGTGTGCCACCAGACCTAGCCTTTATGACATATTTTAGGGGTTGTTCCCAGCCCTCAAGAGACAGGCAGAAGGATCTCAGTGAGATCGAGGCTGCCTTTCTACAAAGCGAGTTCCAGGGTCACAGGAAGACCCTGTCTCAAAATGAAAAAAGAGACTAGCACATAGTCAGTCTTGAGATAATATTTTTATTTTAAAAATACATACTTTGAAAAGTCTGAAATTATATAAAAAAGACAAAACATTCCCATGATCTACTTTGAGCTTTCTAACTTCATTTTTGGAGACAGGGTTTCTCTTTAGCTCCATCTGGGCTGGAGCTCACTGTGTAGACCAGATTGGCCTTAAACTCACAGAGATCCAGCTGTCCAGCTGCCTCTGCCTCCGGATTGCTGGGATTAAAAGCATGTGCCGTCATGCCTTGCAGCTTGTAGCATTCGTCTTTCCCCATCTCCCTCAAAATAAGGACTCAAGGCCTTGAATGCTTTTGATGTTTTGTATTTTGATGTGTCATTGCTTTCTTTTATACAACTTTAGTGGTTATTTAGATCAGACCTGTTGTTTCACCATAATTTGTACATTGGATTCATGAGTTTGTTTCTGTCTTCAGTATTTTAGAAAATAAAACTATGATAAATTCCAAATTTTGGTCATAACCCGGAGTGTTTCCTGGGATCCATTTCTGAAGAACTGGCTTTGTCAAAGGGAAGTGGTGATTTATGTCCCTAATTAGCTGTGCAGGACCTTGGTGTTGGTGTGCAAGTTGCCTTTCATTAATGAATGTTGTTGGGTGGGAGTGGAGAAAAGGGTGAATGGGTGTGTTTTCCTTGAGAGATGAAGGCAGCAAGAACATTTGTAAGTCAACCTAAAATGGAAGCAAGCGCCAAGCCTTGGCAGAGATACCAGTTACTCGTCTGTCTGTTTGTTCCTTAGCATGACTGTATGAAGGAAGAGGAAGGTTTTCCTGAAGATGAGGCGACTGAATCGGAAAAAAACCTTAAGTTTGGTGAAAGAGTTGGATGCCTTTCCCAAGGTTCCTGACAGCTATGTGGAGACATCAGCCAGTGGGGGTACAGGTGGGTTCAGGTAAAACGTCTCTGTCCCAAGTGATGGAAAGCAGTGTGGAGCAGGAGTTCCCCCGTGGCCGCAGGCCTCAAGGCCACCTGTCCTGTTCTGCTGTTTGCCCTGGCTTGCTCTTCCAGAGCAATTGCTGTCGCATCTGGTATGGTGCCTCTGCCTTGAGCAGTGTTGGTTGAGACACTAGTGAGTGCGCTAGTGCAGCTTACTGCTTTGGTGATGGTGGTGATGTCAGATTATATTCACAAGACTCTTGTGCATAGGTGGACTTAAAACTGAAGGGAATTTGGTAATGATGATGACACCGCCCCATTCCGGCTTGTACATATAAGACTGTCTTAAGTCTCACAGGAGCCTGAGTGGGGTAAGGGTCAGTTAAGAGATCCTTTAGACTCAGACTTGAGCTACATTTAGCTCCTACCTCTTCCCCTTTCTGTGAGAGTTAGGTCTGTGGCTTAGTTTCCTCTGCCTTGAAATAAGGGAGATTGGTATTTATATGTATAAAATGCTTAGAGCAACCAACACTGGGCACGAATAAAAGTATTTGTTAAATAAGTGATGAGGGACTGGAGAGATGGCTCAGGGGTTAAGAGCACTGCCTGCTCTTGCAGAGGACCTGGGTTTGGCTCCCAGCACCCACATGGCCACCAGTACCATTAGTAGCAACTGTCAGTAACTCAATTCCAGGGAATCCAGTGCCCTCTTCCGGCCTCCATGGACACTGCCTCAAACTGGTACAATTACATGCATGCAAGCAGAACACTTATAGACATGAAAGTAAATAAGAAGAACTTAAAAGAAAATGATTTTTTAAAAAATAATGAAATATATAAGAAAATTCTGTGACTGTAATAGTGTTTACTAGTATTTCTTGACCCATGACAAGTTAATTAACATTTTATGTAATACTGAAATTTTATTGGATGAAAATGTGTAGTAAATGCTGCCTATGGCTCAGTTGCTGGAGTGCTGGCCTGGTATGCTTGAAGTCTAGGTTTGACCACTGGCACCATGTAAACTGGGCACAGTAAGCATGCCTACGATTCCAGCACTGAGGGATTACAGATCAGAAATTCAAGGTCATTCTCAGTACATAGCCAGTTATAGACTAGTCTGTACTACTTGAGACCCTGACCATCATTGTTCTCTTGGTGAAAACAGTGCCAGTTTTTGTTGACAACCACATTATGTTTTCTCATGCTGTGTGGTAAATGCTTCCTTCTTATTAGAAGTGGTTTTGTTTTTTAATATCTTGACCTATTTTTATGTGTACGAAAGTATTACCTGCATGTATGTAAGTGCACCCATGTCGTAAGTGTACCCTTAGAAGAGGGGATCGGACTCCCCTGGAACTGGCATTACAACCAGTTGATAGCTGCCATGTAGGTGCTGAGAATTGAACCTGGGTCCTCTGCAAGAGCAGCCAGTGCTCTTAACTGCTGAAACATCTTCCATCCAGCCCCTTGTAAATGTTTTTACTCATAAATATAGCAGTGTATTTAGGATATTATAAAGTAGACAAGAATTCTCAGAGGCCTGGAGATACTATTTTAATATTCTGGCCCACAGATTATTGTGGCATCTTAGGGCCTAATTTTTGTTTTAAATTAGATTATAAGCATAGATGTATTTCTTAATAACAGGGAGGTGAGAGATATTCTTAGAACAGGACATAAGTACTTCCTTCTTAATATGCAGATATCTGTGTTTCTGTTTGTGATCCTTAAAGTTTTGATTTTGAGCTGATTTTAAACAAATCTGTAATAAACATTATAAGGGAAACCATTTATAGTGTTTGTTCAAATTATGATCATGTTAGACACTTTAAAAATAATTTCAGTTCTACTTGAAATAGCGATTTACTTTTTCATTGTTTTAATTTTGTTTTTCTTCTTGTCTTTGTTGAATTTCCCAGTTTCTCTAATAGCATTTACCACTATGGCTTTGTTAACCGTCATGGAGTTCTCGGTGTATCAAGACACGTGGATGAAGTATGAGTACGAAGTAGACAAGGACTTTTCCAGGTGACCAGTTTTCCCCTGAGGTTCTGTTAGGTTCATGCTCTTTTACAGTAACGTTTTTAAAATGTAAACTGTCCATTATTTCATTTTCGGTTTAATTTAGTTCTGAAGAAACAGTACTGAAACATTGCATGCACTAGGTGAATCTCTTGAGTCATCTAACAGCCTGTTAGATTCTAAAACAAGCTGTCTTAATATGACTTATTTTTACAACTGGAACTCACTTTTCCTCAGCGGGGGATGTGGTGGCAAGTGTTTGAAATGGTTTTCTCTTCAGATTGTTAGAATACGGAACATAAAGTATATGTACTTGTAACTTTTTTCTGTCAATCATATTTACGCTAAACCAGAGTTTGTTATAAATAACTTCATCTTTAAATCTTTGAAAACAGGTAGTTAAACTGGGAGATAGATGTAAGCTTTCTATGCATTCCTTTGCTCTATTTGAGAGTGTTTGCTGGAGTGCAGGTCAGGGGCTTCAGGGAAGCTACGACTCTAGCTATTTAGAGAGAGAACATTAGTTTTCCCCAGGGACGAGCTTCCTGCAATTCCAGGTGTCAGCCTAAACACAAGTACATAAAAGCACCGCTGAGTGGACTGGGAGGGCGAGTCAGGGAGAGACGTGTATAACAATAATAAAAAAGATATCATGAAACCGAGGGAGTGGGGGATGGGGAGGAGTTTGTTCGGAGAGGGTGGAAATGATGCAAATGCATACTTGTATATGAAATACTCCGATCACTTTGAAGCTTTCAAATTTAAAAACTTAAAAATTTTAATTAACAAACAGAAGGCCATGTTAGACTATGAGCCTCAGATTGTTCACTTTCCTGGTGGTTTGCTCACCTTTACCTTGTGGCCCAGGCAGGGCCCAGTTTGTAGCTCTTTTTGTTGTCCTGGTAGGGTGGTTCAATTCCCAATTCTTTGATTTTCAGTTTTATATCCTTAAAGGAATGTTTTATCCAAAGTTTAAGTAGGCTGAGACTGTTAAGACTTTCCCTCAGTTCCTTAGGATTATTGGCTATGGAGACGCCATTAACTGACCTCAGGTTACTGAGTTAAATATCTGGGGAAGCAGAAATGGTTTTGGGAAATCACAGAATAGAACCTTTAGGGGCTGAAGAGAAGGTTCAGTCAATGGAAGTACATGCTGCTATTGCAAAGGACCTGGGTTCAGCCAGGCGGCTTACACAAAATACCTCATCTAAGATACCTTTGTTCCGATCTTAAGAAGTGTGATCTAAGTCTGACTTGTATTTTATTGCTTTAAATCCATGTTTTCGATAGATGAGTTGATTTACATTCCTTGGGCTTTGCTGATCAATAGTACTGACGCTCGTTCTCTTTCAGCAAGCTGAGAATCAACATCGACGTCACTGTTGCCATGAAGTGTCACTGTGAGTGCCCAGCCATGACTGTGTCATCTTCCCCTCCACTGCGCCCCCTCTGCTACCAGAGGTCAACTGACAGTACACAATCAGAAGAAAATCAGAGCAAAGTTTGTCAGTTGTAGTGGAGTTTAGGTATTCTGTATGGAGAACTGGCTCGACCACACTCCATAGACATTTTGGTTTTTACCCAATCTCCTTTACAGCACCCCCCCATCCCCCCCACCCTTTTTTTTTTTAAGACGGGGTCTCCCTAGTCCCAGCCCACCTGGAACTTACTATGTAGACCAGACTGGCCTCTTGCATAGCGATCCTCCTGCCTCTGCCTCCTGAAGGCTGGGATTAAAGGCCCAGGCCATCATACCTGGCTTACTTGCCCATTTTAAGATGCAGATCCAGTTATCTTTCCAGTGAGCAGTGATGTTACCCTCTCCTCCTCCCACCCATGTGCTTGATTTTGCTGATGTAGACGGGAGAGAGTTGAGGTCTGGTAGATGATGCTTGAGTTAGTATTGTTCTCAAAACTGATGCTTTTGCATGGAAAAACCTCTTCTAAGGTACTTCTGCCTTAGAATGTATTCTTGCTCAGACAGCAAGCTGTTATGGAGCAATCTTACCCCGCTATCAGGGTCAGTTCTGAGAGACTTCATCATAGAGCAACCTAGTCTCCTCACTTTCCAGTTATTTTTCCTCATGTGAGTGGTTTTAAGAGGTAAGGAAATGCTTTCTGTCTAAATTCTGAGTTAGCATTGACCCTGAATATATGACTTATTTGAATATTTACCTGCCATTAAAATTTTAGCTGTTTCAGACTAAATTTCCTTTTTCTTTTTTTTTTTTTTTAAAAAGTCTTGGTAACTTGCCTTAAGATTTCTCAAATACTTAAAATAATCCTTGTAATTAATGTTTAATCAGCATCCACTTAATAAAGACAATAAAGACAAGCTGTCTACATTAGCAAATCTATTTAGCTACCTGTAAGCTTTTTATCCGTGGGGTTTTGGGTCATCTATTTTTCAGAGCAAGAAGTAGAAAAAACCCACGTTTAGTTTTTGGAATACTAGCTGCCAAAGCTGCACAATGCTTCTGTTCAGCTTTTGAACATGGACAGTGTAGAAGTGGTACAGCTGGAGCTCCTGCCGGTCTCAGCTGTGTATGGCAGGGGAAAGTTTTGGTCTGAGTGTGGAGTATAAAAGCTTCATTTATTTTAATGCAGATGTTGGAGCAGATGTGCTGGACTTAGCAGAGACGATGGTTGCATCTGCAGACGGTCTAGTTTATGAGCCAGTAAGTTTGATTCATGTGGTTTTGAAGTATATGCCAGGGAATTATTGTCCCCTTGAAAGTACTTTGGATGTTTCTCTTAGTTTTGTTTATATTTTTACTTTCTTCAAAAGGAATCCCTATTCTGTAGGAATTTCGGTAGAAGATGGGCAAAAAATTTACATCTAATAATAAAACTTGAGCTCCTCACTGACAGGCCTCTGGGGTGTCTCTATAGCCCTAGTCTCATGTATTTGGCTAAGGCTTCCCCCCAAGTTTCCTTTTCTGTTTTGTACTTGCCTTAGTAATAGAAGTTTCTACTTTGTCTCCAAAAAAGTTATTTGGGAACTTTTATGGCTTATGCTACTTTCACCAAGCTGAAGTTTTAAAATATTTGAGCTCTAGTTTTCTTACAGTCAGTAAAGCAGCATCTTTCTACAGAAATCTCATCCACATTGACCTTCTCCTTCCTTTACACCTCCCAAGCCTTGGGAAATGCTGGTCCTCTCCTGTCTGTTGAAGCGCAGGTTGTGCATAACAGTTGAATTACTATGTATCATAACAGAGTAGGTGTGCAGGCTAACAACGTTTCATCTCAGCTAGCCCCTAGAAATGTGTGAGAAAGAGCACACAGCCTCTTGGCGCTGTGGTCCTTACATGTGAACTTTGGTTCTGCTCCTCATCCAGGACAGTTGGGAGTTTGCCAGTTAAAACTATAAAGTATGATCCAGAAATACTAGCAGATACATGAACATTACATTTGAGACCGTGTTAGTCTTTTTGTGTCTCTGTATGCAGGCACATCGTGTGTGCGTGCGTGCATGCATGCATGCATGCCCATTTATATATGTGTGAAAGTCCATGGAGACTACAAATCAGCCTCTGGTGGCCTATTGGGAAAGGCGCTGTCCACTATGTGTATTGAGACAGTTGCTCTGGCCTGGAACTTACCCCTTAGGCCAGGTTGGCCCGTCAATCTCAGCAACCTGACTGTTCGGCATCAGTGCTGAGACTTCATGTTTGTGCTACCCTGTCTGGCTTTGGACATGGGGTCTGGAAATCAGGCTCAGTTCCTTGTGCTTACAAGCAAGCACTTTACCAGCCTCTGTTGCCTTTACTTTCTGCTATTCATAATTGTGCAATTCTTGTCATTTTACAGGGAAATCTGGGGTATCTTTATCAGCATTAGTGTGGGGTATGCTCACCCGCATGTCCCTGCAGGAGAAAGCTGGCTGAGCTTGGATGTCTCACTTCACTTCGGTCTTGTCTTTTTTCCCCTTTTCAGTAATTGAATTTTAGGCTAGCATTGCTTTAATGATTTCAAGTTCTAAGATATTGTTTTGTGCTTCTGATAGATTGCCAGCTTGCGTCTGTTTCTATAAATATAACTGTTAATGGGAAAATATTTATGATTAGAAAACTTTATATTTTTTTGAATAAAACATACTTTTTAGTAAAGCTGTTAGTTTATGTTTCTTGTTCAAAGAAAAAAAAAAAAGTTTGTGATAGTAAAAGTCAAGGAAATCTGCCGGTCCTAATGACAGTGTTTGCTTCTCTTACAGGCAACCTTTGACCTTTCACCACAACAGAGAGAGTGGCAGAGGTGAGAGTATCATCATCCACAGAAATGTAGATCGCATTTGTCCGCAGGAAACTAGTCACACATTAAAGTAGTTCTGATATAGCAGTAGTCTTTACAACTTTAGAAGCAGTCAGGTCTTAGGAAAGTCATGTGTAGTCTTTCTTATAGTATATTTTGAATCATAAATAAACTTTAGTTTTTATTTAAAAATTTGTTAGCTATTTAGAAATCTTTAACTATAAAAGTAATATATAAGCATTTTTACAATTTGGTTTGGAGCCAGGTCTGATGGTCCATGCTGGTAATCCTAGCACTCGGAGGCTGAAGCAGGAAAATTGCAAGTTCAACTCTAGCTTGGGGTGTGTAGCGATTCCAGGCCAGCCTGGGTTAAGTAAGAAAAAAAAACAGTTCATTTTGACTTGAACTGCATAAAGGAGAAGGAAAACCTCATTCTGTGAACTAGCAAAGCCCACTAGTGATGATAACCTAGTGACTTTCTAGAAGTTTTCAGTCCTTAAATATAAATTTTTTATGTTTGTAAGTAGTTAATTACCTGTTACTTTGGGGAATGCAAGTAGAATTATTCCACGCATTTGTCCTATAACTGACTTTTTCTTTAACCTGGCATGTGATTCCTAATATTTTAGAATATTTAATATGGAAATTGAAAATTGAATGTGATTGAATAACATAGTGAGTGCCAGGTGTCTGGGCTCCCAGCACTTCAGTAGGAAGCTCTGTCTGAAGTGAGAGCCAAGTGTGGTGCATACCTGTAATCCCAGTGTTTGGGAGGCCAGAGCAAGAGGATCCAAAGTTTAAAGCCAACCTGGACTAAAGGTCTGTCTCCAGAAGTTTAAAAACAAACACCCCCCTCCCCCAACCCAAACCAAAAGCAGAAATATTAAGGTGAGATGTCTCCTTTTTAATATAAAAAATTTATTTTTATTTATATGTGTGCCTGTCAGTGTGTATGCCAGATGTGTGGGGGTGCTGCAGAGGTCAGAAAAGGGTGTCATTTCTTCTGGAGCTAGAGGTACAGGTAGGTTGTGAGTCACCTGATACTGGGAAGCAAAGTCTGGTCCTATGGCAGAGCTGTCATCTCTCCAGCCCTAAGATGTTGCCTTTTTTCTAGTGTTTAAAAACTAGTTTTACTAATGTTAAAGACTAGTAATCAGTGAGAACAGAGACTTTTTATCTAGATGATGTGGATTCTGCGTCATACCTGAGTGCTCTACCTACCTTTATATATAGAATGTAGGCTTGGCCATTGGCAGGCGCATTCCAAGAAGAACTCACACCCTTGTTCCATCAGACCCTTCACGAATGCTATCCATAAGAAGCTGAACTCTAGGAACTATGAGACAGAGATGCTGTGAAGCTTCCAGCTTCTGTTGGACTTGACTCCAAAGAGTGAGTCTTTAGATCTATAAAGATAAAGATGAACTCTCGCCTCTAGAAGCTTCCTAGTCACTGTGAATTTCTGGATTTAAAGCTTATTCCAAACTAATTTTACTCTGAGTTAAGCATTTTTTGTTTGTTGTTTGTTTTTTTGAGACAGGGTCTCCCTGTAACTTAAGCTGGCCTGGAACTCACTATGTAGACCAGGCTGGCCTCAGTCTCACAGAGTGCTGTTCTTGAGTGCTAGAATTAAAGGTGTGCACCACCATGGCCGACAAACTAAGTTTATTCTGTAAAGTAGATTTGTAATTTATGAAAGAAGCCTGTGTCTCCAGTGTTCTAGATGGTAGTGCATAAATACTGTCCTCTGATTTGCATTTCTACAAAGTGCTTGGCCATTGGGGTGAAGTTTGCTGTACTGTCAAATTCTCCTTTACATTTTTAATATCCTCTGTTTAGTGTAAGTTTTTCTAATTTAAAGTTGTACATGAATTTGTACATATAGAGTGACTTGACTTTTTAAGAGTAGTTTTTAGTTTACCACAGAGTTGAGTGAATTGAAAGTCCGGAGGTCTGGTCACCCTCCCTTTATCAGCACCGCAGCCCACCGTGGTTCACCTGCCATGGATACACTGCATGGTGCCTCTGTACTCAGGGTCCGCAGCTCTCCTTCCCTGCTCGTGTCATGCTTTCTGAGTGGACTGACAGTTGCAGTGTTCTCTAGCCACTGTTACTATCCACCAAGAACAGTTACACTGCTCTAAAGTCCTTACTGTTTCACCTCCTCATCCCTGCCTTACCTACTGTGTAGTTTTGTCTTTGCTAAGTCTGGACTTGAGACGTTAAGTATTTAAAGATAGTGAAGCAGGAGGTAGTATCTAAGCACTGTCCGTAAATGCTTCTGTTTTCTGCAGTCCTGTGCCCTGTGCTTCTGTTTTAAAAGTATGTGAAGACTGACTAATGTTCTGTTTAGAATGATCCTGTAGAATCAAGTTTAGTTCTCTTGGGAGAGAACTGCAGGCGGTAGAAACGGTGCCACACCCTAGTTGGCAGTGAGAGCTAGGTTTCTACCCTGTAATCGTCCCCTGCACGTCCACTGGCTCTGTTGTATGGCCTTACTGAGCTTAGTATCATTGCATTGATTTCCGTGCCTGACAGAGGTAAGAATTGTGTACTTATGTGTGAAAGATGTGCTTGGACATCCAGCAAAACAGAAGTTCCCTTCAGTGGCCCTGGCTGCCGCCCTTTGTTGGTAGAATTCCACAGGTCTCTGGAGCCCAGCTATCCTGTTTCTAGCCTCTCTGTCTCACTTTCCTTAGAAGAGGTGATCACCTTTGTTCTGGAAGGTGACCCTGTAGTAAGCACATGGGTCATCTAAGCTCACCTGGGTGCTGCAGCTGGACCAGTCTGAGAGCCGTTTGTGTTTTACTGTTTTTTAGGATGCTGCAGCTGATTCAGAGTAGGCTGCAAGAAGAACACTCGCTTCAAGATGTGATTTTCAAAAGTGCTTTTAAGAGTGCATCGACAGCACTGCCACCAAGGTGAGAGGAGCTTCTGAGCGTCAGCCATTACGTCCTGGAATTTGCTTTAGTTTTCCTGTAGGTTCACTTTTCTTTCTTTGGGATCTTTGGCATGTTGAAGATGTCCTCACACTCTAGCCTCTACTTTTGATCAGGGCTGTCACATTTTTTTTTATCATTAAGTTAGTTTACTTGTGTGTGTGTATGTGTGTGTGTGTGTGTGTGTGTTTCTTTTGAAATTGTACAAATTATGGTACTGCATGTGTTTTAGTTAATAATTTTTCATTTTTTACAAGTCAATTGGGAAAGGGGAATTGTAATCATGAAAGTGATTTTTTAAGCCTTAATTTAAAAATAATTTTACATGTTTGTGTTTTGCCTGAGTGTGTGTGTGTGTGTGTGTGTGTGTGTGTGTGTGTGTGTGTGGCTGGTGCCTGAGGAACCAGAAGGCATTGGGTCCCCTGGTACTGGAGTTACAGATAGTTGTGAGGCACCCACCATATGGGTCTTGGGAACCAAACCTGGATCCCTGGAAGAGTGATCTTAAACACTGGGCCATTTCTCCAGCCCCCATGGAAATGATTTTTCAAAATTAAAAATACATAGGAAAAGAATCTGTTTGTACTTGGGTTGTATTCCTTTTCCTGTCTCCATGTATTTCCCATCTGGCTTCCTCTGCAGTTCCAAAAAGAGATGAAGAGGGCGTTTTTGTTGGCCTTTGTCTTTGGTTTTTATATTTATTCTGCCATTGAGTTTAGTCCTCTGGGAAGACTCACAGAACCATATGTACGTACATTAATATCGTAGATAGATAACTTAAGTTCTTTCCCTTTATAGACATAATTTTTATAACCTTAGACTTCAAGAAATGCTGTTACAGTTTTGATATTTCAGACCTTAGCAAAGCTGTCTTTAGCTTCATTCTCCCCATCCAGCCTTTACACCACTGCATGGTAACTGTGTGGAATGTGTTTTAAGACATTGTATGTGTCTTGTTTCACAGGGAAGATGATTCATCACTATCTCCAGACGCGTGCAGAATTCACGGTCATCTGTATGTCAATAAAGTAGCAGGGAATTTTCACATAACTGTGGGCAAGTATGTTCTTTTCACTTCCTGACAATACCTCAGACAGGGCTGGAGCTTATTTAGAATGACACCCTTCCCTCTAGGCAACCACAGAAGGGGCATGTGAAGTGCCTGTCTGCGTCTAGTCTCTGAGACAGAATGAGAAGACCATCGACTCAAACCACCTCACATACAGGCCACGGGTCTGTGTTTGATGTGTTCAACGATTTGTAGGTAAACGGCAATTACAGCCTTTTATCTGGTAATTTTTAGAAGCCAGAGAGCTCTTAATCATTACTGTATTCATTGTTGTAGGTTGTTGCTTTGTTTAGTCTTTTACAGTTCTCATCAAAATTGCAGTACCCGAGTAATCCAGAAACAATATTTTGATAAAGGTAAAAGCTGTCAGTGTCTAGATTAAAGTTAAAATGGGTAAAAGTTAAGGAGCAATATCAGACCACTTATTGTCCTGAGCATCATCCAGCATAATAACTGCCACATGGTGGGCGTGGTATGTTTCACTGTGGGTGAGCAGACCCGACCCTCACCACACACACACTTCCTTTCTTCCATGGAGAGAGGATTACTCTTTGCTGTCCCTGTCATTATGTTAGTATTTGCTGTGTGCTGAGTGCAAAGGCAGAGCTTTTTACTCTTGGTGGTATCTTGCAAAAAAAACGCCAACTTTGAACAGTAAATGCTATAACTATTTGATTGTGGTTACATTGAGGCTAAAGGAAATTTATGGCTGATAAGATTATATGACCTATTCCGCAAATTAGCAGAGACTTTAAGAGGAAAACCTTAGAAAGTGTGGGGAGTTAGGAATTTCTAAAGTGAAGGAAGGCCTGTAAGGAAAGAACAGACTGGGGGGACAGACGGTTAGCTTTTCATAGATAGCATTAGACTTTGATCAAGACTAGTGCTGTGAGAATCAGATCAGGCTTAGTTTTTCCTCTACTGTGTGTCTTTCTCCAGATTCAGCTTGTGTTGTTTGGCCACTATTTACAGGGTGCCTTTGCCCATCTGCAGCCTGTCCCTGAGGACTTGATCCCTCTGGGCACCCTGGAGGCAGCTCATAGTAGTTGGCTCAAAGAATTGGAGAAGGTTCATCCCAGCTTCGCGTGCCTACTGCACCTGGTCCATGGGGTCTGTCTGTGAGCTGCTGGGCTGGGGCCTGTGTTCCATTTGTTTCTGGCTTTTCTTCCAATTCCACCTCTGTCTTCTTGGCGAATACTACAAATAGCAGAGCCCAGGGGTAGAGCTTTGGTCTCTCTGATGAACCTGGCAGACCACCCTTACTTCCCTGTTGGATTTGCAGGAGTTGATCACATCACTTGTCGATGCCAGTCCCATCTCTGTCAGAGTGCTTGAAGGACATGGCTTGTGCTCCTTTCCCTGTGCAGGTCTCAGACACGCACACAGAGAGCAAAAGGAAGTGGCAGACATTCAGGACCCTCATGTTGTGGTGTCCCCAGGTGAAATCTGTGCGAGCGCTCATAGGAGGAGTGCCATTTCTGCTGATGAGGGGACCTTTGACCACAGCAGTGCAGGTCAGGGCATCCTTCTTGCTTCCAGCGTGTGCTTAAGGTCTAGTTGTCCAGGGTGTGCAACCAGGCTTGATTGTTGGTGGGGTGTCTTGTTTCCGGGCTGTGCTTCACAGATGGCAGTGCCACTCTCCTTGGTGAGTAGCTGTCACAGCCAGAAGGGTTTCCCTGTCCACTAGCATCCATTAAAGCTCCTCCTCTAGTGTAACTTGCATCTGAGGGGCTGGAACTTGCACCTGAGCAGGCCAGGAAACAAAAGTGGCATCTGGACTGGGATGACCTGACTTGATTCTTAACTCCGTTTTTAGAAGGTAATGCTTGCTTATGCTAGTCATTACTTACTCTAGTAATTCATAGAATTTTGGTTTGTGTTTTTCAACCAAAAAAGGAAATGGGGTATAATTTAAAATGATTTTCAGTTCCTCCCAGAATAAAACTCCGGGTTGAGAGAGACTGCTGAATCAAATATAGTGATATAATTTGGTGATTCAGAAAAGGTCCTGTCTCTTTAAGTTTGAGGCCTACAGTAGGGCATTGTTGGGGTGACCTGTGGCAGCAGACTGTGTAGTGTGGAGTCTGGGCCTCTACTCTTCACTCAAAGCACAGGTGGTGTGGTCAGAATCGGCCAGTAGTTGTTCTGCTGTACAGGGAGGTGCTTCATAGTGGACGCAGTTGACTTACGTTACATTCCCCTTTTCTTTAAGTGCCTGTTTTGCCAGGTACAGTGGAGAACAGTTAAACATGGGTTAAGACCTACTGGGACACTCTTCAGCGTGTCAGTGATGCTGTCACTAATCAGGAAGCTGTGTGCTCTGTGGAGAACTCTTACTGTCAGTGTGTTAACTGCAAGAAGAGGAAACTGGGAAAAGCACAAGGAGGGTGACTGGTGGAGAATTTTACCTCGGGAGCTGGGGAAGGACAGCAGTTATTCTCAGTAGTGTTCAGGGAGCTGAAAACTGTCGAAACTTGAGGGACAACAGTGGGAGAGAACAGAGGCACATCGCAGGTAAGAGGCCGGACAGCGTAGCTTCCAGACCCTGGCAGCCGCTTGAGAGGTGCACATGGCATCCCGGTTTGCGTTCACCCGGGATGCGTTCGCGTGGGAGTTCACTGGAGGGCAGCCGTGCTTGCTTGTCCATGGAGGACTGCGGCAGCACCACAGTGTCAGGGTTGAGCTCTGACTTGAGACTGAGGGTCTCATTGCTTTGTGCTGCTGTTGGTGTACTACAGTTACAGTGATGCAGCGTTACCCGTGCTGCCCTGTGAGAGCACGGTGACGTGCGCTGCAGTGGTGCTGCTTGCAGAACAGATGGGGCCTGATCACAGAACTCCGTGATGGTGGAATGACCAACTGCTGAGAGAACAGCTTGTAAATGTTGGTGGCAGGCTGAGCGCCCAGCCAAACTGCAGGGGCCTAAAGATTAGAATGCCTGGTCCAATTTCCTCATTTAAAAAAAAAAAAGTGAAAATGAAGTTACAGTCAAATACCCTTTTCTTCTGTATCATTGGTGAACCAAGTCTGTACTTCTAAGATCATGTACCAAGCTAATGAAGTCTGTTTAATAGCTGCAGCTGAAGAAATGTGCTCAGAGAAGGAAAACTGACTTCAGGCTCTCAATTATCTGTGAGAAAGCACTCTAGCAGCTGAGGACAGTGAAAGTACTATCCAGTGGTCACTTAGGGAGCAAAACAGGTCTCACTGGTCAGGGTCATGCACACTTTTAATGCCAGCCCTCCAGAGGCAGCGGTCTGTGAGTTCAAGACTAGCCTGGTCCATAAAGCAAGTTCCAGACCAGCCTGGCTACATAGTAAGACCCTATGTGTATATGTTGGGGTGAGGGTATGTGTGGGAGAGATGGGCTCAGCATGAAGAGCACTTGCTTTTCCAGAGGACCTGGGTTCAATCCTAAATGCCACTATTCACAACCACCTGTAACTCCTGCTCCAAGGATCCAAGAGCTCTTCTGGCCCTGAGGGCACCTGCGTTCGCACAGGTTCACACACAGAAACATAGGCACAGAATTAAAGATAAAATAAATCTTTTAAAAAGAAGCAAGACAGGTGAGTGTGTGAGTGTCTCCAATACCAGGTGCTGTTTACTGGGTTTGAGGAATCATGGCTGAATTGAGAATGATTACACAGTCAATGTCTGTAAGTGCACGGAGTCCATGGACCTAAAGTGAAACCTGCTGAAATGTGGTTTGACTGTGTGAACAGTACACATGTTTGGTACATTTTCAAACCTTGTGAAAATGTAAAGTGTTCTACAGTTGCCTACTTTTTAGAAGCTGTACTTTGCTGAAAATATTCCACTGTGTCATGTAGTAGTTAAGTTTTGTGCACACTTGATAAAATGTTTCTTAATAAATTTAATCCAAAACCATAAGGGGAAGCCGTGTTTATGTATGAAGCTAGAATTGCGGCCAGGTTGCTTTAGTAACGGTAATGTCACCAGTTCTGAGGGTTTCCATCAACTTTTGATGCTTCAGCAACTTGATGTTGAAGTTGGCTTGGGAACCGAGGAGGTCTCCATTCTCACACCTGACAGATCTCCTCTCAGACTGCTACTCTGGGTCTCTCCAGATCCCAACACAAGTGGAAAGGAAGTTTCAGACTCCATTGAATTGTGTGATTATGTAGATTCTGCCCTAAGTTGAGAACTAGCCAGTCTGTAGTGTCATTACGTGCACAATACGAAGAGCATGTTCCCACCTGTGTTCTAGACATGTCCTCCATGGTGAGTTGGCTCATTTGAAGCCTGCATATGGATTTGTATGTTCAAAGATGAAATTGGCAGTAGTTTATTTTAGACCATATTAGAAATGTTTGAGATCAGTTTTGAAAGTAGGAACACTGACTTAAATTCTCTAAATAAGCAAAATGCAGTTTCCCTGAAAGGCCCTTGAATAGAAAATAGAGCTCAATTATTAGGGTTTTGTGTCTTGTTGTTTCATTACGTGTCTGCATCTCAACCCGCAAAAGCTTAAAATTCCTCCCGTTGGTCCTAACAGCCTGCAGTGCTGTCCTCTGAGGTGACGGGCCTGTGTGCTCTGCTCCTGCCTGACAGGACAGATGGCCGTGTTGGGCAGTGACCTCCTCTTGACCGTGCTTGTTCTTTCTTCTTTCAGGGCGATCCCACATCCTCGAGGGCACGCACATTTGGCAGCACTTGTCAACCACGACTGTGAGCAGTTTCTCAGATTTTGTTTCAGTGACAAAACCTTTTGAGAAAAGTTAATTTTGTGTCTCTGTTTTGCAAGTGTTAATTTTAGTGCAGATGTAAGATAGGGTTTTAGAAGTTAACTGCTGCCAGGCCTGGAGGCACACACTTTTAATCCCAGCACTCCAGAGGCAGAGGCAGGTGGAATTCAGACCAGCCAGGACTACACAGTAAAATCCTGTCTCAAAAAATCATAATAAATAAACAAATAAGTAGATGGGTAAACATGAGCTGTTCACGGGGTGCAGTGGCAAGACTCTGTATTGAACAACAACAGACAGGAAGTAAGCTGTTTTAAAAACTGATACCTGAGCAGCTGGAGAGATGGCTCAGAGATTAAGAGCGCTGGCTCCTCTTGCAGAGAACCCAGGTTTGATTCCCAGCACCCATGTGGTGGCTAAAACTTTGCTTTATAGGACAAAATAAACCATAAAGAATAATTTGGTTATAGGAATGATAAGTATTAAAATGACCTGTGACCAGTTCCAGTATTTGACCATGTCAGCATCATTTCAAGTTCTAACAACACAATTTTGCTTCTATACGATATTTAAAATGATGTGGATATCAGGATTAAGTATGTTTTTTAGAAGTTAATTTATATATGATTAAAAGTTTTTAGTCACGTTATCAGAATTTGTACATTTCTCATGCATTTTTTCTCAATACCACATTATATTCATAAATTTTAGATAATTTGAGGATAAGAATGTGAAGCAATTCTGTATCATGTAGCTTTGAGTAATAGCATAATTTCTCTATTTTTATTTTTTGCCTTTTAGCTTACAACTTTTCTCACAGAATAGATCATTTATCTTTTGGAGAGCTTGTTCCAGGAATTATTAATCCTTTGGATGGAACAGAAAAAATTGCTGTAGATCGTAAGTATTTAATAACTATCCTTGGAATTTACATATAAAGATTTGCTCTTCCAACCTTAATTACTCTTGGAATTTACATGTAGGAAATTGCTCTTATAACCTTAATATTAGTGCATTTTTAATAATCCCCATATACTCTTGTAAGGATAGTTAGTTGATGAATGTGTGGTGAGAGTTTGTCCTAGAAGTGAATAAAATTTGAATGTTAAAGTTAGAGAATGGAGTAAAGAAATTAAAAGCAGGCAAGACAGAGAATTGAGACATTCTAACATGAGAAGTTGACACGATGATGGGGCTCTGCTGCCCTTTCTAGTCCACTAAAGAAAGAACAAGAACAAGAACATTTCAGCATCATAGGATGCTGTCTTCCTCATTACAGGAAACCCTTTTTACATGAACTTTCTTAAGCTCCCTGGAGAATGGTACAAACTTAGGAAACCTGGCATTATTCTGTAGTAGCTTTGTTCTGTACTCCCACGGGTCACTTTGTGGGTTTGTTTTTAGCCTCCACCACAGTTAAAGCACTCATTCAAACATAGCAGGGCTGTTTTCTTAGTTTGGTAACAAGTGGTACATTCCCATATTTTCAGGATACTTTGGTTGTTTTGAGATACCGTCTTATTGTTTAGACCAGGCTGGCTGGGGACCACAGCACTGCCCGTCTTAACATTTAGACCAGGCTGGCCAGGGACCACAGCACTGCCCGTCTTACCCTCTTGAGTGCTGTGATTACAGGCTTGTTTACCACATGGACTTATTTTCAGATACTGATTTTTGTAATTTACATTAAGCCTGGAGATGACTAATGACTATAAGACATAATCCTGGTCTGGTGTGATGGCTTGGCAGTTAAGAACACTGACTGCTCCTGCAGAGGACTGGGGTTTGATTCTCAATACCCACATACGTCTTAACAACCAACCATGACTCCAGTTTCAGGGAATCCGATGCTCTCTTCTGATTTCCAAGGGCATTGCACAGCATAGGTGCACTTACATACATGGAGGCAATACACTCATACACATAAAATTTTTTTTAAAAATCTTTAAAAATTAAAAACAATAATCCTTTGGATGGTATAGTAATTATTGAGTTGTTCAGTGATCTTTCTGCTTTGGTATCGGTTTCTTGTATTTAATCAGAGTCTGGTCAATGCTATTTTAGTTTATTAGTTTATCTTCAGATTAGAAGGTGAAAATTATGGTTATGTGATTGCAACTTGATATTAGTTTTACTACTTTCTCTAAAGAAATGCCTCCTTTCCTGTGTTGAAAATAAGACCTAAACCAGTTCACCTTTACCCATGTGTGACTGTACACATGCACACATCCTTCGACACCTGCATCCATCCTTTATAAGCTGGAACCTTGTTTTACCAGATATGAATGTTGATTACATTTAAAAAAATTGTTTATTAGATATGAAGACAATTTCAGGTTTATCATATTTACTAGAAGAGTATATTTGGCAGTAGTCTGTTGCTACCAGATTGATGAAAAGGCATGTCTTTCTATTTTAGACAACCAGATGTTCCAATATTTCATTACAGTTGTGCCAACCAAGCTACATACATACAAGATTTCAGCAGATACCCATCAGTTCTCTGTGACAGAAAGAGTAAGTTGAGTCTGAATGCTAAAGTGATTTGTGGGGTTTATAGTCCCAGCTTCAGCATAAGGTTGGAGGTTTAGTTGGTGCCTGGCTCCATTTAAGAATTCATGGAAGTTTTGAAGTGAGTTAACATTGTATTTTTAGCAAAAATATATTAGAAATGAGTGTTCGTGTGTTCTAGAGTAAGAAAATGTATGATAAAAGGCCAGAAGTATTTTTACCAAAAATGAAGCTTTGCTAGCAGCAGGTACTTTATGAGTTTCCTCATTCTGTAGACTTCCTTTGTATTGCTAGAAGCAGTTCCTGGTTGGCCAGCAGGGTTTCTTTTTCCCATATTGGTGGCGAGCATTCCTCCCTGCTCCTCAGCTGGCAGTGTCACTCTGTCGGTGCCTGAGGTTGACCTTCAGTGTGCTTTGCAGCCTCAGGCTGGACACTGGGTGGAGGAGCAGGTCTGAACAGTGTCTCATCAGTTCTGGCATCATACTTCCTTATCTTTGTGTAAGTTTGAGATTGGCAAATACTCAAGTACAGTTACCAGAAGAATCCCAAGGCAAGTTTAAGAGCAGTTTAGAATTTACTTTCCTTGTATACTGCTGCTGTATAACTAGTCCTCAATGATAGTAGAATCTGCCTTGTTCTGAAAGTGGGTGTTGTTAGAGGTGAAATGTTGTGTGTGGCATTTCAAATTATTCAAGGAGGAAGCAGGTGTCTGTAGTTGCCTACATCTGCATATTGATGTGCACATAGGCACACACAAGAAGCAAGGTAAGTCTGTGCTTGTCCGCACTCCTGCAGGGTAGGAGTGATTCCTCACCTGGAAGTGAGCAAGCAGCTGAAAGTCAGTGAGTGGATCTGGGTGGATCTGGGTGAATTTGGCAAGACTTTGTGCAAAGTGCTGTTCTCCATATGAGAGCTTGGCAGTGTTTGCAGACCGAAGTGTGCCTTGTCCACTGTTCTGCTGCCCTCGTGCTGCAGTTTCCTCCCCAAGGTACAGTGAGAAAAACAGAAGAATCCTGTGTGTATGGGACTGTTCATTATGTTGTTGCTTATGGTGGTAGAAGACTAGAAACAACTCAGATTTCACCCCCAGTGAAGGACACACGAGTGGACAGAGGAGGGCAGGGCTGGACTAGTGATGTGAAGCAGTCTCTGGGATCACCAAGCCAGACCAAAAGAGGAACATGTATGCTTGGAAGGCCAGAGCAGTTTCTTTCAAGAGGTGTGTTTGCTAGTAGGTGACTCTATTAGGAACTGTATTGAGTTGGTAAGGTGCACAGTGGGAGGTTGTATTAGGAGAGGAGCTGGCCAGTGTCAGTTTGGGAACCCCAATTTATCATCCCTAGTAATTTGCTACTAATGTGAAAGATGTTTTCTGATGCTCTGATCCCTAAAACAGCTTCCTTCCTTGTAGGTGATCCCAGTGTATGTGTAAGGGTGTTGAACTTTTCAGAGCTGTAAGAGGAATCACTGTTGGAAACCTGATCGAGGGTTTATATGGTTCTACTGTAGTACTGATAGAGATTTTGAGTGTATTCCTAATGCTTGCAGTTTAGTAACAGCTTGAAACAGATAGAAATAAAGAGTCTGGGATGGATGTGTGAGCAGTATGCTGGAATAGCATGGTGCTAGAACTCGGGAGGATTGACTGGGAAGCTTGCACACTTTACTTTTGAGGTGTAAGTGGCGTAGGCTTAGGGTGTGGTTTTTGCTCGCTGTGTACTTAGAGTTGCATTTCTTGACAGCTTTAAACTGAGCCGGGGTAATATACTGCTTTTTCAACTTAGTGCATTGTGGTTTTTTGCCGTTACAGCTTAGTTTAGAGTGGACAATAGGTAGTGGAATAATTTGTTTTTAAATTTGATCACATACATGGTGAGTAAATGAGATTTTTAAAAATTTCTTTGCAAGAAATAATACAAAATTATGTAAATACTAACTTAGTTTTCATGATTTGTTTAATTGCAAGCCCAGGAGAAAACTGGTATACATGGCTGTCTTCAAATGTAGTTGAGAATAGTCTGCCTCTGTTTTCTGTGAGACGGATTCTTGCTGTGTAGACCAGCTGCTCTTGATGCATGGTCCTGTAGCTGCCCCCTGGGTACTGGGATTGCAGGTGCACCGGTGTGTGTGCTCATTTGGTAGCTGTGAAAGCTGACCAAGCCCGGAGTACAGGATGGCTGTGCGCTGTCAGTGTGGGGCAGCTGTGTAGCTGGGCCCTGCCGGTAACCACATGACAGACGTTCTGTTTCTCTCCTCCTTCCCCCCCTTCCCAGGAACGCATCATTAACCATGCCGCAGGCAGCCACGGAGTCTCGGGAATATTTATGAAATACGACCTCAGCTCTCTCATGGTGACAGTCACTGAGGAGCACATGCCTTTCTGGCAGTTTTTCGTAAGACTCTGTGGTATTGTTGGAGGAATCTTTTCAACAACAGGTTATTGATCTCTTTGCCTGGTTTCCTTTTTTTCTTTTCTTTCTTTTTTTAAACAGGGTCTTGCAGACACTCGCTGTTCAGCCAGGCTGATCTCACAGGGCATTCTTGCTTCCGTCTCCAAGTACTGGGCTCACAGACACGAGCTGCTCCACGTCCTGCTGCCTCCTCTAATTTCTAGAGTGCTCAGTAGACTAAAGTGTTGGGGAAGTGGTTTGTGTCTGGAGTGCTCATGGCCTTTGTGGGGTCCGAGTTTTCATCCCAGCACAGATAACAAACAAAGCCTTTACTTAGAGCAAGGAATGCACAATCTCACGCTGCAGTATTTGGAGACTGTGAAATCCAAAGTTCTTAACCTCTAAACAGTTTCACAGCATTCATTAGTGTCAGGGAGATTTTATGCTGAACTGCAGCTGTCCCAGGTGTCCCTTACAGATGCAGCTAGAATGGGATCTGTGCCCCAGTGTTGGCGTGGTGGGTAGGGCAGTTCACCTGATCTGTGACCATCAGAGTGGACTCTGGTTTAAGCCTGTTATGCGGTGGAGTGTACATGTCTGGACGTCACCACACATGCAGTCTCACTTTGATTAAAGATGCTTTTTGCCATGAATACGTGAAGTCAGTGGCACTTTGTTTAAACCTGCTTGTGTTTGACTTTTAGCCTGAGATTCCAGATCTTTCAGAGATCGTTTGCAGACTTGCAATCCTGACCTTGTTGGAGCGCTAAGTCCAGAGATGAGTGAGGAAGCAGGTTCATCCTGCAACCTCTCCACGCGATGTCGATTGAGTTCTTGAAATCCTGTGTTTTAAAAGTCATATTTCTCAAAGAATGGCTTTCTTACACAGTTGTGTTTACTGCTTCATTTGAGTTTATTTAAATTATGTAATTATGTGGGAACATCTTGAAAAGTTGGGGTCTTGAATGAAGTGTGTGGCCTTATAATTTTGATAGACATCTGTTTGTTTTTTATTTTCACTCTGTAGCATCTGGCTTCGGGAGGGAGTGATGTAGACTGCTTTGCTTGCTTCTGTGACCTGCACCTTTGTAGTTAGGGAGGAGTCTTGTTCTTAGATAGTAATGTCAGAAGTACATTAACTGCAAACCTGCACTTATTTATTACAGGCATGTTACATGGAATTGGAAAATTTATAGTTGAAATAATTTGCTGTCGTTTCAGACTTGGATCCTATAAGCCTGTCCGTTCTGTAAGTGATGTATGCTTAGTGTTTGTCTTTAAGTCATTTACTGTTAAGTCTGCGTAGTTGCTTTTCAATGTTTAGGAAGGATTCAGCTTTGTGCTCAAAGGAAGTCTGGCAGAACAGAACTAAAACTCTGGTCTTTTCTTATCCTCCCCCACAGGTACCCTTTGAGGATGGCCACACAGACAACCACTTACCTCTTTTAGAAAATAATACACATTAGCACCTCGAGTGGAGAAAGCTTTTTTGCCTGAGACATAAAACCTTTTTTAATAATAAAATGTTGTGCAATATATTCAAAGAAAGAAACTACGAATGGGAACCTGGAAAATACCTATTTAAAAAAAGAAAAAGACAAAGGAGGAAAATGAACTGAAGTCCTGTATATGTTGTGTCTGTTACCAATGTCCTAGAAGAAATGATGCCGCCAATCAGTGAGTCTGCCCAGCTGGAGACGGCGAGGACAGCCCCTCTGATTCTCCGTATACAGCCTGGTAACTAAAAGCCTGGAGGATGGGAGCGAAGCCCTGTTTAAGAAGGGCTCTGAATGCAAATGCTTGCGTCCTTTTGTTTTTAAAAGATGGTGTCAGAATAAAATGTGTAAAACATACGGAAACGTAGTCTAGACTCTCAAAAAAGCTGTGATCAGCTTCTCTTGTTAATAAAGGACATGGGGACTGGTCCCTGTGCTGTAGCCATATCAATGCTAAGCCATATTGAGAAGACCACTCTGTCCAGTACTTTGCTCTCATGAAGGTACCTGCTTTCCTCTGAGCTCTAGTTACTGTCTTCCTCACTATTGAAGGTAGACTCTTAGAAGACGGAGGCGTGTCTCCCAGGGCAGGTGTGTGAGTGCTGAGGTGTGTGAAGGAGGTGTCGCTGACAGCCGGTGCGGTGGGCTCCCCAGGGAGAAGGAAGCGCAGTTTTCAGAGAAGATGAAAAGACCTCCTTCTGATGGTGAAGTTACCAGTTTGTGAAATACTGAGGAAAAATAGAATGTTACGTGCTTGTACTGAGCGGGACCAGGATGGCTACTGGGATGGAGTTGTAAGGCAGTGAGCTGGATGGGAAGAAGTGCTATCCTTGGGCTGTCCCGACTGACGGGCACTGTACTAGACAGAATCAAGGAGACTGGAACCGGAGAGCCTGTCAGCTGCCATTAAAACATGAACTTGAACATGTGCCAACTCCGCTGTCCTCTTGTAATTCTTGACAGGAGCAGAACCGTCAGTCCCCAAGGTTAAATCACGGAGGGAAATTGGGGAGACTGGGTTTCATTCAGTCCACAGGTCTCAGTTTCAAGTGAATGGTTTTAAAAGATTAAAAAATGCTCTCTTGAAGAGATTAGACAGTCATGGAGGGCAGGAAGAACTGTGACAGACTACTTGTCAGTCAGACTTATGGAGGATGGCATGTTGCAGAAAATAACATTCTTGGCTAAAATACATAGTATTAAGAGTTACGAGATTAACTGACAAATAATGTAATATTCTAAGATTTTTTGGAATGAACCCTGGAAATTTCAAATAATGAATGAACCTTTTCTGAGGTTTTTGTTTTGTTTTTTCTTTAATTTTGTTTGGCTAGAAGCATGCATCTCTCTAGAACAATTAGAACGTTAGTTTTAAACTGAGCATTGGTCTTCCAAGTCTCCTTGTTAGGAAATTCGATTGAGTTTCAGGGAAGAAAAACTGATTCAGAATTACTTTCAGGATTAAAATATGTTTCAAGCATTTAAAATTATTTTTTTATTTCCATGTTTTCTAAGTACTTCGTTAAAATTTTATTGAGATGTATCTTTTCCATTAAAGCTGAGTCTACAGGAATTTCTTTAAGCAACATTTTGTTTGCCATTGATTTCCATTTTAAAAGCTAAAAGGTTTTCATCTTTAAATAGGGTCACTTTTTTGCCAGTGAAAGAAGTAGAATTCTGACCAGCTTCTGGGTAATGATGGTAACAGCCACGCGTGCTAAGGACTTTAGTCTCCCTGGGGCTCCCTTCCCAGCACAGAAGTCCCTCATCTGCTGCTTATGCAGCTTTCCCTATGTCCATGGATCGCTGGAGCAGGTACCCTATTGTCTTTTCATCTAGATAGCCATATAACTATGTTCCAGCCTTCATATTTGAAGTGTGAGGCCTCAGGTCACTTGAAATGTGTTTTTTATACTATGTCTGTATTCCTTGGCCTGTGAAGACAGTTTAGTGGCTAGGTGAAAAAATTACCATTAGTGTTTAAAGGCTTGTGAGTGCCTTTTTGGACCATGCTCAGTGTTAGAGCTGCAGATTTGCCTCTGCCTCTCTCTGCTTAGTGAGAGATGTGCTTCTTACATACACAGAAAGCTGCTTGTGGGGGTCAAAATTCGTACTCTTTTAAGTTGGGCGTGGTGGTGCACACCAGTCTCAGCACTCTGGAGCCAGAGGCAGGTGGGTCTCCGTGAGATTGGGGCCACCCTGGTCTATATAACAAGTTCTAGGTCACTGTGGCTCCAGGGAGACCCTGTCTCAAAAAGACCTATCCATTGTAATTAAAAAAATTTTTTTTTATTATTTTTATTTCATGTGTATGAGTGTACTGCCTGCATGTGTATAAGTGTGCCTGTGTTGTCAGCGCCAGCGGAGGTCAGAAGAGGTTGGATCCTCTGGAACTGGAGTTACAGATGGTTGTGAGCTGCCATGTGCATATTGTCCTCTGCAAGAGTAGCCAGTGCTCTTAACCATTGAGCCATCTCTCTAACCCCAAAATTGTAATCTTTAACACAGTTTACAATCTTTTTTCTTTTTTCATTTTGTGTGTGTGGGGGGCGGGGTATGGAGTATATTACCTGCATATATTTAAGTGTACCCATGTTGTGCAATGTCTCAGAAGCTCAGAAGAGGGTGTCAGATTTCCCTGGAACTGGAGTTACTGATAGGGGGTAGCCATCATGTGGGTGCTGGGAATCGAATCTGCATCTTCTGCAAGAGAGCAGCCAGTGCTCTTAACTGCTGAGCTCTCTCTCCAGCTCCAAGAGCTAATGTTTTAATCATGGAACTGGAGATGGTGCTTGGCATTTAGTCTTTTTTAGATTAAGTTGAGACGCCAGGAAGTAAATTTCCATGTAATTTCTTTACTTCAAAATTCAGAACTGACTCTTGACAGCCAAGGTGCATAGTTTTGATGGTTTAAGAAATACATCACCCTGAGCCTTAAGACCCTTAAAGCGTGCCATTTAATTTAGCACCTTCTCTTCTCTTTTGAGCTCTCAAACCTTCAGCAAGACAAAGTTGAGCAAACCTTTCACACCACTATTGGAATAAACATGGTTCCTGGTATGACGGCATGTGCCTGTACTCAGTCATGGGGAGTGGTGTGTGCCTGTGAACAGGTGAATGCCGATAGCATCACATTCAGGGAAACACTTCACGGTATTCCATGGTGAACTCTCTCCAGCTGTAACTCGTTCATTAAACTTTAGAAGTGTAGCTTCTCAGGCGGCTTGGGGGAAAACTCACAGTAACAAGCTTGATGCAGACGCAGACCTTCCACATCCATCACTAGTGAAGCTTTGTGAAATCTTCGTATTTTTTAGTCAGTTAACACAAATTGATCAACTAAATTTTCCGTTCTTCTGTCAGTATTGGGTGTCAAACCTGGGACCTTGAGCGTTGAAGACAAGTGCACTGCCAGGTAGCAGGCCCACTGACCTTCTGTGAAAGTATTTTCTCTAGAGCTGACCTGAGTTACTCAACCTTGTTTCCACCCCCTGGGTCCTGTGTTTGAAATGAAGTAGGGATGCACAGAAGATGTTTCCTGTCCGAATGAGGAGATACTTCTTTCTCTTGAAACTGGGCTTCAGCTGAGCGCCCTTTGCACAGAAGTGGCCGTGGCTCTCACTGTGTGTGAAACTCAGCTGTTGCTGGTTTTATTTTTTTATTTTTTATTTTTTTAAATCTTTTTGTTACAGGGTCTCCCTATAGCCCCAAGCTGGCCTGGAACTCACCATGTAGACCAGGCCTCCAATACACAGATCTGAGGTGCTGGGATTACAGGCATGCCTATCATGCCTGGCTTATTTTTTAGAGGTGTTTTTCAAGGTGTCTAGACAGTGATGGATTTTTGCATTTCTCTGGGTGTGTGACCAATGCTGCCCCTGTCAGAGTTACTTCTAGAATGGTGGCTCTGTGATACCTGTGAACTTTCAAAGTTTTGGAGACTTTGAGGCTCCTCTAATTGAACTTTTATGTTCATTGGGTGAGAACATTATTTAGAAGTTCTCTGCTTATCTCAAGATTCTGAATCCTTCCAGTGAGTTAGGCAGAGGTGAACAGCGAGTACAGAAGCGGGAGTGCTGCTGTGCCGCACCTCACCTCTGATTTGTCTAGCATGGTCTGTCAGTTATTCTGTGGGTCCAGACTAGAGATGGCCAAGACTTTGTAAGGGTTTATTACTAGTAAAGACAATGGGTCTCGTTTTGCCGTTTCCCTGTGGAAGAGACTTTGATCATGCTCCTCCCTTTTCAACCTTTGGAGTTTCTCCCTGCACTGCTTTGCATCTATCAGGATTCACAGGTGGTCTCGAGGAAACCCTTTCAGTAGGGACTTCTTCAGAGTGCCTAGTGTTCCTGTGTAATTGGCCAGTTAACTGTGTGCCATGTGTTAGAACACTCATATATGCCGCCCTACTGATGTTTATGTCCCTCAGATAGCTGTCCTATGCTGACTTGGTCACAGAGTTCTGAGATTATCTTTTTGTCCTGTGAGGGTTGTGGGGAGAAGGGAAATGCTTAGTGGTAAGACAGCACTGCCAGTGATGGTTGTAATCCAGAGTTTTATCTCATCAGAAGTTCACGCTAATAAGCCTTAGAGTTCTCGAATTGATGAAACAGTGATCTGCAGGTGCTAAACTGTTTCAGTCCAATCCTGTATCTTGACTTCATGTTCTTATCCTGTCCATGTCCATAGTTTGCATCTCTCTTGTAACCCAGAAGTGTCATGCAGATGTTTCCGAGTTGAGTTGACTGCCTGGAAAGTAGTCCCTTGAGCCTAATCGGATTTGTGGAAACATTCCCTAAAGGATGTGCAAAATGTTCTGTAAGGAGCTCAGGAGACTGTCCTGAGCCAGGTGCTACCCAAGGTCTGGTCCGCTTCAGCCACCAGAGTACACGCACAGACATGTTAACTGCTTACAGAATGTGTTTGCCAACCATTTGTGTGATTACTTTTTAGGTCCTGGATACTCTATTGGATTAATCGTATTTTTAGCATGCAGAGATCCTGTAGTTCAACACGCCCTCATCTCAAACATGAGGAAAGCAGCTACCAGTAACAGCTTATTAGTGTGAGAATTTGAGAGTGTGTCAGGTGTTTCTTTGTATTGTATCAACTGTTTTGAACTGTACATTGGACAGTGAATGTGTGGCAGGAGGGGCTGAAGTCTCGAGACCTCGGGTGAGTGTCTCAGCCCAAAACTGCATTTGAAATGCTGCTTTCCTCCCTGGCGAAGATCAGCTGGATTTTTCATGATTCTAGTCTAGGAACTTCTCCCCCTCTGTCAGCCTTGAAGTTCGAGGCCTGAGTGACATTAACTTAAATATAAGGGCTTTGACAACTTTAATGAACAAGAAGCAAACTCAAGAGGATGTTCAGGAAAATAGTTGATTGAGAAGTATAGAGTAAGAATTGTCAAAAACCACAAGCAGCTCTAAACTTTGACTTACAAGCATGAACTAGTTTGTGAACAGACCTGCTTCTTTCCATTCTGTGTGATGATTTATCCTTGGTAAGTGGATGTAGGTGAGAAACAGGCGTAAGCCGGCTCAGTCCACCCCACCTGGACTTCAAGGTCTGTGGAAGGCAGACACTTGTACTGGGGCCGTTGGCAACAGCATGGAAGATCTTGAGCCTTTTCCAGGGCCTCGTTTGTGCATGTGCCGTCACGCTCAGTGAGCTGAAAGGAGCCGTGTCAGAAAGGAAGGCTGAGTGCCCTCATGTTCCATGCCGAGAGCACAGTGGTGGGACGTAATCTAGAATTTGCTTTTTCTAAGTGTGTGCCATTAGATTAGGACTCTCCTCCCCACTGGGGTACCAGGGAGGAAGTGGGATGAAGACACGGGTTACTGCCTGAGAGGGCGGCAGGTGGTCGCTGTTCTTAGACCTTCAGCACGCTAGAGGTCCGAAAGTAGGAGAGGAACTTGTAACAGAAGCTCACGATGAAGAACCAGACGTTCCGAGCCATTTGAGACCGTGCTATGAGGAGGCGCCAGATGATGAGGAAGAGGGCAGTGTTGAAGAAGTAGTGAATGTTCCGGAGCCTGCAGTGGAGACGGAACAGAGGTGAAATTGCCCACTCAGCGCTGTCCTGGCTGCTGCCCTTGTGTGCCTCACTACACGGTGTTCTGGAGTAGCCAGTCCCCTCCTCTTCCCAGCCATCTACTCTCGGGTCTCTATTTGAAGCCATTTTACAAAGATGACTGATTAAGGTAGTATTCTCAGAGTATGCATTGGTGTCATAGAACCAAAAATCTTGACTGCCTGTGAGGTGAGTGGGTACAGCACATTCGAAGCAAGCCTGACCACCTGGAATGCAGGACGAGGTGGGAGAGGTCAGCTCCACACTCGGAGCAGCTTTCTGAAGCCACCTTACAGTGCTGACGAGGTGCCGAGTGGCCCCTCGCCTTCCGGCGCAGTCTCCATCCCTGCTGCAGACCCCTTACCTGCATGCTCTAAGGTTTTAATTTCCTGAATTTTGACTACAATAAGGGAGTGGTAGGCAGTGAGGAGTGGACATGCTGGCTTTGGGGGTTCCTTCTGTCGCTCTGGGGCATCAGAAGCCACCAACGTGCTCAAATCGGGCACCAGAGGTTATTTCCAGGGACAGTTTTTCTGCCTCAGAGCCTAAATATTGGTGTGCGACTATGGAATACCCAAAACCTGCCTCGGACATGCAGGGTGAAGACCCCCTGTAGGTGCTATGTCAGTGCTCCCCAAGGAACTGAATCTACCAGTCATGTAGGACTCTCAGTGACCACTCCAGAGACTCGGAGTGGTCAGGCTCACCTTCTGAGGTGTTGCTTTGCTTTGGGGATCCCAGCCAGATCTTCTTTCAGTAGATACTTCTTCACTCCCAAAACATAGTTTTCAATGTATTCCAGCCAGTTCAGCTGACGCACATCAAAGTTGAATACCTGTGAGATGAGAGAGATGATGGGCTATCAGCATGGCACTGCCAGCCAGTCGCCTTTTCCAGTGTGGGACACCTGGGTTGGACCCCTGCAAAGACACTACTGGAGCTGTTACTCAGAAGTACTGACAGTGGGATCTGGTTTACATGGGGATGCTTAAACATATCCAGTCCAGACACCAAGGACATTTTATGACGCAACACCTGAGTATATTGTGAAAATTGGTGTTGGTGAGGATTTGAGAGATCCATTTTGGAGTGGACTGAGGAGAAAGGAAGGGGAGACTAGATCGTGGAAAGTGTTGCCACACTTTGTAAGAGCATAAACCTGAAAGTGGCAAGGAAAATTTTAAAAGTAATTTCTGCATGATTGGACCCGGGGGCCTGAAGAGATGGATCAGTGGTTAAGAACACTTGTTGCTCTTCCAGCAGACCCAGGTTCAACCTTCAGAACCTTCACAGAAACCTCAGAAAAGGTAGGCATCAAATAAAACTTTTTCTGCAACAGGAAACAGCAGGAAGATTGTGACTCTGGGAATAAACAGGTATTTCTCAGGGGGGCTTGTGTCCAAACATGCTCAGTAATGGAGTAGGTTGCCTTCAACATTGCTGGTCTTCATGGGAGAGTATTTGGTGTATTTGAAAACAATGGCCTGAAAATTGAAAAGGTCCAAACATTTCATAAATTACAGCAAATTAAGGACAGTCTAAGGAGCTCTGACCCTCTCCCCCCGTTTGCATCCCTAAAAGCCTGTTCTCAGAGTTCCCTTTGTATATGACAAAGGGGAGTTCCTTCCTTAGACCTAACGGATTAAAGACTGTTCCTAGAACAGCTGACACATTCTGCGCTCACTAAACATTTACATACAGGTGTTAGCTGCCACTTCAGACAGTTTAATATTTACGTACATTGGGTGCCTTCTGTACTAAGCAGGTGCTGTCTATCACAGACCACTGGGCTGCTCTGGCCAATCCCTTGAGTTTAAAAACCAGAAGTGTTTTGTTACATAGCAATTTCTTCTATTTAATCTATAGAGAGTGTCTGTGGATAGCACCAAATTAAACTAGTTTCTTTGGGGGTGGGGAGGTAGTTGTCAGCTGTCATGTGGGTGCTGAGAATCAAACCCAGGTTCTCTGGAAGAACAGCCAGTGCTCTTAACAGCCTCCTCTCCAGCCCCTCATTGAGTTTTGCGCCTTAGACATTCAGTAGTTCTCTGAGACTGTGTAGTTCTTGACCCTTCATAGCTAATGGAGTGTTACATGCTGATCCCAGAAAGTCACCGTAGGCGAGGCTGGTGGTTTGAGTGAGACTGTCCATAGGCTCAGATGTTTGAACCCTTGGTCCCCCAGGCTGGTGGTTTGAGTGAGACTGTCCATAGGCTCAGATGTTTGAACACTTGGTCCCCCAGTTGGTGGCACTGAGAGGTCATGGAGCCTTTGGGAGGTGTGGCCTACCTTGAGGAAGGGTGCCACTATGCCTGCTGCCACCCCTGTGGAAGTAGCTAATGTGACCCGAGGGGTGGTGGATGCTGAGTCCCAGTTTAGTGACATTAGTCATTGGATGTTCATTTGATGGGGGAACTTGTAAAAAGCATTGCTGTGTTTGCTTCAGAGGAGTCACCCAGTATTTCTCTTCCTCTTTAGGGATACTTCAACTTGAGTTAAATGGTAGGAACTTTGTCCTCTCTTGCTAGCTTCTCCTTTACACACCGAACTTTCCTGTTAACTGGCATCAGCTCAGTAGGATCTTGCATTTTCTGTGTGTGTGCGTGTGTTAGATACAACTGGAGGCCACCAGTTTGGCTATTCTGGCCATTGAGCCCTGGGACCACCTGTCTGTGCATCCCCGACACTTGGGTTACAGAGGCGAGCCACCACCGTCCACAGACTATGTCTCTTACCTCATAAACACTGTGGCAGCTGGCTGTACTTACCCTCTGGTCCTCGGGACTCAGCTCTGACAGCAGCATCTCCGTGTTATTTGTGCTCCATTCCCAGGTGTGGTTGATGAAATACTCCAGCATGGAAATGGTTCTCAGGAGCCGATTCATGAGTTTCATCATCCTGAGGAGACACGTGGTAGCCTGAGCGGCCACTAGGACAGCCGCCTCCTCTCCAGGGAAGGAGGACCAAGCATTCTTAAAATACAAGCTCTGGTCCCAGCTCTCATCTGTAATCCCAGCCTCCCAGCATTTAGGAGACTTAGGCAGAAGTATTGTAGGGAACTCAGGACTAGCCTGGGCGCCAAGTGAGTCCCCAGCCAGTAAAAATCTCAGAAAGAAAAGAAAATACAAAGTGTGCCCCCTTCCCTCCAGGTCATCAGAATTCTTACTCCGTTTTCACTTTTAATTTATCGCACATTTTACATCCTACCAGATAACCCTTTCTCAAGAGTAGCTGACACTTTTTAAGAATTCTGAGGTAGGCAGTTAGAAAGTGAATTTCTTCAGAACTCCATGTTCTTGGATTTGTAAAACAAAAATAGGACCTGTGTAGAAACTTGTAGCAGAAGAGTTGACCTCAGCACCTTGGAAGCCAAAGACTAATTCAGATTTAGCGAGAAAACTATTGTTTTTCATAATCTGTTAGGCACAATGCTGATACTTCTAGAAAAATCTACCTCTGTTTTCATAAAAGCCTTGTAGGTAGGTATTCGCCTGCATTTTTCTAAAGATGATATGTAAGCTTTAGAGCAGCAACACCAAAACTCCCACCTAGTTCTCTGCCCAGCCTCAGAGAGCCTGTGCAGTGACCTAGCTGCCCCAACTGTGACAACTTAGAACAACTCCCTAGGTGTCCTCACTTGATCCTCACATTAGGACTATGAAGTAGTCAGAATTAATTCATGCTAATTTTACAGAAAGGTTATCCGAAGGTCACATAAGCACCACCCCAAGCGAGTCTTCAAGTCACAAGTAGTCCTGTTAAGCTCATCTTGTTTCTGTCATCAATTTGGTTATGTGATGCCCTAGGAATGTGGTCTTACTTGTGGCTAAAGAAATTCCCCGTGACTCCTGAGAGATGCCTTGAACTGTACTGGGATATTTCTTGTTCAGAAAGTGTACTGAGTGTCCTTGAGCAGTTGTCGTATGGGTTATTGCTGTGTCTACAACTAAATTCACTGATTTTTTAGAGCAGAAAGAATATATATCATTCTCAAATAAGGAGACTAGAGCATAAAACCTGTGAAAGGAAAGAACGGTTCATGTCATCACACAAAAACTAGAAATCGTTTAGCCATAATACTCATCATAGTCTAGGCAGTTTTAGTTTAAACTTAGAGTTACCATCCTCTTTATAGAAGAGGAAGTTGGGATTGAGAAAGATGAAGTAACTTCATGGCTAAACAGCTAAGTGATGAAGCCGGGATTTGAATCCAGACTCCAAACTCCTCCCACATCCTATTAAAAACTATAATTGGGCTGAGAGATAGCTCAGCAGTGAACTTGCTGCTCTTGCGGAGGACCTACAACCATCCCAGCAGTAACTCTGGTTGCAGGGGATCCAATGCTCTCCTCAGGATGCATGCGCACAGTCTTTAAAGTTAGGATAGCTTGGCATAAATGTAGCACCCCCGTCCTCAGTCACTTCCTGTGAGACCACTCAGATGCTGCCCATTGCTTCTCTTCTCTCATCTGTAAAATTGGAGTGATGAGGGTCCTTCCCTTGAAGTGTGAGCATGCAAATGGGACCATCCTGCATGATTACCCTTGCCCCAGGCTGGCCCAGCAAGCACTCTGTCAACAACTCATGTTTTTGCATGAGTGTGTGCGCACAGGTACATGTGTACATGGGCCAAGGCTGGAGGTCCCCTTAGCTCTTGTTTCTCAGGTGCTGTCCACTCTTGTTTTTTGAGACAGGGTCTCTCACTGACCCGGAGCTCCTGGGTCATTTAGTGCCAAGATCTGCCTGTCTCTGCTGCTCTACTGTCGGGATTACAAGGGTGTGCCACCATGCCCTGCCTTTTACTTGAGTTTTGGGGCCTGAACTCAGGACTTAGACTTAACCAACTAAATCAAGATCATCTGGGTACTTGGAAAACCCCAGTAACAGTTCAATTGCTTAACTTTTTGTGTGAGCGACTACTTCCCCAATCTAACAAGTAAATTCCCTGATGTTAACTTTGTTATTTTGGAGGCCTTTTCAGGTAGCTTTATGGCTTTTCATTGACTCTGTATGTGTGCATGCCTGAGTGTATATGGTGTATTATATTCATATGTACATGAATGTGTATGTATATGTGAATCTGTGTATGTGAGACAGACATTTACTTGTCTCTGGCTCTCAGCTACAGGAAGGATTAGATATTTTGGGATCCATACAATAACACTGTTAGAGCCAGGGCCCCAGCTTCTCACCTGGGTTTCCTTCCAGTAAGCCTCAGATAAAAGTCATAGATGATGGCTGGTGCCCGGTGGCTGACTGCATTCCAGCACTGGATGGTGAACTCATTGGTGGTGAAGTGAGCATTTGGCCTTCTGAAAGCACACTCAAATGGGATTTTTTCAATGCTTGCCAAGACTTGTAATCCTGGAGATGGAAAGAACACATGCTAAGCCTCAAGGGACATAAGTCCATCCAAGCAGATGGCATCCACAGTGGATCAGGATGAGAAAGACGGAGCATTTGCTGTGTAGTGTCCATCTGCGAATGGGGGCTGGAGAGATGGCTGTGTTCAGGAGCACTGACTGCTCTTCCAGAGGACCTGGGTTCAGTTCTGAGCATCCACATGGTGGCTTGCAGCCATTTATAACCACATCCAGGGGATCCGATGCCCTCTTCTGGCCTCACTGGGTAGTGTACATGCGTAAGTGCAGGCAAGACACACAAATAAAATGTAAACACTTTTCAAAAAGGAATCTGCTTCTGAGAACATGATTTTTATGCCTGGCATGATTACGGATGGTCAAGCAATGTGAATGTGTTTGATTCTGTTTCTTAACTCTCAAATCCTTGGGAAAGTTTTTTAGTGAATACAAGAACTTTCAAGTTCTCCAGTCTACCCTGGAAGCCCTAAGACCCAGTTGGGAGGATCATCACCTGAAGACCATCAGGAAGGTTTCTTAAGGTTTGAACAGCTTACAAAAAGGTGGTCTTTGTGTAGTTCTTTGTGTGGTTCTGCTTGTCAAGGGAGATGCTTGACTCAGTTTTCCACTAGGGTACGGAGTGTTCCCTAGGTATCTTTTCATTTTTATGTACCTCAGATTATCCTAGTTTAAAGGATGAGGTCATCAGTAACTGTAGTAATTCTGTCATTTCTTTCAAAAGACACCACCCAGATCCCTACATGTAAAATATAGAAAGACCTCGTTAGCTTAAGTTGTCACCTTAACACAGCATAGAGCCATCGGAGAGGAGAGCCTCACCTGAGAAATTCCAGATCAGATTGGCCTGTGCACCGCGGGTTCTTTTGACCACTAATTGATGGAAGAGGGCCTGGCTGACCATGAGGCTTTGTGCATGAGCAAGTAGCATTGATCCGTGATTCCTGCTACTCTCTCTCTGGGCTGAGTTTGTCCCTGGGTCAGAGGTATAGCTTTGTGGACTAGCAAGCAAGCAAGCCTGCCTTCAAGTCCCTGCTTGAGTTCCTAAACACACTCACTTCAGGGGATTCTGAGTGAGACGGCCCTTCTGCCCGTGCACTCCCTGCTTCTCCTCGTTTCATCTGGGCTGTGACCTCTTGGTACTCCCATCACTAACAGATACAACACACCCAAAATCTGCTTATAATCCGTGTTCTCTCCCTCAGTAATTCTGAAGGGTGTAGACAGTTGCTGTGTCCCTGGGGACTCACACTCTGCAGGAACTGCCTTCCTTAACCTTCTGCCATCCTTAGATATCCAAATTTATTTCATTGGGCCATGACCATTGACTAGGTCTAGTTTTTTACATACGGGCAAAGTCATAGAGTCTACATGCAGGCTTCTCCGTGTGGAGGTCCCTGAGATCCACTGTCACACTGAAGCTTATTAGAACACTGGTGGACTGGCACTGAGATCTTTGAGCAATCTGGCCTTACTCTAGTCTTATACACCAACTTACATTTTCTTTTGCAAACTTACTAGTTGAGTGGTCATTCTCAAGAACAGAGGCAGAAAGCCTGGCTTTGCATCCAGTTCATCCAGCAAGCTCTTGATGAATTTGAGAGGATCGATTACTCTCTTTGGGCCTCGTGTAAGTTGAGTACCGCAGATTCTTTCTAAGGCCACTTTTAACTGATGTTCTCTAATTTCATGAAATATGCCGAGAGCTTTGAGGAAAGATTCTTAGAAACTAAACATATATATAGCACCTTCTTAAAGAGCTTACAATATCTATTAATGTGTATGAGCATTTTGCCTGCATGTACTCATATGTGCACCTGTGTCACGTGCTTGTAGAAGCCAAAAGGTGGTGTCAGGTCCTCTGGACTAGAGTTTTGAATGGTTGTTAGTCGCCATGTGGGTACTGGGAACCAAATCCGGGTCCTCTGCAAGAGCAACCAGTGCTCTTAACCATTGAACCATCTCTCCAGTCCCTACAGTATCTTTAAAATACTATATTCTCTGAGCTCAGTTTTTGAAGATCTTATTTCTAATTATGTATTCATGTGAGGTGGGGGCCTGTGGTGTTGTGTGAGGTGCCCAAAGAGGATGGTAGATATCCTGGAGCTGGAGTTACAAGCGGTTGTGAGCTGCCTGGCATGGGTGCTGAGAACGCAACTCAGATCCTCTGAAAGAGCAGCCAGTGCTCGCCCACAGCTGAGTCACCATTCCAGCCCTGTGCTTCCAATATCTTATTCACTTACGTTAACATTAATTTATGTGGGTGGTATCTTAGATATCATTTATCACTGATATAAGAAAGACTTATTTTAGAATGATTTCTGAATGACAGCATGTGATCTGAACACCTGGGTATATCTAAGGAACTTTAATATTAGTAGGCAGTTTTGTGTTTACTGAGGAATGTGCTTTGAAAACAGGACAACAGAGAGCTCTGGAAATCAGCTTCTAACCAACCGAATTCATTTTTTAAAAACTTTAGTGCCCAAACAATAGTTCAGTGATCTAGAATTTCAGACTTTAGCAGGAAAACCTACTCCCGAGCTGACAAAGGAGTGCATCGTTGTTGGGTAGTAGGCTTCCCAAATACACAAGGTTCGTCAACAAGACACCTCTAAAGTCACACTCAGGGTAGGTGTGAGAGGCCACTTCAAATGGTGGTTGAGGATAAGGAGGGGTCCTGTTTGACTAACCTAAATCTCAGTTGTTATCACTCCATGCTCTCAGAAATTGGGGGAGAGACTGTGCAGTGGGCAGGGGAGGAGCCTCATCTCCCCGGCATGGTTTCTATTTGCCTACTTCTGCTTGGTTTCATTGTTTTAAAATCTCCGGATGGACTTTATTCCTGATATGCATGTGTCCCCACTGTGTGCCCCAGGTGACTCTGTGTGCTCTGGTGGGCCTTCTCATATGACGACTGCTTTCCACTCTCGTCTCCCTCTCTTCTCAGCTCCATGACATGCTGTTCCCTCCAGCAGTCACTAGCAGCTACACATGGACATGGAGAAAGGCACTTACCCATTTCATACCAGTTGCAGGGGTTCAGACTACCAGATGTAGAGTGGTAGATTAATGTTGATTTAGGTCTGGAAGAGGAAAAGAAAGTCACTCAAGGGAACAGTTGGATGACCATTGAGAGAGCTACGGGGGTGACGGAGACAGAGAGGCCCGAGGCGTCGGGTTCCTGTGGCCGCTGCCTCTGCCAGGCACATTGGTTTTTTTGTTCTTTCTTTGGGCTAATAAAATTGGAAAAAGTATGCAGGTACATGTGTGAGCACACTTATGTGTATGTGTGTACAGCTGTGTGGGTATGTATGTGGAAAAGAAATCAAATAGGCTCCTTGGTAACACACATGCCTGAGTTCACACAAGGAAATTTCATTCTGTCATTTACTAGCAGAGCCAAAAGCACAAGCAGCCTACTGCATTACTGGATTAGGGGAGTTCACTGTCTGCACTCCTGGCAGTTACCAGAGTTAAGCCATTTGATAGAATGCAGACTGTGCTGTCATTGAAGCACTTCCCATAGTAGGGGAACAGTGCTAAGCAGTGTTCGTACAACTTGGTACTCATAGGAAGGTTACCGGGAATTGTGTGAGCTACTGGAACAAACCCCCTTTGGATTCTTGAGGGTTGAAATGTGACTGACATCTTCCCCTCTTCCCCTACCCGGGAGCCGGTGTGAGCATCTGTACCTGTGTACCGCGGTGTACCACCCTACTGCGATGGTGAGATTGACCACCGTGTCAACTGGGATGACGTCAGCCACGGCCATGGGAGACGCTCTGATGGACCGAAGAAATCCCTTCCCGGTCTGCTCAGGAGAGAGTGCAAAGCAGCAGCAGGTGAGGTCGGAGCTCCGGCCGACAAAGCGGTGCCGTTCACACAGCCTGCTCTTAGCTACCTCTGAGTCTCTGGAGTGAGCCCGACCTCCCAGTCTGTCCTGTCTTCCCACCAAGTTCATCAAGGAGTGCTCAGCATTTACCATGAACCACTAGTGGCCCAGGCTCCTTTGGAAATAAAATTCCTCATTTGTGAGAGGAATACTTAATTGATAAACAGCAGGAAGAGGTTTTCACATCTTAAAAATGATTCATATTTTAAGACTTATAATACTTGTGATTTTTAACACATTATTACTATTACTATTTATCCGTTTTGAGACAGGGTCACCCCATAGCCCCAGCTGACCTGGAACTCACTATATAGACCAGCCTGGTCTTGAACTCTCAGAGATCCACTGGCTTCTGCCTCCTGAATGCTGGGATTACAGGCATATGCCACCATGCACTTGATAAGTGCTGGGGATCAAACCCAGGGCTTTGTGCGTGCTAGGTGAGCACTACTCTCAGAGCCTCATCCCCAGCCCTCGAGGCCCCTGATTTTACTGCATGCCTGAGATGCTAGATTACTCATGCCCTTAATGAAACAATGCAAAGGAAACACCCCCATCTTGTGGTAATGAAAGGAAATTTTTTTTGTCCTCAAACATTTCAAAATAAAACTCCTGAAAAACAGAACATGCTACATATCACATGTCCTGGTGATAAAAGCAACTTCATGCATCTGTTTTCCAGTCCATAAACTCTAGCAAGGCTGCTGCATTGACTCCTACGTTAGTGTTTTTGGATCAAGGATGCTTAAGCTGACACTGAGACTTTAGTCCCCGGCCCTTTTCGTTTCTAGGGGTTTCCTTCCCAGCAGTATACGCACCGCAATGATGATCCCACTGGGTCCATTTACGTTGTCAACCCAACCCTGGAAAAGAGACCTCTGCTGGTTACAAAATTCCAGGAACTGCTAACTTTTGGAATACCTACAGTCGTGTGTGTGTGTGTGTGTGTGTGTGTGTGTGTGTGTGTGTGAGAGAGATAAGAGAGAAGAATGGGTTCACTATTAATGCTTCTACTAGGGGCCAGGCTGTACACTGAACATTGTACTTGAACATTGTCTCTTGTAATTAACTCTCCAAAGCGAGTCATAATAGACCAAATTAATAGATGAGGCCATTTGAGGGCTGGGTTGCTTTACGTAGGGCCCTATGTTTACCTGGCCTTGAAGCTTCAGAGAGCTGCTGTGAGAAGACAGTACTCAGAGTTCTTTTAGAAGGGCCTAGCAACATGCAGCTATAAGACATTATTCCTAAACTAAAGAACAGCACTGTGACCCTGTTTACCCTAGCAGTTGCTGTACTACCCAACTGGTCATAAAGAACATTCTGGTGTATTTGAACCACGGTGAGAAAGCCACGTACTGCCTTCCATGAGAATTCTGAGCTGAGAGTTGGGACTTATGTAAGACCTCCACTCAGTTCTAGGGCAGTCAGCGTAACTCCCAAAGGGACCTCCTGCTGGGGAAACCCTGAACCAGATGTGGTGCTTCCCATAGCGTAATAGCTCTACAATGTGACTTGTTGCACTTGGCTACACATTCAAAAGAAAAAGAGGAAGAGAAAAGAGATGGGGGAAGAAGAGAAAGGAGGACGAACTGGAACATCAGAAAGAAGCTGGCTTTGAAGGAGCCTGGTCTGCAGCAGAGCAGTGGGGAGGTGATGGGCTCACTGGGAAAGGCTCCTGCCATGTTGCTCCAACGATGGAGGGCCTGATGATGGCGACGTTTAGGTTTCCGCTCTCTTGGTGGACCACCATCTCTCCCAAGGCCTTAGTGTAGGTGTAGGTATTAGGCCGGTCCCCAATCAGCTTGGGAGTGATCTCATCAATGATAGCATCGTCTAACCACCTGAAGTTAGAGAAAACAGGATCTTGTTACATTGGTCACACAACAGAGCAAATAAAACAAAAACCAAGACACACCAGCCATCCAAACTTCCACCTTCTAGCTTGAATTCTGGAAGACAACCCTCCCAGGGTCCCAAGGACCTGTCTGTCCATATTGCTGAGGATGATGGTCTCCTTGCTCCCTTCTACGAAGGCCAAACCTAGTCAGACATCTTCCTCCCACCAAGATACTTCAACAGATACTTGTTTATCTGCCTTGCACGTAACCTCTGCCTCTTCAGCAGGCTCACTAGCACATCCACTGGACATGGTATGTGTTGAGTGCCCAGGGCATGCTCAGTAGCACCGAGCTCCCCACCCCAGGGGCGGCTCCTCCAAGTTGCTGGATTCAGAGCTCCACGCCTTCAGATGGTCCAGTGAGCACTTTCCCCGTCAATCCTGAGACCTGTAGCTTTTAATTTTTGGAAGTTTCACTCCCTGTCTCTATAAACAAATGAACTCTATTTAGTAGACTTACAATCTTTTCACAATATCTATGAAAAGTATTTTGAAGATCTGCTTAGAATCTACGCTGATAACTTGCTAATTGCTGCAAGACTTGCAATGGCTTCTGAAGTCCATTAGGTGGAGCGAGTGCAGAGTTCTGAAGCTGGTCCACCAGGGCGGCTCTTGAATGGTGGCTGCTACGTGGGGGTGACAGACACCACCACAGGATCAGCCTAATTTAAAAAAAAAACAAAACTGCCAGAACCATTTAAATTTTCTTATTGAACCGGGCATGATAGAGCATGTCTTCAATCCCAACACTTGGGAGGCAGAGGTAGGTGGGAGGCAGAGGTAGGTGGATCTCTGTGAGTTCAAGGCCAGCCTGGTCTACATGATGAATTCCAGGCCAGCTGGGGCTATAGGGAGACCCTGTCTCACAAAGACCAAAGAAAAATGTATTTCTTTACATTTCATGTGTTTCAGTGTACTGCTTGCAGGAAAGTAGGTGCACGCATATGTAGTGCCCACAGAGGTCAGAAGAGGGTGTTGGATCCCCCGGAACTGCAGTTAGAGATGGTTGTTAGCCACCCTGTGGTGCTGAAAACCGAACATGGGTCCTATGCAAAGAGCAGTCAGTGCTCTTAACTGCTGAGTCATCTACCCAACGTCCTGAAAATTGCCAGAACCATTTCAATAATTCTATGTTGATCTACACTTCTCTAAGACAGTAACACAACTGTTGTCAGTTAAATATGTAATAGCTTATATGTAACAGGCAATTGAACAATTGGGTTAAATTACTGATACAGTTAAACATTTTTAGGCTGCCTATGTTGATACAACCCTTTTTCAAAAGAACTTTTGTTTGCTGTGAGGGGCTGCGCCTATGTCATGGTGAATGTGTGGCGTTAAGAGGACACCTTGGAGTTGGTCCTCCTTCCACCATGTGGTCTCAGCGTTGAACTCAGGTCCTCAGGCTTGGTGGCAGGTGCCTTTACCCACTGAGTAATCCTGTCTGCTGGTCTTGTTCATGCAATTCTTAATGTGTCTGGTGCATGTATTCCTAATTTCTAGGAGAAAGCATAGATACCCTTTGTAGAAAACATGGGCAGTTACTAATTTGATTCCACAACAACCTGAAATGTTGTGTTTCAGATTTTTTCAGAATCATGACTGAATTTTCAGTGTTCTTACTGACATTGCAGTAGAATATGAAGACTGGCCATAATGTTTTCATTTTCCTTTTATCAATGCTGAATATATACTAGACACTTAAATGCCTTTTAATTTGGGTTGACTAGGGAAAGACAGAGAAGTGCCTAGAATTCAAACAACTTCAAACAGAGAGAGAAATAACGGCTATTAAATCTAGGACCACAGGGCTGGCGTCTCAGTCCATGGGTAAAGTACTTGCCATGCATCTCCAGAACACACATGAAAAGCCAGGCCAGCATGGCAGCTCCTTCATTATCCCAGCGTCGGGGAGGCAGAGATGGGAGCCTGGAACAAGCTGGCTAGACTAGTCGCATCAGCCCTCACCTTGGTATATAAAACGCAGAGTGACTGAGACAGGGCGTCACCTTAGGCCTGCTCTGACCATCCACACCCTGGCTGTGCGGAACGTTCATTCTCTGGCCAGCTGCCTGGGTGTTGCCCTCAAGGCCATGCTGATGTTGCACCAGGTTAGTCTTCACCCCTCTCCAGACAGGCACATTTGATGTTGACAATGTGTTCTTAAGCCACATTGTATAAACTTCATCATAGTGTGATCCTAAGTTGTGGGCTTTTCCTGGTTGACATGTACCTGCAGCACACCAGTGCAGTGGGCTGAAGACAGGGACAGGTGAGCCTGTCCTCTGAGAGGAACTCGCTCCTTAAAACCCTGTACTTAGTGTCTGAACACAGTCTGGGGGTGGGGGGAGGATGTGGCATGACAAGTCCTTCACTTTGGGGAACTTCTGCTCCTAACCTGTTCTGTGGTAAACTCTCAGAGGCCTCCAACTGCACTGCCATCTCGTAGGTGTCAGAGGGATGGACAGGATGAGGCCCTGGGAACTTGGCACTGGGTCCTGAATCAAACCGAGTAACTAAGAAAAAAACACCATGAGAGGGAAGTGACAAACACACTGATTCCATCTTCTGGGGCTTTTTATAGACACCCCTGAATCATCTAGGGCATCAAACCACACCTGCCTCTCTTCCACCTCTCTTGAGAAGACTCCATAAAGGTCCTCTAGATGACCTTCATTCTTTGTAGTGGAGACTTTTAAGCCACAGGTTAGAATATCCACTCTCAGAGCTGTGGAGAAGGAAGTTTTGTGCTCTGAAGGGAGTAAGCCCCTAATTTAGTGCCAGCTTTTCAAGGAGTAGATTTTAAATGCAGACACAGTATTGCAGAAAATTTGAATGTGCTGTGCACAGTCGTCTTTATGCCATAATCTTTTTATGTGGATTTAAAAAGACCCAAGGTCAAGCTGTTGGAGCCAGATAAGAAACAGACATAAACTTTTTATGAGACTATAGCCATGTTTTATGAAGCAAGAGGTTTTTGTTGATTGGCAATAAGAAAAAGCAGACTAGGAAGCACTCGGAGGGGACTGTCCCTAGTGTCCACAGACCCTTCCATCCACGCTGGAGCAGCTCTGACACTCCATTCTTCATGATGACCATTTCATGAACTGCTTCTAAATATTCCCATCACTGATGACTATATAAATCTGCCCAACGTCAGAACTGTAAGGTTAGCTCTGTGGTGGTTAGTGCTAACTGGCAGCTTGACAGGCTCTGGAATCACCTGGGAGATGGGCTTCCAGGGATTGTTGATATTGGGTTGGTCTCTGGGCCTGTCTGTGAGGGATCAAATTGACCAGGTTGCCTAAAGTGGAGGCCCGGAAAAGTGGGAGGCTCCATTCATTCCTGGGGCTGGGTTCCCAGATCAAACATGACACAACCCAAGCTGGGCAGTCTTCATTCTCCTCTGCCTGCTGATCATGGGCACGGTGTGACCAGGTCTCAGACTCCCCTGCCGTGATGGACTGTTCTAGAACTGCGAACCAACATTTAGACTTTTCCCTTGGGTGGCTTTAGTCGGTGTTTCACCATGACAGGAAAAGTAGCTAAAACTGGCCCTCTGCATTGACAAAGCAGCATGGGCTCCAAAGGCTAAATGTGCTCCTCCAACTCATGGAGCCGGTGAGCTATGCAGCTGTAAGTTGAACCCATGTCAGTCCAACTCCGAATTTTTTCTCCTAAATGTTTACACTCTGTGTTATACTTCTTTAATGTAGTGACTGAAGTGAAAACACTTACAGCACTGTGCCCCTGCCATCTTTAGCTACGTGACAAAATATTTCCTTAGGAATTCTCAGGGCTGGGGATATAGCTCAATGGAAGAGTGCCTAGCATGCACAAGGCCCTGGTCCAATTCCTAGTGAGAGAGAGAGAGAGAGAGAGAGAGAGAGAGAGAGAGAGAGAGAGAGGGAGAGAGAGAGGGAGTTTCCATCTTCTTCCACTGTATTGGAGAAGGGACATATAGACAGGGACCATTTTTGGGAGGTGGGGGATTTTCTCTCTTCCCCCACTTGCAGACAGGCTAAGCATTTTTCCAAAGCTCTTGGCTTCCAGAGTGTAGCACCTCATAATTTCACTAATGGATAAGCACAAAGAAAGCCATCATCTGCCCTCAACTTACTCCATGGAGTCAATAATCTTTCTGGGCTCCACAGGGCACGGATAGATGACTTCATCAATGTGCGCCAGGTTGCAGTTAGCAAAGGCAGTGGAGATATGGATGAAGGCCTCGAGCTTCGGCATCTGGCTGGCCATGAGAAGGAGCTGCTGGGTGGCGATGACGTTCAGTTGCACAGCTTCTCTGTGAGGGACAAAGCAGACGGAGGGAGGTCTCTCGGCATCCTGCCTCGCTGTGCTACAGGACGTGACTGCACTTACCCTAGTACCTGGATTACACACCATGGCTATACCAACCTAGTACCTGCTGTACCATGCCAAGGCTCTACCTACGTGAGCAACTAGTGTTCCATGCCATGACTGCACTTACCAAGCAACTGGCATACCACCCAGTAATTGTGTCTACTCCCAGGAACTGGTATGAACTACTTTCACTTATTCCAATAATACGTCAGAGTTTGGTGGCCGCATCATGGGACAAGAACAGAGTGAGCCACTAGCTGTGGAGATGTGACAGTCGTGATGTGCTGACAGTGTGTGGGGTGTCCTAGTCCATGAAAAACAGCACGCTGTGTCTAGAGGTCACACAGCTCTAGTCTTAAGGTGGAAGGAAACCACAGTCCTCTGAACTGATCAAGTGAACACTGAAAGAACCAACCCTAAAAATGAGGACTTCATTCAGTGCGTTGGAAACTGCAGAGAAGAGGGCTGGGGGGGCACCACAGGTTTGTGAAGAAGCACTAGAAGCTGTTACTGGAAGGGTTCAGGACAGGCATGAAAACTGACATCAGAATGCTACACTGCGGCTAATGGTGTAGAAGCTGCATAAACAGTTATAAACTCTTCCATCGCTTGTTCAAGGGCTCTGCACTTTATCCAGTGCCAGGAAACCTGTGAATCTAAGTCAGTGCAGAAAGAGAAAAAACTGTAATCACACAGACACACATGCACACACATGTGGACACACACTCATACATACACATACATACACAAAAATGCACACACACTCATACATACACAAAAATGCACACACACTCATAGACACACACACACATGCACAGAGACACATATATACATATAGAGACACACCAAGACACACACACATACAAAAATGTACATGCATGCATAGACACACACATGTACATACACCGACACACAGAGACACAAATACATACGCACACACATATATTGCATGCACACATACAACTATAGGAAGGCAGTAGGAGCATACCTCAGATGGGCATCAAAGCGCACGGTGGCTGCACAGTGGAAGATGATGTTGGTACAGGACAGGAGTTCCTGCATGTCCTCCTTGCTAATGGCAAAGTCACGCTGATTGAGGTCTGCAGAGATGGGTCTGATCTTCTCATGCACATTTGGACACATTTCTTTGACTTTCTCGAACAGCTGAAACAGAAGCCAACAAGCCACATGCCCTGGTTTGCAGAGATGCTTCATTGCGACCCCCAAAGGTGGCATTTAGTTGTAGTTCTGGTGTCTGCTGAGGGAGGCGTCCATGTGGTCATGAACCACCCACTTTACTTCCTATCATTTGATGTAATTTCTGATCCTCTTAACTTGAGAACGATTTGGAAAAAGCAGGTCCAATACCCAATCGGGTGTGCGCATGAACTCTGCCCAGCGGGTGAAGGTGCGGCTGCCACTTTTGACCTGACTTCCTTCTCCACTTTAGTTTCCAGTTTACACATGGAGATAGTTTCCAATTTTGTCTAATTTTCGGTGCAGAATTATCTGACTTTACTAATCACCGGTAAAGCCACTACCTGGTCCAACAGGAGCAGCCTGCTAAGATGTCTTAGAATCACACGATTGGAAAATAAAACATCAGGCGATCTTGTAACGAGTAAAACAAATTTTATATCATAATCTAATATAAACAGCAGTTAACATCAAGCATTATATGAGCTGATGCATTGTTTTATTGGATTTTAACTGATTTTGTTTCCTAATTTATTTATGAAAAGAGAAGGGAGGACGTGGCAATTTTAGGGTTACTACAGTTATTCCAGTGGGTCGGGTTCTCTGCTTTTCCCTCCACACAGAGATTCTTAGATTAAATTAGTATTTTCTGGGGTTGGAGAGACAGTTCAGAGGTTAAGAACACTGGCTGTTCTTGCAGAGGACCCAGGTTCAATTCCCAGTACCCACATGGTGGCTAACAACCATCCTAACTCCAGTTCCAGGGGATTCAACACCCTCTTCTGACCTCCACGGGTACTGCATGACACAGGGCACTTACACATATGCAAGCAATACATGCATGCACATAAAAAATGTTTAAAAATTAGTATTTTCCATTGTGTTGAAAACACCATTTTAATAAAAACAATCTTGGTTCCGACCTATTTTGATGGGATGGAATTTTCATAGAGTATCCATGTGGCTAAAGGTTTGGCGTGGTGAAAAGCAGTGGAAATCAGTCTCTGGTTTTTAAACATAGCGCAGGAACAGAGACAGGTCCATTCTTGTGTTCTGCAGACCACATCTCTACACGCTCTGTTTGTAGCACTGGCCTCCTTCCCTCTGCTAGAGATCTAGGAGGCTATATAAAACATTGACTCGGGTGGGGGTATAGCTCAGTTGGTACAGTGCTTGCCTAGCATGCACAGGGTCCTGGGTTTGATTCCGAGGCTCTGCATGAAACTTACACCTGTAATCCCAGCACTCACATTCCTGGTCACCCGCGGCTACATAGGAAGTCCGAGGCTAGCTTGGTCTGCATAAGACCTTGACTCAAAACAAAATAAAACAACCAGTGCATGAGATAGCAAAGTTACATCTCATCTGCACCAGGTAATAACATGTTCAAAGGCATCCTGAGAGCTGTGGGAAGGTGGCAGAGCAGGGACCCAACCACAGGCAGTCAGGCAAGGTCCACATCTCTGTCCCTGACATCCCACTTTCTACACGGTTGGGTCAGTCCGTCAGTGGGTGTTACAATTCTGAAAATAGTATGGGAGCTAAGTCAAGCCTCATTGTTTTCTCTTAGACATCTGGAATAAAGTTGATAAAATGCTCTGTGTGCCACCTCAACAGAGAGGGCATGCTGGCCCTTCTGGAAAGATCTTAGCAAGTCCAGTCTTGATCAATCATAAACACACTAAATGTTACCTTTTATAGCCTTTCCCTCTTGATAGTTCTTTTAGTTGTCAAGGTTATGAGTCTGTAAAATGTTTATAACCCCCCCCCCAGAGATAACTGAATTTGTATAAGCCCTCTTTTGAGTCTTTATGGTAGAATTTCTTTGCTGTGAACATCTGTGGTTCTGAGGCCTCTGTGACTTTGGAGAGGTACAGGTGTTGGGTGAGGGATGGAGGCATCACACTTGTACACTGCTTTTGAAAGAATTCAGGTTCTGAACTTGGACTCCTACAATGATGGCCCAGGTGACTGCACAGCCTCACATGGGGAGGCATCCAGAGGACTGGCTGTGCTTTCTGGGTATCAGGAGGCAGAAGGCGGATCTCAGTTTAGGGCTAGCTTGACCTGCATAGTGAGTTCCTGAACAGCTGGGGCTCTCGGGAGACTCTATCTCAACAACCCCCACCAAATTAATAAAAAATTAAATAGAATAAATGCCACTCATGCCATGGTATCATCTGTGACCTTGGAGAACCAGAGATTAAGTACATCAAGCTATTCTTAAGAACAGTTTTTCAGTTGTCCAAACATTAGTTCACTTTTCTTAAGAATCCATAATAAATGCTAATGACAGAATGTTCAGTTCCTTATCTTGTTTATCTGCACTACAAAGAGAGTTCCATAGGGTCCTTTGGGAATAAGAAAGCAGACAAGGGGTTAGCCCAGGAGACAGGTCATGCCAGAGGGGGAGAGATGCTGATGCACACACTACTCCTGGCTGACAAAAGCTTCACTTCTCCATGATTCTGTCACCAAGGAGGCAAGCTCTGAGGGGAAGCCACAGTGGCACAGGGCCTCGGAGAGAATGGCTGCCCTCCAGCTCTGCTGTGTTCACCTCCTGACACAGATGACACAGCCATGGGGGTGGATTCATTTCTCATCTGTGACGTCGTAAGAGTAGACACTTCACAAGGATTTCTGGCAGTAGAAGTCGGGCCCTTGACACAGTGCTTGTCCTTCGTAGGCCCTTGACACAGTGCTTGTCCTTCGTAGGTCCTTGGTAACAGGAAAATCTCTTTTGATTCCAGTGTTCTTTATTTCCAAAAGTTTCTCTCTCTCCCTCTCCCTCTCCCTCTCTCTCTCTCTTTCCCTCTCCCTCCCCACCCCTCTCACCCCCCCACCCGCTTGTTTCTCTCTGTGTATGCTGAAAACACTTTGGCTGCCCTGAATAACTGGCCAACAAAAAGCATCAGCCACACTTTTAGAAGTCGGCCTTTTATCAGAGAAGCCTCTTTGTACAATTGGTGGTGGTCAATAGAGAAACTCACAACTTGTCCAAGTGCAGAGAAGTGTCTGTGGGGTGCTCAGCCACAAATGAGACACCTGTGTCCTACCCCCACCCCAACGCTCAAGGGCCTCTTAGAAGAGAGGAATTATAGGAGCCAGAGGTGGGGGAGAATGAAGGAACCAGTATCTTCTGGACGTAGAAGACCACTATGCTCAGGAGCTCAGCCACTGTATAGGATCAAGCCGGTCAACGTTACCGCATGGAGTGGGGGATGGGGTTCATGAGACCCCGTCACTAACTGGGAAGCCATTGACAGCTGAAGACTTCTAGGGAAGGGAGCGTCAGTTTTCTTTAAGGACGTGGTCTCCAGTGGACGGCCCCACATCCAGTAGTATGCCGCAGCACAATTTGGAGTTGATGGGTTATTTAAAAAAAGAGGACACAATATTGGGGTGGTGTAGGAAGGTTGGGGTGGACGGGGAGGAGGTAAGGGGAGTTAAGTGGGTGAACATGACCAAAAGACACCTAGGAAATTCTCAAAGAATTAATGAAGATGGTTTTACAGGCCGCACTTGTTAGTCACAGGAGATCTGTCATGCTGTAAAGTCTGTATTTCTATTAGTTAGTCCACATTTATAGGACTCTTGCTGGTATTTATTTTGGCCTGGTTAGGGATTGAACCCAGAGTGTCACACACGACAGGCCAGCCCTCTGCCACCTAAATGCATCCCGAACCTTGAAGACTCTTTGCTGTTTACGGGATTGTTTTGGGGTGCAGAAAAGACAGCGGTGTAATAAAACAGGCATGGAAGTTTCAGATACCAATCTCTCTTCCCAGTCATCTGTGCCTCATGTAGAGACTTAAGAGAATTCAGTGCTGTCAATCTTAAATTCATTGTTGGAGGAGAGCAATTCAGCTTTCACGTGGGCTGGGCATGGAGATGCTGTCGTGTGTTTACAAAGCTGATGACATTAGCAGTGTTAGATTTTTCACCTTCCGCTTTTCGGTTCAAAGTTAGTGTTTTTATGACAAATAACTTTATCTAGCCCCTGCAAAATATACACATTTGTCAAAGCACCATTTTATACTCTGTAAGTATGCAAAAATTTAAGTGTATTTCATTATTCTGGGCCACACAAGACTATTTTTGTGCAAATACAATACACTTAGTGCATATTCAAAGTGAGTATTTTTTCCCAGTTAATTTGTTTAAATGATTCAGTCTGCCCATCAGGGACTGATTTAGCAAACGTCTTCTAGGAATTGCTGAACAGTGAGTCTTCAAAGGATCCAACAGTGTAATTCACCAAGTATAGTCTCCAGTGCCTTAAGCAAGCAGATACTGTGAGCTGAGGTCGTGGTTGTCAGCCCCACCTTTCTGAACACCCTTCGTATGTTCATCTGCTTCAGGGGCAGCTGGAGGCTTGTTGAGTAACCTCCATTCTTCCACAGACGCTGATGGGGTGTTCAGTGTAACCTGCCAACTCGACCTTTGGAAATCCTCATGCTACCCTGAAGGATGGCCTCACCTCCCTCCCTCCAAAACTGTGACTTTTGCTTGGACCTCCTTTGTTCTAAACAAGTCCTGGATAATCTCTTAGGAAGCACACCTGTCTGGGGACTCCAAGCTCACAGGAAAAGCCCAGCCACCTTGTAGATTTGGAGCACATCATCACTCTTCATTGGCTAAATCCTTTCAGAGGTACCTCATGGCTTGGGCTGTATCTTTCAGGCATGGAGAATGTCTTCCTGATATGTTCTGAAGGAGTTACTCAAAATGCATCCCAGGGGCTTGAGGTACTGAGCAAATCCCCATGGGACATGAGAGGCAGGACTCTGAAATTTCTCTCTGAGAATTTCATTTCACAGGGGGATGTGGAGAAACGCCACACCTGATAGTGGGAAGAGCCACACGAGCGTGTTTAAGGTCAGACCACACTGCCAAGTGCATGGACATGAAACCAGCCTCTCCACGTTGGCTGTTGAGATGATGGAACCAAGTTCATGGTTCAACATTCATGGTCAGATGCTCAGCAGCTGACTCGGGACCCCGGGGACCCTGAGCTGGACAGCTCTGCTCTGAGGCTGTCACACGTTCAAGCCACCACAGACCTGGTGCTCTTTGCTGAGACATTCCTCAGACTTGGAGAAAAGAAAATTAAAACCTGATGAATTCCTGGAATCACATTTTCAACAAAATTAGCAAAATGTTTGGTGCTGATAAACAGTTCACAAATTAAAGTGAACTGAACTTACACTTGTTGTCGTGATCAAGAACCTAGAGCTGTTCTACCTCAGTGCCTTACTATCTCCAAAGAAGACGTCTCTCCCCGCTGCTCTAGTGATGTATTTGGAAAAATGAAAACTGTTTACTGTTAAATTTCTTCAAAGTGTTTTTTCTTCAATATTATTGTTGTTGCTATTAGAAAATAACAAAAAGTAAAATGAATATAGGATGGTGTCATCACTTAGGGTTATTAGTTGATATTATAGCAAAGACAGTTTACACCTTCTTTGGTTTTGGCTGTAATAAGCATGTCCTGTGCCGTGTATTTTATGAAGCATGATTTCACGCCTGCAATAGTAGTCCTTCATGTGTACACTGTTGTCTAATCAATCCCTCCATCTAGAAAGGATAGAATCACAACAGAGTGCATGTGTACACTGTCTCTATGTCTTTGGTTATTTCCAAGAAGCTCCCCTTTATTTATCCCAGTGAGAAAGTCCTCAAGAATTGACTGAATCCAGAATCTTCTCTGCCACTGGGAGTTTCCTTTAAATTGCTTAGACAATACTTAAGACATTGCACCATTAGTAAGAAAATTCATCTCCTCCTCTGGTTCTCTGGCCACTGGATTAAAATTTTCTTCTTCTGAGTACCTCCTGTTTAATCTCTCTCTGAGAACAGGGAGACAGGAAGCGAAATGTGGGGGCTGTGTGCAACCCTGAGGGAGCAGCCAGGAGCAATGTGTGAATTTCAGGAGTCAGAACAAGTGCTACCTGAGCCATAGTTCTGGGTTTAATGGGCAGTCAGGGACAGACTGGTAACATACCTGCGTATCATAAAGATCTTCTGAGCCTCACACCTCTGACCCAATTTAGCTACATTCTGGAACACTATGGTTCCTACAGTGGGTCATGCCATGGGCTGGGGGGTGACCTGCTGGCAGGACACTGCTCTCATGGGGCACCGAGTTTGACCACTACAAACCATCTTTAAATGAATTTTTTAAGCTACATGATGGCTCAACCGAAGGAAAAGACCCAAGTGTGAGTCGCCATGTTTGCATCAGAACAGCAGCGAAATGTCAGCTCTAGACGAGGCCTTGATTCACTCGAGACTCTAACCCTGACAGGAACATTCCTCAGAGTAAGACTGGAACAGTGTGGAGGGTCACACAGAGAGGCCAAGTTTAGTTGCTGGAGACCACTGGGAACCACTGCACAGGGAGAGGCTGGGGAGGGAGGTTTGAGAAGGGTCGTCTGGGATCAAAGCTTCTAAGCATGGGACTGAGGAGATGGCTGAGTTAAGTGCTTGTGGCACTAACATGAAGACCCGAGTCCCATATACAAGTCAGGCCCATGGAACCCTAGCACTGGGGGGCAGAGACAGGTGGATACCTAGAATTCACTGGCCAGCAGTTCAACCAAAATGGTGATCTCCAGATTCAGTGATGTCCCTGTCTCAAAAACTAAGGTGGAGAGTGATGGAGGAAGACACTCAGTGCCAACCTCTGGCCTCCTCATGTGGCCGCACAGGTCAGCACACCTGCACACACACGTGCACATACCACACACCACCATGCAAATTTAAAAGGCAAGGGGAAGAGCTGAGGCAGCATGAGCTATGCTAAGAAATGACTTTTTAAAAATTGCTTGAACTAGTTCCAGTCAGTGCGGCCAGGCCTGGTGCTGACTGGAGCACAGCAGGTTCTGTCTTTGTTCATATGTTTTTTTAAAAAAAAATTGTTTATTTTTATCTCCATGATAGTTTTTCCTGCATGTATGTCAGTGCACCCGTGTCATGCAAAGCCTTTGGAGACCAGAAGAGAGCGTTGGGTCCCTTGGAACTGGAATTAGGGACGGTTGTTAGCTGCCATTGTAGGTGCTGGGAACTGAAATGGGGTCCTCTGGAAGAGTAGCCAGTGCTCTTAACCGCTGAGCCATCTCTGCAGCCCCTAGTTTATATGTTTTGATTCCAATTTGGAGGCGGCAGAAAAGGTATGGCTTGGTCAGTTCCAGCCATGTGGACCACTGCTACAGGGTGACTGTTTAAGGGAGTGTGCCCATGGAGCTTTCACTTCCTAGTAATTTTGCAATCTTAATTGAAGAATGCTTGAGAGCAAAGAAGTTTTGGGAGCGGCAAGCACGGCCGCAATTCCTCAAAGGGGTTTTCCGAAGCTGTAACATTTTAATTACCCCATGTTCTTCCCTACAATGTGAGACTCTCAGGCTGTTTTGTTGATCTTACTCATTGGTCACATGTGACTGATACTTAATAGACACCCGACCATTATTTCCTGAAGGACTGAGTATGGGACACTCAGCTTTTGGATCTTATCACTGAGACACATCCATCATTCCCATCTTCCTGCTGTGCAGCCAAGAATGAAGCTCAGAACACAAAGGGAGGGCATTTTCCCTAACTGCCACAGCAGAGACGATAAGACAGAACCTTCCAGAAAGCAGGGCCATTGGCCACAAAAAGTGGGGGGAAAGAGGCTCATTCCAAAGGGTCTAGTCAGAGGCCAGTGAGCCCACCTCATTTCCCGATGCAGCCTTGTCAAGGAGCCCACTCCGCCAGACAAGGCGTTAGCGCTTCTAACGGTTATGGTCCAGTGCTGCCTGCCACCTCTTCCATTTTAAGTAGGTTTCTTTAATATTATTTATGAAGTAGTAGTCATCTTGTCTCTGTTCTGCTGCTGTACATGAAGGCTCAGTTCTGAGACTACCAACCAGAGGCTGGCATTTCTGCACTTGTTAGGAGAAGTAGTCTGCTCCTCAGCTCCATGGACTTTAGCTTAAGAATGGCGTGTATGCAGGCAGCAGGAGCCTGGGAAGCTGATGTGAAGGTAGTGTTGGTTTCTGCGTGGCTGCCCACCTATGTATTTTTCAGCTATGGGTGATGTGGTTTAGTGTCAACGATGCAGACTGGATGGACAGGAATGATGGACTCTGATTCAGCCTGGACCAGAAACCCTCCCATGTAATCACTTCTGTCTTTACCGACTGAATAGGTGTCCTCTGCTGAGACCTTGATGGCCTGGAGGCCAGGGGTGAGATAGAGCAGTCTGTCCGTTAACCAACTTGTTCTTAATAGGTAAGTGCTACATCTTCTACCAGCTGAACTCACTAACTGTGGCTGCTGGCCGTGAGGGAGGGTGGGGACTGCCTGTTTCCACACATTACTGTAATCCCTATAGGACAGCGACAACAGCTGTCCCATGTGGACGTGAATACATATGTCACAGGTTTGTGAACTCAGAGATTAAGACCACGTAAGAGCATGGCATTGTGGTACAGGCCTGGAATCCCAGCCTTCAGGAGCTGAGCAGGTATAGCGTGAGTCTGAAGCTAGCCTGAGCCACAGAGCAAGTCCCTGTCTCAAACACAACAAGAGTAAAAAAGTACTTCTTACACATTTCCACTTTTATCTTTGATGCCTGTATTTGATACAAGTGGGGAACGGGTTCAGGCGAACCGAAGTCTAGTTTTAGGGACGATGAACAGAAGAACTTGTCTGGGTTAAAGAACTCAGAGACGACTGATAATATCTTCATAGTATGCAACACATGACATCTCATTTAACCCTCACAATTCCCTGTGAAATAGCCAGTGTTCTTTGATCCACTGCATAAAGGAAAATAAGACCTAGGTAGGTAAGGCAACCGCGGCATGCCAGGCACTGCTCCCTGATACGGGAAGGAGTGGGTGAAGCCAGGTCCAGAGCTCTCCTCTGACCTATGCTACTGCCTGCACCAATCCAGGAACTGACCTAACAGTGACCTGTTACTCAGTACTTACACTGTAAGTACCACCAACCATGCATAACCTAGCTGTGAGACACAAGGGATTAAACAAGAATCCAGCCTAGACCATATTTGTGGCACCAAGAAAGGGCTGGGCTCAGGCAGAGGTGTTGGGAGTTAAGTAGCAAACAAAGCACATTCAAAGTTAAGGGTCGCCCCCGAGTGACCCATTTCTGCCAGATCCCCCCTGATGGTTCCACAGTTCTCAGAAGGTCTCAGTCACGTGGAGAACAGGCACCAAACTTGAACCCTCCTGCCCCAGGTGGAGTCACAGCACCCTGCCCTCTCTGGGGTAAACACCACCCGTGGGTGCTGCCTCGATGGCTCCTTTCTGTGGTTCAACTCGCAGATGGGAGATTACCTCAGTTTCTCTCCCTGTGGCTGTGACAAAATACCCTGAGAAAGGCCACTTAAAGGAGGAAGGGGTTCACGGTGGCTCACAGTTCATGGTACAGTCAGCCCTGGCTGGAGGGGCAGGGCGTGGGAGCTTGAAGAAGCTGGTTACACTTATAACTGCATCCAGCATCATGGCAGAGATGAAGGAATGAATGATTCTTGTGCTAGTTCAATTTCTCCTTTTTACATTCCAGAATCCCAACCCTGGGAACAGTGATGCCCACATGGGGGGTGGGCTTTTCCCCTCAACCAGCCTACTCAAGATAACCCCCGAAAGCAACCAGCCCAGAAAATTTCTACAGGCGTTCTCAGGAGCTGGTCTGCTAGCTGACTTTAGATCCTTCCAGGTTGGTGACACTAGTCCATCACAGAGCTATAAAGAGGCAGGAATGAAGTCACAAGGCATCCCCCAACGCAGAGCCCTTCCTGGAGACTTACCTTACTGTTGAGGATCTGGACGACCCTTTCCTGTAGCGTTTGGCTGGCCTTGGGTCGTACAAGGATGTAGATGACCTTCAGGTGCGGGCTGGTACGGATCAACTTCTCCATCAGAACCTTGCCCAGGAAGCCCGTGGCCCCCGTGATAAGGATGGATTTGTTGCCATAGAAAGCTGCGATCACAGACATGGTCCCTCCTTTTCTTTTGGATGCCTTTGAGAGGTTCCTAAAGAGGAAGGAAAAAAAAACAAACAAACAACCAAAAGGTTATAATCTCAGAAGTTCTAAAACATGTAGTTGCCTAACTTCAATCTAGGGCTTCCAGAAGGTTCTGAGTGGAGGAGACAGTTGAGGAGCTACAGGCTTCTGACAATCCGGACTCGCCCTAGTCAGCATTCACCGAGCTTGGTCTACATGCCAGACCTTATGCAGAGACAGCGGGACGAGGTGAGTGAGACACGGTTCCTGGCTGTGAGGAACGACATGTCCTACGTCTAAAAAAGACACAGACACAGCAAGAGACCTTGACTATCATCTGGTAAGTCAGAAACACTGGTGCACAGACCCAGGCTGAGGAGCCCCAGGGTGTTAGGGTGCTGTGTGCAGGTGGCAGTGTCTGTCGACAGCAACCTTGTACAGAAACTCAAAGGCAGGACTTCAGTGGCCCCCAGTTGAGGGAGCAGTGCTCACAACAGCTTCCATGTTTAAAATTATGATGTACTTAATGTTCCCACTTCAGATTTATCTAGCAACGACGCTGGGGCCAACAGCCGGTCTCCTTTCAAGTACCTGTGGCCTCGCTACCTGCCATTTCTAAGTTTACTTGCTTTTCTCTTCCCTGGCATTCAAATGGGCAGCTGTCACTTCCTGCAGATGCTGCTCTGGAGGTTTCGCCATGGCACACAACAAAGGTGGAGCATGCTGACAAGGGAAGCCTGAAAGCACGGGCTTTGGGATACCCCAGAAGAGCAGCAGGCACAATGGCATCTAAGGGCCCCACATGAAGAATCACAGGAAAAGAGCTGACGAGTTGGGTGAGGACCAGAGGCACCATGGGCTCTGTGGCAGGGTACATAAGGCCTCTCGTGGACTGTAGAAGAGCAGTCAGGTGCTCCATCCTACACACCAACAGTGGGAAGCCAGCTGCCTACTTGGCTAGGCTGGGGACTCATGGAGAAGAGAGCTCCAGTGACTGGCCCTCACACTCCTCCTTAGGAAGAAGATCAGGGACAGGAAAGAGAAAGGTCAGCAGTCTGTCTCCTTAACTCCGGTCAACACTGCTCTGCTGGTGACTCCGGAAGGGTGATGCGTCTCGTAGTTATATGCTCTGTTTGGTTTTGAGAATTTTGTGACCTGGAAGAACTCTCTCTCTCTTTTTTGTGGAATTCATTCATTCATGAATTTTCTGGACACACAATCCTGACCTCTCCTATGGCAGGCTGCCTGGCAAATTCTGAAGATGACTAACAGGTGAACAAACTTCAAGGTCATGGCTGTCACAACAGCAGGGGGACATTGACAGACTGTGACAAACAGCCTGAGTTCAAAGTGGGATCCATCACACGTCACACTGAAATAAGCAAAGCTGTTCATTTTGGGAATCAGGATTCCAAGTCCCATTATCTGCTTGCATAGAGCTGTCGTTAAAGCTCCTTGATTCAGGGTCGTTGTGAGACATGCCATTTGGAAAAGCCCACTGCCATCTCCTGCAAATGTTAATGATTCCTTTCACTTTAAAATCCTGCCAGTGAAATCTCAAAATTTATCACTTGTAAAAATGATAGAAAATCCTTGCTTTGCTTGCCTTGAAGCTTGAAGAAAACTGTTACCCAAATCCAGAATTGTTAATATCTGGAAAAAATACAGTAATGAAAATGTAGATCAGTAAACGTATCAATTCTAAGGATGACTGACTAAAACCAAATTCCAGTTCTGATGTGTATGAGCTTTGTGCCCTTAGTAAAACTGTTAATTTCTCTATACTTGAGTTTCCTGATCGATAAGGAAAAAGTATCATTTAAACAGGGTTGTGGTAAAGATGAAACAAGTCAATACATGTAAAACCCCTAGAAATATAAGTCGCCTACATGCCCAAGTATCACCTAACAGTACAGCCATTGGTTTTATTTCTTTGTGGCTTCTGCCTTTTCTTTTGGACATTTTATTATTTTGTGGTTCTGGGGATTGAACCAGGGTATTGCACATGGGAGGCAAGCTCTATCAATGAACTACACTCTCCACTCTGAATTTACTTTAAATTACCAGTCTGAAGGATTTTGCACAGCCTCTTCTGAAAAGGTAGGGAAGACAATTCAAACTCAACCATAAGAACCAAGTAACGAATTTTCACCAAACATTGCTTGATTTGAGGGAAAATCTTGCCTATTTCTTGTATATAAAAATGCATAGGCACCAGATCCTTTAAGGCATTAGGCAGGAAAATACAGATAGAAAATAAGTTTTGAGATTCAACTGTTCTGAGTATGTCGGGGAGCTTGTGTGAAGGAAACGCATGTGTAGATCCAGCTTTTAGGAATGCAGGCATACTGATGAGGTATTCTGTTCCAGGCAGATTTGCGACATGTAACTATAAGAGTTATTTCTCTTCCCTCTCTTTTTCCCTGTCCATCTTTTGCTTTTTAAGTGAGGCTCTTTCTTCTTGGAAAGGCAAGCCCAATGTGTCCCCACATAAGGGAAATTTGCTGCGCTATGTAGTCCAAACATGCCTGGAACACAACCGAAACCTTGGCAGTGCCACGAGGTGCCTCGGTGGAGAACAAGGCGCCAGCCCGGCCTGGCCTGAGCGGAGCCGCTGGAGGACGGCGGGCCGCGAGGCTCTGACCGACCTGTGGGAGGGTTAGGGCAACCTTCTTCTGACCCTTGCTTCCCAGTCAAGGCTCGAGTCTTGGTCCTTGTAACTCCTACACAAATCTCCCTGAAAGCTAGCTCCATATGAGGCCATACTTGGGGCTCGTTCACCCTGAACACGGTTCGTCAAGAAGCAAACCTTCTTTGAAAAGGTAACGGACTCTAAGCAGGCCGGCGGCTGCGCCCGCCTCCAAGACGCTTGGAACGTCCTCCACCTGGAGCTCCCAGAGGCCTGGGACGCCCGGGTCAGAGCATCGACCTGCCAATCACCCCGAACGGTTCAGCAGGTGAGCGGCCCGGAGGAGGAGCCGGGCTCTGCGGAACCGGACTGCGCATGCTCACCGGCCCGCAGCCTGCGCGCACCGGCCCGCGCGTGCCCACCGGCTTCTCTGCGCCAGGCGGGCGGGAGGAGGCTTGTTTCCACTCCGGGGCTTTAGAAAGAAAGCAGCTTTTTCAGTTGGCACGTGGCAGCACATCGGCGGACACGCTCTACGCCACAGGGTCACAGGCAGAGGTCAGCGGGCTGCCCGCGCTTTGGAACAGCGCCCAGAGCGCTTTCCTTTCCCACAGCCCGGGCTGCCTGTTCAACCTTCGAACGCCCCGCGGGGAAGCTCGAAAAGCACCAGCGAGAACCGAAGGGAGGTTCCGCGGTGGCTGATGCCTGGGAGCGGGGTGGGGTGCTCCAGGCGCCGAGGAGTCAGAGGGAGCCCGGAGAGGCTGCTCTGGTGAGCGGTGGCTTTGGTTAGCAAAGTGCCTCCCTGAACCCTAAGAGAGGAGGGACACTTTGGCCCTCACACGCACACCCACGTGCACCCATGCACACGTGCGCATCTGCACAGGCAGAGAGAGAGAAAATAGGAGAAAGGTGCAAAAGAAAACCCTTGGGAGACAACAACCCACAGGAGAAACTAATTTTATCAACACCCTGATCATGACTTTCCAGACTCCAGAACTGGGAGAAAACGGTGCTCTTAAGGCTACCTGTGGCATTTTGTTATGATCTGAGCCACGAATATGCAAATGGGTTAAAATAACTGTCGACAGTAATTCCTATCAATTTCTGAGTTAAGATAACGGGATATTAATTCAAATGAAAAACTGAAGTCCTGGAGCGAACTTTTTAATGAAGTCAATGTTCCTGACTCTGCTTTCCACCTCACAGGTCTTAGTCCTGTGGCTGTGTCTGGAATACCCAATGGACGCAACCTAGCAGAGAAACGGTTTGTTTGAGCTCACAGTTCCAAGGTGCAGCCGATTGTTGCAAGAATGTCACAGTGGCAGGAGCTGGAGACTGCTGCAACCTTGTCAAGGAGTGGACACGTGCCCACATTCAGCTGGTCCCCACTGACTCATACAACCCAGGATCTCCTGCTCAGGGAATGGTCCCACTCACAATTAAGAGGAGCCGTCCCACATCAGCTACTGTAATCTAGACAATCCCTCACAGACATCTGCAGAGGCCGACCTTAATCCGGACAATCCCCCACAGGGTGACCTTGATCTGGACAGGTGGAACCCCCCACCTCCAGCAGTTCTAGGATTCAGGACTGACAGACACCTTGGCGACTCCAGCCAAACTTTCAAATTCACAAGCATTTGTGAAAAGAGACTGACTTTTGCAGCTTCCTGGCCAGACAAATTTCATGATACCATGTGTTGACTATCTCCTCTGCACATCAGAACTGAGAAGGACTGACAGTTACCTTGGTGATGCCAGTCAAACTTCCAGAATCCACAAGCATCTGTAAAAAGGGACTGCTTCCTGGCCAGACGTTTACTATTTCCTCTGAACATCAATCAGATGTGATGGAGATCCCCTCTCCATAAAAAGGCCTACTGGGCATCTGGGCTAATCATCTCCTGACTTGGAGCTAGCTAGCCTCCTCAACTCACACCAGCCCTGTCCCCCAAGATGACAGGCTAGTCTCCTCATCCTGATCTAGAGAGGCTAGGTCTGGGCTAGTTTCTCATTTCCTGAGACCTGGGGACACCATCCCAGTCCCCAAAGATGAGCAGGCTAGTCTCCTCATCTCCCTGGGGAGGTTAGCCTGAGCTGGTTTTCCTCAACTCCCGAGATCTGAGGAACTAGCCATGCCCTTAATAAATCGGTCCTGTTAACTCCCCTGCAGAGTCTCTTGTCCATTTCTGCTCCTCTCATGAACCAAATCTTACAGACAGCCCCTCACAAGGTGTGCCTGGAGGCCTGCTCCTTAGGTGCACAGGCGACAGTTAAAAATAACCATCGCAGTCACACAGATGATCAGTGCTGGTGGGAGGTTTTGACGTCTGTGAAATGATGGACTTCTGAACCCACATTAGCCTTAACGTTGTGTGTCACTGTCAGTCACATAACTGCCATAGTGAAAAAATCCTTGTTCAGCAGAGTTTTTAATGGTTCTGTTTCCTGAAAACACCCGGAAATACACAACTGAGCAGTGGACCCTGGTACCACTCACTGTGGGCTTATTACAAAAGTTTTTCTGGTAGAACACTTAGCAAAGTCCTCAGGGGCCCATAGGAATCTGTTAGGAGCAGGCCTAAAGGAATGGATTGGAGGTACTCCACAGTCAGGACAAACTGATTTGGAAGCAGTCCTGGAGAGGAAGGATAGTCCAGGCTAGCTTTACAAACCTCAGCACATTCTTTCTGATTCTCAGAATCTTCCCTGTTAACTTATTGTGCTTTTCAAAGCCCAAGTCTAACAAATGAAAGAAGAAAGGAGAGGCTGTGAATCCACCATTTCAGCACTGTTAGAGTCTGCTGGGTGCCACATGCTCTTGGCTGTGAGTGACGGAGAAGAAAGCTTGTCCATCACTGAAGCGCCAGGACAGTGTAAGGCATCATTGTGCCTGAGACCAAGTCAAACACTGACATCCAAACACCACAGCTCGTGTCAACCCTGATGCTTCTACTTCCTGTGGTGACTTGTAAAGGAAGTCGCATTACAGATGAAGGGATAGACATCAGCCAGAATCGAACTGAATAACAATTAGCCAGTATGTCAAAAATTAGTCAATTCATTAAAAGAAGTGTGTGTATGGTGTGTGGTGTGTGCGTGGTGTGGTGTATGTATGTGGTGTGTGTGTGATGTGTGTGGTGTGTGTGGGGGGTGTGTGTGGGGTGTGTGGGGTGTGTGTAGTGTGTGTGGGGTATTGGCATGTGTGTGTGGTGTGGTGTGTGTGGTGTGTGTGTGATGTGTGTGGTGTGTGTGTGTGATGTGTGTGGTGTGTGTGTGGTGTGTATGTGTGGTGTGGTGTGTGTGTGTGAGGTGTGTGCTGTGTGTGGTGTGCATGTGTGTGGTGTGGTGTGTGTGTGTGAGGTGTATGTGGTGTGGGGTGTGTGGGGTGTGTGTGGTGTATGTGGTGTGTGTGTGATGTGGTGTGTGTGTGTGTGTGTGTGGTGTGTGTGGTATGTGTGTGTGGTGTGGTGTGTGTGATGTGTGTGTGCTGTGTGTGGTGGGTGGGTGTGGGGGTGTGTGAGGGGGTGGAGTACTCTAGAGAGTCAGGGAACAAAAACAGAGGAAAGAGGGAAGAAGGGAGGCAGGAAGTAGAGGAGGAAATGAAAAAGGGAGTGGGAGGGAGGGGGGAAGAAAGAGAGAGAATGTCATTTAGGCAGCAGCCCAGCTCCAAGCACTATCTGTTGGCAGAACTTCTTGCTCTGTAGAAGTGATCTGTGCGGCACTAACCTCACACCACGTCGCAGAGGGCAGTCTGTCTGTCTTACTCCAGGTCTCACAGATAAACATCTTCACAGAACATCTCCACACGGGTAAGTAACCCCCATTTAAAGATATAGCAAGGTCCGACTCTCACCTATATTCTGTGTATATCCAAAGATGCACTGATTCTTTCTCCAGTAAAGGATGTAAACTTCTTGATATTTACTGTTCTTGACATTTCATAACTTAAATAACTGGCTCAGCAGTTAAGAGCACTGGCAACTCTGGCAGAGGACCCAGGTTTGTTTCCAACACCCACATAGCAGCAGACAGCTGTCCATAACTCCAGTTCCAGGGGACTCTGACGCCCTCTTCTGACCCCACAGGTATCGCACAGCATGGGTGTACTTGCACACATTCAGGCACTAATACACTCATGCACATCAAATAAAAATAAGTAAAATATTTTTAAAAAGAATACTTTAATACCATAGTGCAAAGCCAGTATATCTCAATATCACATGGTAAAGGGATAAGATGAACGAAACAAGGGTGTCTCCACGCATACAGACTTGTCCATACTAAATACGAGACATGAGAATTGCAGCCCTTGTTTCTCGGAGCAGTCACAGGGCCACAGCTGGTGCCTGCAGCTGCCTTCCAGTTTCCTCTTGTCTTCAACACGCACTTTAGCTAGCTGGTTCCTTACTTGGTGAGGTAAACACAACCTTCACCTGTGAAGTCTGGACCACAGTCACTCCATCTGTGGGTTTCCATCCATCTTGAACACAGGGCGTTGTAATATCAAGGTCCCAGGACACCCCCTGCATTCCAGACCTACTGTTCCTTACGCCACTGGGAAGTGGCAATCCAGTTCTCACTTTGGCAGTTGGGATCAGTCACCCCAGCTAGCATGTAACTCCCTTCAGGTCTTGAGAAGCCCACTGTGGCCAGGAGGCACTTAACTTCTAGCTTATTAAAGTCCTTGTTTGGTCTCTTGCTGGGAGGATTTTCCTTCAGCCAGCAAGATCTCCAGACCAGCAGGGCATAGGTCACAGGGACAGGAGGCAAAAGCCAGCAATTTCTCAAAGGGAGAGAGAGTCTCTCTCTCTCTCTCTCTCTCTCTCTCTCCTCTCTCTCTCTCTCTCTCTCTCTCTCTCCTTCTCTCTCCCTCTCCCTCTCCTCTCTCTCTGGTATGTATGTATGTGTGTACATGCGTGTGTAGACCAGAGGACAACCTTGGGTGTTCTTCCTCAGCCGCCATCCACCTTGCTTTTTAAAGAATCTTTACCTGACTTGGAACCTGTCAAGCAGGCTGGGCTTGCTGCCAATTGGGCCAAAGGGACCCACCTGTCTGCCTTCCTGGGACTGCAGTTAGTTTCACAAGCATTCTAGGGATTGGACTCATGTCCTTATGCTTGGATGGGAAGTACTCCGTTGACTGAGCTATCTCCGCAGATCATAGGCCTGAGTCTTAAGAGCCTCCACTACGATTCACCTCTTGTGGCCTGCCATAGCCTCCAGTCAGTATGTCTGTTGCTGTCACTTTCCTCTGCAACTTGCTCTGCTGGGTATTATGACCCAAAGGGTAGAGGGTCATGCACAGGACCTGTGGCTCTGCTGTGGAACATCTTGGGGGGTCACTGGGTGCAGCAACACCCCCAAAGAAAGACTATGTTTCTGAAAACACAAGGGGGCCACGGTACTGCATTATTTTGGTTTCAGGAGGGTCTAGATGCAACAACTTGTATCGTTTACTTTAGAAGGACTACCTTGACCAGCCTTGGTCAGTCTAGAGACTTCACTGACTGGAAAGGCCCTGATTCCCTCCACGCTCTCTGACTGTAGATGTCTGACCAACACATCCAAAGGTATTCTTCTCCTTGTTTAGTAGGTCCACTCAGAATAATGTCAATAATGTTACGGACATGCAAATTGAATCCTGTCATAGGACTGGAGCGCCGACATGGCCCCATGGGAGGACACTGCTGGCCTTAGCCAAAAGTGGTTTATACCATCTTTATCAACACAAGGGAGTCAGTAGCAATTTACTGACCTGCCCATGGGGCAGTAAGGTCTGTGGTAATTTGCTTAAGCAATGAAAGAAGAACACAGACACTTGCCACACAAACACAGACGACAGACAGACAGACACACACACACATGAGAAAACTAGTTGATTATATGCAAACGGGTCTTACTCAGCAAACTGGAAATCCTTATTTCTTAACATAAGCTACTGATCATACGCTGTGCTAAGGAACTGACCGTCACTCAGGAATGAATAGGAGCATACTATTTGGAAATATGCACTTAAGCCTTGAGGAAGGACTCAACTCTGAATCAAGGCTGGTAATTTCCCTGTCAAAATCCCCTCAGTGGGACCTTGTCCCTTGTCAGAAAAGCAGTGAGCCACAATAGCATACATCTTCGGAAAAGGCACAGTGAGTTCCTTTGAGAAAAATCAACAAAGATTTCAGGCGTTTGTCTTTAAAAGAAGGTACTTACAGACCTGGGGAGATTACCTCGCATTGTATGGAGCTCCAGGTAGTGGCTTTTCAACAGCAAAAGAAAAATACATGTTTTGTTCTACACAGCAGATGAGGTAAGAGAGGGTGGCCCATCACAGCTGATTGGGGGACTTCCGGACCTAGTGGTTCAGCATAAGTTTAACAAAGCACAAAAAAGGCACTTTGTTCCCTCTTCTGAGTCAGTATGTTATTTAAGTGTATATTAACTATTTTAAACTTTCTTTTATAATTCTAACGAAGACAAGGTCTGCCATAACACTTCTCATGGCAGTTAATGGAGTGTAAATCCCACTTTCTTCTGATTGCTTTAAGGACAGATAGGAAGTTTTCTCCACTACTGAGACTACCATTTTACACTCTGACCCTTGCCATCTAGTGCTCAACTGAACCTTTATTTCTCAATTTACAGGCTGATGCTATTTATTAATAATTTGTTTTTCAAAAATTTTTAATAATTTATTTTATGTGCATGAGACCCACATATATGAAAATGCACCTGTGTCATATAGTGCCCACGGAGACCAGAAGAGGGCATTTGATCCCCTGGAACTGGAATTATGGACAGTTGTTAACTGCCATGTGGGTGCTGTTTATTGAACTCAGGTCCTCTGCAAGAGTAGTCAGTGCTCTTAAATGCCGAGCCATTTCTCCAGACCTAATAATTTGTTTTATACATAGAGCAAAACCCAAGTTTACTTATTAATCAAAACACAATTCTGTGGCTGGAAAGATGGCTCAGTGGTTAACAGTGCTGGCTGGTCTTCCAAAGGACCTGGATCTGGTTCCCAGCACTCACATGGCAGCCAACAACTGTCTGTAACTCCAGTTCCAGGGGCTATAACGCCCTCTTCTGGCCTCTTCAGGCATTGCACACACATGGTACATTTTCATACATGCGGGCAAAACACTTATACGCATACAAATTAAGATAAATGAAGAGGGGAGGGGGGCATTAGAGAAGGAGAGGTCAAGTGGGGTCTTGGGGAGGGCAAGGCAGAGGGCGGCAGGGAAGAGTAACACTGGAGGCCTTTAGAGAGAGCCAGATGGAAGCCACTGCTATAGAAAGCTTTAGAAAGTATGTAAATATACATTACCAAAGGGATTAAAATGAGTCACTCGGTGACAAGGGGTCCTTGCCCTCCTAGACATTATAAGCTAATGAAAACAGAAAACAAACCAAAAAGTCAATGCAAGAAATGAACTCCCTTTCTAGAAGCTATTGACCAGGGATCCCATGGACCCTCAGACAATACTGGCCATTGCCCCTGCTCTTGGTTACCCATGGTAAGACGCTATTGCTGAAGACACTACACACTTGAACTGTAGAACAAACAAGGAGAAATCAAGCTGGTGCTGACTTCAGAGTCTCTTCCCTACTGGCTGGCATTCATAGTGCTAGAAGGTGCTGTATGGATGCTACTGAAAGGAAAAATAATCATCATCCTTATCCAGCTGTGCATCCTGTGAATGACAGCAACAATGGGCTTGGCAAGATATGTCCACTGGTATAATTGTGGCACAACCATTATAGGAGTAACCACTCTCTAATTGGAGTTGGGTTCACTTCATAGGATGGAGTCCAGATGTAACACTGATAATAGGCTAAGCAGCTGAGGCCAGACAGGTCACAGGACACAAGGGAGAACCTAACACTAGTTTTCTACTAAATAGTTACTGTATTAAACATTCTTAATGGCTTATAGTCATACCCATAGATGAATGCATCTCTCACTCTCATCAGAGAAATTTCCTTATGCAGCAGATGGTGATTAACACAGAAACGCACAACTGTCCAATGAGGAGAAAACAAGAGGCTGCAGAGTGCCCATCCCTGAACACGACGCCTGCGTCAACCTTCTGCCTCTCACAGCTCAGGATCATTTTGGAAGAGGGACAGAAAGACTGTAAGAGCCAGATGTGGTGGAAGACCACAAGAAAACGGAGTTTTCCAGACAGCTGGGAAGCTACTCATAAGAACTCACAGCAATGGTGACCGGGTACACAAATCCCATGCACGCTCAAGCCAGACAAAATCAGCACAGATGTGGGGAAGTGGGTAAAAAATTCCCACCCAACTTAAAGAAGTCCTGACAGCTGATGGCTGCTGGGAGAGGGAGAGTCCTTTCAAGGACCAGACTCTCGGTAGATTAACCAGACTCCAGTGGAGGGACCCACCCTGAAAGACATTTGAGGACACAAATTAGACTATTGGTCTTGTTATACATATAACAGAGTACAATAAATTGGCTTGGGTCAGGGGCAGAAATGATGTCAGCACCATCAAAATTGAATACATAACCTTAATGTAAAAAATTTGAAAAATAATTTTGATCTTTAAAAAATTTCCTTCTTTTTTTCTTTTTGAGACAGGGTCTCCCTGTAGCTGCAGCTGGCCTGGAACTCACTATGTAGACCAGGCTGGCCTGGATCTCACAGAGATCCTCCTGCCTCTGCCTCCCGAGTGCCGGGATTAAAGGTGGGTGCCACCATGGCTGGTTCCTTTTGATTTCCAGTACTCCACCTCAAGCTGAGGTGGAAGCATGGGGCTAAGATGCTCGCCTGTCTTCTAAGGGCCGCTCCGTGGATGGTAGCCATGCTGGAGGAGTGAAGGTGTAGAGAGACACGTGTGCCCCTCCCTCTGGCTATTACTTATTAAAGCAAAGGTTCACAGGAAACTGGACTTTCCCTAGGAATCTCCTGCTCTAAGAAGGTAAAGGCAGAAGGGTTGTTCTAGGCCTCCCGGAAAGAGATCCCGTCCAGCTCTGACAGCTTGTCAGACAATCTTGCAGAAGAGCCTGGAGGAATGACAATGATGTGTCAGGGATGGTGGGACTAAATCCCCCCGGGACTACTTAGCTACGCAGACCTCTGGGCATGTTGTTTAAATCTGAACCTTGTGTCAGGAGTCCCACGATGGACTCGGCAACAGGGTCACTGGCCCTCTTAGTAGTTAGTATCCCAGGGTGGCTACATGAATGAATCCCCTTTCTCTTATTTTCAGTATTCTTTCTAGTTGACTGACTGACAGAAATGTCTGAGCTTAACTTTTACAGCTGTCAGTGCCCTTGTCAGTGCCTTCCATCCTTGCAGAAGGGAGGTTTGACTTGTCTTGCCGCCTGTCCTTTGAAACAGGTTTTTGAATAAGAAGTGATTGGAAATGTAGACATGTAAGAAGGTATCAGGATGGTGCAGAATGGTTAAGAGAGGTGTGGTGTGTGTGCTTTGTGCAAAGTGTGCAGTTGTCAGTAGTTCGTAAGGAGGAAGTGAGGAATCAGAGGGCAGCGGGATAGGCGGGGCGCTGTACCTGTGGAAACTTCGGGCTGAAGAGGCAGGCGTCTGCGGGGCCAGAGACTTCTGAGACAGGGAATGGGGCAGGTGGAGGTGGCCTGGCCGGCTGCAAAGCTAGGGAGTGAGGGGCAGTATCAGTGGCTCCGCCACGGGTGGCAGGAGCTGGGGCGTGCAGTCAGCCTGCTGAGAGAGGCCAGGGTGGCGTGGAAGAGGGGAACGGAGTACACACTGGAACAGACCGTTTTTTTTCTCTCACCCCCTTGCCAGTGAACGGCGCACACATCTGAGTACATGACTACGTGACTTTCTCTCATCTCAGTCTTCATCCCTACTGTGTGCTCGATGTGGTAAAATGGGACGAGCGAGTTCTGTCAAGTTCTGCCTTTGGACTTATTTCTACTCAGCATCAGTTCCATATCACACCCTTGACTTCAGGGGGGGAAGGCGGCAGATTCTGTTTGACCTCTAGGGCCTGGGAAACTCTACCATCCAATGGGTAGTGGGTGAATGAAGAACATTCCAGAAATGGCTGGTGCTCTGGTCTCCACCCAGTCTCCAGCAACTCTAAATACAAGAAGCTTTTCGTGTCCTTCTATTTTTTCAAGATCGTTTTATTTTTATTCTTATTTATGTGTACATATTTGTGTGAGTGTGTGCTGCATGTGTGGGGTGCCCAAAGAGGCCAGAAGAGTGTTGCAGATCCCCTAAGCTGGAGTTACAGGTGGCTATGAACCACTGTATGTGTGGGTTAGGAACCAAACTCAGGTCCTCTGGAAGCCCTCCCTCCAGCCCCTGCCTGTCCTTCTAAATCCACACTCCGAGTGGCTGTACAAATTAACCAGCTCGGAACATATCTCTGGGAAATCCTGTGACTGCTGAACACGGTTAGCATTTCAAGCTGAATTCTGGAGGCGTTTCACATGGAACCTATGGGACTGGACTTTGTTTTCTTCCCTGTTCATTGAGCAAAGCTTTGCAACTTCACTTTGGCACTTTCTAGAACTTGGACTTTCTTGAGTAGGAAGTGACAGAAATTCTTTCTTGACCTAGCCCACCCTTTAGACAGGACACACTCATTCATGCTATCATCTATAGCTCAGTCCTCCATCAAGAGCACCAAAGAAGGTGCCAGGATAGCCAAAGGCAGCAATTGAGAAGCAAGAGGCATCTGCTGTCTTCACAATGACAGCCTGACTTGTTAGGAGCACCCACCCTCCTTCCTGCCCTCCCTCCATCCCTCCCTGCTCCCTCCCTCTGCCTGTTGAGTTAAGTTATGTTCTAAGCATGTGTGTTATGACAGACACAACAGGGAACACAATGGCAGTGCAGTCGAGGTACGGTGCTTTCCATCTAGAAGAGTTGCTACTATTAAGCTTTCAACAAAGCTCTGCAGACTGAAGTGCACCTTAACCCAGGATGACTTTAGACACTGCTTGGCGTCTCTTCTGGGCTTGGACAGTTCCTAGACATGAAACACAGTGAATGGGCAATTTCGGTTTCCCTTAAGAAATTAAACAGTGTTTTGCCTACAAGTGCACATTCTAATTCTGGAAGAATTTTGCAGAAAAGAACCAAATTAACATAATTATTTTAACATAGTATAATATAAGTGTTCTCCATACCCACTACTGCCCCCACCAACCCCTCCACTACTGGGGAATTAATCTAGAGAGACTCCATGCATGCTAGACAAGGGCCCTACCCCTGACCACATCCCCGACCTTTCTTTGTACTCAGGCTGGACTTGCGGTCAGTTTGAAGTGCACAGAAGCTTTGATTGTGAAATCCTTCTGCCTCAGCCTCCTGGGGACCTGGGATTATAGGTGTGAACTACCAGGACCAACTCATCTATCCATCCTTTTAAAAGATTTATTTTATGTATATGAAAGTTTGTCTGCCTGTGTCTATGTGTGGCACATATGTGTCTGGTGCCCGTGGAGGTCAGAAAAGGGTGTCAGGTCCCTTGAAACTGGGATTGCATATGTTTTTGAACCACCATGTGAAAACTAAGTCTAGGTCTTCTGTAACAGTAGCGAGTGCTCTTAATTGCCAGGTGTCTCTCCAGCTTGATCCTCTGCCCATTTTTGATCCATACTGCAGCACCAACATCAAGGATAATGCACCTTACAGAGCTGGCTTTAAACTCACGGAGATTAGACTCCTCTTTCCTGGACACACACTGCCCTTTGTGGGTACAACTGAGAGACTGAGTATACAGCTGAAATAACAAGGAGAGCTTTGATGCACAACTTGCATCAACCTGCCGGAGAGGCCACCTCCACTCCCTTACCTGCAGTAAACAACCCGGAAGAGGGCTGTTCTGAGATGGAAGGAACCCAGATTGTTATCTCCGTTGATAATTTAGGAAGATAAACAGTAATTTCTGTAATACGTGGCCCCAAATTAATAACCCACATCTTTCCTACAGATTGTCCCTCTTCTAGCTTAGCTGACCATAGGAGGTCAACGGTGTTCCCCTAAACAAGCACACAGGCCCCCCTGCTCCTGCCTGCCTGCAGTGCTCCGCGCAGTGCTCCCGCGCAGTGCTCCCGCGCAGGGCTCCGCGCAGTGCTCCGCGCAGTGCTCCCGCGCAGTGCTCCGGGCAGTGCCCCCAGGGGACACACTGCGCAGTCCTTTCCTGCTGCTCCCACTGCACAGCCTGCCCACTGTTGGGTCTGTTGAATCTCAAGTGAAGGTGGTTGACTTCTGGCTTGGGCAAGCTCAGAGCCAATAGCCTCTTCTTCCTCATGGGGTTAGTTTTTGTCAAATCCAAGCAATTACAATACTTATTTTATGGATCCAGAAGTTTCTAGAAATTAACTTTCAAATAGGGCCACACAAGCTGTTTGAACTTGGTCGACTTCCAGGACGATCCCACAGCCAAATGTGGAAAGAAACAAAAAGCCTTTCCCTCTGCACCCTGACTTGCCATTTTGAGGTGACTTTCCTTTTCTTACAAGGAAGTGACACCTGAGCTGGAGAGATGACTCAGCAGTTAGGAGAATGCTTCCAGAGGACCTGGGTTCGAGTTCTACCTGCACTGCCAGTAGAGAGTATCTGGTGCCTCAGGCCTGTGCTGGCACCTGCATACATTTGATGCACATAAACTCACACAGACACACAGACACGCACAGAAATAAAAATAAATCTTAAAAAAGCAAGTGACTTCCAGTTTAACAGCCTGAGTCTACAGGCCTGCGGGCTCAGCGGACATCTTGATTTGATTCAGGGGCTCTGTGGGTCAGTCAAGGCGATGTCTGGGTCCACAGTGGCAACCTGAATTCTGTAACTGCTTGGTAGAAGTTGAGCAGGTGAAGAGCTCTGGTGCTGAGTGGGTGGTGAGACATGAGTTTCTTGGGGGAGGAAAGAGTTCTCTCGCTTCCGTGTCCTGGTCCCAGTGACCCTGCCGGTTCCCCACATCCCAGTGACTGGATTCTGACATACCACTGACTGTATGCAGGCCTCTAGGTGACTTCAAAGCAGTTCACAATGCCAAGGGGCATGTTTACTGGTTTAGAGTACCAGGTACAGTTCTTTGTGGGATGACCTTTGGGAGTTTGTGTACTGTAATAATTCTGAGAACAGAAGTGTTTTCTTCCAGGGATACTTGTAAGACTTCAAATCTTGGCCTACCTCAACACTACAGTGCATACCTGCGGCCAAGAAAGGCAAGTCCACCATTGTTCTAACCCCAAAATTAAATGATTAATGTCTTTTCTCTCCCTGTCTAGAAGCCATGTGGGAGGGAACTCACCATGATTCTAGCCACGCCAGCTATCAAGGTGCCTGGAAACATACCCTGACTTCAAGACTCTCAAGTTCAGCCTTGGCAGTCAAAAAGGAATCAAAGAGGAACCCAAGAGATGGATGCATTTGAAAGTCTTTAAGCAAGAGATTCTAATGGACTTTGAATTGGACGTTTGAATTCTTCCCTGTTCTGACTATTTTGTTTCATCTTCCAGGCACCAGTCAAAGACTTTCTTTCCTCCCTACAGCTAACAGTTACGCAATTCAGGGATCTTTTAGATAGACTCACTGAAAGGGGTACCCCAATTGCCACAATCTACGTCCCTGTTGAGCTTGAAGAAGCCAAAGAGCGGTCAGCACCCCAATTTCCTATTGGCAATTAGGGTGACCTCTTCAGAGGGTGGTGTGATGAGAATAGGAGGCAGAATTTGGCTAGGCAGTTTATGGTAAAAGGACCCCAAAGACCAAAAACTGTCCTTGTACCCTTTAGTAGCCTACTGTATATCAAAGGCCAAATATGTCCAAAGTATTTGGGAACTCCTATCTAATTCCTAAAGATTTTAGGGTTACCTCTTCAAAGGGAAACATTAGAAAACAAAAGCTAACTGGAGAGACTATAAATTCTCTTGTTTATCTGTTGAAAGACCTTTCATAAACCCAAGAATGAACTTAAAACCCTTTATCCCCCCTGGTTTGCCAATCCCTTCATGGCCTGGCTCCTCCCTTTACTGGGGCCTTTATATACCTCCCTGATATATAAAAATACAATGTGGGGTCTGGGTCTATTGTAAAAGGTATTGAGCAAGCCAAGCAACCCCGGATACCCCGAAGGGATGGTAGGAGTCTGGCCTGCTCTGCTTGATGCGATAACCTAAGTACCAGGAAGCCACTGCAGGCCCTCAGCAGTTGCTTCATCTTTTCCCCCCACAAAGATCACCCCAAACCAGAACCAAGTTTTTGTTTTTTTTTATCTCGTTCCTGATTGATTTCCATGTCAGCCCTACAACCTTCCCATTTTTACTTACAGACCGCACTTTTAACTTTCCTGTCTTCTGTAACCACCAGAAAGGCCTCCCTCTATAAACACCTGCCTTGGTTTCAATAACTAAACTGTCCACTGACGCAGTCTCCCAGGAATCTCTCCTGCCGCACTCTGAGCCACCTGAGGACCTGTTCGATCGTCCTCCATTCTCTGGGACGGCTGGAGCACAACAGCTGTGTTGGACATGGAGACCCACCCACAGGCGCTCTGTTGCTTCCTCTACTTTGAATGGTTCAGTTCTAACTGCAGGGCAAGCACTGCAGGAAAGCCCCTCAACTCACTGGAACTTCCTGTCTGACTACTCCCAGATCTTAGAGTTTTGTGTCTGAACATGTGGGAAATCCTCACTAAGAGAGGAAATGCCAAGTGCCAAAATGGATTGTAGCTCAGTGCTTGAAGCCCCCTCTGACTCACAGCTGCCACCTTCAGCAGTCACAGAACACACTGACTAGGCGATTTCTCTGGAGAGGTCTAAAAAGAAAGTGGGGACTTGGCTCACAGTGCTGCCATAGAGCCAGGGGCCTGGGATACCCACCACCTGTTCCCTCTGGAGCAACCAGTCCTTGGAGCAGCTGAGGCACCTCCTTGGCAAAGTCCTGGGGCTGAGTGCACAGGAGGAAGAAGCTGCCATCTGGTTGGCCTGTGCATTCCTTGTTTCTTATTTCCAGTGCTGACGGCAAAGAAAGAAGGCAGGCTGTGCATTTCATACTGTGTTTTGGAGAAGTAGCTCAGAATACCACATCGAGAGAAATGCTTAGAGCTTTGTCAGGCTGCAAGAAAGTCTGAAAGACACTCTCTCTAGTGGAGAAATGAAGAATTGAGGAGGTAGAGCTGGAGAGACAAGGATGACGCCTTGATTTGCAGAATGTCCGTGAGAAATAGCCCAAACTCACAAAAGTTCTTCCCAAACTTTTCTGAGGCCATCTTTAAGTTTGACCAAATATAAAGCAAAAACTGCAGTTGGGGCCAGCACATGTCTGCTGGTGAGGTACTCACTAAGCATGCACAGCGGGCTGGGACAGCTCGGCGAGAACCCCCCGGGAGCACATGGGGCCTGGGTCGCTCAGCCCCTAGCACTACAGATACATTTTCCTCACTTGCACACAGCACTGTCACAGCACTAAAAAGTGAGATGTGAGAAATCTGTGTCTACACTGCAGTTAGACCATTTCAAAACCAGACTTTAGACAGTAAGCAAAAAGACAAACGGCCAAATTTAAAAACAGCAACACATCTAAACAGCCGTTTCTCAAGAGAGGATGTTCGCACGGTCAGAGGCACACGAAGAGGTCATTCAGCATCCTGCTCAGTAGAAAATGCAAGTCAAAAATCACAAGACAGCACCCGAGTCCAGTGAGAAGAGCTGTCACCAAACAGCCACCTGTGATGTGTGCTGGCAGAATGCAGAGGAAAGGAAATGCAAATTACTCAGCTGTTGTGAAAAATGGGATCGATGCAGCTCAAACTGTGAAAGTAAAACCATGGATGATCCAGCAAATCCACCTGGAAATATCTAAAGGCAATGAAGTCGGTTTCATAGGTGACCCCTCGCTCCCTCAGTATTTCCCTGCAGCAGTATTCCCAACAGTCAGGAAATGGAAACCTCCCACATGTCCATTTAGAATGCTTTATAAAGTAAATGTGGGATCTGCACACAGGGGAATATTACTAAGCCAGGAAAAGAATGAAATCCTATCAATATAGATAGAGCCGGAGATCATTAAGTGAAAGAAATCAGGCATAAAAATGTTGCATAACCTTACTCAGGCATGGAAGCTAAAAATGATGGAGTTTACCAGAAGCCAGGGAAAAGGCACGAGATGGGGAGCAGAGAGGTTGACCAGTGAGTACTAAGTTGAGGTTAGCTGCACTCTCAGGAGTGATTGCACAGCTGGGCGACTCAGAGACAACAGCCATGGGCTGAGTGTCTCAAAAATGTCAGAGTAAAGAACTTGGAAAGCTGTTACCACCAAGATCATTTGAAGAGACAAACAGGCTGGACCTGCCGTCAGCACCACGAAGAGTGACATACACCTGCCGTCAGCATCACACAGGGTGACACATCTAACAGACCTCACCAGCGTGTACAACTTTCATGATTTTCTGTATTAGCTACAAACTAAAATACTTGGGGCTGGAGAGATGGCTCAGCGGTGAAGTGTGAAGCCTTGCAAGCCTGAGACCTAAGTTCAGATTCCCACTAAAGAGTGAGGCACAGAGATAACATCCACAATCTCAGTGGTGGGGGAGGCAGACACCTGTGACCTCAGTGGTGGGGGAGGCAGACAGCTGTGACCTCAGTGGTGGGGGAGGCAGACACCTGTGACCTCAGTGGTGGGGGAGGCAGACACCTGTGACCTCAGTGGTGGGAGAGGCAGACACCTGTGACCTCAGTGGTGGGGGAGGCAGACACCTGTGACCTCAGTGATGAGGGAGACATACAGCTGTGACCTCAGTGGTGGGGGAGGCAGACAGGGGATCTCAGTGATGGAGGAGGAAGAGACGCAAGTTGTCCCCCTGGAGTCTCCAGTCTGGGTGAACCAATGAGCTCCAGGCTCAGTGAAAGACCCTTTCTAGTAAAATAAGGTGAAGAGTGTTTGAGAAGACACCCATGTCAACCTCTGGCCTCTACATGCACACACAAACACATGCACCCACACACAGACATGTGCACTCACATAAAAAAGTACACACGCATACACCACACAGAGAAAAGACAATGGAATTTCTGTTACTTTAAATGAATATATATTTTAGATTCATGATTAGTCAGTTTCTTTTTTCAACAATGTTTCAGTTAATAAATATTACGTTTGCATTCTAAGGAGGTGCAGATACTTGAAGATGAGCATGAGAGACATCCCTGAGCGACATGGAATGCCTTCACATGCTTGGTATGGTGGGAGAGGCTGGACCACAAGGACCCCCTGTTCTGCCTGTACACACTCTTAGCCCAGACCTTCTAGTTGACAGTTATGTCGGTGACACTTGGGAGAAACAGAGCAGGGTCTGTCACCAGAAGGAAGTCAGCAGAGTGAGGAAGCATCCTAAGAGAAGAGAATTCAGGGGTAGGGGTAGAGACGACACACTCCCAGAATCCTCAGAAACGCAGGGGCCCATCCCTCTTCCCAGAACGCATGGAATGGACCTGAAACACGCTGTGAGCCTCTCAAGAACAAGAACGGGACTCACCTGGACACCTGCATAAAAACACCTGAAATCGCACCTTATGTAAGTGCTGGTGAAAGTGAGGCTTGTGAGAGACTCGTTGGAAGCTGGAGTCAGGAGTTCAGGAACGCCTGTCTCGATAGTGTCATTTGGAAAGCTCTAGGAACAGTGGAGAGGCTGGGGCTGCACAGTGTGTGTGGGGGGTGTTGGGCAGTCAGGGGGGCACGTGTGGAGAGATTGGGGTTGGAAAGTGGGGGGCGACGACATGTCTCCAACACAATATAGAAGCATTGATATAAAACCTTGTACGCAGGTGAACAGTGCTCCAGAGATGTTTCTTTTTGAAAGTAAGAATGCTGTCTGCCCTCTCTCATTCACAGTGGTGTCAACATGACTTTGGGTTATTGCTAAATGAATGTCAAAAGGTATTTTCAATAGTCACCTTTTAGAAGACTTCAAAACCTGAGCTCATAAATTTTGCCAAAATCTTTTTTCAAAAAAAAATGTGTGTATTTCTGTATGTGTTTGTGCATTTGTACATGGGCATGCATGTGTCCTAAGAAGCAGAAAAACAGTATCAGATTCCCTGGAACTGGAATTACAGGCAGTTATGAGCTGATCCATGTGGGTGCTGGGCACTGAACTCAGGTCCTTTAGAAAAGTAGCGGGCATTCTTAACCTCTGAGTCATCTCTCCAGCCCCCAAATCTTAAATAACAAGTCTATCTTGTTAAAGAACAAACTCTCTCTTCCTTGGTCACAGTGGCTTTGTGGACATCTGATTGGTGGCTTTCTAGGGCCTCTCTCCCTTTACTGGCCCTCACCCTCTCTTGGGCCAGCTCCTCTCCCCAAACCATGGAGTCTTTGGGCAGCTGCTTTTCAAGATTTCAAGATGCTCTGCTGAAGGATAGGGTTCTGAACCTCGACTAAAGTAACTCTACAGAGTGATCATCTGGCTAAGGCTTGCTGGGCAGGTGTGTACTTGACCAGTACTTGTCTTTCTCGATCCATACAGCAAGACTTGACAGGTCCCAGGAGCAGGAAAGAACTTCCTGACCTTTCTGGGGCTGGCTTTTCAGCCATCTCAGTGATAATATTTATGTGAGATTTCTGTTATTTAGACATTAAACAGTTGATTTAGTGGATTCCTTTTGTTTTTAATCAAAGAATGCTCATAAAATGCTGGATCTCTTTAAAGATTTCTGGACTGAAATCTGTAAACTGTATTTTACTCAGTGAATAATTCCAGCGATATTTCTTTGGGAGAACATTTCACATTTACTGTGAATAAAATTTTCTCTTTGCTACGATCAGGAAACTGGTTGTTCTTCTATGTTTTTGTTTCCAGAAATCATTGAATGCTACAAAGATCTTTTGTGCAATGTTTAAATTATTTACCAATTAAAACAACTAAATGTTAAGAGAAATAAAATCTTCTCTAAAAAGTTATTATATATAATTTCCAACATCAGAAAATTGAGAAAGCTGCTACTGTCTTGCTTATTATTTTATTTTATTTTTTTGCAAATCTCTTTCATACCTGTCTTACAGGAAATGAGATTTCCATGTTTGTTTCTCTGTTCAACCTGGTGGTCATTAGCATGTTGGTTGAACATACAAAGTAACTCTGGCTTTCCACAAATACATGGTTGGAAACGGGAGGAACATTTTACAGGACTGCTGATCATGGGGATGTTTTCCTTTGCTAAAGTAACAAAAACCTGGAAAACTGCAGTTTCTTCAAGCTTAGAATCTAAATCAATGAATGCTTCACACACTACCGTGAAGTCTCTTGGTCTGTCTGTTCTCAGATGGATTTTTTATCCATGCATAATTTCACACTGTGTGTTGGTCATTTGTTGAATAATGGTTGGCCAAGTTCTGCAGCTCTCCAAGATGCTGACACATTTCATTATATGAAAAAAATCACATCTGGTCTTATTGCCACTAATCTAATCAGAAAAGCCATTTAGCATTAGGAAGCCTCCACGCTCAACAGCACTGAGGAGAGCCTTCCAAAACCTGTTTCCCTCTGAGAACTCGGGGTGTATCATGGCCCAGATCACTGCCATTTGCTGTCCTTGGTGACAGGGTCATCGGGCTTATCTGGAGAAAGCACCTGTCTGAACAGTTGTGGTGTGCTCGTCAGTCTATCTTTCAGGTAGAATGACACCCATGACGTCAGCTTCTACCTCAGCAGCGCACCTGCTTTCCTCCAAGAGCACCCCGACCTTGCAGTCACAGAGAGCCTTTATGTGGGCCACAGTTTATCATGAAGAAGTAAAGATGTTATCTTGGCTTCTCCTGTTGCTGAGATAAAAACTTTGGAAAAGCTACTTAAGGGGAAAGGGCTTGTTCCAGGTTTCAGTCTACCGTAGAGCGGGGGTGAAGGCAGCAGGAGCCTTGACACATCACAGACATGATCAGGAACAGAGCCGCATGTCTGCCAGGGCCTAGCTGGTGTTCTCCACCTACCCAGCATTGCCCTGCCCACGGTTAAGACTCCACTTCTAAGGAGGTCAAACTAGCCCCCTGAAGGCATGCTCAGGGTCAGGTCTCACAGGTGACTCTGCATTCTGTCATCTGACAGTGGCACTAAGCATCACAGACAGGTGTAAGGGCTGGACCACACACATTTCTTTTAACCACTTCTTAAGAGTCATTCCTAGGTGATGTTGTCTGATGAGCATGATGACTTTGAGTACAGCATAGGGCCAAGGGGCAATCTGGTAGATTCACTTCTTCATTGCTCTTGAATCCCTGGAACAAAGGTCACTGGCAGGGAGGGCAGTGTATAGAAGCAGTTTCAAGCCTGTAGCCTCAGACCACTGGGCGGGGCGCTGAGTGCAGCTCTCTGAAGGCTGTATTTCCTCGGCTCTTTTAACGAGCTCAGGTGAATTCTGTTGTTATTCACTGAGAACATTTCATGTGATCCAGGCAGGTGTTGAACACACAGAGCCTTGAACTCCTGCCTGCACCCCAGTGTTGTACACTGCTGTGGTGTTTAGGGCATGCTAAGGATCCAACTCAGGGCTTTCTGCATACTTGGCTAGCCCTCTACCCATGGCGTTATGTCCCCGGCCCCACCAAGGTGAATTTAGCAGTGCTTTTCAGTTTGCGTTTAGAATTCTTTAGATGGTCTCCAGCCCAAAGGAAACGCTGATTCTACTTGTGGAAACAAGTCTTTATCTCTGGTTGTTGGTGGTGATTTATTCTTTTTTTTTTTTTTTTTTTTTTCTGTTTTGCTTTGTTTTTTGAGACAGGGTCTCACTAAGGATCCCTGACTGGTCTGGGATTCACTATGTAGACCAGGCTGGCCTGGAACTTACAGAAATCTGTCTGTACCTCCCAAGTGCTGGGCCTGAAGATGTGTGTGTACCACCACACTTGGCTCTAAAAGTCTGTGTCTTCATCATATAAATATGCTAAAATAAAGCAGCACAAAGGAGTTAGGCTGGGCTAGCCATCAGCAAAGAACAGACGACACTCCATGACAATCCGCCCCACGGGCTTCGATTAGGAGACAGCCTATCTGAGTTAACTGTGGTCGAAATTCAATTCCTCTCATTTTCCTGTTTCAAATTTTGCACACTTTTTTTATTTGTGGTTTCCAAACCAGAGACTAAAACCCAAAGTTACCAAACAGAAGCAGCAACCCCTTTTTTTCTTATCTGTGTCCCAGTTCTTTGGTTCAGGATATACTTTGGTACTTCAAGAAATTGAGGGCAGCTCTTTGTGGACATTATACTGCATTCTACCAATAAAGGCAGATCTGTTGTGAGAGCCATGCTGCTCACTTGAAGACTGATTCCCACACAGCTTTCCTCTTTTTTATACTTAACCTAGAATTTTCTGGCCACACATTATGGTGTTGGCAGTGGTGCCTTATCACCTCATAGAGTGGCCTTTATGTATCTGCTCCCTGTTCCTCCCCACTGCCCACACCGGCCCTGGAGCTGGGCAGAGCCCCGGGTGTCTGGTACGTGGGCCGAGCATACCCCACAAGTCCTGACATGTGCTAGAAGTTCTGGCACAGTTTTCAGTTTGTTTCAGGAGACAAGAAGTCCAACTACGGCAGACCCCTCTTAGTTACTTGTCTGGCATAGTTTGAAGAGCTTGTGCATTTCTCTACTGACCGCACACTTCAGGACTTATTACAGGAAATGCCTCAGTAATAGCTAATTTTCAAGGCAAGGAATTGTGGAAAAATAGCAAGAGACGTGTATGAATATACTTCTACAGCACAAGAAGCCGCTGAGGTTGGACTCCCAGCACGTGCGCATTGAAAATATGATGGGATTTTCTAAGTGGCACTTAAAAAAATCCCAACCATTGTTTGCAGGGTCGCCATGACTTCAAGTCTGTTTCCATTCCGGCCCATTCATGATGACAGATTTCTCCTGGAACATCTTCCTCAGGGAGCACATACTAGGCTCACTCATTCAGGCATTCATCTGGGACGCAGTTATGAAAGCCCATTAGGTAGTAGGCACCGGACCATCGCAGTGGCAGTGGGTGACTGTGATTTCTGCGACGTAAAGCGGGAACAATAGTTGCTGGGAGGACTGCATGAGTCAACACAAGTAACACATTCAGAGCATTGGAACTCAGTAAACAATATGCGGGGTTATGAGAGCTGCACTCTGGAAAGTCAGACTCCAGCGATCACAATGGAATGTGATAAACACATGACGTGCTTGAATCACAAGGCGATCACCGCCATACATGATGGACACCTGCAGTGCGTAAACAGAAGGCCGGAGGGTAGATACTGAGAGTGTGGTCATGGGGCAGTCCCTGAAAGACACAGAGGACAGAGAGGCGGTACACAAGGGGGTGATACACCGTGTCCACGGGTCAGAGAGGGAAGAGACGAACCAGGTTCCGGGACTGAGTATACCCTTGAAGGACATCAAAGGCAGTGACAAGAACACACTTGAAATTTAGAAAGCTGGCCCCATTGTAACAGAGTGGGTCAGGCAGGCAGTGGCAGGGAACTAGCGAGAACCTCATGGTCATCCCAGTGCAGAAGAGCTTCTGGCCCCTCAGTGCAAAGGCAGCAGTGAAGCTCGGAGGAGAGAAGGCATTTGACGTGATGTGTTGGAATGACACTCCCTGACCTGGAGTGGACGCACAAGGTGATGGACATTCTGGCTGAAGGACTTAGATAGGCTAATCAGGCAAAGAGAAGCAGGGCTGGAGAGGTAGTTCAGTTTTTAGAATGCTTGCCTGGTGTCCACAAAGCACTGGGTTTGAGCCCTGGCAATGCAGAAACTGTGTGGTGGTACAGAGCTATAATCCAGCACTTGGTAGGTAGAGACAGAAGAATCAGAAGTTCAAGGTCATCCTTAGCAACACAGCAAGTTCAAGATCAACCTGAGCAGCATGAGACCTTGTATCACCACAGAAATAAAAATAGGAGAAATAGTGCTTATCCAGGGTTATATTCAGAGGGAAGCTCTATGTAAAATCTCAGTTGTGTATCATTGGCTAAGCAGAGAGATCTCAGACTGTGAGATGTTTGGGTTAGTAGTCTGGTTTCATTTCTGTTGCTGTGATAAAAATACCCTGATGAACAGCTATATGGGGGAGAATGAGGTTTATCTCACTCACAATACCAGGTTACAGCCCATCACCATGGGGAAGTCAAGGCAGGGATGTCAAACAGCTGGTCACATCATATCCATGGTCAGGAGCAGAGGGAAGGGACGTACTTGCTTGCACTCTGCTCCATCTCTCCATTCTTGCACAGTTCAGGACCCTCCTATCTGGGGACTGGAACTGCCCGTAGCGGGCTGGGAATTCCCACATCAGTTATCTGAAGGCAATCCCAACAGACAGTCCACAGGCCCAAACCAATGAAGACAATCTGTCACTGGGACTCTGTACCCAGATCATTCTAGATTGTGTCAAGTTGGCAATCAAAGCTCATTATCCCACTTAGAATTCTAGATTGAAAAGTCATCAGCCAGTAATAGCTCTTCATTGGGATTTGAGTTTCTCCAAAGGTGTCACATCAATATTTATGGGGCAGACAGAAGAGGAGGATCCTAAAATGAGCATATGAGGAGGGACCAGAGACTCTGCAGGCAAAAGAGGAGACTTGCCCCAGCCAGCTGGGCACGGGTCCTCAGAAACCTAGAGCGAAAGAGACAAAAGGAACACGGGAGGCCGACAAGACAGTCTCCTGATCAAATCGGCAAATCTTTATTCTTTACAGAGCTCTATATACTGCAGCTGCAAGGGGCTAGGTGGGGCGTGGTGGACTAGGGTTGCTAGGAGACAAATCATCAGAAGATCCAGGAGCCAAGGGCATGTGTAGCCAAGGGCAGCTACAGGTAGGGGAACTTGTCTGTTTAGACAATAAGTAACTCTAAAAGGCACTTAAGAGACTCCAGCATAATATAATTGGTGTCAACAGGTGTCAGGATGTTTTGCACCAAGTCACAAGATGTTACATTTGCAGAAAGGGCAAGACAGAGGTCACTTGGTCTCCAGCAGAGACTGGCCATCCACGCCAAGTGGGCCACAGACAGCCAGGTAAGTGAGTGGAGACTTGGCCATCACATTGGCTTACATAAGCCAAAGGGCCCTGGGAAGATGGGTGTGTCTCTTTAGCCTTTTGTCTCAATGTGGGAAGATTTACAGTCAAGGGAAGATTGTATTGGATGTGAAAAACTGATCAAATATAGAGGGTAACCGGAATGCTAATGGGTGGAAAGCCACCATGTGGACTGGTCACAAATGGCATAATCTGCAAAAAAGATGCTGGGAGGTGTCACATTTAGATGTAAGAGAAACATGAATATTTCCCACAACGGGGAAGAGCGGATAGCGCTGAGATGACGCAGGGTGGAGGCCGCCCGGGCAGTCATAGTTCAGTGAAGCATCGAAAATGAAGGCAAAAGAGGGAGAGAGCTTTCAAAAACCTGATGTAACAGTGAGCGGTGAGGGAGGCCACGGAAGGAAAGGACCCTGAAGAAGGGAAGACTGTGGATAGGATGTGGAGGTGGAGATGTGTGGGGGACAGACAACTAATGAGTCTTCCAAGCTGAAAACTGATCAAGGACGGAGAAAGCCATGGAGCTCTAACTAACCAGGAAGAGGCTAGCCCCTGATCAGCGGAGATGATGGGACTGAGGACCACATGTTGAGAGCTTCACTCTTGCTTTCAAGGCAAAGTCTTGGAGGACATTGTACCTTAGGATTGCAGACAGCTCAAACTAGACCTTAGCCACATACTGGAAACAGCATCTCCTCTCCAAGACAGTGGAATTGTCTTGAAGACATTCCCACCCCTTGCATAATATGCCTCCCCCACTTAATACTGTACTAATGTATCACAATGGACTTTCTTCCGAGATTTTGAACATCTACATTCCAGTGTTGCATGTGCACCTGATCATGCAGATGTCCCCACAGCTCTCACCAGTCTAGACTATTCAAGGGTTCTTAATGATGAGGCTCTTTAAAATTTCTATATCCTTGCACATCTGGTTATGCACAGTTGATTATAGAAACACACACTATTTTTATTAATCGACGAATCAACAAATACAAATAAACTTATTTGCCCCGTGCCATCTTTATAAACAGAGGACAAGGCCGCCCTCTCTGTACACTAGGAGGATGTCTGCAGTTGCACTTGAATTTCATCCCTGACCTCTTCTCAGTCAAATGTGTAACCGGCCATCCATGTCCTGTCATGCTCACCAGCCATCCTTCTAAAAGCCGCCTTTCAGTGCACTCTCTCCGCTTAGGCCTCTCCCCCGAGCCGCAGACCAGTGTAGGAGTTACTTCCTTGACATTTCCCTTGGATCCCACAGAGGTGCCATTATCTTAGGACATCTTCCCCTGAGGCCTGGCCCTAATCTAGCTTCCTGTCTCCATAGTGAAACCTCTCTGCTCCTCGTTACACAAGCCAGAGGCCTGCTCCTTTCCTACCTGCATATTCCACTCCATCCCCGGGGCCTGATGCTCAGCTTCTGAACGTCTTCCATCGCTTGATTTGCCACAGCGGCCACTGACATGCCTCAGGGCACTGCGAGGTTCCTACTGAACTGGTGTCCTGGCAGACTTTCCCACACTCACATGGTCAGTCCTACTTTCTTGGCCAGACTGCAGCCAGCTCCAGTGTGGGAACATAGGTGAGATACCTTGAGCCCCCTCTGAATACATCAGGTTTTCCTGTTCCTTCAGGTTGAAGGCCAAGACAGCCACGGTGGACCCAGAGTCTTTTCTAGCAGGTGGGAAACCTGACCTAAGGTTTCTCATTGTGTTCAAACATTGTGGCTTCATGGACTCATCTCAAGCCAGTACAGTCTCACCCACCACAGAAGCCAGCATGCTAAGAGACATCCCCCACTTGACTCACCTCAGATTCCAAAACTGCCTGCTATGACCGTCTGCCTTCTTCCCTGCCAGCACATCAAGCTCTGTCTGACATGGCATCAGGTAGGCAGAATCCAATCCTGATTCTCTTTTTCTCCCTTTACACTCTACATCCAATCCTTCAGCAAGTTCCACCATCTCCACCTTCCAAGTCATCCACAGTCTGAGGGCACACATCATCTCTGCTTGCACCTAACTGGTCCAAACCAGCTAATATATATATTAGGCCTCACTCCTGCAAGCTCTCCCAACAGCCCGCTCTCTCTATATTAAGCACAGTGATCCTTACGAAAGGCAAGGTGGACCAATCATACAAAGACATTCAAACTCTCCAGTGGTCACCCCACTCACACAGACGGCGCTGAGCGATCTGGTGGCTGTCTCTCTGACTGCCGCCCCTTCCCCCCTACCACACGGTGCCTTCTGTTGCTGGGACACTCCCAAGACTCTATTTCAGGCCTCCTCACTCCGTTCTCCTCTCCACTCACCCATGACTTCCAGCTGTCCCCTTCCAGGTCTAACTAAAAGCCTCTCGCTAGGGAGCCCTTCCTCGGCCCTTTGGACGCCCATGTGACCCTCTACCTTCAGAGCGTACTACAAGCAGCTGACATCGTTTACATTTATTTAGTTATTTGTTTTTCCTCAAACTAAAAGGGAATTTCCACACGAGCAGAGTACCTGTCTTGTTCGGTGTTCTTCCTCGGCTGTAAGAAAAGCATGGGCTGAGTTCCTAGAAGAAGGAATCCCGTTCGTTCTTCCTGGGACATCTCCCAACCCATCTTCGCTTCATCAGCTCCTGGGCCCCTTGGAAATCTGTTTGTGACTTCCACAGAGAGGAATTCTCTCACCTTCCTTAGAATCTGAGTAGAATCGTTGTGGATACTTGGTTTAGTCAGTTTCTGTCTTGCTGTTGTTGCTGCGATAAAATACCTGACAACAATGACTGAAGACGAAAGATAAATGTTGGCCTAGCTTTGGATGCGGCAGCCCAGGCGCGACTTGCTCTGCTGTGGCTATTCTGTGGGGCTGTGGAACAGTAAAAGCTGCTGACTTCACGGTGGCCAGAAGCAGACAGTGGAAGATGGGACAAGGCAGGTCCCCCAGCGACCTTCCCCCAGCCAGGGGGAAGCCAGGTAGAGCCAGGCTCTACCTCCTGAAGTTTCCACCAGACAGCAGCGCAAAGCTGAGGATTAAGCTTTGAACACCTGACCCGTGGGGAAATATTTCAGAATAAGACCTTGACAGTATTTCTTACTCCTGTGATTTTACATAAGAGATATTTACAATGTTTATCCATAACTTATTACAACGGCTCCCTGACTGGACTTTAAACTTCAAGGGGAGGCACTTGCTTTTTTAAAAAAAGTTTCTCCAGAATCCAGCACAGGGCCCACCCAGGAAGACTCTCAGTAGAGTTCCTGAATGAGTAAGTGAGGCAAGGAGCACACGAGGAGATATGTGGGTTCATGGCGGTCTAATTCACCACCAGCCACTTTTTGTTCCTCCTGCCTAAATTTTCATTGCCAGGTACATCAGAATTTACAGTCGGATTGTCAGAACAACAGCTTTCCTCTGGACCGACCAGAGAGGAGTTAAAATCCAGATGTCTTAATATCACACCCAAGTCTTTCAAACAGGTCTTTTAAGAAACACCACGCTCCATTCTGGAACCTCAGGCCCCAGAGTCTTTTTTCCCCTCATTTGAAGAATTAAAAGCAGACTCCAGCAGACATGATCATTGCGGAACTATTCAATAACAGGTAAACTGTAAGGCAAAGGCAACTCAGCACATGGGCTTTAAAATATACACTCTCAGGGACAGGGAAATGCTTTTAGAAACAACCACTGTTGTTGGGGAGATGGAACAGTAGGTAAAGTACTTGCTGTGTACCAGAGTTCTAATCCCCAGGACCCATGTAAATGCCCAGTGGGTGTGGTAGCCTATCTGTAATTCCAGCCTTGGAATCTAGAAACAAGGAAGTTCCAGATCAAGCTGGCTAGCCACATCATGGGGATCTGGGTTTGACTGAGAGACCCTACTGCAGCGAATTAGGTGGAAGAGAGATCCAGGATGATCCCCAACATTAACCTCAGAGGTGCACATGTACCCACATACATGCAAAGACATGCATATACACATGCACATTACGCATACACATGTGACAAATGGAAAAATGCATAGAAATAACCACTCTTGATCTAACCACTAAGAAAGCCTGAACTATATAGATAGAGGAAGAATGTTACTGAATAACTGAGCACGGAGGGGAAGAACACTTTCGTATCCTCCGTACATGGTGTAGGCTGAGATGAAGATGCTCTTTTGTGGTTTCCAGCTTACTGTGCAGAATGCTGATAGAGTCATTCTCTGTAGGGAGATTAATAACTGCCAAATATGGTAAAAATGAGAAAAAAGCATTATAAAAAGAATCACTTAGAGCAAATCTTCCACAGAAAGTTTTTTAACACTATAATACTTAAAATGATAGCTCAGTTAAAACTTAAACCTTTAAAAATAAATGGAATCTTAAGGATTCAATTTTCCAGTAGTATTATCCCAATATTTTAAGATAAAAATATCTGACTTTTTTTGTTTCATTTGTAAAGAGAAAAACCAATGCTCAAAGGCAGATTATAAGAATATTTTGCTGAAGAGAAGGCAGCTTAATAAATGTAATGAGGTTTGAAAAAAAAGTCTACTCTATAAAAAAACGGAGGAAGGGCAGGTGTGAGTAGAGGCTCAGTGGGTCAAGGCACTTGCCTCACAAGTCTGGTGACCTAAATTTGATTCTTGAACCCACATAAAGGAGACAGAGAGGACAGACTCAACAAAGTTGTCCTCGGACCTTCAAATGTACACCGTGGCACACATGCTGTGGGCACACACAGACGTGAGAATATATTCTTAGAAAGAGGCCATTTTGACTTTATCAAAGCATACAGATTTTGTTGCTAGTGTTTACTGTCAACTTCACACAACCTAGAGGCACCGGGAAGAGGGGACCTCAATAAAGGAATTCCTCCATCAGACTGACCTTGGAGCATGTCTCTGGGGGATTGTGTTGACTGATGATTGATGTGAGGGGACCCAGGCCACTGTGAGCAGCACCCTCCCCAGGCAGGTGGGTCTGGGCTGTATAAGAAAGGTAGCTAAGCATGAGCCAGAGAGTGAGCTGGTCAGCAGCCTCCTCCCTGACCTCTTCCCCATCTTCCATGTCAATGTCTGCTTGACTTTCTTCAGTGAAGAATTGTAACGTGGAGGTGGGGGACAGACAAACCCTGTCCTCCTTGAAGCTGCTTTTGGTCATAGTGTTTATCACAGCAACAGAAAGCTAACCAAAACACCAAAGAAATGCATGTAGTTTGGGGCTAGTGCTAATGCTAGGGAAGAAACTAAGTGAAACACAGAAAAATCCTAGGTTGTTTTTTTTTTTTTCAACACGAAGACAAATTCTTAAGAATCTTTTTCAAGTAGCAGGATCTCAGCATCTAATCAAGAGAATGTTGATGCTTCAGGCCTTTCCGTGACTGACAATAAAATCTTTTATTTTGAAAAATTAATTGATTCGTAAGGCAATCTGTCTAAAACTGCTTTGAGAAAAACAGCTGTAATGTTCTTAAGGAGGAGACATGGGAGAAAGGTGCTATGAAACCCTGGGGCCAATGGTAAACACACAGTGTGATGGAGGAGTCACCCAGCGCTGACCTCGGGCCTTCGCACAGCCCGGCGCTCTCTGTCTGTCTGTCTCTCTCTCCCTCATACACACACAGCTTCAAGCTGAAGGAAGTTGTCAGATCTTGCATTAATAAATTCATACAATCACAGAGGTCTTGACAATGGATTTGGGGAACAAGACTCCAAATTCCTCTACAATGAGTCAGAGGAACTTGGAGATGAAGCTATACATCAAGTCAGAATGCTGCCTGATGCCTTAGTGCAGAATCCTCCCTCAAAGACAGGAGGAAGCATGGACTCGCCTGCCTCCTGCCGTCATTTTCATTGTAACCTTGCAGCGACTTCAGAAGGTGCAGAGGACGCTGCTCCTCCCAGAGCGCTTAGGGTTTGTGCAAGCGTGTGAGCAGGAGGACCAGAGCAAAGGGCACATCCTTTCACCTCCACACAGGGTCCATCAGTTTGGAAACCAGAGAAACTGCGGTTGTTTTTGGAATGGAAACAAAATGAGGGCTGGGCGTGTCCAGGTGCACCCACATGACACTTGCCGAGCAAAGCCTGGGCCTCCGAGGCTGAGGGAGACACCAGTTGCTGGGACTTGTTGTCCTCCTAATTTCTGCATCAGATTGTGTCCTGCTGTCTTATTGGGTCTCCATAAAGAGAGAAATTTCCATAGATTCTGCTCCCCTCTTGAGACATACTCCCACAAGAAGCAGTACTGTGGAGAGCCCGGTGATCTCCATCCATATTTCCCACTGAACAAATATTCACGTTAGTTATTGAGAACACTAGGTTATTGATGTTCCCTGAAACCATAATCTTTGATCAAAAATGCTCCTCCTACCTAGTGTTTGTAACGATAGCTTAGGCTTTTTGTGCCAGCGCCTCACTAAGACGTCCATGTGCCATCCTGTTAAAGCGTTACACCACCCTACAAGGCAGACATCTTTAGCACAAGGTAACAAACTGAAGCTCCAAGGAGTTACCCAACTCTTCTGAAAGCCTTTGGTTATGAAGCTAGTCAGTGACTTGCTGGTTCCCATTATGCTGAGAGCCCACGCTATGACACAGGGCAGGAGGCAATTTCAATTCACCTTGTCACACATCATTTGTTGTACAGAGTCAACCATTTTTCACAACCCTGCCGAGTCCTCTTTGTGGCTCAATCATTTGGATTGAGGCTTTTGGAACCTCTTAGGGTCACTGCCAAGTCTATTCACTTACCACTGTGGAATGTATAGAACTCGAACATGCCCCACAGAGACGTGGGAAGAAGAAGGAATGAAATGTTGATGGAATGAATGACATTCCAGCTTCCCCACACCCACCAGCATCAGCACAACCAGCATGCTTTGGGAACTTGATTAATTGATCAAAAACACTGCAAAAAGTTACCGTCGGACACAAGCTAGCATGCATAATGTGTGCTTTGGGTAAGACAATTCAATTCTGCTTTTTAATTGATTTTTCTAGGCAGATTTAACAAAGATCAAATGAAATTGAAATCCTCTTCTTCCCTGGAGCATTCAAGATCCCTTCTTTCATCTGCATTTGAATCCCACATGAAAACCCCTAAGACTATAAATTTGCACTAGATGTGCCAGAATTGAGCCTTGATGGTACACATTCTCAGGGCAGAACTGAATTTCAGAGACTGGAAGACATCTCCAATCTCCCCTAGGACTAGCCCATTCATAAGTTCAGCCTAGCATGGCACCCAGGCATAGCAACTGTGTTTTGATTCGAGTATTTGCATGAGCGGCAGCAGTGAATGGGCTCAGACTCACGGCACGAGGTGAACCCAGTGCTCACTTTTAACCGCTTCACAGGAAACTAGTTGTTGATTCCGTCGGGTAGACAGTACAGAGCAGGAAATCAAATGAGACAGACACCAGAACGCCCCCCAGGCTCAGAACTGCGGCAACCTCTGCACCTCTGTGTGGCTGACATTTCTCCTACCTTTCTGTCTTTTTTCTCTGGCTTTGTGTTCTCCAGGACCAGAAGGTATGAATGAGGCCAATCAGAGAAATGTGGCAGGATAATCAGAAATCACTTCTACAGAGCAGCAAGTCTGTCACATCATCCCAGGAGCAACGGCTGTACACTACGAGGTTCCCACAGAATGGTTCGTTGCACTGTTATATCTCCTGCCTGAGGTCTAGCTCTCCCACATCTGAACTTGGAAGGCTCCGTGGGCTGGGCTTCCCATGGACACCTGCAATCATCACTGATTGTGACACACAAATGGTGCCTTCTGGTCCTACAGTGTTGCCATGGAAGCCCTCAACACACCCAGGTTTGAGAAACAGAACTTGCATATCTCTTTTGGGATCAGGAACAAAATATGTAGTCATCTTGTGAATTCAATAAACCAGTCACTTAGCCAGTTGCAGAAAGGACTGATAAGCTGTCCTCTGTGAAACCCTACACTGGGCTTTGGAGATAAGGAGTTCAGAATATGCCAAAATATATAGACTTCCACAACTGCAAGCCACCCCACTTCCCTCTACCTGTCCCCTGGTCCCATGTGCTTACTCTGGGAAAAAGAGGAGAGATTTCTAGACACAGGCAAGGCACAGTGGTCATCAATGTCATCTTAGGTTCCAGTCACATCCTGACTTGTGATTGGGTAATTCTGCACAAGCTTTGTAACAGCTTTGTGTTTCAGGTCCATATGATCCCGACATGGAGACAGTGATAGTCCTTCTATGAAAAGGCTCTGGGAGATCCAAGAGGCCCGCTTATGTGACTGATTCAGGACAAGGGCCGGCAAATGATGAACAAAAAATAAATCCTGGAAGTGCGTTTGCTCTCTTCTGAGGTTCAGATGTCTTAGATCTCTGCATAAAATTTTAGGTATGTTATTCAACCAGACGATTTTGTCCAGAAGTGATTGACTGGTGTCAATCATCCAAGAACAATAATGAGGCTTTTATCCCAAAGTTTAAAAACACTAATGCATGCTACTTGTATTCTTGTAAGTGTATGTATGTGCACACAAGTGCACCTGTGTTTACAGGTGCACGTGCCATGCAGGCTGGAGGTCAGCCTTGGGCATCATTCCTCAGAAGCCTTCCACCTTGTTTTCTGAGACATCTGGAACTCACTGATTTGGCTACACTGGCTAGCCAGCAAGCCCCACGGAGCTCCCTGGGTCTGGCGTCTCAGGGCTGGGATTACAAGCACCAGCCACTAAGCCCAGCTTTCTTACATGGGGATCTAACTCAGGCCTTCATGACTGCACAGCAAGCACTTTCCTGACCGAGCTGTCTCTCCAGCCGCTCTGCCAGCATTCTCAATTGAGCCTCAGGAGTGGGTGAATCGTGAGAAACACTCAACACAAGGATTCCTTCTTTGAGCAAGTTCAGTCAGGGTCCTCTGAGCCCAGCTTCAGCAGCAAGTCCGGCTAAGGCACTCTGATATCTCAACAGGGTTCTTTCTCCACATTATTTGGGGCTTCCTCTTAGCAGTTCCCCACCTTCTCCTCCTCACTGGCTCCAGACACCCGCTTGTCCTCCTTTGAACTTGAGTTCACTCTTACCTCTTGCAACAGCCTTGAATAAAGACTAGAAAAAGTGTCAGCATAACTCCTCCTTAATAATCAAAAAGCCAGAATATCAAGGTGATTGAAATGGGATTAATTCTCTACAGGAGGCATTGAGGAAAACTAGGTATGATCAGGAGTGTTTATGATAGATTTTCTCAAGTGAGGAGGGTGGTGCATGTGAAGAAGGAGCAGATGGCAGAGGCCGGAACAGAGAATTTAAAGTACTCTGAGCATTCACCTTCAATTTTACTTCCCGTTGACTACACAAGGGCTTTAGAGGCAGGAGGATCATGGACTCAAGGCCAGCCTTGACTATATAGCAAGTTCAAGGTCAGCCTGGGCTGCAGCAGACCTTGTCATAAAACAAAACAAAGTAAACAAAAGGTTCAACGTTAATATGGTTGGCCCAGAGCACACTCGTATTCTAACCTAGGAGGTGACAATGATATTTCTCTCTGTTACACATACAGAATTGAGCCTAGACTCGGGGGAAAAACGGTTATCAAGTCATCATTTTCAGGAATCAAGTTACCTAAAATTGGTCTTTAGAACTGAGAGCAAAAGAGAAAGCCACTACTTAAGGCAGTTAAAGAATCTCATGTCAGCCCAGCTGGAACTGTGTGTAGAGGGGATTGTAGAGAACAGTGGTATCTGTGGTTTTCCATTTGAAAGCAATCCCTGTCCAGAGTAACAGTCAGATCCCGGTAAACCCTACTTAGTAGACAAGGGAGATGAGGAGGAAACGCTCATCAACATAAAATTTGTACTTCCACCAAGCATTGCAAGTGATATTTTTGATCATTTAGTATTTCAGGGGATAAAATACTATTTTCCTGAAAGAAGTACTTATGAATGGAAAAAAAAAATCCTTTTCTGCAGCTCAAGTTGTAGAGTTCTCAACTTCTCTCACTGTGAAGTTCACCCATTAAGAAAGGGCAAGCTGTGGAGAAACTCCACCCCAACCCAGCAAATCAAAATCCTCCCTAGTGCTCAAAGACACCTACCCTGAGGTGCCTATAGCTTTCAGTTTATGGAGAGAAACCAGCCTGTGCCCCTCTACGCTGGCTCTAAATCTGTGTCTGGCATCAACCATGGAAAGGCATACCTATGCCTGAGTAGAGAAAGTGATGGAAGCCCTTGAAGAAAAACAGACAGAGCCAGAGCCCGTTAAAAACTGAGAAAGAAAGAATAAAGGAGGGAGGGGAAAGCTGAATTCAGCTCAGCTTCATCTTACAATTAGGCTTGTATAGTGCTGAGAGTAAGCACAGTCTTCGGAGAACCCCTCACCTTCTACACCTTTTCATCCTCTTTCTGTTATATGTATATTTGTGTGTGTATTTGCACGTGTGTGGTTTTCCTAAACCTGACCTTTCTATTTTTGAGCTTCTTTTTAAAATAGTTCTCTTTATTTGCGTAAGCCCTGTTTCCCTTTTCGTTTTGGTTTGTTTTGAGACAGGTCTCACTACGTAGCCCTAGCTGACCTGGAACTTGCTCTACAGACCAGGCCTGGCCTTGAACTCACGGAGATTCTTCAATCTCTGCCTCCCCTCCTCCAGACTTCTGGGATTTCTTTTTTTTTTTTTTTTTTTTCTCCTTTGAGACATTTTATAAGTCTATAACTCTAATTGTGGGATTTGATTTTACGTAACAAACACTATTTATTTACTTTTCATTCTGCGCTGGGCTTGGGGCTCGGTCTCGCGCATGCTCAGCTTCCGCGCTGGGATTGGGCTCGGTCTTGCGCATGCTCCGCGAGCTCTCCTACGACCTCAGTATTCGCTTTGGCCCTGGTCTGCTATGAGGAAATCAGTAAGGAACCCATTTAGCCCTCGCACACCCCTTCTACGGCGGCGCACTCACAAATCCGACTTTATTTTGGATATTTGTCATCCCGTGTACAGAAGCCACCCACCGCCTCCCCCTTCTCTCTCTTCATTGTGATCTTCTTTTTGAGTTCTTCACCTCAAATCAAATTATTTTCTTCCATTAATTTAAAATATATATTTGTAGCAGTTATTTCAAAGTGCTTGCCTATAAATTCTACCACCGGAGTCTGGTATGAGCCATTTCTATTGACCCATTAAAAACTCACTGTGAGGACCTGCGCGATGGCGTAGGGGATGAGGGTGCTTTCCACCAAGCCTGATGACTTGAGTGCAATTCCCAGGATCCACACAGGAGAAGAGAACAGACTTTCCCAATTTGTCCTCTGACCTCCACACGTGTATCTTGGCATGTATGTGCACACACACACATACCACACCCACCCACCTACCCACCCACCCCCACACTAAATAAATAAATGCAATTGAAGCATTTTAAACCAAACTTGAATATCAACAAATAACCCTCCCCACAACCTAGATCCATGGAGAAATGAAAAGGCTGGCTTGAGATATGCATACACCAGAACACTGTGTTTAAAAGCACTCAGGGTAAAATGGTCCGGCCAGAGAAGAGACGGTGCTTAGACAGCTAGCAAAAGAGGCTAATCACATTAACCCCAGGATGACTGTTGCTGCGTGTTTTGTAGTTGTTAGACAGTTTATCTCTGGAGCCTAGGTTAACCTCAAACTCACAGCAATTCTGCTTCAGCCTACCGAGTACTGGGATTACCAGTATGAGCACCCACCTCTGGTTTCCAGTCAAGAACTGAGCTGTGTTGACCCTGGGCTGACACTTCAGTAGGGATGGGCTTCTGTTGTTCTTAATGTCTTGATGAAGAGATCTGGCCTGTATGTGTCATGGGCTCCTGCTTCCAGTGTGACTTGGGCTTTAGGCACTCCAAGTCAGTGGACGTGCTCTATACCTTTCTAATCACACCTCCAGTGTCCTCTGTGAATGCAGCCAGAGTCCCATCCAGATTCCCAGAAAGAATCAGCTTGGAGTCTAGGGCTCCACTCTTAAGGTCCCCTCTGTCTCACCAGCTGAGGTGGATCCTTATTACCACCAGGATAGGTTTGGTGGCTCATACCTACAGTCCCAGCACTCTGGAGGCTGAGGCAAGATCAGCCTAGACTAGGTAGTGAGTTTCAGGCCACCAGCCCACCAGCCTGGGCACTCTGTAAGGCTTTATCTCAAAAAAAGAAAAAAGACTGTCCCGACTCTAAGTCTGCTTGAGTTGCTTCCAAGGACACAGCTCCAGCGCGCGTACCTGGACAGAGAGGCTTACACCCCGCTGGATTTTAACCTCTTTAGACCCTTCTCCTCTCCTCTATCATTTTGTAGAGATGTTTTTAAGTGTATGTGATCTATTTCCCCCCTCATTTAACCAGAATGTTATAGTCTCCTACACAGTTGCCAGGCAGGGCCCAGTTTGGCTAAGAAGAGTCTCTTTTAAAAGATGTCCTTGTTTTAATTTCCAAATGCTAATTTTGAGTAGAAACTTCATCTTAGAGAAACAGCTCTGGCAGCAAGGTCCTCTTGCCGCTGCTCAGCCTGCAGTGCAGGGAGAGAGCACCCACAGTGCCCAGGAGCCTGCTCTGGGAGCCTTTCCATAGGAACTAGTTTCCCCTCATGATGTGAACAATTTAAGCCATTTGGGATCACGGTACAAACTTGCCTTCCATGCCGGTGCATTTTAGGGAGTTTAAAATACTGAAATGCCTGGGATTCGCTTGAACTACAACATCTTGTTGATGTCAGAAAGGATGGGAAACCATGGAGAAGCTGAGGTTACCAAGGGTTACCAGTCTGCAGTTCTGCTGCTTCCTACTGCCTGCAGGTGGTTATGGTGCAGTGGGACAAAGTCCTGTCACAGCTGGGTGCTCACATTAAAATTGTCTGGATGTTTCCCTGAGTCTCATGACCGCATTAGGACTCAGAACAATAGAGCATTCCCAGAGTGAACTGTGCGTCACCAGAGCCCTGATGATTAACAGAAGAAGCTCTTCATGACTCAAAAACCCAATAATACTAGACAGGCTACACAAAAACATCAAGTGAGAAACAGCGGTCACTGGGTGGGTGTTCTGTGTAAGATGGATAAAGGAGAGGCTCCTTAAGAGTACTGTAGAATAGCCTAGAGGAAGACAGTCTGAGACAAGAGACTTTTCAAGCTTGCAGAAGGTGTCTCCTAACCTTGCACACTGCCACAGTTCTTTCAGGAGGTTCTGGAGACTTACTGAAGTGCACAGTAATCACTTTCTTATTTAGAAGGAGAAAGAATTGTTAGGGAAGCTGCTGAGTGTACAGTACAAAACTGGAAATGTGGCTTGGCTGAGAACAGGGGTAGGCTGTCTTGTCTTGGAGGGGGCTGAAGGGGGAATGCTTGGACCCAGAGACATCAAGAGGCGAACTGTCTGAAGCTCTCCGAAGAGACCATACTCAAGTGTAAAGGAAGCAAATTCAGACTCTTTAAAAGGTCATTGAAACATATCTCACATTCGTTCCTTTTAATAACTTTACTTGTCTTCTATATTGTCATATTAACTTCGCAGGTGCAACATGCCTGTTTTAGGGCTTGGTGACCATAGAACCCAAATAGGACTTTAAGTTTGGATTTTTAAAACACTTAAACCATGATGACCTCCAAGAAATGTTGGAGTCTGTTTGGAGCTGTTACAGAGGTCCTCAGAATGGAAGGGAATGACTGTCTTCTGCTAACATCCAAGTGACATTTTCCAGAAGACTGGAGATTTTGCTTCTTTGGAGACATATTATTTTTATTTTTATTTATTTTTATGTGTATGGCTATATTGCTTGCATTTATGTAAGTGCATCTGTGTTGTACAATGCCCATGGAGACCAGAAGAGGGCATCAGATCCCTGGAACTGGAGTTACAGATAGTTGTTAGCTGCCACATGAGTACTGGGAACTGAAGTCAGGTCTTCTGCATGAGTAGCCAGTGCTCTTAACTGCTGAGCATCTCTCCAGCCCCCAGATATATATCTTAATTTTATGATCAGCTTTGAACAAAGAGGCTTATCTATGGTCCTTACCAAAAGCAGTTCCATGAGCGCCGTCTACCCACGTCATCTGACTGCAAAGTCTCCGTCATTTACTCTCCTTCCATTTTTTTGGTCCTAAGTTTTTGCTGAATATACCACAGAACAAAGTCCAAATCACCATATTTTAGAAATTGTAACAGTTTTGTGTATTGCTCTATTTTATAATTCAGTTGCAAGGAGTTACCCATTTTCATTAATCAAGCAGAGCTCGGACTCTTGGTTGTGCTTCAAGACCCTATGTGAGCAGGATTTGATTTCCTATTCACGTCTCCTTCAGAGCTATAATCTAAATTCTCCTGTCATCTCCCTGATCCTTGAATATCCAGCTCATTTCTGCCGCAGGGACTCTGTCCTAGTTCTCCCCCAAAGAGAATACTCTTGCACCAGACTTTGGTATGCACAGTTCTTTAAACATTGAATTTCAACTCAAACTTTCAGATTTTGAAGGAAGAGGTTCTCTGACCAACACAAATCTAAGTTTCTACCCCACACTGCCATCTTCTGAAAAGGGGAACCATCTCATTGGTTTGTTTGCCAGACTATCTGTTCCCCCAGTACTATATAAGGTCTGTGACAGAATAGCAGACACTTTGTTGTGAGCCCTGTGTCCCCAGCAATTCAGACACTTCTGAAAATACAGTAAACATCAAGAAATGGATGTGTGAATCTTTCCTCTCCACATGGAGCACATAACAGAGTTTTAGTTGGTCCTGACAGAGGTCTAACATCTGGCTAGAGAAAGTATTACATCAAATTTTAATCAAGAGATAGACTTCTCAGATGCTATGAATAAAATCATGAAGCGAAAATTTGAGTCAAGGAGTTAGATAAATTAGGAAGTGAGCTCTCACTGTGTCCGTCATGAACTCAAGTGGCCTTGGTGTGGCCTTCATAAACTATTGGTTCTAGAGTGCCACCGAATTGCTGACTTTGGAGCTATTTGAGAGGAGCTGGGTGAACTTGATGGAATAGTTTATTTCAAGGGCTTCAATGCGGGAAGGTTAATGGTTGTTTAGTGTAACAGAGAAAAGACTGTGCAGATGAAGAGGACCGGCCAGAGGAACTGCTCACAGACAGACATAGTTTAATTGTGGCCACCTGTGGCAGGAAATGTGGGTTTCATGTTCATACCTGTCTCCACTTGCTTGTCTATTCATGTTCAGCATGTAGTTTCTGAACTGAGATGGTGCACAAACTGGGTTTCCCTGGAGGAATGTTATTCCAATAGCAACCATGCTGAGAGTTCTATTTTTTCGTGACGACCATAGGCCAGATGCAGAGAGCTCCAGCCCTTCGTGCTGGAGAGTGGTAGGACACCGAATGGGCTCTGAGACAGGTGGGTGTTTTAGAAATGAATTTGACAGGATATATATGACACCCTGAGAGTTGGGAGGAAGAACGAGCAATTAGTATGTTATCATTGTTAAGCAAGAAAGAATGAAATGCAAGCTGTCACTGCATGGGACAGACAATGGATGAGTAAAAGTGACGATACAAGGCAGAAGAGAAAAACACACAGTTGTTTATTTTGTGCCAATTACTCAGCTGTCCTACACATGGTTGTTGGGATTGATGGCAAGTCCATGACACTAAGAGTCACATTCCAGGCATTCAGCTATTGAAAGCAGGACAGATTTCAAACCCAAGTTTGACTCCTGAAGAGCCAATATCTGCCTCATCATGAGGCAGTACCAACGGGAGGTCAGGTTTGAGCAGGAAAGCCTAACTGAGTAGCAGCCTCCACGATAAACCCTGGCAACACAGTGCAAGGGAAAGGTTCTGTCCGACTGTCCTGGTTCTGTCTGACTGTCCTGTCTGCAGCATCCATAAAAGGCACGATGCAAGAGATGGAATTGCGGCCTGGAGATCTGGAACGCGTTTAACCTGCTGAGGATTTGGGGATCACCTGTGAGTGAGCAGCCTGTCCAGTGGCAGCAGGAGGCGACAGAAGTGTGGGTAGATACGGTATTCTGAGGGACCCTTCCCATAAGCACAGAAGACTAAGAACAGAGCAAGGGCGGGAGTGGGAGGCAGGGAGGGAGTGAGAGAGAGAGAGAGAGAGAGACAAAGAGATAGAGACAGAGAGAGAGAGAGAGAGAGAGAGAGAGAGAGAGAGAGAGAGAGAGAGAGAGAGAAAACCCAGGTCACTATCATAGTGTGGAACTATCAAGGACAGATGGTGAGTCAGGTTGTAAAGTTTCCCAGAATGCACTGCCCCACCTGAAATTAGCAATTAGTTTCCTTTCCCCTGAGAGAACACATTTCTTTTAGTTTTTAAAAATATATTTTATTTATTATCTTTTATTTTAAAATACATTTTATTTATTATCTTTTATTTGATGTGTATGAGTGTATTGCCTGCATGTGTGTAAGTGAACCTGTGTCATGAAATGCCCATGGAGGTCAGGAGAGGGCATTGGATCTTCTGGACTTGGAGTGGTTGTTAGCTGCCATGTGGGTGTTGGGAATCAAACCTAGGTCCTCTATAAGAGCAACTGGTGCTCTTAACCTCTGAGTCATCTCTCCAGCCCCATTTCTTTTCATTTCAAGGCAGAGTACCTGCCTTCTTCTAGTGTTTCAGTATCAAACTCATAGACTACTGTTCTCAGTAGTGTCATGGGGATGTGTGTATTCTCAATGACTAAAGTCAAACATTCTGAACATGCCTTGGAAGAGTTCTGCTTCACAAATGTGAGGAGAGACTGTCAATCACAGATTTGTAAAATGTGTTTTCACTCAGACCAAGAGAAATGCTGTTGATAAACTTTCTGTGAGTCAGGGCTTTCTGCCCCACCCACAGAGGGTGGCTCTGGGAGGGGCATGCAGGGTGAGGCCATCTTTGAAAACCACTTTTATGCAAAAGAATTCTAAACATCATTTTTTTCTTGGTAGACATGACATTGAATTTACTATTAAGATAGCTGACCCTGAATTCATAGCGTGTCTTATAAGTCCTTAATGTCCCATGAGTCATGGGAAGGAAGACTTCTCATTCTGAATATAGAACACCCAATCCATGGTACCAGCTCTAATATTTTAGGAGATTGGATAATTTATTGGGAAAGCAGAGCTAGAATGAGGCTTGTTTCATCCTTCAAATGAAGCTACATTTCAGGCTGTTACCGATTTCTAGCCAGAGGCCAGGTCTTCCAAGTTACCACGTAATTATGATAAACACTAACAAAAGATGAAGCAAAGCCTTTATCTGTGACATCAAAATCCAGAGGATGTCAACTACAACACACAACACGTGTGATGCAGTCTACTGATCACACACACATGTACAAATGGGATACAGAGCCTACTGATCACCATCCACATCCACACACATATAGATATACACATCCACACATGCAAAGTCTACCAATCTCACCACACACACACACATAGACATGAACATGAATACAGGCATGCATACTCACATGCACACACATATAGATATACACATCCACACATGCAAGTCTACCAATCTCACCACACACACACATATAGACACGTACATGAATACAGGCATGCATACTCACATGCACACACATAAACTGGCATGCACATACAGAGTCTACTGATCACACCACACACACACACATAGACATGTACATGAATACAGGCATGCATACTCACATGCACACACATATAGATATACACATTCACACATGCAAAGTCTACCGATCTCACCACACACACACACATATAGACACGTACATGAATACAGGCATGCATACTCACATGCACACACATAAACTGGCATGCACATACAGAGTCTACGGATCACACCACATACATACACATATAGACATATACATACATATATGTATACACATGCATGGACAGTATACTAATCGCATCACACACAATATACACATACACACATGCAGATATATGCACACACATACATACAAAACTGGGATACACTATAGCTCCTGATCACACTATACACATAGTGACATGCACATACATACTCAGAGACAGACAGATATATACATATGCATACATAATACCCATATACACACATGAATAGTGTACTTATCACACCACACATAATACATACACATATGCACATACACACATACCCATACACACATGGAGAGTGTACTAATCACATTATACACAATACCTAGTATGTACACATATGCACATACATATGTACCCATACAAACACATGGAGAATGTGCTGATCACACCACACACAATACATACATATACGCATATACATCCATACATACATGAATATATGCACATACACACGCAAAGCCTGCTGATCTCTCTCATACACACACACACATGCATGCATGCGGACCCCCTCCCCCACTGCATGGCAGATCCGCACCATCATCTACAGGAGGGACAGGAGTTAAGTATCTGTCTGGCATACAGAGCAATTTAGTCTTTGACTCTTAGTCAAAGAACAAGTGTAAATGAGCCTTAAAATGGCTCTTTTGCCAGCATCATTTGAGGGTTGGGCAGAAACAACCTGTAGACACTGGGGACCCTCCTCTCTGGAAGACATGTAAAGAACGTGAGACTCCTTGGCTACAGGGAGGAACTTTATTCTCTGACTGAATTTTCAAAATTAAAGTCTAATAAAGAAGACTCTTTTCTGGGTAGAAACTCTGGAGGGGGCCTGGGTCAGTGCTAACAAGTGTACACCTACCCATCCACATGGTGAACCTAGGTCTCACATGAGACCAGGCCAGAGTTTATCACCACGATTAACTGCTGTTGGAGAAGAGCCTGAAGGAAATCAAGGGATGGTTTGGGGAGCAGACTCCTGACACGGGGCATGCTCACTGTGCATGCACTGTGAGGACAGCTGTGAGAAGACAGATCTGCTCGTTGGCCCGTGAAGCTGTTCTTGGGCCATCCAATTACTCCTCTGGCCATTTAGCTTTTCTGCACATAGTTTCTCCAAAATTTGTAGGTATGCTTTTTTTGCCATGACAGTCTTGGGACATGTACAAGAATACAGAATTAGTTATAAATTTGTAAAGCAATCTGTAGAAGTTAGAGAATAAGAGCAGAGTCTCTACCCTTGTGATTATGTTATTTATAAATATTCACAAGTGGGCTGGAGAGACTGTGCAGTAGTTAAAGACACACTACTCTTGCAGAAGACCTGAGTTCAATTTCCAGCCCTCATGTTGGGAGGCTCACAACTGTCTATAACTCCAGCCTAGGGGGTCGGATGCTATCTTCTGGCTTCTGTGAGTGCCTTCACTCATGTACATATACACAGACACAGACACACACACAATTAAATTTAAAAAATAAAACTTTCTAAAAGTCTTTAAGAATATTCACGGTATATTATTTTTTAAAAAATTCATTTAATGTGTATGAGTATTCTGCCTGCATGTATGTAAGTACACCTGTATCATACAATGCCAAAAGAGGCCAGAAGGGGGCATCAGATCCTCTGGAACTGGAGTTATGAATGGCTGTTAGCTGCCATGTGGGTGCTGGGATTTGAATTCAAGTCTTCTGCAAGAGCAGCCAGTGCTCTTAACCACTGAGCCATCTCTCCAATCCCAAAATATATTCTTAAAAAGAATACAGTTCAGCAGAATCCAGACTAAAGACTGGCCCCATGAAAACCTAAAACTACAGAGATAGACACATTTGCCTATATAATAAGCATATGTATATGCATACACATTCCCATATATGTTTTAATAGTTCTATAGCTATGTATAAGTAATGTATGTGTGGCAGATACATGTATATACACCATGCAGGCACAAAGTCAGTAGATGACTTGTTTAACCTACATGGAAAATAACAAAGGTTAAAACAAATCAAATTTGGGGAACCCATCATGGCACTGGGCCACACAGGTGAGGAGTCTTCAGTGGAAAGCCTCAGTAGGTGTGGGCAGTTCACCCGCCCGTGGCATTGCTGAGTCATCCAGACACTCTGCTACTTTTACTTAAGTAAGTATGCTTTCAGATTTCTTAAGTATGCTTTCAGATTTCTAAGGGTCAAACTATCACCAGTGCTGGAGATGACCACTCCTGGGTAAGCTGACAAAGGCTCCTGCTTCATGGTCCAGCTTGGAAGAAGCACTGGAGCTCCTGACGGGAGTCAGCTCGGGAGTTTCTGCATCCCTGACCGCAGGGTTTATCACACTCCAGGCCTGTGTCAACCACCCAGCCCACAGTCACCACCATTCTGATGTTGATAGGCCAAAGAAGGACATCATAAGGAACAAGGAGGAATCAGTGGGATGAGTCTGTGAGCACCAGCAGCAGTTCTGTGGTGGAAACCAACTCTTGATTTTAAGTCCATGCTCCTTCTATACTTTGTGGTGTGTGTGTGTGTGCATGTGCACTCATGCATGAGACCCTCTCTGTAGCAGAAAAAATTTTTTTTAATCATTGGCAAGGACCTGACCTGTTCTATTCATTCCTATCAGGTCTACCCAGCTGGTCCAACTTCCTGTTTCCTGATGGCAGACAGCAATGATGTTACCAGAGGGTCTTATGTGGTTCTCTCCCTTAGAAACCCAAGCTGACCTACAGGATGGCATCACTTTCTGAGCTGGAGCTGCTGGGTTCCACTCTAGAAGACCTGCAGTCCAAACAAGTTCAATTTCAGAGCAATACACTACTGTTTGACCTGATCCACGTCAACTGTGGGAAGGAAAAAGGTAATGAAAAGACTTAAATCACAGGGTTACACGGGCGAAGCCCACAGCGTTCGGAAAGATGCCAGATGCCAGAGAGAGGGTGGTGCTGCTAAACTGTGTGGCTGTCAGTGCACCTTCTACATGCTATGTGTGTATGTGTAGGTGTGCATCTGCCTGACTGCACGTGTGGAAATCAGAGGACAACTTTCAACAGTTGGTTTTCTCCTTCCACCTTGTGGAAGAGAGACTAACTCAGGCTGTCAATCTTGGTGACGAGCACCTTTCCCGGCTGAGCCATCTCGCCAGCCCAGCGTACCTTTAGTTAGAAACATCCTATGATCCTTTGACCCTTCCACTGAGCTTACCCTTGAGTCTCCTTCCTGTTCATTCTGAACTGCCTCCTGCCCGGATTTCTGCCTCAGCTTCTGAGTATGTCTGGCCTTGTTCTCCCTTCCAGAGTGTTCTGTGTACTTCTCTGGACTAAGCCACCTCAGAGTCCTACTTCCACAAAGGCTGAAGTTCACACTGGAACATCTGCCTGCACTTCTCGCCACTTTTCTTCCCCTGGTAAGACATTAAATCCCACTTAGGAGCTGAGGCCATGTTTGAGAAGCACTCTGCCTGCACAGGATGATTTACTGCCCTTCCACAACCTGTGCTCAGCTGTCATGAACACCTCTCACTTGAGCTTTCTCAGAGTTACAACTTGGTCTCCCTACATGGTCCAAAATGCTCTTGTTCCTTTTTTCCTTCTCCCTCCACGTCTCTGCTCATCCCCAGCATCCCCGGCGAACTTTCTGATAATGAGGGGTTGTATTTCACACAGAACTCTCTGACAGTCCTTTAGTAAAATCTGCTCACGATGACAAGCCAGCATGGAGAAAATTCTGCCAGCCCAGCAGCCACAGGCCACACTGGTCAATATGTGGGAGAGCTGGCCTCTGCCTCTGTCTCTGATGTGCGTCTGTCTCAGTTAGCTTTCTGTTGCTGTGATAAAACACTGTCCAAACCAACATGGAGGGAAGACAGAGCAGGAACCAAAGCCCAGACCTGGAGGAGCGCTGCTTACTGGCTTGCTTCTCTGGCCTGTGCTCAGCCTTTCTTATGTGATTGGGGACCATATGCCCAGGGCTGGCTCCGCCCACAGTGGGCCAGTTCAATAGAAGCAGTTCCCCGGTTGTGGGTCCCTCTTTCCAGGTGTGTCAAGTTGACAACTGAAGCCGTCTGTCTCAGGATGGGAAAGCAGATGATGTTCCCAGATCCCTGGAGTTGGGACAGAGATGGGTATGGCTTCCCGCTGCCCGGGAGAGTGGCTAGCCTATGGCTGCCTGGTAAGGCCCGGAGTGGAAGGTGAGAACTGCACCATCCCATCCCGTGGGGTGGGGGAGGAGTACTGGAGCACGGAGGAAGTGCAGTGTGCTGGGAGTGGGGTTCAGTGGCCCTGTCTGTCCCCTGCAGAACAGCTGTAGTTACGCTCTCCTGCCCACAGTCTCTGAGCTTCCGGTTCAGTTTCAGGCTTGGCGCCTGGGTGCTATGCTCCAGTGCCTGGGTTGTCTGGGTTGTCGCAGAAAGAGGAAATGTATTCTCTTTAAGCTCTAGCAGGGTTGTACCTGCAGTCTTAGGAACGCTGGCTGGAAACAGAGTCATGGGCTAGAGAGGCAGTCCTCTTCTGAGACATCCACCCTTTATCTGTCTACCACCCATTACCCATCCAATAGCTCCACTCAGCCCCAACCTGTTTCAGTCTACTGTTAGCTGTGGCAGAATCGGAATTTTAACCCCATCTCCGCTTTAAAAAGAAAACACACAAAGTGGAGGCGTCAAGACAAACCGCAGTGACAAGAGCACCGAACAGAGACGGCATCAGGACTGCTGGAATGCCACCACCCGATCCCCTTGTCCCACTCCAGGGGGCCCTGGGAGCTCAGGGGATGAGCTCACTGGGTTAACACTGTGAATGAGGAAATGCCTCGGTAGCGCCCCCTCCTGGTGTTAGAGGAATTACAAGATGGCTGAACAGTTTATGAATCGCATCACTGTGGCAACTGGGAGCCTCAATCAGCAGGTGTCTATACTGATTTTCTGTTAAATCCAAGGTTCCTAAGCAGGAGGCAGAAGAGAGGCAGGAAGGACTGTGAGACAGGAAGTCTGGAATGTTCTGGCTGTCACAGTGAGGTGCCTCTGCTGTGTGGAGCCCATTGTTCAGGGCTCAGGAAAGAAAACCAGGTACATTTCCAAAATTCCTTGGCCCAGCCTGCTGTGCCCTGTGGAAACGGGATGTACCCAACTTCTGCCTTGTCTCCTCCCTTTCTATCATGTCCAGACAAGCTCAGTTTCTTTGAGCTTCTTCCCTAATCCTAAGGTCACATTCTTCCACATGTCTTCCAGTGGGCGCCCACTCAGCATTTTCCAAAACCTCTCCAGATGACCATGTCCAGGGAAGGCCGAGAACCAACCCTAATTAAAGTCGGAAACTACACCAGGTATGGTGACTCAGCCTCTAATCTCAGCACTTGGGAGGCTGAGGCAGGAGGATCCAGAGTTTGAGGCCAGCTTATTACATGATAAGACCCTGACTCAAAAACACCCCCACCCCACCCTCTGGAAAAGCTGGGGAGATGGCTTGGTTGGCAAAGTGTCACATGAAGACTTGAGTTTGGATCCCTGGTACCCAAATAAAAAGCCAGGTGCCATGATGTGAGCCTGTAATTCAGCTCTGGGAGACAGAGGTAGAGAGAGGCAGTCCTTGGGGACTTGCTGACCCACTAGTCTAGGGACAGGTGAACTCCAGGTGCAGTGAGAGACCCTGTCCTGAGTAAGTCGGAGAACAATTGAGAAAGACATCCCATGTCGACTTCTGGCTGCCCCGTGTATGTACATGTGCACTCTACACACTCCCCACCCCACACAGGAAAGGCATGAAAACTATGGGAAGTGAATCTCAAGACACTTCCATTTAACTGGTATCAACGAACACTTTGAGGGCTGGAAAAGTTAAAAGCCAGACCATTTCACCCACGGCAGCCACAGAGCAGCTCTGTGGGAAATTCATGTGCCCTGTTGGACTGTGGGGTGTCTCTCGGGTCCCAGGCCTCCTGTCAGGTTGAGTACAAGCCAATGCTTAGGAAACCAGCAGTTTCTCAACCCGTCTTGAAGGGCTAAGTACCTGTGCCAGGTCAACTTTGGTGCCACTTTTAGAGTACAATGTCCTAATTGCTTTGTATATCACACACAGCTGGAGTGTTGTGGCAGTGCCAAAGTCAACTATGGCAAGCTCTGCCATCCGAGACGCAAAGCAGGAGAAAGACCGACTGCTCTCTTCACTTCCACACAAAGGTGATGGTTACCAGTGTCCTGGGCAACCAGTCAGGTAGAGGGGTGAGGAAAGAGCCCTATGAAGGCATGCTCTCCTGGAACATGCATTGCAGAGTTGTTTAGAGTCCATGTGATGGAATGGGAAACATCGTTGTCTCTGTTAGACTTTCGTCACTCGGAGACAGGGATCAGTAAGATATAATGTCTTGCCTCTAGTCAAAGTAGGAGTCAGGCTTTTAAAAATAAACTTTTAGCTGGGTGTGGTAGTGCACACCTGTAATCCCAGCACTTGGGAGGTGAGGGCAGGAGGATCAGAGGTTCAGGGCCATCCTCAGCTACATACATATTGGGCTTGAAGCTAGCATGGGTAACGTGAAACCCTATCTCAAAACAAACAAACAAACAAACAAATAAATAAAAGTCCAACAGAAACAAGCTTTGCATAATGGGTAGGTCTCTATCCATGGAATTTAAAATGCATATTTTTCTAAAAGACAGGTAGGAGCATGAATAAGCTCCAAACCTCTTTAACATGAAATGTCTGCAGCCTCCTGTAACACTCAGCTGTCTGACACGGTTGTCGCTAGACTCAGGGACTTGTGAAACTCTTTCAGATCTTGAGGAAGTTCCCCGCTCTATTTCAGAGAACTTTCCAGTTCGGTTATTCAGGGTTAATGAATCAAACGGCACCTTTTGCCTCTTTCTCGGGTGGGTCTTGTCTTCTGAAAGCACTTGATTAGACGGATCTCTTACCCAGCACAATAGCAAGCATTCAAAACAAGGAACAGACCTCAGCAGCACATTTCATTCATGTTTCCCCTCGTGGAGCCTTTCCATGAGGACTGCGAAATGGCTCCTCTGTGCCTCTGGGTCAGTGGGTAAAGGAGCAAAGGTGCCAAGTGCGACACTTCTAGATCACAAACCAATCAGATGCAGACTTCTTTGAGACTAGAGAACTCTGAAAACCTCTTCAAGGACTCAGGTCTTGTCAGGGCAGACAAGGAACACTCCCCAATACAGTGAAATGTCCCAGCTGGTACCACACACCCAGGATTGCCCACGATGCTCAGGCAGGGAGACGAATACGGCTTCAGAAAGGAAGTTCACTGAACTACTCACATCTGAGTCTCAGGATTCTCCTTGACACGAAATAGCAAGCATGCATAATTACCACAGTGTTATTAAGGAATCATCAGTACCTGTCTGCAGACACCTAAGAGCACAGGCGCTCCCTGGATGAAGAGTTTAGCACATACCAGGGCCCAAGTAGCCATCATTTCCTCTGTCAAAGACACATTTTTGTTTGGTTTCCTTTGAGACAAAGTCTTACTCTGTAGCCCAGGATGGAACTCACTGTGTAACCTAGACTAGTCCCACACTAGTGAAATTGTGCTACCTCCTGAGTTAGAGGATCTCAGGTATGTTGTATTGTCATGATATTGAGGCACACTCCTCAAAATGCTCTCCTGGGGCTGGAGAGATGGTTCAGCAGTTAAGAGCACTGGCTACCTCTGCAGAAGAACTGAATTCAGTTCCCAGCACCCACATGGCAGATCACAACAACCTGTAACTACAGTTCCAGGGGATCTGACATCCTCTTCCGGCCTCCTCAGACACTGCACACTTGTAGTATATATACATACATGCAGGCAAAACATGCATACATATAAAACAAAACATACACACATAAGCACATGCACGCACACACACACACACGCACACACATGAATGCATGCGCACACACACGCACGCACACACATGCATGTGCACACACACACGCACACGCATGCACACGCATACACACACACACATGACCCCTCTTCTAGCTGTCCTTTCCAGATCTGGGCAAGGACTTCCTTGGACACCTTCTGTGATGTGAGTCTTCATTTTTCTGTCAGTTGTGTATTGATTCCTCCACAAAATGCCCAGGACTTTTCTATTTTATTTTTTAAATTTTCTATTCTATTCCAAATTATTTTACTTTCTATTTATTATGGCATTTATTCAGTAGCTTCATTAGCATATCAGCCCTGAGAGGGTGGGGCCTTGTCTTTGAGTGGTGTGTCCTCCTGGGGGCTGTGGCCTGATGGAGGCTGTAGGGATGGCTTTTATAAAATGGGCAGAACCTGGTCTAATGACTTTTACTTAACCTTGCAACCAAAGAGTCACTGTAAACCAGCTCAGGGAATCAAGTCTTCTTATGACCTGGAACCTCTTAGAACCTCGCTTTGCTGCTCCACCCAAGACATGAATGAATGTGGACGTCCTTGAGAGCTAACAAATCAAAGTGCTGAAAGGCAGCGCATCTGCACTGGAAAAGACAAAGGTAGAATACTGGACCTCGTGTGGGGGGATGAAAGGGCAAGACTGTCAAGATGAGGGTGATCCACGATGGAGACATTTGGAATAAAATTACGGGTGAGGCCTGACTCAGCAGCACAGCTCTGGGCGCCACCTGGAGGGATGAGTGCCCTCTGGGGACAGGCCCACTCTTCAAACCTGAAGTCGGGTCAGGCGGCTCATTCAGATACGCAACTGATTGTAAGGCTCGGGTTCGCGAGACGCAGCAGAAATCAACCAGAGACGGGAATGGACTGAACCGGTTTTATTGGGCATTGAACTGACTCCCAGTCGGAAAGGGAAAACAGCTGGGACTAGCTTTCTCCTGGGAGTGGAGAAGGAACTAGCCCATCCTTAGCTGGTCAGGTGGGCTTTTTATAGGGAATAGGTACCCCTTGGCATCCGTTTGGTGTTAAGTCAGGAAGGAATTCCCTTTTTTTCCGCATTCCTGGAGTCCGGAATGTTATCTGTTAAGGAAGCCCAGTGTCCTTTGGAATTTGGGGTCTGGAGTTTTTATCTGAGGTATTTGTAAGGTTCAGATCTCTGAGAGGTTGTAAAAGGTCTGTCTTTCTTCATTCCTCTTTTGCAAACTCTGGCTCCAGATTTCTTCCTGAGTCTGAAACTGTTGGAAGTTTCAGTCACACCTTACACTGATGTGGCACTGTAACCATGCAGGGGGCATGTCCTTGAGGGGTGCTTTGTCCTGATGTGGCCAGCCTCATCCAGTCTTAGGAAAAAAACAGCGAAAAGCTAGCCATCAGCATCTCCGTGGGAAACAATCCTATGTCTGCCTTAAACAGGCTGGCTTCTAACTTGCTGCTGTGCCCCATGGCCCAGGCCCCTTGCTTAGGACTTCATTCTTGGGAAAGGAGGGGCGATGTACAGCACAAACCAAAGAGAACATAGCCACACTGCTCTCCAAGTTATCAGAGACTCATGCAGGGCTTCTCTTTGTCCACTTGGTGCGTGCTGTTTCCATAACCCCCTGGAAGGTCTTTGTAAAACTGAACGCATTTTCACACCACACTGCTCTCTGGCTGAAGTGTTCCTGATTTACTGTGCCTTTGCCTTCCTAATCTGGTTCAGTTTCTCTGCAGAGACTGGGTCAACAGTCTCCACCTTTGCTGGGGGCATATAACAGTTTCCAAATCGGTCTTCTCCTTCAGATTTTCCGTGCCCCGACAAAAGGACTACGGAGTCATCTTCCAGTCTCTGCTGTGTGCCTCCCCCCGTCAGTATGAATAAACCCTTGACCAGAGGAGAGACGCATGGGTAGGTCAAAGGGAAGAGGAAGGGAACAAGGGAACAAGGTGAAATCCTCTGGGTGATCGGGAGAGTGGGCTAGGAGGTGGGACTGGAACGAGAACAGTGTATGTAACTGGAGCACAGCTTCAGATCTAAAACCACCGGCCGCTTCTGCCCTTGCAGAAGTCCACTGCGCCTCACACAGAGACTTCAGTGTGTGCTTCGAACTCGAAAACACACGTCAGAACACTGATGTTCTACAGTGTTTCTCCAACGTGACAAAGCCATGGCTATTAGTGATAAACATTAAAGGGAAAAGTATTGTGCTGTTTAAACGTCAGACAAGGGAACTGCTTCGAGGCAGGAGACTCCACGTGTGCCATTCTCTTTCATGCTATGTTCTCTCTTCAGAAGTGTGTCACTTTGAGTCACTGCTGTTCATAGCTACAAACAGACAGCAGGACCACATCCAGCTCAACACAGCAGTCTCCCTGTATCCAAGACCCCAGTGAGTGTCTGGAACTGTAGATAATACAGGACCCTAGATAAACTTGTTTTATTTTTTCCTATCATACAGGCTAAGTTGAATTGTCAGTCTGATTGCATTAAGAAACACCCAGGACATTCTTTTTTAAAAATCTTTTAATCTTTTTGACACAGGGTCTCCCTGTAACTCCAGCTGGCCTGGAACTCACTATGTAGACCAGGTTGGCCTTGAACTCACAGAGATCCACCTGTGTCTGCCTCCCGAGTACTAGGATTAAAGGCATGCACATCCATTCCCAGCCAAGAAACACCTAGGGGATTCTTGATACACACTGTTGGGCATGTCTGTGAGGGTTTTCCAGAGAGGGTTAACTGAACTAGGGGCAGGGAGAATCCAAACTTGAATGTGGGTGACATCACCACATGGGCTGAAGTCCCCTGACTGAATAAAGAAGGAAAGAGGTGAAATTCAGCATTCTGCTTTGCCTCCTAGTCCTCTGAGATTTGACCAAGCAGCAGCCTGCTGCCACTGTGCTTGGTCACAGGAATGAAGAAGGTTGTGTGTTATACCTACCTCAGGTAGTCTACGACACAGGCACAGTAAGAGATGAATAAGCAATAAGAATAATTAGCATCAAATGTGAAGACAGCTGCTCTCTCTGAACATCTTATTGAACTATGTGATGCTCCTTTTTCTTGTGATGCTGTGAATCTGTGATTGTGTGAGGAGATGAAGCCATGTGACACAGCATCAGGCCAACTGGTGTGTGTGTGTGTGTACAGTCATATATACTATTATACATGAGTATGTGTGTATACAGTCATATATACTATAATACATGTATGTATATATATACATATGTTATACCTGAGTGCTACTGAAGTGCTCACATTGGGTCTGATCACAGGGACAGCTGCTTGTCTGTGGATATACTGGGTATGCAGTATACATGGTGTGGATTCGTGGGGCAGAGGGGTGATTTGCTCCCACATGGGACACTGCAGGGTCACAGAGGGGCATTTAGTTTACAACTTAAGAACTGTTATTTGGGGACCTTCTGCTTAGCATTTTCAGGCAGCTGTTGTTGGTCATGGGCAATTGGCACCTCAGAGAGTGAAGCTGCAGATGAGAAGATGGTATATTTGCTACCACATGAAGCTGTGTTAGTCACACCTATGTGGAAAATCAGGAGACCAAATCTGTGGCTCATAGAAATCTTCTGTACACGAGTGCCTGACTTGTCTGAGGTTCAAATATCTGGCATATGTTTCTCGTTTGGGTGTCATGATCAGCACAGACTGTCAAGGACTGCTTTAGTTCCTAAATCAGTGCCCAGTGTCCTGGAAGAAGACGTATCTCATCATTAGGTGGGGCTCAACTAAGCTGCAGGTCTGGGCACTGCATGTTATAATCTCAAACACATTTTAAAAGTTAAGCTTTGTTTGGGGTATTTTTGTTATTTTAATTTCTGAGACAGGATCTGATGAATCACAGGCTGGCCTGAAACTCACTACATTAGCCTATGGTGACCTTGAACTATCTCATGAATGCTGGGATTACAAATGTGTGTCATTATACCTGAGTTTTGGGGTGCGGAGATCTGAGGCTCTGTGCATTCTAGAGAAGAACATAGCCAACCAAGCTGTACCCCTAGCCCTCCAAATGTAACTGTTGTTAGCATAGCTTGTATTGTTTTCAATTAAAAGTATTTCATTTTGTGTGGAATGTGTGTGTACATGCACATGTGCAGGGTAAACTCACACGTGTGTGCACATGTGGAAGTCAAAGTTTGATTTAAGGTGTCTTCCTGTATTGCTCTCTATGTTGTTTTTTGCGATAGGCTCTTTCACTGAACCTGGAGCTTGTCATTGTGGCTATACTGGATGGCCAGGCGGCCCCTGGGACCCTCCTGTGCACGCTTCTACAGCAATGGGGTCACAAGCGTGCCGCCATGTTTACATTGTGACTTGGGGGTTGGGAATCTGAACTCACAGCAACACTTTACCCACTGAGTCATCTTCCCAGCCCCCAAGGAGCTTGAAAAACTTACTGAGGCTGCAATCTGCTTCACTTCTGTAGACATTCAGAAATATTTAGAGGGGCTGGAGAGATGGCTCAGCGGTTAAGAGCACTGGCTGCCCTTGCAGAAGACCTGGATTTGGTTCCTAGCAGCCACATGCAGACTAACAACCATCCATAGCTTCAGTTCCAGGGCACCTGACATCCTCTCCTGGCTTCTGCGGACAGCGCATGAACTTGGTTACATCCACACAGAACATCATATACATTAAAAAACAATAATAATCTAAAAAGAAGTACTTAAATATGTAACCTTTCTCAGCATTAGTTTATTCATCAACAAAATGACTGTAACAAAGTATTTGGAAGATGAATTATGCTGTGCCTGACATGGAGTAAATCACTTAGATGTTGCTATTTAAAGTATTTGCATATCTGACCCTTGCAAGCCTTGGTTAATATAGTCTCCCAATCTATTCCTAGAAGTTTAACTACACATATAATATCCCAGTTCAAAAACTTATCTATTAGTTGCATAACACAATTCAGGGACACATTTAGAGAAAAATCAGAACATATAAAATGAGCAAAGTCAATGAGAAATAAAAACTCCCATAAAGAATACGGCTTAAGAATAAGAAACATGCTTGCCTTCTGAACAAGGTTTGCTTGAATAGCTCGTACAGAGTCAATCACAAGTTCCCTTCAAGAGAGTTTCCCCTCCCCTGGGGACACCCATCAGTTCTCAGTGGTATGGACTGAGAGGCACTCACCTAGCTGGTCAGTCAGAGTCCACTTTGTGCTACTTGTGAGCAGGTTAAATTAAAGAGCTTAAAAGGGGCCTTTAGAAGTAGGCTTTCTCCGGGTGTTCCTTGTTTTCTTGTAGATGTTTTTCAAGAGTCTTCTAAGGATTTCTGAGTATGCACATGCGCTCTTTCCTCTGGAGACACGGAAGAGTGGGCTGAGGGCATTCTGAACTGGTCTCCCTGTCGCTTCTCTAGTCCTTGTGTGGCCGTGGCCATTTCCATGGATTTTCTTTGTTGTTTTCTATATTTCCCAATATGCACATATTTGTTTTTTAAAGAGCATCAGGCCAGCCTCAGTGGTGTGCAGTGAAGGAAGGCTCTCTGTCATCTAGTTTATGGCTGTGGATGGTGAAGCCATACGTATGGCTGGTCCCACCCCCAGTGGATGGGACTCGATACTAGCAATCACCTGAACACTCATGTGGATTTCCAGGGGAGAGTGTGAAAAGGACACTGAGAGAGAAAGAATGATGCCAAAGAATGATTTGAAGAAAAAGTCTCCTAAACAGAAGGTAGTGTCAAGAATTTGTAGCTTTTCCCTAAGAATGATAAAAAAGCAAAGACCCAAAATTCTGATTTTTCTGGAAGCCTTGGGGACTGGCATTGTATAATGGAATTTCATGCAGTTTCCTCATGCTTTGCGCGAGCTGTTTCTAGACTTGTCTACAATTCCTTTGCCTCAATTGGTGCTAACTAAATTATCTTTTTCTCATAAATCTGAAGATCCAGTGCACCAGAGTTTGACTATAGCTTTTGGTGTCTGACTGCAAACCGTTCGTAAGCCCAGTCCCTCGCTCTTCTCCTCCTTCCCTGCGTCAGGGCAGGTAGGTAGGAAAGGGCAGGTGCCGTGTGTCACCAGCATCAGCTCTAATCACACATCCCAGCCTTCACCCCAGTCCTTCCATGAACCACCATTAAAACCCAGAACCTCTCTCTGCCACAGCTCCCTCCAGATGTTCTCAAATGAGCACAGGAGGCCTGTCCTGCTGTCCCAGAAAGCCTCAGAATGGGACGCAGGAGGGACCTACAACCCTCCATGTCATCCCATAACCCATCGGAAAATGCAAAGCAACTTCAAGGTGGAAGTCTGGTCCCATGCTACAGAGTGGCACAGCGCCAGATGAGATGGTGCTGGGAGGCATGTGACCCCATCACTGGTGTTGTCTGCTTCTTCCACGGGCACCTATGTTTAGCAATGTACCTTCCTAGAGCCTGGGAGGTTCCTTTCCCTGTAAGGTGCACGTGAAGAGCCGGAACGTATGTAAAAGGGAGCTGGTGGGAGGTCAAAGGTCATCCAGACAGCACCAGCTTTCCCCCTCCCTCCTTTATAACCATTCCTTACACACAGAAATGCTTCTTTGAGTAGTACTGGCATTGTTTTTGTTAAAAGTAGGAGCTCTGGCCTGGAGACACGGCTTGGCAGTTAGAGTTCTTGCAGAGGACCCGGTTCAATATATATACAGACATACATTTATAAATCCACACACACAAGCATGCGCCATGCACGTATGTAATACACTGAGTCCATTTAATGGTGTTTGTGTGTACCTGTGCTTAAGGTGGCCTATTTGAGATTAGATAAACTCTCAGGGGCTCATCCCCGGGGAACACTGATTCTCCCTCCCTCAGCATCCACTGATTGCCTGTAGCCCTCCATCTTGAAGCATGACCCTGTGGTGGCATTCCCCCACACCCAGTGTGGTATGTCAGCTGGTTTTGTCATTGTGTGGAGATCGTGTGGAGAGTCCATGGGCGCAGCTCCCCTGCGTGTCTAGAGTGCATAACTAGTGACGGGGTCTCGTCCCTCTGGCTCTTACACTCTGTCTCTTCTTCTGAGATGTTCCGTGAGTCTCGGGTGTAGAGGTTGCACTGTAGACGTGTCACTTAGCACTGGGCACGTCACACTTATTCTTGCATTTAATTAGTTGTGGAGCTCAATAATCGTCTCCACCTGTTGCCAAAAGAAGCTTCTTTGAGAATAAGAGGTATACTTATCTGTAAATATAAAGAAACATATTCAGAATATAATAAGAAATCATACTGGTCTAGGGAAATGACCAAGTAGGTTCTTCTCCTCCTAGACCTCCTAACTGGGAGGGTCTTGAAGGAGACTGTAGACATAAGGCACACACAGTAGTTCCCAGCACCCAGAAGAGCTGAATAAATGTTAACTTCTTTTCTTTAAAAGCTAATCTTCTTGAGTTTGGGGGATTTAGGATCTGAAAACCTGGTAGGGACTTCATCAGCCTGATAATTGTGTGTGTGTGTGTGTGTGTGTGTGTGTTGTTGTTGAGAGTTGAACCCAGGGCCTCCCACATGCTAGGCAAGCATTCTATCACGGAGTAATATCCCCAGCTTCTCTGACAGTTGTTTTTTTCTATACAGAATAAGCAAATCTGTACAATCAAAAAGAGCATCTAATATACTTAGCTTTTAGAGGAACAATACCAAACAGTTAACTTCATGAAAAAGTTAACTTATCTTTGAATCTGACATGACGGAGAAGGTGAGAGTACAGTGTCATCCATGGTGATGCTCACCAGGTCTCCTGGATTCCTCCTCATAGGACACTATCTGCTTAGCGGCCTTACAAAGCCCCAACCAGCATAGCTCACTTTCCAATAAATAATGGGCCACTATATAGTGGTAGCAAACAGTAGTAATCTCTATCTGAGAACTGCAAATTCCCTACACACACTGACAAGCTAGTCTCCTGGAGGTAAGCGCTTGAGCTTCTGAAGGAACCAACTGTCTGCTTTCATCTTCCCAGACAACCTTTAGTTCTAGCGCCTCTCATCGAAGCCAGCCAGCGCTCTTCAAATGCCTCTGACCGCCCTCGAGTGCAACGCTGTGGCAGAACATGTCAATAGATCAAGGTCAAGTTTCAGCTGAGTTTTCCACAGTGACGATCACTTGGCTACTTCACGCTTCTTCAGCAGCCTTGTGGTAAGAATCCCCCACCAGAGAAGACACACCTGCAGCAGGCCTCAGCTCTCCCGTTCTTTAAATGTCTTGGCTCTAAGGCCATGCTTGTGTGAGGCACATCTATACCCAGGCATGCAGCAATCACATCATTTGCCTTGTATCAATGGAGCTCTTCATAGTGACCTCTCTTTGTCACAGGGACAACCTCGGCCACATGTAACTTTGCAACTGTCCAGTTTAGCCCACGGCATCACAGACGCAGCCTCACACCCATTCAAGGAGACATGTTTGCCACAGATCTTTCATGCTAGACTGGATATTACAAGTCAGAAAATACAGAGGTTCTGACCACTTAGCAAATCAATACACTAGGAAAATACAGAAAAGTGAGGGGTCAAGAGCTGGACTGGGGCAGATGAGTTGGTGAACAGTCTGTCACAGAGGCACAGCCTGAGGACCCACGTAAAAAGCTGAGTGTGGGGACACACTACTGTAATTCCAGCACTAGAGAGTCGGAGGACAGGAGGATTCCTGAGGGCCCACTGGTGAGACTCAGGTCTCAGGGAGAGGTTTTTGTCTCAAAAAACAAGGTGAATGGCTCCTGAGGAATGGGATTCACAATTGACTTCTGGCCTCCGTATACACATGCACACATACCTATGCATTGCACACATCTGCACACCCCCATACCTGAATACACACACATACCTACATACATATGCGTACACACCTGCACACACACACCTGCACACCCCCATACCTGTTTACACACACCTGCACACACACACCTGCACACCCCATACCTGTATACACACACCTGTACACCCCATACCTGTTTACACACACCTGTACACACACACCTGCACACCCCCATACCTGTATATACACACCTGCACACCCCATACCTGTTTACACACACCTGCACACACACACCTGCACATCCCCCATACCTGTATATTCACACCTGCACACCCCCATACCTGTATACACACACCTGCACACACACACACCTGCACACCCCCATACCTGTATACACACACCTGTACACACACACCTGCACACCCCCATACCTGTATAGACACACCTGCACACACACACCTGCACACCCCCATACCTGTATAGACACACCTGCACACACACACCTGCACACCCCACATATCTGCACAGTCCCATACTTTTATATACATACCTGCATACTCCCCATACCTGCAGACACACACCTGCAGACTGACTATGCACACACATGCACACACACACACACACACACACACACACACCAGGAGCTGAAGGACCTGAAACATAGGGTGAAATCTTACAGAAACTATTAAAATAAAGCCCCATACCACCAACACTGAATATATCTTGTTTTAAAAGCAGAGGCACAAACAACTTGGGAGATACATGTAACAGAACTAGAAAGACAACACATTCATCACCAGGCCAATGAGGAACGCCTGGATTTGCCTATTTTATACTCAAAGGTAAAAGTAACAACTCAGTCACCACAAGAGTGGGGCACAGCCTGTCAACACAGTCAATCACGGGGAGTGAGGGAGTTTGAAACATGTAGAACAAGGGCCTGAAGGCTGAGCCTGGGCCAGATCCCACCCACAGTCTGATGCTCTTGAGTTCAACAGGAACACAGCCAGACATTAACTGACACATCATCTTAACAGCTGTCATTGGCTAGTGACGGGCAGAACCTGGCCTGTGACAGAAAGAGATCGTGGGGGCAAACCAACTTGCTAGACTCACCCAACTAGGGAGCTCCAGGTCAGCGTGAGACTCTGCCTAACATCAACTAGAGATCAACTGTGCAAGACACTATCAAGTTCTCACCTCCACACGAATGCACACACATGTGAATGTACATCCCCACACATGTGAACACACATGCACTCCACTCAGACAAAATTATATAATTGTACCTCGATCCACTTAAAAAATCTGTGACTTGTTGGACTTAAAATCTTAAAGTTCTAATGTCCTAGGTTTGAAATTCAAATAGAACATATGTGTTTCTTATGGTGGGGATATGTTAGGTGAAAATAAAATAGATTTATGATGGACTTACAAAATAATTAGAGAATATCCCAAGTAAAATGTTTTCATTTACCACCTAAGCTTTAAGGAAATGATGAAACATGTACAAGATTTTATTTGCTGTAGCAGGAAGAAACAAAAGCCAGAAAGAACCCAGAACATATAAAATTATTCTTGTAAAAAAATATAATGGAAGCTAGGTGTGGTGCCACATTCCTTTGATCTTTGATTCCAGCACTCAGGAGGCAGAGGCAGGAGGATCTGTGAGATCAGGGCAGCTAGGTCTACATAGTGAGTTTCAGGCCAGCTGGAGTTGCAGGAAAACCCTGTCTCAAAACAAAACAAAACCAAAAACCTGGGCGAAGTGTGGTTCTCACACCAGAACCCTAGCACTGGGGAGTCTGAGGGAGGAGGATCACCGTAAGTCTGAGGCCAGCCTGGGCTATATAGCGAGTTCCAGGATGGGCAGAACTCCCTAGCAAGGCTGTGTCTCAAAAATAAAGGTGTGAGGAGATGACTTACATACCTTTATTTGGTAAGGACATGTGGGAAATATATATGTTTCAGCAAGAAAAATGTTGGCAAATAGTACTATGAAACTCAGTTACAAAAAGAACAGAGCCACAGGAAGCTCAGACAGGGAAGTGGGAGATGTTTTCCAGTGCTGTCCTCTGAAGGATGGGAGTTACTGTGGCGAATGCAGACGAGATTGCATATTTTTTTAAACCAAGCCTGAAGTTATAAAATAGGCCATCTATCTTCATCCCTTAAAAAACACCACTCAAATAGCAAGTTTTAGTCAGTTGCAAGTGCTCTCATAATCAAGGGAGACAGAGAGAATGCAGCTTGGGCCTTCCATCATGCCTTCTGTCTATAATGGTGACAGGTGATGGTTCTTGGAGTCAGCTGTGGTCTGTCACTGGAACACGAACCGTAAGATCAAGTGGACCATCTCCTAGAGCTACAGAGTCGGCTCCTGAGCTGATGTCACTGAACTGAAACGTGTTCTCAGGTAAAATGCATACCAGATTTCAACACCTCAACACTGAAAAAAAAGAACAAAACAACACTACCACAAACCTCATTAATAGTGTTACAGAGATGGCCATGTCGAAATTACTATTTTTCATAGAGGTCAAACAAACGACATCATTAAACCCTGGTATATTACTCAGTAGCCAAAATACAGAGCAGCCTAGAGGGGGTCTTAGTGAAGAAAACGTGGCAGAGTGCACAGTGGGTCTTCACTAGGTGTACAGAATGAAATCATGACGTCAGCAGGAAAATGTCGGAACTGGAGATCGTGATGTAAGGTTAAGAAGAAAAAGGCACCAGACTGAAGCGCAGCAAGCAGTGCTTCGTTCTCTCATATCCAGATAGGAATATATGCATACATATATGCTTCATAGATTTAAATCTGATTATCCAAATTATATGCATATATGTGTATGTGCCATGCCGTGGGAAGGGGGTTCGGAAGAAGAGGGAGAGCTCGATGGGAGAGGGTAGAAGACAGGGGTCTGGATGGAGCGTGTGACATGAGAACAGAAGACAGCTGGTCGGGGAAGGAGGGAATGAAACTGCTGGTACTGGGGCCAGTGAGACGGTCTGGTGGGCAGAGGCTTGCTACCAAGCCTGATGACCTGGTTGGATACCCAGGACTCCTGCAGGTTGCTCTCTGACCTCCACATGTGCCTGTATGCATGTGCACACACACTAAATGTCAAAGCTACATGGCACTAGCTATTTAGTCTTTTCTGCTGTGACATGACATGGCTGGACTTGGGGCACAAGAGGAAGCAAACCATTGGCACTCTGACCTTGGACTTCTTGCCTCTAGAACCACAAGATAATAAACGCCTGCTCTCCTGGAGATCAGTGCGCCAGGCCTTGGAACCCCCTCTCAGGCAGAAGGAGAGTGGGGCGGGCTACCCTCCGTCCTCCCAGTCTCCGGTGCTGTCCTTGTCAAGTCACGCCAGTGGCTGGCACTCTGGCCACAAGGTATCTGGCCCATGCCCCCTGCTTCCTGTCCCCGATTTCCTCGATGTCGGGGGGTGCAGGAAGAAGTCCATCCTTCCCACCTGACTTAGATTCCAGCGAGTAGATTTGCAGGTAGCCCCAGAATTCAAAAGGATTGGAGGAGCTGGAATATGGCATACAGAATGGGTTTAATGTAAGAGCAAGCATCTGCTGTTGAAGTTTCAGAGGTATCACGTCCAACTGCTAATAAAGATTTAGAATTCCAACTGGTCCCTGAGACAGAGTATAACACAAGAGTAATATACCAATGTCGTTAGAAGTTAAAAAAATAACCCCGAGGCTTGACTAAGAGCACATGAGGTAAGAGTGGGAATGAGTAATCTCACTGTAGCAATTTTATCTGATACGTGCGTAGAAGAAAGGAAGCCGTGGGATGTTCCACTACGTGGTATTACGTAGTGGAGCCGTCTGTGGTTGGCTCCTTCTAAGTGAGGCAGCTCACAAGCACAAAGAGTGACGAGCAGAGTGAGGATTGTTTAAAAAATGCAAGACTCCGGGAAAGACGATCAAGGCAGTGACGTTTACAGTTTGTGATGGCATTAGCTAGACCTGCCTCACTGGTCTTCCACTGTGTTCAGAAGTTAACCCAGAAGAAAGGGACGTGAGCGTAGAGTTTTCACTGAGGACCACAAACTTTGAGGATCAGAGAAAGATAACAGAAAAGGCCATCCAAGGTTAAAACAACCTCCCTCCGAAAATATAAATCAACCTTCACCATGAGTTCTCTGCCTTCCTGAAGAATTTTGGTTATCATGATAAGCAAGTTTCAGAAGTGCAGCTCTCAGGCTCTGAGCGGGGTGGAGGAGAAGGTGGTGGCAGCTTAACTTGCCCACAGCGTCAGTGTCCTTTTTTAAAGCTTGACCTAATCTCCCCCAGGAATGCAGATTCAAATTGACTTCTGTGTCCTGGATCGGAATCATCCCTGTGGAGTTATGTAAGCTCCTTTCTGGAGGAGGAGGGCTGGTGTTTTGGAGATATTTTGACCTTTGTGTCCAGATATATATTATTGAGGCTCAACTCTCATAAAATAAGCAATTTCAGAGTGTAGATAAATTCAGCACATCTGCAATGACACATCTCCATCATCTACCATTTTCCAAATCTGTGTTAATATTTGATATCAGGACATGGTTTTCTTTGAGGTTTCCTATAATGGACTGAGCTGTGTGGGCTCTGGAAATATGAACTATTTCACAGACTCCCCATTTGGAGTTAAGCTGTTTAACCCCATGGACTTTATGTAAGAATATGTGCTAGTTGGATGGCACACATGGGATGTGTAAGCCAGCAGTGAACGCATTTCATATGTGAATAATCGAGATGAATTCGAGTTTTACAGACAGCCGTGACGCTGCTCTGGGGAAAAGTTCACCTCCTAATTTCAGCTCAGGGAGAAGTATAGCGTACAACGCCCCATAATTCTGCAGGTGCATTTCAAATCAACTTGATTGCTCTTTCTTTGAGAAGAGCCCTCACCCAGGAGCCAAGGGGCACCAGGAACTCTGGCACAGGCTGACCTTGAACTCACAGCAGTCCTTCCACCTCAGCCTCCAGCGTGCTAGGATGAGGAGGCCAATCTGATAACTCATGACTGTACAAAATTCTACTTCAGTGAGTGATCTGAAACATGAACTTCAGCAAAACTACTCTAAAAATCTGTTTCCTAAGCACTACACATTTCTAAATTTTCAAGGCTAATGACAAGTTAAATATCAAGTCAAGTAAACAACATGTGATTCTGTATGCTGGAGTAGGCATGTAGGAATTAATGGAGGTTAAGGGTCCTAAACTTGGTTGGCTGGGTTTATAGAAGAAGCTATGTGGAATGCAGTGGACACACATGCAAACTAGTTCTTTGGAGATGGAGGTGAGAAGACGGCTAGCTTGAGGTCAGTCTGGGTTACACGGTGAAACCATGTCTCAAAGCAGGTAAACAAAAAGCAAGCACACATACTCGCAACTATACATGTACGCTTGACCACGCACACATATAATTACACATACACACATGTACATGTGTACATACTGGCACACACATATAATTATGCATGTATGCACATGCATACACATGCATAGTTGTGCATGCCTGCACACACATACATGCCTGCAATTGTAGGTACATACATGCATGCATGCATACATATACACAGGTACACACACAGGCACAAAGACACACATGCATATACATGCACATATACATATACACAAAATTACATAATCACATATACACACATATACATACACACATACAATTATATACACACATTCATATACATACAACTATACCTACATATACACATATATGTAGGCACATAATCACAACATACATACACATAATCACATACACAGACATATAATCATATATACATATACACATACAATCATATATACATATACACATACAATCATATACATATAAATACATAATACAACCATAGACAAACACAATCATGTATACAAGCATACATATACATACAATCATACATATATACACACATACAATCGCATGTACACTTGCATATTTAACACAAATAACACACACATGCAAATGCACATACATACACACCTATGTATACAATCATATATTACACACATAATCACACACATACATACACAATCAGACACATATCTATACACACACATACGCATATGATGTCTGGAATATTAGAAAACGGCACCCTCTCTTCTCTGCACGGAGCGTGGTAGGGAAGCAGTCTTCTTGTGCACAGAAGAATGAGTTAAAGGGGAGAAAAACCAACATTCACAGCGCTCTGTTCTTTGTGGCTACAAGTGGAGTGGATGAGTAAATGGATGGATCATCCTACTGAACAATTCATGTGAATGTGGGGACATCGTGGGATTTAAAGGAGAGTTTCCCTAGATCCAGTGCCTCTCTCTCGAGGGCTTTGGGGGCCTGAAATGCTGTCAGCAGGTCAGGAATTTTGGTTGGACTGCCTTCGTGTGCACTGGGAGAGTCAGAGGCTGGAAAGCCACACTGCTCGGGCCCTACTTTAAGGACCTAGAGAGAGGAGCGTGAAGGGTTCCAGGACTGTGCCAACCTGCCTTGCTTCTCCAACCCGCCTTGCTTCTCTTTGCATGGCATTTGCTCACGGTGACAATTGTCTTCTGGAGAGAACAAGGAGTCACTAGTATTTTGGCCTCACACGACCGCTGTACAGTTCTAGAGTTGGTGACTGTGCGCCATCCCAGGGCACGGCTGTGACATGAGGGGCCCAGAGCAATCGTCTGCTTTAGGTTCTGCTCAGTTCTGGGGACTGGGACTGTGTTATTACGTTGTAACGACTACCTCACAGGCACACTTCTGCTTTCCATCCAGAAGCCATATCTCGTGTTTGTAAATACCTTGCAAAGTCTTCATGTGTAGGAGAAAACTCCAGGATAAGCCCTTCCAAGTCCAGACACAGGAAACTTGGGTTATTCCCCAGTTTTCATCCTGAAAAGATGCTACTGGGTCAGGGATGGCAGTGCCTGGTACAGTTCTGCCTGGTGTCCCCATTCGCCCACGAGGGAATTTGTTCAATAGCATGTTCTGGCAAAGGCAGAGCAGGACCGAGCACTTTAGAAAGCTCTTGTCCCGGTCACAGCTGGATCTTTTGGGGTTTATGCAGTCAGCTTCCCAGATCTAATACAGCCTGCCTGGACTAGTGAGATTTGGGTCAAGTGTCTAAATGCCGAGCTTGGGCCACAGGTCTACTAGTCCACGTCTAAATGCTTTGGCTCCATCTGTTGTTCTGTCACTTACAAACTCCCTCAGGCTCTTGACCCAGTGAGTGAAATAAGTTCACTGGCCTCAGAAGGTTTTGGGTCCTAGTAAGATAAGCTCGGCCTACCTGTGAGTCTTGCATAACTCGGCTGACGAGGGGAAGGGGTGAGTGTGGTTAAATGGACTCAGTAGTGGGGAATGCTGATGGAAAGGCTGGAGGCACAGCTCAATGGAGAGCACCTGCCATGCTTTCCCAGGCTCCGGGTAAAATCCCCAGAACTGGGAAAAAAGAAAAAATACAAACTTAACCTGTACTTTCTGCATTTTCCATAGTCAAAGCTATCACTTATTTTTCCAAAACAATATTAGGTTGATTTAGATCAAATCTCTCCCATTCCTCTCCCTTTCCTCCTCTTCTCTCTGCTATGTGTCAATTACGACATTGTCATGGCTAAAAGCCCAGATACACACAGAATAGTTAGGGCCAAAGAAAAACAGCATACAGCCTAAATGATCACACAGCAGACGACTGTGCCCCATCCCTGCCTGAGGGTGCTGCAGTTGCTGTAGTCTGACTGTGACTCAGACACCTTGGTGGCGGTGGACGGGAGCATGACAGTTTAACTCCAGCGCTCCAGTTTCTTCTAGACTTTTTTCGATGGGCTCATCTAAAATTTCTTTTCTCTAAATGAATAGAAGATTTTTCTTTTTTGCTGAAAAAGCTTTCTGTTTTCCAGGTTGAAAAGGGGGAAGCAAATTAAACAGAGCCACTTTGTACGCAGTCTCTGCCATCGATCTGATTGGCTATTCCTATTCAAATGTCAGGTGGCTCTCACAGCAGACACCTCACACTCAGGAAATTAAGAAAAACAAAGGGACTCCTTCCTTTAAAAAAATTATCTGTATGTGTCTGGTGTGTGTGTATGTGTTGGTGTGCACATGCGTGTGGCTGTGGATGTGTGAGCCTGGCGGGCCAGAGGTTAAAATCAGGTGTCTTCCTAAATCTCTCTCCATCTTATTTTGGGGGTCAAAGTTCCTCACTGAATTTGGAGCTTGCTGATTAAGCTAGACCGGCTCGCTGGCAAGCCGCAGGGACCTTCCCGTCTCTGCCTCCCCAGCAGGAGGCTTGCAGGTGTCTACCATACCTGGCTTTTTTTTTTAAAGGTAAATAAATAATCAAGTTTAATACATCTATGGATAAATGATAAAAATATTTTGTCTCAAATTATATTCATTAATCTAAATAATGAAAAGTATTAAAATGGAAAAAGAATAATTAGAAATTTACAAGTTTCAATCCTTCCCTTATGAACACAGATTTCTAAGTAAACTGTACCTGGTCTTTACTTGGGTCCTCCAGCTTGTATGGCAAGCACTTCATTCTACCACTGAGCCACGGATTCCTCCTCCTAGTAGGCATAATCACCTTTACAATCACTGAAATCTTTTATCTCGGAGGAACTGAACCTTCTTTTCAAGCAAAATTGCTGAGCATTTCCCAAAACTTTCATCTGAGGAAACAGGAATTTCAGGGAGTTAAAATTTGATGATGAGAATTTTTAAAAATTGTCACCCAGGTTTAGCAATTTTGGAGACTTATGTAAAGGTATCACCAAGTTGCAGGAGGCACCATTTGAAACCTCCACCCTTTCAGAAATCTCCGGAACTAAAGTGACCCGGATTTTAGATCTTGAGATTTTGTCTCATTTTCAATTTCCACTCCAGCATTTTAATTAAACAAACACTAAATCACTGTTATTTGTAGTATGGATAACTTCTCAATCCTTCTGTCCTGACCCTATTCTTTAGAAAGAAACTTCTGAGACCACGACATACTCTAAGTCGGACAGGAGCCTCTGAGGGCCCCCATCAGCACCCTGCTCTCCGTGTCTAAAGAGGGGGTGACTAGGAAGTCACTAGAACTTACTAGCAGCAAAAGGTTCCCTGGCTCCCCACAGGATCGTAAACCACAGTCCTTGGTGTCAGTCAGACCAGGGTGCATCTAAGCACACAGTTCCCTCTTGTGGAAGCCAAAGTTCACTAACTCCCAACAGGTCTGGCTTCAAGCCAGGATAAACTGGAGCGACTTCCCCAACATCTGTGTTTACTCTTCACAGACACGTTATCAGGATCCCACTCGCTGGTACTTTCTGGAACCTGACATAAAGAGCTATTTGTATCTCATCTACAGTGCATGCGCGCTGCCTTGGGCCACACTCTGGATACGCCATCTCCCCGGGAATTTCATGGCAGTCACTCATAATGAGGATTTTGTCCACAGACCCATCGCTGTCCAGGTCTCCTTGTCGGCTACATGAGGTTTAACAGTCTTGGCTGATACCATCTCCAGTTACAGCCACACCTTCAGGTCGCTCTCCTGCTCAGTCAGTCAACATGAGTCAGTGCAGAATACAGTCAGTAAATAAATCTACACATAAAGTGCCAGAATAATCTGTAAACTGTTTTGAATGTAGTATTTATTCAACAACTCCGTAAGCAGAGGACTGAATCCCAACAGCTAGTATAAATCACCTCTGGGAGGCACTCAGCAAGAGGAGGAAAGCACTATCAGGTGGTTTAGGAACGACAGAGTAGAAGGACACACAACCAAAGGGTGTGTGGAAAGCTCATTTGTCTGTTAGGGAAGTGACATGCCCAGTGAATATGTGGTCTGAGGTGGACAGGCAGAGAAAAGAAGAAGGGGCCGGCGTTCTGCTGACGCTCAGAGGAAATAAAACCTGGAGGAAAGACAGACTGAGAGATGGCTCAGCCAGGACAACGCTTTTCCTGTAATCAGGAGGACCTCGGTGTGAGCCCCAGAACACACATTGGAAAAAAGCTGAGCATGTTGGTTTGTGCTGGCCAGCCAGCCTCGCCTACTAAGCCTACTTAAGAGTGCCAGGCTTGTAAGAGAGCCTGTTTCAAAAAGAAGAACCAGGTGGAAAGTGCCTGAAGAAAAACACTTGAGGTTGTCTTCTGGCCTTCATGTGTGTGCACACATGTGCACCCTTACATAGGAACACACACACAGTTTTCAGGAAGGACAGAAGTGTCCATCTTGAACTGAGGAAGGTCATCTCTCAAAAGGCAGGAAAAGAGGTGGAGGAAGGTTGGAACAGAGTTTGGCTCTCGGCTTTTGGAGTGTGAGGCCAGGTCCTCCAATCCCAGGAAGGCGCAGGAAAGGGAAGAGAGCCTGGAGAGGAGCAAGGGCCTGGGGTAACTGCTGTAAACCAGAAGTAACACGTACCCAAACCCAGCAAAGAAGCTGGCGGCTGCCTCGTGTCCACCTGAGGATCCAGATGGATTTGCATTGTCTGTTCCCGATGAATATTTATCTGAGTTTCTCCAGTAAACACCTGCCTGCCTGCCTGTGTGAAGCTGGAGCAGGACACGTGGATGGCTGGCAAGACCCGAATTCAGGGAGGACAAATGGAAGCGAACAACTCATGAATGTGGGGTGCATGCGGAGGGGGTTAATTTCAGGAAGAAGTCTCTGACCGAGAAAGGTGTGTGGGCCTGTGTGTGCACACATGTGCTCACGTGTGTGTGTGCATGTCGCTGTGTTATTGTGTGCAGGTGCCCTGTGGGTTTCTGTGTTGGGGAGTCAAATGAGTGAGGGTCTTGCGGACCTAGAACAGGGGGAGAAAGAAACAGCTGGAGATTATAATGTTCCTGCACAAGTGTAACTATCACATCTAGAGATTTCAGATACAGCTGCACAGAGGGGCCCAAAGGGCCCTGCAAGTCTATCTCCAAAGACAGGATCCTCCAGGACTTAAAAGGAAAGCAGATATGTAAAGTCACAGCTCAGGGGGAATCAGTGCTGTCTGAGTGGGCTTCTAAGACAAGGGTACTCTCCGAAGCCGGAACAGAATGCAGCCACGTGACCAGTGTTGGGGTGGTCTGGGTGAGAGCTAGCAGTGAACAGATTTCCTTTGTGAGAGAAAGCAGAGGCCTTCTCTGGCAACATGGAAGGGAAGACGACCTACCCTCCCAGAGGATTGCTTTGGGATTCACAAAGTCTTCCAAAATGTCTAAGATACGGTTACCATGTGGGGATTGTGAATCAAAGAATCATGTGTGTACATGTGGATATTAAAGCATGCACATGTGTATGTATACACACACACACACACACGCACGCATGACCCCCCACAGGCCCACTTCCCACCCACACCAGCAGTTCTCACCTTATGTTACTCTGTGTACTAGAGACCCTTAAGGCATGTCATGTGTACATTTCTGCATTTTCTCACAAAAATCCCCAAGAGGTTAAAAAAAAATTGGCTGTTATTAACTTCAATGGTGCTGTGGAAGAAAAGCCTTTATGGAGTTGCCTAAGGACGAGGCCAGCCCTGTGACAGCCATCGTTGTCAACTTGACACAGTCTCAGCGAGGAGTCTCGATGAGATCAGATCAGGTTGGTCTACTGGGAATCATCCAGAGCATGTTGACTGAGGTGAGAAGACCTGCGCACCTTGGGAAGCACCGTTCCCTGAGGGAACCTGAGCTGAGTTGGAGTGGGGAAAGTGGACTGAGCACCAGCATGCACTCATTAATTAATTCATTCATTCATTCACTGCCCTCTGCTCTTAACTGGATACAACACGACTAGCTCTTTCCAGCTCCTGCAGCTGTGACGTCCCTGCCGAGAGGGGCTGTGAACTGGACCTACAAGTCAATTTAGTCCTTCTTCCATTGCTTCCATCACAGGACTTTATCACAGAAACAGGAAAAGAAAGTAAGACAGAAGCAGAGGTGGTCTTTGAATTCGATGAAGGACACAGACATCTTCTCCTTGCCGTGGGTGACAGAAGCCCTTGCTCAGCGTTCATTTGCTGCCTGTTTCTCCTATACAACAACATCTAGGACAGTTTGCACACCTGATAACTCTGGGTTTTTCTTTCTTAACCACCACATACTGGAGAGCAGAACCCTGACCCTAAACAAAGCCTTCACAAGTGGCCCCTGACTGCAGACTTTTTCTCTTCCAAGCCCTAAATGAATACCTGCTGGAGTAATTATTTTCAAAACTCTTAGGAGTAGAAAAAACTAACTGTTTGTTCTTAAGAAGTTTGTTCATTAGAAATGAACAGAGAATAAGTTTTCATTGATTTTCAGGGAAATGGAACACCACTTTAAAACAGATTGTACAACATGTATTTGCCAAATACACTGGAAGCATTTCAGGACCAATGGCATCCGCCTGTAGACACAGAGTTTTGGGCTGTGAGTCTCATGGGAAGTTATGCTTCAACAACACTGCATTTTAACAGCAATCTACCAGGGCAACTGCATTTAAACATCACAGGCCTCTGTTTCCATCTGTGTATAATGTGGAATCTCCAGATCGATGTGAGATCGTTTTTAACACATAATAACTTGCACTTGGTGAACATTCCCTAGGCAGGCAGTACTAGTGAGTTTAGTCAGCTGTCACTGGTAACCCCACTCCATCACTAGAATGCTTCTTCCGTTTGTATGAAATGTGTCACCAGGGAGACCTGAGGGAGATGTCACAGACCATTGCTGGGCAGTTTGAAACCACAGCACAACAGTACACAAACCAGGGGCTTAACATGAACAGCAGACAGGAAATTACCTCTCACATTCAGTAAATTCATCTACGTGGTAACGACATCTATCTTTGACAAACCACCACCAACGAAGAGAAGACATGTGAGCCAAGGCCAGTGTGTGCTGCACTAGGTGCAGCCAGCGAGTCCACCTCAGGAGACGAGCACTCTAAGTTTCCTTTTGTGCTGTCTATCATCTCTCTATCTCAGTTCACACCCTAGTAGACCCCATGACACAAACACAGCCATACCTGTCAGTGACCATGCAGCTCCTCTGCAGCCTCTGCTCCGAACTGCTCTCTAACCTGGAATCCTCTCCTCCTTCCTGAGCCTCCACTCAAGACCACTTGCACATTCCCAGCTCTATCTCTCCCCCACAGGACAGGTGGGGAGTCTGGAATGCTAAGCAGCCTTGAATGGTACGTGGCCAGTGTGGTACCAACATCACACTGCAGAAGATGTGGAACAGGGCTCAGTGATGCCCAGAGCTAGGTGTGAGGTGGGTAGTGGTGGAAAGGAGAGAGAAACAGCTCCAACCCAGGGACTGTGGTGTAAGCTTCTCTGGAGGAGAAACCAAGGTGCATCTATGTGGAAGCCCTGGAAACCAGCCAATGGACACGGGGGCCAGAATGAAGGCGAACCCAGCTGACCTTTAAGGACTAAGTACGTCGCCAAGACCTCAGCTACCCAAACCACAGCATGGGGAAGGGGCCAGCACGGACAGCTGCTAAGTGCAGCTTGTGAACTAGGAACAATGCATTTAAAAGAAGCTGAGTGGCTCCAAAGACAGCAAACATTTCAGTCTCTAGTGAAATGCGCAGTGTGAGTTCACGGCTGTCCCGCACAAGGACGCACAACACACTGTAAACCTTATTTTCAGAGGTCTAACAGATGAACCATATGAAGCCAGCAACACTGAACCATTTTGACTGATAAATGGTAACTGTTCCTGTTCCAAACTGTGTGTGCTCCGTGTGTGACAGGTGAAGGCAGACAGCACAGAACCTTCAACCGTGGTGCTGGCACACGGCAGCTCCAGTTCCTGGAATCAGGCTCTCTAGGGTAGGGTTAGCTACAGAAGTAACCACCTCACCACCACGCTGAATTAAAGCAACAGACAGAACAGAGCGCAGGGTCTCCGCGTGAATCTGTGCTGCGCTCGTCTCGGGCTCCATAAAACCTTCTCTCTGTGACTTGCCAATTTTTCATTATTGTTTAATTTTCTGTGTGTGCGGTCTGCATGTGTGTAAGTGCACTTGCGTAGTGCAATGCCTGTATGTAAGTGCACCCATGTCATGCAACATCTTCGTGTAAGTGCACCCAGGTCATGCAACATCTTCATGTAAGTGTACCCAGGTCATGCAACATCTTCATGTAAGTGCACCCAGGTCGTGCAACACCTTCATGTAAGTGCACCCAGGTCGTGCAATGCCTTCATGTGTATAAGTGCACCCATGTTGTCTGCATGTGTGTCATGCAACGCCTGCGTGTGTAACTGAACCTATGTTCTGCAATGCCTGCATGTGTGTAAGTGCACCCGTGTTGTGCAGTGCCCATGGAGGTCAGAAGAGGGCATCGGATCCCCTAGAACTGGAATGGCAGATGGTTATTAGCCTTGATGTGGGTGCTGGGAACTGGACCCAGGTCCTCTGCAAAAGCAGCCAGTGGTGTTAATCAGTGAGCCATCTCTCTAGCCACAATGACTTGCCCATTTGAAAAATAAAATAAAAAACAGGATGATTTCTCATCCTATTACTCTGCTGGAAATTGAGAACTGACTTGGATTCCCTCCCCACCCTCCTTCCTTCCTTCACTAGAATCCGAATCATATGGGTTAAATCTATCTCAGAAAGACAGAAGCGAGCAGAAGGTGCTGAAGTTAGTCTTCAGATGTTCCTCAGTGTACAACGGCCCTACTCGTGATTTTCCAACTTTGCAACTGTACAGAAGTGATGCCAAGTCAATAGGAACCATACTTCCATTCTGAGTTCTTCTCTTTCCCTGGCTACAAGGCATTATGGTGCTGGCCTTCTCTGCTGGGCAGCACTGGGAGCTGAAGGTTGCTGTCAGCATGTGATCAGGCCCTCAGACCACCCATGCTCCACAGCATGGAGTCTGGAGCAGAGGCTTCCCTCATGACCCCAGAATGCACCAGGCCTGCCGATACTTAAGTCTCAGACCTCCAGCCTCAGGACTGAAAGATAATACACTACTGTGTTCACCCAGCATTACAATAAATGGAGTATTCTACAGAAATAGAAAAACCAAGGGGCTTACCTATGAACAGCACCCATGAAGTAGAAGAGATGTGAGGGGATGAGTGTGGACCTTCTATCTGCTACCACCCCACCTCAGTTCACTGGCTTCTGCTGCTCTCAGAAACCAAGCAGGGCTGGGCTTGGTTTGCACTTGGATGGGAGAGCAGACCACCTGCCCTGGGACACGCGCTGTACCTCAGCCGGCCACCCCCACACCTACTGCAGTGATGGAATGAGATCACGGAAGGCCTTGCAGTGGAAGCATTCTTTCTGGGTTCAGCGACTATGGAACAGTCTGACTTGGGACACAAAATCTTTGGCATCTGAAGGGCACCCACATCTGCGGTGCTGGAAGAACCCTCGGAACTGGTGACCAGGGTCTGCAGAATGGGAGCTAGCATGGTCTACTCACTGTTGCAGAAGCACAGGTCCCCAGCTTGCTGGAGTGACCTCTGAGAGACTCTGCTGAAAGCCATGAATGCTTGCATCACAGAGCTGCCCACACCTGTCCAGAGCGAAGCGGGTAGGGGAGGGCTTAGAAGACAGAGGATGGCTTCTAATTTGCCTCCAGCGATAAAGAGGGTGACTGGAGAGAATAGGGTCCTATTGTCATCTCCCTGGGTGGCTTCTAACTGCCAACCCTCCGCCAAGACTCAAAGGTATCATTCTGGAAACTTCCTGTGTTCCCCAGAACGATTACTTTGTCCTTTCCCTCTCATTTTTCCATCCTGATTTTCACATAATTAAAGGTACAAAGGGTTTGAGTGCTCATCTGTAAAGTCAGACAGGAAGCGGGAAGCTGGAGGGTTCAGCCACCCACCAGTCAGGCTGGAGAAGGAGCAGACTGGGGAAGGTGGGTTGAGAGGCGGGGAACACTGGCCATTAACTCCCAGAACCTATGCTGGAAGGATTCTTAACTTCCTGGTGGAGGTTTTAATATTTCCTCCTCCTCATTCCCACCATGCTCTGTCTTGCTTATTGAGACCATCTCCTGTACCTCAGGCTGAACCCAGAAGCTGACGGTGACTTTGAACTCCCCATCTTTCTACCCCTACCTCCCAGATGCCAAGACTGCAGGGGCATGCCACCACTCCAGTTTGCACAGTGCTGAAGATCGAACCCAGGACTTCATGCATGCCAGGCAGGCCGGGGAGAGGCATCCTGAAGATCCACAACTTTTTATAGTTTCACATTGGTGACTGTCACTGAAAGATCTCATAAGCTCATGAGTCATAAGCCAAACAAGTTCAAAACTAGAGGCTACTAAAGCCTGAGTATGGGCACACTAATAGTTGAGCATTATTGCAGAGGTAAGCGACCTCTGTGGCTCCTGGGAAATACTCAGTAAATATTAGCACAGAACACGTGTCTGAGTGAGATGGAATGCTCTGTGACATGCTGTCAGAAGGTTTGAAATCCAATGTACATAGCAGCTTTTCTACAAAATAAGGCTATTGAGTCAAATCTTGATGTGGTCCTCAAACCTACAATCTGGGCATGAATATCCTTAGTTAAGACAAGCTATGTGTAGTGAGCTCCATGTAGTATAGACAGGGTTTGATGTTGTAAGTGGACAGTTTCTCTTAGGTCTTAGACAGCTAGCTCTGCTTTTCTTATTTAAGCAATGTCTTAAAAAAACTTTGTTATATTTTATTGTATGTGATTGCCTGCATATATGTGTGTACACCACATGTGCAGTGCCCTCAGAGGCCAGAAGAGGGCATCAGATCTCCTGGAACTGGAGTTATGGACAGTTCTGAGTCACTGTGTGGTTGCTAAGAACTGAAACCAGGTCTTCAAGAGCAGGAGGTGCTCTTAACCACTATCTTTAAGATGCTTTAATCATTGGCTAAAACTACACTGCCACCATCCACCATCTATAAGAATCAAATATTCTTTTTTGAAAATAAGCAAAATCTTATTTTCACACACACCAAATGATTATTTTCACAGCACACACACCAAATGATTAATACAGCACACACACCGAATGATTAATAAAGCACACACACCGAATGATTACTGCTCTTCTATTCAGTAAACCCAATTTTTCTGGGAAATTTTCTTTGATTTTCTTGACTGTATTGCCATGGGTTGCTGGCCTAACTTTGCTTCAAGTGCCTACGTAGTTTTAAATGTTAGAACCAGGTGCATAACTTAATGGTCTTCCAAGTTTCCAAGTATCCTGCCCTCAGTGTACCAGGGTTGTATAGATGTTTGTGGACTCTATTCTCCTGGTGACCCAGGATGAACGGGACACCATTAAGAAAGGTGGCCTCAAGCCCAGGGCATTTTTACAGTGACTTTGTCTCCTTTCTTGGCTCCTGGAATATTTGCCTCCTGCTGTCATCGTGTTGTACTCTGACAAAGTTACTCAGGCTCTGCTAGGGTAGGATAGTTCAGTGGATATTTTTGCCTTTTTGTACACAAATCCTAGGAAGTCTCTGCCTTGCCTTCCTGTCTTCAGGACTGTGATCTGTATTGCTCTCTGGAGAATCCTGGGAGGTTAAAATGCCTTAAAAACAAAACAGTAGTGCATCCAAACGTCTTATGGGGCATGTTTTATCAGTGGAGGTAGAGAACGCTCTATCGCAGAGGTTAAGGCTGCAAAATTTGGCAGGATTTTCAATAATCCAAGATTGATGCTATGAACCAGTCATTTTTCTCGGTGGTAATTATAGCAAGACTGGTTTAGTCATTGCTTTCTTGGTCACATTGTGGCTACACCACCCAAGAAATGTGCCATAGCCTTCACCTTGGTGCAGGTGCAGAGTTATAACTGTCCTTGTGCAGAGATGGCTCCTAAGGAGATGCTTGTGTATCCCCCGACCCCCACCTTTGGCTATCAGACCATTAAAACAAGGTTCCTCTCACCCCAAGAAATTGGAATTTCCCAGGAATCTCACACTGGGGGGCAGGAGGGAGGGGCTGAAGCTTGGTGCCAGCGGAGCAGGAACTTGTCTCAAAGATTTCACAGGATTCTGACAACTTGCCAGCCCACCTTGCAGGGGAGGCTGGGACTGGTAACTAAGTAACAGGCAGGCCCACACCTTGAGGGGCCTGCTGAGCCTCGGATTCTCTTATCCTCTATTTTTAAACCAGGTCAGGACTCAGAAGATGGACTTGGGGCCGGAGTCCCTGAGCCTCTCTGAGCGTCTTCCCAATGTGGCCACAGTGAACATCTCCTTTCTCTGCTTTACACTCTGACGGTCTCTTTAATTAGCAGACTGAGAAGGGACGGATGGCCAGCCTAGCTTCTTAGAGCACTCAGGGCTGATGCTCTGACCCTAATAACTCTGGGAATGCACTCAAGCGGGGACAAGTCTATGGAGAAAGACTTCAGTTGAAACCAATTCCTTAGCAGAAGCTGTGGGGAGAGCATTGTGGCCAGTGCATGTGTGATAAGCCCATTTCCCATGGTGTATCCCAAAAAACATGCTGACCTGGGAAGACGTCATGACAGCTATGAGAGAGCTAAGCACAAAGCCTGGAGAATCCACATCCTATCAGCTGACCTCAGCCACCAAGTTATTTGCCTCTGTCATGCTAAGTACCCCGGAAACCGTGGTGATCCTTACACCAAAGACTGATTCAGTGGGTGAGGACTGAGCACAAACAGAGGAATTTCTGTTGTCCCTGAATCACCTTTCTTGTAAGTGTGTGCTGGTGAGAACAGATTTAGCTGAGTGTTCAAGTAAAAGCTGACAGAGGACACTACTGGGCATCCAGGTGCAGAGGGAAAAGCAGCGAAGGCAGCTCAGCGTCCCGGCTCCTGAGGCTGTGGTTAGATTTATCTGATAGAGTTTCTTCCCAGTGGTGGGATCCAACTCTGGGCCTCACCATGCCAGGCCAGTGCTCCACCCTGAGCCACACCCCCAGCCAGAATCTCATTCATCATGGATTTCAAATTACAGCGTAATTTAACAGCTGTCTCTTTCAGGATGATTTTCTCTTCACAAGGCTTGCAGCCACTGGCTCTTCTAGTTGTGGTGGTTTGAATGAGCATGCTCCCAGAGGCTTGAAGATTGGGACATCTTGTCCCCAGTGGGTGGCGCTGTTCTGGAAGGTCTTAGAAGGCGTGGCCACACTGGAGGTGGCCGTCACGGCGGGTAGCCTTGGAGAGTTCCTAAGCTTGCAACATTTGCAGTTGCTCTCTGCTTCTGGTGCCTGCTTCAAGTTATGCGTGCTCTGCATTGTCCTCCCTCTCCTCTTGCCACCACACCTCCCCGCCATGATGGAGTCTGATCCCTCTGGAACCATAAGCCAAATAAACTCACCCTTTTGTAAGTTCCCTTGGCTGCAGTGTCTCTTGACAACAGAAAAGCAGCTAATACACGAATTATCTACAGGAAAGTGGCCTTGTCCTGACTCTAATGTGACTTTCTGAGGTATGTCATACCAGGAAGTCACCTCACCTGTTTTCCCAACCCTTTGTACACAAAACAAATGGAATATAAAACAATTAATATTAAACTCACCTACTTGGTAAATACGAGAACCAAGAGGAGGGGAGGGACGTAAATCTCCTGGTGGAATCACAAGGGCAGCCACGGCCAGGCTCAGGACTAGCTGGATGGCACCAGCCAGTTTCCAGTAACACTTTACTAATGGACATGGATATCTAAGTATCACATAATTTTCCCATGCTGTAGACTATTCTTTTCACTTCTCCTCCAGCTATCTAAAAATATAAGAATGATTCCTGGTTCAAAGGGTATGCCAAGTCGGGAGGCAGATTTAACTCTGGGAATGGCCAGTTCCTGGGACTGGCCAGTTCCTGGGATTGAGTACTGAGCAGATGAAGCTGGAGAGTCCACGGCTGCATGGACCTGTCTTCTATCACTTCCTATTTAAGATTCTGCGGTCACAGACTGTACTCCCCCAGGGAGCCCACCCCCAGCACATCATGGAGAACACAGAAAGGGAGTGCAGGCGATTACAAACTGCCACTCCTGCTGTGCTGGACAGCATCAGGTGTCACCGTGACACAGCTGGAAAGAGGCTGCCTCAACTGAGGAATCTCCGCCATCAGAACAGCCCACAGGGATGTCTGCCACACATTTTCTTGACTGGGGAATGATGTGGGACTGTGAGAGGTGTCACCTGTGGGCAGGGGGTCCAGGCTGTATCAGAAAGCAAACTGAATACCAGCCAGGGTGGTGGCCTCGATGGTCACTGGTTCCACTGCTGCCCTCACTCCCCTCAATGAGGAGCTGTGAGCAAGACGTGTAACCCGAATAAACATCTCCATTCCCAAGTTGTTTGTACAATCTTTATTCTTATTTTGTGTGTATGAGTGTTTTACTTGCATGCATGTAAGTGTACCATGTGCATGCAATGCCAGCAGAGACCAGAAGAAGATGTTGGATCCCCTGGGACTGGAGTTACAGATGGTTGTTAGCTGTCATGTCAGTACTGGGAATCAAACCTGAGCCCTCTTCAAGAGCAGCCAGTGCTCTTAACAGCTGAGCATCTCTCTAGCCTCTCCCCAAGTTATATTTTTATCATAATAGAAAGCAAACTAGGACACTCGCTAATAGTCCAGGGACTCACATCTCACCCGACACTTGCCACTCTGTGGATGTAGATTCCAAGCTTCAGATGAGGCCCAGAAGATGGGAATGTGGAACACAGGACCCCTGCCTGGGACATCTCTACTCTTTAGGCCCTTGTCTATAAAGGTGGACTTGAATGAACCTCAGCAAGGTGCCAAAGAGGCTTCTTCCCAAAGAGGGAAGATGACATGGAAGACAAACCAGAAGAAAGCACTTTCCTTCTAGTCAGACCACAGGTCCTACTTAATCATGTGGAAGTCTTTCACTATCAACTTAATGCCTATTTATTTTATTCATATGCATGTGTTGCCTGCATGTATGTAAATGCACCTGTGTCATGCCAGTGCCTGCTAAAGACAGAAGAGGATGTCAGATCCTATGGAACTGGAGTTCTAGACAGTTGTTAGCTGCCATGTGGGTGCTGGGATTTGAACCCAGGTCCTCTGCAAGAACAGCCAGTGCTCTTAACCAGTGAATTATCTCTCCAGCTGCAACTTAATGCTTAACAGTAGACTCAGGCGCCTGTTTTCCCCATTAAAGAACCATTAAAAAGCGGAGAGTAGCTTAAGGGTAACAGACAACAGCGGATGTTAAAGTCTGTCATCTCTTGATAAAGGACAGTATTTCCCAAAGGAAGCTATCAGTAATGCTGATTCTGTCAGACGTTCTGTCAGAGCCACTTGAAGGTCAAACAGGTTTAAGAAATATCACGGAAGAGATGGGCTCCACTTGTTGGTGTATCTTCTTGCTCATTAGTGTATTTCGGGCTCTGAGGATTCCTGCAATAAAACGCTTAACTAGGTTAAACCAAGTGTTTTCCAGAGTTACATGATCAACAAAGCTTTGTTCCTCTTCTTCCACTTAACTCTTATTAATATCCCAAGAAACCTCTGCTGCACCATGGACGAACTGGGGAGCACTACTGTGGGGAGGAACAGGAAGAAGGGAAGAGTTTTTAAGCAAGGGAGTGAATTGTTTCAGAACAAATCCTCTGATGAAGCTCAGACCTCTATTCCCTAGTTTAAGCTATTTTAGGAAACTATCCCATCCATGAGCTCAAGCCAGAAGAGGAGGCGCTACACCCATCCCCATGATAACCTTTAAAAATGACACAATGCAAGTGCAGGTTTAAAAATAATGTAAACACCAGTGAAGACGGTGAAGCGAGCGTCTTCTCCCTCCTTCCTTGCCCATCTCCATGACCAGTGTCCTTTCCCAGGTACCGGCCAGGATCACCCATTCTGTTCTGTTCTTCATGGGACGACTATAAATTACATGCCAGTGAGGCCACCATTTTGGATTTAAACACTCAGCAGGGTCAAAGAGAAGGCTCAGTAGGTCAGGAATGGTTATTGCTCTTACACAGGACCCCAGTTCAGTTCCCAGCACCCAAGTCAGGCAGCTCACAACTGCCTGTAACTACAGCTCCAGGGGATCTGACATCCTCTTCCGTCTTTAGCAGGCACTGGCAGGACACAGGTGCATTTACATACATGCAGGCAACACATGCATACGAATAAAATAAATAGGCATTAAAGCTTTCAGCTTTGTGCCCCCTACAATCGTTCCCGTTTCAGTCGTGTCTCACCACTTGGGGCCAGCCTGAGGGGTTGGGGTGAGCAGACGCAGAGTCAAGCCTCAGACTCCGGGAGTTGGATGGAAAGCAGCCCAAGCGCGTGGCCCTGCAAACTCGTTTATTGAATAGGTGCACAAGCTCTTATAGGCCTGGATAGCCAATGATCTTATGGGGTGGGGTCCCAAATACAGCCAAGAGCAGGCTTGTCTCCAGGTAGGTAGGTTCTTTCCAGGTGCTGGTCTCACAACTAGAGCAGAACACTACACCCACAGGAGCCATTCCTCTATTCCTCCTAGCGTGTGGCCTTAGGCTAGGCCCACCTTGCATTGGGCCCAACAACCCCCCCCCATCCAGTCCATCATCCTTTAGACTCTGAAGTGGTGCTCAGGGCATGATCTTGAAGTTCTCTGTCTCTCGGTGGTCAGCACCTTGTCCTGCTTCTCATCCTTCATCTTGACACCAATTAGATTTCCATAAAATGCGAATCAGCACAGCCTCCTGATGAAAAGCCTTCAGTGGCTTCCCACTAGAACAGAAACCAGGAAGCACTGTGGGCTTCAGCACTCCTAGCCCTCTGTCTGCCTTCCCACTCCCCCGAGTTCTCATCCCTGGTAACAAACTCACACTCTAGCAACAAGAATCTTTTCTACACATGAACAACAGCTCAGTCTTTCTTTTCTTTGAACTTCCACGTCTACTATGTTCTGACCAAGACAGCTTTGTCCACTCATCAGTCAATCCTTATACATGTGTGTGTCTGTCTGTACGTGTATGTATGTATATGTGTGTCTGTGTATATGCATGTATGTGCACATGTATGTCTGTATGTGTGAACGTGTGTCTGCATGTAGGTGTGTGATGTATGTGTGTGTCTGCATACATGCATGTGTGTGCATTGTGTCTACATGTATGTGTGCATGCATGTATGTCTCTCTGTGTGTGTATATGTCCGTACGTGTGTCTGTGTGTGTGCATGTATGTGTGCACGTGTGTGCCTGTATGTATGCGTGTGCCTCTGTGTGTCTGGGCATGTGTGTATGTGTGTGCATGTGTGTATATGTATGTATATGTGTTTGTGTGTGTATCTGCATGTGTGTGTTGCAGGAGGGTGAGCTGTTTGTGTGTATGTACATGTGTGCTGATGTGTGGAGGTCAACCTCAGGAGCCATTCAGCTAGCTTTTTAAGACAGGGTCTCACTGGGACCTGGGGCTTGCCAATCTAGTTAGACTGGCTGGCTTGGAAACTCTACCCAGGGATCTAGCTGTCTCTGCCTTTCCAGTGCTGAAACTACAAGTAGGCACCACCACACCCCAGCTTTTTACATGGGTGCTGGCAACTGAACTCAGGTCCTCAAGCTTCTCTTTACTGACTGAGCTATTTCACTGGTCCTCCCGGTAGGTCTTTAAATATTGATTCAACTGGTTTGGGGGGGTTTGGTCAAAGAACTGTTTCCTGAGCATTAAATCCCAGTCCGCCCCCCAGATCTTTTGTCATGGGTCTCTCTGCTCATCTCTGGTTATTAAATGTTCATTTTGAAACTCTGTGTTCCCAGAGGACAGGGAGCACACCTGCTTTGTTCACCATTAAATGTGTGAAATTTGCCTGGGTGTCTGTTCACAGAGTGGACTGAGAAGCTGAATGTCCTATGACTGAGGGAGAGCTGTGGAGTCTCCTGCCTTCCACTCACGGCAACTTCAACTCCTGCATTTTTCTGTGTCACATATTTACCATCCTATAGGCTTATCTACACGTCTCTACTGGGACTGGAACACCAAAGATCATCTCTGCTGGGACCACAATGTAAGGCTCATCTTTACTGGAACCATAATACCAAGGGTCAGCTCTACGGCACCAGAACTCCAAGCATCATCTCTCCTGGAACCAGAATACCTGGGGTCATTGGTACTGGTATGAGAACCATAAGAGTTATCTTTCCATCTTTCGAGGGTCCCCCTGACAGTTCAGTTTCTTTTCTTGGGAGTTTACTTATCTCCAGTATCATTCATATGAAGTATTATCTTCTACTGCTTTACAAAGACCTGCTTGCAACTGTACATTCCTATCTCATTTTGATACAATTGGTCTTGCTCATGGCATCACAAGCTTACTGAATACAGGACTGACACTTCACATCCGAAACCACTTGCCGCCCTACACAGGGGTTTAGGGTAGAAGGCACCTACTCCCACCCCTTTTAGGCCCCCAGTATACAATGTGGACGTGGAAGCTTGATTCAGCTCCTTTCCCTCTATTCTGTCCTTCAAAGTTCTGAGTGTGTTGCCATCATGAGAAAAGGAAAGCCCGACATCAGAGAGACACTTTTGTTGGTTGGGAGAAGGGGGTCCTCAGTCCAACATCAGAGAGATGCTGTTGGTGGTGGGGGAAGGGGCATCCTCAGCTCCTCTTTAGCAGTCATGAGAGTTACACAAAACAACTTGGTAAGGGATAAAGCTTGATAGTAACTGGCCACTCTTAGATATTTGAAAGGTGACCTCATCTAGATTTTGAACATGTGGATTTTCAGAATTAAAGGATGCAAAGAAGACGATTTCACCCACACACTCGCTGCTCAGTCGGAGAACGAACTGCACCCAAGCATTAGTTCAACTAAGCAAGTGTCTTTGGGATCCAAGAAGCTATTCTTTACTTCGAGTTTGCAACTATAGTCTTGACCACAAAATAATATTTAAGCAATATTTAAATATCAAATCTTCATATTTGACCAGGACTCCCACTGCAGAGACAGTGTCTTCTAGACCAGACAAGGAAGCTGAGGCCATGAGATCCCAACAACATGGTCACCTAAACAAGACCTGTGTAGTGACAACACCAGTGTAGACAGGGGCGAAGTCACAAGGTCTCACCCCTAGACGAAGAGCTAGAGGCGGTCCACAGAGGCTGACGGAGGGAGGAAAGCCAGTGTCCTTTAGGGCTCGGCTCCCTAATAGGTTATCTAGTTCCAAACACGTGTTATTAGGCCTAAACACGTGTACATCCAAGCAACACTAGATGAACTCAATAGGCTGTACACATCTATAGACACACACACACACATATATGCATGTATTCACATATACATGTATGCGCACACACACGTGTGTAACAATAATTATAAAGAAGAAGAGGTCATGAATCTGAGAAGGACTGGGGTAGGGACATGGGAGGAACTGAAAGAAGGGTGGAGTGGAAACTATGTGAATACAGTACCCATATAAAATTCTCAAGAAAATAGAAAGCTTAAATTAATAAAATAAAACAAAGATACTGAATCCTATGCATTAGCTACTTTTTGTCTTATTTTCTTTTTAGCAAAATACAGAGGCTCTAAAGTTTCTACAGCCCCTGTAAGGAGCCTGAGGAGCAACATCTGTGAGTAGACAGGTGACCCTTCACGTCAACTTTGGTAGCATAAAATTAGTCAGGAGCAGTGGCCTTTCATCAACTGTTAGCTCATCATTCTTTAACTTTCTCAATACAGGTTCTTTAGCAGCCAGGCTGGCCTGGCTCTCACTATGTACCTGAGGATGACCTTGAAATCCTGCCTCCACCTCCCAAGCGCTGTGATTACAGACAAGTGCCACCGTGCATGGCATTATTATCTCTTTTTACCCAAAGATAATACAAGTGCCTTTAAGGTAAACAGAACTGAATGTAGCCAGATGTGCAGATGTCAGTGAAGGACAGGGATCAAGGGAGGCCTGCTGCCACTTCCAGCCGCACGCAGGGAAACAGCGAGATTCCTGGATTGCAGTGGTGTGCCTGCCTTAAATTAGGAGAGAAAGCACTGGCATTCGGGAAGTTACAGAGTGGGGATGTTAACTTGGGGTCAGAGTACATAATGAGCACCCATGAAAAGGAAAATGTGACGCCTCTGGTAAAACAGCACAAGTTTAATCCAAAAATCCTGGGTGCTGGGCTCAGTCCAGCTCAGAGTCAGCTTCACAAACTGATCACTGAAGGGGTCTCTGGATGTTGAGGATATAGGTGTTTGGGATTCAGGGGGCTTTTGGTTCCCTTATAGGAAGTACCTCACAGCTGTGACCCTTCTGTGGTGGTGAGGTTGGCCAGTCCGGGCTGTGCTGCTTCTATTGTACAGATAATTGCAGTCCAACGCCACAGTTTGAAGTGGGGTGCGAATCTCTTCCTGGTGAGGAGGACACCCTCAGAAAGAGGGAAAGGGTACCGTAAAGGCACAGATCCTCGGAAACACTGCAGAGGAAGTTACGGTCTTGGACTCGCGGTCAGGAGAGACCTCAGCCATCTCTAGACACCCCCTAAGACTCCTAAATGTGGGAAATACTCACTTTTGAAGTTTATGGCTTTATGACTTTTGGAGTAATATGGCCTTGAGTCAAATCTCCAGCTGATATAAATGGAGAAAGAGAGGGATTGTGGGAACCACAGGCTGTCTCATTCCCATCTATGCAGTGTCAAACTCCGGATACCGTCCAACACGCAGAAATAACACAACACTCTCTAGTTTCCTGGTTGCTTGCCCCTTGCTCACAACAATGCACTCAATGTGATTTAAAAGACAGCCAGAGTCCTACAGATCCAGAGCAACCTTTGCTCACACTCGGTATTTACCACACGGAAGAGAAAATGCCCATTCTCCTGCTCATGCCGCAAGGAGAGGGCAGGAAGAAGACAGGGGCAGGGCCAGGCAGGTGGAAGGCATGCCCAGGTTTCTGAAGGCTGCGCATGAATTGCTCTGACTCCAGTCACCTGGGGTAATGTCGCCCAGCGCTGAGTGTGTAAGCAGCCTCCCTTAAGCCACCTGCTCCAGCTGAAGTCACCTGCCCCCTTCTCTCCAGGAGGCCCAAGTTACGGGGGACGCCCGGAACTTCCAACAAGGGACAGCCCGACTTGGTCACCCTGGTCCATTTCAGCCTTGGGTGCTTGATCCTGGGGAGTGGGAGGGTCTGGACACGCGCAGCCTAGGGTGGGGCCGGGAGCAACAGAGGCGCACGTGTCCCCGGGATCTGTGCTGTCTCCAGAAATAGCCCCCCAGGTCCGGGAAGGCACGGGTGGGACCCCCCTGCGGCCTCGGTCCCTCCGCCCCCACCTTCACCTTGCCCAGCCCTTCGCGGTTTTCCTCTGGCCCATCCGCGCGCGTTCCACCGAGGCGGGCTACGAGGGGCGCCTAGAGGGCCCGGAGGACGTGGAGCGCGGGGACGCGGCCGGGCCCCCGCTCCTGGGTTGTCCCCGCGGGCTTCGAGCCAGCCAGACGGGGCAGGTCGGCGCGTCCTGCGCCCCAGCCGCCCTGCGCCCCGCGCCCGGCCCGCCCTGCCTCTTGGCCTCTCGCCGGCGCAGCCTCGGGGCGCAGCGCGCGGGGACCCGGTACCTACTGCTCTGGCTCCGGGTGGCTCCGCCGGCCGCGCTTCCTGCGTCCTCCCTGGGATGCCGGAGGCTCTCCAGCCGCGAGGAGCCGCGCCGCTCTTTGGGCTCCAAACGTGACTCTATATATCCGGCTCCGGAGACTGGGTGTGGGGCGGGAGGACAGCACCCGCCCTCCCACCTTCCCGGTCGCCTCCTGGTGCCCAGCCTCGACCTCTGCCCCCTGCCCGGGCAGCGCTGGGGCCGCGGGCGCGCAGAACCCGCGATGGCATCGCCTGGGCTTCGGGTGGGTCCCCCTCGGTGCGCAGTCGGTGGGTGAGGGGAAGTTATCTAGAAGGGCGCCCCTAGGTGGAAAAGGAGAGGAAGGAGGGGGGAGGGCGCAGGGGGAAGGGAAGGCAGAGGGAGGGGGAGGGAGGGAGAGAGAGGAGAGAGGTGATTCGACCCCTTTCAGAAGAGAACTCCCCACTGCGCCGGCAGAATGCGCTCCAGACCCCACTTATCCAGCGCCTGCGCTTCCCCGCCCTCCAGGTGGAAGGATGCTGCAGGGGCCGAGGACGCGCCCGCTGGGAGGGGCTTTAAACAGCCCGGGTGGGGCGGACTGGAAGCGCGCTTTCCGCTTTGGGTCTGGGGTCTGGGGTCTGGAGACCAGACGCTGGGTTCTGCCCGCTTGCTCGGGTGGGGAGAGATCCGGGGTCTCTCTGGGACCGTGGCAGGAGCCTCCAGCAGCAGGTCTCAGCTGACTGTGTCTTCCGTACACCTCTGAGGAAAATGCCTCCTTTCTTCTCCTGCCAGCTGTTTGGATTTTATTTCTATTTGGTCATTGATACATTTTAAACTGAAAGCCTGGAGCCGCCAGGGACAGCCGAGCAGCTGACAGGCAGGAGAGAGAGGGCCGAAAACAGCCAACGCCCACCCAGTTCTCTGGACAATAGTCTTCCAAATACACAGGCTGCACGGAGGAAGGCCGGAGATGTAGCTCTAAACGTTGCTGGAATTCTTATTATCACAGCTGTATGCAATTAAAGAAACAAATTTTGATCATGAAAGTCAAAACTAATGAAACGAGCAACTTCATGCATTTACAAAATGACCCTCACCTCTAATTCTCGTGGCTTCTTTGCACAGGTGACTGCATAAACTCAGGAGAGAAAGCTTCGGGCCAACAAACCTGCAGTTAGCCCTCTATCTCTCAAGAGAAGATGTGAATGTGTTCTAAGGACCAAAACCTGTGAGGTACTTAAAATGATCCTGGCGGAAGATGGTATGGGTGTGAAAAACAGTCACCTGTGAAGACAGCTACTCAGGATGCCCAGGCCGGACAGGAGAACTTTCCAAGCCTGCTTGGGCTACCTGGAGAGTTCAAGAAGAGCCTGGGTTATTTAGTAAGACCCTATCAAAATAGAAAGTAAACAGTGGACTAGGAACTCAGCTCAGTAGTAGAGCAAGCACTTGCCTACCATGCCTGAGGCCCTAGATTCAACTCTTAAGAATGTATGGCAAAATAAACTTTTTTAAAAAAAAAAATCATCAGTCTGGTAGACAATACAGGGCGAACTGTTAACAACTCATTGGAGAGTAATTTAGCAGCACATTTTTATTTTCCAGACCTTTGGATGAAGACTTTCCCCTTCTTAGAATGTAGCCAGAAGAAATGCACAAAAAGAGAATGGTTTATGGGTAGTTATGCTTATTACAGTTTTGTGTAAGATGGAAATAAAGGGACTAGAGAGCTGGCTCGGTGGTTCCGAGCACTGGCTGCTCTTGCAGAGGACTGGGTTCAGTTGCCAGCACCCACTTGGTGGCTAACAACCATCCATAATTCCAGTTCCAGGGGATCTGACACCTTCTTCTGACCTAGGTATTGCATGACACAGTGCACTAACATACGTGCAAATAATATACTTATTCACGAAAACTATAAATAAAATAGTTTTGGAAGATAGGGAATAAAAAAGCCAACTTTCAATAGATAAAATGCAACATTATTGTAAAAACAAATATCATTTGCATATCAGCACTTGAAACAGTCCTCAGATACATGATGGGTTGGTTTTAAAGCCTAGAGCCCATACAGCCAAGTGTACCCCCTGAGTGACACACCCCAGCACCCATCATCTCAGAGCTTGAACGCTGCAAAGCTAAGACCAAGGGGTCTTCGGGCTGATTCATTATGGGGACTGTGAGGAGAGTCAGTTGATTCTCATTTTCTTCTGGTGGTCTCCTGGCAATCTTTGGTAGTCCTGGGGTGCAGAAAATTAACCCCAGTAATTGCCTACATTGTCATATGTCAGTGTATCCAGGTCTGTGGTTGCATGTCCTCTTATGTCAATAACACTGAGCTAAATATCACCCCAGTGTCCTCATTTCAGTTTAAATAACGGCACCTGCAGCGATCACATTTCCAAAACAGGTCACATTTTGGAGTGCCAGGGGTTCAGACCTCAACCTAAGAAATTTGAGAAAGGGGAACACAATTCGACCCAACATAAACAATGGTAAATAATAGACTGAATGGAGACCTCAGAAAGGCAAGTCATCTCGCAAATGTGTAGAACCTGTGACTGGTACTTTATTCCAAACACAGGCTCTGATGGAGGTGATTAAAGATCCAGCAATGAGATAATCCTAGGCTGCACAAGGAGACCCCAGGTCAGATGGCAAACAGGCTTACAAGGAAACACTCGAGGGAGGCCTTAGAGTTCTACCCGCCGGAGAGGAAAGGACAAGCAGAGTATAGTAACCTGGGACCAAGAAACCGAAAGGACTGTATCTGGAAGAGTCAGAGAAGGTTCTCTCTGCAGCCTCGAAAGGAGGTACAACTCTCCTGAATTTCACACTTCTAACCTCTAGGCATGTGAGAGAAAAAATTCTGTTGTTTAAGCCACCCAAGTTTTGACCAGTCCTGGAAAATTTATACATGAAACTTGTCTGCAGTAGAAGTCCATGTTTTGATTAAAAAAAAAAGTAAGAGATAGAGTTCAAGATCATTTTAATTAGGTGTTTATTTTTACTTATTTTTTATTGATTAATTTTGGTCTTTGTCCTTTTCATACACTTGTGTATTCTTGTAATTGGCTTGGCATGGGCTTGGAAGACATTCTGAAGAGGAACTTGTGTCTCAGTCTGGCTGTTGTAACAACGGGCCCCAGAAGAATGGAAATTTCCCCATTCCAGGCTGGGAGAAAAAAAAGGCACCAGCCAGAGGCAAGCCTGTTTCTTCAGTTTTAACGACTTATCAGAACACCTTAGAGGGGATGACCAAAGCCCAGATGAGAATGGGTCAACGGTGGGCAGGCGGCAGGGCCTCCCCTTGACCAGGCCTCCTTAAATATGTTTCTCCCTGGATGTCACTCAGACCTGGACTTGGGGTTCAGTGGCTCTCCTTGTCCCTCTTCACAATATGGCCACATTAAGTGAATCTTTTTCTGCTTTCCACTATTAATCTGGCTCTTTTAATTGGCTTCTAGAGGATGGGTGGCTGAACCCTGTGTAGTGCACAGGGTGTGATCCCAAAGTTTCCGACCCTGATCACTCTCTTCCACACACTCTTACCTTCCTCCCCACCCTTATCTCTCCCTTTCCTTTCCTAGGATCCTGACTTTGGTTTTGGTTTGTGACTCATTTAGTTTAACCAGGGGCACCTGTGGGACCACTGAATTGAAAGTATCCATTGGAGCCTGGTGGCACGCGCCCCTCCCCCCACCAGCGTCTCTCCTTACTATGGACCTCTGAGGGTTTTCCAAATGAAACACACCCCTGAAGATTCACAGGTATCATCCACATAGGAGAGAAAACATAATGCTTGTCTTTGGGGGTCTGGGTCACTGTAGTCAAGATGACTATATCCAGCTCCATCTATTTATCTGCTAATCTCAGAATTTCACAGTTGCACAGATACACTCACAAACAGTTGTGACAGCACATACACGGTCTGTGTAAGTTCAAGCCATATAAAATCCCAGAATGGAGTCCGGAGGGCCTCTTGTAGGCCCAACCGTGGCTGCGGAGCTGTCGGCATGGCCAGCTGCTGGGGGAGGGAGAGTCAGCCTTCTTTACAGGCATGGCCCCTCATAGACTGATCATGATCTGACATGATGGGTAACACAAATTAGACTCCACAGGCTTGAAAAGAAAGAAGGGAACAGGGGTGGGGTGGGGTGGTGGACAGGTCGGTGTGGGTCCGAGAGGAGGTAGAAGAGGAGGAGTGAACATGATCAAGATATGTAAGGACATTAGTTCTAAAAATAAATCAAAGAGGGTACAAAATACCATGTAAATAGAGGAACAAAGAAAAGACTTACATCTGGCATTTTCTCAGAAACCCTGTAAGACAAGTAGAGAGAAATAGAGTGTTCTAGAAAATAATTACACTGACCTTGAATTCTGCACTCCGTGAAATATTTTTTTTTAAGAAAAAAAATATCAAAACCTCCCCAGAGGGAATTCTTTTTTTTTCTTCTTCTTTTTTTTACCCCGAGGATCTGCCTTGTAAGAGTGTTAAAAGAATGTTTTTAAAGAGAAATAGGATAGACAGAAACATAAATCTACATAAAGAGAAGCACTGGGGATAAAATTAGATTAAAATATTTTTCTTACTCTTAATAGATATAACGGATATTTTGTTTAAAATAATATGGATAACAATCTTTTCCATGTCCAAACATTTATATGTTTGTGTTTGCCGGTGCATGTGGGAAATTGATGGCAGCAATAAAATAAAGGTCAGGAGAGAGGAATTAAGGGTATTTTGTTGGAGCTGGAGAGAAGGATCAGTGGCTCAGAGCACTGGCTGCTCATGCAGAGGTCCCAGGTTTGGTTCCCAGCACCCACATGACAGTTCACAGTGTGTGTGACTCCAGCTCCAGGAGATCCAGAGCTCTCTTCCATTTCTCTGAGGACAGTGCATGTATGAGGTGCTCATATACACATTCAGACAAAGCATTTATTCACATAAAATAAAAATAATCTTTAAAAAATAACATTTTCTTATTACCAATTTTTCACTGTCTTTGAAATAGCATTGTGCTTTGTGAACATGGACAAAAATTGGTTGTAAATCTATGTTCCAGACCTCAGGACGACCATGACTGTTTGTAAAAGGACGTAGCAACAGGGGAACCTTTGGCTTTCAATTTTCACACACTCAGCACGACACTTCTGACAACAGAGGGGCTACATCTAACCCTTCTCACGTCACACAACTCTCCAGGGGAGGCCAACGGGGTGTTCTCAGGTTCAACACTGACAATGTCCACCTGCAGGTAGAGCAGGCCCTGTGGGCCACAAGAATGCTCCCTGCAGCAGAGGAGAGCTAGAGGGAGATCTGTCCTTCTGCCTGAGAGTGCCACGATGTCAGCGAGTCCACAGAATTCAAGAGACACTTAGGTTTACTTGCTTATTAATAGAGTGCATAACCTGGCCCCAGATGGATGGCCAGGTGTGGAGAGGCACGGCGTGAGCTTTCGGCACAGAGGCCGCTGTCCCCGCAGCACTGGGGTGTGCCACCTCCCTGGCATGTGGATCTGTTCTCCCATAAAGCTTTCCAACTCCCCAAAGGTCAAAGGATTTGGTGGAAGTTCGTTCTGTAGCCCCTCTCCTTTGTCCAGAGTATGGGGCATGGCTGGGACTGAAATCACCAAGCCTATAATCACGGTCTGGGACTTCTGATGAGCAGTTCCCACCCAGGAACCCATCTAGAGTCACGTCATTAGAACAAAAAGGATTCATGTCACCTAGATGATTCCAAAGGCTATAGAGTCAGGGTCACAAGCTAAACATAAAATCAATTATTCTCTTGGCACCCTAATTGCCCAGGAAATTTCGAGGGTCTTTTGAGTCCTGAGTGGGAGAACTGAGGAGGGGTCAGTGCATCTATTTTATTCACATGAAGTATAATGAGAAAGGAGAGAAAATAAAATTATGTAAAATGCTCAGTTCTAATCACAGAACAAGGTTGGTCACGCAGCTCAGTGGTTGAGTACTTACCTAGTGCATGTGAGACCTTGGGTTTTATCCCTAACAGTAAAAAAAAAAAAAAAAAAAAAAAAAAAAATCACAGAAGACAAAATGAGGAATAAAAAGAGAACAGATAGGAAACAGTAGCATATTCGTGTGGACACCTGCATGCAGCTGCAGCCATGCATCATGGCAGCCCTTCGTGTCCCTTTCTGTCTGTGTAAACACACTCCAAGTTCACAAGGACAAGACAGGGATCATTTCTCAGAACAGATTCCTGCCTTCAAGTGGCTCATCTTGGTGCTTAACATCAACAGTTTAAACGAACCGATTAGAAAAGACAGATCCACTGTCCGAGTGGATCGATGAACAGGACCTGCCCACTCCTTGTGTTAGTTACTTCTCTCATTCCTGTAACAAAAAGTCAACTTGAGGACACAGGGTTTAAGAACAGATACAGTCTACCATGTTGGGCGGGAGTGAAGGTGGGTGTCAGCAAGCAGAGGCGGACCAGCGCAGGCGCTCGGCTTGGTCTCTCTTTTCCTTCTGTCAGGGACCCCGGGCCACGGGTGATATCACTCACACGCAGGCTGGATCGCCCAGGCTAAGTTAAACATATCTGGAAACACACTCGTAGACATACACAGTGTTTCCATGTCAGGTTGACAGTGAAGATTAATTCTCACAGCTGTGGACTAGAACTTCATTTTCAAAAAGGAATTCAGGAGTATAGATCCACAGGCATTTACCCAGACATTCATTCCAGACAGTCAGACCTCTAATGGACCACAGGAGATGGAGGGCCGGGAGAGTCAGGGTGCCACGATGGAAGGGTTGATTATGTATGGAGCCAACAACCGAGTCTTAAAAGCCGAGTCAAAACCAGAGGGAGCTATAGGAAGATTTGGACACTCTTTTGTCAGAACTGGGAAGACTTTGCAGGAAGAAAGTGAATAGAACTCAGTGGACTTCGTAGTTCACAGCTGGAAAGCCATCAATCACAGGGTTATGAATGACATCTCTAGGCTGCTCCACCCAGTGAAAATGCCACCCACATTCATCTCAAGCTCACATGGATTACTCACTGGAACAGACCATGTTCTGGGACACACAATGTACCTAACTTAGAATCATGGAACTTGGCTCTGGGACGCTGTGGAACTAAGTAGAATCAATACTAGATGGGAAAATCCCCATATTGTTGGAATTAATAGCAGATTGTTTTTCCTGAAGAGACAGTGTCTTACTATGTAGCTCTTACTGACCTGGAACTCACAGAGATCAGCCTGCCTCTGCCTCCTGTGTGCTGGGATTAAAGGCGTGTACAATTCACACTTGGCAAGAAAGCACAAACTTCTAAGTAACAAATGGGTCAAAGAAGAAATATCAGAAGCAATTAAACTATTTTGAACAAGGGCCTGGCAAAATGCTCAGTGGGTGCTGTGCTGCCTGATGACCTGAGTTCCTTCATGGTAGAGGGAGAGAACCAATTTGCTCCAGTGATCCTCTGTCTTAAGAATTCTTTCCAGTAAGGGGCAACATTCGGCCCAGCCCTGTAGGTTCGAAACAACTAAGTGGACAAAGTATGATCTCAAAGTAAGGAAACCAGAGTTTATTTGGGCTTACTTATAAAGGAATTACTGAGGAGACGGGGCGGGATCCTCGTAGTGAGGCTGGGCTGCAGAATTTTACATCTCCAACAGCTGAGCTTGCTGACCACAGCCAAGAGGAAGACCCGAAGACGGAGGGCCTGTCCCCTTCCCAGAATTCCCTGCTCCCCTGTGAGCCCCTACCCCTAGATACAACTCAAGTCACTGGTTGTTGGTAGGTAGCTGACTCTATTGGCTTCTTCGTTTGTCAATCAAGTTCCTGGTGCTGTGTTTCAGTCTGGTGCATCCCCATTCTGACAGAGGAAAACTTTACATCCTCTGACCTCCACATACATGCTATGCTGTGTTATACACAGGCACACACATGCACATGCATAAATAAATAAATGTAAAATATTTTGAATTATATGAAAATCAAAACACTGCTGATTGAAATGTGTGATGTGTGGCAGAGCTTGTCAGTAATTTAAAGCAGTAAATGCTTCTCTTTGAAAATGTGAAGTCTGGGGTCAGTAATCTAACCTTCTACCTTAGGAAATTGTGCAAAGAGGAGTTAACTTCAAAGTAAGTGGAAGAAAGGTCATAAAGCAGATTGATGACTGAGAGTGGAAAAACCAAGAGAATACCAACAAAAGAATGAAGTGGTTCCTTCAACAGGTAAATGGAAGTGAGTAACTTCTAGTTGGGTGGGGGTGGGGGGAGAGAGAGTGGAAGAGAAAGAGAGAGAGAGAGAGAGAGGGAGAGAGAGAGAGAACTACAAACGAAGTAGGATATAGTCAGATGTGCCTGCAGATCATGGACATTGTTAGCTTTTATAAAGAATGGCTATCTGCCTTATAGAACATGGCAGTGGCATTGATGAGAAGCTTCCTGCTGATGTCCAGATGTTTGCTCTCCCCAAGTCAATCCATAAATTCAGTTACATACCAATATGTACATCAGCAAATTATTTTTGGGCCCCACAGCCTGACTCTGAAGTTTATATGGAAAGGCAGAAACTGAGAACAGCCTGCTCGGTATTAAGGAAGAGCAAGGCTACAGGACACAGAGGATGCACCCTCTGCAATATTAAGACATGAAGTTTCAGCAATCAAAATAGTGTATATTTGGTGAAGAGCAGATCAGCTCAGTGGTACAGGATGGAGCACCCAGACTTAAGCCCACAAAATAAAATCACTGAACTCTGATGGAAAAGTGGTACACTGAGGGGGAAAAATCTTTTCAACCAATGATGGCATCATATACACATATAAAATATGAATCTTGACAAGAAATTAGACCTTCAGAAAAACAAAATCAAAACACATCTTAAACCTAAATGTAAAGCCAATGGAACTCCTAAAGATGGCTGAGGAGAAATTTTAGAATAGGACCATCCGATCCACTGACTTCTCTGGGCCACACCAGACAAATTAAATCATTTAAGGCCACACATAAATCCAGAGATGCCCAATGCATGGTCCACAGGTTACAATAACATAGATTTATGTGTGGTGACCTTGTGACAGGGTGTAATCATCTACAAAGCTCATGCTCGAAAATCACGCAGTCAAGTTACAAAAAATTTGCAAAAAAATCGTGTTTTAAGACAGTTTATGATTCTGTGTTGGGTGTTCTTCACAGGTAGCCAAAGGTGGTGGGTTGCTCTCAATAGATGATCCTGGGTATCGTGAGGTTTTTTTAGAAGGAGCATCAGTAAAATGATCCCTGAAGTAAAAAAACAGTGGTAATCTAGACTTTATTAAATTTTTTTTTTATTCTGCAGAATACAAGTCCCAACTGAAAGAAATTATTTATAAAGGACATACCTTTATAAAGAAAATTGCAGTCCAAAATATGCAAAGAACTTTAAAAAAACTCAGCTGTTAGAAAATGAACAGCCCAATTAAAAATACCCAAAGACCTGGACAGATGGCAAGTGACCACACAGCGGCAATACAGCCAGCAGCAGTCGTCTCTGACTTCGAATGAAAACAACAGAACCCGCAGCAAACTGAAAACCCTGACCCCGTGAGTTCCACACCAGCAATACCAAATGCCCGTGGACACGACAGGGAGCAGTCTTTTTGAAAGAGTTTGGCAGTTCCTTGAAGTAAACATGCACACTTCTCACGTGGCCTAGAAATCACATTTCAGTGGTTTCCCAAATGAAATTCAAATTCATGTCCACGCAAAACCTGCAGTTCCATTAATAATCGTCTGAACTGATAGAAAACAACTATCTTTTTTCATTGATGAGAGTAGTTAGTACATTAAGCAGTGGAATGCTATGGCGTGGTGTTAGGGAAAGCAGCTGTCAAGCCAGAGAACATCCAGTGGGTCCCCTGAGGGAACACTGCTAAATTTAAAAAGTAACCTGAAAAGACTGCTTCGTGTGACTTCAGGACATCCAGAAAAAGAAAAAATGATGCGAACAATAAAAGGGCTGGAGGGTCAGGACTGGAGAGATGGCTCGGCGGTTAAGAGCGTGGGCTTGGATTCACGTGACGACATTCTTAGCCCTTGGATTGGTGAGAAGGTACTGTCTCTTTGTTAAGCTACTACGTTCTATTAGACACAGACATTAAGGTCAGAAACAGGTGGCACAGAGTGGCTATTTTCGGGCTACCGAGAGCTCTAGTGGTAGCCTGGTCCTGGATCAGTGGTGTTCCAGACTCTCCACAGGCACTGAAGGGCTGATCAGGAAGCTCAGTTCAAGATGCAGATGTGGAGAGATGATCTAAAATTTACATGTCAAGTGAAAGGGGACCCAAGCATTGAAGAATTTGGCACTAAATTGATGGTAAAATTCCTGAAGGCCACAGTCCACATATCTGAACTGAACAACCTGACTCTGGACTTTAGTTTCAAGGTGGACCGAAACTCAGCGAACACCCATCCCCCCAGATCCCGGTGTCTGGGAAGCGTGCCCCGGAACTTCCCTGGGAGTGGTGTCCCTGAGTCAGGCCTCACCCGTGATTTTACTCAAAACTGTCGCTGTTTCTCCAGCTTTCAGTTGGGGAAGTACAAGCTTGAATATACCCTTATCTTATCAGACCATCTTGCCCTTCCTTCCCTAGGCCAAAACCATCTCATATGCACAAGGTCAAGCAATATTTCTCCACCTTCCTTGTTTTCAATGAAGACAGCAGTGCCCCAGCTTCAGGACTTTGATATGCTAGTTCTCAAGCAACACACATTATTCTCAAGCATGCATTCAGTAACTATCTTTTGGGGTTGAGTAGCAAACAGAGGTCCCCAGGAAGCAAGATCAGGTGTCTAGGTCACAAGAGCACATGATTCAGTGAGTTTGTCGAGGTTAATTAAAAGCCATCAGCCAGAGAACGTCCATTTTATAAAAGTCATCTCCCCACACAAGTTACAGGAATCAACCAAAAACCGGGATGGGTTACAGTCCTGATGGAAGGACTTGCTTCAGTTTGGAGAAGAACCTTACAGTACTAGCTAGAATCAGAGCCTCTGGGACATAAGGAAGCTTCTGTGACAGGTCATAGAATAAAACCAGATGAAAACTCTGTGGCATGGTGCTTCTCTTGGTGAGGCCTCACAGCGAGGCATAATGAATCCACCCTACCCACAGGAACATCTATGCATTGGACAAGCCGCCCAGGGTGGAATGGTCGTTCAGCACAGGGTGACCTTAATCAAGTGATCTGCTAGCAAGATTTCCATCCAGGTGCTCCAGTGAGGAACCGACCGGAGGGAAGAAGAGGAGTGATGAGGGTGAGGCCAGGGAGGAGAATGTCCGAACTTGCTTGGAAGGATGACATCATACGCAGCTTTCAGGCTGTGTGCAGCTTGGGACACGTCTTTATACAAAGCCACGGCCTTGACCTGAGCTACTCCATTTTGAGTGTCAGTGCTGAGAAAAGATGGCTAGACATCTTGTTTACACCAACGAACAGCCACCACCTGCCAGCACCTCAGGAGACACGAACTGATAGTTTGTTTTTGCCAAGAAATAATGACACCTATGAATCTATCGAATCGGATCAGACACCAGGCCTGTGAGTTTGTGAATCACTGTGATGACCAGAGAGACTCAGGTTTTTTTAAAAAGCCATTTTATTACTCTTAGCTCAAGGATGGAGAACAGTTTCCAAGAAACCCTGACCCCTTCCCCGCTTTCCCAGAAGCGAACAGCTGCTGTCATCTGCTTACTCAGACCACAGAGCCCCATTCCTCTTTCCTAGACCTGTGTGACTGTCTCAAGGTCATCAGCGCCTCATGTACTCTGCTTCTCTGCACAAGAAACGCATGACTCTCTCACAGAGCAGGGGCATGCCACGCAAGTGAAACGGCTGTGGTCTGTGACTTTAAATACCCCAGGTCCCCGACTCCCGGCACAGCAGTGTCAGACTGGAAAGCGAGGCTGTCCGTGCGTGTGCTCACATGCCACATCACGACTTTTACCCCAGAAAACGGTCACAGCAAAGGACTTGTGTCTCTGTGCCTGGCTTTCCACTCCAGAGCAGCTTCTTCTGGAGGTGACAGTCCACTTCAGACTGACACCCAGACCTGCTTCTGACAGCCCGGTGCCCGGAAGAGCCCTACACCTGCTATGTGTGCAGGACCCCTCATCTGGTCCTCACAGACATGTCTCCTTCTTCTCCTTGTGTCTGAGCGGCTCTCAGTCAGCCCACTCAACACTGCAGCCTCTTTTCTCCCACTGTGTGGACTGTAATGCATGCTCTCAGGCTGGTATCAGTAACTAGGATCGAAGTAAAAGAACGTGGTGGTCAATGCTCATGTCTGTCAGGGAAATCTGTGGTACCGAGTGGATTTCTGTATTTATTTTTACTCAATACATTTGGAACTGTGGAAAGATACAAATGTATCCCACCCATGTTTCCGACAGGACCCTCATAATAAGCCATTTGCGTGGATGTGCCTCTAACTCATACCCACTGCAAGGGTGAAATGGAGCTTGACTAATGTCAACTAAAAGCCGTCAGTCAAGCCAACAAACTGATCTATCACCTACCCTGAAAAACGGAGTGTGCTCTCTCATGGCAAAATAATTCCCTAAGTGTGAAACTATAGCTTTTATAAGCTAAAAGTTGCCTAGGAACCAAGATAACTGAATGTTACACTATTGAACATGGGCGAATGTTTCTTTGCTGGGCGGGCAGTGTCAGGGTGCACTATAAAAGTGTCTCTTTATTCCAGATATGGATGGCTCTTGTCTGCTTTTAATAAATCCACTAATTATATTACACCAAGGCAATAATATAATTTTTATTTTATTCACAGTAATACTCTAAAAAATCAAACAGTAAAGTTAAATTTTGTTTAAAGGGGGTAAAGTTTCTCCCAAAGGGGGATTCATTTAAATTCAAATTTTGAAAAAAAAAAGAATTTAATGTAACATTGAAGTTATTTATTTGAATCAAAAGTCAGACATCAAATTAAGTTCTTGAATTTCAATGTTTCAAGTAAGAACAGTTCCTTTTTACTTTGCTTTCAAAGCATTGAGTTCCCATTGAGAACTTTCATACAGATAACATTGTATTTAATGTTCTTCTGGTTGTCAATGTAAAGAAAAGTCAGACCAGTAAAATGTCTCCACATATGCAAACACATCAGCAAATGGGGAGTGTTCCATATGACAAAGCTTTCCTGGCCTGGGAAAGCAACCGGTACTAATTAGAAATCTGTCAAGAAAAACAAGACGTTTCCTGGTCCGAGTTTCAAGGAAAAGCTGACTCTACAGGCGCCTGCCTCATTCAGGGTCTCGCTTGTAGGATTTGTTGTTAAGTATTTTGCCTAGTCTGTTCCCCAGTGCCCTTCCACCCAAACCACACCCCGGACAGTATTCCTTTCTGCCTCGGGCACTGGAACACCCAGAGGTTCCTCGAGGATTCCCTCCTGCTGGGTCCAAGTCTCCTCGGGTGTGTGGGTGAAAATCGCTCCCATCAGATTCTCAGCCTCAGTGGACGCCCAGAAGGAGCAGGCCCACGCAGCAGGGATCCGGGGCGGACCTAAGGGTGATGGGGACAAGTCCAGTGATTCCAACCACAGCTCGGGGCCCAGTCACTGCCCAGTGCACGTCGGGAGAGCGCCTGGGCTTGACGCCCGTGCTGGGCACTCCCAGGCTCTGTTCTTCAGCCCGGCCCGCCCAGCGGAGCTCAGGCCAAGGGTGACGTCGGGCATTCCCCTCCGGATGCACCGTGGCTCAGTCCGTGGCACCAGCTCTGCCACGAGCCACCGAGCACGCTCACTCCCTCGGGAGAAAGGACGGCTGGGATCCAGGAAGCTGTTTCCAGGTCACCTCCAGAGACTGAAGTTTGAAAAGGTGGTGAGGACAAAGCATAATCCCGCTGACCTTCCACCAAGGAATGCCGTTCTGGGCAGCGACCTGTCCCCGCAGCATTCCATCCGGGCTGGAACTTGGCGAGGCCTAGCATTCTGATGCCCGGTTGAACATCGTCATAAGTTGTTAGGTTTTGTCCTCTATAACTTAGGTGAGGACCAAACCTGCTCTTGAATGCATAATCATACAGCCTACTACAGTCATCCTCCACCTCCCAGGCCAAGCACACACGTCGTGCTCATCTGCCTGATTAAGAGTCTTTGCTTCACACCCTTATGAACTTCAAGTCTCAAAGGCAGGCTGTATTCCAGTCATCTCGCTCTTCTCAGCCCTTCTGCAATTGTAGCGGGGAGCTGACAGCCAGTCAGAAAAACTTCCTCCCTACATCCCTCCAAGTAAATTCTAAGCAGGTTGGTTTATTTTTCAAAGAAATAGCAATAACGGATGGAAAATTGATTTAGCTTTTGTAAAATATTGACTCTGAGTCATCCTTTGGGTAAAATTCCATCACTTTGCTCTTTAAACTTTTGACACAAGAGTTTGTCATCCATGGTCTGAGCTCTGTGGCTTGTCATGTCATACCCAGCCCTGGTGCAGGAGGAGATCCCCAGCTTCCAGCATTCTTTTAGCCATCTGCAGCTAACACATATCCACCAGCTGCTTGCAATGTCAGGTTCTACCCAAGTTTAGAAACCAGGACAGAAGAATGTGAATTCATTCCTTCCTGGCGTTTACAGCTAGAGAAATGACACAGGTCTCAGAAGAGTGACCTGAAACATTGAGGCAAACCCTTCCGGGGCAAAGGGCAGACTCTGTGAAAGAGAGTAAAACACCTCTGTGAGGCAGAGACAGTTCAAGCACATGGGTGACGGGCAGCCCTCGGCAAAGGGGCACTTGGATCTGACATGGGACGTGAGTTGGGAGTGAGTAGGTGGAGCCCCGTGGTCCAAGGCCCTGCAGGTTCTGGTAGGGTGAGGGACTGGGTCATGGGCAGAGCTGCAGCAGGAACAACTGGAGCACCGTCCTTCTGTGAACAAGGCTGACCCACCTGTTTTTGTCTAGACCAGTCAGATTTTCTCTCCCAGAAAAGCAACAGAGCTTCAAGGGCACTCAGTTGTTTGAAAAGTCTACTTGATAGTCTAGGAATGCCACAAATGTCTTTTTTCTTTAAGTAAAACAATGTTTATTATTATTGTGTGCATTGGTGGGGGGGGGTGGCACGCACACTTGATGGTCAGAAGACAAATCTGTGGAGTTGGTTCTCTCTGTCCACCTTTACGTGGGTTGCTGCCCCTCCTTCCCCTTCTCTTCTTCTCCCCTTTCTTCTTCCTCCCCACTCCCTCTCTTCCTTTCTCTCTCTGAAGTACTACACATCTTGCCTGGCAAGTTGGTATTGTATCATACGGTGTCTAGTACTGCATGGGACCATAGACGTCTTATCTTTCCGGGGAAACTACATAGTACCTTCTGGCACTATTCAAGCCAGCCAGCAGGGAGAGTCTCCTAATCATTTGAAGATGATTTCTCTGGGTCCTGCATCCGAAGTATGTGGTGCCTTCCACAGTAGGGTCTTGCCAGATAGTTGTGGTGGGCAACCAGGAGCAATGGGAAACGACTGTGCTGTTTTGGGCACTTCTGGGACCCCCCCTGACCAATAACTCATAGGAGGCATCCTATGCTGGGCACTAGGATTTCTGTTTAGTAATCTGTGTCTTCTGGGAGCAGCATGTCCAAGCATGCAGGGAACTTCTATTCAAACGCTTACATAAAAATATTGTATGTTATTTACTTAGCTTACAAACTAGTTCATTTCCATAAGGCTTCTTTACCCATTGTTAGCTTTGGCTAACCCAACTCCGACCCCGTGGTCTCCCCATCCCCATGCCCTCATCCCCTCCTGAATCTTTAGCCTGCAGAATTCCCTCTGCACTTTCAAGTCACCTGTGCCCTAGCTTACCCGCTTCCTTGGGTTACAGGGTTTCAGCTTCTCGTGACCTGTATTTTGGTTAGACCCTCCACTGCCCTCACATCCATGCTTGAATTGTCCCCCGATAGTCCTGTTTTCCACTTTTCTTTTATGATGTCTCTTCCCTTAACGTGTTTGACCCCAATGCCTGTCATAGCGACTGGCTTACACATGTCCAAGTTAAACATACAGAACAGAAGGTTCAAAGCTAGGACTCCCACATGAAGAGGACACGCAACGTTTGTCTTTCTGAGCCTGGGTGATCTTAGAACAGTGTTTCCATTTACCTGTAAATTTCTTGATTTCATTTTTCCTTGCAGCTGAATGATAGTCCATTGTGTATATGTACCGTGTTTTCCTGATCCATTCATTAGTGGATGGAGATCTGGGTTGATTCCATTTCTAGCTATTGTGAACAGAGCATCAATGAACATGAATGTGCATGTGTCTCTATAGAGGGATGTAAAGTTTTTAGGTACATGACCAGGAAATGGTACAGCTCGATTGTATGGAAGTTCTATTTCTCTTCTTTTGAGAAACCTCTAGGCTGACTTCCACAGTAGCTGCATTAGTTTATTCTTCCCACACAGTGTACAGGGTTTCCTCTCTCCCCACAACCATGTAGATATTTTTTATTTGTGTTCCTGACTATAGCCATCCCAAGTGGGGCGGGATGGAACCTAAAGTGGTTCTAATCTGCCTTTCTCTGATAGCTAAGGATATTGAACACTTTTGAAGGGCTTACCAGCCATTTGTATTTAAGACCATTTTGTTCTGTCCCATCTCCCACTTTTCAACTGGGTTGTTTGTTTTCCTTTTGTTTAGTGTTTTGAGTTCTTTATATATTCTAGATACCTATCATGTATAATTGGCAAAGGTTTTCTCCCATTTTGTAGACTGCCTCTTCACTCAAGTGGTGGTTTCGTTTGCTGTACTGAGGTTTGAATTCTCTATAGATTCCATTTCACCGTCTGTGGTTTTACTCCTCCACTACCACAGTCCTTCTCAGGACGTCTTCCTCTGTGCCGGTTTTAGCATACTCCCTAATTTTTCTTCGAGCAGTTTCACAATATCATGCCTTATGTTGAGGTTCTTGATCCATTTGCAGTAGTATTTTGTGCACGGTGAGATATAAGGGTTCAGTCTGATTTTTCTGCATGGTGAGATCCAGGATTCCCAGAACCACTTGATGAAGATGCTGTCTTTACTCCAATGTATACTCTTGGCATCTTTGTCAAAAATCAGGTAGCTGAAGCTGCATGGACTTACTTCTGGTCCTCTCGTCCACTCCATGAATCTGTGTGTCTGTTTCTGTACCAGCACCATGGTGTTCACATTTCTCAGGCTCTGTACTACAGTTTGAGATCAGGTAGGGTGGTACCTCCAAGCATTCTTTTTGTTCAAGATTTCTACAGCTATCTGGTTTTATGAGACACTGTATCAGTGTTGAAACTGTCTTCTCGGCCCATGAAGAATGGGCCTGAAATTCTGGTGGGGATTGCATCAAATCTGTAGATTGTTTTTGGTGGGATGGCCACTTTCACAAGATTAACCCTTCCAGTCCACAAATAAGGAAGGTCTTTCCATATTCTGGTGTCTTCTTCAAGTTGCTTCTTCTGTTTTAAAGTTTTCCTTGTAGAAGTCTTTTGTCTCCTTGGTTGGGTTCATTCCTAAGTCTTTAATTTTTTGTGGCTATTGTGAATAGAATTGTTTCCCTGGTTTTTTTTTTCCAGTGTTTGGAAGGCTGTTGATTGATGTGTGTTCTTTTTGTAACCTGCCACTTTTCCGAAAGTGTTTATAGCTATAAGAGCTTTGTAGTGGGGTCTTTCAAAGCTCTTTTATGAGAATCACCTTATCTGCAAATAGAAGTACTTTGACTTTTTCCATTTCATTCTTTTTCCTGTCCCGTTGCTGCAGCTGAGTCTCTAAGTGCTGTGTATGGGTGAGGAGACGGTACTCTTGTCCTATTTCTGTGTTTAGGTAGACGTTGGCTATAGGCTTATCATGACCGGTCTTTATTCTATTGAGGTAGGCTCCTTCCAGCCTTAGCCTCTCTGTGACGTTGACTACGAAAGGATGTTGAATTTAGTGAGTTCTTTTCTGCAACAATTGAGATTATGCGATGGATAACATTTATTGATTTACTTATTTTGAAACATTCCTGCACCTTTGAAATGAAGCCAACTTGGTCACGATGAATGATATTTTTCTTGTCAACCTGAATTAGGTTTGCCAGTGTTTTATTGAGAATTTTCATTTCTATGTTCATTGGGGAGTTTGGCTTGGAAGATTATTGTTGTATTTTTAGCTGGTTTTGGTATCAAGGCTTCATAAAAAGTTTGGAAGTCTTCCTTCCTTTTCTATGCCATGGAGTAATTTGAGCAATACTGATATTAATTCTTCTCTGAAGTTCTGGTAGAATTCTGCAGTAAATCCATTTGGTCCTAGACTTTTTAAAGTTGTGAGGCCTTTTATTACTGCTTCAGTCTCAAAGCTTGTTATGTATCTATTTGAATCATTCATTTATTCTTGGTTTAATTTTGATAGTTGTATGTATCTATCAAACATTTCTTTTAGAATTCTCAAATTTAATAGAATGGAGATGTTATAAGTATGTCCTTATGAGTTTCTGAATTGCATTGGTATCTGTTACATTTCTCCTGTTTCATTTCTAATTTTATGAATTTGGGTTTTCTTTCTTTTGGTTAGCTCAGATAGGCAACTCTCAGTCTTGTTTATTTTATCAAAGAGCCAACTTTTTATTCCATTAATTCTTGGCATTGATTTTTTTTTGTTTCTATTTCATTAATATATGTCTTGATTTTGAGTTTGGTTTATCATTTTTCCAAAGCCTTAAGATGCATTATTAGGCCAAGCATGGTGGTATATGCCTTTAATCTCAGCACTTGGGAGGCGGAGGCAGGTGGATCTCTGTGAGTTCCAGGCCAGCTTGGGCTACAGGGACACCCTGTCTCAAACAAACAAATAAACAAACAAACAAACAAAACAAAAGAAACATCATTAGAGATCTCTCAAACTTTTAATGGAGGCACTCAGCACTATAAACCTTCCTTTTAGGACTGCCTTCATTGTGTTTCCAAAATTTTGGTACTGTGTTTCATTTTCATAGAATTCTGGGAATTTAAAATTTTCTTTCTTGATTTCTTCAGTGACCCAATTATTATTTAATACTGCGTTGTTAAGTCTCTAGGAACTTACATACTTTCTGTGGTTTCTATTGCTGTTGAGAGCAGGATTTATTCCATTGTCATCATAAAGAATGCAGGACATTATTTCCATTTTCCTGTATTTGTTGAAAGTGACTTTGGGTTGAATATATGGTAAATTTGGAGAAAAATCCACAAGCTGCAGCTATTGTAGAATGTGCATTATTTTCCCCCCTTTTTTAAGCGACGGGAGGGAGGGAGTATTGAGACAGTGTCTCACTATGTAACCCTGGCTTGGAGCTTGCTAGTAGACCAGGCTGGTCTGGAACTCACAGAGATCTGCCTGTCTCTGCCTCCCAAATACTGGGTTTAAAGGCATGGGCCACCACATCCAGCTTGAATGTGTATTATTTAGTGTTTGGATGAAATGGTCTATAGATTCCTGTGAAGCCCACTTGATTTATGAGGTCATTTAATTCCAAAGTTTCTCTGTTTTGCTTTTGTCCAATGTCCTGTTCATTAGTGAAAGTGGGGGACTGATGTCATTCACTAACGCTGTGTTAAGGTTAGTCTACGGTTTTATATCTAGTAGTATTTGTTTTATGAAATTGGTGGAACTGTGTTTGGTGTACATGTGTTTAGAACTGTAATAGTCTCTTGGTGGAGTTTTACTTTAAAGAGTCTGAGGTAACCTTCCTAATCTTTTCAGGGAAGTTTTAGGTTGAAGTCTGTTTTTCAGATATTAAAATGGCTGTACCTGCTCGTTTGCTAGTTATGTGTGCTTGGAACACCTTGTTATTATTCTTTGACCCAAGGCTATTGATGACGAGGTCTGTTTCTTGGAGGCAACACAAAGATGGATCCTGCTTTCTAACGTATTCTGCTAGTCTGTGTCTCTTAATTGGAGAATTGAGACTTTTGATATTCGTAATTATTACTGAAAGTTGCAACCTGATTCTTGCCGTTTTGCTGATTGACAGTGTTCTCCTAGACCTCTTCTGATTACTGTTGTGGAATATTTTATTTATTCTATTTTAATTCTTGTCATGTTTATCTTGTTTTAAAAATATTTTATTTTTATTTATGTGTATGAGTGTATTTCTTGCATGATGTAATCTGTATCGTGCAATCTCATGATGGTCCTAAGAGGTTATTGGATCCTCTAAGACTTGAGTTATGGAAAGTTGTTAACTGCCATGTGGGTGCTGAGAACCAAATCCAGTTCTTCTGCAAGAGCAGCCGTACTCTTAACTGCTGAGCCATCTCTCCAACCCTGCTTATCTTGCTTACCTTTCTCTTTTGACTGAAGCATTCCTTCGAGTTATGCAATCAGGGGTCTTGTAGACTGACTTACTGAAGAGGTACCCCCCAAATTGCCACAACCTATGTCCCTGTTCAGCTTTGAAGAAGCTAGAGTAGTCAGCACCCCGATTCCCTGTTGGCAATTAGGTGACCTCCTCAGAGGGTAAAATGATAAAAATAACAGGTATCACATCAATTGATATCCCTGTTTGCAAAATCCTGCTGGCTAACTTCCTTATCATTGCCGTAGCCGGGCCTCTCCTATTCCTCATGGCACTTACCTGTGGTCCGTGTATCTTAAATGCACTCCTCAATTTTATCAGGACCAGAATGCAGGCCATCCAGGTTATGGTCTTGCACAGTCACTATGTGCATCTCAGTCATTCCCTGGATGGCTGTGTCTATGAGGACACAGAATTGTCCTAAACTACTGCCCCTCTCCCCTGAAGTGCGCCATCCAACTGCCTTTTCTGCTTCTGTAAAATGCTTGGCTTAACGATTTAATCCACTTAACCATTCCAAGGGGGGAAATGAAGGGACAAAGCAGACTCGGACCTCTTAAGTTTTAATTGCCTCGCCCCTCCCTGCTACATTTCGAGTGCTAATACCTCAGCGCACATTCTGGTGCCAAGCCAAGAGACCACCAAGTCGAGGTTTGAGTCATCCAATACAGATAATCCCCGAGACAGGTTCTGGACCAACCAATTCCAAGGTTGGACTCGCCCACAGAGCTGGTCAGCTAGGGAACATTTAAAAGCTGGCTGCACCCTGGAGAGTGTGCTGCAGTTACCCTGACCTGGCTTTAGGGACTGCAGCCTGGATAGCTAGATTTGCTTTGTTTACCAAATTATATAAATAAATTTTCCTTTTTGTATCATAGTGGAGTCATGAGGTTTGTTCCCGATTCTCAGACCCTAACACAGGAAACCTCCAGTATTGACATTTACCACTGGTGAGCTGTGTGCAAGTTATGCGGTAAAACAGCAGTGTTTTTGGTTCAGGAGTCTCAGAGTTTTCATTAACAAAGATTCCATACCAAGGCCTGTGTATTACCCAACCCCTGGTCCTATTTAGATACCAGAAATCTCAGCTTCATAAATTTCATGCTCTTTTTAAGATGAAAATGTTCCAGAAGCCCCAAACACCAAGAGGTGGATGGTTGAAGTGCCGGGAACTAAAGGCCCCAGCTGGATTCCAGGATAGGCAGCATTTGGTGAAGAGGCCCGACTGGGGCAGATGAGGAGTGCTTATCTGAAGGATGGAAGCTCTGGCATGGTGTGAGGGAGGATGGCATGTGAGCTTGTAAACAAGCAACTGTTGTGTGTGTGAGGACCCAGAAGCCACTCTGCTGCTGAGATGGAAACGGTGGGGTTACAAGGGTGGTTCCAGTGCACAGGGCTCCTGGTGCTTTGATAAGAGTCTGCAATCTTGTTCTACAGCTGTGGAGAAAACACACGAGTTTCTGGCAGGAAGTGACAAGCGGCTTTCCGGTTTTGTTAGCTGCAGTGGTAGATGTGGGTGAAAACTGTTGAAGAGCACAGATGAGGATTGGGGATCTAGAGGCATCTGGAGATTCTGAGGGCAACTGCCAGGCTTTGGTTTCAGGACCACCCTAGCACAACACTGCAGGGAGGCAGGCTAAGGCTGGCTTGGGTTTGAATTCTGGTCCCACCCCAGTACGACCCTGAGCAAGTTACTTTCAGGCACCTCATTCCTTTTGTGTATAAAATGGGAATGTGGGCAAAACTCTGTCACCAGTAGCTGTCAAAGTTACAAATGCCACTTGTAGAGCCCAGGACCTGGTGTGACTTACAGGACCTGGTGTGACTTAGTACTTGCTAGAGGCCATTTTCACTGCAGGACAAGGGGAAGGAGAAGTGGGTGATGTCTGAAATCTCTCAGCGCTGTTCTGGGGCAATCCCACATCCTGCTCCAATTTAACAGAATAAAATAGCACTACTTTTATTCCAGCTGGGACGTAGGGAATTAATAAAACAAACAAAATGAGATCCGTCATTTGAAATGGCAAAAGGAACTTAGTTGCGTTCTGCAAAATAAACCGTGGCCGGACTGACACCAGCCTATATGTCAACGTGTGCAGTTGCAGAGTTGACATGACCTCATGCCGAGCTGAAAATAGCCTCAAGTGTGTTTGTGTCCCACTTACTATTGATGAAAGAAAGCTATGTATGCAGCACAGTCAGCAGATCAGTGAAGGGCTTCCCAGGTTCCTTCTGAGCCTGCAGAGATCTCACCAACCTCTCCTGTCTGGCATATGACAAGGGTGCGGACACGGTGTGAGATGCTCGCTCTCTTCATTCTGCTCTTCTGTATCTAATTGTACTTTTAAATTGTTCTGACATATTAAACACTAGTAGGATTGTTTTATTTTTTATTTTTAAAAGTATTTTATTTGTTATTTCTATTTTATGTGTGTGGGTGTATTGCCTGTGTGTGTATAAGTACACCTGTGTTATGCAATGCCTGCAGAGGGACAGAAGAGGGTATTGGAGCCCCTGGAACTTGAGTTATGGACAGTTGTTAACCACCTTGTGGGTGCCGGGAATCAAACCTGGGTCCTATGCAAGAGCAGTCAGTGCTCTTAATTGCTGAGTCATCTCTCCAGCCCCACAGATTGTTTTATTTATTTTTTTGAGACAGTATTTGCCTGTGCTATGGGCATAATGTGTGCTGCATAATGATGATGCTCTTTCATGTCTTTACCAGAAAGCACTTCCATTATTATGACCATAATGGTGCTCTCTAATTTTAGTCCATCTGTAGTCTATTTTTAACACATGCACATTAACCTAAAAAGTAGAATTTTTTCAATCAAAAAGAACTCATTTTTTATGTTAGCAGACTAAAACCATCTAAAAGAATAAAAAAGACCGTAGAAAATAATCAGTATGAATGTTCATGGCAGAAAAAAAAATCTATGTATATTTGCTGTGAAGCTTTAGATGTCAGGACAACCATAGTTTTAGAAAAGTAACTGGAAATGAGCGCAAACACAAAACTATAAAACTCCTCGGGAGCAGCAGGAAAAATTCTGGGAGGCTTTTAATTTGTTTATAACTTCTGTACAGAATCCCAAAAGCATAATGTATGAAAGAAAAAAATTGAAATGTTAGAGTAAATTAAAACTAAAAAGTTCTGCCTTCAAACAAACACAACCCCCAACCCCAGTGTTAAGAGAGTGGGAAGGTTCCGAAGACTTGGAAGCAACTTTGGCCAAACACTGATCAGATGCAAAACTGACCCCCCAAATAGAAAAAGACCTTGTAGGTCTCAGCACTATGCAAAGAAGCAACCCGTTTATAAAACTGAAAAAATGTCAGTGCCCCAGTGCAGCCCTTGCCCTGTGTTCCAGGCCGAACTGCTATGCTCAATGGTCAAATAAAAAAAAGCGAACAGAAGATCTGAACAGAATCTCACTGAGATGGGAATGCATTTGAGAAGACCCCTAGCATCACATGTCAGTGGAGGCTGAGTGTGAATGCAGCAGAGTCACGGTATGAGAGATTGCAGACCGAATCCCCTGTAGCATCAGCTGCTGGGAAGGAGGCTAGACCCAGGACCAGAGGATGTCGCTCCAGAAGACAGGCAGGTGGCGTCTTGCAGGAGGGTCCTCGTGTTGAGTAACTGGAGTATGGGCTAACTTACGGAAAATCAGACTGTTTCTCCGGTCCTGCCTTCCCCGGGTTTCTCTTGTGTAGACATCTGGGCTCTTATGGAGCAAATGTTATTTACAGATGGCTGTCCAGTTTGGGGTGAGAGGAGGAGACGGCAGCTTTCAGAACCCACATCGTCCCCCACAAAGGTCCCTTGGGAGAGTCTGTGAAGTATGACCACTAGATCCTGTGGTGAGATCATGTTTCCTTTTGTCCTCTGGGCTGTGGGCCTGAGCCTTGAGCAGCTGAGCCATCCCTCCTGCCCAGGAGTCCGTGTTCTGAGAAGCTGCCATGATGTGCCATCTTGTGTACCCGCTGATCATGGTAAGAGTGTTCCATCCACAGTTCACTGTTGTCAAAATTTTGGCTTTTGTCTTTCGGATACGTGTTCAGAGCATGTGTCACTGATATTTAACATTGAAATCCCAAATGACCTGGGACATTAGGCTTCCTCAAGCTGGTCTTTTACCTTTGGTATGTCCTCTTTGGTGAGGAGGAGCCTGCTGGGCTCTCTTGCCCGTGGTCGTCGGGATGTGTTTCATCTGAGTCATTCTCTATGTTTTGAGTCCTCAGATAATGTTGCTATGATTTCTCCCAGTCAGTGACTGGTTTTGCCGTCTTTGTGCCAGAATTTAATTTCCTTTTTAAAAATATTTTATTTACTATTTTTATTTTTACATGTATGTGTATACTGTATTACCTGCATGTGTGTATGTGCACCTGTGTCATGTAATGCCTGTGAAGATCAGAAAAGGGCATCAGATCTCCTGAAACTGGAGTTACAGATGGTTGTTGGCTGCCATGTGGGTGCTGGGAACCAAACCCAGTCCTCTGCAAGAGCAGCCAGTTCTTTTAACTGCTGAGCCATCTCTACAACACTTAATTTCCTTTTAAAGGCAAATGACATTCTCTCTCTCTCTCTCTCTCTCTCTCTCTCTCTCTCTCTCTCTCTCTCTCTCTCCACCCATCTCCTACCTTCCTGATGGACATTTGTCTTGACTCCACCATTTGGCAATTGTGAGCTTTCCCACTATGAATATCCACACAGCGATGTCTAATTTTCTGCTTTCAATTCTTTGGGCTCTACCCCAAGAAGTGAAATGGCTGACTGTCTCGTTGCTTTCAAATGTGGTTCAATAGTGCAGCTAAAGGCTTACTCTCAGTTCTCAGTGCTGTGAGCAAAGAGATCAGGCAGAATTCACAAGAGAGCACCCCGCTTCTTAGGGTTTCCATTTCCTGTCAGTGAATCACTCACTGGTTCAGGAAGTGGCTGTGATCCCCAGCTGCCAGGGGCTCTGCCTGTGGAAAGAGAGGCGAGAAGAGGGTAATTTGCAGAATGCCTTTGAGGAAGAGGGGGAGGCCCATTGGTTCCTAAGAGGAAAGCAAACCCTGCTTCAGACCAAAGCCTGATCAGAGTCAAAAGATCCCGAGGGACCACGGAGACGCCTCTCATGTTCCCCACTCCCTCCAAACCACAGACACCTGCAGCAGCTCTGGGCAGAAATTTTCTACGCAGAGTTTTCTGTTTACGCTCAAAATGCCAAGAAACGGGCAGGGACATCTCACAGAGACTCAGAACCCAACACGGGAAAGGGAGCAATGGCTGAGACACCACCCTGACCTAGGCCAGCCTCCTTTAGCCGTGGTGTGTGGAGAATCATTCAGTGAGTCTGTGATCTGAATAGGATCTCCTTGGTATCTTCTGAAAATACAAATTAGGCTGGAGCAATACAGCTAAACCTTCTGTTAAAAGCATCATCTGCGTTAGTGCCTTGACCCTTCATCCAGCTGTGGTTAGAGCTACATTCTCCAAGCAAGCTTCTGGGCTTTCTGGCTTTACTACTCTGAAAGAGCATGTATTTCACACATATATACACAGATATAGAGGGGCGCGAGAGACAGAGACAGAGACAGAGACAGAGACAGAGAGAACAAGTTGCAAAAAACGAGGAAGAGACGGCTTATTCAGTAGAGTGTGCTGCACAAGCCCGAGCACTTGAATCTGACTTCCCAGCACCAAGTAAAGCGCAGTGCAGCCCGGAGGGGCCCAGTCAGGGGGATTCTTGGAGTTCACTGCTCATTCGGTTCAGCCAGATTCAGTGAAGGCCCTGGCTCAAAAACTAAAGTGGAGAGAAATCGAGCATGACACTGGACATTGACCTGTGGCCTTCGCATCCCTGTGCGCTCGCAAATACACAGGCACACAGGTGAAGGAGTGCACATGCGCACCACACCAGACGCGCAGCACACACGCACCACACACGCACCACACGCGCACTCGCTCGATCAGCAAGGGTGTTCTGCGATGTGAGGTGACACTCATGACCAGAGATGAAGTCAGGTGTGAGGGACGTCTGGGTGCAGATGCTTGACTAGATAGGACTTAACATATATGACAGCATGCACGAGGTCTGGTGAGGGTGGTATGTAGGGCATGGGCTGGGGAGGGGTCTAGATCTGATTGAGGGCTATTATATGAAAAGCACAAAAACTCAATAAAATTGTTTTTAAAATTCAGTATTTTCCACTTTCGGTAACCCAATTTCTGTCCCTTAATATTTAAGCAAGAAAAAGTTTGATCACGTATATGAAGACATTAAGGTCCACATCAGTGTGTTGATAGCTTTGCCCTGACTTATAAGGATAGGCTTGCTAGAATTCCAGGGCTAGTTTAGGGACAGAGAGGAAAGTCTCACCTGAGTGTGGTGCATAACATTCAGGGTCTTTAGGCTGAGTAGAAGAGGAAAGCGGGAGGGAGGGAGAGAGAGAGAGAGAGAAAGAGAGAGAGAAAGGGAGAGAGAGAGAAAGAGAAAGAGAGAGAGGGAATTTAAAATGTTGCTCAACTCTGATCTGAAGTCCTCTGAGACCAGATAGAATGTGGTTGTGACTCCTGAAATCCCAGCATCCAAGAAGCTGAGGCAGGAAGGTTGCAAATTCCAGGCTAGCCTGAGCTATATAGTGAGACCCTGTCTCTAATTTTAAAAATGTGTAGATTTTAAACTTATTTCTTATTCTCAGACCCAAACAGAGGGAAACCTCATAAGAATTTAATTTTGCAACACATCTTTCTCAAGATTGAGTTCCCGTCTCATTTCAAATCACGTCACTGGGTCAAAGCAGTTTTTTCCTTGTTTATCTGGTTCCCGTGATGGAAATACCGCCCAGGAGGCAAATTTCTGCAACCATTTCTTTTTCATCTTCAAGGTATGCAGAAAAATCCGGGCTGCTATCTCATACATTGCTTTTGAAATCTTTCTCCCAACTCGAACAGCTTGCTAATAACTCTGTCCACTGAGCCCCCGTGGGCAGCAGGGGACTTTGGCCATTTGCTAAGTTTTTAGACTTCTCCCCTTAAGCAAACTCGCTTTCATATGGTTAACAATTTAGTGATACTCAGATAAATGTTTTCAGTTCGTGTAAAAGAATATTTGTCCCAGAATCCTCCGGGAAAGAGGGAGCTCGCTGGAGGAAGTCTGGGCTCCCCGTTTTCTTCGCGTGAGCACGTGGCGGAAGAGGCACCTTCTCTGCACTCTGAAGACTGTCTCAAGGTGAAGACAGACCAATAAAGACACCCACGGCTGTGCCTGTTTCAGGAGGCCTCTTACAGCAGAGATAATTGATTGCCTGTCACCCCAGATAGTTTTTATAAATGATGCGCATCCATGGGGTTTATTGGCTAACTCTATTGATTTATCAAATTAGACAGCAAGGTTTCTGTTCTCTAGTGCTTAATACACAGAAATCTCTAGAGTTTCCTGTGACTTGGTCAATAGGGGGACTTACTGACCTGTGGGGGGGTCTTTTCAGTTTCCTCACCCTGCCCCCATCCATCACCGCTCCCCACACTGGCCTCAGTTTCCTCCACTCTGGTTTTGGTTCTGTCTCAGGCGCAGGATCACCTGCTGACAGTAAACAGTGACCAAAAGCGTCCAGAATGCTTCACTTGAAAGGAAGGACAGAAAGCTTTTGTTTGACCCAAATGCTGCTCAGAAACCTGGGTACAAGATAACCAGTCTTTGCCCCAGGATAGACAAGACACCTTCCATAGAGATGGTGGGGTGGCTACCAAAGCATTACTACTGCAGGATAGCGTGCAGAAAGTTCTTCTATGGGTGCTGGGAACGGGGAGTCGGTGCCCCCATCAGCGAGGGAGGGCTGAAGGCCAGTCTTCCCCTCCCACGCGGTCTCCTGAAAACAGGTCAGAAGGCTTCTGTCTCCGGTGGAATGCTACTTTTCATTTGTTTCATGAATAGTTCCTCTGTTTACTTTGGTTAAAATATACTTTTAAAATTTGTCTTTGGCTCATTTTTCTTTTGGCCCCTTTTCGTATGTTGTACATGTCGCATGCACATACACGTATGGGAGCTTGTGCATGAAAGGTCAGAGCACTATGTCGAGCGATCTCCTGCGTTGCTCTCTGACTTACTACCTCTAGACAGCGTCTTTCACAGAACGGGAAGCTGACCAGAGAGTACCCGGATCTGCCTGTCTCTGCCTCCGAATGTGGGGCCTACAGGCACCTGTAGCAGTGACCTGCTCCCTGGGGACTCGAAGCCAGGTTCGAAGATTCCTAGCACTAAGCACTAAGCAATCTCACCAGCCCCAGCTTTGACATAATTTTGTGTGTCAGCTTTTAAATAATTATTATTCATGTTTTAAAAGAAGCTAGCCGTATATATATGCATCGGGGTTAAAAGAGGTTGAGGGTGACAGCAAGCGATTATCAGTTGCTAGCTCTGTGCTGGTCTGGCCAAGATCATCTTTCCTTCTTCTTTCCCCACTTGGCCTGCAGAGGTCTCTCTCAGCTAAAACACTGCATTGTGAAACTTCTGGCCTGGCCTCTCCTGAGATTTTCCTGTGTTCTGAGATGTCAACCTGGGTCGCTTTAAGAGACACCTGTCCTTCCTGAGCATCCCTCACTGGATCCATAGTTCAGCTGGGCCTGACATTCTAATCCAAGGGGTTTTCAGGCTCTTGATGGTGTGAACTTGGGGGGATGTGTTGTGCTGGGAGATCTGGGGTGCTGAGGGGAATTCAGTATGCCAAGGGGTCAAGGGTGCTGGGGGATTCAGTATGCTGGGGCTCAGGTGTGCTGGAGGATCTAGTGTCCTGAGAGACCCGGTGTGCTGGGGCTGCTTTACACTGGGGGATCTGGTGTGCTACGAGGTCCAGTGTGCTGGGAGATGTGCTATGATGGGGTTTCTAGTGTGCTGGGGATCTAGTGTGCTAGGGGGCCCAGTGTGCTGTGTATCCAGGGTGCCGAGGGAGGCGCCCGCCCGTTGAGAGGCAGGGCTGGCTGTGCATTTCCCTCCCAGTTTTCTGTGGACTTCACAGTGCTCGGCACCTGGACCCTCTTCACCTGTGGCTGTGGTCATGGTCCCTTTCCAAGTGTCACTGGAGACAGGTTATTTACCCTCTTTGCTGTTTGCTTTTGGTGTTTGAATTGAGAGCAGAAAAATAATTCTTCTCTGTCCCCATCTTTAACTTAAAGTCCTTTTCAAGATGATTTTAATGAGCTTGGGATCATCATGGGGCTCCTCCCCAGACCTGTGAAAATTGGCATGGTGAAGAGTGAATGCTTTCCTTCTGAATTTTGTGTTCCAAAGCTGCCTTTTGTCTCAGGAGTTGCCTAGATGCTAGACCAGGGACTGGTGGATGTCCTCTTCCTCCACACCACAGATGCCTTAGTTGTGTTCTTTATGATGCTTTCAAGCTGATCTCCATTCTCTGGGCCCTCTGCTATTCTATGAAGCTGCTGTGTGATCACTGCCATCCCCCATGTCGTTTGAACGGTTCTCCTGTGGGGTTTACAGCCAAGAATAGACTGGAGCTGGCCACTGGAGTGGTGGTTAGCAGGACTGCGCTGTCTGCCTCTGGTCTCAGGTCATCACAGTGAGTCTCCTGAGTGGGCTGTGACAGAACCAATTCTGCAGTGGTAACACTTAGCTATTCTCTGGAAAATAATACTCTTTCTGGAGAACTTGGCTGTGATTTAGCAGTGATAGCATCTGGTGGAGTCTGTCCATCTTCCAAGCGGTTAACAGACAGGAGAAAAAACGAAGCCACTGTGTGAGCTTCCACAGCTCGCAGGGAGCTATTGATAGAGGACACCTAGCGGTGCTTTGTGAAATTTCACCTATACTGAAAAATAGCTCATTTGAGTCTTGGAACCAAGTATAACAAGGGCAACAAGCACAAACCACAGCCTACAACTAGGGTAACATCAGCCCGGGTCAGCTGACTACTCTGACAAACATCCCCAAAGCTTCAGTGACTTCATATAACAGTTTATTTTGCACCTTCAAAAACAGAACAGTTGCTCAAGTTGGTGACACTCTACAAAATGACACAAAGGGAAATGTGGTCATAGAGAAGAAAGAAGCCACCCCTTAGCCTTGGATAGGAAGAATCTACATGAAAGGACATTATTTTTCTCAAAGTAAACTAAAACAAGAAAACAAAATAGAGCATAGTATTTTGAAATGCATATTAAATAGCTAAATGAAATTGCCAATGTTTAGCAAAAATATTTAAAGCAGATTTAAATATCTTTACACTAAAAATATATGTGGTTCACTATAAAAACTATTTCTCAATTTAAAAAAAGAATAAAATCACCTCATATAAATATGGAAATGAAGAGACAGGAGATTGGGAGCACATTCAAACCCACAGCGTCCCGACAATTAAGAGAATGGTGCGTAGGTGAAGGAATAATACTCTAGAAAAAGATTTGCATAGTTATGTAAATAGATAAATGAGATGGAAAGTAATATAATACAGCACATTGTATATAACAATTTAACAAAAATAAGATAATCCCAGAAATCGAATCGACTTTTCAATGAATGTGTGGGCTCGCTGAAAATGTCATTATTCCGTCTGAAGGAAGGAGAGAGAAAAGATTATGTTAAAGTCGCTTGACATTTTCTTAGGGCTCTTTAGAGAACAGCAACGATAAGCTGTATGAATTGGGACGTGGGGGTTTTGGGAAGGGTTGGCCTCAAGCAGTTAGGAAGGCAGACGACTCGGGATCTTCTGGGTAAGTGAGGAGGCTGGAGTCAAAGGCCAGCAGGCCTGGGATCTGGCTGCAGCTGAGGTTTCAGTTCAAGTTACAAGGCAAGAAAGCCAGCTTGGGGTTTAAAAGCAGCAGGCAGCAGACCCCAGTCTGCTGCTGGGGTCCTCTTTTTCTGTTCAGGCCTTTGGTTTAGTGGCTATGTTTCATCCACATGGTTAGAAATTAGGAATTTTAACTCTCTCCTCACTGAGAACTCACTCCTGGGTTCCGGGACCCGAATATTAAGAAAAAGGAGTTTTAAGTAGAGCCCTCTCCTAGGTAAATGTTAGGATTAAGAGTTGAAGGAATCATAGGTAGGAAAGAAAAAGCAACCAACCTCAGACCATCCACACCAATCTTGAGCAACCAATGAGGGGTGACTGCACTCTTCCCTAATAGGGGTCACGGAAGGTCTTGTTTGCAAAGCAGGGCCTGTTAGAAGAAATTTATGGTTGGAGATTCCAGTTACCCTGGAGTGTGGTTCATCCCAGGGATGGACAGAGAACTGAATGCCCAGGGAAGAATGAAAACTCAGAAAAGGGCGAAAGCAGGCAGAAAATAAGGACTAAGAGCTAGACACTGTTGGGACCAGGAGTGGAAAGAGGCGCAGTAGAAAGAGAAAGAAACCAACCAATCTAAAATTGACCGTTTATTAGTCAATGAGGGAGGAGGTTGATTGGAGGGGTCGGCACAGCAAACCTCCTGTCGGATGGGGTCCCCAGAACTGGTAGGCCACCAAGGGAGCTGGTTCTTTTACAGGGTCCCCAGGTCTTTCCTTTGGTCCGCTCTTCCCACACTTTCCCTTGGGCCCAGATGACACTGGCAGGATAGAGATAACTGGAACAGATGGCCTTGTCAAGCTGGTAATCTTATTTTTGGAGCGTGGCCTTGTGATACATTCCAGCAGTTAATGGGAATGTCTTTCCTTCCCCTTCTAACTAACCATCTATCCTTAGCGAAGTCCCAACACATACACAAATGTATGTACACAAAAGTGCACGCATGTGGAAGCCATGGAACAATTTTGTCTGGTTTATCTTTAGAATCAGTTGAGAACCATATTCTTTGGTGTCTTAAGTCAAACTGAGAGGTTGTCTTTAGGGGCTTTGAAGAGAAAGACCCATAACGAACCACAAGGACAGAGTTAAGATGCATGCCACTCCTCTACAGATGGAGAAGGCATGATGGGAACTCTGCTTCAGAGTAAAGGTGAATGACGGCGACTCTGGAAGACACAGAGAAGGACCAGCAGGGACAGCGGCAGGAAGCACGGCTGGGGCACAGCTCAGAGCTCTGTCTTGCAGAGCCTTCCACACACTCCTAAAGCAACCACAGTTCCGGAAATGCACACACGTGTATTCTGTCCAAACTAGGGTGTGTATAAACTGCTCATTACATATGATCAAATGGAAGGTGAGCATATGAAACCTCACGAACTTCATAGTGCCCACGTCACAGGACTAAACCCAAGAAACTGTATCTGGGCCCAAACACCACCTTGACACTTTGATTTCTGGAGTAAATATATTCAGGACACCCAGTTAGATGAACTTTCGCTCCCAGCTCAGCATTGTTTTCCAGCTTTGGGATGAAGCAGTGATCTGCACTCTGGAACCAACATGCGTGTCCATTTTCTTACTGTGTGGTCACAACATGGGCCAACTATATTTGGTTCTGCGAGTACTTGGCTTCTTCACTCTGTTACCTGACTGTTTTGCAGGGATGCCACCAGACCCAGAGTCAATCTGCCCCCCCTGATTTTATGGCCTGGTGATCCTTTGGCCCTGGGTAATTTTCTTTCTTTCTTTCTTTTTTTTTTTTTTTTCCACTCTTTTTGAGGCAGGGTCTCCCTGTAGCCTCAGCTGGCCTGGAACTCACTACATAGACCAGGCTGGACTTGAACTTACAGAGATCTGCCTGCCTCTGCCTCCTGAGTGCTGGGATTAAGGGTGTGCGTCTCCACGCTCAGCTTGCCCTGCGTAATTTACACAGAGAAATATTTTGTTTTATTGACAGTCAGAGGCACCATTGGTGAGAACACTTTCCTCTTTCAGGGATAACCCTTTATAGCTCCACACTAGGTTTTAATTCAAATCTAGCAGCGATGATTCATATTCGCAGAAGCAACAGCAGATGTCCATTAACTCCAAAATATTGAAGTCCAGAAACAACCTGTCACTCAACCGTACACCCACTGCTCACTGGGCACCAGCTAGGGCAGAGGCAGATGTCTCTTACTGCCTCTTTCTGATGGGGCTCATGTAGATGGAGCTGATGGGGCTCATGTAGATGGAACTGATGGGGCTCATGTAGATGGAGCTGCACAGACCTTCCCCTGGCATGTTGTTTTTTTGATTTCCAGAAAGATATGTGGATATTAGAACTAAAAGCAGGGTGAGGAGGGGGCTTGGGAACCAGACCATGGCTCGGCTATGCTAAATAGCAAAATTACTTGTACAGTGGCATTTAAGGCATGGCTGCCCCCTTGTGTGGTAATACCAGAAAGATTCACCATCTATCTGCTGGTGACACTATTCCTGGGGCAACATGAACATATGTCTCCTCACCTCATCTAGGGGACCAATGATAGACCCAGGTTAGGATGACAGCAGACTGTCCGTCTTGGTGAGCCAATGAGTTTTAATGGGGTTACTTTCAGGAGCAGACATCACTTAGAGACGGTTGGATCACTAAAATCCCACCTCAGTGTGGGTGACAGCTCCGGGAAAGCAGAGTGCACTCCACAACCTGCAGGCGCCTCAGGGTGGAGACCTCTCTAAGCAGCTCCATGGGTCTGGACCTCTCTCTCCTCAGGTGTGCCTAGGTTTGTGTCAAGTTGACAAAAACTAACCAGGACGCATCCAGATGTCCATTGGCTCAGGTCCCAAGAAAGGCCAGATGCATCCAGATGACTCAGATGAGGGGATTTTAAGCGGATGGGGTATTCCCAGAGACAGATGAGGCGTGAAAAGACACAGACTGGCATTGTTGAGATCAAACAGGATGTCACATGACCCTAGCCTGGTAGAAGCTGTGATGGTTGACCCTGACCCTGACCCTAACCCTGACCCTAACCCTCCCCCAGAGACAGGGATGCCAGGACTGAAATAAAAGTACCATTTGTTTTTTCTCCTAGACCTCTGATCGCCTGCTGGTTCCTTGTGTCTACTTATTTATCTTTTCGACAGGCTTGCTATCCTTGGTGAGTTTTAAGCTCACTTTGCAGACCAGGCTGTCCTCAAACTTGAGGCCATCCTCCTGCCTCTGCCTCCTGATTGCATAACCCATCAAATCTAGCACTGCTCCCACTGCTCCAACTTCTTGGCCAAATCTACCCAGAAGCTATTAGAGTGGTCTCCTAACGCTGTTCCTAGAGGCTCGCCTCCTTACCACAGAAAAGAGCAGCCTCCATCTTTTTCTGGTTTTCATTTTCTGGTCCAGACTGACACAAAGTACAAACAGATGCTATCAATCTAATCTACCTATGGTTTGCAACACAAACAGTATAATCTGTACCTTCAGCACTTGATATACACAACACACACTCGTATTCATATACTGTTCTGGGTCAAGTGCAAGGAAGGATCACCAGGGAGTAAAGCTCTATGTTTAGGTTACCAGAGGAGCCCAAGGTCTAGTAAGCTTGTTTGACATTGTAAGCAAGTAAACATAGTGTAAATGATCTCAGACAGAGAATTAAGTTTTGGTTATGAGATTAGGTAAAAGTCATTTGTCCAGAAGTGATTTGTTCATACACACACACACACACACACACACACACACACACACGCACACACACATTGTTTTGGATCAAGGGCAAGGGGGATTATGAGGCATTGAACCTGTATGTTCAGGTTCCAAGGTCTAGTAAGCTTGTTTTACATTATAAGAAAACTAAGATAGTGTTATATATCTAACAACACGAGATTAAGCCATTGCCACACTTTCAGTGCCCCCTTTTCACTTGTTTATTGCTAGTATGCTTCAAAGGATTTATATATATATATATATATATATATATATATATATATATATATATATTCTTTAATATAATTTCAGAGCCACTCACGTTTGGTATGCATCGCCCAGAAAACCATGACATCCTCTTCTTTAGATGTGCTTGGTAAAAACAGCCTTATTTGCATTTCTTCTTAGAGATTAAGTTTCCCAGATGCTAAAGAGTTTATGACAGATTTTGCCATGAATTACTGTAGTGCGTCAGTGCTCAAATCCCAGATTGATCCATGGATCCAATGCTGTGTGACCTGACTCCCAGCAAGTTATTTTGTAGCTATCAACAAACTGATTCTAGAGTTTTAATGAAAAGGCAAAAGACTCAGAAAACCCAGACACGGAAAGCAGTGGAGCAGGGTAGCTCCCCAGGATCTGCTCCCCAGGATCTGCTCCCCCAGGTCTGCTCCCCCAGGGTCTGCTCCCCCAGGGTCTGCTCCCCCAGGTCTGCTCCCCCAGGGTCTGCTCCCCCAGGTCTGCTCCCCCAGGGTCTGCTCTACAGCTGTGTGTTGTGTGCTGTGGACGAAGGTGCCCCCAGCAATTTCTATGCAAAGCTCCATTCTCAGCGTGATGGTGTCTGGAGATGGAGCCATTGATGCCATCTCTGAAGCCCTGCCCTATGGGAACAGTGTCTCTGTAAGAAGAAACATGTCTAATTGGTGGAAAATGGACACAACTGGAGAGCATCGTGTTCAGCTAAATAATACAGACCTAGAAAGACAAATACTGTACAATCTCTCTGATGTGAAGAGCCTGGATTTAAAAGTCATGAAAGTAGAATTAGGACTATTTTCTGGGAGGGAAAAAGGGAGGCTGAAGGGGGTCAAGTTAAAGTGCAACTTTCATACTACACAAAGGATGCACCAAGATACTATCTGTGATTTGTAAACTTACTTTGCTTTTGTATACCCTAGTAATTTACATCGCAGTGTGTAAACAATAAACTATTTGAAGGAAAACAAGGAAGAGAGAAAGAGAAGAGCTTTTCTCCACCGTGTGGGTACACAGGGGGGCGTCTGTCTGCACACTGAAGGAAGGCCCCTCACCAGACACCAGCTGGCTCTATCTCTGACCTCAGTCTTTCTGGCCTCCAGAACTTTGAGAAATGGACGTGTCTGGTTGAAGCCTTCGGACTCAATGCGGTGGAGCAAAGGTGGTCTTCTCAACAAAAGTTTCTGGAACCATGATGAGCAACAAGCACAAGAATGAATTTAGGTATGGATTTAGGTATAGACTTGTAACTGAAAATTAGTTCAAAATGGATTGAGAGTCAAATGCAAACTATAAAACCCCTAGAAGGGCACGGTGGAAAGGCTGGAGGACTGAGATGGCAACACCGGATGGCCCTCCTGAGTACACCCGTGTTAGCTGTGAACCCCACAAGCTTGTCAAGAACCTGCTCATGAACTAGACAGAAAGCACTCTTTCAGTAAGCTGGATGCCTGGGCTGGGAGTACAAAAGGCAGTTCATATGACAAAGTGCAAAGTGAGGTACCCAGAGGGACACAGAGGATGGGGGTTGACCTAGTGGAACCTCTGCGTCAACCCGACAGCCCCCGCCATGGCAACTGTGCATCAGTGCCCTCCAGTAATTCCTTTTCACCACAGGTGAGCAGAGTTAGTTCTAGTGTTTCTGAACCAGAAGCGTTAAGTTGTGCAGGTTTTAAGATAAAAGTAAATGTAAATTTAGTGCCATGAAATCATCTTAATACCTTTCTTCCATGGTTGACTACACGGAGATGATGGGAATCATGTCTTCTTTTGCTGTCAAGATGAACGGAACATCAAAACCCATCCTTGAGTCTTGTCATCGGAAACACTTAGCACATCTAATTTTAAGAACTTATTGTTAGATAAGTATTGATTTCTCTGTAGCTCATTTTTTAAGTTAAGTTTTCCCGGTTTTGGTCCCTTGCTAAAAGAATGCAGCCAGAAGATGGATGTGTCATTGTATAAAATCTCACTAAAGAATCCTGACGTATTCCACTCCACCAAAGCTATGACAACTAGGAACATCGGGTCCGCAGTTGTCAGTTAGCTGATGACCTGGGTGAAGTTAGGTACTTCATGTCAACCTAAGTGTGGGTCCACTGTTGGGAGCCCAAGGCTGTTTCTCTTCGATCAAACAATAGTGTCACTTTCAGTCTCCTTGTTTCATTTCTTTGCCATGAAAAAGGAGCTTTACAAGAGAACATTGTAAATTCAAATCCTAAATTCTTATTATTTCTCTTAATTTGCTTACACTTGTTGAGTAACTGCAATATTCGTTTGTTGTATGTATGTATGTATGTATGTATGTATGTACGTAATGTTTCACAGGAACATTAGCTTGACTTTCTTTCCATAGATCACGTTTTTCAAATATTCCATTAAGTTGTCATGTCGTAATCATAAATAGAAGTGTCACAAAATGACTTGGGGGTGAACAGCTGAGTGTGAGTGCACACGGAGCCTGCCAGTGCACGAGTGGACTCGGGAGAGACTTGATCTCTACACAGGAGGGAAAGAAAGCCGCACACCCATCTGGTGAACTGGTCTAGGCCAGCCTGAGATCCTGTTGCACCCATATTATGTTAGGAAAAAATCCACTTTACTGGAAGGCGATGGAAGCTTTTAGAACCTTTTGGACAGTGTTGAATGTTTATTATTAAAGAATGAAAAGGCTAATGTGAGTAAGGAGACAGCAAGCAAGCAGTGGGTGTGCCCGCACACACGGAGCAGAGGAAACGCCGTCCTGCCGTTTGAGACTCTTCTGAGAAGGCGGCCTCCACAAGTTTATGACGAAGCTTCTGTTCACAGGAATTACATTAGGTCCTTTCTATCTGTGCTTCTAGAAAGTGGAAAACATTTCCGAACTTGAGCATGAAGCAAGTGACCTGCCGTGGATGATGTGCTGTGATTCACAGTCCAGTGACTCAACTTTGCATCCGAGAAAGCTGAGGTTCAGAGAAAGCAGGCCTGTTTCTGAAGACCAGACAGCTAGTGTATGGCGGATGCCAAGGTCAACTGCTTTCCATCCGCCCAACCCGCTCCCTTCCTGGTGTGTGGGGTCCACATGTGAGGGCTAGGGAGACACACATGTTCTAGAGGTGACTGGGCACTGCTCTGTACATATTGAGCGATCTTTTCCTTCACAGAAGTCCTTGATTCACGGGCATTTTAGAGGTGGTAGTAATACCAGGAAACTCTGAGGTGATTTCCCACAGTGATGAGTTAGTTTGGGGAGAGACAAAGCTTCCAAACTCTTGTCATGTGAACAGGAAATTCTTATCTAAAGAATTCAAAATTGGGGGCTGCAGAGATGGCTCAGTGGTAAGAGCACTGGTTGCTCTTGCAGAGGACCTGGGTTCAAAACCCATCACCCACATGGCACCTAACAACCATCTGTAACTCCAATTCCAGGGGATCTGATGCCCTCTTCTGGCTTTTGCAGGCACTGCATGACACGGGTGCATGAACATACATGCAGAGAATACACTCAGACCCATCAAATAAAAAGAATGAAAAACTGATGGGCTGAGTGTGAGAGCAATAATGATTAAGAGTGATGTCAATTTATATTAACTCCCTTATGATATTATGAAAAATCAGACTATTCAAAGTTGCTAATTCACAAGACTATGAACAGACACTACATACATATTGCTGTCCCACTCATCTGAGGCTTTATTTTTCCTGATTTTGAGTCAGGCAATCACTGTCAACCATGGGCTGGCAATACGTGGGAAAATTCCAGAAGTAAACAATTCATAAGCTTCAGATTGTGTGCTCCTCTGCGCAGTGTGACAAAATCGCACTGTAGTCTTCCACGTTTTCCCTAATGCCCTGGCCTTCTCCATGGCCAAAAGCAGCTAGAAGAGAGGTTTATGCTCCTATCACTGTGGGAAGTCAGGGCAGGAAATCACGCTGGAATTGAAGTAAAGCAATGTAGTAAAAGGAACGAAATAAATACACCGCTCACTGGGTCGCTTCTTAGCTTCTGCCCAGCTGGCTTTTAATATAGAGTAGGATGCGTAGGGATGATGCCGCCCACCATGGGTTGGGCCCTCCTACATCGATCAGCCATCAAGAAAATGCCCAGCAGACACCTTATCAAGAAAATCCCCTAATCGATACTCCATCAGATAACTATGGTCTGTGTCATGCTGAGACCTGAAACTAACTAGGAGACACCGTGTGATTCTCCCTCGTCCTGCATGTCCATACTGTGACCAAACTGAGCATACGAACCTCCCATCAGTCACACATGGCATCTCGGTTACATGATGTGGACGGTGCCTGTTTGATTTATCTTTGTTTTCCTTAATGCAGGGTGGCAATCCTGGATACTCAGACACGCTGGAGAAAGTGGCCGTGCATTTTTCAGTGAAAAGGTCTAAGTTCTTGACTTAATAAATACATTTTTAAAGTTTTCTGTGTATGAGTGTATTGCCTGTGTATGAGTGTATGTGTGTAAGCGCACCTGTGTTGTGCAGTGCCCGGGAGGTCAGAAGAGAGTGTTGGATCCCCTGGAACTGGAGTTACAGATGGTTGTGAGCTGCCGTATGATTGCCAGGCATTGAACCAGGGTCTTCTGCAGGAGCAGCCAGTCCTCTTAACCAGTCCATCTTTCCAACCCCAAAGAAATAAAAATTATATAGTGCGGTTGCTATAGTCTATGGAATTTTATTGTTAACCTCATACTGTGCCTGATTTATGAATCAGCTTGATCTAAGAATTTATAGAGAAAAATCATAACATATTCAAAAAGAGTTTGAAATTATCTATCATGTTGGGGATTTACAGAGGGAATGTCTAGACTTTAATTATTTCCTCAAGAAGAAAGAAAACAAAACAAAACTAGTCTCTTGGTGTATTTACATTTTAACTATAACTAAAACTTGGCACATAGAAAGTAGCAGACCATGGTTCCCAAGCCATTTTGTTTTTTATATGACGGAAAAAGAGGAAAAGTACGGAAGGGCTGGATGTAGCTCAGTGGAAGAGGGCCTGCCTGGCATGCATGAGACCCGGGTTCAATCCCAAGATCTGGAAAAAATAGAGGGAATTCGAACTTGTACCACAATTGTCAATTCAGAAAATAGAAAGCAGCTTTCAAGTGTTCTGCAGACACAGTGTGAGCTGACCCAGTCTCCGATGAGGAGCCGTGTCAGGCTGTCCCTGTCAGCCTTTGCTTCACGTTTGTTTTGAATTCTTCATGAAAAAACACACACTTACCTTCTCCCTGAAGTAATTAGACGTTTTCTTTCTGTTCCCTAAACATATGTGAGTATGTGTGTATGTGTATATGTATGTGCACGTCTGTGTCTGAGTGTATCTATGTGTGTGCTCAGGACACGTTTTGGAGGCAGTTTCTCACTATGTGGCACGGCCTGGAAATAGCTGTGTAGACCAGGCTGGCCTGGAACTCCCAGAGATCCTCCTGCCTCTGCCTCCTGAGTCCTGGGATTAAAGGTGTGCACCACACACATCTGGTACATATATGAACTTTTTCAATAATGTATGTACGTAGGCATTTGCAAATATGTTTATTACCTGCATATTGTAACTTTCCTACTTTTAAACTCTCAGAAGGAAATTTGAATCACATTTCATTGTATTTGTCTCATCACAACTTATAAAAGAATGTTCAAAGAAGGGGTATTAAAGCTTCCATAAGAACGAGTCACTATATATCAAATATGTTCTTGTCTATAATATCTTTCCAATCTGTTGTTGTTATAGACTTAAGGTCTGTAGTTTTTCTATAATGACAGTCTAACAGGCTATCACTGGTCATTTAGAGTAAATTCACACTCCTTCATTGTATCTGGGCCATTATGAGACAGTGTTTCGTGACTTTTTCTGGGGAGACATGAGCTAATACCAATTTACTCCAGATAGAGCACCAATGACAGACTATGGAAATGGGTTCACCAAGTCTGGTGTGGTTAACTGATGAGCGCACTGTGATTCCCTACAGGAACCTGGTCAGAGGGCTCCATACGAGCACACAGGTGAAATCTCAGGCCGTTTTACCACCCCAAAGCCCTACCCAGCATGGATATGACTTCTGACATCTGTACCTGTAGACCTTTTTGTCCAGTTTGCGCCAGCTCTATTGGAGACTCTGCTCTCTTTTGGTAATTGCTTATTGCTTATGTAACCTTGGAGAGGGCCTCAGGAATCTTGGCCTTTCTGAGCTTCCAGAGCCTTGTCAGTTCCTTGAGCTTCCTGTTCGTTTGTGAGTTTCAAGACTTCCCTACAGGAAGGAATGTTTCCATTTAGAAGAAATAGTTTTCAGTAGTGGTTTGAAACCTTAAAGAAGAGCTTGCAGCCGGCTGAAGAGTCACTAGCCAGGGGAGATCTATATCTGCCTTTCAGGTCGGCTAGGTATCATACTGCCATGAAGAAAGTCCTGTAAGAAAATTTTTAAATAGTTTTGTATTTTCCAGCCTGATTCAGGTAAGAAATTGCTCCGATTTGAGGCCATCTTGGAGTGTGTCAAGTGTGATTGCTTCAACCCATCAAACCATCTTGCTTACTCTTGAGAAGCAGCTGGACTCGTCTTCACCACATTAAAGTATTTTATATTAAAGTATTTATATTTAAAGTAGTTCTTCCGTCCATCTGTGGCAGGACGCAGTGGTTGCGGCTACCTGGACAATTAAGCCAGCTTGCAGCTTTCTAATTGAGGCTTCGAATTATACATCTGTTCTTCATCATCTAAAATTGTAGTTGTTTTCCTGAAAGGCCAAAGATGGCCAATTCATCCTGAAACTGAAAATCGATATGTCTCTAACCTCATGTGGCCCAGAGTTTAGGAATAACATCCATGGCTTCATTCAGAAATGTTCCACCTTGCTTTAATTCTTGGAAAAAATGGGGATCATTCTACACACTTGTTTTCCAGATGGTTCTGTCTTTAGCCAGCCTCCAGCAGTGAGCCAGAGCCTGTGTGTTAGGACAGTGCTGGAGACCACAGCGTACTATCCAGTCACATGCTCCGGTGCCCATTAGGTGCCTCTGCAGACAGCCCTGGGCTCACAAAGTGGAGCACTGACAGGCACTGGGTGACATGACAGGCACAGGGTTTCAGGGATGAGCTCAGTGAAGATTTGTGATATTGTGTGTCTGAAAGTTGCCGCAGTAGATACCCAGCAAGTCTGTAAATTCAAGGGAACGAAATGACCGAAGTTTGTTTCTTCACATGATGTTTGAATTGTGTAATTTGTAAGACACTTCAGGATGATGGGATACACCATGTATCTTAGGTTTGCATGGATGACTTTTCCATTCCATAAAATAGTTCAAATTTGTAATTTCCTTTAATCTTTTCAACACACATATGAAATAATGTTGTAAGTCCTAAGGCAACTAAAATCAATTAGACAACCAAGACATAAAATTCCACTGCTCAGATTAACAGGATATGCCAGTTTATCGCCCAGCTGCTGGACTCTGGGCATCTCTGGCTACAATGACAGCCTCTAGAAGTACTGCTAAACAAGCCCCGGGTTTCAGCCATTGTGGATTGTTTCACTGGCGATGTGCAGTATTTGCAGTGTGTTTATTGACTGCCTGTACATCTCTTTGAAATTGAGTGTCTACTTAAGACAAATATTTGCTAATTTAAAAAATGGATTCTGGAGGGCTGGAGAGATGGCTCAGCAGTTAAGAGTACTGTCTGTTCTTGCAGAAGACCGGAGTTCGAATCCCAGCAACCACATGGTGGCTGACTACCATCTGTAACCCCCGTTCTAGGAAACCTGCCACTCTCTTCTGTTCTCCACAGGCATTGCATGACATGGGTGCACTTACACATGTGCAGGCAATATACTCATACACATAAAAAATAAGATACTACAAAAACGGGTCCTTTAATTCTGTTTATTTTTTTCTGTTATTGAGGACCTTTTTGTGTTTGTATATATGTGATGTGTATGTTCATATAAGGTAGTTTGTGCATGTGTGTGTGTTTTTTGTGTGAGGGTGTGTGCACATGTGGAGGTCATAGGACAACTTGCTACAGCTGGTTTTCTCCTTCTACCCTGTGGATCCCAGGGATTGAACTTGGTCATCAGGCTTGGTGGCAAGTGCCTTTATCTGCTGAGTCCTCTCACCACCCCTGTCCACCTTATTTGTTGAGCTAAGGTCTCTCGCTGAGCCTGGAGCTCACTGATTGGCGAAGATCAGCTGACCAGCAATCCCCAGATAATCTCCCGTTGCTGCCTCTGCAGCACTGGGATTACAGATGCACATCACCAAGGGCAGTGACTGGCAGTCTGCTCTCTAACAACCCAGACTGGGAGTTAATGACACAAACACTAGACCTCCTGGAGTCTAGACACCAAAAGGGAACCAAAGCTTTTCTGAGCAATTTTTCTAAGCCTTCCCGGGGACGAATCCAGGACTGCTGATTTTTTTCTTGAAGGAGTCTGCACCAGTTCTATAGCTCTGACCTGAGGACTGTATCCTGAGTCCTCTAGCTCTGAGAGCTGATGAGACTAGGTCTCATGAGTTTCTCTAGATCTCAGTATAATAGTTGATCTTGCCAGGTGTGATAGGACATGCCTGTGATCCAGCACTAAAGAGGCTGCGACCAGCCTTGGCTACATAATGAGTTTGAGACCAGCCTGAAATACAGAAGACATTGTCTCCAAAAGCAATAACAACGTCAACAATGATAACAGTAATAAGAATTTTAAATAGACAGTGAAGCGCCTCGAGCGGGTGCACACCCCAGGCATAGCATATTGTGGGTGCTAAGGGGCACAGTTCCACGTCTCACAGAGGGACTTGCCTGGTTACTCAGTTGCGATTGAGAATTGAGCCTCTGTCTAACCTGCATGAAAGCATTAACTAAGCAAGCCAGCTCTGGAACTCAATGGACATACATGAGGTCTCAACATGTCCAGAGGCCCCAGACATCCTAGAGATAAACCCAGGTCTCCAAATTCTTACCAGGAAAAGTATCTCCATGCATTGAGTTCTCAAGTTTCCACAGTCCCCATTAGAGACACTGTATCTTCAAACTCCCAGATCTGGGAGTGGAAGAGACCAGACATGAGTCCTGCAAGTGCTAGCAGCAAGAGATGATTTTAAATGAGTGCATAAAAGCTTCCTGAGTTTAGCCACACAGGAGCACCACGGAGAAGGGGCTGAGTAGCTCAGATCCCAGCTTCTCCTCAGATCCCAGCTTCTCCTCAGCAGGCATTTCTCTGGGATGGCTACTTGATACCCTGGCTTGTAAATGACCCCATCATGGGGTCAGAAAATAGACCCCTGGGAGCCTGGGCAGGAGCTCTCCTCACCAAGCCTTCACTTTAGCTCATCTCAACATTAAATCCAGCTATGTTGATTCTTATCAGGTGCCATGATTTGTGCAGCTCCCATCCAAGAACCAACTGCTTCAGAGTTGGGTTCTGCGTTCTTGAGTCTCCTCAGACCACTGAAAACACAAAGGTGAGCATTCTGTTATGGCTGAGATCTCACTAGGACTAGACGGTCCACTAGGAATGAGGACAGACTCGACATAGAAACTTCCAAGCTTAATGTAGACAGAGTGGGAGGTAGATACACACCTGCTCTCTGCTTTACCTTGAGAACAGAAAGCAACAGAATACCTAGAACTTTCCAGTTATCACTTCAAGAAGGCTGGTTGCTTCCTGGTATTCTGTGATTCTGATAGGACTGACACAGGCTAGGGATTAATAAAGACAGATAACTGTGCAAAAACCCAGATTTAGTGACAGCACAGCTTCACTGTACAGACTGATGGGTGAGGTCCTTCTACATGAGGCCATTCTAATAACACATTCTAATAAAATGAAGAAACAGGGCAATGTGATGCAAATTAGAGAAAATAAATATCCAGAAACCAACCCTTGTAAAATGGAGATATATGAGTTACCTGATAGGGAATTCAAAATAGTGGTCACCAAGATGCTCACCAAGATCAGGGCAGAATTACATTAAGAATTTCAACAGAGAGAAAATATAATTTTTAAAAAAATAGATTTTATTTATCATTTTTATTTCATGTGTATGAGTATACTGCCTGCATGCGTGTAAGTGCCCCCATGTCATGCAATGCTCATGGAGGCCAGAAGAGGGTGTTGGATCCCCTGGAACTGGAGTAACTAATGATTGCTAGCCACCATGTGGGTACTGAGAACTGAACCAGGGTCCTCTGCAAGAGTAGCCAGTGCTCTTAACTGCTGAGCCATCTCTCCATCCCTGAGATAGAAAATATTCTTAAACACCCTACTAATCAATACTGTGACTGTACTGAAGAATTCAACAGAGGTTCAACAGCAGACCAGCTTAACTCTAAGAATGAATCAGCGAACTAGAGAGCAGATCAGTGGAGCACCCAAGTGTGAGATTATATCTGGATGATCTACCTGTTTTAGTCCTGCCCCATGAGGTGTTAGCCTTCTGACAGCCTCAGATCAGTCCAAAGAGAGAAAAGGGTATTTGTGGAGGAAGCTGTAGCAACTGAATTGTGCCACCAGGGTTTTGAGTGACAATATGTCACCCCCACTCGCTTCTGACTGTCACATTTAAGCCAAATATATTTAAGTACAAATTATTATTCGATTCTGTTATATGATTGTGGTTGTTAGTACTTTCCACTGTATGTAACAGAAAACTCAGCCAAATAGTGGCTTTGATCTTTCAAATGGGTTATTTTTATCATGTAACAAGAATATGGCAGCTGGTACGGGTTCAGCAGCCCAAAGACAGGAAATTTTGTACCTCTGCAATTCTCTGGATATTTCATAGTACAGCTTCCCTTACAGATGCCAAGTCCATGTTTGAATCATGAAGTAATGGTCCTAACTATGATTGCTTCTTATGTTAGTTAAGAAAAGTTTCCCAGAAGTTTTCTAGCAGTTTCTGCTTCAGTCCCTTTGTTCAGTGTAGCTTGCATGTGTAGCTGCAAGGGAAGCTCAGCAAGTCAGTTCAAGTGCGTCATCTTCTGTGTCAGTGACTAGAGAGGAACACAGTGAGCTCCCTTGAGGCTGTGGATGAGACCCGCAATGCTGTAGTGCCTGTTACCAAGTGCTTAGAATCACCTCTTTAATGAAGAATTTCCATCTTTTTCACAGTTACAAATTTCATTCCAGTGTTTGTATAGCTGTGGGAGAAAATAAGTTCTCCTGGAACTTGAAAGTGCAAATTAATGGAGTCAGCTTTAGCTGTGCATGTAGTAAGTGACTTTAGAAGCCCGAGAGGGCTAATTCTGGTCCCAGTTCTCTAATTCCTGATGAATTCTTGAAACATTAGCTCCACTAATCATTAGCCTTTACTTCTAGTTAAAAATACAGAAGTTCAGGGACTGGAGAGATGGCTCAGTGGTTAAGAGCACTGGTTGTTCTAGTTGAGGACCTGAGTTTGAATCTCAACATCCACATGGTCGTGAACAACCATCTGTGATCCAGTTCCAGGGAATCCAACACTGTCTTCTGTTCTCTGCAGGCACTTCATGACACAAGTGCACTTACAGCATGCAGGCATAACAGATATAGAAAAGTAAAAATAAACAAACAAAAATTAAAAAAATAAAGAAGTTCTCAGAAGTAAAAGCTGAGCTTAACTTTACCTATGGAAGACACTGGTTGGGCTTGACTTTTGGTTTCCCTTTTCCAGGTAAACTAGGCATACACACAGAAACATATCAGTGCTCTTATTACTCTCCTGGTGAAAACAAGGGGCCTTTTGTATAGAGTTGCCATAGGGTGCACAGCATCTGCTGTTTGACGGTGTTCTTCCCGCTCTGGGTGCCCTCCCTGCAGCGCAGCCCTACTCACTGTCCGGTGCCATCTCTGAGTGCTCATTTGCCTCCAAGTATCTTGGTAGACTTTCTTTGAAACACCTGCTGGGTGGTGCCTGGCTCACCAAACTCTGAGTTCCAGCCCATTACACCACAATGCCTCTTATCTTAGAGAATGAGTCAGGCTTTGTAGTGCCAGCATGAAAACTCTCACATTAGAGTTAAGTTCTCTGTATTTGATTTTTAAATTTTATTTGTAAACATAGACCTGATTTCTAGAATAATTGAATATTGGGAGTCACACATTGTGGCTGGAAAGATCTTTGGTCTGAACATCTGGAAAAAACCCCCAGGCCTCTCCCCCAGCACCAGCAAATTGTCCACTTTTCAAAGAAGACTTTACTTTTGACATGTGTTTGAGTTGCTGCTGCTAAATTTTTGAAACCCTACTGAAAAGAATAAGTGAAGAAAGACAGTATTTGCGGGACAGAAAACAAGAATTCTGAGCATTTCACAAAGACCTATCTGGTGATCAGTTTACTTCTGATTTTTTGTTTGGGCTTTTTTTTGTTTGTTTGTTTGTTTTGTTTTGTGGTTCATCGCGGTTCTTGTGTTTGTTCCTTTCATTGTAGCAGCCGTTCCAGCTGGTGATAGCCACCAGCTGAGTGAGGTTCTTCCTTGGCCAAGAAAGTGGATGCCTCTGAAACTGTGTCTCTTCTACAGAATATTAATGAGATGTCATCTTTTTCCCTGGTAGGTCATTTGCTCCAGGTAAGGAGATTCACAGAGTTGCCTCCTCTTCACTGAAAATCAACTCAAAGTAGATCTACAATAAATAGAAGACTTAGTCTGTTGAAAGATGAGAGGGGACCATTGACTAGAGAAAAAGGCTATTCAGCGGCTTTGGGTAGCGTAAGACATGATTCTCTGAGTTCACTAGAGATCCAAAGATATTCCTGGCTTGCCCGACAGAGACCCCTGTGACCAAATCATTATGGACAAATGTCACTAGGAAGAAATAAAAATTTAAAATTAATACACGTAAATGGTGATTTCCAATATTTATTTGTTTGCTTATTTATTTGTTTTTGAGACAAGACCTCCCTCTGCAGCCTAGGCTGCCCTGGAACTCACTGGGTAACCCAGGCCGATCTAAAACTCATGACAGCTGGCAAGATCGTTCCGCTGGTAAAGGTACTTGCCACCAAGCCTGACCACCTGAGTTCAATCCGCAAGACTGGTGGAAGGAGAGAGCCAACCCCTCTGACCTCCACACATACAGCATGGCATGGGCACAACCACACACATACACAAAACAAATAAATGAATAAATTCAACAGAACTCATGATGAGCCTCCTGCCTTGGCCCCTCGAAGGCTTGGATTACAGGTGTGAGCCGCCACGCCCACATTTTCTTCCTTCTGAGCAGCACGCAAGTTCAAGTTATAAGCTCCCTGCACTTTGCATCGAGGACAACAGACTTTGATTTTCTCACTTGCACAACCTCAGAATCCTGTGATCTCTGGACTAGCAGTTGCCCCAGGCTGGGGAGAGAAATAACTGCTAAATATTTTGCCTGAGACTAAAAATATTTTTAAATTGAAAGGATGGCAGGCAACTTCAGAGGTGTCTCCTAATTTTCACCTGCGACACTGGGGGTGCTTGTGAGACTGTGGTCAGTTCCAGAGCAGAGACCCGGGAGGAAACAGTAAGATTCAGAGGGAGGCCGGCAGCCCACGCCGCTCTAGCAGTTAAGGACCTTCCAGGCACAATATTTTCCATCCAGTCCTTCACAAAATCTAGTCCCACAAATAGGATGAGTCTTGGACATGTTAACTTGGGTTTGGGTTTAGGTTCTTCTCAGGTCTGTGATGCTGTTGTTACTGTGTGATACCTGGACCCCTTGTTTGCTGGAGACTGAGGTCGTACTTTGGAGAAAGAGTTCTCTCTTGCCAGGGTATCAACAAGTTGTCCAGGGTTATGTTCCTGAAATAGCTTGAAGTTATTTTGCAGCCAAACTCTATAGACATTATTATATTTTATTATCCTAGAAAGAACCACAAGACATTAGTCACCGCTCGCTGGATGCCTAGGCTATGAAGGAATTCATTGCTTCTCTTTCCATCTTAAGGAGTGGTCCTCTGCTTCCCACTGTCTCTGAGAACAGCAAACCTTCCTGTCCCCACGCTGCCATCCATGCCAACCACAAAGGCTCTTCTGGGCCAGGAGGTGCTTCAGAATGCCTGGTTCTGAATCCCTCGAGGCTCTGTACACCCTTGATCTGCTGTTTTCTGTCACAGAGGCCCGTGAGTCTGGAAACCCAGCGGCCAGAGCCCTGGGCTCTCCATTCTCTCAGAGATCCTGCCGAGAATACTCTCCTTCTTCATTGTGGCTGTGAACCAGACAGTCAAGCCTGAATCCAGCAGAAGCTAGAACGCCTTGCTCATTTACACTGATAGTCACTGATAACATATAATTCTGTACTTTCTGATATTTTTATCATGCCATGATTTCTAATAACCTTAGATAAGTTAAACAGCATACTTACTGATGAGACTGGAACAGCTGTAGAAACCTGGAAAAAGGCAGAATTTTGGGGGAAATATTTTAGATGTTTCCAAGAATTCAAAATGAAACTAAATGCTGCGCAACAACGCCCAATATTTTTAAAATATAATAATGTATGTGAAGGTTTATTTAGTTTTTCACATCTACATTATGCCTACGTATGTATTTCATTCATAAATGTTGAGTTGTGTTAATTGCCTTATTCTTAATCTGTTTTCTTTGTGGTTTGTATTTTGGCCTTATCTTGGCATTGAGTGTCAAAGTGCTAAGAGAGGTCTCCTAATGTTCAACATTATTTCACTTCTTATTTATTCTGAAGTTGTTGGACAGCAGGATTAAAATGAGTATAATCTTAACCTCCTGGTTTTCTAAGCAGAAGTTTGCTGGTTAAAGGGAAAGAGACAGGAGCGAGGCTGCTGGCATCTCCTTGGGGCTGGTTCAGCTGGTGTTGCTAGAGGTCAGAGTCCCTCTGTGGAACAGGGCAGGCCTGTGTGGAGTCAGCTGAGAGTGTAGTGAAGCTGTCTTCACTTTTAACACAGAGCTCAAATCTCCTAGGATTTTCTCTTGACCCAAGTGGCTTAAACTTTAGACCATGCTTTGGGATGTAACTGTGAAGGGGAGAACCAGAGCCAGAGCCAGCAGCGTGCGTAGGCGTGTGGACGGTGGATTTTAGTTCCATCCCCCCCGCCCCTATGGCTGCTGTGGCTTTTTGACTTTAGTTGTCTTCAAGGCTCTGCGGCAGCTCCGCCCGGCCCTCTGAAGCATCTATGTAATGAAATGGCTTTCTTAGCACTACAAATACATTTTCATTTCTAACAAAGGCGTATTTACTTATTTTTATGTATGTATATAATCGTGTGCCTGTACGAGTCTATGTGCACCATGTGTTCAAGTGCCATGGAGGCCCAAAGAGAGGGTCAGATCCCCCAGAACTGGCGTTCCGGGCGGCTATCAGCTGCCATGTGGGAACTGGAAATTGAACCTGGTCCTCTGCAAAAGCAGCCAGTGCTCTGAAACCTCTGAGCCATCTTTCCAGCCTTGACATACATTTTTCAGTGTGTGCTTTCGTCCTTTAACTAGATCTCTGGCATCCTGTATAACTAATGCTGCCCCGTTTCTGATTTCAGCCACAGCTATGCGGATGATTGAACACAGTCTTTGAATTACCTACTAATGACAGCATCATACTTTAAAAATGCACCATGGGGCCTCATTTTCTGGCCCAGAGTTTTCTAAACTCTGAATGAGCTTGTTGGTCCCTAAACAAAGTCTTTTTGGAAATTCAGGGTGGTCAGTGTCTGGCCACACACAGGGACGGGGCAGCACTCACTGTGGGCTTCTGTTTTCTCCCCAGTCTTCGTTTCAGACCCTCCTCATTCCACGCCTTTGTCCTGGGACCACACTCCCAATGAAATTTCCTTTCTCCTGTTCTTTTCTGCCTCTGATTTTAGGAGACTTAAACTAGGTGGCATAAAGTGGTTCTTAGAAACCAGTTTTCAGAAGTGGATTTTAAAATGTGTTTCTCCCCAGTTGTGAGCAGAAACAACTGCATTGTTGGTGAGCAGAGAGGTAGTGAAGAAGCTCTAGAGAGGTCATCGTAGCTGGCTGACTGTGGCGTTACGATGGCTAAGGTATTATCAGTGCTGGGTTTGGAGGAGGTGCGGAGATCCAGAGAAGCTGTAATGTGTAGCAGGGACTGGCTTGCTATAAACTGCAGGCTACCATGATTCACTGCCTAACCTTGTAGATAAGTTTTATTGAGATACAACCAACTTTATTTACATATTGCCTATGGCTGTCTTCTTGCAACAATCACATAATTTGGTATTTGGAACACAGAGTATATGTGTCCTTAAAAGTCAACTATTTATACTTTGTTTCCTTATGGAAAAAGCTTTACCTCTAGCAGAGAGCACAGGTTAAACTTAGACAGACAGGATTTATTGATTGCGTGCTAATCTGAAGTTGCCAGGATCGTGGTGCTGACCCTTGATCACAGCTACACGATTTAGTAACTGAGGTACGTAGTGTTTTGTAATCTACCATCTGTAAGCTGCTTGGGGATGAAGGTGACCTCCAGGTAAGATTGTTGGGTAATGTAAAGTGTGTTACATACTGTGTATTCAGCACTGGCTGAAACACAAACTGTGAGCTCCAGTTTTGGGGCTGGTTACATACAGTGGAGTGTATGGCCATAAACAGCTCGCTCTAAAAGGTCCCCGATATGAGGCTAATGCTCTGGTGCCTGAGGTAAGATGGCTGAAGAGACATTTAACTTCCTTTAAAGACAAGAGACTGAGATTGTTTCGAGGAGAAAGAAAGAGAAGATGAGAGCAAAAAAGAACTTTCCAGGTCTGAAATGACTACTAAGTCATCCTCAGTTCCAGGTGCTGAAACCTTTGTGTTCTGTGTGGGCGGCAAACTCATTACCAGTGTTCAGAGTTTGGGTCCCAGAGAAATAAAAAATGGACTAAGAGGACTGTATAGGCTGATATCAAAATGGTGAAGATCTTTCTTAGTTGCTTAGTTACTCTGGCAAAATTAAAAGAAACAAAACTAATCATAAAACAGCTGAGATTAAAGCTTGTGTATTTTGGCTAGGAAATGACATTCCAATCAAAAGCATATAAGTAGATCTAATATTTGAAAGAAGATGACTCCAGTTTTAACTTTATAAAAAAAGACACCGAGATATGCACAGATAAACTGGAGGGCAAGAGACGTGTGCTCAGAGCATATTCAGTTAGGATTTTTTTAAAAAACTGAATCCCTGTGCATTTCATATAGGACATCTCAGTCAATCTTAATTATCTTTATATCTCCTTCCCTACCAGCAGCCCCATAGCCCCCAACTGGAATTCATGTATTCTTTCATCTGTGTTAAGCTCTATTGTGTCCTTATCCCCAAATGACCTCAGTGCAGGTTCATCCACTGAGGTCCAGTCAGCCTACCCAGAGTCCCCCTCTTTAGGAAGCCACTCAGATGCTACCTAATTGGTCTTAGAGCCCACTCAATGTGAGGAATTTCATGTGTGGTACTATAATCATAGCCAAATACATGTGGTTGAAGAGATCATAGATCTTAGAGAGATTCCCAGGGCTGTCACAGACCTAGGCCAACGTAACTTCTTACTAAGTGCAAAATATGCATCCTTGTATTTACAGTCAAGTATCCCAGTCAACCACTCATCAAAGAAGCTTCTGTTGCACCGGACGGAGACTAATACAGAGTCCCACAGCTGCTCACACACAGATGTTGTCTGTGAATTGCCCATGCCTAAGCAGCACATCTACAGTACAGCCTCAGCACCCAAGGCTCATGCAACAAGGAGTAAAGAGACACTAATGACTCTCTCAACTCCCATTAATGAAGCTCCTTGTGCAACTGAGAGCCAGGAACACAAAAGGTCACAAATGGCCAAAGAATGGAGATCAGGAGTCCGCAGAGTGTGGTCCCTGGACCACATGTTAAGCTTCACTCACCCAGGGCTCAGGGACCATTTCAGAAGAGGGTCAGAAAGATTGTAAGAGCCAGTGAGGAGTGGTGTGACCATATGGAAATAGAATCCCACAGGGTCCTGGGTCCCTGCTCATATGAACCTGCAGCAATGGATTCAGCATGCTCAAGATCCATGTAAATTCAAGCAGACAAAACCCAGCATGGAACTGGGGAAATGGACAGCAGACCCCAACCTTTACTGAAGAAATATTGGCAACTTATTACTATTGGGTGAGGATGAGCTAATCATCAGTTAGGAATTTCTAAAACATTATTTTTATTACTTTTATTTTATTTGTGAGAGTGAATTGCTTGCATGCATGTAAGAACACCCAGGTCATGCAGTGCTTGAGGGGGTCAGAAAGGGCGCCAGAGTCCCTGGAACATGGGTTAGCCACCATGTGGGTGCTAGGACTTGAACCCAGGTCTTCTGCAAGAACAGCCAGTGCTCTTAACTGCTGAGTCAGCCCCTTAGGAATTTTAACCACTTCCGATGGTGGGAGTTCTGAGGGAGCCGCGGCCAGCCCTTCCACAGAACCCCTCCCTGCTGCAGTAATGGTCTTTTTAATGTCTCCTGCATCCTCATTCAAACGTGAGAACTACAAGACAGACACTGAGCTCTCTGGTCCACGACATAGTAAGTCATCGGCTGCCACATGGTCAAGTTGAATCGTGTGTGATAGGAAGGTCTGCACGCCTGCTTCTTTACAAGTGTAGGCTGAACTGGCCTAATGTTTGTCCCTGCAACATACTGTAAGTCTTGGATTAACCCCAAGAAACTCCTCCACACCTAGAACTAGGGAAAACAGGTATAACTAACTCCAAGTAACACCCAGTAAGCTTAGGGAAACGGACTCAAATCTCACGCCATTTAGATGAGGAGTGAAGTGGATGGATACACATCCAGTGTGGGAAACAAATATGCTTCCTTGGAGGCAGGGACACTGAATTAAAAAATCGGTCATAGCCAGAAATCAGGTGAAAACAACAGAATTACAACTAACGTTTTAAGAAATTCTGTGTGCAACAATATCCAGAATAAGTTTCACAGTGCATAAGTGTAGACTTTGCTGAGCCCCAGTAAGAGACTGTTTACACTGCAGGGATTCAGAGGAGAGCCTTACTGCTGCTGAAGACTCCCCAAACTGATGCCATCCTGGGTGCTTCAGAAGATCAAGTGCCAGGTCATGGGGTATCACATCAGTCGCCCCAAGTCTGACCTGCTCTGCACGAACTGGATAGCTCAACCCCATGAAGCTGTGAGTCAGAACGGGCAAAGACGGCCACCATGTGCTTGTGAGATCTGACCTGAGGAGGCATGAATACATTCTTCAAGCGGGTGGATTTGGTGGCCTCCACTTTTCTCCATCACACAATATTGTACTTCATGAATGGCTTCCGAAGGTCTCTATCACACTCTCTGACTCTAAATTCACAGAAACTGAAAGGCAGGAGGAGTGGGCCTAGACACAGCTCAGAGACCTCCAGTGTGTGCTTAGCTTGCATGTCTGGTGCTGAACACACAGAGGGAAAGTGTCATAAAGTTTCCACCTGCATCTGTCTCGCCGCTGGCCTGCTGCTTGGTTAACTTTCCCGAGCTTTTTAAATTTTTAAATTTTCTAGACACGATCTGACCTCAAATTGGCAATGCAGTTAAGGCTGACCTTGAACTCCTGATCCTCCAGCCTCTACCCGCTGAATCCTGGGATTACAGGCATGTACCACCATGCCCAGTTCAGGCAGGGCTGGGGATCCAACCCAGGGCTTCTTGCCTAGCACATAAACACTCCATCAACCAAACTACATGCCTGCCTGAATTTGAATGAGTCCAGTTTTAACGAGAGCAGCGGGAACGGGGCATTGAGAGGCGCGTCCATCCAGCACAGCTATCAATGCCTGAATGAGTTGTTAGCCTTCCGTGCTTGAGCTTCTTCATCTGTCACATGGGCACCTGCCCCCATTTGACCACAGGGTTCAAACGAGGTTAGAACCCTGTGGTCTGGGAAAGCTAAGTGCTACTTAAGTGTTTTGTGCTATTAATCACTATTTTCCATCACTCAGTTTCTCGTGTATTGCTATAAGACCCAGTGCTACTTACAGTGGAAGATCATCTTTCTGTTAGTCAAAATAATTCTGAAACCAAGACTGTCATTATTACCTTTGGGGTTAATGCAATATTTTTAGAGATGACACAGGATAAGAACACTTAAACCTCTGAGAATACGTAAATATTTTCTTTTCCTTTCCTTTAATGTGCAAGAAGCCATGGTGTGTTTTGGACAGAAGGCACTCCATCGGCAAGTTTCTTTATTTGACCAGTTCCATCCCTGTCCTGGAAACTCTGTGATGGCATGGGAAAGCCTTACAATGCTTGCCAATGAGGAGGAAGGGCGTCAAGTATAACCACTGGTCAGTTTCCTTCCAACCCAGTTTAACCACCACAAGGATGACCAGGCTCTTCTTAAACTGAAATGTGTGCAGTCTCCACACAAAGCTGAAGGCCACTTCTGGGTCTCTACATCAACATCCTTCACACCAGGGAAGACTGGAGAAAGAAAGGCATCATCCCAGAGAGAGAAGCGGATGCTTCTTACCGATCCAGCCAAAGCGGACACAAGACACACTCCAAGAAAGACAGCCAGTGTGCTGTTTAGTGCCTAATTTCCAGGGCCTTGAAAAGCCCATCATAGGCATTGTAGTCACCTTTTTAAGAATAGACAGACATTTTGTCGAAGAAAGTTCATTTCTTTCCCAAGAACAGGGGATTGTTGTCAGGTGGAAACTAGAAAATCAGGATTCTAGCTTCCTGTAGGGTCTGACCCCCAGTGCCCCTTCCTTAAAACCCTGTATTACTGACATTCTTAACCCTAAATTTCTCATCTGAAAATGGGGATGAAGTTACTCTGCATACAAATGGCAAAAGGATTCATCCAATCAAGACACTTAGCACCTCGTATCTCGTGCACATCGTCCTCTTAGACGAGCCACTGCCCGGCTGTGACTTTCTCTGAGAAAGAGCTTGCTGGGCAAATAAATAAACTTGTAAATTGCTCAGAAAAATGGAGAATTCTAAGCATGAGAGTAGGCTGAGAGAAAAGTCCACAGAGTACCAGATGTTAATTTACGTGTGTTCCCTTGCTAGACACAGAGCAGGGAGCAGGGAGATTGTTGTAGGAGTAAAATGTGGAGGGAAGAATGCAAAGCCCAGACAGAGGCCCGTGAAGCACGAGTAATAGAATCAAGCAGTCTGAGCTCTGCGCTGCTGTGCGGGTGCAAAGAATTTTAAGCAGGTCAGAATACAGGAGCTACAAGCTCAGAGTCAGGAGGGAGTCAGAGGTTTGGCTTCACAGTTAACTAGAGGATAAAGGTATTTGCTACCCAGGAAGAGGCAGAGAGGTGGATTTCGATCATTGTGGGGACAAAGCAGGGGAAATCGAGAGCAGTATTTTAGACCTTTTAGTTCACACAGGCCTATTGGATAGGCCTTGCTTTAGATCAGTAACCACTCAAGTGAGGAGTCTGGATCTCGGGGAAAGACCTGTGCTGGAGGGAGCCTCTCCTCTTAGTGCTGACAAAGGAGGATTTCAGACTTTCCCAGAATTCCTGGAAGCACCACCTGGCATGGGGAGAGAGAGAGAGAGAGAGAGAGAGAGAGAGAGAGAGTGTTCAGGGGCTGTTGTTCCTTTAATGGAGTGCTTGTTTCTTACACTGGTTCCTATGAGTAGATTCTCACTTAGATTCCATGTGAAAAGTGTTCAGAGTCACAATATAACAATTATATGTATGTAGGGCTTACTGTGTGCCAGACGCTGCTCTGGTAGGCACAGTGTGAGCTCTGCTGGCATATACCCACAGACACACACACACGTACACACAGACACACACACATTTGATTTGTAATGTCATGTCAGAATTCAATTTTTTTTGGATTCTGGAGAATTTTGGATTTCAGATTAGGGATGCTCAACTTTCAAATATGAATTTAAATATCACACCAAACTTGTACAGTGGATAATATCTTTTATATATCTCTTATAGTGGGAAAAAGAGAAAGAGAGAGAGAGAGAGAGAGATTAAAATGACTTGTCTAAAGTCATAAAGCCAGGGAGAGGCGGAGTTACAGCTAGGGTGTCACTCCTAATCACCACAGAACAATTCTGAAAATTCCTACCTGGGTATACAAGACCTTAATCCGCTTTCTTGTCTCATAACTTATATAAACGCTCTAAGCAACCTGGGCTCCAACTGTGCTGGGTTGAATACTATTCTCTCAAGTCAGTCGTGGCCACATCTTGCACACCTCTGCTCCCTGTAGCCTTCAAAACCCAGCTAGGGGCTAGGGTGCAGCTTGGCTGACACTGTACTGACCTAGCATGGGTGAAGTCCCGGATTCCAGCACTGCATAGACTGGAGAGCACTGTAATCAAGGCACTCAGAAGGTGGAGGCAGGATCGGAAGTTCAAGGGCCTGCTTGGCTACATAGAGAGTTTGAAGCCAGCCTGGGCTAGAGACCCTGTGTCCAATAACAACAGTAAATGCAGATAGGTAGAAGCATCATTCATAAAGGCTTCCTTGGTCCCTCACTTTCTGAAGGTGAAACATGTCTTTCGTTCCTTTGGATGTTCAGAAGACTTTCAACAGCCCAAGGGCATTGGTGATTTTATTTCTATGTATTTCTGTATTTGTTATTTGGGAGATGAACCCACGTGGAGGTGTGGAACCCTTAGGGACAAGAGCACATCCCTCTGTGTTGCTGTGTGACAAGTTCTGAAACTGACAGGCTGGAAATAAATACAGACACTGAAGCAATTCAAAGACAGCATGAGACTTGCTCTAAACAGGGCTGGAGAGATGGCTCAGCAGTGGCTGCTCTTGCAGAGGACCCAGGTTTGGTTCCTAGCACCTACATGCCCATAACTCCAATTCCAGGGCATCTGACACCCTCTTCTGATCTCTACAGGCACTGCACGACACAGGTACACTTACATACATGCAGTTAAAATACTCATTATATAAAATAAATAAATTCCCCCAAAATGTTTAAAGAGTAGCCGTAAAGAAGTGGTGTTTCATAGATTCTCAAATCAGACAACTTAGATTCCAATCAGGACCTTCCTACACGCTCCCCAGATATAGAGACGTTTATTCAGCCTCTCCTCACCCCAGTATATGGCTTCGTAATATGCAGATAATAACTTCACCTACCTACCTAATAACTTCTGGTGCTGTTCTAAGGTTAAGGATTTTGCAACATGGGCCACAGTGATTGGCACAGAATGGGAATCTGATAAGGTGCAATATTATTTCATTACCTTTACATACAGAACACATATTCTAATGTGTCCCAGATGATTGATGTACGTCTAGCATTTTAAAGTATGAATGACTGTGTGTATTTGGACTCAGTGACTGGTTAGAACACATTGACTGACTGATTAATTAACAGAGCAGTTATTGTGTATCTACTGAGTTCTATTTCTATCTAGTTTCTGAAGTTTCACCTGTGACCCACAAGATAAAGTGACTGCGTGCTCAGTGATAGTAATCTCAGTAGGACAAAGCCAGGCAAAGTGGTCACAGAACAGTCACAGGTGTCGTGATAAGGAAAGCACACAGTGGCATGGGAGTGGAAGAGAGGCCCTGTCTCAGACATGGAAGGACAAAGTGCTGCACTGTGCCCAAGGTCAGTGAGTGAAGACTGCTCTTTCATAACAGCCCAGTTCACTGTCTCGGCCACAGTCACCCAGACTTCCCCACCAACCCTCCGGCGAGTCCGTCTCAGCCTCGCCAGCTCATCTCCAGCGGTTTTCTTTTTCCATATCTAGATGGGTGTTTAAGCAGAGTACACATTCCTAAAGTATTGGGAGCCAGAGAGAGAACAGGGCCAGTCAGAGACACTGAAAAGCTCCTGGTTGGGCCTGTGAGCTGTCTCAGGGGTCATAGCACTTGTCACCAAGTTTGACAACCTGAGTTTGACCCCTGGGACCCACAGGGTGGAAGGAGAGAATGAGCTCCAGCAAAGCTGTCCTCAGTCCTCCACACTCATGTCTACACACACACACACACACACACACACCAAACAGACGGTTTCTAGAGTTCATTATTAGTAGAGGCAAGGCATCAGAAAGGAACAAATTTAGATCACTCAAGGTGTTACGCGTACATTTTAGTAGCCTGAGCTTTAAAGGGAATTGTCAGTGGTTGAAGGTCTTGAATAGAAGAGACTCGCTATAAGAGTGTACTGGCCCTCCTGCACGGAATAGACAAGTCCAAGATGAAATCTGGCCGAGGCGCAAATTGGGGGACACTGCAGAATTCTAGGCTAGTAAGAGACCAGACAGGAAGGGGAAGCTAGGCATGGAAAAAGAAAACCGCTGGAGGAGCGCTGGCGAGGCTGAGACGGACTCGCGGGAGGGTTGGTGGGGAAGTGTAGGTGACTGTGGCTTTCTGAGACAGTGAACTGGGCTGTCATGAAAGAGCAGGCTGCAGGCTAGAGCTGGTGAGAGAGACAGGTTTGGTTTGGGACATGCTTAGTGAGATGGTGAAGCATCACTGTTAGTGCGGCTGGATGCAGAATCACCGTAGACACACACCAGGCATGCCCACGAGGGTGCTTTTGGCAGGCTAGTCAGGGGAGCACTCTCTTTGTGGTGAGGCCAGTCGGGGGAGCACTCGCTTTGTGGTGAGATCAGTCAGGGGAGCACTCTCTTTGTGGGCTGTATCAGTGATACAGCTGCATCCTGGGCTGAATAAAAAGGAGAAAGTGAACCGAGCATCAGTGTTCATCTCGCTCTGCTTCCTGATTATGGACACAATGTGACCAGCTGCCGCCCACCCTGCTGCCATGCCTTCTCCACCACGATGGATGGGCTGTACCCTCAAATGGCTAAAATCAACCCTTCCTCCCTTAAGTTCCTTTTTTTCAGATATTTGGCCAGAGCAAGAGGAAAGTACTTGATGCATAGTCTCAGTTGCTTAAACTTTTCAAAAAGTGGAACGTAGCAAGTGTGCTAATTAGGACTTGGGTTTGCCCATCAAATGTCACAACTTCCAAGGGCCTTGGCAAGGGTTTCACTGAAGTGGAAGAGGAGAGGACAGGAATAATAAAGAGCTGTGCTCGTGGGGTCCCATGACACCTCAGGTTTAAAGTCCTCTTTGGGGAAAGTGTGGGCACAGAGGATAACAGGACTGTTTTCTAAGAACTGACCAACAGGCAGTGTCCTGGGAACCAACGCAAGTGACTCTGTTATCCAGGGAGCCAAATGGAAGGACTTCATTATCCTGGGAGCTGGAGGAAGCGACTGGTATCCAAACAGCCAATTAGAAGAGAGTCTTATCCATGGAGCCACATGGAAGTGGAGCCTGCTATCAGCACAAGCAGATGGCGTGCCCTGGGGATCTCTAACAGCTCATGCAATTCATGTTTCCCCATGTAGAGAAATTGGCACTGAAGGTAGGAACCACTGAAAACAGCCCCCCAACACACACACACACACACACAACACACACATACACAACACACAGATACATGTATACACACACACACACACACACACACAAACACACACGCACACACACACACATACACACACATGTACACACATACACACACAAACACACATGCACATACACATATATGCATACACACATACACACATACACACATGTACATACACAAACACACATGCACATACACACATATATACATGCACACACATACACAATACACACATACACATACACACAAATACACACACATACACACATACACACATGCACATACACATATACACATACACACACAAACACACACATGCACATACACACATATATACACACACACATACACAACACACACATACACATCCACACAGATACATGTATACACCCATATACACATACACACATACACCCACAAACACACATGCACATACACATATACACATACACACATACACAATACACACATACACACATGTACACACACAAACACACACATGCACATACACACATATACACATACACACACATACACAATACACACATACACATACACACAAATACATGCACACACATATACACATGCACACATACACATGCATACACATACATGCATGCACACACATACACACATGTACACACATATGCACACATATACATACACACATATATACAAATACACACACATACACACATATACCCACCAAAATGAAAACCAAACAAAAATTCCTAATGTGAAAGTGTCCTTCCTAAAAAGATATTTTTAAGATCAGATGCTTTATGTTTTCAAGAGAGTCAAAATATTCCTGCCCCTTTAAAATTTAAGAGGCGGGAAATGCAAGGATAAATCCGTTAGAAGAGCTGGAAATTCTGCGCTCTCCTGAGGTGTTCCAGAACGAATACTGTGGGAGGCAAGATGACTTGCCACAGGCAACATGTCTTAGGATCATAGAAGTTTTGAATTGGAAGAAACTCTGGATCAAGTGGACCTCGGCTTGGTTTTAAAGGAGAGAACTCCCAAGAAGCTCACAGAACAGAAGCAACTGGAACGCTGCCCATTGAGAAATAAATCAGTTTTTTTCCTCACAAAATGACCTTCCATATTTGCATTGAAGGGAAAATTTCTGGTCATTTTTATGAGACTCTTAGGTGTTTCATTATGGAAATAAAATGAATTAGAATTTTAGCAATAATTTTGCTATTCCCAGACCCGCCCCCTTAATAGTTCATATGAATATACAATGCAATTTTAATTTTGAAACTTGGGGCTGGCAAGGTAACTAACAAACATTTCTAAATGAAATAGCATTTCTCTGTTAGTGCAACTGGCAGGTCAGAAACGATGCTACTGAGGGAGGGCTCCTGGTGGTTTGCGTGGAGGGCTCCTGGTGGTTTGCGTGGTAGCACGGCACCTGGTGTTTCTCTAGCTGCAGTCACGTTGTGGTTCAGCCTTTCCATTGTTTTCTTAAACTGTTCATATATGAGTAACGTGTGCGTAATCCAATACCAGAGAGAAGAGGAAAGTCACATCATTGACCTGGGCTGCAAAAGGCCCGGAAGAACGCACCGAATGCGCTCGCTCACCATCGCCTGCGAAGAGCGTCTGCCTTGCTTAATTTGCATCTAGGCAAATCTCCCTTTGACTGTGTTCTCCCATTCTGGGACATTTTCAGTTTTCATTCTTATGAGTAGGACTCTTCCTCAAAGGAACGTTTACCAGCTATGGAAAGCAGACTGAAGTCATGTGAGGCAGAGGTGGCTTATCATCCTTGCAGCTTTAAGAGACTGGAGCTAGGTTTAAACCATGCTTAGGGACGACTGAGGAGCATTCTTAGATGACTACTTATTTGTATCTCCCTCTCATGAACAACAAGACACATACATAGGAACAACAGACCGCAGGTCAGACCTGGCTATTTGCAAGAAGCACTGTGGATATGGAACAGAGCATGTTCCTTCTGATGTTTTTGGAAATGCTAATGGAGAGTGGCTTTCAGTGGCTTACAAGGGTTTATGGTACATAGTGTGGTCTGGTTTATACCAGTTGACACTGGCTCCTTTTGACCAAGAACAGGATTGTATTTATATTCTGGTTGGAACTTTTGACTCAGATGATCAGACACCCACATAACTCCTTTAGCTTAAAAAAAATCCAAACCACTTGGATGCACAAGAGTGAGGAAGGTGGGGTGGGGAAGAAGCCTTTGTGGATTGTGGTTATTGCAAGAGGATCATGAACAAAAGGCTCCTAAAACCACTGGTCTGGGCAGGGAAGCCTTCAAAGTCACAGCTGCATTCAAATTGAGAGGTTTACACGGGCCGAGTGAGTGACGGTTAGTGTGTGTCCTAAGATGACTTAGTGAAGACCAGACCCAAGGATGGGTGAAAGGTGTTCAAAGAAAGTTGATTTTTGGTTGAACATCATCTCTGTGACAGAGACTTAACATACATAGACTCTTTATTCCTAGCACAGTCCTACTGAGTGGACTCAATAGTCAGTAAATGCTTGTTGTTTTATCCAAGATTATACAACCTGCATCAATCCCACCATGCCGTTGTCTCTCCTCCTCTTCTTCTACAAGCCTTCAAATGCTTTCTCCCCTCAGGCTCTTTCTGTCTTCTGACCCGCCCTATGCGAATCCCTTCTGCAATGCCCTCTCATCTGGCTCATGGCACACAGGTCTCGCCAGCTCATCCTGGAGGAGCCTTTCGGACACTCCTGCATTTCAAGATTCTCCAGTCTCTTACCCTGCCTTCTGATTTCTGGCTGAGGATCGATTATACTCACTTTTCCTTGGCTTGTCATAACACATCAATGGGACAGGGGCCTTGTCTGTGGGCCCCACAGAGTCAGCCCCTAGGCATTGTTTGTGCCTGTCACATAAGAAATTACTAATGCATGTATGTTAAACAAAAGAATGGATAGATACCAAGAAATAAAAGAATCAATAAACAGAGTGATTTGGTTCCAGTTTGTCTTTTAGGGACTTAACATTAGAACTTCTTTCAAACGTTTCACCTTCCAGACTTTAGCCTGTCCCTGACACGCTCATGCCTTTCAGGTTGATGAGAGAGTGGACAGTTGTTGGAGATGCTACCGTATACCTCTTCCTTTATGGTGATTCCTTCAGAATATTCACTGCAGAATTGGGTCTTCTGTATTCTATCAGTCAACTTCATATTGCTATAATACAGTACCTGAAACTGGGTAATAAAGAGGTTTGCTCAACTCAGTGCTTCAGGGGTTCAAAGGTGTGGCTTTGGCACCGACTAGACTATGATGAGGGCTTCTTCTTGGTGAACAGAATCTCCATGGCAGAAGCCCGAGTGCCGGAAGGGAGCCTCCCTCTTTCATATACCTCCTCTTGAAGAACTACCTGGGACCCCCAAGAACTACTAACGCCTTAATTTCTGCAGAGGTCAGCTCCTGCCACAAAGAACTGATGGCCCATGAGATCTCACTGCTTTTCTATGTATGCTCATGCGTGTGTTTCCAGGTGTGTTCATGCACACATTCTCATGTGTATATGTGTTTGTTCATGTGTGGATGTGTGTCCATGCATGTACATGTTCACGCTTGCATCGTGTGGTGTTAATGTGTGGACACGTGCTCATATGTGTGTATACATGTGTGTGCATGAGTACCACAGTGCATTGTGGAGGTCAGAGGACATCCACAGCGGTTGGTCCTCACCTTCTGCTTTGACAGAGGGTTTCTGCTGTTGTTCAGGGCCCACATACTGGGCTAGCTAGTTGCTAGCCCCAGGATGCTGCGGGTTCTCCTGTCCTCACTCTCATCTTCTGGGAGGGGCGGGCTAGGGCTCCAGTTGCTTGTTCTACCTTGCCTGGCTTTACATGCGTTCTGGAGCCCCAAACCTGAGACATCAGGCTTGTGTAACAAGCACTAGATCCTGAGCCATCTTCCCCGCTCTAGGCCTCCCTTCTTAAAGATCCCACTACTTCTCAGGACCAAGACAGTGCTGACCAAGCCCCCCACAACTCGAAACCTTGGGACACACTTAACTGAAGCTACACCCCGCACACATCCTTAGCAAGCCGGTAGGTGCACTCCTAGCCCCTGCCCACTGGTGGGTCCCGGAAGCCTTAGGACAGTTAGTGAAGACCAGAATTGGCCCTTATGGAATGGGATCGTTTCTGAAGCAGTCAAGACTGTCCAGGCTAAAGTTCCACAGGCTTGGGTCTGCTCACGGACCTGAAGGAGGACAATCTTGCAAACCGATCTGTTGGTCCTACTGACAAGTCACCAGGGAGAAGAAGCCTCGTAAATATAGCCAGGAAGATGGGATGGCTGCCCCCAAATAGACCATAGCACTTTCACGCTGTCCTCCTCTCCAACTACAGACTGAAGGTCAGCATGATGCTGACAAATAAGATATCTCAGAATTCAGAGGACTGGGGATGAGCTGATATTACAGCCACAAACAAAAGCACAAGTCTCAGACACGACTTGAATCGGGAGATAGTCTTCCCTGCACAAGCTCTGGGACTGACTGGAGCCCCTTATCTACCCAGAAACAATAAAATAAGCCACTCTGAAGGAAGACCAGCAAAGGTCTGCAGTCACTTAGAAATGACAGTAACTAAAACAAGCCTGGATTTGCCAGAGGAAGCACCTGGTTCCTCTATCCAGGAGCTGAGGTGTGAGCACTTAGACGCGGGACCAGTATGGGATGGAGACCCTGACTCCAGACTGGGGTCCCGGCTTTCCAAACAGCAAAGACAGGAGAGCAAGCCAGGCCTGAGAAACCCACTAGCAGCTGGAGAACGTAGAGGGGACGTGCTGGAGAGTGTGGGGGAACGTGGCGGGGACATGATTGACAGCTCTGCCGAGACTGCTCAGAACAGGCTCCTCAGAGATAAAAATAACCCTGTCCTCAGATGGAAGGATGCCTAGCACAGTCAGAGGGTAGGCAAGCATCATTTGTGTGCTTGTCAAAATAAAAAAACTCCACTGGCAAGGCTGAGTCCACACGTGCCAGGTGCAGAAAAACCTCTGTGAAATAATTTATTTTAAAGATTTATTTTCTAAATATACTTCACTTTGAAAGTTTCATATATGAGTATTGTATTTGTATTATTTCCACACACCACCGTGTGCCCACCACTCCTAAAGATTTATTCCTGTTTTGATTTATGTGTTGTGTGTGTGTATGTATTCAGGACCTCTCTTGTAGCCCTTAACAACTGAGCCATTTGTCCAGTCCCTGAAGTAACTTTTAACATGAACTATTACAATAATGAATATAATGAAAATATCAAAATTGAGCAGACCTTCATTTTAATTCTATTTTTAAACTTTATCAAGATAACATTAAATGAGTATTGTTTGTATTTAAGGTGTACAACTTGATACTTTGTTTAATGTACATCCAGTGAGAAAAATTCACCACTGTCAGGCTTACATATCTACTACCTCACCTGGATAACATTTTGTGTTTTCTTTCTGTAGTGGTTTATTTAACCGCTCAGTACATTTCAAGTATGCAGCATAGTATTGTACAATATCGATATACAGTGGATTTCCATCGCCTCAATGTTTTTTTGCAATTTAAACTTTGTACCAATGGACTAATTTCTTCCCATTTCCTGCCCCTTGTGTCTGACATCACTCTGCTCTTTGTTTCTACAAGTCTGTGCATTTCTGCAATGTGGAGAAAGCTTTCACAAACAGACAGAAACTTGGAAGGAAGACAATTATGTGTATGTTAGCTGAAATTAGGAGAACTCAGAAAAAGATCAACAGTATCGCACAGCACTGGGAGGCTGGTGCAGGAGGATGGCCTTGAATTTGAGTCCAACCTGGGTTATACAAGTCTCAAAAGATTTCATCCACACTAAACATAGAGAAAAGAAGAAGACCAGGTGGGGAGGGGAGGTGGCAGGTTGTGAAATACCAGAGCCACCGCCTGCTCTAACCCCAGTCATCAATCACTCCAGCCTGAAGCACCCAAGCATATGTACATATACACATGCATATTCACATGTGTGTCTCTCTACATACCCATTTTCTCAAATCCAGGGTCACTAGGAATGATGTTGCTCCTTAGGTCTTTAACTCCCGTGCTCTCTGCCGTTTTCTGAGACATGGTCTCACTCTGCCACTTTCTTAAACTCAGGATCTCTCCTCCTCTGCCATCAGAATGCTGGCGTTTTTGGTGCAGGGCACCAGGCCCAACAGTACCTCTTTTAGATTATATGACATTTTTGAGGTGCTCTTACTTTTTAATATTTTATTTTGAAGAAAGTTATAAAAATGCAAGGAATAAGTCAATGAATTATTATATACCCTTCATCAACTTTAATGATTGTTAATGCTTTTACATAACTTTAATCTCTCTATATATACATATATACATATTAATATTGCCTTTAGATCACTTGGGAGTAAGTTGAAGATACTGTGGATCTCTGGCTAAATCTACAGCTTAGTTGTTCAGTGAATGACTTCAATGTGAACACACTGTTTAAGAAAGCACAATACTTTCATCAAATCAAGAACTTTAGCATAGACATAACACAACTGCTTGATTGTGCCAGAGTTCCTATAAAAAAAATGTAGTTGAGCTGTTTGTGGTGGTGAACACTGATAGGCTATGCAGAAGAGGTGGAGGCAGGAGGGCCAGGAGTTTGAAGTCAGCCTGGTCTACACCTTTGCGAGCTGGAGAGATGACACAGCAGTTAAGAGCACTGTCTGCTCTTGTAGAAGACCCAGGTTCAGTTCCCAGCACCCACATGGCAGCTAACAACCATCCATAACTCCAGCTCCAGGGGATGATGCCCCTTTCTGGCCATTGGGTGCTGCATGACATGGGTGCACTTACATGCATGCAGGAAAAACACTCATACACATAAAATAAAAGAAACGAGTAAAAAAAAATGTAGCTAGATTCTCCAGAAATACCATTTCCAACAATCATGTTTCCTGGTCTATGTTCCAACCCAGGATCATCCATCTGTGTAAGCCTCGAGTGTGAGCCTCACGTCTCCACTCTTGCATGGCTTGCAGTTACTTGGCCTCTGGCTCCCTGACACGGTGGACGGGAACTGAGCTGGGTGCCCTCTGCACTTGGGTTCTGGGCTGCCTTCTCATGACTAGATCTGGGTTCTGTTTCTCTGTCAGAAACACTGAAAAAATGAAGGGTCCTTTTCTAATAATATTTCTTACATATACTTTATCTTTCTCCATGAACACATGCACATTAATGCTACTTCCTTTCAGAACCACTGGATAATCTTCTACCACCAGCTCGGTTGTTCAGTGAAACATGTCAGTTTGTCCCATGATACTAACTTTTGCCATTTAGGTAATGCAATTTCCCCACAGTAAATGAACTACTTTTGCTCTTCTAATTAATATGTAACCTGTATGTAGTTAATTCTGTCGCAAACCAAACTGTGACCTCTTGACTGCAGCTTTTATATATATATATATTTTACTATTTTATGTGTATGAGTGTGTTGCCTGCATGTGTCTAAGTGCACCTGTGTTGTGCAATGCCCACAGAAGTCAGAAGGTGTCAGAGACTCTGGAACTGGAGTTATAGATGATTGTTAGATGCGTGGGTGCTGGGAATCAAACCCAGGTCCTCTGAAAGTGCAGTCAGTGCTCTCAACCACTGAGCTGTCTCTCCAGATCTGTTTTCTTATTTCGCAGTTCAGGCTGGCCTGGAACTTACAGCAGTACTCCTGCCTCAGCCCCCCCGAATGCTGGGATCACAGGTGTGAGCTACCATCCACCAGCGACTCTTAACTATACCGACTATTGCTGTGCCGAGGCCCAGATGTTTTGGTACCTTTAATTTTAAGTGGACCAGAATGCGAGTGACAAAGAAACTGACTCTCAGTCTCCAGCCTGATGCAGAGCCCAGGCCCAGGAAGGCTCAAAGGTCTTGGGTGGATGACTTGGCATAGACCTTGCTCATCTTGGAAACTGTGGGCTTCAGCAGTGGATTCTGGGACTGATACCTCCTACATGCAGTGTGCCATTGTTTGTATGGAGCACTGCTCAACTTGGAGAGCTGGTCAGACCTCTTCTGTCTGGCATCTTCAGCTGTCCATCTGTACCCAAGTTTAATGAATGAACAGCTTCATCTCGAGGAGTCAGATAATCAGACCTTCAGTGGGGTATGCTGTCATGCATTCAGGAGCATTGACATGTCCTACTCAGTCAGGCCGACTATGTAGAGAGCATTGTCTTTTGCTAATTTCAAAGCTCTTGGGGAGGCTTCAGCTGCTTATAAGGAACCTGTTGTTCAGTGCAGGGGCCTTGTCCCTGCCCAGGCTGGGAGGGCATTAGCCGAGGGCACTCTTATCTGGACTGGGTATTACTTTCAGAAGGCTGAGCACGAGGAAGCCAGAACATGTTCATCGCTCTTCTGAGGAAGCTGGCCTTACTCAATGGTTGGGGTTAGACACTGAAGACACGAGGTTTAGGGGGATTTAATGTCCTAAGTCTCTGCTTTTACTTTCAATTGCATATTTATTTTATAGCCAGGGCTGACCTCAAACTTGCAGCCATCCCCCTGCCTCAGCCTTCCTAGTGCTGGGACTACAGATGTAAGCTACTTCTCCGCTTCTCTGGATTTTTAAGGGAAAGGGCGGGAACTATGCCAGGGGAGCTGGATGTGAGTTCTCAGGAGCTGGGTGGATGGCTTTATGCGGACTGAGTGCACTGCCACCATGTTTGTCCAATGTCCTTTTCCAATGGACTATAGAATTATAAATTGCTAGCCTGGTGTGGAGGCACACAGCTGTAACCCAGCACCCTGTAGGTAGAGCAGGACTATCAGGGGTTCAAGGTTATCTTGGAAGCATAATAGCATGAGCTACATGAGACCCCCTTTCTTTTTAAAATTCTTCATTGCTATTTATTTATTTATTTATTTATTTATTTATTTGAGACAGAGTCTTTCTTTGCCTCAGCTGACCTGGAACTTACTATGTAGACCAGGCTGATCTTGATCTCAGAGATCTACCTGCCTCTGCCTCCTGAGTGCTGGGACTAAACACGTGTGCAGCCACACTGACTTTTATGTATTTTGTTTTGTTTTGTTTTATGTGTGTGGGCATGCATGTACCACGGCACATCTGTGGCAGGTAGAGATCAACCTTTTTAAGCTCTTTCTAGTTATCATGTAGACCTCTGGCATCAAAGTCAGGGCATCAGAGACCACGGCCCACTGGCCCAAGAGACCCCACCTTTCACTACGTGTGGTGTGTTTGTTCTGTGCCCTCTCTGGTGTCTCAGAGTTAGCGAGCATGAACATCACAGTTGGACAGTTCAAGGGGCTGGAGAGGTGCCTCAGCGGTTAAGAGCACGGGCTGCTCGTGCAGAGGACCCGGGTGCTGTTCCCAGCACCCACATGGCAGCTCACAACTGCCTGTAATACCATTTCCAGGGAACCTAACCCTCCTTCTGGCCTCTGAAGGCACTAGGTACACATATGGTCCATGTACGTATGCACAGGCCTTCACACATACATGTCCCCATACACACATGTACACATACACTCACAAACACAGAGTCATACATTCAGAGGGGTTGGGGGCAGAGAGAAGGGGCATGGAGGAAACTCCTATACACAGTAGGTAAAAGGCCCTGCTCTCTGTGTGGCCAGGACTGTAGGTGTTTCTGCAGGTCGTGGCCATAGACTGACTCACACCCCAAGTGTGTTGTTTGAAGAGTTAAAGCTGCCACAGAAGAGTAAGGATTCTACCGACTCAAGTGATCATGATGACCAAAAAGATGTCAGCCTGTTCCAGGTCTGTAGTTTGAGGTGCCCGAACTGCATGATCACCCTGTAATCAGCACTTGGGAGGTGGAGGCAGGAAGATCATGAGTTGATGGTCATCATCAACTACTTAGTGAGCTTGAGGTTAGCCTGGGCTAAATGAGATTGTCTTAAAATAAAAAAAAAAAACAATCTAAACCTTGATCCTTGAGGCTAGCAGGTGTCTGCCTTGGCATCTGACTATGGTGTCAGGAGGTGGTTAAACGTTCTAGTGGAGAAAGTTCATTTTACGGAAGTCACGACTTTGTTAGAGTGGGCGCCTGCAACATGTTTTCTATAGTTTTACATAGGGCTATCGCATGCCTGAGCTTATGTATCTGATCAAATCTCTCATTTAACACAGGTTGAGTGCCTGTTGGTTGTGGTGACTCACACCTATAATCTCAGCATTTGGGGAGGCTGAGGCAGGAGAATTGCTTTGAAGTTTAGGCCAGCCTGGGCTGCAGAGTGAGACCCTATCTTTAAAAAAAGTCAAAAATTATTGTTCTTTTTGGCAGTATGTGTACTAAGATACAGAGACAAGGAGTTAGGTGTGGCTCCTGTGCAGACATGACACCCACATTCATGAAGCATTCCATTAGAAAACAAAAAATAAAAGTGCTGGGTGTGGTAGCACACACCTTTGATCCCAGCCCTCAGGAGACAGAGGCAGGTGGGTCTCTGTGAGATCAGGGCCACTGATAAAACTTTAGACAAATTACTTGTTTAGGTGAAGTAACTTAGGTTATAGGTATGAAAATTGCTCTATTTCTACCCAGACAGTTAAGTAAGATCACTAGCAGAGCCACAAACCAGGGGAAGTAGGTGGCGAAGGGTTTTGTGACTTAATCTCTAAGAAGAGAGGGAGATCTAGTGTGTGACTTTTATTTCGGGGGGGATTTATTCCTGGGAAGGCGTCCCCACCCGGGTTCTCAGGCATTTTAGGACCGCAGGAAGAATGTAAGCGGGGCGTGTATGGTTATCAGCCCATTCCACAGCCCGGAGCCACAGCCAGGAGAGTGTGGCTGCGTGGCCCGGGGTGGAAGGGAGATCGGGCTTTGCCCTCTGGTGTGGAGATCCCCTGCTCTGGTTCACGTCATAGGACGTTGGTATTCCCTTAACTGGGTTGCAGTCAGTACCCAGGAGCACTGGTTTGGCAGAACTGTGCCCTGGGGCTAGCCTGAGCTACAGGCTGAGTTGCAGGCCGGGGTGGCTGCGGTGGGTAGACTGGCCGGACTGCAGAGCCAAAGTATAGGGAAACAAAGCCACGTTCTCTCTGTCCTTTGTCTCTCTCTGACTGGCTGTCGGTCTGTCTCTGTCTCTTTCTGTGTCTCTGTTTTTGTTTCTGTCTCTCTCTGTGTCTACCTGTCTTTGCCTCTGTGTCTTCCTTTCTCTCTCTCCCTTTGACTCTCTTTGTATTTCTCTTTCTCCCTCTCGCTGCCCCCTTCCTCTCCGTGTCCCCTCCCCTCCTCTTTCTGCCCTGCTGGGACTGTCTTAGGGAAGCTTTGGTGTGATCCCCACCCATCTAACCCCGATGGATGCCCCATCTCTTGCAGAGCTCTGCTCCTGAGTCCCCACAGCTGCCTGTCCAGACCTGTCTCACATGCCATGGCACGTTCCCCTCAAGGAAAGCCCTTGGTGGCAGGACCAGAGGCTCCGCTTGAGAGGTTCTCAGTCCAGCTCAGCCCATACACTTGGGGACATGCAGTGTCGTACTGCCCCAAAGATGCCCGTGCTTTGACTGTCCCCTGGTTCTCGACAGAGAGACAGAGACCACAGGGCAGAGACTAGGTAAAGGGGCGGGGGGACAAGACAAAGAAATAGTCAGAGAACAGTGAAAAGGAGAGAGACAGAGAGACAAAGGCAAAGAAATATAGAGATAGAGGCAGAGAGAAAGGCGAGACAGAGACAGAGAGACAGAGAGGCCACCGGGCAGAGACCAGGCAAAGGCTGTGAAGGGGGGTGGGCGTGGGCGGCCACACACAGACCAGGCAGGACCCAGTAGGAAGATTCTTAATGGGCGTGGGCCTGCGTTAGAGTCGGGTGGTATGCCAAGGATCACAGCCATTGTCTGTTTAGCAGCAGGCGCCATCTCCAAGGACAGCAGACGGGCTGTCACAGAGGTGGAAAGTGCGGAAAGAGGCCTCCTGAGCCACTGGCCACGGTAAGAGGGCATCGTCACCTTACCAGCTAGCACGTGTTTGGCTGCACAAGTGCCCCAAACCCCCAAGCTGCTAGTGACCACTGTTAGTTATAAGGACGTGGGCTGGAGCCCTTGACTGCCACTCTCTTTAGAACGGGAGTGTGCTGGCTGAGGCCTAGCCTGAGGCCACCAGCTAGACTTTTGCCGCTGTCTGTGGTTGAAAACTACATAATGAACATGGTCAGGAGCTACAAGCTGTGTGAGTTTGCAAAAAGGAACGAACACTGCATCTGAAGAAAATACCCCGGTGTGAGAGAAAGAATTAAACACAGCTTAGAATCGAGCCCGGTGATGTGAGCCCGGTGTGAGCCATTCAAGCCAAGATGGAGAGTGTGTGATACGTGTTGAGTCCTCTGCAGCTCTCCTGCCTCCACCTCTTTCTCCTCCTCTGTTAGCCTTCGCTAACCAATTACAAGAAAGGTGGGGAGACACATATGAGTATTTGCCAATAGAGTCAAGACAAGAAAACAATCAACCTCTTTCTTTGAAATTAATAATTTTTCAACACGGACAGAATAATCAAATGATGCTGTCCTCCTATGCATTCCTGGCCATGAGTGGAGACAGCCACGGTTGACCGTCACCCTCTGACATCAGAAAGAAAAGGGAAACAATTTATGCAGCTCCTGGGGCTGGGGAGATGGCTCAGGCCATGAAGTGCTTTCTGTGCGAGTGTTAGGACCTGCATTCTGTGCCCATAGCCCAGGAAAATAGCTGGGTGAGGCTGGGCCCTGTAATCCCGTAACTGGGAGGCAGAGGCAGGCAGCCTCTGGAGGTCACTGGCCAGTCAGCCTAGCTAAGATGTGAGTCCCTGGTTCAGTGAGAGACCCTGTCTCAAAAACATATGGTGTAAAAGGATTGAGGAGGAGACCTGATGTGACCTGTGGTCTCCACACATATGCACAGACATATGCACATATACAGGAAGACATGTAGGTACATAAACACATTCACGTCACACCCACACACACGCACACACACCCCTACACACAAACAACAAAGGTCCTGATGGAAGAAAACATCTTCCATGTTGCCAAAGAAACAGAACCTGAGTTGATCATGCATTTGGATGGAATAAACAAACAACTTTGGTGGGATGAGGACCAGAGAACACATGAATCAGACCACAGAGATGCAATTAGTGAGGTCCAGGCTATGGGAAAATCACAGGATGGGCCATTTCTTTCAACACAAGATTCCAAGGTCAGCAATGGACTGAGAGCATATGGATTGAAAGAGATTTAGGAGACAACTAATTATATCACGTCGTTCTTGTCTAGGAAATTATAAAAGCAAGCTCTAACAAAGGAAAAATGTGCTGGGGCTTAAGGATGCACAGTTTTGGCAACCTAGACATAAACATTACCTCACCTGGTCATAAATCGAACCGCAGCTCTGACCTCTCAGCATAGACCGATTTCCCCTCTTGCCTTTTTAATGGAGTGACACAGTGCATTCGTGGTTTCCTCAGCTCAGCATTATGTCCCTGGGGCTCGGTCTCTTGTCATCCAGTTAAGGGGATTAATTTGAAAAGGTGTCTATGCACGAAGTTTGGTCCACTGTGGGAGTGACTGACCAAGGTGGCATTTTGGAAACCATTCCACACGCATGCAGTTGTAACTTACAAGACTTGGTCCTGGCCAAAATGTGAGCTTTAATGACACTGTCTCTTCCTTAGGGCAAAGGCAATTTCTAGCTGTTCTTAGAAGCACCGTAGAAATAGTGCAGTCCTGAATCTCCACGGATGTGAGACGGACGAAGGCTAGAAGAACAGAAAAACCGGAAACCTAGCCATTGAAGACATCACCAAAAGGGGATTTGGTTCTGTGTCATTAACCGGCACGGTTAGAATCCGTCTCCCCGTGAGCTGAACCTCCGGAGAGGCAGCTAACGTGGCAGCAGAGGTGTCGGTGGCAGCCTGGGAACAGAACACAGGAGGAGAAGCAATACAAACAAGCTGGCTCGCTTTTCCTTCCCTTAGCACTGTTTTCTGAAAGTCAGATCTTCGAACTTTCTCGTGTATTCTTCAGTGTGTGCTTTGAAATATTTAAGACATAATCGCCAGACTAAAATGTTCTCCTATTTACTTTTAGAAATGCATAGTTTTAACATCTACGTTAAAGTTTATGATCTATTTAACTGGTTTCTGTATCAAGCATGAGAGAGACCAAAGTTCAATATTTGTGCATCGTTATCTGATGTTCCTGCACACGATGCTGAAAGATTGCTCTAGACCCACTGAGTGACTTTGAAATATTTGTCCAAACTCAATGGGCCTTATCTATGACTCTCTTTACTGAATTATTATTTTTGTTCCATTTAGTTATTTGCCTTTTTTTTAAAGACCCAAACTGCTACATTATATTGATTTAAATAGCTTTAAAGTAAGTCTTGAAATGAAGAACTACAGAACTTCCAAAATTCTTTCTTAAGACTATTTGGGCTATTTGAGGTCCTCTGCACACCCACAAGTGTTCAGGGATCAATTTGAAAACTAGTGTTTTAGGGAATAAAACAGGTCTGCTTTTCTGGAACCAACTCTATCTGTCCTTCTCAGGGACAATCTTAGACTCTTCTTGAGCACTCTGAGCTTGTGTGGAGTCCTAGAAACTTTAGCTGGCCCATCAAAGGCCTTCTCCACAACTCACTCCACTGTTAATATCCAATGTCTGACAGGTATTTGTTATATTTTTATCCTTTAAAAATAGTATCTATTGCTGGGGCTGGAGAAATGGCTCAGTTGTTAGCACTGGCTGCTCTTGCAGAGGACCCGGGTTCGAATCCCAGCACCCACATAGTGACTCACAACCCTTTGTGAGTCCTGGGGACCTGATACCCTCTTTTGTCCTCCATGGGCATTGCATGACATGGGTGCACCAACACACATACAGGCAATACACTCGTCCACATAAAGTAAAAATAATAAATAAAATATTTTAAAAATAGTAGCAATAACTAGGAGGGTGATTATGATCCTGGATGCTACATATGTGTGAAAATGGAAACTGTGTGTGCGTCCGATAGCTGTAGTTGTCACTCACACGCCTGGGAAGAGAGAGCTGTCACTGGGGAATTTCCGCTTTGGAACTGGCCTATGGCCATGTCTGGGGGCATTGTCTTGATTGCAGAGTGATATGGGAGGCTCCAGCCCACTGTGGGTGGTGCCAGCCCCGGGCAGGTTGTTGTGTATTCTATAAGAAAGCAGACTGAGCACCGGCCAGGGGAGCAAGGCAGTAAGCAGCATCCCTCTATGGCTTGTGCTCCAGCTCCTGTCCCCGGTCCTGCACTGGCCTCCATCTGTGATGAACTGTGACCCGGAGATGGGAGACAAAATAACAATTTTCTCCCTAAGTTGTTTCTGGTCAGTGTATTGTTACAGCAATAGAAAGTAACTAGGACTCTGTGTGTGTGTGTGTGTGTGTGTGTGTGTGTGTGTGTGTGTTCCAGTGTGTATAGAAGCCAGAGGTCAGCATCAGGTGTCACTCCTCAGCTGCTGCCCACCCGTTTCTTGTGACAGGGACTTTCATCTCTCTCTGGCCTAGAACACTAAGCCATGGGCTAAGCTGACTGCCCACGGAGTCCCTGTTGCTTCCCCACATGGAGGTTACGTGTGTGCACCACCACACCCAGCTTTAATTTTTATCTGTCTGTTTATTTTCATTTCATGTGCCAGCAAAGGTCAGAAGAGGGTGCTGGATTCCCTGGAACTGGAGTTACAGACAGTTGTGAACTACCATGTGGGTGCTGGGAACCAAGCCCAGGTCCTCTGCAAGAGCAGCCAATACTCTTAACCATTGAGCCCTCTCTCCAGCTCCAATACCTAGCTTTTCTACATGAGTTCTGGGGATAAAATCCAACTCCTTTTGTTTGTAGGACAAGCTCCTTACCAAGTGAGCCATCTCCCACTCCCTGGGGTTGTTTCAATACAGAAGTGTCTTCAGCTTTGACAATTTCAGAATTAATGGGGAGAGCCTTAAGACATCAGTCCTTGCTCTTTACTCTTTGGACATGTGTTTCATAAAAATTGATAAGAAAATGTCAATATTTACATTTTTACAGAACTGCCTGAAGATTCTGCAACAGAAATGTCTGGATGAGGAATATGAAAGGAAGTTTGACTAAAAAGTCAGTCTCTTCTGGAAGCTTCCATACAAATGATATGGATTCATTACAGGGTTTCACGGCTTCCAAGAGGAGTTTGCTTTAAAGCTGTTCTGTTAGGTTTTCAAATTAAGAACAATATTAGCCAAGGGTAGACCACTAACTATACATAGCAAGAAACTACAGAAATGTTTACTCAAATCAAATAAGGCATTTAAATAGAGATATTGCTAGTGAACATTGATTTTATGTAAGACTCAGTCAAGAGGGGGCAGCATTTCTGCTGGGCTTCATTTTGTTGTTCAGTGATAGGTTGTCATGTGGCCCAGTTGGCCCTTGAATTCACTACGTCGCTGAGGCTGGTTTGAACTCCCGAGTCTTCTGCCTCCACCTCCTGCGCTGGCAGGATCACGTGACAAGTGTCACGATATTGTTTAGTGCTAGGGCTCCACCTGATACAGACGTGTCTAGTCTTCTGGTGGGCTACATGTATTTCATTCTGTTCCTTTACTAATCATGCTTACCAGAAGGAAAAAGGACTTTAAAACATTTTGGATGAAGACATCAAAGGTGGAACATTTACAGTATTTATGAATTATCGATCAAGCATGCTGAGGGTGAGAAGGAGGTGATGACATCACTAAACCCCACAGGCCCTGCTTTGATTCGTGGCCAGAGTGGCTGCTCCTACCGACAAGGGAGCTCGGAGCCCTGAGGGCGCCAGGGCGGCGATGCTTATACCCACATGGGTCAGCTGCACGGCTCAACGCTCTCCTCCCTTCTGCCAGTGCCTGTGTTTCCAAACAGCTTTCAAAAGAGTTGACAGATTCTAGCAGAACTTGGAACACTTCAGAATCTGCCCACACTGTACGTTTCTTTCTGGTCCAGTCTTGCAGCGACCTTGGTTTCTGAGTTTCTCAAAGGGCGACAGTGTCATTATCCTGGGGTTATTCCAACAAAGCGCCGTAGCTGTGAAGACGGCAGGGAGGGGCAGGTGCTACACAACAGCAAGTCTGTAACTCGGCCCGAGCAACCTCCCTGACAACCCTTCAGTTCTTCTTCTGCCCAAGTGAAACACAGCCTCTGTCTCTCCCTGGCTCTCTCTACCACTGATTCATCTGTCCTCTCCTTGACAATGTCAAAAAAATTTGACCCAATGGTATAAATTCTCCTGAGATATTGAATTTCATGTGGGTTGACTTTGTTGTTTATTCTATTGTTTTGACTTAAAGTTATAATTAATATGAGCTGTCAAATGGATTCCATCTATATTTTTGAAGGTATTTTTATTATATTTTATTTATGAGTAGAGTGATGGGTTTGGAACACTGAATACCATCAAGAAAAAAGCTCTGCCTGTACACAGTGGCGATGATACCTACTGGCTGCAGGCAGAGTGCGATGACACCATCAATGAATGTCATAAAGCCACTGATTATTTCCCAGAAGGCCTCTGTGGAGTGGACTCAAGTCATGTATCAATGGTGGGACTGACTGCACGCTTCTCTGGTCCTCCCAGCTTGAACTTGGGCTCATGACTGTCTCCTGCAGCAGTCTGTTCTGGACTGTGCTAATTTGCATTAATACCAATTTCAAGTCAGTCTCTGTGTAGTTTTCCCCTGGGATCCTTTCTCTACTGGAGTCACAAAGAACTTGTGTCATCCACCAGTTTCCACATGGAAGGTCTCCTCAAGTCTGTCGTCGTCTGTATGCCCCAGGGAGTTCTTTTTCTTTGCAAGAGAAAAACATTCCTATTTCTGTCAACTGTTTCTGAACCTGCTTTCTCTCTTGAATTGGCAACATTTAAAATAAGTTTTTATTGTATTTCTTAAAAATATTTCAAAAAAATTGTTGAATAAGCAAACGAGTGTGTGAAAGTTGGCTGTCAACTAAAACTGGGCGGACAACTTGATCTGTGTGACTAACGCCATCAGTTTCAGAAGGACTATAAACAAAAATGCATCTTACATGTGATCTCAGTTCACATTTTCCGTTTCTTCGTGTTGCTGCCTTTGAAGTGGAGTCGCACTAGCTAGCTCTGACTGCCTTGAACCATGGTCTTCCTGTCTCAGCCTTCTGAGTACTGGGTTACAAGGATGCATGACCAAGCCTAGCTAAAATGATCATTTCTAAATCCCTCCACATTGAATGTTGGCTTCTGATTTAGCTTATTTGTGTAAAACATTCAAAAGACAGAAATTGATGAACTTTTTCAAAAATGAATATAAATTTGTAGTCACATTTCAAAACCCTTCCCCCCAAATTAATATACAAATAGAACCTGTAATTTTGGCATAAATTTGCTTTCTACCGAGTGTCTTAGGATTCAGGGATTATGGGATACCTTCTATTAAAAACCCTTCCCATACTTTTGATGGTGGCCACCTTTACACATGACACCATCTTTTAAAGCACTCTCTTCTGGAAGTGGTCGTAAAGTAACCCAGACTCGAGAAACTGCCTTTATCCATTGAGGAGGGAAGGCAAGCCACACTGCAAAACAGCAAATGACCTCAGTTACACTGCTGAGAACTTATTTTCCGAATACAATTGTGCCGTTCTCTGTGCTGACATTGCTGGGTCTTTTTTCTCCTCCTCCTCCTCCTCCTCCTCCCTCCTCCTCCTCCTCCTCCTCCTCCTCCTCTTTTTTCTCCTCCTCCTCCTCCTCCTCCCTCCTCCTCCTCCTCCTCCTCCTCCTCCTCCTCCTCCTCCTCTTTTTTCTCCTCCTCCTCCTCCTCCTCCCTCCTCCTCCTCCTCCTCCTCCTCCTCCTCCTCCTCCTCCTCCTCCTCCTCCTCCTCCTCCTCCTCCTTTTCTCCTTTTCCTCCTCCTCCTCTTCCCTTTTGTCTTTTTTCGAGAAAGTCTCACTCTGTAGCTCATGTTAGCCTGGGACTTGTGATGATCCTCCTTCCTTGGCCTCCAGAGTTGGAATGACACCTCTGAACTTGGCTGTTAGCTCTGTGCCAGGCCTGACATCAGCTTAGCAGGTTTTTCTCACAGTGTGCCACAGGACGTTTGCACACAGTGCTGGGCCTCAGACCCTCCTCCTCCTCCTCTGTTCTCTCTCTTTCTTTTTTCCACTGTACCTGTTATAGACCTTGTAGAAATGTGCTGAGAGAGAAGTGAACACTCTCAGAGTGTTCCGATTTCAAATCTCCCTCCACCAGGGAACTACAGGGAAGACCTTGGAACCGGAAGCGTTGGAGGCATAATTTTGTCTCTAAGAAATCCAAGCAGAACTGAACACAGCAGAGTGTATGGCTAGTGTTTGTGAGGCCCTGGTTTATTCTCAGCACCAAGAAAGAAAAGAATGTCCTAATGGGTAGATCTTCATGGGTCAATATGAAGCCGGAAGGTTTTAGGAATATGGACGTGGGGAAGGTAAACTTTACTTTGAACACTGCTACCTCCACCAGTTTTCTAGACAACTTTTAAAGTTAAATCATCTGGGGATAGAAGAGAGGAGGAAAGAAGGAAGGAAGGAGAGAGAGAGGGGGAGAGAGAGAGAGAGAGAAAAAGAGAGAGAAAGAGAGAGAGAGAGGACTTTCAGTCTTAACTTTGTGTTGCAGATGTGGCTATATCCCAGGGGAATGCCTGGGACACTTGGTTCCTAAGGAAATATTTCTTATAAAATCCTCATATGTAATCAACATTTACCTAGAATATTGACCCTGTGCAGGGAGAGGTCACAAATTAGTAGGTTCAAAGAACAAATGACAGTCATCAAACAGCAAGAAAAAAAGATTTTGTCACAGCAGAGTGAGGTGGAGGGGCAGAGTTCCCGGCGTGACTGTGTGAGCTGGTACCAAGCTGTCAACGGCTCTGTAGGAGAACAGTGGAGGGGGACGTGGGCCCAGGGCCTGCAGCCCACTAGTGGTAGAAGCAGAACACACACAGATGTCCATCACTGACATGTGTCTGTCCCTCTGTGCCCCACACCTGGCAAGATTCTGATTCCTCTTTCTACAGAGACTTCATCTTAGAGGCTGTGCTGTGATTGGGAATAGGCATGATCATGATGTAGACTGCATTGTGTCTGACCACTGAGGAAACTGGAGGGTTCAGTATCCCCAAACAGCCACTGGAGGGCCCCCAAGGTAAGCTTTACCAGGTGTTACTTAAACACAACTTTCTATTTATTTGGCTTTTGGTTTCTTCTAAAGTTTGATAAGTTCCAGGCCTTTGGGAAGTTGCTGAGTGCCTGTCACTCTTAAAAATGAGAGATAGGAGTCTGGAGCAATGGCTCAGAGGTTAAGAACACCGGCTGCTCCTATGAAGGATCCAGGTTTGGTTCCCAGCACCACATAGAGGCTGATGACCATCTGTAACTCCAGTTTCAGGTGATCCACCTCCCTCTTCTGGCCTCCGTGGGCATTACAGGCACTCCTATGTACATGGAGGCAAAACACTCATACACATAAAATAAAAATAAATTTTAAAGAAATGAATGTTGAATAATCCTTGGCTGTAACAGATTGAGTCAACATGGGGCATAGGTCACATGAGGATCTTGCCACACAGCTCTGAATGTACCCTGCAGCCAGGCTGCCTACACCATGCTTTTTGGGCATGTCCTGAGCCCACACAGCTCCATCAAGCCAACTTCGCTCTGACCTACAGCGCGGTTGACTTCCAGCCTCTGCCTGCACTCCACCTTGGGCTGTGTTCCTGGTCTAAGCAAGGACCAAGTTGACTCCCAGCCCAGGTCTTGACACAAGCCCGCATGGTCCGAGCCAGTCTTCCTTGTTGCACTGTTCTGAGCAGGGAGCTGTGTGTTTAGAAATGTAGTGGGTGAATGTTTGTGTATGTGTTTATGTGAATGTGTGAGAATGGGTGTAGGTGTGTTTCTATGTGCATTTGTGTGCATGTATGTATGGGCATGTCTGTATGTATGTGAGTGTATGTGTGCATGTTTATGTGTATTCTTTTAAATTTTTATTTTTATTTTACATGTATGAGTGTTTTACCTGCATGTGTGTAGGTGCATTTATACATGCAATGCTTGAGGAGGTCAGAAGAGGGTGATGGATTCCCTTGAACTGGAGTTACGGATCCTTGCTTGCTGCCAGGTGGGTGCTGGGAACTGAACTTGAATCCTCTGCAAGAGCAGCCAGTGCCCTTAACTGCTGAGGCTTCTTTCAGCCCCTGTGTGTTTTGATGTGCATTTGTGTGTATATGTGTTTTCTGTACATGCATGTGTATGTGAGTATATGTGTATGTTTGTGTGAATGTATGTAAATGTGTGTGAGTATATGTGTATGTTTGTGTGAATGTATGTAAATGTGTGTGAGTGTATGCATATGTGTGTGAATGTATATGTATGCATACTTGCATTTACTTGTAAGCTGGTACATGTGGGTGCATACATGTGGAGATCAGAGAACAACCTTGTCACTCCTCAGGAGCCATTCCCTTGCTTTTGGGGACCTGGGACTCATTGATTAGGTGAGGCTGGCCGGCCAGCAAACCCCAGAGCTTATCTCTGCCTCCCTAGTGCAGGGGCAAAGCTCACTCACATGAGGCCATGCCTGGATTCTGACATGGATTTTGGAGATGCAACTCAGGTCTTTGTGCTTGCATGGCTATCCCTTTTCTGATGGATCCACCTCCCAGTCCTCCTGGAACTTCTGAATACTGTTGAAATATAGGAAGGTGATTAAGAATTAGAATGGAATTTAAATAGGGTTTTCTCAGTCTATATTTAAACAATCATGCCACCATTAAAAAGTAATGCCTTCCGGTCCTGTCATCTTCAGTAATGTCTTGATTTTGAATAGAAGAAATCAGGAGAAAATTTTGTCATGTGACAGAACAGGTGGCTAAAGAAGCTGCCAGAGAGCTGCTTGCTTTTGTCTATTCCCAGCACCAGAGGTGAGGATCAAGGTGTAAGGTTTAGGCATCAAGAACAGGGCTCCAGCACCAGCCAGGCCTTCAAGTTGACCAGGTAAGTGCATTCCCGCAGGCGCTTCGGTACTGCTGAAGGTTGACAGAACTGTCTGCCTTAGAGATAAGGGCAGGGCGTAGGAGAGAGTGCAGAACATAGCTCAGCACTGCTGGCTTTTGGCTTCTGCATATGTTGGGTTGAGTGACCAGGTCCCACCATTCCTGCCCAACAGTCCTTCCGTGTTTCCCAGCCACCAGCATCCTCAGCTGCTCCTGTCCTTTGTATAAATGGATAGATTCATGCAGCCATCACAGACCTGCATGCATTCCTTCTGGTTTGTTGAGACGGGGTCTCCCTATAGCCTCAGCTGATCTGTGGAACTCACTATGTAGACCAGGCTGGCCTCAGTCTCACAGAGATTCGCCTGACTCTACCTCCCAAGTACTGAGATTGAAGGTGTGCACCACCAGACCCAAATTACATAGATTTATTTTCATTTTATATGTATGAGTGTGTGTACTGCATTTGGTACAGTGCCTGCGGAGGCCAGAAGAGGGTGTCAGACCCTCTAGAACTGGAGTTACAGATGGTTGTAAGCTGCCACGTGGGTGCTGGGAATTGAACCTGGATCCTCAGCAAGAGCATCCAGTGCTCACAGTTGCTGGGCCGTCTCTTCAGCCCCTAACCACACATTCTTTAAAAAGTCTAAAGGTTACAGGTAATACCTAGCAGGCTGTAACCACTGTGTAGAGAGTGCTGTGTTATACTATTTGGAGAAGGAAAGAGGGTGATCTATGTATTTCATCATGGACACATTTCTCCCTATTTCTGTCCACAAGTTCACACAGATTTGGGTCTGACCGTTTGACCATCTGCGTTGTTACTTCTCCAGCACCAGATGCTTGTGGACTTAGGGCACATCACCGCATTGATCTTGCTGGATTAAGGATAGTAACCTTTCCAAAATACCCTGCCCCTGACTAACAGTGGTGGTATACATGCAGACCAGAGACCAATGTCCATGGCTGTCTTCCTCAACTGCCCTCCACCGTATTTTTTGAGACAGGGTCTCACTGAGCCTGAAGCTTAGCAAGCGGCCACATCATATGGCCAGCAAGCCCCAGGAGTCTCCCTGTGTCTGTCTCTCTGCTGCTGGGACTACAGGCGTGGTCCACTGGGCAGTTTCTCCACGTGGTGCGGGGGATGGACTCAGACCCTCGTGCTCAGCCTGATAGCTCTTTACCCACCGAGTCACCGCCCCAGCCGCAGGGTGATCTGGTGTTATGAACCGCAAAAAAGGAAAGCCCAAACCCACAAGCTGCGTAGACAGCTGAAAGGCCACTCCTGACTCAAGCCTACTAGTCCAGTTAGAACTGGGCAGGTATTTCCGGTCTCATTGGAGAGAAGCAAGCCTAAGTGATTATCTGTGTGACTTGATTTTAACAACAGTGATTGCTAATCCCAATCTCAGCATCTTTTAGGTCAGAGACCCCACTCTTGGAAGCCCAGGGTCTGGCATTCTATCCATGACCCTGTTCTGCTTGGGTGGCATTGGAAGGTGGCTCAGACCTGGCTGGATCCCATCTTCTGCCTGAGCCACGCCCCTGGCCAAGCAACTAGGTGGCAAGGGCTCCTAGCGTCCGGGCAGTGTCTCGGCATGACTTAATTCAAGAGGAAAGGCATAGGTAATGCCTGACCAGATTAGCCTCAGCCTGGGTTCAATTTGAGCTAATCGACCTGTACTTTTCCTCAATAAGTGCAGTCAGCAGGTCTGAACAGAGTCCTCCTGTGCCCACTCCTGCAGCTCAGCTTGGACCCTTACTCTGAGACACTGTGTCATTCCCAAGAGGGCTTTGGTGGTGCCTCCTTGCCAAGCGGAACTGACTAAATGGCAAACATCTGCCTTCAGTAAAGCACACAGCCTCGTCTCAGATGAAGATGAGGCTTGGGGCACGGGCTCCCTATCTCAGAATGAGAGAAATGGAAACCAGAGAATGTACACTTCCTAACCATATGTAAGGGCAACATTTTAAACAAGGACATCTAGAGAGGCCACGAGAGCTACCTCTATGCAAGGTGTACGCACAGGCAGGAAGATCAGAGAATGTTCTTTGCTGGTTCACAGCACTGCTTTATCAGAGTGTGGTCGCACAGCCTCCCGGGTAGAGAGGCCAGGAGGAACAGGAGACTGGACGTACTGAAGACTCTCAGCATAGTTTACAAGGGCCAGGGCCTGAGACAGGGAGGCAGCAAATATTTGGAGCATTCGCCCTGGTAGAAGCAGATAAAATAAAGACGAACTCACCTCAGGATTTAAAGCGGGGCAGAGCTGCTGTTGGATTAGTGACAACAAGGCCTCAGGCCCGAGGAACCCGGCTTGCAAACCCGAACGCGCCCTTCTGCTTCCGTTAGAGGGCGTTCTCGCCTCGCAGACGGCTGGATGTGCTTCTCTGTACAGAGCGTTTCTTCTTCCCAGGCAGGTCTGCGTCCTAGGTGGTCTGAACTGGCAGACTCCATGCCAAGCGGGGCAGGCGAAGCCGAGAGGGGGACAGTGTGGCGTTTCCTTCTTCCTGCTTCCTCGTCAGAAGTACAGACCCAAGGTTAACAGAAAGCAGCTCTTGCCAAAACTGCGTTCCTAAGGTTTTTTTCCCCTCCATTTCACAGACCTTGTACACAGTACTTCCATGGCCTGCCAGGCTCTTCCCAGGGGAGACTGAAAGGGGAGACAGTGATTTTTCAGAGAGATTGTGCAAATGCAACCCAGCAAACAGGAAGGGGCCTTGAGTCCTAGACCTGGGCCTTTCCTCTCCACGGCAGCCCCGGGCCCCTGCACGCAGGGAAGAAGCCGAAAGCAAGCCGAGCACCTTCTCCGTTGCCAGCGCAGCCCTGGCCCAGCCCTTTGCAGTCCAGGTATCCACGTGTATGCTTGCGTGATGTGGTTCTGTGGACTCTCTCTCTCTCTCTCTCTCTCTCTTTCCTAAATGGGTGCTCAGAGCGCTGTCATTGGCTCTATAGTTGTTTGTAGAACATTTAGTTTCAGGGTGTGGGGCATGAATTGTATTAGTTGAACAATGACTTGTTGCTTCTTGGGGTCCTGAGTGAATGCTCCAGTCACTCCTGCTCTCAGTGGAAAGGTCTGGCTGCTGATGTGAAGCACCCCGGGCAGACCACACATGTGGAACTGAGTGCACAGGTGTGTGAGGAGGAAGGGGACTCAGTATCAGGAAGCTGGCCCCCATCACAGGAGGGATCCAAGTACCGTTTCCAAAGACAGAGGAGAGTCCTTTACTACGAGGGCAGCTTAGCCTTTAATGCTGTAGGGGAGTGCAGTGTGGATCCAGGAGCTTGGGATCCCAGGGGTGCACTCAGCCACCTCAGTTCAGCATCTTATATCTGACTCCAGTAACAGAAAGAAAGAATTGGACAAGACTGAGGACACATTGTGAGTGTGCACACCACAAACGCATGTGGAGGAGTCAGCAGTCAACCTTGCAGCCTTGGGTATTGTTCCTAAGTGCCATTTTTTTAATATTTTATTTATTTATTTTTATGGGTTTGAGTGTACTGCCTGCATATATGTAAGTGTACCAGTGTTGTGCAATGCCCTTAGAGGTCAGAAGAGGGCGTTGGGTTCCCCTAGAACTGGAGTTATGCACAGTCGTTGGCCACCATGTGGGTACTGGGAATCAAACGCAGATCCTCGGCAAGAGCAGCCAGTGCACTTAACCGCTGAGCCGGCTCTCCAGCCTCTCACCTTGTTTAGAAATAGGTTCTCTCATTACCCTGGAGCTCACCAGTTAGGCTGGCTGGTGAGGCCCAGGGATCTGCCTGTTTGTGCTGGGATTACACGTGCTCTCCATGTGGATTCTGGGGTTTGAACTCAAGTCTTTGTGCTTGCATAACAAGCACTTTCCCAATGAGCCATCTCCCAGCGCAACAGGAAGGGCTATCTAGGCAGTGAGTGTGGGGAAGCAGCCTGTTAGAAGAGCCCACAGACACGGACACAGGGTTCTACTTCCCCTTAGCCCTGAGAGAACAGGAGGGTAGGTGACCCCAGATGCAAAAAAATCAGTACAGTACACTGCAGAGAGTACTGAATTCTGGGTGGCTACAGAAGATCATGTCAAGACAGTGTTTGGAAGGAAGCTTTTCTGAGATTCTTAAAGTACAAAGCTGACAGAGGACCAACATGCCCAGGGAACTCAGATGACTCAATGTATCTCTAATGGGCTTAAGTTGGAGACCCTGGGCAGGAAAATCAAGCTCTCAGCAAGATGGCAGGCAGGCAGGGCCCAGAGTTGTACCCTTGGCAAGACCCTCACATAAAGTCACCATAATTATAGTCTTGGGAGGAAAGAGCCTTGTTCTCCGTCCCTGCGCCCCCATAAAGCTTCGGTTTTACAACTAAGACTTTTGGCCCTGGTTTTCATTTTGAGTTCTGCAGCAACAGAGTACCTTTGGCCCAAACCTCTAGCTTTCTATTTTTAAAAAGAAAGGACTTAGGAGTCCTGGGGAGCCTGTAATTTACAGAGAATCGCAGCCATCACATCCACCCTAGGCATGGACACAGCTTGGCTCTTCCCGTAAATTCCGAGGGTCTTATATAGCACCTGGGCCTTGTGTTACGTGCACTGTGGTTGCCGTGGTTTCTTGGCTGCCTATGTTTTATATCTCACCTAATGTACAAGTGGGCCTGACACTCCCTCCTGTTTACAGGCCCTGGGCTTCCAAACAAGGCATGACCTGCCAAGTTAGAACCCCTGGAAACCTGTGGATTTGGAGCCCTAGGTAAGATGCCAAATACATTTTTTTTTCTTTGAGGTTCAAGTTCTTTTTAACTTCTGGCGCACCCGGGACTTCCTGTTTCTAAGAAAAAAAAGCTTTTAAAAATTTCCATTAAAAGAACTCCTGAAGAGCCCTGGACGCCCAGTGGTTCTCACAAAACAATATTTTGATGGGTTAAGTGTAGATGTATCAGAGACATATGGTCTGGATTTCCCTCCAAACATGCGGGGTTGAGTGCAGGATGGAGGGCAGCCCACACACCTCCCAGCACTTTTCAGAGGCCTCAGGTTCTGAAACATGTCTGGCCCACCTGGGATGGCTGCAGTCTGTGTACAGCTAGACACCTGCTTCCTAACATGTGGCATTTGCTTGGTCAGGGAAGCACATAACCAGGTGCTGCCGTTTGACCCAGAACCAAACAGTGCTTTGTCATCTCCTAAGAGCCTGTGGCCTGTGCTTTTAGGAGCCTAATAATGGAAATAGGCTTCTGTTTTGTTTGAGACAGGGCCTCATGTATAACCCAGGTAAGCCTTGAACTCACTGGTATAGCTAAGGATGGCCTTGATCTTCTTGCCTCCACCTCCCAGGTATGGGGCTATAGGTGTGCACCAGCATGCTGCGTTTATCCTGCACTGGATCACTCACTCTGGAGAGTGTGAGGGCAAACACTACATCCACTGGGAGGCTTCAGCCTGAGTCGCACTTCTTATGAACAGAGCTGCAGTGGAACAGGTAGGGAGGGAGCAAGCTGCTGAAACCTAGCTCTAGCTTTAACTGGATCAGTAGCTGGGGGCCAGGGGGTCTCCCACAGGGCTCTGGTACCCCAACCACATTCCTGCCTTTGTCTCACATGCTCTTTGCAAGAAGTCTTAAGATCAATCAACCAATCATCAAACAAAAAGAAACCTTCTCAGAATGCAGAGTTCCAGCTCAGGCCATTTAAGGCAAAAGCTTGGACATCTTTCATAGAATTCTACAGTTCGAAGGGTTGGGGAGGCTAGAAACCCTTTTTGGGAGCCAGAGACTTGCCTCCTTCCCCTTCAGGCAAGCAGATTTCCAATTGCTTTGGGAAGGGATCTTGGAGCTCAGAGCACTACAGCAGCCTGGTAATTCAGCTTCTCCAGTGAATTCAGAATTTCCAGAGGGAGTAAAGACACTTTCCCAGCCTGGAAGCTTTCTTGGAATATGATGTAGGTGTCCTCAGAGATTCCTTTTTCTCAGCTGTATACTATACTACTGGTTACAAATGATGAGCCAGCTTCCTTCAGATAAACAGAGCGATAAAAGGTAAAAGGTTTCTGGTCTCTAAGATGTGGATGTGCTTAGTTTCAGCCGTTAGTCACGGAGGCCTCCTTCGCCTCTTTTTTAGCTTTCTGGGGCATTTCCCCCAGTGCTACTGTTTATTGACGGGCTGTAAGAAATGCCTGAAAGAGGAAACCATAGGTGGTCAGATCCTTCACAGTCAACAGAACTTTGAAGAAGCTTGAAAGCAGAGGTGGGATTGAGCTGAAAGGACATTTGGATGGGCATCAAAGAGATAGGAGGTACGCTTGGCTTTTCCCTGTGATTAAGCCAGTTTTACCATCAGTCCCCCAGTCTCCCCACATCCCAGAAGGGATGCCTTTATAGATTACCAAATACCTTCTGGGAGGTAATGCAGAATGCTTCAAACTCCTTGAGGGCAAGGATGCCAGATTAAAAAAAAATAATAAAGTACTCCAAAGAATCACAGTGAACCCGCATAGCCCCCCAGGTGCTGGGAGAATTGCCCCATTCTTTCTTCCTGGTCCCCACATCTAATAATAGTAATTATTTACCTGGTGCCTGTTCTATGCCAGCTATTTCTAGGCGGTTAATGCATCTTATCACTCGGTCTGCACCACACCATTAATAAGTAGGTTCTTTTATTACCTTGTCGGGGAAACCAAGGCACAGATAAGTAGGTTGCTCAACTGCCAACTTACTTTGGCAGTGCCAGGCTTTGAACTCCAGACCCTACAGAGCATGAGTATTTTATCTGTTGACTGGACAACCCAATCCAGTCTCTGATCTTGATAACACCCTACCTTTCCCTTCCTCTCCTGCACTTTACAGGCAAATAATTACGTTGAAATAAAGTAAATCAAATACACACAAAAAAACATTTCCTTGTAATTTGCTATGTCGACGTTGGCTGCCAGCAGAAGTGTCTTCACACAAACAGGCTTCATGTGGAGAAGCTACTGTGCGGTTGAGATATGGACACCTAAAATGTTCACCAGGGAGACCGGTTCACCTCCTTTCATTAGAGCAGATCTAGGCGGTCTCCAGACAAAGAAGGGAAGTTCATAGATTTTTACTGAAATCTGTAGAGAAATCACTGCTGAGGAAATCAGAACTTAGAAGGAAGGAAGAGAACCGGAAGGCCGGGCTTCAGCAGGAGGTCCTGTTGCCTGCTGCCCAGGTGAAGGAAGAAAAGGCTTTCTTTCTGGCAGGGTGATTCCAGAAAGCTTCCTGTTCCAGTCTCGTGTGTAGAGCCCACTGTGGCCCTGTGAGCTGCCTGGTCTCTGAGGACGGAGCCCAGCCCAGCTCCAGGCCCACACCCAGTCTCTCCCTCTTCTTTTTGGACACCCAGCCAGTGGTCAGCCTCCACCCTAGGCCAGCCGCCATGGAAGAGACGCACCATGAGGCTCTGACTTCCCTCATAATGCCTCATAATACAGAAGCAGCTGGGACAGTGAGGGTTCTGGGGGGCTGTGAGCACACCCCCAAATGCTTCTCACACAGGTCTGTCTTGCACAAAGACAGTGGCAGGACAAAGTGTGCCTCAGCTTCCAGGTCATGCCCCAGCTGTATGGCCCGGGAAGGCTGTTTTGACTTTACAGAAAGACTTGTGGTAAGTTTGTTTCTATGGAGATAGAGCCATTAGGTTAAACAGCAATTGAGAGCTATTTAGTGAAAAAGATACCAAGTGGCCATTTTTTTTTTCATTTTACACAAAAGTGTACTTTATCATTTCAGTTAGCAACTAGAGAGCAATGCTTTTGGCGGGCTGTAAGAAATACCCTGAAAGGTGAAACTAGGTGGTTGGATCTTTCGCAGTCAACAGGACTTTGAACTAGCTCGAACGCAGAAGTGGGCTTTAGCTGAAAGGACATTTGGATGATATTCATGTGTATTCAGAACAGCTCTGGCTGGGCTGGGTACCACAATGTGAGACCTGGCTATGCTGCCAGAGATCTCCCTGAGTGTTCTTTTCGATTGTGTGTAAGCATGTGGCTCTGCTGAAGCAGTTACCTGAGTCTTTGATAGTCTTTCAGATGGCCTCAGAGCCCGGACTCCAGAAATAACCTTCCTCCACCAGGCCCCATCTCCCCAAAGTTCCACAGCCTCCCATGTAGCATGCGTTTAAACACCTTACATCACCCAAAGCGAAGCTTGACCTCCATAACAGGTCAGGACCATTCTTGGGGCCCTCTGTACAGAGCCCACTGTGTTTCTGTGAGCTGTCCAGTCTCTGAGGATGGAGCACAGCCCATCCCTGGCCCACACCCAGTCTGCCCCACTCTTTCTGGTCACAGAGCCGGTGGGTGGTCAGCCTCTGCCCCAGGTCAGCAGTCATGCAGGAGGAGTAACTGTGCTGCTGACTCACCTTACAAATGACCCCGAACCTCCACCCAGTAGATCCTGAGTAACTCAACTCTGGGGTTCAAGGGAGGGTGAGGCTAACCTAGATCACAGTACCCTCAACATGAACAGACTGCTGGGGAGCTTCAGAGTGAGGCCCCCAACCCAGTCACGTTCGGCCCGTGTGGGCCCTACTGGCTGTGAAATTCCGGTGGCTCTCATCTCGCCCCGTGAGTCACAGACCCTGCTTCAGCCTCCTCCTCGTTAAAGCAGTGGCGTGACTGGCTGGCTCCAGGAAGTACTCAAAGCGTCCGTGAAGTGAGGAGGCCAGCTCTTGTATGAAGACCTGGACCGAGTCGACCAGTGCTTCATACGCGGAGGACGGCACCCTCAGCATCACCTCACCCTGGCTTAGCTCCACTCCCGGCCTGTGACCATGCTCCTGCTCCCAGTTCTTCTGAGGACAGCTGTGAGGAGAGTTCTCAAAGGACTCACTTGGGCTTCAGGTGTAGACTCAGCCCATAGATCCAGAAGGCTCAAGAGTTTGCAGAGCTACCAAGTCTCCAGGTGAGATCCAGACATAACCTTTTGGATGGTACATAGGACACAGCCAATGTATGTGTGTGTGTGTGTGTGTGTGTGTGTGTACATGAGTGTGTGTACATGGATAGTGAGTGTGTGGATGGGTAGGGATAATACTTGCTTGACATATGACTACTTCTTAAATACAATGCTGCATCACTTAACACCAGGATAACATTCTGCGAAATGCCTTATCAGGTGACTTTGTTTTTATGTACAACATACAGTGCTCACATAAGAAGGCTATGATGTCACTAGGCGATAAGTCTTGTGGAACCACTCGGTAAAGCTATGATGTCAGTGTCCATAGGGAATACAGTCTTAAGGTACCGCTCTCATAAGGCTATGATGTCATAGAGAATACAGTCTTAAGGAACCACTCCCATAAGCTATGACGTCACTAGGTGATACAGCCTGAAGGGTCACTTTTCCATGTAGCCCAGTTATCGATTGTGCTGTTACACAATGCACAGCTTCACTCAGCTCTAATAGATGACATTAGAAAAGTAAAACCCAAACCTTACTTTCTTAGTCCTAATCCCCAGACCTTGGCTGGGTTAAAGCAGTCAGTCAACACCGGGAAGAGATTTCCACACTTGGAACTTTGCTTTACGAGCTCTAAGAGGTCCTGACATCTCCACGTCCTTCCACCAGGGAGCTAGGGAGGAAACCGCTCATCACCAGACTGCAGACACTTGCAGTGTGGACTCAGAGGCTTTCCTGGGGTGGCTTTTCTAACCCTCCTTGGCCTTCCCAGACTTATGCCTGGGTAAATGGGGTGCTTGGAGGAGCAGACCTTTGTCCTCAGAACCTGTCATGTTCCAACTTTGTCCCTGTTGAGGACATTGCCCGAGTTCTGATCACAGAAATTTTACTGAGAAAGTGATATGAGCCTTTAAAGCATGTCTATTTATTTACTGTGTGGTGTATGCATGCGTATGCACGTGTGAATGCAAGGGTGCTCGCCCTGTGTGGGCTGCAGGTTGGTTATCAGATGTCTTCTATTGCTTCCTATCTTATTTTTAAAAAGATTTACCTATCTTTATTTTATGTGCATGAGTATACTGCCTGCGTATGTGTGAGTGCACCCAGGCATGCAGTGCCCGAAGAGGCCTGAAGAGGGCATCAGTCCTCTGGAACTGGAGTTATGGAGACAGCGAATTGTCCAAGCAAAAGGGAGGTTGGACGAGGAGCTCCTTATGGGAGGATAGGAAGGAAAATGAAAAATAGAGTTTGGTAAAGGAAATATAAGACTGACATGCTGGTGATGGGGAGGAAGGGGTTGTGAAGAGAAAAAGAGGACAGCAGCTGCTTTCTGGATGCTTCTGCATGGACTCAACTTATTATGGGTCTCTCCTGTGCAGAGCTTACTACATAAACAATGCTGGCAAAATCACTCAGGCAGCCAGAGCATCACGGGAAGCTGGGTTCTCTTACACACTCTCTTCTTGGGTCAGGCTCAATGCATGTTGGCACAGAGGAAAAAAGAAAAGTCATTTTTCCACAGCTTTGCTTAAAATAAACAGTTACTTTGGGCTCATTTAATATGAGAAATAGAATCTATCTTAGAGGCAATATGCTTTTATACTTGTATTTTATAGATGAGGGAGATTCCTTGTCCCTGGTCACGTACCTAGTGAGTGATTCAATTAGAACTTGGTATTGTACGATTTTCAGACTCTCAACACAGTGTTCATTTTTATGCTTTGGGAACCCAAGCCAGCTTTCTTTGGATTATATTTCCATGAAGAATAACATGAATTGAAATCTTTCACACAAGAAGTGAGTTGAAGAAAGAGGCTCCATGTGATGGACACATCAACATTTTAATTTCACTCTTCAAATAGTGATTTTTTTTTAGGGGACTCTTAGGGACCTCTGGCATCTTTCAGCACTCCAGCTGGCTGCCTGTTCTGACTCAGAGATTAATTAGGAAATAATGGAGAAAGAACCGCAGTATGGTTTTGGCTCCGCTCCTAGTCGCTCAAGCTCTCTGTGTTGTCTGACATTCCCATCAGCCACTTGTGCCTTCAGAAAGGATTTGAGCTCTCCTGTTTTGCATGGGTTTGGATTTTCATTCTTAGCCAGTTACCTGTGAAAGCATTTGTGGGAATAACTTCTGATCAGGACAGTATCTACCACGGGAAACCTTAGCAATTCCAGGCTCAACGTCCTCTGTGCAGAGCAGCGAGGGCTCTTGGGACCCAGCTAGCACTCCAACTTTGAGATTACATTGCTATTTGGAAACAGATTCCAGCAGCAGACACTCCTCAGAGCATGGAAATCCAGAGCTGAAAACGAAAGGGCAGCTTGGCAATCAGTGTCCTGGACTTGAACCCACTCTGGCGTGGGGGATATGACTTCATAGCCCTGTTCTGTGCAGCATTGTTCTTGGGGAGAGATGATTTAATAGACTAATACACTTTTGTGTCTGTCTGGTCTTCTGTTCCCTGTGTTTGTTATATTTTACTTAGTTGCCCTGGGAAGAACAAATAGATTGTGTAAGTCCAGAAACACCCAGAGGTCAACATCTGCAAAGGGCAGTTTGAAGGGATGTGGTCAAGAAAGAGAAAGAGATGGTGAGGCAGAGGAAACCTGAGCTCACAAATGCTTTCCTAGATGCTTCCAGAGCAAAAGTTGAGGAAAAATACCAGGATGTAAAACATTCCGGTGCAGTGGGAGGAAGAGATCCGGCAGACAGGAGGCCTCCTGTGAACTCCTACCTGGCCTCTAATGACCAGCTTTCCACATACATAATGGGCTCAACCACAATTATCTCGCTTCTTTGAAGAATCACAAGAGAGAATGTGTGTGTGTGCATTAAAATATAAAGTGATATGTGGACTAGGGATATTAGTATTTAACAAAATGATTGTTGTACTTAACTGAATAGAAATGTTGTGTGTACACAGATCCACCAAAATGTTATGTTTTTTTCAAGTGATTTGGGGAGAAAAGACTAGAAACTGACAAAAGAAGACAGTGTTCATTTGAGAAGGAGTTTCCCACTTCCCTTTGAAACTTAATATTTGTGATGCTTCACATTAAATTAGAAGTTCTCGTAGGGTAGTGTCCAACATGGAGCTGTTTGCATTCGATGCTTTAAATTGTAATAATCACTACAATACTGCGTTATTTTCCACAGCATGTCACTTTGATTGGTTATTGTTTAAAAATGCACTTTGGGAACAGTTGAGGATTTGACAGTCTCCCAGAAATCTCAGAGGCAATCAGACTCCCTTGCTCGGGTGGCCTAGAGAGCCTCTTGCTGCCTTGTAGCTCTGTGTCTGTCAGAATAGACAGGCTATTTGTGCTGACAATTACCGAGGATCACTGTAGGAAAATAGGTCTGGAGATTCCGTCTTCCCTGCGCCCTCTGTTTACCCACCCTTAACCCTTATTTTCTGTCTGACATCCTCATAGCTCAGCCCTTTATACGTGGAGGAAGAAGAAGAAAGGGTAAAAACGCTGATGAAGGCACACTGGGTATCGAGGTGGTGTACACTAAAGCTTTCCCATAGTGATAATGTTTGTTCAGCATGGTGACTCGGTGATCCCCACGTTAAAGATGCAGACAGAGACTTGGGGTCTGTTTGGCAGATGATTCAAGGGCACATAATAAGCTTATGTCAGGCTGAGACACCAGTTCAGGACTCCTGGCTCCATATTCTATGCTCTTCAACAAGGTGCTGTCTCTTCCAGTCAAACAGCCACAGAGTGACATCCTGGCTGGCCTGTGCTGGGGAGAATGGGGCCTGGGCTTTGCCAAGTGGATCTGAGACTGCTGTGACTCCATTTCCTTTCCCATTCAAAGGCTGCCCAGGTGATGCTGCAGTTATTATCATGACATTTTGGAAGATGCTTCTTTTAAAGCAATATATGTGCCTGATTGACAGGGGAAATGTAAGGGTCTAATTAATACAAGTGTTAAAATATAAACTAAGGACTAACTAACACACATAGTCCGAAAAGGGGCCAGGAAGACTTAACATTCGTTACATCTTTTTAAAGACAGGAAAAAGGACTGGAGAGGTGACTCTGCTCTTTTAGAGGACCTGAGTTTGAACCTGTGCCAGGCAGTTCACTACCACCTGTAACTCTAGTCCTGGGGGATCTGATGCCCTCTCTGGCTTCTTCTGGTACCTTCTCTCATGTGGCATACACACACATAAGCAGACAAAATAAAAAATTAAAAATAAATAAATAATAAAAAGACAGGAAAAGAAGAAGAATGAATCTCTGTAGCATATGGTAGAGTAGAGTGCTCAGGACATGAGGATCTTTCATAGACTCAGACACAAGCCTTTAATAATGTATTAAGTGCAGACTTGAATTTTCCACTTAGAGTGGTGGAGATGTTTTAGAGAAAATTAGCAAAAGACAAAAGAAGTCACAGGAAGAACCGGGAGTTGATGCGCTGCTTGAAGTCGTGCTAGGAAATAATCAGGCAGCAATGGCCACGTGCTTTGTGCCAGTGGTTTTGTTGGCGTCTGCCTTTTAGAGGGCAGTGGAATCCATTTGTGTTTCAGATTGACCTCGTTTTCAGCAAGGAATTTTCTTTTCTGAAAAAAATTACATGTAAATCAAGAGTGTTTGCCAAAATCAAACTGCCGGTTGAAGAGCAGGAGGAATTCCATGAAGGGATTCAATCTGAAAGAAACTGAAGCCCTGAGTCCGCCTCCTACGACACTGTGACCTGACCACAGGCCCCTCGATCTCAGCTGCCCTTCCTCCAAAGGCCAGACTGAGGCAGGCTGAGCTGTGACTGCCATTATACATCCTTCTGAAGCAACAGAAATGGAACAAAACCAGAAGATGGAAACACCCTTCAGACTCAGGCTAACCCACCTGATATTTCACTTGAGTCCCTGGGATGGCAAGAAACTTTAAGTCATAAATATCTAGAAAAAAAACTTGCTACTTAAAAAAACAATCTTATGGTGGGTGTCTCAGAAAAACAGACTTTTATGAAATGAATAATTGTCTGTTCTGATCTGTTTGTCCTGAAAGTGTCTATTCAGGGCTTTGATTGCCTCCAGCTACTTGACTATTTGCACACTGTGACCCAATGTGTGGAAAATGTCCTCTTGTACCTGGTCATCCTGACTCTGGTCCTTCTGACCCTGGTCCTCCTGACCCTGGTCCTTCCTTCTGACCCTGGTCCTTCTGACTCTGGTCTTCAGCACCTACAACTAACTTCATCAACCAAGTAATCTGGCTATTTTTATCGAAAGGTTATATAATCTAGGGGGTGAGTAGCATGACTTAATTCCCTTGACAGAAAATACAGGCTGAAGGAACTGGTATCTTACATTTTCCACATTTAGAGAGTTTAGGAATTTGGGGCTGGAGAGATGGCTTAGCAGTTATGAGCACTGGCTGCCCTTGCCGAAGACCTGAGTTCGGTTCTCAGCACCTACGCAGCCGTTAACCTACACAGCAGCTAACAACTGTGCATATCTCCAGTTCCAGGGAATCTGATGCCCTCTTTTGACCTCCAAGGGCATTGCATGACACTGGTGTACACAGATACAGGCAGACAGAACACAGAAATAAAAATAATAAGCAAAGTATTTTAAAAAGAAAATTCAGGACTTTAAGGAACCAAAATTAGCCCTTTTGTTGTCACAGCCTTGTGTTGGCCTCCCTGGAGCTATACTGTGAGACAAGAGGACTAGCCTATTTCCTTTTCCTTTTCTTACAGGTTGGCCTCAGTGAAGGGCTGGAGGCTGTGCCTGGCTCCCATAACTCCCACACGGGTAGCTCTGTGGCTGGGCACTCATCTCCTCTAGCTCGACCCCCAGCTTGTCAAAGGAGCAAACTTCTCTGACTTCCAAAGTAAAACAGACAACTCATGCCTCAAGCCTTGGTCTCTGGTCTGCTTCTTTGAATTTCTTTGATCTGAACTCTTTGGCAAAGTCTCAGAGATAATCGCATCTCATTATTCTTCAGGCATTCAGTTGCACCTAGAGGCTAATTTAAGCCAGTCACTAACCACAACTAAGAGGTGAGGGTTAGGGTGCACTCATGGGGTGTGACTCAGGATCACGAGGATGGCTTCTCTTCCTGAGAGGGAAACCCGCAAAGAGCCCATGAACTAAATTTTACCTTCTCCCAACTCAGCCCTCTTGGGTCAACTGTAGGATGATTGACTGAGGGTGAGGGATGGCTCGATTCCACAAGCTCCAATGAATTAAGGTATGTATGTGAGAGAATAGAGATGGTCAGAGATTTCTAAACCCCGAGGAAGGCAGGCAGGGGTGGAGGTTATAATGAGAAGAAAGAATGCATGAGAAGAGATAGATGTAAACTTTCTTTGCTATCTGTGTAATATTCTAATTATTTATGTCAAAAATAAATGTATTCCAAACTTGCTCTCTGTCAAATTATCTTCCTCTACCACATCATCATGTACTCCTATAATATGACAAATTAAGGATTTTTCAGTGAATCACATTATTTTTAAGGTTAAATTGAAATGTGGAAATTGACTTACACAGTGCCTAAAGCATAATGTACTCAGGGAATGTTAGTTCTTTCTGCAAGCTTAAAATGTAAAGTAAGAACACACAGGCAGGGCCTGGAGAGATGCTCAGTGGTTAAAGCACTGGCTGCTCTTGCAGAGGACTTGGATTTAGTTCCCAGCACCCACATGGCAGCTAACAACCATCTGTAACTCCAGTGGCAGGGGATCTGATGCCCTCTTCTGGCCTTTGTAGGCATTGCATGCATGAGTGCACTTCCACACATACCTGCAAACCACTCATAAAAATAAAATAAAAAAATAAATCTTAACACACAGTTAAGTGCAGACGGCGGTTCAGACACTCCGCTTCTGAGTGTCTTCTCTGCTACGTTAGGGATGTTGTCTACACTGTAAGACTTAACTCACTGAATATGTGAATTCCTCTTTGCTGGGTAAATGGAATTATTCTCCTTTTAACAGACGAATCGAGACATGGAGAAGAAATGTAAGTTCCCTAAAACTCCACTGTGAGTACCAGTCAAAGTCAAGGGTTAGGGCCACAAGCTGTGACTCCAAAGTACCATTAAACAGTTCTCCCTTCTAAGCCTCTACCGAACATACTGAACTCCTTCTAAGGGAGGCTGGGAGGTGGTACAGTCAGCGAAGTTCTTGCCACATAAGCTGAGGACCAGAATTTCGATCCCCTGTGTCCACATGGAAACTGAAGCACTGGTGATGTGTGCCCGCAATCCCAGCACTGCGGAGCAGAGACAGGAGGATCTCCTGGGATCACTGATCAGTCAGCCTAGCAGAACTGGTGAGTTCCAGGCTTAGGGAGAGACCCTGTCTCAATAATTAGAGTGAAGATACAAATGAGGAAGACCTCGGACAGGCACCTCTGGCCGCCACATGCACATATGCATGCACGTGAACCTGTACATGTATGCACACACACACAGTATGTGTACACCCACACTGAATTTCTGCTAAGGAAACATCTTTAGGACAACTTTAGATTCTATTGAAATGAAAGTGTGAGTTTATTCAGTGATGTAGAAGACTCACTACCAGGCCTGAAGGCATAGTCAGGCTATAACCAGTATTCCCAGCATGTGGGATATGAGGCTAGAAGATCAGTCCAAGGTCATCCTTGGCTATGTAGTGAGTTTCAAGTCAGCCTCTGCAACATGAGACTCTGCTTCTTTGTTGTTGTTTGAATTAAGCACCAAAAGACTTTTTCTGAGTTGTTTCAAGAATACTGGATGGACTGGAGGGATGAGATATCTGGTATCTAAAAAACATAAGGTCACTTCCTCTGAGAGTAGCCGGATTACTGATACTACTCTATAGTTTTGCCTTGTTTATATGCAGAATGCAGTCATATGTAAATATGTGTATCTATGGTTACATATGTGCACACACCCACACTTACATTATATGCTGTACAGTGCACACTGTCTGACTGTTCTCTTCAACATGTCTTTATAGCATGTGTGCAACTGCAATTCTTTTCAGCAACAGATTTCTGAGAAATAAACATACCAGAACCAGAGATTGGACAATTTTCTGCAGGTGTTGCACTGTGGTCGGTTACAGTGGGATCCCCCTGCCCAGTGCACTGTGGTCTGTTACAGTGGGACCCACTCTGCCCAGTTCACTGTGAGGGTGTTTCAGTGGGACCCACTGTACCCAGTGCACTGTGTTCTGTTAGAGTGGGACCCACACTGCCTAGTTCACTGTGAGGGTGTTTCAGTGGGTGCGGCGAATGCCTCCGGCCAGCAGAGGAAGAAAGCACGCGATCACGAGGAGTCTTCCAGTATCACACTTTATTGGAGAGCTCTTGGTTAACAGATGGGCGATGATGGCGAGAGGTGGGGAGCAAGGCACCTACGGCTGCTTATAAAGCCTGGAAGGAGACGGGGCACCTATTGATTGGCTGCAAGTAGCTAACCGCAGGTGGACGCCACGGGATAGGCTCAGGACAGGTCATGTGGCGCGCATGTGCAGTAGCAAGATCCAGGTTGGCGCCAAAGCACTACCTAATTAGGAGTTGTTTACCACAACGCTGCCAGGAAGCCAGCGCCATCTCGTAATGGCGTTTATGACCGCTCCCTGCAAGTGGGACCCACTGTGCCCAGTGCACTGTGTTCTGTTAGAGTGGGACCCACTGTGTCCAGTGCACTGTGGGCTGTTACAGTGGGATCCCAGGGCGCTGTGAAATTTCCACATCAAGACCTCACCAGGCTTTCCTTAGACTTAACCCTAAAAGTCTAGTGTTTTGAAAATGAACAATAACATCTATAAAAGTTAATTTCTGGGGTTGGACCGATGACTTAGTGTGTAACAGCACATGTGGCTCATATGAGAACCCAAGTTTGGATCCCGACAGCTTGACATGCTGAGTGTGCTGGAACCCCCAGTGTTATGTAGAGAGGGTAGAGGAGAATTGCCGGGGCTTGCAGGCCACCAGCCTGTCCAGCTTCAGTGAGAGACCCTGGGTTAAAGGGATAAAGTGGAGAATGAGTGGGACAACTCACATCCTCCTCTGGCCTTCCTCATGTATGCACACAGGTGTATATATGCATGTGTACACACCACACACACCACAGACACACAACATTTAATTTCTATTTTTGTGTATTGCAGTTAGCTTCAACACAAGTGAATTTTTCTATATTTACCTGGGAACTTTAATAAAATGGGTTATTACTGCAATTTTTTCTTATAATCACATCAGTTGTGATTAGACTTCAGGGATTTTAAGAAAATCTTATTTAGGGGACTGGAGAGCTGGCTCAGCAGTTAAGAGAACTGGCTGCTCTTCCAGAGGACGTCAGTTTGGTTCCCGCATGCCACATGGTGGCTAACAACCGTCCTTAACTGCAGCTCCAGGGGAATCAGTGCCCTCTTCTGGCTTTCATGGGCATTGCATGACAGTGGTACACTTAAATACATGTAGGCAATACACTCAGACACACAAAGTAACAATAAATGTTCTTCTGTGTAACGTTACACTTTCTGGGAGTTTGTAAGTGGATCAGTGGAACTTTTATTCTTTCTGATCTTACACTTTGAAGAGTCATTGCCATTAAGTAAGATGTTCCTAAATACTTTCACAGGTGAGTTGTGCACACCTTTATCAAATTAAACAGCTTTCTTTAATTGTGAGTTGGTGAGGACTTAAATATTTCATTAATATAATTGACCTTTTACAAATGTTTTTCTACACATGTTAAGTATCATTTTCTCCAAATTCATTTTTCTGTAATGAAGTGTGCTGATTGCTTCTCTACAGCAAAACCAGCTTTTTTTCCTGGTGTGGTCTGACGGGTGGGGTCCTGTACAGCTGCCTCGGTGTTTGGGGAGTTTCTTTGTGCCGGAGTCCAGCTTTCCTTCTGTCTTTATCCAGCTTTGTTTTCAAGTCTGTGCTGGCTTCAGAAATTAAGGACAGGAAGTTTTTTTGCCTTTTCTCACTGTGGAAGTGACATAATTTCTTCCTGGGCATTGGCTGAGGTCCGTGGATAACCTCTCAGGTCTGAAGCTCCCTCCAGGGGAATAGATTTTTTTACTTAATATCTGGGTGCTTCCTGTTCCTTCGAAAGTATATTTTTAGGTGTTAAATTATTTTTCTTATTTTTATGTAAATTTCAAAGTTCCTTTTCTTTAAGCTGTTTCTAATTATAGTGACCATACAATTTATCTTCCTCATAGGGTAATTTTGAGAGCAAGAGGGTTGCCACAAATAGTTGAATTATATAATCTTTGAATGTTTATTTATTGACCTAAAATTGGTTTTGTTATTTTGTGGCACTTGTAAAATGGTTTTATTGAACGTCTACTTTCCAAAATAAAAGCCATCTTATAAAATATGGAGTATCTTGTTTTGTTTAGCACACATAATAAACTTGTTTATATTGCATATATAAACATAAAATCACCTTAAACTTTATTTTTAGTAAATAGTCACGTCATTTAATTAGCTCCTGATTCTTTTAACATCAGTGTTACTGGATCCTTGAGATTTTTCTAAGAATATTTTTTCTAATATTGTCTGGCTGTTAAATTTTTTCATATAATTGCCTACAGGGTCCTTCAAGGTTGAATTTTATCTTTTCAAGTTGGAATCACTGACACAACACTGATGTTTCTTTGTAGTTTAAAATATTTTTGCCTGAGAGTGTGCAATTTCTGGAGGTCGCTGATGCCAAATTCATAGTCAGTTTCTGGAATACATTTTATTATTTTTTTCATAATGAAATGTATAAATATTTCAGACTAAATATTTTCACAGGTTCTGTCTTTTTTTTCTTCAATTTAGAGTGCATTTCTTAGAAAAAATATTTTTACAAGGAAAACTTCATCAAACAAGTTGTTATGGTTCTTCTGAGCTTTCACTAAATTTATATGCTACAAAATTGTGGGCCCGTTCAATTTCACTACCTTCAGCTCAGAATATAAATCTACCCAATTAAAAATGGGAGCTGTATCAAAAGAGTCCCATGACAAGTTAAAACATCACAAATTTCAATTATAGTGTTTTTCAAGTGAGTCTTCTCTACGCTGGAACTTGCCTGGTTTGTTTCTTTGGTTCTTCCCTGTTTTTAAAGAAATGGCTGTATGTGTCTGTGTGACGCTTTGTTATCTGATGGCCCTTAGCGACTCCAACAGCTGAAGTTTTATGGTACTCCTTTTGTTAAATATTTTCACTAAAAGTTTCCAGTGAGTTCTTAGAAAAAAAATAAAGCCAGAGTTTAGAGGTCTTGTTTACAAAGAACTTTAACAGCATCGTAAGGCACTGAGGAGGTGTTACAGAGCCTTTCTGCAAAGATTCAGAAGCGTTATTGGTGGGAAGTACCAAGGCAGCCCGGGTGCCCTGCCATGTGGCTGCATGCTTTTATTATTTAATATCATCTTCCTTGAAACAAGCTTTATATTTAGACCAGCCACTGTGGGCATCAGCATGCAGGTTCCTCAAGACATGAAAACGGAACTATCAGATGAGCCAGCTGTGTCACCGGGGTATCGAGCCCAAAGCGCTAAGGCAGCGTACCATAGACTTTAACTGGGCATCTCTTGGCGGTCTAGGTGTCTGCCAGCAGATGAATGGGTAAAGAAAATGTGGCAAATACAAAATGGAGTTTTATTTAGTTTTAAAGAAGAATGAAATTGTGTTGTTTGTTAGAAAATGGATGGACTTGGAGAGTAAATGTCAAATGACATTGAACGAATTAAGTGATGAACATTGAATTTTCATTGCATTTTTGCAATTCTTTTAGATATGTAAAATCAAACACACCACACACACACCACACATATACACACATACACCACACACACCACATACAAATGCACATACACCACACACACACACATACGCCACACACACACAGCACACATACATACATACCGTATACACACAGCATACCATACACACACATACATACCACATACACCACACACACACACATCCCATGCACACTTTGCACACTCAGCACACACATACACACACACCATACACATGCACACCATACACATATACACACCACACGCACGTCACACACACACCACAAACACATACACACATATACACACACCACACATACACACATATCACACACACATACACACACAACACACACATTTGCACAGCACACGCACCTCACACATACACACTGACGAGACGTGGAGTCAGGAGTGGGACCAGGGGAGGGGAGGGGAAACCAGTGGGAGGGTACAGACAGGGGCGAGGACTAAAGTTAGGGGATGAATATGTTCAGAGTACAGGATATACTCGAAAGAAATCATCCTTATCCAACCCCACACTACATACAATGAGTGCCAATATAGACATAGTCCCGTGTGTAAATATGAATTATGTGTCAACGACACGTCATCAGTGACTAAGATAAAATGTAAAGATATTATCTTAGACTGGGGTCTACTCCATTTACGTGTGGTGTCATCACCTTGTACGTCATCACATGACTACAGTACACTTGGATGCCAGGGCAGCTGATGAGGACAGAAGCGGTTCTTGTTCCCATCCACGCACCAGGTGCCTGGCTGAGTATCTTCCCATCCCAGCGCTGGGCTGGCTCTCTGAGTATCTTCTCAGGTGAGTGTCTTCCATCAACTGTGGAGGGGGACAGCAGCTACCGGGTGTTTGCTTAGGCTTGGTCCGAGAAAGGCGGGTCAGTTTTAGAGTGAGAATGCTGTCCCTCCCTCTCCTCCCCATCCCTCTCATTGGCCATGTTCTGCATGTGTACTGGGTCAGAGTGCTGGGATGAGCCCCCCGCTTAGCACCACTTCAGTTTCATCAATTAGAGTTCAGCGTGGCCAATTGACTTAATCTATATTCTTGCTATTCCTTGTTCCCTCTGGATTACTTTCAAATATTTAATTTATTATTTTTATTTTATGTGTATGAGTGTATTGCCTGCATGTATGCAAGTACCCCCATGTCATGCAATGCCTGCAAAGACAGAAGAGGGCATTGGATCCCATGAACCTGGAGCTATGGGGGATTTTTGGCCTCCATGTGGATTTGAACGTGTGTCTTTGCAAGAGGAGCCAGTGCTGTTAACTGCTGAACCATCTCTCCAGCCCCATTTTTTGTTTGTTCTTTTGAGACAGGATCTCCTTGTAGCCCCAGCCGGCCTGCAGCTTGCTATGTAGACCAGGCTGACCTCAGTCTCACAGAGAGCTGCCTGTCTCTGCCTCCCAACTGTGTGCCGCCATATGCTCAGCCTCAGTCCATTAGTTGTAATCGGGAATGACCTTGCTTACCTTTATCCCAGAGTTAAGTTGGTGGTTATTTTCTTTATCATTTTATACTTCACAATGTCAGTTAAGAGGTCTGGTTGCAGGTCCACCCCAGGGCCCTTTGACATCTTCAAATGGACTTTAAGGAACATTGCCACTGAGTTTTCCAGTTGTCCTCAGTGGAGGGAAGGATCTGAATGTGTATTAGAAAATAGATCAAGGGCCTGAAATTCCCTCTCTAATCAGTTGCTTCAAAGACACTAGTGTCTAACCTTGAGTTGCCCCTGAGTCTCTGCTAGAGGTCGGATATAGGTGCTCATGAAAAGCGGACACACAACCCGACTGCAGACACTGATGGCAAAGGTGATACTGCAGGACTGCGCGACCCATTGCCTGGGGGAGGAAGGGAGAGTGCCAGCTGGGGCTGGTGGGGCAGCAGTCCCATGAGGCCAAGCGTGGGAAGCTGAAGGAGCAGGAAGGAAAGGTGGAAGAGCTGGAAACACAGAGAAAAAGTTGGGGAGAAAAGAAGAATAAGTGGAGGGTTCTCATCCAGCCCGGGTCACGGAGCATGCTCAGGGCTTGGAGAGTTCTCACCAGGGGAGTGCTTGGCTGTGTCTAAATATTAGGTCCTCCTTCCCACAAGAAAAAGGGAAAATTCTCAGCATGCCCGAGTCACTTTAAATGGGTTTTGGCCTCTGCTTATTTTTGAAGATCTGCCCTATGTGTTAATCTTTCCCTCATACACACCTATGCATACATACATGCATAATGCACATACATATATATGCTTTAATTTTTGAGACTAGGCTTCAAGGCTGGAGTTCACTATGTAGCCCATGCTGGCCTGGAAGTTGAGGCTGTCCTCCTACCTCAGTCTTTCAAGCACTGAGATTACAGACACAGGATACCATTGCAACGTTCACGTATTGTTTTGAGTATGTTGTACTTTTTCCAGCTTCTAATAGATTTATGATATTCCCCAGGAATAACTAGCACTTGATTTCACATGGTACAGAATAACCAGAATCTTTCTCCATATATATAAAAGAGGATAGGGGATGGCTCAGTCAGAAAGGAATTGCCACACAAGTATGAAGACGTCAGTTCAGTTGCTGGAATCCATGTATAAAAGCCAGGGGTGATGGTACCTCAGTTCAAGCTGACCCTGTGTTGGTCTAGCCTTGCTTCACTAGATTCTGGTACTGAAGAAGTCATTCAGTGTCTAATCCTCCTTCTGCTCCAAGCCACTTGCCTCTTCTGGAATGGGGTAAAGTTTTAACTATTGGGCTTGTCTAGAGACCTCAGAAAACCCCTCCCTAGTTTCATCAAATGAGGTTGCCACTCGTGAGGATCTCAGGGAGAAATGTCATCAGAAATTGCCGGTTCTTGGTCACACATTTAATAAGAAAGAAAAAGAGCTCTTCTCCTTGCAAACCACTCCGGCCTCTACTCTCACAGGGTTGTGTGGCCTAAGCTTGGCGACAAGATCTGGTTTTCCTCTCAGTGAAACCTGGTGGTCTTGGCAAAACCTCTCTCAGGTTCCCAAGCCCCACGCCCGAGATTGTGGGGTTTGGTGGTTACAGGGACCAGCCAGATTTTTATTCTCTGCCGAGAAGCTCAACCCTCTAAACTTGGAGATGAACCATTTGGACTCCATCTCCTGAAAGGAAGGATCTGGGGAAAATTTAGGGACTTCTGAAATTCAGATGCTGTTTGCAAGCCGTGTTTTTCAGATCAAATAAACAAGTCTAAGAAACAGCCATCCAGACCCCGACAAAAAGGATCATGTGGTGTAGATGCCTTTGTGGCCGGTGGGTGGCTAAATTAGGTTCCTGTTTTGTCTAAAGGCATTTGGGTATATATAAAAAATTATATAGCAGAAGATCTGATGTCTTGAATCTCTCCAATTACAAAAACTACCAGTCTCATAATATATCAGCTGCAAAACATAAACATAAATTAAAATGCAATTTACCAATAAAGCGTGTTGTAGAAACACTAGGACACCAAGTCAGAGCATCACATTGAGATCCCTAAGCCAGGACTCACAGCCCAGCTTCCTAGAACCTCACATCATTGTTTACCAGACAAAGAAAAACTTTCGGGCCTCTGGGATTCTCAGGGAAAACTGCTAATGAGCCTAGGTATTTTGGTGCAATGTTTAATCTTGCCAGGGCACAAAAAGATTCCACTGAGCTCCAGGGTCTTTCAAGTGTTCTTTAGAATACGTCTCGGCTTTAGGTGTTTCCTTTCCTCAGTCTGTGATGTTCTATATCAGATGGTCTGGCAAGAAGGCCAGGCTCAATATCTCAACCTTTCTTGATTTCTGACCTTCCATTTTCATCCTGTCAGCTAACGCAGAGGGGTTGTCTTCCTTTGGCATTCTTGCCCTTCATGTGAAGACACCTGGGCCAGCAGGTGCTCCCTCCTGCTGTTCTCCCCACTGCCTGAGATGTCTCTTGGCTAAGACTCTCTGCTGCCCTGTTCTTCACTTGTGACAGTCAATGCTACCAACTTGACAGGATCTGGAATCACGTAGGAGACAAACTTCTCGGCCTGCTTATCTGCATCAGATTAGCCTCTGGGTTTGTGTCAGTGAGAGATGGTCTAGCTTAGGCTGACTGAGGTAGGAAGATCCACACACAGTGGGTGGTACCATTGCATGGGCTGCAGTCCCGAACCAAATGAAAGGAGGAAGCAGGCTGGTGTCAGTAACCATCTCTCTGCTCTCTGACAGCCAGCACCATGTGAATCTGTTCATGACTTTCCTTCTACTACACATGGCACTCTCTAACTGTGAGCAAAACCAACCAATCAGCCAACCAACCAGCCAGCCAACCATCCAGTCAACCAGCCAGCCAACCAGCCAACCAACCAGCCAGCCAACCAGCCAGCCAGCCAGCCAACTAACCAGCCAACCAGCCAGCCAACCAGCCAGCTGGGCAACCAGCCAGCCAACCAGCCAACCAACCAACCAGCCAACCAGTCAATCAGCCCTCCCTTCAGCTGTTTTGTAGCAGCAATGAGACCAGTAACTAACACACTTGTCTTGGCTTTATCTGAGGACTTTAAAAAACCTCAGGCAATCAGTGACTGTGAACTTAACAACTATCAAAATAGAAGAGAACTTGATGATGTCAAACAAAGCACTTACAAGACCGACACATAGAAGATCACCAGCTGCCACACTAAAACTTGAGAGGGTGCTTTCTTTCCTTGAACCAACTTTCTTCATTCTACAATGATGGTTAGGCAAGATGATGATAGATTTTTTTCTGAGCCAATGATTTAATAATTTAATGCTCCCCTTTTAATACAATTTATATTCATTTTTAAAAACATTTTATTTATTATTTTATGTGTATGAGTATGTTGCCTGCATGTATGTAAGTGCATGGGTATCTTGCAATGCCCATGGAGGTCAGAAGAGAGGTTTGGATTCTTCCAGAACTGGAATTATGAATGGTTGTTAGTTACCATGTGGGTGCTGAGAATCGAATCCACGTCATCGGCAAGAGCAGCCTATACTCAGCCATGCTGCATTCTCCAGCCCACAATTTGCATACATTTACAACAAGCACTCTGGAGAAATTTCCTTAGGATTTTGCTTCCTCAAGACTTTAAATTCTCCATGATGAGACTCTTGACCAGCAGGAAGTTTCTTGGCTTGGTTGGGCCTTTTAAACTCCTACATGCCATTTATTAAACCCTTCATGCATGTGATAATGCCCTGTGATTTTAAAGTGGGTCAACTCATTTCAGCTTCGCTGTGACACTAAGACAAGCAGGATGTCCCTCACTGTAAGACGGGAAGGCAAGTGTGCTCTCTGTGCTCTGGCCACCTGTTACCAACTTATAGGACAAAGGGATTATTTTCCCATGCTTTCAGAGATTTGGAGGGTCAGCGGGCTTCATGGCTTTGGGGCCTGTAGCAAGACAGTGCAACATGACAGGGCGGGTCTGTGGAGTGAGGGCCCTCCCTCCACTGCAGCGAGTTAGCCAATGGACGGAGAAAGAAGCCGGGTCTCAATATCTCATCTAAGGACACACCTTCCAAAACCAGATCTCCTTCCACCAGGCCTGCTCTCCTAAGTGTCAACAACAGAACCAAGGGGAACCAAGGCGGGGTAGGGAGGGAGCCTCACTCTCCCCACATGCTGTGCTGGACACGTTCTCATCACGGGGTGTGTGTGTGTGTGTGTGTGTGTGTGTGTGTGTGTGTGTGTACCACACTTCTTGCTTGGGACCAGGTCTTCATCTGAAGACTCCACCACACTCCCGACATAAGCTGGGGTCTCCTTGATGACCACACCTCCAAGTTAACAAACCCACCACCCAGGGTCCTCCTCCCTGCACATAACTTACAGGATGGTTAGCTTGACTGTCAATTTGATTGGATGAAGGAACACCTTGGGCACCATTAGGGGCTGCCTTTGACTGTCTGCAAGGGCTTTTCCAGAGAGGTTTAACTAAGGTGGAAGGTCACCCTGAAGAGGGACAGCAGCCTCCACACTGAATAAAAGGAGGAGAAAGGGGAAAGCTAGCCGAGCACAGCTCATCTCTCTGCTTCCTGACCCCCGAGATGGAGTGAGTTTCCACCCCCAGAGCTGTGAGCCATTTCTCCCTTCCTGCCCTGCTGCACAGTCCCCACGCCAGGAGCCAACACAGACCTTCCTACCTTACATGACTTTTTGTCAAGAATTTGGTCACAACAAGGGGAATGGTAAATTAAAAAAAAAAAAAAAAGAAAGAAAGAAAAGAAAAAGAAAAATCAGGAGATTTCAAGTCCAGTTGGATCAGAAAACTGAGCAAAGGGACCGGGTAACCTGAGGGGCCTCACCCTCCACCCGAAAACAACTGCTAATCACTCGCTTGTCATGCTGAGAACATATCCAGCTTAACAAGGAAGAGGACTCCACATGTGTCCTATACAGGGGAAGCATGTTCAACATGAGCCAGCAGTGATGTGTTGTCTGACTTTCTAGAATCTCTAAACTCTGGAAAGCGGTTTCACTCACCAAGTGGAGAGCAAAATGTACATGAAGCTTTGGGCACGTGGTGGGAGGAGGAAAGAGTGGCATTTGCTCTGATTTAGCTTGATTCAATAAAGGAGCGAATTCAGATTTCCCTTGATGCAGTTAGCGACCCATCATGACAAGTTCACCAGGAGAAGAACACCAGTCCTGTCCCTGGACTTAGGCCCAGAACTTACTTTTATGGCTTGCGTTTTGTCACGGTCAAAGAGTGTGAGCCAGCACTATCATAACTGATATCATCTGGCTGTAAAATGCTGGTAGGTGAGGGGAAAGTAAATACTCTGCTTGGATGTTTGTAGCCTCAGGTAGCGGGAGCCTCTGGGAGGACCTGTCTCCTTGTTTGGCATATGAATAAGGCTGGTTCTACTGCTGCAGAGGACCTTGCCATTGACCCAGGACTATCAGCCTCTTGATTGAGGGAGACACAGGCATGACCAGGTGAAGTTCGTAGCTTCTAGGATACAGAACTCCAGGGTGTGTGGGACAACGCAGAGGCAGGAGCCTGGCCTGTGGAGTCAGATCTGTTTGGATCCTTGCCGTGTGACACAGGCAGCTGTCACTCACTAGGAAAGCTGTATACCTAAGATCTGTGGTTGTTATCTGTAAAGTGGAAAACTGTTAGGCTTGGTGGCCTGTTTTGGTAATCTCAGTGCCGGGGAGGTGCAGTTAGGGGGATCCCTGGGGATCCCTGGCCAGCCAGTCTAGCCTAATTGGGGAGGTTTAGACTTATGAGAGACCTCGGCTCATAAGGAGGTGGAGGGCTGTTCTTGCTTGCTTCTCTATTGCTGTGATAAATAATAGGACCAAAAACACCTGGGGAGGACTGGGCTTCTTTGACTTTTTCTTCCATGTCACAGATCATCATGACAGAGGCCAAGGCAGGGTTCAAGGAAGACAGAAACCAGGAGGCAAGAGCTGGAGCACAGACCACGGAGTACGCTACTTACTGGCTTGCTCATCTGGCCCATGCACAGCCTGCTTTCTTATACCATACACAATAACCTGCCGGGGGGGCACCACCCACAGTGGGCTTGATGCTCCCACATCATGAAGCAATTGAGAAAATGCCTCGCAGACACATGTACATGTCAACCGGAGAGGGGATTTCCTAACAGAGATTCGCTCTTCCCAAGTGTGTCAAGTTGACGACTGATGCTTGCCAGCACAAGGGCCCTTCCTGAATATGGCACCCAAGGTTGTCCTGTGTGTCCACACATGGTCACACACACATGCACACACAGATAGGCACATACACATGCATAAAAAAGTTTTAAACAACATACTATTTGTATCTCACAAAGTTGTTATGAAAATGAAAACGTGAACATATATCCAATTTTCAGTAAGTGATTGCATTTAACCCACCCTGGCTTTTCCTCACACATACAATCACACTCCTCAGCCGGTTGCAGTAATGTGGAACACTGTGACAGGGCCAGGGACATGTTTCACAGGAAACTCACAGATCTCTTGTCTCTGGATCACCAGAAAGCCCCAGACCTGGGACGTCAATCCTCCTGGCCTCCTGCAAACCAAAGACAGGCTTTCCCGAAGCAGAGCTAGACAGAACAAACAGTCTCAGGCAAAGGGACTTTGGTTGGAAACATCCATTTCTAGGCTCTTGTGGTGCCAGTCTTCACTGGCAGACACTCTTCTCCAAGAGGGGAACTCCCTGCACGATGGCTTAAGGCAAGAGTCCAGACTTCACCCAGTCTCTTTCCAGAAAACAAGGCTCTCTCAGTTTATGTTTATGAGAAGAGCATTGCTTTCGCTCCAGCTAGAGGTGAAATGAAGAAAGCTGTCCTCCTTTTGGCCCCGGCATTTAATAAGGGCATGGAGCTGTTTCTCCTGGTGTGTGTGTGTGTGTGTGTGTGTGTGTGTGTGTGTGTGTGTGTGTATGTGTGTGTGGTGGTGGTGGTGGTGGGGCACCAGGCAGGAGAAGTCTTGGAATGATGGCCTCAGAGCTAGGATGCCCTGAAGGCACTGGTACACTGTGTGTGTTGTGCATAAGGCTTGGCAGAGAAGCCAGGACAAAGTCTGTGGAGGCGGCAGGCAGCACCCATGGGCTCAGCCTGGGGAGTGGCCCCTTTATCTGCCTTGCAGGACCTGCTGTTGACAGACTTCTGGGGTCCTTTCAGTGCAGACATCCTGGCCAAGTATGTCGAGGGAGTGATGGGGGCCTTGCTGCACAGGGTGGGATGTACCTGCAGCCTCAAGCCTCTGTGGCCACAAAGCACCATGCGCCATGGTGGAGGTGAGGGGATCTTGGGTTCTGATGAGTCAGGACTCAGAGGCAGACTTTTTGCATGTGGCTCTGGACATGGCCCCAGTAGGTCAGTTCTGAACAATTCCTTGTGCATCTAACCCAGTGAAACAGGGCTGAGCAAGGTGTGGACCATGGGCTGAGGTTATTGGGAGTATCCACTTTGAAGTTGAAGTGGAGACATCGGCAGTGGCCGGGTGAAGTCAGACCGGACTCTAGCACAGACGGTGTGGCTTGTGTTCTCTCTACCAGCTATCCACCTATCTAATTTGTCATCTGTATCTGTCTATCAATCATACATCTCTACCATCTATCTATGTACCCACATGCCTGTCATCTATCTGTCACCTACCTGTTTATCTAATCCGTCATCTCTATCATCTATCAATCACCCATCCATCTCTATCGTCTATGTACTATGTGTTGACCATCTGTCTCTCATCTACCTGTCATCTCTATCTATCAAGCATCATCTATCTAGATCTAGGCATCTATCTATCGTCTATCTCTCTATCATCTATCTTTCTATCCATCAATCATGTCTGTCATCTATCAGTATAGCTATATGTCTATCAATCATCTATCTGTCATCTATCTGTATCTTCTACCTATGTGTATATGGGTTGATCATCTATCTATCATCTATGCGTATAAGCTCTATCATCCATTTATGATCTATGTATTTATCATCATCTACCTTCCCTCTATCTCTGTCATCTATGACTCCCTCTATCATCTGTCCATCCACTTATCTATCATGTATTTATCTCTTCATCTATCTATCATTATCTATCATCCATCGACCTATATCTATTGTCTCTCATGCACCTGTGTATCTGTTTATCTATCACCTGTTATCTGTCTATATTATCATCTATTTATCTGCCATCTATCTACTATTATTCCTTCATCTCTATCATCTGTTATCTATCATCATGTATCTATATCTAACATCTATCTATTGATCAATCATCCATCTATAATCTATCATCTACTATCTATCTAGCATGTATCTATCATCCATCAATATCTATTTATCTAAAATCATTCATTTATCTGTTGGTCATCCATCCATCCATCCATCCATCCATTTATCAGCTCTCTACTGTCTTTTGGAACTTTGGGGCTGGAGCCGAGTCTCTCGGTTACCTCGTAGCCTACTGGAGGTCTACACAGCTTTGCTGGCACAAATTGAATCTGAAAAGTAAACAAAGCCCCTCATTGTCCTCTTCGGTCTAGGTATTCGACCATGCTCAAGAGTACGGAGCTAATCCTTTGAGGGGAAGATGCACTGGGAACTGGCTTCAGAAACAATGGCAATGGCAGTCCCAGGAGCACCCTCAGAAGAGTGGGTCTCTTGCTGCTGCGCTGCCCTGGCTCTGGCCTGGCCAGCCTGCTCTGCCTGGCAAGCTCTGCCCCCTGCAATCTCCCTCTTCTGTTGGCTTGGCTCCCATCCTCATCTGGCTCCTGCAGCTCAATTCCTGGCTGGCTACGCTAAGCCCACATAATATTTTACGCACATTCACATGAACCCCGATACAAAGCTTAGAAAGGAGGTATTGCTTTTTCTCCTTGAGAGAATTAATCATTTATAACTTAGCTCTAAGAAGCCAAGCCAACTGGTGGGTCCTTGAGTTTTTTACTCAAAAGAAACACTGCCAACTCCACTCCAAAAGCAACAGATTTTCCATCCCTCTGCCCTGCCCTGGCCCCCCAAAGTGCTGTCTCCTTTGGAAATTCCCACTAGTCTCATTTAGAGCTATGCTTACACAAGCTGCCTGGGAATTTCTTCCAGAAAGCCCCCTTCTCCTCTGTCCCGTGGGGCCCGATTTCCCGCAGACCCTTGGGTGGTTTCCATTGTTGTCTGCATCAACAGCACGATAAACTTATTGTGGCTGCTCAGTCTTCTCCAAAGAGCTGTGGGAATCACTGGGGAATTACTTTGATTCTTTCTTAAACAGAATTCTGCTTCTCCCTTGTTAAATGGCAGTTCCCAGAGTTTCGTGGCATGGTGGCATTAAAGAAAAAGACAAGACCCTGGCTCCAGCTAAAGTCAATGAAGGCACCAAGCTCTGGCTTTTCAATCAGAATAAAGTTCTGCCAACAGTATCTTTATCGGTCTCCAATGCCTCAGGAATAAGAAAGGCTTTTCCCACTGTAATTTTTTTTTTACCGCTAAGGAGACTCTGAGGATGAAGCCATGCATTTTTTTTACACTTAAATACAACCTCCATACATAGACTACCCTGGGGAAACAGAGCAGACATTCCCTGTCCTCATTTTCTTTAAGGAAGACTAAGTCTTTCAGCATCTCCACCCTGAACTTTTCAGCCTGTCCTGATGGTCACTCCTGTCAAGTAGCAGGGAGGGTTGTGGGGTTTTGCATCCTGGCCTTTTCTAGCCGGGGGAAGCCAATGTTAGCTGTCTGTGTTCACAGTTACAGCATGAGGAGTTTAATTTCTGCTTTCCATCTCAAAATTCCGAACTTACTGGACACTCAGACACACAGCCAGATTTGTCCAAAACACAGAGCAGTTTAGCAACACAGATGGGACTAAAATGTGACTCTTCGGACTTCAGTGATCCTTAGCTTCATTTACTAGCATTTTAAGTATATGTTATTCTAGGCACCATATGGGTATTAGTGTTCTAACTGGCCCAGATTAACGCTGTAGCCCATGTCCTCGGTCCACTCATGATAATGCACTGGAAGGAGGAAGCTACGTCAGCTGCCATCCACTAAGCATCCTTGCTTACTCAGTATATATGAAGTTTAGTAATGACTCCATACCTGAGACAGGGTACACACACACACACACACACACACACACACACGCACACTACACACACTACACACGAATCAGACCTCAGGGCCAAATAACGCAAAAAGAAAACATCTACATGGTCAGTTCCTACAAAGACAAGATGAGGGAGGACTCCATGAATTCATGGGAAAAGACAATTCCTCTGCTCTTTTTAAATGGACATTGTATTTTATAACAGGATTTGGTTTTCAGAAAGTCAGCAATGCACTCTAATCGGCAGCATCCAGTGAATTCTGCTCACATTGGCTGAACTTGTCACCACTGAAAACCAGAGCTGTCAGTTACCCAGTATGGACCTCACCTCACTTTTCCTGTCTCTTTTGTTTCTTCTTCCTCTTCTCCACAGTCCCACCTTGGATGCTACGTTACATGTGCTGCCACCTCCACATTGTGACAGTGCTTCCAACAGTCCTGATGTTTGATGGCCTCTGCTATTTAAGGGATAAAGCCCAGGTGCTTGTAGAGGCTAGGTCTTCGGCACCTGGCATTGGATGGTCCTCTGATGGACAGAGTGAGGTGGAGGTTTGGTGGAGGAAGATCATCAAGCCTGTTTCACTCACATCATGTGACTGAGCGAATCTGCTGCCACCAAGCATTACGGTGGCTGCTATCAGCCTGCATCATTTGCTTGCTAGATTTCCCTCAAGGTCAAGTTGTTTTTCTTATCCTTTTCCATCATGAGCCTTTGGGATAAGGGGTGTACCTCCTCAAGGAAGCAGAAGCTATACAGTAACTTTGAAGTCAACTTTGCTTCTTCAAATGATAGTATACATGCAGTCAACAAGATAAGGCCATGAGAAACAGTGACCGTGGGATCAGAGGACGAGAAAAAAAAAAAGTTGAGGTTAGAGAAGTTCTCTGAAATCATCGACTGCTGTTTTCCAGATCAAGTGAAAACTTACATTGAGGGGCTGGGGATATGACTTGGTGTGCAAGTGTAAGGGCCTGAGTTCAGATACCCAGCACTCCCACAAAAAAGCTGAGTAGGCATCTCACATCTTTAATCAAGAAGCAAGCGAATCTGTCAAATGTAGGCTAGTCACAACATAGTGAGTTCCAGACCAGTCCCCACACATAGTTGTGTACACACAGACACACAGACACATGCACACACACACACAACTTGCATAGTGGGGGCTAGAGAAGGCTCCTTAGTTAAGAACATTGGCTGCTTTTGCAGAGGACCTGCGTTTGGGTCCCAGAATCCACATGGCAGCTCACAGCCACCCGCAATTCCAGTTCCAGGGGATCTAACACCTTCCTGCCTCCACAAGCACCAGCACACAAGAGGTGCTCATGCAGACATGCAGGAAAAACACACCAAGTAAAAATAAATAAATAAATGTTAAGGAAATACTAGCATAGTGTATACCCAAGTGTGCTCAGGTCAAACAGGAAGCATCCGTTATTGGGTCAGAAAATGCTTGTTTTCTGGGGCCTCTTCCTTATCCTTATGCTGTGTTCTATTAGTAGAGCTTTGGAATCACACTATGCTGGGTAGAGAAAGTTCAGTGTTCACTGGAGAATATCTTATCAGAGTGTAGATTTGGGGTCCCGAAGAACACCCAGGTCTCTCGACAAGTGACGTGCCCCTCTCAGCATACATTGCCCAACACCATCCAAAGAACAGGCTGCTTTCATTAAATGTTTCCCCGGCTAATCCTTGTTTGCTGAGTGGTACCTGCTGCTGAGAATCGAGGATTCAGCCTCAAGTTTTCTTTGGCTCATATTAGGATTCTGACTGCTCCAGACATAGCCCCCTCCTTGGCCTGGCCTCCCTGTCTTCTGTAAACCATCATGCTTGCCCTGTCTAGACGCCTGCTACAGAAAACAAGTAGTGTATGGGATGGTTTGGAGTGTCTCCTTTTTAAAGATACTGTCAGTGAGGCCATGCAGAATACTGCCACAGAATGATGATGTCCACTCACTGAAAATGTGGCATTCTGTTTGGATAGCATAGCATGTTTTGCCTGCATGTATGTAAGTGCACCACACATGTGCAGTGTTCAAGGAGGCCAGAAGAGGACATCGGATTCCCTGAAACTGGAGGTACATGTGGATGTGAGCCACTGTGTGGGTGGAAACCAAAGCAGGTCCTCTCTAGGACCAGACTGCACTCTGCACTGCCCAGTCACGGCGCCAGCCTCTGCATCCTCATTTTTATCATCCACTCTCGTATCCATTTTTGAGATAGGATCTCACAGTATAGCTCAGGGTGGATTTGAACTCATTCATGATCATCTTGCCTCAGTCTTTCAAGTGCTGAGATTACAGGTCCATGCCATTGTGTTCAGCTGCTAGTTACAGTATTTAAAATAAAAACAAATTGGATATAAAATGGGAACCTATTTCAGTACATATTAAATCTGAAGAAAACACAGAGTAGAAATCAGAGTTTTCATACATGAAGTGAGCTTGGCTTGGGGTTTACCCAGGGGACGGTGGTCCACAGGCAGAGCCCAGAAGGCAGGAAGGGCTTAGTGTCTGCGGAGAGCATGAGGTTAGACTGGATGCTAGACTTCAAGGTGAACATGGAGGGTGACATTGGGGTGTTGGTCAGTTTTACGGCACTGTTGCTGTGCACCAAAAAGCCCCAGACCTTAGTGACCTGTGCCGGGAGGTGCATTTCATCTTCATAGTCTTCAGATTAGTAATCTCTGCTGGTTTGGCCAAGCTTTCCTGGTCTTCACTGGATGGACAGTCGTGTTCCTAAAACGTTATTGGTGAGTCCTTGTATGGCTGCACAAGCCTGTGCTCCTTCTAAGATGCAGGGCACTCTTTACATCTTGAGACCCAGGCTATAGGATGGCTATCCGGGGCTTGCTTTGAATGGAAAATGTCCACATGCAGAAGGACCGGAGAAGTCTTACCACATCTTTTAAAGTGCTGGCTTTAAAACACCTTGCTACACATACTTACGACCAAACCAAGGGGCAGATCCAAGACCAATACCAGAAGGTAAGGAGATGTTCAGTCCTCAGCCCGGAGGGAATTTGTGGTGAAGATTGGAGGGGGGAAAGAATTATGAGTAATTCAAACATCTGTTCATGTCTGGGTACACTTGGGGGGCTGTAGAAGAAGATGCAGGTGAGGAGCCACACACAGGAGATGGGGCTTCCCACAGCCGAAAGGACACGTGCTCTCTCCTGGTGGAGAATGGCAGGATGACACCAGGTTTTCGGGAACTTAAGAACCAAGCACACTATCAGGTGAATCAAAGTTGGAAGAAAGGCTTACCATAGAGAAGAGGGCCTGACAGCGGACAAACTGTCAAAGGAACGGGCATTCTTAGAAGCCACTCTCAACAGAGAACAGTCTATCTATTTAGTTTTGAGTCAGAGTCTCATATTGCTAAAGCTGGCCTTGAGCTCCTGATCCTCCTGCCTTCACGTCTCAAGCACTAGGATCACAGATAAGTGTGACCACACCCAGCTCCCCTGGGAACATTGCAAGAAGTCATCCCAATATCTCAGTCTTGTGTCTTGGAAGAACCGAGTTACCCTGAGGAGCTACAGAGTCTGGGGGTCGGGTAATGAACCCCTTTAGGGCTGGTTGAGGGGAAGTGTCGGATAGTCTACAGGGTCTGCCCTGCCACAAAAGCAACCTGAAAAGAGTGTCAGGTTGTCGGCACCAACAGCCGTCTTGAACCCGCGTCGCATTCATGAAAGTGAATCAAACTGGAAATCACAGAAGTGACCGAGGAAAATAAGAAGAAAAGTCTTTGGATCCCGAGAACTGTGTTTTCTGCATTCGGAGGGGGACTGCTTCCCTCTTTCAGGGCTCTCCGACATTGCAGAGGCGCAGGCCCTACAAAGGCTCCAGTGTGACTGGAGGCGGAATGTCCAGAACCCAGGTTTCTCTGACATCCATAGAAAACGTGGTAATTTCTAACACCAACTAGATCAGATAAGACAAAAGAAAGACCTTGAAGAAAAATTTACTGGGACACCAGATGCTGTGCCAAAGTTCCAATTCACTCCTCTGAGACCAGAAGCATAACGTGGAGGAAAGCACCTTGGTTAAGATCGAGGGCTGGGAAGGTTGTCTGGTTTCAGAAGTTGTTCTAGACATGACTGAAATCAAGAATCTATCTTACATGTAGTTAGCTAGAACGTTCATCACACTGAGAGGCCAGTTGAAGTTAGAACCTTGACCCTTGATTCTCAGTCTCAAGCGTTGTCCATCCCTCCTCAGCATGGCTGTAATCCTATCACTTTTGAGACTGAGACAGGAGGATGTAAATTCAAGATCAGCTTGGACTATGCAGCAAGATCCTGTCTCTACCCAACCCAACCTACCCATGAGCCAGGCAGAATTGTACACACCTATAATTTCTGCTCTGGAAAGATTGAGACAAGGGGATTTCTGTGAGTTTGTGGCTAGCCCAAGCAACATAGAGAGTTCCAGGCCAAGTCAGGCCAGGCTGAGCTATGTAATAAGATCCTGTCTCCAAAAAAAAAAAAAATCTGAAGCCCTGCTCATGTGTCACACACATCCTCATCCTCTCCACGGGGTTCCACTCACTTAAAGCCTTTCTGATTCTGTGCTGTCCACTACTCGTTTTGGGGTTATGGCCAGTTGGAGAAAATGGAGTGATCGTTCCAAAGTGGGGTCAGTGTTTGAACATGTCTGAAGCTGACTGCATCACTTTTGTGGGCAAGGGAGGGTGCTGTGACATCTGCTTTGACAGTTTCTTCTGGAAGGGGTCTGTGGTCAGGGTCCTTTCTCTAAAAGTAACGAGGAAGGAAGGGAAGGACTTTCGCTGCTGTTCTCGGCTCCCAAGGGAAATTTCTCCTGGGAAGGAAGCACGTAGAGGCCCCTGTATCCTACCGCCTTGATGGCAGATTTTAGATCATTTTAATTTGTACAGGAATCTTCTAAAAGCCGTTCCAACATGCTGCATAGGACAGGGATGCCCCTCATGAAGTTTTTACTGTGATACAATAAGAATTTAAGAAGTGCCACATAGTGTGTGGCAGGTGTTTGCATGTGTACGCCCATCAGGCGACCAAGTAGACACACGCCTTTGTAAACCCTCAAGGTCCCACTGGTAAGAAGGGCAGGATACTTATTCTGACAGCCATGTGCCTCAACAGGAGGTTTAAGAAGCGCCCCCTTCTGTTTAGGGTAATGTTGACAGGAAAGTGTCCTGTGGCCTGCAATGTGTGGCCTCCAGACCTCAGAACTGATGGTGAGCATGCGGTGCTGTTCAGAGTGCCACTCAACATGTGATCCTCGGCCAGTGCGCATGCTCTTGAGGTCTCATTAGACAGGGTATGAGTTTTGCCGCCCCAGACTGGCCTGCATTATGGTTTAAACATCAGAAGTTCCAAAGCGCAGGTGGTAAACTTTGTCCTACTGGGAGGGTGCAGAGCCTCCAGGAGGTGGGGCTGACGGAAGGAAGCCGGGTCAGGGTCTGGTGGAAGAAGGAAGCTGGGTCATCCAGAATGATCCAGTGGCGGGGATACTGGGACTCACCTGTCTTCTCTCTCATTCTCCACTTGCAGACACTATGCGACAAACAGACCTTCTCACCCGGCTCTCCTGCGGCGGCAAGCTGTGGCACCCAGACCCCAAGCAATGTTGTCACCTGACCATGAACCTCCAAGGCCATGGGCCCAAACGAGCTTTTCCTCCCGAGGAGCTGTCAGTTTCAGGTATTTGTCAGAACAGCGAAGGGCCGGGCAATGCAACCTCCTAACTGACTTTAAGTCAACTACTAGTCTGTGAAATGGAAAATTCAGAATTCATTTAGTTTTACTTGTCAAAGACCCTGAGATAGAAATCCTGCTTTCTGGCTTCTCTGTGGCCATGGAGCTCAGTGAGAACCTAGCATGGGAAGGTCGGGAGGACAGTTCTGCGAAGTCACAGCTCAAACAACAGTAGCTTTGTCAACATGGAGAAGCAGTTCTCATGTAAAGAACTTCTCTGAGTGGCAGTGTGGCAAGTGAGACCCCATCTCAGGCCTTGCCCTGAATGTCAGACTCACACACAGACACACATGCACACACACACAGCCCGCCAAACACAGACAAGCCTACCACACACAGGCACACACAAGCCTACCACATATAGACACACAGACAAGCCCACCACAAACAGACAGTCATACACATGCACACACACATAGAAGCCTACCATACAGAAACACACAGACATACACAAGCCTATCACGCATAGAAACACAGAAGCCTACAACACACAGACACATACAAGCCTACCACATACAGACACACAGACAAGCCCACCACAAACAGACAGTCATACACATGCACACAAATGTAAAAGCCCACCATACAGAGACATACAGACACACACAAGCCTACTACACACAGACACACAGAAGCCTACCACACACACACATGTACACACAATCCTACCACATACAGACAGACACACAGAAGCCTACCACACACAGACACAAACATGCACACACATACACACACTTGCATACCACAAAGAGATATATACAGACACATACACGCATAGATTCACAATTACACATAACACATATACAGACACACATGCACACCACCACATGCAGACATACAGAATCATAGACGTACATAAGCAGAGATACACAAACAGACACACATGCCCACATAGACATACACATGAGCACACAGAAACATGCATATACACAGAAATATATGCACACATGCATACAAATACACAGAGAAACATATATACAGAGACGCACACATGGATACACAGACACACATACATGCCCCACACAGACACACATGCCTACAAACATGCCCATAAAGACATACCAAGACATGCACATACATGAACACACATACAGATGAACCACATATACACAGACATATGTGCACACAGACACACATGTACATACATGTTCACAGGATGACAGTGGGGTTTCATAAACTATAGCCCAGGTCTGAAAGTCTTCGCACATCTGGAGGTGTGTGACCACCAGCTTTTAAACCGGGACTTACACGTGGTCAGGAGAAGCAAGGATTCTCCAGTCACTGTGTGCAGAGCCGTCGGGATCTGGTGAGCAAGGCATCCGGCTGTGGATATTTGTACAACTTTATTAGTACAGACAGCCAGGGTCCCCGTGTTTTCACGGGAATTCTGGCTGAGAACCGTGTTAACTTTGGCTTGGGCTCCAGGCTATTTTCAGAACCTTTTACAAACTTACAGGAAGCCCCTTCCTTTTTTATTTACTTTCAGTATTGTTGTTTTAAGTACGCATTGCACACACAAAGCCTTTTCCTATCACTTCCCCTAACAGTCTTCTAAAAGCACATAGGGATGAAGTCTGGGAACCTGTCTATGCGCCTCGAACATTTTCCTTGTTTTGTTGTGTCATCTCAAGAAAATAGAAAATAAAACATCCCTCCCTTGTCTGTGTGAATAAGATTACTACACTGGACGGCTCTTTCTAGCAAGACTCACAGACTTGGTTAAGTCGACAGAGCCTCCCCAGGCTCCAGGGTGAGCCATGGCAAAATCAATAAACGATAAATAAAGACCAAAGGCTCCGCGGAGAGTGGGGGCTCCCTGCCCCTTTCATGAGTCATGAATGTGGCAACCACAGAGACTTGGAATGCCGGGATTTGCCAGTCTCACGCTGACTTTCCAGCAAGCTGGGGCCCTGCTGCAGACTTTAACAGTGTAGGGGATCAGGACTAAGTGAGCAGAGGGGGTCTGGGCAAAGGAGATGGGAAAGCAGGAGGTGGGTTTGAGTCTGGAATCCTCCCTCTTCAATGTGTATGTTACAGTTTGAGCACCCAGAACCCTCTGCGCAGGGAAACCAAATTTTCCAGCCAGTCTCTAGAGGAAGAACAGGACTTGTGCCCAGAGAGGCCCACATGGGGGTCATGCATGGCAAGCCTGCTCCACAGACCTGGGGACTCTGGGGCTCTTGAAAGTGAGGTCTCTCTCTTGAGACATGCCCATGAAGCAAAGGCAACAGAAGCTGGCTCAGTCTTACGCCAGCCCTGCTCCACCCCAACTCCTCTGGTTGCTCCAGTGGGGGGTCTTTCCACGTCAGTCCTGCCATGTCTGCTCCTGAGTACAGTTGGGAGAAGGGGTGTGAGGGGAGAGGACAAAGGGGGCCTGAAAGCACTTGCTAATGACGTCAGCACAACAACTGAACTGTCCTGGTAACTGTGGCTTCTTCCCTAACGGCCCAGCAGTGTTCAAGGTCATAGACAGTTGGAAGGACAGAAACAGCACCTCGTCCTCCAAACTGGCTGTTACTCCACACTACAAACTGGTGCTGTGTTTCCATGACAATGATCTTGGGGCACAAATCTGAACCCTCGGTGTGTCACTTCTCGGCAGTGCAGTGCCTGACAAGAGCAAGCAAGGGAGAGAGGGTTGGCTTTGGCTGCCGGAGCGGGGCAGCTAGTCACAGGGCATTGGTAGTCAGGAGGCAGAGACCGACAAGGTCTGGTGTTCTGCTCACTTTATCCTTAAACATGATGACATTTCTTTCTTTATTTTGTGATGGAGCTCAAAAGACAATGTTGGTTTGCAATGGAACAGACTGCACTAATGTATTCCCAGGAATCACTAAGTGTGTAATTCACAACCTCACATCTGTAAAGAGATTCTTGCTTTGTTCTACAGCAGAATGTAGATCATTGTTGACCCTTCTTCACATATTTGAAACATTTTATGATTCAAGTAAGGTATTGATAGTTTTCCGGACAGCAGAGTCACATGGTCCAGGGAGCTGCTGCCTTAAGAGAAAGTCAAAGTAGGGGCTAGAGAGGTGGCTCAGTGGTTAAGAGCACTGGCTGCCCTTGCAGAAGGTGTGGGTTCAGTTCCCAGCACCTACATGGTGGCTAACAACTGTAACTCCAGTTCCAGGGGATATAAGAACCTCTTCCAGCTTCTGCGGGCATTGCATGGCACATGCAATATGTGCAGGCAAAGCACTCATACACACACAATTAAAGCAAATAAATAGAATAAATAGAGAGAGAGAGAGAAAAAAAAGAGAGAGAGAGAGAAAGTTAGAAGCAGTTCTGATGGGAGGGCAAGGTGAAGGACAGAGTCCCTCTACCTGTTTTGGAATCACCAGGGGTAAGTGCTCCTTCCCTAAGCTACACCAATCATGGAAAGATTTGTCACCCACTCCTGGGATAGGAGGGACTCTGTGAGCTAAGAAATAAAATAAAATATATGGAAAGACAAACTTCATAGCTATGAGATTAAAGAAAGATGACTATTAGAAACCAAAGAAGAAACAGAAAGAAAACCAGTCTCAATATTGTGACTTGTCTGGCTTTTCCTTTCTTTTCCATTTAAAACTATCAGGCTGGGGAAGACTGCTCTGCACTTGCTGCTCTTGCAGAGGACCAGAGTTCAATTCCCAGCCCTCATGTCAGGTGGCTCACAACTGCCTATAACTAGCTCCAGAGGATCTGATGGCCTCTTCTGGTGCCTGGAGGCACCTGCACACATGTAGCATACACTCACAAATAAAATGAAATCTTACAACAAAATTACATTGCTATCAGGATACAAGTGCATTTCCACCACTACCCCACTAAGGAATGAGCTTTTGGGCAGCAAATAGTTTTGTTTCCTTTAACACTGTTGTGAAATTTAAAGAATAAAGTTATGGGGCCTGAAGAAATGGCTCAGTAGTTAAGAGTACTCACTGCTCTTGCAGAGGACCCAAGTTGAGTTCCCAACACCACGTCAGGCAGCTCACAACCACCTGTGACTCCAGATCAAGGGGATCCAACACCTCTGGCCAAGGACACCTGTAATCACCAGTACACAGCTGCCACCACCATGTGCACGCATGCACACACATTGAAAACTAATAAAATAACTCTGAGGTTCTAGAAGTTTCCTCCTGCACCTCTCAGCCATTTTCATATGATTCCGTCCTAGTTTCAGGGGACCTCCTGGTCTCCAGAGGAGGGAGAATGCACAGGAAGCTAAAGGGGAGGTTCCAGCTCTGCAGCCGAGCAGACAGCTGTCCTCCCTGCTGGGTGAGGCTTTCTGGTGGTGTGGCACTTTGGGGTCACCTGCATCCCTCTGAGTAGCTCCTCCTCACTCATGTTCCAGTCCAATTCCAAGTTGGACTCTGGGGGAATCATACTGGTTTGTTGTTGGGGCTCTATAGGGATGGGTAGCTGTTTGCTTCCATCTCTCCAAGGATGGAATTGTCCTAACAGAGCCTAGAACCTGCTGGTATGAGTCCTTCCGTGGGGGAGGAATTTGGTTTCTTTGAAATGAATTCATTTGTAGAGAAATCTATGAGCAAATTTGTAGCTAGGTCACTTGTGATTTGCCAGCTCTGGCCTTTGTATGGACAGCAGGATTCAGCCACCATGTGAGCCTTTTTTATTTTTAATGTATACAGGCCAAATTTAAGATACAAATAAGAGAAGAGAAAATAATCGTATGTCAATAAAGAATAAATGTGAAAAAGCTACCTCATGAAGGGATCAATAATGATGATCAATAATCATCATAATAATGATGAGCAGAAATAAACACCATGATCCATAGACTGATGCAAAATTTATGTAACTACTCTCGGAAGGGGAGACAGAGTCCATTTGTATCAGGTACAAGAAGGGGGCCATCAAAGCAAATCCTACAGCTAGGCCAAGGACAACGATAAGACATCACTATTGACATTACAGCAATAAAGTGAAGAGGTAAAGAAAATGTCCAAAGCCTTAGAAAAATTCTGTGCAATAAAAAGAATAAACAGAAAATTGGAATCGCTCCAGAGCCATTGATTACATTGAGTGCTTCTCTCTGAAGCACTTCCGTGTTCATTCAGGTGACTTCAGGAATGGGATAACACCAAACATTTAGGAAGGAACCAACACTGATCTTACATAAATGTTTCCAGAGAGCCGAAATGTGGAGACAGCTTTGATTTCATCTTGCAGGAGCCACACAAGCTTGGTTCTAACAGAGGACAGGACAGGCCATTACAATAAAGAAAACTCACAGATCAGTCTTTCAAGAATGTAATACAAACATGAAGAAAACTTAGAAGCAATAAAACTATGAAAAAGAAACTATGTCCAACCTGCCTGGGCTTCAGCCAGGATCAGTTTTGCTGATCAATATATTGCATAACATTGAGAGCAGAAGAGAGAAACTGACCACCGTTGAAAGTGCGGACAGCACGCGGCAGCAGGCAAGGGGCAGTCCAGACTTCCTCAGGGAAAGGAAACGGATGATAAGTGAAAACTACAAAAACCAGAGGACAAACACATATTTAATGATGAAATATTGAAAGTTTGTCCTAGAAATTGGGAATGAAACTCAGTACCCATAAAACAAACCATTGCACAGAATGTAACCCTTGACAGCTCGGCGAGCAAGGTTCTAAAACACAGACAGAATTACCTGGGAATAATCAAATGTGTACTTAAAAAAAGTCTAAAAATATGACTGGAGATCGCTCCTCTCTTTATAACTACAGAGATATCCCACCTTAGATACAAAACCAATGTAAAAGAACTTCTAGAAGAAAATACAAAAAGACTCCAAACTACTAAACCATAAAAAAAGTGATAGTGTATTATTTATTATTTAAAACTTTCATTTACCAACCAGAATCACAAGGTTCAAGGTCAGTTTGTAAATCACAGTTTCTATACCTACTTACCAAATATATAGCAAACAAATAGTATCTTCACCCTGAACATAAGCATCACCTCTGTAATTAGAGGAAACCCTTTACAGTGCCCGTGAATCACAAGACTCAGTGCTTGAGAGAGGGCGATACTGCGCGCATCCACCCATGAGATTTAAACAAACTAGAATCTAAACACTACCCTGCTTTGGTATGAAAACCGATAAAGCGATTTTTAGATTTGTACAGAAATGTGAAGACTTGATGCCGAAAAAGGAAAAGACAAATGTGGAAGGATTATCTACAAGCTGGCTAGGACCAGTTCTAGAGTAGTGCTAATGAGGACAGCGTGGATGTCTGTTCAAGGACAACGTACAGGCCAATCAATGGAGGAGTCCAGTAAGTGATCAGTTTACTATATATGTGAACAGCAGAGGTGACAATGCAGTGTCATTCAAAAAATAACAGTAGACATTGCAGGGGATGGACCCACACCGAAGGGTATTTGGGGAACACAAATTAGATTTGACAGGCCTTAAAAGAATAATAAAGGACATGAGGTAAGGCGGGCAGAGAGGTTGGGGATCTGAGAGAAGATGGGGTGGAATCTGAACATGCAAATACATTGCATGGAATTCTCAAAAAAATCACACATGCAAGTATATTGTACTCCTCATTGTCAAGATTTACATCAGTTGTAGATGACTTCTGTTCTAAATATTTAAAAAGCCAAAAAATAAAACTTCAAGAGTGCTAACCACAAACAAAAAATCACCATAGATATCATTATTTTAGTTTTTAAAATTTGCATTCACCAAAATGTACTGTTATGAATGAGAAGTCAATCAGCAGAGAGGACCAAAGGTAGTTCACGACTTTTGTTAACGCAGAACTCAATCTGCATGCGTCTATTTAATAAGTACATGTGTTACATGAAACATTACAAACAGATTAAGAAATCATTCAGTGGATAGACTTGAAGACCCAGAGGCACTTCACCAAGGAGGGAATTCAACTATCCAACTTCAGTCAGGAAGCAAATCGAGGTTACACCAAGGCTGAAATGAAGAAAAACAGGGAGCACTGAACACCGAACACCGACAAGGTTGTGGGGCAGTTAGCACTCACACCAAATTAGCACAGCAATTCTGAAAGGTGATCGCAATACTTATTAAAGTTGAACATATACCACGTGACAGAGAAATTCCACTCCTAGACATACATCCCCAGAAAGGTGTGTGCCCACTTCACATGCTAGAATGATCTCAGCTGCTCTGTCAGTAACAGCCCAAACCTGGAATCACTCCGATGTCCACAGATAAAGAATATGGACTGGAAAGGTAGCTCAGCAATTAGGAGTGCTTACTGGTCTTGCAGAGGACCCAAGTTCCTAACACCCACGTTGGCAGCTCATAACTGCCTGTGACTTCAACTCCAGGGGATCTGACACCCTCTCCTGGCCTCTGTAGGCACCTGGATATGTGCACATACCCACACAGAGACATACATATGTGCATGTGATTAAAAAATATAATAATAAAATCTTTAAAAATAAAACCTGAACAGATTTTTTGAGAATTCCATGCAATGTATTTGCATGTTCAGATTCCACCCCATCTTCTCTCAGATCCCCCCACCTCTCTGCCCGCCTTACCTCATGTCCTTTATTATTCTTTTAAGGCCTGTCAAATCTAATTTGTGTTCCCCAAATACCCTTCGGTGTGGGTCCATCCCCTGCAATGTGGTCGACCTATAACCAGCATCACAGCCTTGATGAAAACTGTACAAGCTCAAGCCAGATAAAATAAAATCTTAAAAAATTAAATAAATAGAAATAGCGACCATCTAATTTGAGCATATTCACACAGTGGAATACTAGATGGCAATGAGAGTGAAAAAACCCTAGACTGTTAAAATATGAGTTTATCTTAGAGACATAATGGCACGCAGGAGGGAGAGGAGTTACCAAACGACTCCATCTGTGCGAGCCGACAGAAGGTGAGACTAGAGACGATGAATCAGCGTGGTTGGAAATCAGAAAGGCGGGGAACACCGAGCGGACCGTGCCATCCCGGGTCCGGTTTGCTTTCCTCCTGTGTCTGAGCCTCGGCTGTGGGGGCTGCCCCTCTGTGAATCTTCACAGTATGATTATGGCTTCTGCACTTCTTTCTGTGTCCATATTACACAGCATTGAATTAGTGAGTGATTTATAGTTCATCCTAAACTCCAGCAGGGATTTTTATTTTCATAGAAGTGTTTTTGGCTACGTTAATTAAAATAAAAGTTGACTGATTTATGCGCTAATTTACAAAACGTTTTTGAGGCTCCTCCAAGGATGAAGCCCGTTTCCTCTTTTCTGCCAAAGCAGGCTTTTCCATTACCACCCGCTGCTTTTGCATCAGAGACCTGGCATTTCAAATACCGCTGGAAGGGTCCATTTCTTCTTGGAGCCTGTTTAAATTGCACAGAGCTTTTTAATTACCAAAAACTCTGCTTGTGCCTCTTAGAGTCCTTGTTAGTCACTGTCTTTAAATAGATGTAAGTTCACCTTGACGCTTTTGACTGGAGAGCAGGGGTATGGAGTTCTGTAGGCACCTGGATGCCTGGTGTTGCCTAAAAACCATCACTTCAGGGTGCAATCCAGAAAGCAGAAAGCCCACATTGCACCCGAAGACACACCCAGGGGGATGAGGAAGGCAGACGCCAAATGGTTCCATGGCCCGGACATTCCTAAACACAGTTCTCTGCGAACAGGATGGAGATTCCCCGGCTTAGGGGACAGAGGGATGGAAAGCTACCTATTAATGGCACAGAACGCCATTGAGGGGTGGTGAAAAAGTCAGCAAGTGGGTGGTTGAGCCCATCAGGAGAGAATGCAGATGACCTTAATGTCACAGAACACCAAAACGGGAAATTTTATGTAATGTATGGTCTATCATAATGATTTTTTTTTTTAATTCTAAAGCTAATTCTTGTTTCTTTTCTGCCAGCTACTCTGGATTTTTGTCATTTCAGTTCTACTTTTTCAGACTTCCTGTTTCGGATCCTTCTGTCTCAGGAAACATGCCTTGTGTGTGATGTTGGACAGTCCTGTTATAGCTTGAAACTGAAATGCTCTCCCGAGGCTTGGTTCTCAGCTGGGGGCGGGGCTGTTGGGAGGCTATGGAAACTTCAAGAGGAAGGATCTGGCTGGAGGAAGTAATTTGTGGCTGAGCCCTGGGAGTATATTATCCTGGCCCCTTCCTGGCCTGGCCTCTGCTTCTTCATCAGTCAGATGATTCCTGCCACATGTCCCCACACCCCCCATGCTCTGCCCAAGTGCACAAGACCCAGCAACCTCAGCTGAGCCCCCTGAAACCATGAGCCAGACTCAAACCTTCATCCTTTACTTGGTGCTCTCAGTTACCTTGTCACAGCAACAGAAAAAATACCTAATACAGTTCCTAAACCCTGAATGGGAAAGATATTCCCTAAAGAATCCAGAAAGACATTTTCTTGTTCCAATACATCAGAGTGCAGAGATTTAGCCATCACTCAGTCCCCAGAGAAGGTGTTTGTCCTGGTGATCCATTGTATAACAGAGCACATGAAAATAAATAGTAACAGTAATGTGATAGTTAAAAATCAAAGGAGCTACTCTGTTTTAAACAATGTCTTTTAGAATTAAAAGAGACAACAGAGATGTCTCTTAATTGCGATAAAAACTGCTGAAATTCAAGTTGAAGGAGAGTAGTATTTTCTGTTATTTATTGTCGTTTTCAATCGGCATGTGCACTTCTGTTAGAGAGTAAATGCATCCCCCATTGCCCATGCAACCGCTTAGTCAGTCTCTGGCTTCTCTCTCCCTTTCATTCTCTCCATGACATGCACAAAGCTCTTTAAAACTGACAGAAGAAACCCAGATTCTTTATTAGAGAACAGAGAGCCCATCACAATCCATTTCCAAATGCTTTTCCTCCTTTTTCCTCTGCCCTGGTACACACTGAGGTCACTCTGATCCCGCCTCAGGGCTACCTCAGAGAATGGTCCTTTCTCTACACATTAAGACTAGCTCTCCCCACAGCATCTCCTTCCTGTTCCCCATGTGATAGACTTTGAGCCACCTTTGAAACAACCCAGTCACCCCCTCTGTGAGGCACCCTCTGATTACCTGCCCTCCACTGCCCACTTAGCCACCTTCCTCTCTCGAGTGATCCCGAAGTGATCCGAAGGCTTTGTGTGTGGCTCTTCCACAGGAAGATTCCCCCAAGGGTGTCTGTGTGTTGACAATTCCATCCCCAGCACTTGGCACAGGCCTTCCACAGACTCTGAGGACTTTGTCTGTGAGTGACTAAAAAGGGAAGAGGAAATCCCTTTAAGACATAAACATCTGCTATAATTTCAATGATTTGATGCAGAGAGACTCATATGTTCAGGGACAGGAAAGAAGATTAAGCTTGTTTCTAAGAGGGCGCAGTTCTTATAGCGACTGAGTTGAAATTCAACCCCATTTTCTACTCCAGATTTCCCACCCCGCTCCACACCCTCAGAGCTGGGCTCACCAGCCTTTCATGCAGAGGCCTTGTGGGAATCAATGCACATCAGTTAACTGCTTCCAACTGTAGTATTTACAATAAATGACCTTCGTATATAAGATAAACATAAGTTTCCTCTAGCCATTTTTGAACCAGAAAAGAATTTCTCTTTACATAGAAAAAGTGTGATAGGAAAGTACATTGGGACTATCTCCACATCCAGTGCTTTAAGTCATGTCCCTGGAGTCGTTTGGCCTGGGCTGCGGAGGAAGGAAGCTGAGTTTTACACATATGCATGCTTGCACACAGTATTCTCACTCTTCTGAGAACCAAGCAGTGACAGATTCCTTGGAAGGCTGCGTGGAGACTGGTCCACCACACAGAATATGCCCTGTGATGGGCTGCTGGATCCCAAGGCTGGCCTTGGCTGGAGCTCACAGCAAACCCATTCGCCGCCCGCAGTTTCAGTATTCTAACCAGGTCACCTAGATGCTGTGAACTAGATGCTCGTTGACAGGAAGAAGGAAATAGAGCAGAAAGAGCAGAGGAAAAAGTATATTTTTTGCCTCAGCTCAAGCTCAATCTTCTGCAAAGATGTTGATAGCATATAAAATCCCAGCTCTTCAGGAATCACCAACGTTTAGGGCACAGCTCAGTGGACTGAGGGGCAAGCAGAGTGGCGATGTGTTTGGGCTTTGGAAGAATGACTGTTTCATCTACTTCGTATGGTCTGTGCAATGGTCTGTGAATTTATACATGGGATTTTAAATGGCACCCTCTTAGCTCTTGTCGCCTCGCCTCTGTGACTGACTGTGCCCTGGAGTACCTTTGCTGGTCTGAGCTGGCCTGGAGTTTGGTGAGGAAGGAACAGTGATCAGGCTTCACCCATGGGGTAGAAGACCCTGTCAGCCCTCAGTCTCAGACTTGTACCCATAAACCCAGGAAAGGAACCATCTATGGAGTACCCATAACCGCTGAAATTTCTAGAACCGCACCCCAGGCTGTGAGCTGACCTCCGCCTTTCCCTGTGGGCCAATAAGACACACTTGGGAAGTTGGATCAACACAGCCTGGCGTCATGGGGCTTCAGCTTTGGGGCTCCAGGCTCTGTCCTTTGACATCCCCTCTGCACCTGCGTGGCCTTCCGAAGCTTCCACCCAGCACCCCCTTCTGTAGGTGACAGTTTCTCTAGTGGAGTTCTCTAACCTAATGGAGTTGTCCATCTATGTTGTGATACAGGTTGTATACAGCGCAAACAGACAGATGTCACATGGTGGCATCTCTTAAATGAAGTCACTAGTTGTAAAAGTGGGATTAGTGCTTTGGACCCAGAAATTTCTCTGTTGACTAAAGTCCCAGTCCACCTGGAAGGTAGAATACTGAGTACGGTGGCCTCAGGCTCACAGAGATCCACCTGCCTCTGCCTCCCAAGGGCTGGGATTAAAGGTGTACATCATGCCTGGTGACTAACTTCTTTTCTAATTAATTTTCATTAATACCAGCAAAGTCACAGGACTGGTCATTGTTCAGCAATGTCTAGGCTGGGCTCTTTCTGCTACCCCACCCCACCCATGGTCTGCAGTTTTGTGTTTGAATGTGCTTCCGTGTTCTTTGAGTGGACTCACTCTGCCAGAATAGTAGATACAAAAGCTGTGAGTTTCAAAGTCGGAAGAGAAAATCAACTTTAAAATAAGAATATGCAACCTCGTCTGTGTCGGGTGGTGATAGAGGGCGTGGAACCTCATGGACCCCTTCTGTCAACAGCATATCTTATCACACAAACTGAAACAATCCTGTTCTACCTGGATCCCCAGTGCAAGACAGCCATCTGAGAGAAAGAGGAAAGATGGAAGGAAGAAAAATGGATGGAAAGAAGGAAGGAAGGAAGGAAGGAAGGAAGGAAGGAAGGAAGGAAGGAAGGAAGAAAGGTAACAGAGTGAAAACGAGATCTGATCACAAAGGGAAGGTGCACGATGGGGCATTGCGAGAGACCCCCACCTCTATGGGTGATCAGAGAGGGGGAAGTTGACAGAAGAAAACAGGGGCTCTGGCCCAAGAAAGGTGTAGCCAGTGTGCTGGAGGATGTGCTGGAGGATGTGCCGGAGGATGCTCTCAGGAGTCAGACTCCACTGATGAGCAGAGATGCTCCCCCACCTCCTCTGACATTGTTCAGAGCAAACCTCAGGTCTACACAGCTTGCTGCACTTTCAGAAATGGGCAGTGGATGGAAACGTGCCACCTCGGGTACGAGAGAGTGTTCTAGACCACTCTGTTTCAGTATTTGCAAAGAACCCAGTAGAATGAGCTGGAAGAGATCAAACGATCAAAAGTATCCACCTTGAGTTGCCCAGAACTAAAACACCCCAGCCAAAGGACCGTGGGTAACCGTGGCTCCCAGGCCTTCCCTTCTGTGGGTTTTCCCTTTTGTTCCTTGGCTTTTATCTCTGGCTCCTGATGCACAGCATCTGCTGTGTTCTCCCCTGTTCCACTCAGAGGCATGAGTACAGGTTCAGAGGGACACAGTCACAAGTCCCATCTCAGAGGCCTTCCTGTTTAAGAACTATCAAATGATAAAAAGGCATTCAACTGGATACTTTGTATCTTCCCCCTACCTTTCTCTGTCAGGAGAAAACACTTCTCTGCAACCTTGGATTGTGGGTGGGTCTCCATCTCCAGCACAGCTGTTGTGCTCCAGCCTGTACATGCATACCCACCTGTACAGTTGCAAGGCAGGGTGAGGCACATAGTGAGGGTGGGAGATCCTCAGTCTTAATAACCCACTGTCTTGAGTTTTGGGATCTTAACGGAAGTAGAAGACAGAGCTCTGAAGCCTCATGGGACAAGGAGTTAGAACTTGGGAGTGACAGAAATAAGGACCCCAGAAGTAGGAAGTCACGGTCCGGGCAAATATTAGGTTTCTACTCACATCCTAGGCTGTAAATAAGAATGTAAAGATACTTAGGAGGGTAGGGATAAAATACTATCTTTCACTGGGTAAAGAAGTCATAGTAATACCCAAAACAAATAGCAAATGTTTTGGTGAAAAGTTTTAAAACTTAATTTTGAGAGGAACACTGGCTCTCATCACTTAGATACAATACCAGTTATCACGATGAGGGGCAGGGACAAGAATCAGAAATGAGGTGGATGCATTCTTTCTATGATGTTTTTTCATAGCCAACATCACGGAACCTTCAGAAAAATCACTGAATGTGATAGGGGAATTTTAATTTAGAATCAAAATTGAGAAAAATCAAATAACTCAAGAGAAGAGTGAGTCAAGGGTTTGACTTGGTCCTTTACTGAAAGAGGAAACACAGCCTGCCAATAAATATATTGACAAGTCCGCAGTTGTACTCATTAGGGGAATTCAAGTTAAAAAATGATGCTGAATTCTGGTTTCACAGCAAAGAAAAGAAGACATGAGAAAATTAAAGAGGATGGTCAGAGTTCTGGACAGTTCCTTGCTGGGAGCTGAGCTAACAAAGAAAAAGCCTAAGCGGCAACACCTTTATCACCCCCTCCCAGTTCAAGCCTCTGCTTCTCTTCTTAGAGCCATATTCCTGACAAACACACGACTATTTATGATCGGCCCCAAAAGACCAGAGATAACACGTCTCCTAGCAACAGTTCCTGCCCAACTAACTACCACATTCCTACCTAGCTAACTATCACTCCCACCCAAAAAAGCCCCTCTCCCATTACTATAAAAACCCAGCCTTTGTTCAATAAACTTAGAGCTTGATCAGCTTCTTAGACTTGCTCTCGTTCTTTGTGTCTCCTGTCCTCCATTTGTCTCCCCCTCCAGGATTACCCATGTTGATCGTGTCCCACAGGCTGGAGCATGTGGCACCCAACGTGCGGCCCTGGTACGGGGGTTCCGACAAATGCTGTTCACCCATTGATGGCTGTCTTCCAGTGGATTGAGCGTCTCTTAATTGAGGAGAGGAGATGAGAGAAGATCCTGTCTGCGATCGCCACAGAGTTGCCTGCCTGTGAGTCAGATCCAAGTAAGATTCGAACAGCACATCTATGGGACAGGCATTGAATAAGCATGACTTATTTCTTAAGGGCCTCAAGGAGTCCCTCAAGACACAAGGAACTAAGGTTAAGAAAAAGGATGTAAAAATTTAAAATTTTTTTCTCGATTTTGTTAGTGACCTCTGCCCCTGTTAACCCTGGGGGGATGTTAATGCCTTGGCCCCCTGGATTACAGCAGTAAATCTATTTAGCACAGATACCTGGGAATGGGTAGAGAGACTAGCCAGAGCCTATCCCACTCTGAGGACAGGCATGGTTTCTTTTTACCTTCCATCTTTTTCCTCAGTCTGAGCCCTCACGAGGGACCGGTTATGTCATTGGGTAATTGAAGCTTTCTGACTAGGGCGACTCTCTGGTGTTAGATGAAGGCCTGCATGTCCTCTGACCATACCCTGACTGCCCGACTGGGTGTGGGCAGCGACCTCCTATCTAACTCTCTCTGATCAAAAACCTGATAACGCAATGACCAGTTAAAGACTATTAGAGTGGTCTCCAGTCTCTTAAACTTGCAGTGAGGCTTACGTGTGTATACTGGACTGAATCCCCCTGGGACAACGGACCAGGAAATGTTCTTCCTGTATTACACCATTCTCTCCTTTCCTATCATGGACAATGCACCAGTTCCATCAAGCTGCAGGTGAGGGACTGAGCTCCATTAGTTAGAGCTTGTTATTGCCTCAAGGTAGGTTAAAGCTGTAAATACCTTGCCTCTAAGAGTTAAGAAAAAAACAAGGTTTAAAAGACATTCCATTTCTTCGGCTTCTCATCACCATGGTTTGCCTATATGTAAAAATGGCTAGCCTAGAGTTTTTGTTTCTGTCTTTTGTTCCTGTCTCTTGTGACTTGGCAACAATCCAGCTTGTGTTACTTGTTTGTGTCTGTCTTGTCTTAAGTGTGATTGCTTCGTTGTGGCCAGAGTGAGTCCAAAAATGTAAAAATGTTGCTACTTTTAAATGTATACTAACCAACTTTTCTAAATGCCATTATCTAGCTTGTTATCTGAAAATGTAATTATCTCTCTACAAAAAAAAAAGGGTTTTAAAAGTTATTTCTTACCTTAGACTTTTTCTCCACCATGGTTCTCTTCATGGATGGGGGAAAAGAACCATTAGAGGGCCTAAAATTTGGATCTCAGTCATCATGGTCCCAAGACAGCTGCCTTTCTAACTAGAGCTAAGCATTTTAAGTTTATGTGAACAGGAGAGTCATATACCATGCCGTATAGAACATTTAACTGGGTGCCTTCTAAAAGTAAAAAAGAGATTTCTATTACATACCATGTGCTTGTTCATGATCATGGCCAGTGCCCTTACTAGGAAAGAGGAAACCATGTGGTCTGGTCTCCATATCTTACATGTGTAATTTCATCAGTATGGTGACAGTCACATGGCCTGACTGCCACCTTGGGCAAAAAATTTTCAAAATGACTTTGACCTGCTTGACCCTGCCACCATCCTAATCCAACCACATGACATAATTCAAAATGGCCACACTCGGGAATTTACTGGTGCTAGATCATGATAATCTGGAAATTCCCTGGACCATAGAATTTAATCATATGTCCTAATCTTTTTGCAATTTATGTTTTTGCTTTGGTTTTCATTTTTAGATTCTTGATGGAATCCTAAAATAGCAAGAGATTTTCACACAGTCTTTAGTAAAAAGGTTAATATATTTTTATGTCAAATTAGAAAGAAAATATTGGTATTCTAATATCATTTTGATTTGTTTCTAATGAAAATTATTTTGAATTCTAACCTTTGATATGGTATTTACCGTTTTTTTAGAATGATTATTTTTTCATTGTTTTATGCATTAACTGGTTTTTACAGAAAACTATTTTAAATTCTGATATTTGTTTATATAACATCTTTATCTGTTTTTAAAGGAAATTATTTTGAATTTTGACATCTTTATATGATATATTTACTAATTTCTAAAAGTAATTATTTAAAATCTTACATTGTTTTTCTAAAATAAAATGTTTCCCTCTCAAATGCCTCTGGTCACATCAAGTATAGCCACAGAGAATCTTAGGTCTGACAATGGAGAAGCAAAAACTCCTGTCAGCCTAGTCATGCTTGATTTTAGGTGCTCACCAAACACCCATGGCTTTATAAAGTTAAAAAATATTAAATAAAATAATATCTTAATAATCTTCTGTTTTCGAGTTATAGATACTTTTATTTGTGTTAATAATGACTAAACTTAACAGCTCTCCTGTGCAATGCAAACCACTGAATTAAATCCTAAAGAGAAACAAATGCCTCTTTAAATAAATAATGCTGATAGACCATCATGTGCTGTTTGAGCTTATTAAAAAGATGACTCTGGGGTTGGGATGGGCCCTCCCGCCTCGGAGTCTGGACTGTTATCCCAAGGTGTATTTTAGCACTTTGAGAACAAAAGAGCAAAACAGCCTCCAAGTAAAAGATATTGTACTATTAAAAATTACTGGAGAGATGAATTAATTTCAACAAAAGTTATTGTTATCTCATGATATAAAATGTCTATAACAAAAATAACTAATGGTAATGGTTTAAGGTTTACCTAGAAACTTATAAATTACAGAATGTATAGAGGTAATATTAGTTCATTAGATTATAATGGTATTACATCTCATGGTACTAAGAAAATGAAAGGGTGAAAGATAATATTAAAAAGATATGGGAATGGAGATATTTTAAAATGAAAAAATCTATACCAGTAATTAAAGATCTGAGTCGATATGTTATGGTATATAATAGATGAGAGAAAACTACGTATATGTAATCTTAAAATTTCTAAAGTAATAGTTCAAATAGTCTAAAGAACAAAATATATGTCTAGCCAAGGTTTATTTAAAAGTGTTTGGTTTTTGCCCAAGCGGCATAGCATACAATAATTAACAGTGCAAATTGGTGGAACTTCATGCAGTAACTACTAGATCTCAAATTATAACTGCTTCTCCTTTTAACTTGTATACTAATAGTCATTATATTACTAGAGCCTTACAGATGATTTAAATTGCATCTTACATCGAGACAATTAACACTCAAGTTCAGGAATTATTTGGTCAGATACAAAAGTGTTTACATGCCCATACTGGACTTCCAGGTCCTTTGGCTTCAGGGAATAATTTAATAGATAAGGCCACCTATCTCATAGATTTATCTCAATTGGAATTAGCACAGGGACATGTAATAGTGGATAATTACTCTGGTTTTATCTATGCCTAGTAATGTCAGGTGAAAAAGCCTCCAATGCTAAAAAAATGTTAAAATCAACAATGTTAATTAAGGCCAAGATTTACAGGACCAAGTTGATTCCCTAGCAGAAGTAGTCTTACAGGACAGAAGAGGCCTAGACTTATACTAACTGCGGACAAGGGAGGTATCTGCTTAACTTTATAGGAGAAATGCTGCTTCTACACCAATAAATTGGCATTGTTCGAGACTGGATTAAAAAACATCAAGAGGAACTTGAAAAATGCTGCAGGGAACTATTTGATCAGCCCTTTTGGAGAGCCTGGAACAGTATCCTCCCCTACCTCCTTCCCCTCCTGGGCCCCCTGCTTGACTTATTGATTCTATCGCTAGGACCCTTTCTTTTTAACAAACTTATGGGGTTTATCAAGGCTCAAATAGACTCCTTGGCCTCCAAACCGATTCAGGTCCACTTCCAGCACCTCAATCTAGCCGATCGAAATGTAGCCAAGCCATGAGAGAACGGACTCCCTTTGGGGACAGCATAGGACCCAGAGCTATGCCCGCTGACACAGATGGGCACCAGTTAGGGGTGCAAGGTAAAGCACTGCAAGAGAAAGACAACGTAGTCCAACTCTGGGTTCCCTGAGAAACATGCCTGGTTGCATAGAGGTTGGAGCATTGCCCCAAGAACTAAAAACCTTGAGGTCCCTCTCCTCCCCCAAAAGACTTCGAGAACATCAGGAGGATCAGGCCTCTGTTTACCCCCTCTGGTTAAAGCCCATTACCTTCTAATGGTAACAGTCCCTCTCACCTGTTATGGCTTATGGCTTAGTAAACAGAGAGAGAGGAGATGCCGGGAACCAAGCTAACAAAGAAAAAGCCTAAACGGTACCACCTTTATCACCCCCACCTGGTTTAAGCCTCTGCTTCTCTTCTTAGAGCTGTATTCCTGACAAACACATAACTATTTACGATCGGCCCTAAAAGACCAGAGATAACATGTCTCCTAGCAACAGTTCCTGCCCGACTAACTGCCACTCCCACCCCAAAAAGCCCCTCTCCCATTACTATAAGAACGCTGCCCTTGCTTAATAAAATCAGAGCTTGATCAGCTTCCTAGACGTGCTCTCGTTCTTTGTGTCTCCTGTCCCCCGTTTGTCTCCCTCTCCAGGATTACCCGCAGGCCGGGGCAGTTCCTACTCACATCTCTGTACTGACAACTCCAGGACTGCTGGCCACCCTGCACTCCAAACCCCGGTCGACGCATCCTGAGCTCAGCGAGACAGCCACGGTGCCAGCGCTGCCTCTGCGGCGGAGCCCAGGGCCCTCCTCTCGCCCTACCGCCCGAGCCATTTTCATTAGTTGCTTAGGTGGGAGGATAATTATGGTCTCTCTCTCTCTCTCTGTGTCTCTCTCTCTCTCTCTCTCTCACACACACACACACACATGCATGCACAGATTAAAAACAAGATAAACTCAAGCATGTTTAAATCTTGGAGTGCATACCTGAGCATTGAAGGGATTCATGAATCAGAGCAGTGCCCACCTGCATGGCGAACTCATCCCAGCAAGAGGCAGATGGGAATGACTGTGAGGCCGCTGCACAGGGAGGCACGGGAATAACTGTGATTGACCTGAGTGGAAAGCCCCTAGGTAGAGGTGGCTACTCTGATTGGTCATTTCTAGTTGGGGTGTAGTTGGTTGAGTTCTCATTCCCATAACAATTTACAGCGTCAGGGCTGTCCTACTCTCCTGGTCTCCCAATTAGGATTTAAAAAATAAATTCTTTAAATTTTTTTTGATTTATTTATTTTTCTTTATGTGTATGAATGTTTTGCCTGCATATATGCAAGTACACCCATGTCACGCAGTGCCTGTGGGTGCCAGCACAGGGCACCTGGTCCCTGGAACTGGAGTGATAGATCGTTGTAAGACGCCATGTGGGTGCTGGGAGCTGAGTCCAGGTCTTCTTCAAGAGCAGCCAGTGCTCTTAACTGATGAGCCATCTCTCTACCTCATTATTCTATTGACACAAAAATACTTGTCCACATTAATGGGTAATTATGGGCTGGCTCCGCATCAGTGCACTCTATGAAACAAAGGAAGGTAGTTTCCATGTGTCCATATCTCTTCTTTGTGCAGAGAGCATTAAAGCCAATCTTCTCATTCTGTGTGAACTCTAAAGGAGCTGAGACCAGAGAAGTAGAGAAGGGGGAGCCCCAGAGAGGAGCGGGCAGGAAAGGGCAGCAATGGAGCTGTGCATGGGAAGGCAGCAGGGGTCCGTGACTGTTACAGAAGCTTATTTGGTCAGACACAAAAGTGTTTACATGCCCATACTGGACTTCCAGGTCCTTTGGCTTCAGGGAATAGTTTAATAGATAAGGCCATCTATCTCATAGAAGCACGGCTGGAGTTAGTGGTCAGGCACAGCATAAAACTTAAAAAAAAAAATGATGACTTGTTCATAGTAATGGAGTATTACGAGGACCAACTGGAGAGAAAAGTGCTGGGCTTGTCAATGAACCAGAATTACCTTGAATGATAAGAATTCGGAAGACATTATGAGCATTGTTCAAACGTGTAACCATCTTGAATTACAAGCCCAGTGACTCACAGCTGACCTTAGTGCACTGGAGTGTGACATCGGTTCACATTCTTGTCCAGACGAACTGTTCAATCACAGGGGATGGACACAGCCTCACTTCAGTCTGCCATTCCTTTTGCAAGGTAGTCAACAGTACCTATGGCCCTCAGTTTCCCTCAAATTGTGTCTTTGATGCACTTTCTCTAACCATGTGACTTCTGACTCTTACTTTGTAATGGTCATGTTGGACTCTCCATCAGTTGAAGACATGATTTTTCATACAAGCTACTTAAGTCACATCTTTGCCGGCCTTGATTTACGATTTGGGGACTTTAGGAAACATGTTAGTGTTTTTTTCTTATTGCTGTGATAATGTACCTGACAAAGGCAAATTAAGAGAGGAGAGGTTTATTCTGGGTCACTGTTTATAGGTAAAGTCCATCATAACCAGGAATTCCTGGTGGCCCAAAGCTCATAGGATGGCACTGTCCACATTTAGGGTGGACCTTCTGAATTAATCTGATCTGAAAACTTCCTTACAGACACGCACAGAGGCTTGTCACCTATGTGAGTCTAGGTTTTGTCACTGAGAATATTGACCATCAGAGCAGAGAACTGCATTTCTTCTCATTCTATTAGTTTACTGATGTAGTCCATCAGCCCTCTCTGCTACGGAGACCCTATCATATCTAGCAAATCTGTCATCTGTCATCTACTCTGGCAAGCAAGCATTCCGTGGCCTTGTCCTGTGATGTTGGTTCTTATTGTCAAGTTGGTGATACAGCTTGGAGCATGTCTGTGAAGGTGTTTCCAGAGGGAAACCCCCTCACAGTAGGCACTAACCTATGGGCAGTCCAAACACAAAGAGGTCTTAGGAAAAGGCAGTGTGGCTCTGGCCACCTGCACTTCTTTCTGAGTGACATCCTCAGTGGCCATCAGCCATTAGATTTCAGCTTCCTCAGCCCTTCAGGGTGGACTTGATGCCAGTGGCTCTGTGGGAACCCGCCAGGCCTTCAGCACTGCACGGCCTGCTGACACCCTAGCTCCCTGGACTGAGGAGCTACTGGCCTCTCAGCCTCTGCAGCACACAGACAGCCACTGTTAATTAAACTGCCCAGCTTTTCATTTAACCCAGTCTAGTGAATTTCCTTTTATAGTGGCATATATCTACATCTACATAACATAATATGTATATATACATACACACATATGCATTGTCTATTGTATTCCTCTGTCTCATACACATCTAAATCAGTGATAAAACTATTGAAGATGATAAGATCAAGGACATGACCCTCATGAAGATTGCACTGGAGATCCTTCTAACCTGATTCAAACTCCACAGTTGGCACATGTTAGGGTTAGTCAACAGCAAGTCTAAGTGGCTGATTATAGGAAATTATATTTCTATAAGGTGTGTTCAAGCTCTAGTAGTTCATGCCTGTGATCCCAGAACACTGGAGGCAGGAGGACTGCTATCAGTTTCAAGCTAGCCTAGGCTACAAGAGTAAGTTCCAGGATAGCCAAGGGTACTAAGACATTCTGTTTTAGAAAGTACATACATACATACATACATATAAGGCATGTTTGTGTGCTCTCACTCAGAAAGTGTGCCCCAGTAACACAGTTTACTCTCAAGCAAAGGTGGCTAATATTCTTATTGTCTACATTTCCCTCCACTCCTTGAAAGCCAGATGGTCTTCAGTGTGTCAGATATAAGGAGAAAAAGAAAAAAGTCTCTGTCCTGTCCACTGTGCTGTGGGTGGAGGAGCCAGGCATGAGGAGCTGAGTGGGTTCAGAAGTTTGCTCTGAGGTACCTAAGTCCAGTCTGAGTACAGCATCTCAAGTGTTTGGGGCTGGAGAGAGTCTGGCTCAGCAGTTAAGAGCTCTTCCTGCTCGTCTAGAGGACCCAAGTTTTGATCTGCGTACCAACATGGAATGGCTCACTCCCATCTGTAGCTCAAGCTCCAGGGGATCAGATGCCTTCTGCTGGTCTCCACTGGCATTCCCACACATGGCATACACACACACACACACACACACACACACACACACACACACATATATATATATATATATGTACAAAATAAAAATAAATCTTTTCAAATATCTCCCAGGTATTTTGAAATCTTTTAAAGCAAATTACAAACAGGGCCTTTGGCCACTAGCCTTTTGCTTAGTGAGGAGCAGAGGCAAGGATGGGCCTTTGTGTGTACAGAAGCTATGTTTGGAATGCACAGAGTGGGAGGAAGACCTACATGTGTGTGGAGGAGAAAATGGGGAGTCCTCTGTATGTGTTTTCATAGATTTCAAACAAAAGAGAGGCAGAAGAATAAAACTTTGAAATGACTTGAAAATTGAAGAGGAATCAACCTCTGAGAAAAGGGGGCTTGGTATCAAGGAGATGAAGTGTAAAGATGTAGCCATGTGGCCTGAGACATGCCTCCGAGCTGGGGCGGCAGACTGCCCTCCAGTCTAACCCCAGCAGAGCAGAGCCGAGTCAAGTCTCCCTCGGCAGGAAAGCCTTTCCTTGCAAAATCAGAACTCTTGTCAGACAATGAATGCATTAAAGGAAACTTGTCCTCACAGAAAACTCAAAGCATCTCTTCTGTAACGGATCAGCTCCACTGGAGTGGAAGCACCTCTGGGCATGTTTGTAAACTGAGGAGAGGAACCCACCATGTACCGGTTGGCACCATCCCATGGATCCCAGCGATTCACTCCACCTCCGTAAGCCCTGCCATGCCTTCTCTGCTGTGACGGGGCCCTCGCCTCTCAAGCCATGACCCCAAATAGGACTGTGCACCCTAAGCTGCTTCAGTCAGACATCTAACTGCTGCAGTAAGTAAAGAGATGGGTAGGTCTTTCTGGGTTGGTTAACCAGGCTGAATCAGCCATTTCCTTTGGAAGATGCTTTGTGTAGGAAATGAAACCCGTTCTGCTCTTGGAGCCTTGACAAGGTGGCGCATGACTGGTTTTGTTCTCAGGAGCCATTAGCAACAGATTTGTCTCTAAAAAACCAAAGCGACAAGCAGGACCAGCTCTGAAGTCTCAAGGCTGGCGTGTGACTGGCCATGAGTGTGTCCTTCGACCGACACCTGTTCACCTCCAATTTCCCAGCTGACACTCTGCCCCGTTCCTTCTAGATGCCCTAGTTGGCACCCTAGTTAGCAATGTGTACTTCATGGACACACAATACCAAGGTGGAATGAAGGCATAAAATACGCACTTCTGGGGGGCAGGAGAGATGGCTCAGTGGTTAAGAGCCCTGGTTGCTCTCGCAGAAGACCCAGGTTCAAATCCCAGCATACACATGGTAGCTAAAAACAATTTGTAACTCCAGTCCCAGGGGATCCGACGCCCTCTTCTGACATCTGGGGGCATTGCACAACATGGGGTGCTTTCACACACACGCAGGCAAGACACATTAAATAAATAAATAAACAAACAAACAAATAAATAATTAAAATATTCTTATTTTCCTCGAAAATGTGAAGGTAAGGAAACAGAAAGTCAAAGGCCCAGGAGAAAAAAGAGGAAACTGGGTGAACTGATGCTGTGACTCGCTCATCAGAGGCTAAGGCAGCACGAGCAGGGCTCCCGCCAAAAGGACAGTGAAAAGGTGCCAGGCTGAGCGTCTGGGAGCCAGGAAGGGCCTGGCAGAGAAGGTTTGGAAAAGGGAGCCTAGGAGCCACCAGGGAGAAACTGGATCCCAAGGACCCAGTGGGGCACACTGGGAAATATTATCTCAGCTACAATAAACAACTGAAGGGGTATCAGAATGGGAAGTGGGTGTTGGGAGAATAACTTGGTCAGGACAGGGCTTGGCAATCAAGCATGAGGACCCGAACTTGAGCACTAGGACCCATGTCAAACCAACCAACCAACCATCTGGCATGGTGCTGTGCACTTGAGATCTAGCCCTGAGAAGGCAGAGACACAGGACTGCTGGGACTCGACGGCCAGCCATCCTAGGCAAATCAGTGAGCCTCAGGTTCAGTGAGAGACTGTCTTCAGTAAGAAAGTGAAGAGACTGAAGGCTCCTGAGGAGCAACACCTCGGTTGCCCTCTGTCCTATACACACACACACACACACACACACACACACCGCATATATAATTGCACACATCCGTACACACACCCACAAACACACAATAGACTTAAGGAGAAAAAGAGAGAACTCAGGAACAGCTGTTATCAGCACCTCTCCTCTAAAGCCTTGCAAACTCTAACCCCAGTTGCCTGGGAAAGGCTTCTACATCTGGGAGGACTGTAGGGACAGCAAGACTGTCAAATGTTTGAGTTTAAGTTGCTGTTATTTATGTAGTATTTTAGCTAGCATAAATACTACGTTATGCATTATTGTGAACACAGGAATTTTCTTTTTATTGAGGAGTACACAGGAAGTTATAGGACTCAAGTCACAGGCTGCCTATACCAAGACCCTGTGATTTTAGTCTTCAAAGTCCTTCCATGGAGTCTCACTGCACACTGGATAAAGCTGAAGCTCTATGCTGCTGTGATGAAGAAATCCTGTGCAGTGACCCGTCCCTTCCACACCAGCTTCCCAGCGTCTCATCTCTTCCCACGCTGCCGGTGTCTCTCCTGCCACAGCCATCACGGCGTTGCTGCTGTCTCTCAAGCAAACGAGCCTCTTTCACGGCTGCCTCTCGCTGACTCTTCCCACTGTCCAACTTCCTTCTTCACTTCCTCTGCGTGTGCCTAGGGCTTCCCTCTTTGGGGAGGTCTTTCGTGATTCACCTTGTCCTAAGTATTTCCCACTTCTGCCTCTGTGTTCAGAATATCTATAGTTACCCAAATCAAAATTATACATTGAGTTAAATATTGTCTGCTTCCTGCTAGAATATAATGCTCACCACGGCAGGGGTTTGTGTTTGTCTGGGGGTGCAGGTGTGCGTTTTGCTCATTATCCAGTCCCTAGGACAATGGCTGACCGGAAGCAGCTTCTCCCTAATATTTGTTGAACAGGTGAAGAATGTGACCCAGAAAGAGGACTGAGTGAGATCATCTTCAGACAGGACTCTGAGCCTCAGGGTCAAAGAGAGTGATGTTGGGAACAAAACACCGGTGGGAGGATGCTAATGTGCATACCCTGAATGAATCAGCCAAAACATGGCTGACACGGGACATCTGGGGGCCACGAGTCAGCACAAAATGGCTGACACCGGATGTCCTGGGAAGCCCAGAGTAAATAGTGCTGTAATCTGTTGTAGAACCAGTTCTGGCTGAATGCCACTTTTGAGTGAGTTTTGTGTAAATATGATCTTGAGGTTCGAGGCTAGAGCCCGAAACCACCTTTGTGTGTCTATCTGTGGTCTGTGTGCCTGCCTTTGTGTGAGCCTTGTACCATGTGTGCCTGGCTTCTTGCCAATGATTGCCTGCCTAGCAGCCTTCGCCCAATGGGAATAGAGTGTTTTATAGGCTACAACTCCCCACAATTTCTTCCTGGCCGAGGGTGGATCTCACAAAAATGACACTGAGAGAGAGGGAGGGAGAGAAGGCATTCGGAGCAGAGAATCGGGGTATGCATACACCTAGGGCCCAAAGAGAAGAAAACTTGCCCAGAGGACTAGAAATGAACATTCGAGAATCGGAATGGGATTCACTAGGGAACGGAGCAAAGGCACATCCATCCTCCTGTGGCTCTGAAAGTGCTATCAGGAAGAAGATCATTCCATAGGGGTCTCAAGGGTCTGGAAAGAATGTGAGGGGGTGGGCCTCTCCCACCCGGAAGCTGGCACTGACTCAGTTATCCTGACTGATTGACAGCAGCTCCCTGAGGGACACTGGCATGACCATAGAGACACTGGGCACAGACACAGGTCCAACACAGCAGCTCCACGATTGACGCTTTCTTGATTGCTACAGTTCCCTGCTGAGCTGCAAGTAGAAGGGACTCTGATAAAACTCCTAACACCCGTGTACAAATTATTAAAATGGTCACCACACCATTTTAGACACTACCTTTCTGAGAAATGACCTCTGCCAAGCCATATGACCCTAAAAAACATGCTCTTGATTTTGGAACGTTCACAGGCAATGTTGTTTACCCAACTGAATGGAACTCCAGTGGATTTCTCAAATGTACTCTTAACTCGTTTAGGTCCAGGCGTGACTAACGCCCACCAGGCTGACAAGTCTTGGCAGTGTGCATGTAGAAGAGGTGGAAGGGGGAACCACAGCTCATAAGCAGAGAGGCATGGTGGATACTGTTGCTTTTCAACTTCCAAAGCCGATCTCCACGCGACTTGAATACCAGACACCAGCTGCCCAGTCCAACATCTCATTCATCAGCACAGATGCAGTGGGTTTCTGCCGTGCGGGTACGCATGGCTTCTTGATCTTCTCCTGCAGGCGAGGGGGCTCAGAGAGAAAGTATTTTTGCTGCTTTCCTGAAAGCTTACAGAACACAGGCCCAGGATTCGACCATCATCACCAGAATGCAGCCATTCCAAGAGGGGGTAAGATGAATTGGACCCTGGAAACCAATCAGAGGTAGACTACCATGATTCTTCTAAGACTGTAGCTGCTAATTTAGGAGGAATGCAAATGTCTGCCTCCACCTCACCCTGATATTTCATGATAATGATGCACTTCCTGAAGTGTTCCTTCTAAAAGCTGGGCATGGAGGCATATATCAGAAACCACAGCATTCCAGAGGCTGAGGCAGAAGGATCACCATGAGTTCAAGGCTAGGTTGGACTACAGAGTGTGTTCCAGGCCAGCATGGGCTACAGACCCTGTATATACATGTTTATGAATCTCTCTTCCTGTCTGTCTGTCTATCTATCTATCTATCATCTATCTATCTAGCATCTATCTATCAATCAATGTGTCTAACATCTATCATCTGTCTATCATCGGTATATGTGCACAACCCTGTATATCATGCATAACTTAGGAGAAATGGCAGATTCTAAGATCGGATCATTGAAAATTCCAAGGACTCTAGAGTCTCCTCTGCACAAGAAATAAGCACTTCCCAACCAGGATAGTTTGACATTGGTTAACCTCTCTTCTTTTAAAAACAATCCATATTCTTAATCAGTGTCTGGATGATGTCAATATCCATTTTGAACAGCATTCTGAACGAACTGCCTGATTGCCATCACTGTCAGTGAGATGGAGAAGGTGGAGGGAACAATCCTGTCTTCTAAGCTTACATCTCTGGCCACATGGCCAATGGTGTCTTGGGAAGCTCTTGGCCTGAGTTGAGGAGATTCGCCCTGTTCACAGATCCTTTCCACAGAAATGCTGCCTCCTGTAGATACTCTTACTCACGTGTTCCTCTAGATAAAGGCTCTTCTCCTGGGTCAATGCAGAGTCATGGGGCATTGGTTCTGTTCTTGGAACTCCCAGGGGAGTTGGTTCGTTTTTGTTATCTATCTGACACAACCAAGAGTCTTCTAGAAGAAGGAATGTCAACTGAAGAATTTTCTCCATCATGTCAGCCCAGGGGCATATCAAAGATTGCCCTGATAAGTGGTTGATGCAGGAGGGCCCAGTCTACTGTGGGTGGTACCAGCTCTAGGTTTGTGGGCCTGGGCTGTATAGGAAAGCCAGCTGAGAATGAGTCAGAAAGCATGCCAGAAAGCAGCATTCCTTCGTGGTTCCTGGTTGAGTTCCTGCCCAACTTCTGTCAACGATGAACTGTAACCTGCGAGTGGCTGAAAATCAGCTCTCTTCTCCCTTAAGTGGCTTTGGGCCATGGTGTTTACCACAGCAACAGAAAGTGGCAGGGAGTGTGGCCCATGTTGCCGCAGATAGCACACACGGTATATAGAAGCATGGGGGAGCTTAGGGAGAGAAGGTCCATCCTTCTGTGGAATTCTGGTGCCTGCCTTTTCCCCCGACTCACTAGACCTCATTTTAGAAGAATGAGTGGGATAGAAGTAACGTCTAAACTTCCGTGTCTAATGAAGATTTTCTTCTTCCACTGCTGAGTTGATAATTGTAACAGATATTTAAATTTTAAATGCTTAATTTTAATTTAGAAATACGTCATACATTTTCTTGCCATCCTCCCTGTCCTCAGTCCACATTTTACACGTTTTTCAGTTTCGTTCATGATGTAATTTTGTCTCTGGAAACATTTAGGATCTTTTCTTCCTGAGTACTGTTCAACTCACACTGCTAAAGGCCTGGGTATCATGTCACTCACTGAATTTCTCCCGTTGGTTCTTTAATAATTCCTCCTCTTTATTTTCTCTTTCAGAATTCCTAGCAATGACTAGGGATATGTTGAGCCTCTTGACGTTGTGGAGATATATTGTGGCATTACTAGACCAATGTTATAATTACCTGAACAAAAAGTTTGATTTGTCTCTTTGCTTCTAAGGGGGAGCTGGAACTTGGAGGACATTCATTCCCCTAGAGATCTCTTGGAACCTTCCATCTCCTGGAACTCTGTTTCTGGAGCTATGTCCTGAGTCAGGCGTCACCCATCACTTTATTTAAAATGCCGTCTCCAGCTTCATTTGGGGAACTGCAAGCTTGGCTCCACCCTAATTTTAACAGACCATCTGGCCTTTGAATCCCTCGCTGTAGAATACCTTGCTCATCCAAGGCTAATCCTTCTTTCCAACTTCCACTGTGCTCAGTGGAGATGGGGCACTGCCTTTCAGTGCTTTGATATGTTAATTCTCAAGCATACTATGCTCATTCATTATCTTTTGGGTGGTGTGTCAGTCATTTTTATGCTGCTGCCATAGAAACACTGACCAAGGGAACTTATAAAAGGAAGAGTTTGTTTAGCTAAAGGTTCCAAAGGGGCCAGAGTCTATCATGGCGGGGAGGCTTAGCGGCAGAGGTGGCTGGAGTAGGAACAGAAGCTAAACGCTCACATCTTCAAGCAGGCACAGGAAGCAGAGAGTAACTGGATATCTGGCAAGGCTTAAGAACTCTCTAAGCCCGCCCCCACTGATGTGCTTCCTCCAGCACGGCCACACCTTCCAAGACCTCCCCAAACAGCACCACCAACTGGGCACAAAATGTTCAAATACTTGGAGCCTGTGGGGACATTCTCCTTCAAAATGCCAGAAGTGGAGCACAGTACAGTTCACAGGAACAAGATCAGGTACCAGACCACAAGACACAACTGCACAGGGGTTTGCTGGGATTAATTAAAAGTTATTAGTCCAGATAATGTCCATTCATCAAAGTCATTCCTACAGTAAACGAAATTGTTTATTTTTTTTTAATCTGAGAGACTGATGGGAAAAGAAGACCAAGTAACGTGACACGCACCAGTGATATCAGAACTTAGAAGGTAGAGACATAAGGCTTAGGAGTTCAAGGCCAGCCTTGGGGGCTCCATAATGAGTTTGAGACCAGCTGGACCACATCAAATTCTGTCCCTAAAGCCCCAAGCATGAAGAATGAAGGATGCGGGGAGGGTGGCCTGCCGATTGGAGGAGATTGCTTCCACAGCAGTTCTATTCTTCTAGCTTGTCTGGCTGCAAACTCAGTCTCAACCACATTCCCCACAAAATGGAGGCCACCTCAGTGTCAGCACCGAGTGCCAAGTGATCCTGGTGGCAGTGACACTTATGCATTTGCTCAGTGACCCTTCACAGATGGATGCGGTCCTCTCTTAGCAGATGAGGCTTCTGTGAACGAGCACAATGGTCAGAAGCAAGCCTGTGCTGAGGTGGATACAGCTTTAAAGTATGGCTCCAAGGCAGGGAGCTGGTTTGCTCTCTGGACATTGGGCAGTTTTGGAGTCAAGGATCTGAATGTGAAGGAGATGAAAGCTCAGTTCTGTGTGAGTGTTGGCATCCCAACAGGATGGAAACACCTTGTTTCACAGTCCTCAGAGTGCACAGTCCTCAGGAAGTATGCTCAGTCCGGCCAGTGTTTGCCTTCAAGCTCTCTTGGTCACGGTGTCTTCTCAAGGAACCGGCAGGAGCCCTTTAGGCAGGCAATGGTTAATACTGATTGTCGATTTGATGGATCTGGAATCACCCAGAAGACACTCCTCTGGGGATGTGTGTGTTACGGTGTTTCCACAGAGAATTCCTGATGGGGAAACGCACCATCATAGTGCGTCTATCACTTGTCCAGCCTTTGCAAATTTGGGTGAGCTCATTCCTCATCAACACTGCTTCTAAGGACTGACCAAACCTTGACTCTAGACCTGCAGTAAGAATTGTACAATGAAATGCTGGCGGGTGGAGGGAGGGCAGGCAAGATGGCTCAGTGGTGCCTAAGAGCTCTGGTTGCTCTTGCAGAGGACCCAGGTTCAATTCCCAGCACCCGCCTGCAGCTGAGGATCCACTGGCCTCTTCTGACCTCTATGGGCCTTGTAGGACAAGGGTGCACTTACATACATGCAGGCAAGACATTCATACATATAAAACAAAAACAAATAAAGTAGCATGAAATAGAGCTCACATTACTAGTACATAATTAGTGTGTATAGTTTTAAATAATATAGCTCTATACTTGGGTGAGCAAGTGGTTTTTAAACTGCTGAACATCAATCACCAGAGTTTGTGATTCCATCAGTCTGGGTAGGGCCTGGACGTAGGGCTGTAAAGGTCTGCAGGCGACTCAGTGGGCAGCCAGTTTTGAAGCCCTCAAGAGCTCAGTGACAGTCAGAACAAGTCAGCAATCACCGTCCTCAAGAAGAAAAGTGGTTTCAGCTCCTCAGCCTCCATGAGGAGGACATGAATCTTCACGTTGCAGAAGTAACCCCTTCACCCACCTTCTTGGTGCTGGAGAAGAGATACTGCCACACAGCCCTCTGTCTTTCCTGTCCTCTGCACGAAGGGAAAGCTCCAAATGTGACTCTCTGGATTCTGTGACTATGGTACACATCACAATTATTTTTATTTCCTCTTTTATATTAAAAATTTTTTTGCGGATTTCACACATTAGTACTATATTTAGATCATTTCCACCCCTTCCTCTCTCCTCCCAAGCCTTCTCATGCCTCCCCACTCCCTGTTTTTTCACTTTTTCTTTATTATTGTTGCATAAATATGTGTGTGTATACATATATATATATATATATATATATATATATATATATATGATCTGCTGAGTCCCTTTAGTGATGCTTGGGTGTCCATGTGTTCAGGGCTGACCACTTGGGATTAGATAACCTACCAGGGAACTCATCCCTAGAGAAGACTGATCCTCCCTCCCTCAGCAGCCTTTGATTGCCTATAGCTCTTTATCTAGAGGTGGAACTCTGAAATTTCCTCCATCCACAGGGGTGTCAATTCATGTTGCCATTACGTAGGCCTTGTCTAGGCAACCCTATCCTTGAAATCTCTCTGGTGCGGCTTCCCTGTCATGGCTAGAAGACACCACCTAGCAGAGGCCATCCTGGTCCTCTGGCTCTTACAATATCTCCACTTCCGTATTCCCTGAGCCTTAGGAGTAGGGGTTGCATTGGGGCTGGGCTCCCCACCTTCCTTTATTCTCTGGGTTTTGACCAGTTGTGGGACTTTGGAATGGTCTCTGACGAGTGGTGAGAATTACAGTTTTCTGTGGATAGAAGGATAAGTATTTAGCGTGTACTTAAGTTACATTTAAGAATGCATGCTCTCCTCTAGGGCCCATGACCTCGCTGTGCATGGGTTTGCATTTCCAGAACTAGTAAAGAATTCCCTCCTGTTGAGTGGGGCTTAAATCACCTAGCTATTTTTGGTGACCCCCCAAGAAAAAGTGACACTATTCCACCATTAGGGACATTTTGCTTGGCCTCCCATCACTGTGGTTCACTGAGTAGGACTGTGGATTGCTTTTCTCCTTTGGCGCTTGTACAGCATTTTCCTATACTATGAGATTGACTCTTCTGGGAGAGGGCTTCCAGGTCAGTTCTGGCTCAGTTTCTCCAAATCCTGTGTCTGAAGTGTGTGGTGTCCTTGGTAATAGATCCTACCTTCAAGTTCTGGGAGGCAGCCAAGAGTGACATCAACAGCCTGTATTATTTGAGAGTCTCTTAGGTGATCCTGGCCAACAGCTTGAAGGAAGGTCTCCCTTGTTGGCACTAGGATTTCTGGTGAAGAGCCCCCATTTGTACATGGACATACCCATATATATTTTATATGGAGTTTTTGTTTTATTTTTTTGAGACAAGGCCTCTCTGTAGTACTTACTGGCCTGGAACTCACTCATGCAGATCAGGCTGGCCTTGAGCTCACAAAGATCTCCCTACCTCTGACCCCTGAGTGCTGGGATTAAAGGGGAGTACCACCACATCTGGCCCATGTATATATTTTTAAGTAAGATTATAAAATAATGATTACCTGTGGCTTTTTCAGACATCCTTTGCAGTATTTCTCTTTTGACCTCCCTCTCCCTCTAAGTCCCCCTCCCTCTCCCTCCGAGTCCCCCTCCCTCTTCCTCTGAGTCCCCCTCCCTCCTCCTCCTCTAATGAAAGTCCCCTCCATTATCCCCATTATTAATGCTAACAAGATTTACTTTATTAATTTTTTGAGATAGTCTCTTTATAGAGTAGGTTGACTTAGAGTTGACTATATTGGCCAAACTGACCTCAAACTCCTCAAAACTCTCCTGCCTCTGCCTCCAAAGTGCTGAGACTATAGACATGGTTTTTTAAAACAGCGGAAGATAATGTAATTTAAGATTTACTGCTTGGACATACTCCACTATATAAACACTAAATCTTATACAAAATTAAGGGGAGAAACCTCTTTGATTGAGTCTAAATAATTATTCCTTGGAAATAAACAGATCCATGAAGCAGAACTTGTTAAAATGTTGATATTTATTTCTTTAGGATGCGTTCAAAAGAAAGTACATTAGGAAGGTTTTAATGTGTGTGTTAAAAATGTTTAAAGCTATTTTAAGATACACATTAAACATTTTCTATCATTTTACTTGGAAGAAAATTCACATCTATGGATTTTGCTTTCAGGATACCCAAAACTCCTATAAATCTTGTAACAGTTTGTTACTGGTATTGAGGGGTCCATAATTGAGTTATTCTGTATTTAAAAGGTAACTCTATAATGTACGTCAGGACAAACATTTACATGCAGACAACACCTGAGCAGGAGCAGGCCACCAGGGAAGAGTAAAGGTCTGCCTCTTCTGTAGCTTGTCCAGAGACCCGGCTACTGGGAGTGCTAACATGCTATGTCAGAAGCGAGTACATGGTTGTTTTTATTATTACTACTAAGAAGAAGTTTATTCTCCACACTGGAGGAGTCTGTGAAAACAACCCCAAATAACCACCTAAAGGAATGACTGCAGTGTCTGAAAATGTAAAGAGGAGTGTTTAATAGGATGTTTGTTCCAGAATATACATACAAATTCATGGCAAAGGCACACGGTGTAACTGCATGGGTTTCACACAAAATGAATCTATCACACAGTGTTAAAAAATCTTTAAGTATCATACACAATTCTAAGCAGTGTACTAAGTGAACCACCTCATTCAGTCCCCACAATAACCTAATTTCTGTCAGCCCTACTTCACAGATGGATAAACTGAGGCTCAGCGACTTCAAGTTGCTGTTACTCAAGGTGTGGTCCAGGAGTGGCAGCAACAGCATCACCTGGGACCTTGTGAAGAATGTAGGGTGACAGGCTTAGCCCCCCAGCAATAGCAATGGAATCAAGTTGCCTAGGACACACACACCGGTTGAAGTGAGAATTAACCAGGTTCCATTGCTATCAGGCAGGATCTGAATGTCTGTCCTAGGAAGCAATGGTAATATTACTATTTATCAATGACCAGAACAGCGGTATGACTGGAGCCTGTGGGGACAGCTCAGTCAGTAAAGTGTTTGCCTCACAAGAATGAGGTCCTGAGTTCAGCTTCCAGCATGCACAAAGAGACCAGTGTGCTGGCCATCCAGGGCTGGTGAGGAGCAGGCAAGGTGTCCCTGGGCTTGCTGGCCAGCCAGTCTAGCCTAAAAACAAGTTCTAGGTCTCTGGAGAGGGGGCAGGAGGGAGGGAGAGAGAGAGAGAGAGGAGGAGAGGGAGAGACAGAGGGAGGCAGAGAGAAAAGGAGGAAGAAAGAGGGAGGGAGGGAGAGAAAAAGAAGAGAGAGAGGAAGGGAGGGAGATCTTGTCTCAAAAAAACCCCCATAAAGTGGATGGCACTTGAGGATCCAGAACTAAGGTCGACCTATGGCATCCACACACATGTGCGTATGCACACACACATCCCTCATACGCTGCACATGTGTGCACACATCCCATGTACACTGCACACACGTGCACACATCCCTCATACACTGCACACACATGTGCACACATCCCACATACACTGCACACATGTGCACACATCCCACGTACACTGCACACACACGTGCACACATCCCATGTATGCTGCACACACGTGCACACATCCCACGTACACTGCACACACATGCACACATCCCACATACACTGCACACACGTGCACACATCCCACATACACTGCACACACGTGCACACATCCCACGTACACTGCACACACACAGGAATAGAGGCACGACCGGAAAAGACCACTGTGCCGGTGTGCACAGGCCAACTCCGTGGAGGGGCCAGTGGGCTGTGCGGGTGTGAGGCAGGACGTGCGCCTCTGCCTCGACTCTGAGAGGACTGGTACCCGTTTCTCCCATTTCCCAAAGTGCCCAGTCTTCCAAGCTTCCATCCCCCATCTGGCTTTGATGCAGTCAGTCAGGAAGCACCTCACTTCCCCCTGCTGTGGCTGCCATTACCAGCTGGCCTTCTTGGGACTGGTGCTAGCCCACACCCCTAGGTGGGGCTCCCACGTAGACCAGCCCCACTGTGGGGCCCTCTGCTACTGAGCAGATGAAGCTCCCCAGCTTTCAAAGCCCTCTCATGCAGGTCTGAGTGTCCCTGTGGGACACACATGTGTGTTCCCAGTAAGTTCTGTCAGCTACCAGCAGGCACCCTCTGCTTTTCTCTGAATTTTCCCATTTCTGACTCCCTGTCTCCACAGATACTGCCAGCTCCTCCTGAAAATGGCTTTCAGTAGCCAGCACAGTATCCTGAAATGCTTCCAGGACAATGGCTGTCTGCACGAAGTGAGGCATGGTCACCCCAGTTCTCCCAACAGCATCCAGGGGGTCTCATATCAAGCTCTAGGGATACGACTCACATCCACTCACCTTTAATCCAAGCCTCCCCTCCTAGCTGGCCTTCCCCGCTCTCCCGGGTCTGTCTTCCTGTCTGTCAATACTGCTGTCTCCCATCTAGAACACAGTTGTTGATAAGAAATGATTGCTCTGAATGTGTGACTCAGCGCTCCCCCAGTTCATGCAGATTCTGGCAGGCCTGGCTACCAAGGTACCAGAGATGTTCAGACGCGCCCAGCCACACACATAGACACTGCATAGCACTGATCACGACCCCCTCGTTAACCAGGCAAGTGGCGTCTTCATTTCTTTCTTTCTTTTTTTTTTTTTTTTTTTTTTTTTGTGAGACAGGGTCTCATGTAGTCCAGGGTGGCTTCAAACTCACGATGTAGTCAAAAATGCCTCGAATCCCTGATTCTCCTGCTTCTTCCTCCCAGGGTACAGGTGTGTACCACCATTCCTGACCTAGAAAATGCATTTTGAAAAAAGAAAAACAACTACAATGAACAATTAGCAAGGAGCTCCCCCTCCAGTGCTCACTTCTGAGAACAATAACATCCATCAATATGGTCATTCTTCTCCCAGGTAGGCTGGCCACCATCAGCTCCTGGGTCTCATGGTCAGAAACTGTGTCTTCTTCTGAGCCATTTTACCCAGGAGTTCCCAGATACATGTTGTCAAGGCCTGGGCTGGCTTCTCTGGCTCCCAGTGATGTGTCAGACGGGCCTTATCCAGGTTGTCTGCCCCTCAGCATAGGCCAGCTCTAGAGTGGTCCAGATGCCTGTGGGCACAGAACCCTCACCAGGAAACAGGGAGTCTTCCCAGTGCCCTTAACAGAGGGCCACCTTGTTCAGAACTAGTCCAGGACAATGTGAGTCAAGATACCAATAGATCGGGTCTATTGGGGCTTATTTGCACTATGAAAAGTAATACAACCAGAGTGATTCGAAACTGATGGGACACTTCACTGCTTGGTCAGAAAACAGCCTGAGCCAGGTTCGGAAGCTAAGTGATGACACAATTGTTCAGTGGCACAGCTGGATTAAAGCTGGCATCTCCCGACTTGGTCTCCTAACTGTCGTTTGGCAAATGTGGACATTGGTTCAGTAGGGAGGTGAGTTCCATCTTCCTGGGTTGTGTATGTATCTCAAATCCAGAGCATCAGCATCTCTGGAACTCTTGTTCTCGGTGGCCTGTTGCTTAGGTCGGCTTCATGCTAACGGGGCGCGGCCTCTGCAGAGCTGTTTGGGGCTGCCCTGTAGGCATCTGTGAAAGGTATGCATGTTCGGTCATAGACTCGTGGGAGGGAACACTAGCAAACCCCGGCAGCAGTCCACAGTGGTGCTTAACAGCCCGACCCACTTGTCAGCAAGTGACTGACAGAAAATGGAACATGGTGTGGGCCGGTTGAACGGCGTTGACAGAGTGTGCAGTTATTGCCAGTGGGTGGTCATGCCAACAAAGAGCCACCATCCTCAGGCCTGGGTGAGGAGACGCGCCTGGGAATCCACGGCCAACCAGAGCCGCCTCCACTGGGAACCAGCTCCACTAGAGGCTCTGTGGAGGCCGCCCATGGTCTCCGCCCCTGGGAGACGGTCCAGGGCCACCATTGGAGCCCCACATAACATGGCGCTGGGGAGCCCCGGCTCCCTGGCCTTTCCCAGAGTGAGTCACATTTGTGAGGGTAGAGTTTGTTGATCTTGCAGGAAACCCCTCATGAGAACGAATAACAAATTCCTAAGTGAAACCTGGCAGGGTTAGAGGCACTGAAACTTGAGGTCTGGGGAGACTTGAGCAGAGAGTTCCAGTTCTGACTGGGCTTCACAGTGGCGGAGAAGGGGGGTGGGGAGCTCCCAGCAAAGAAGGCCACTGGCTTTGGGACTTGTGGCTGACAGCTATTTACAGAGAGAAGCCTCTTTCCCCTGGGGGCAGGCGTCATCACCAAGCAGCGACCCCTCCCCCTCACACTGACCTGACTTTCCTAGCACTCCCATCTTTTTGACATCTATTTTTGAGGTGTAACCTAATTCCCTCCTGAAATTTCTGGGTGTTTCTCTGAGGCTTTCTCCTTGCTCTTTATTAAACCCTTTTCTGTGCGTTTTATTTACATGGTTTTGGTTAAGGGTCCCCAGACTCCTGTCAATCAACCTTGTCTGTCTGCCAGTGTGGACCATTCTTTCATCATGTTCCTGTTTGGAGTCGGTCCCTCATGTTCCCTTCATGTTTCCGCCACCCAAACACTTCACTCACACACCAAAACACCCGCAGCGATGTTGACTTAGAGTAAGCTACCTTTTTCCAGTGCTTGGGAAATTCTTGAGGAAAAACTTAGTCACCATTGGAGGCTTCTTTAAACTCACTGCTGTTGGAGTTTCCAGGTGATTACTGCTGAGAACAGCCCTGGGGTACCTTCTTCCCACAGGCCAAGAACATTCCCAGGGCGCTAGACAAAGTTTCCAAGAGGGGAACTCACTGAAAGTGTGCCTTAAAATGCTTCGTGTCCTGGGGCCTGGGTTGGGGCCTGGGTTGGGGCCTGAGTGGCGGGAGGCATGTGCTCATTAACAGAGTGTTCCCTCCTGTCCACAGCTCTGTGTCCTTGACATAAAATACTATGGAATTCTTCCAAGTGATGTCTGGAGATCTTACACATGCTCCCTCAGTATCTGATGGCTCTATGGAAGCTGCTCTTACAAAATGTGTAAATTTTCACTGGACTCTGCTTTGTATGGATGGTATTCCCCACTAAACTGCATTTTGGTGATTTCTAGTGCTTATTGTACTAGAAGTTCTAAAGTCTTATGGCCTTAATTTTCCTTTCCTTTTCTTATACAAATTGCTAGAAATACCTAGCCAGGGGGCTGGAGAGATGGCTCCTTGGTTACAGCACTGGCTGCCACTACAGTGGACCCTGGTTCTGTTCCCAGCATCAGCGGTCTTACGAAGGCCTGTAGCTCCAGTCCAGGGGATCTCACACCCCTGCTGGGCTCCATGGGCACCTGCATGCATGGTTGGAAATACACACAAAATTAAATTAATTAAGAAACAGAAATACGTAGCGAATTCTCTTGGTGGGGAATCACCATCACTTTTTTCTTCAGTAAAATTGTCTCAGGACTTTTAAAACGAAACCTTCCTTTTCTTCGCAGTTGACGGACTGCTGTGCTGTGGCCTTGGGCAGCCTCGTCTCTTCAGTGAAGAGTAAGATGATGCTTGGTTTTAGCTGAAATGTTGCAGGGGAAACATTCCAAACTAATATCTTTCAGTTTTTTCCCCATCCCATTAAAAACTTTTAAAGTAAGAAATGGATGTCCTAAATGCAATCAGCAACTGGATACATCCTGTGGAAGAGCATAGAAAATGCCAATGCCCCCCCCCCCCCATTCAAGGAGTTTTCTCTGCATGAAACAGTAGTTGGTAACTATATTCATTCTTATGGTAAATACGTTTAATACAGTAGGATTAGAAAAGAGTCTTTCAGGCCAGGCCTGTAATCCCAGCTCTTGGGAGGTAAAGGCAGGAGGATCACACATTCAAAATCAGCCTGAGCCACAGAACAAGACCCTCGCTCAGAAAACAAGAGTTGGGCTGGGAAGATGTTTAATGGGCAAGGTCCTGCTAACAGCATGGGAACCTCAGCTCTGATCCTCAGCAGCCATGTAAAAAGCTGCGCAGGTGGGGGTTTGGGGTACAGAATGCTCCTACAACAGACTGACCGATCCCTGAAGCTCTGATCAGCCAGCCTCAGTGAAGCTGACGGACTTCAGGTTCAGTGAGAAAGTTTGCCTAAAAAAGTAAAGGTAGATGGTGGATATGGTGGTACATGCCTTTAAAACCAGAGCTTGGGAAGCATAGGCAGATAGACCTCTGTGAGATCAAGGCCAGCTAGGTCTACAGGGACACTGTTTCAAAAATAAAGAAATAATATTTTAAAAAGTGGAGAGCAATTAAGGAAAGACACTGAGCACTAATCTCAGGTCCTCACATGCACGCATGATTATGTACATGTGTATGTACATACAGAGCTACACAGGTGTACACCTCACACTGGGTAAGATAACAATAAAGACTGATCTCATAACTCCCTATAACAAAAGATTCATATCATCAGCAAAATAAACAGGAATTAAAACTGCACACAAGCAAATGTCAGTTAACTGAAGAGGGTCAAAGGAAAGCCAGGGGAGCTGGAGGTGTGAGACCCAGTACATGGCCGAGCGTCTCCTGTTAAAAGCACAAAGTGCCATACTGCATTAAAGTAGCATGCTATGTGCTCCTTATGAGAAGCATGCTTGAGAGTCAGAGACAAAGATGAATCCAATTTCAAAAGGTTGACAGCTGAACCACAAGGCAGTCACATGGACTGCCCGGACACAGTGTTGATTTTCATGCACGGGTTTCAATTCCCATCAGTCAGTGATACTGCCATGTCCCAGCTGTGTCCCGAAGGCTGTAACTTGGTGTCAGAATTACATGAAGACTCCCAGAGGCTGTGATCTGATGCCATATGAGGCTCCCTTGGAGAAACATCTGCTTCTGTGCTCACTCGGAACCTTGGCTCTTCTTGCATGCATTGGAGTGATAACTCCTCTGTGCCTTGGGCACTGTTGGCCAGATGCCACCCTCAGGTTCCCAAAACGCCCACTTTCTGCCTCAAACCCAGCGGGTAAGAGAGCAGGAGAGACTCTAGTATAGCTATGACCAAGGTGACCTACTGACATACGCCATGGCAACAGAATCGGCAACCTTTCCATCAGCACATGAAACATCCTTCAGATTAGTGCACACTGCCATAGGCGCCAATGTTTGGGAGCTGAATCCACAGGTGACTAATGCAGAGAGCACCTTCTGGGACTTGACAAAAGGCAACTGTGACAGCAGTCAGAGGTTACATCACAATCAACGGTCAAAGCCTAAATATTTTTCCAAGAGACTGGAAATAAAGGGATAGCCTCTCTACCCATTTGGGGTTCCATACTGGGCAATAGGAAGTGAAGAAATGAAAGACTTGGACATGATAAGATTCCTTATGCAGAGAACCCCACACTATAAATATGTTATTTGAGTTCGTCAGTGACTTTGGCAATTCAACGGGACACAAGGTCAATGTACAAATTAATTTATCTTATGTCAGAACAATGAATTTATAACAATGAAATCTGAAAAATTATTTTATTCAAGAAGAGCATTCTTTGAATATTCCTGTTAAAAAAAGAAAAAGGGAGACTGAGACAGAGGCTAATTCCAGAACATGCCTCTAAAAGCTGAGAGACAGTTGGAAAGTTGTTTTAAGTAAAATTGCAGGAGGTGTGAGAGCTGTGGAGACCACTCGGGTGGAGTGATGGAGTCCATACCGTCCGTTATGAGGACTGAACTCCTACAATAAAGAATCAGTTTGGGGGCTGAAAAGATGGCTAAGCAGTTAAGAGGACTGGCTACTCTTACAGAGGACCCAGGTTTGATTCCCAGCACTCATATGGCAGCTGACAACCTTCTGTAACTCCAGTTCCAGGAGATCCAATATCCTTTTCTGACCGCCTCAGGCATTGCACCACAAGGACACTTAAATACATGCATGCAATACATTCATACACATAAAACAAAAATAATAAAACAAAAAAGGATCAGTTAACAAGAGAAAAGTAAAACAAGTCTATTTAACCAGAGTGCTCCCTACCAGGAGAGCCTTCAGAACTAAAGAACCAAAGACCTAAAGACCTGGGAATTTGTCGTTGTGCTTAAGTTTGAAGAGAGACAATTCTGTAGAAACGTGATTGGGGCAAAGGGTTGTGACCCGAAGGTGACGGGCTACAGCCAGTTCAGATTCTTACTGTGCAGCCTCCCCGACTCAGGAAGTGGGGAGACCACCCTAGAAAGGGAGTTTTCAAGGAGGGCAGCCTTTGTGGGTTTCTTGGCTTGCTCCAGGGGAAGATGTTCCGGTTGATTTGACGCATCATGAAGATGTGTGTAAATCACTTCGAGACGAGGCTAGGATATGGGAACAAGGATGTAGTTATTTTTATTTTATGCAGATGACTGCATTGCCTGCATGTGTGTAAGTGAACCCGTGACAGAAATGCCCCATGTGAACTTACAGCAATGGTGACAGCATGCACAAGACCCATGCGAACTCAACCCAGACAAAATCCCAACCCCAGCATGGAAGCGTGGAAATCGGTGAGAAACCCCACGCTTAGCTGAGGAACTCCTAGCAGCCGGTCACTGCTGAGTAAAGGAGAGTTGGTCCTCTTTCAGGGAGTGACACTAGACTGACTGGGCTCCAGTGGATGAACTCACACCGAGGGACATCTGGGGACACACATTTGACTCAACATGTCTTAACTTATATGACGGAATACATGAGATCTGGTGCAGGCTACAGGGATGCAGATGGGGAGGGGGGTCTAAATATGATTACGATGTATTATATGAGATGCAAAAAAGGTCAATAAATGTCCTCGGTCCCTGTTCAGCCCGTTATCTGTACAGCCTGTTCCTCAGAGCTTAGATCTGTAACGACTACTTTTTATAATTGTATTTTAAGTCAAGTGAGGAAAAAAACGCTCACACAGGAAAGCAAATCTATGCTGCTTTTGTTTTCGCCTGTGGAGTTCACTCCACCTACTCTCGATATTTCCCAATGATCCAAGCCGCCGTCTAGTGTCCTTTTATTTTAGTCTGAAGGACTCATTGAGATTTCTCATAGAACAGGTCTGTTGGGAACAGATTTTCTCAGTTCAGGCTTATCTTAGAAGTCTTAATAACCACATTTTCAAAGGGCATTTTTTGCTGGAAATAGAGTTCTTGGTTGACAGCCTTATATGTGAGCACAGGATCTCTCAGCCTCTGCGGCTTCTGATGAGAAAATAATTGCTGTGCTTTCGCATGTGCTGAGTGACTTCTGTTTTGTTAAAGTGTCTTTGTCTGCCTTGTCATGATGGTCTGGTTTTAAACTGTCTCCTGGAGTTGTCTGAGTCTATTCTGCTTGCAGTTCATTCTTAGGCATATACAGTGATGATTCTCGGTACGTGTGAAACATTCACCGTTATTGCTTTAGCTATTGTGATTGTTTTGTTCCTGACCCTGGTCACCTGGGACTTCTATCATGAGCATCTTGGTCCCGTGGTCCCGTGGTCCTCTTGTGAACATGTTGATGTTTTTAGTTCATGGAGGTTCTGTTTGTCTTTCCTGTCCTCTGGAGTGCGCAATCTTGATCGACCTCTTGTCCCCAGCTCTTCCGTCCTATGCTTCATTCTGAGAGTCTCTGGTGTTTATTTTCTTTTACCACAATTTTCAACTTCAGAATTTGTATTGGCTGTTTTCTATATAATTTTTATATCTTCAATGGCAGTTTCTAGGTAATGAGAGAGCATGCTCTTTCTTCAGACATGACTTCCTATAATTTAGATAACTATTTAAATTATATGATTTAAAGCCTTTATTGTTTAAAAATTGAGCTTTCTTTCAGTCACTTTCTAGTGATTGATTTGAACATGTTGATATTTTTATTTCTTTTGATGTCTCACTGTTGCTTGTTTAAAACATGTAGACATTTTAAATGCAGCCAGGCCGGGCTAGAGAGTTAGCTCAGTGGTTAAGAGCATAAGCTACTCTTGCAAAGAACCCAGCATCCACATCGCAGCTAACAACCATCTGTAACTCCAGTTCCAGAGGATCCAATACCCTTTTCTGACCTCTACAGGCATTGCATGATGGGAGTGTACTTACATACATGCAGGCAACACACTCATACACAAAAAATAATAAAATATTGCTTTAAATGCAGCCAGGCATGGTGGTCTATGTCTTTAATCCCAGGACTCAAGAAGCAGAAGTGGGTGAATCTTTGTGAGTTCCAGACCAGCCAGACCCTGCCTCAAATAAATAAATAAATAAAGTAACGCAGGGTGTCTCAGAATCATATTATCATGAGAAATAGCCTCACTGCAGGTCTTTCCTGTGTGCTGAGTGACTTGTGCTTTGTCAAAGGTCCCTAACCCTGTCATTGACAGTCTAATTTTACATTGTCTGGGTGGGGACCCAGGGTTCACTACTCTGGAAGAGTGCTTGTTTGTTGACTGACTTTTCTGAACCAATATGGAAAGCATGTCTTTGTAATGTTTGGTGGAGACAGGGTCCACTCGGCTTGCTCAGTGGTCAACTAGCAGCTGGATGGATAGTCTCTTGACTGTCTAGAGTGACCATACCTCTTCAGTGGGCTCAGGAGGTCCATGTGCTTCTTAAATGGAGTTTCAACACTCAACCAGGCATTTTTCAACTGTACCTTGGTCTTAATTTTCACAAAACTTCATATTAGCCAGGGATAAAACTTTAGGGACTTCTGGCCTTTCTTAGTCTATACATGGCCCTGGAGATGGGTAAAGTCCCTTACATGAGTGTGGCCTTCTAGAGTCCCAGGAACATGCCAGAGCTTTACTGAGCTCTCTAAAGACATCTTAACCATTTTTGTTTTGTTTTTGTTTTGCTTGAGATAAGTTCTCCCTATAGCCCCATCTGGACTGGAACATGACCAGGCTGGCCTCAGGCTCCCCACACGAACCTGCCCGCTTTTGCCCGAGTGCTTCATCGCTAGCTCCATTTTTAAGCACCTTCTCAAACTCTTGTTTGTTCTAATTGATCCACTTCTTGGGGCCAAATCCCACCAGACAATCGCAGTTGTGATTTTGTCTGCTTGCCATCTTTTGTTGGGTTTTTTAAACAGCCATCTCAGGAACAAAGGCTGTTCATGCACATCGAGTGAGCTCAGATCTGGGTGATCTAGAGACAGTCTTGAAAGTGGGGTCTTCCAGGAAACTCTCTGGGAATGAGGTTTTGAGTGCTCTCCAGCCCCATTTTTTCCCATCTCGTGGTTGGCAGATTGCTGGTTTTCACTTTGATTGTGGGCTGTGAGTCTTCAAAGTACATGGCGTTGGGAAAGGGGAAATTGGGAAATGACAAGCTAAGATGTCAGAAATCTCACTGTCATTACTGAGATTCAGCCATTTTTTTTCTTGAAGAAATGCTTTCCGTATTTTTGTCAGTGTCAGGTGAAGTCCGCAGTTCTGACAAGGTTAAATCCCACCACTTTTCACAAAATCAGTTTTCTTGTGTATCTTATGGTACAATACCTTTTTGGAAGTCTGCCCCACTAGTTTCACAGACGTAACTATGAAGTCTGATTTTTTTTTTGTTTATTATTTTTATTTTATGTGTATGAGTGTAGCATACATATATTAGGTGTACCCATGTCATGCAGTGCCCATGGAGGTCAGAAGAGGGCGTTGGATCCCCTGGAACTAGAGATATGAAACATTGTCAGCCACCATGTGGGTGCTGGGACTTGAACCCAGGTCCTCTGCAAGAGCAGCCAGAGCTCTTAATTGCTGAGCTATCTCTTCAGCACCTAAAATCTCATTTTTTAATATGATGTGTCACCGAAAGATGTTCATGAATGACTGTGTAGTAATTGGAAGTTCTATGTGTATTCACTGTGAGATACACAATGGTGTTCAGGGAAGGACTCAACCAGTTATTTGTAGGAAGTAGTCAGAGAGCATCTGACTGATCCGTACGGAGGCATTTTGATTATACCTTAGTTAGGATCTCCCTTTACTTCCTTCGAAGGTGTGAATGCATTCTCTTTCATTGGGCTCTGAGTATATCCTTATGTTTGCCAGAGTGCTGCCTTTGCTTATGCTTGTCTCTCCCCATCTTGTTTTTCCAGACTCACATTTGGTTTTTATTACCTTAGTCCTGGACAACCAAGTCTCACCAAGTCCAGCGATCCTTCTAGGTGATTTTGTAACATTTTGAATTTATGCAGTTACTACAGCTACCACATTAAATTGCAATTGTCTACTAATTGTTTAAATTTCTCAACAGAATTCTAAAGAATCCTCAGAAGACGTGGAAATGAGGGGGAAGGGTGTTAGATTTCAGAGGAGCATTCAGCGTTCTGCTGCCACAGCAGACTTCAAAACTTGAATTTGGGGAATGTTGGATGTTGTAGTTTGAATTAGAAATTGGAACTTCCTTATTGATTGGATTGCATTTTTGGATATCTAAAACTGGAGAGTATTTGTTGACTTAATGTCTAGAAAAGTCAGCCGTGGTGATGCACACCTTTAATCCCAGCACTCAGGAAGCAGAGGCAGGCAGATCTCTGTGACATTGAGGCCAGCCTTGTCCACATAGTGAATAGCAAGTACCAAACTGACTGGGGCTACAGAAAGATCCTGTCTCAAAAAGACCAAAAAAACATAATAATAATAATAATAATAATAGCCTAGAAATACAAAAGAATCAGCACAAGACTTGATGTAGGAATATTTAGAACAACTTAAGAGGAAGGGTCTGAAAAGGAACAGATGAGCCTTTTCCTTATAACTTAATGAGTCAGTGCTTCTAACCAACTGATCAACAGTCAGGAATGCTCATCAAGCAAAGGAACTGAAAGCTACCTGTAAGAGCTAGCTGCTGCAGGCAGAGACAGGGTACATGTGTGGCTGGGAAGGCAAAGTAGTAGAGCCACTGTGGACCAGCAGGAAGGGGCCTCGAAAACTGAAAGTAAAAGTATTGTACGACCAGCTATATCATCCCGGGTGTGCACCCGAGGCGCTCTACGCCAGCAGAGCAGGGAGACACCTGCACGCCCGTGCTCAGTGCTGCGCCATCCACACAGCTGCATTGTGAAATCAGTCCTGCTGCTCACCGGCAGATGAGTGGAGGGAGAAAACGGCAGATGCATGCACAAATGGTATTACTCGGTCTTTAAGATGAACATGACTGTGTCATTTGCGGGAAACAGAACGAAACTGGAGAGAGTGGATAAGCAACCTCTCAGAAGAGGCCAGAGTTAAAAACAGAACTGCATATGTCTTCATCCATTACAGAGCTGTGACGTCACCCGACAGATTTCCAATGAGATGCAATTAGATATGTGCTTGGTTAGGCATCTAAGAAAGTTTTCCCAGTCTTCACTGAAAAGACGTGGACTTGGTGATCTCCTCTTCTCTGCCCTTTGCTTCTTCCTCTTTCCTTCTTGCTAGGAGGAGTTCAGGAGGACTTCAGAAATGGCAGCCATGCTTTGTCCACCGGAATGTGAGGGAGACATGGCCTTAAAGCTGAGCATCTGGGAGCAGGGTTGCCACTGGGATGCGGGAGCAGGGATGGAGAGAGCGGGAAGAACAAAGACCCTTACCGGCATCACTGAGATGCCCACGACTTCCGTTGTGTGTCTCCTAATAGGATAATAAGTTCACAGGTGTTACCAGTTGGATTGTTAAGTCTGAATACACTCAGCCCGGATACATGAGTCATTGGCTGTCAGATGGCAGTTTAAGAAAATTACTGTGAACTGTATTTGAAAGAGGGTTTTGTTCTAACTGGAGGGATGTGATCAGATGTCCGTCACACTGGACAGGGCACCAAAGGCACATCAAAGTGACAATTGCACCCCAATCCAACACAGGGGACCAGTGGGTTTATTGAGCTGATGCACAGAGCATGGGGGAGGGGTGGTTTACAGGACTGCGGGCAACCCCAAGCAGGTGCATTACCGAATAGTTCTACTCACTGCGGATGGCGACCTCAGGGAAGGCGCAGCAGGCATCCCCCCTCCAGCAACCCTCTTACTTCTCGGACACGGGCCATCTCCTCCTGTGAGGCATCGACAGGCCCATCACCACCACCATGTACAGAGCTGCCCTGTCGTGTTCTGCCCAGTTAGTTGCTGTGACTATCAGGTCATGGTAATCTGCACTTCATGATGGCAGTCAGGTGGGCATTCTCTGCCCAGAGGGAAAAGCCATGGCAGAACCAGGGTCACTAGGAATGTCATTAGTTTGTGTAAGTCATACTGTTGTAGAATGAGTCCCTAATACAGTATCAGTGTGTCCTTGGAGAAAGGAGAAGATCTCACACACACACACACACACACACACACACACACACACATACAGAGTGCAGGATGCTGTCTGTACATGCCAAAAGATGCCGATAATTACCAGAAAAGCACCCATAGCAAGTGAGCTTGGCATGAAATAAAGTCTCCCTCCAACTCCTAGAAAGACCCTGCTCCTTCACCTGGGTCTCAGACTTCTGTCCTCCAGTTCTGAGAAGCACATGTCTGCTGTTCACAGCTCTCCCTCCTGACACTCTGCCTCAGCAGCACTAGCAAACTAATGCAGAAGCTCTCACTTCCTTCCAGGAAATGAATGGGTAAGTTCTTACTTCCTTCCCATGTCATGACAACAATCTTTACCTATCTTTTTTCTTTATCTCTCCAGAGGGTTGTTGGAAGCCACAGGACAAGAGAATAGCCAGCTCACAGCCTGACTCCATCTTAGAGAAACTAGCCCTGGGAAAAATCCTCCCTGCAGTCACCTGCATGTATGATAAGCACATTCAGCCTTGGTAGCAGGAACTGAGCTGCACTGGAATGTCTTGCACCCACCTCCTAATCTCACCCGAGATGAGCTAGGAAGGCCTGAGAGAGGCGACACTTTTATCACTCCTGTTCAGCACAGAGCCCCTGTTTCTCTTCTTAGTGCCTTCTCCCCTGACACACAAACAGTTATTCATGGTGGGCTCTGAAGGTCAGAGATAGTGGTTCCTAAGCAACGGTTCTGGCTCTGCTAACTACCACATTCCTATGTAAGTGCATTTTTACCCCCACCTCCCCAAGCTTGTGTATTTAAACCCAGTAATAACAATAAAATTTGTGGCTTGATGAGACATTTCCCTCGCTGCCAGGTTCCGTGTGTTTGTTTGTTCCTTTCATTTCAGGTATCTAAGCGTCCTTGCTCTAGTTGAACCCCGCTGGTCCGGGGCACAGGGTGACTTCCAGGACCTCTCAGAACCTCGTTTTAAAATCAGTTCTCCAAAAGACACTCTGCTGGGTGTAGCACACACCTTTAATCCTTCAATCCCAGCACTCAGGAGGCAGAGGAAGACAGATCCCTGTGTTCAAGGCCAGCCTGGTCTACACAGTGAGTTCCAGGCCAGCTGGGGATATGGGGAGACCCGGTTTCAAAGAGACCAAATCAAATAAAAACAAAACGAAACAAAAAACCTCTCTGTGATACATGTTTGAGTGATCTACTTTGTCTTTGCAATTTGAAAACCAAAGGCTATTAAGGCCATTCCTCTGGGCGATTATGTTGAGACTATTTGTTGGATCCATTCTTTAAATTTGATCCAGTGTTCATTTACCTCCTTATTCTACTCCATTGGCAAAGAGAGTGAACATGAACTGTGTAGAGACTGTCTGGTTTTATGAAACAGTTATAGCCACAGTTTAAATAACACATGCAGTTTCTGTGTCATTCTTTTCCTATTGAGAGCGTGTAACAGGCTTTGAGGCCCCGTCTTAGGCTGATCTAAGGGTTAGGGTCTGCGAGGGCCTGGTAGAAAGGAACTTTGTGTTACAGCTGTTACAGATCATAGAGATCCAGATAGAGTTTGGAAACAATGCTAAAGGATGAAACATCCCATCTTATACTTTATTCCAAGAGAGAACATTCTGTCCTCTTTAGAGAGCAAGATGATTGAAGGAGAGGTTCATCCAATGGCCCTCTGCTACAGCAAGGCCAAAGCTAACCTGGACATCTCCAGCCTACCCAGAGCCCTGCCAAGCCACAGAGCCATCTTGGCCTGTCTTCATACAGATGCTTCAACTATGCATACAGTTGCATTAAAAAGAATAAACGCCAGTCCACGTTTTCGGTGATTCAGTTCAATCCAACCCACATTTATCAATGCTCAGGGATGAAGAGGTCTGGGCTATGCAGGATTTGGTTCACATTCTGATGAGGGAAATAAATTTATTTATGCAATACGTCAGACTGGTGATATATGAAGAGCAGAGATCAAACTGTATTTGTCTTTATATTCTCCAATGTACAGGACCCCACACATAGTGCATACCTGCACAGGACCACACATGCAGTAGAGCCCTAGTCAGAGTTAAGTAACAGACATTTGTCAGTCCGAGTTAGGTTTAATGTGCATTGCCAGCTTGACTGGATCTATAATCACCTAGGAGGCACAACTCTGGGCATGTCTGTGAGGACACTTTCAGAGAGCTTTACCTGGGAAAACCCATTGTGAGGGTGGGTGGCACCCTCCCACAGGCCGACGGTTCCACTGGAATGAGCTGATCTGACCAGCAATCCCGGCTGCTGCTGTGACTCTGTGATGGAGGCAACCTTAAACTGTGGGCCCAAGCACACCATTCTCTCTGTCAGTTACTTCTCCTCAGGCATTGTCTCACAGAGGTGAGAAAAAAACCAGCCCAGTGAGCCATGGGGACCCAGGGAAAGGAAGCCATCAACACACCGCAAGAGATTCAGGAAAGGTCTAGAAAGGAAACTAAGATTAGATTGGGGCTTAAAAACCTAAGTTCAGTTTGTCAAAAAGTAGGAGAAACACATTCCTGGTTGAGAGACTGAAACCAGTAAAGACAGGAAGGTAAGTAAGCATGGTTTGATTAAATCAAAATAACATTTTGACTGATGTGGACTCCCATGTTCGTATTCAATGCTAGTTAACAAGCCCATCACTTTGACAATCAATCTCTGTGGTGAGAATGCTGGAGGGCCTCTGCAGTCCTTACCTGCGTGCTCTGTTACTGAGGGTTGGGGCTTCACGCAGCATAATGCATGCTGGGCACTTCCTACATGAGAGTGCTTTACAGAGACATCCCAGCAGTTTAGGGGAGGGATGTCAGGTTCAGTTTTGGGATGAAAGCTTGACAGTCACCCAGCCTTTGACTGACAGAGCCAGGGCTTGCACCATGAGCTCCTTGTCTGAAGTCTTCCTTGAAAAGAGAAGGCAGGTGTGTGTTCTGGCAGGTCTCCATCATTGGGAAAACGGCACAGTCTGGCTCATTTTCAGACAGACAGGTTGACTAAAAGGTGGAAGGACTTTCTGTCTACATTCCATAAACCAGACCCAAAAGTCCATTTGGAAAGCACACACCTGGGATGCTCTAGTTCCTTTAAACTGAGTTGAAGTAAAGTTTCTTATTTACACATCCAGAACACAACCTTTCAGTGCCATTGAGTTCAGAAATAATTCATAGTAAATTCTAGGCTTCTAAAGATTTATTTTACTTTTAATAATACATATGTGTATCTGTGTGTGAGGATGTATACAACACTGGGTACTGGGAAACTAACTCAGATCTTCTGCAAGAGCTGTAGTTTCTCTTAAGTGCTAAGCCATCTCTCCCATCCCAGTCCCATTAATTTATATTAGTAATGATTTAAAATTAGTAATGATTAAAACCAGTGGGGCAGGCTAGATTCACCCACTGGGCCATCTCCCCACCCTTTCATTTTTATAAAAGCCATTCTTATTTTAAGATTTACTTATGTCAGGGGCACACCTTTAATCCTAGCATTTGGGAGACAGAAGACAACTAACTGTGTAAGGATGTCAGTGTTCGATCTCAAAGGTTTTCACTTCCATTTTGGTTAATAAATAATAAATGTGTGCACGTGTGGACTCCCATGTTCCTATTCTATGGCTAGTTAACAAGATCATCACTTTGACAATTAATCTCTGTGGTAAGAATGCTGGAGGGCCTCTGCAGTCCTTACCTGCGTGCTCTGTTACTGAGGGTTGCGGCTTCATGCAGGCACTGTGCCGCTCAGATGATTTCCTTCACTCTCCCCTTTTACCAGCATCTTCCCTCCCTGCCTGGCTCTTCCTCCCCAGCCTTGATGATAACCACCTTTCGACTTCATATTCCTATGAGTTCATTCTTTTTGTTGATTGTTCATGTATGAGTGAGATCAGATAGCAGCTGTCTTTGCAGGCTGGCTTCTTCCCTTAGAATAGTGTCCTCTCGTTTACCCATAACATCGTCAGTGATAGGCTTCCTTCTTGTCACAGGATGTATAGTGTTCGATTGTATATAAACACCACATTTTTCCTAACCCACTCTTTGGTAGATGGACATTTATGTAGCTTCCTACCTTGGCTGTTGTGAATAGTGTTGGAATGGACACGGGCAAGCAGCTGTATTTCCAGGATATTTACTTAAGGTCCTTTATTTGTTATTTTCCATTTGTTTATTTTTGTTTTAGGTGTATGAGTGTTTGCCTACATGCATATATATGTACCATGTCTGCAGTGCCTGTGGAGGCCAGAGGAGGGCGTTAGATCCCCTGGAACTGGAATAACATGATTGTTAGCCATGAGGGCGCTGGGAACTGACCCAGGGTCCATTCTAAGAGCAGCCAGTACTCCTAATGGCTGAGTCATCTCTCCGGCACCATGCTCCTATAAATGTTGACACAGCCCTGAGACTGGGAGCTCATGATGGTTCTACTTTCATTGTTTTGAGGATCCTCCCTGGTGTTTACACTGTGGCTGTGCTAACTTACCTTCTCAATAACAATGCACAAGAGTTCCCTTCTCTCCACAGTCAACAGCACTATTAACACCTCTCTCTCTCTCTCTCTCTCTCTCTCTCTCTCTCTCTGTATCTGTGTGTGTGATATGTATGTGCATGTATGTATATACCTTTGCATGTGGGTATTCAGGGGCCACAGTGAGTTTGTGGGGGTTGGAGGACCACCTCAGGTCATATTCACCGTCTGCCTTATCTTGACAGGGTCTCTTCGTTGGTTACCGCTGGACACCAGGCCTTGGTCTGCAAGCTTCAGGGGATCCCCTGTCTCTGCCTCCCACTGAACCACTTCACCCACTGGGCCATCTCCCCACCCTTTCATTTTTATAAAAGCCATTCTTATTTTAAGATTTACTTATGTCAGGGGCACACCTTTAATCCTAGCATTTGGGAGACAGAAACAGGTCTCTGTGAGATGAAGGCCAGCTTGGTCTACATAGTAGGTTCCAAGACAGCTGGGACTACAGGGAGACCCTGTCTCAAAACAAACAAACAAACAAATAAAAAACCCTCCAAATATATTATAAAGCTATTATAATTGAAACAGTATGTCACTGATTTGAAAGCAGACTTGTAAACCAGTGGGGCAGGCTAGATAGCCAGGAAATAAAACCAAGTATTTGCAGCAGAATTTAGACCAAGCTTCCAGGGACACAGAGTACTCTAAAGGACTTTCTCTTCAACAAATGGTTCTGGGAAGACTGGGTATTGACATACAGAAAGAAACAGGAACCTTGTCTCACAGTGTGTGGAAAATCAGCTCAAAATGCACAAAAGATTTCCAGGTTAAACTTGAAAGAAAGCTGTGTGGGCAACTCTCTCTTGAACAGAGCTTTAAAAGCACAGGAATGGGAAAGATAGGACTGTCCTGTTTTGACAGTTACCTAATAAAGAACTTGAAGTCTGCATCTTTAAACAGATTGTACCCTTTAAAAGGAACTCTAGAGGGGAGACAGCAGGACCCAGGTGCTGTCAAAGGCAACCCGGGGTTGGGGAGAGGGGGCTAACTGGGTGAGGGAGGTGGAGGGGACACAAACAACACTCCATAGGGAAATGTATTCTTTTACAAGCTTACTTAAAAATACATATATAATATATATTTGACAAAAAGTCCAGTGCCAGGCACAGCCCTTTGTGGCCTCCCAGATCTTGCAGGTGAGATCCTGTTGTTCAAGACACCACACACATCAGACATGGGACTTGAAGGAATCATACTAGATTGACCTGGCAAGCCTCCTCCCCGAGGACCGGCTGTCACAGCACAGGGCTGCCAAGGGAGAAAAACAATGGTGTCTTAACCAGCTGTAAACCCTATGAACCACCCCAACTACCGGCCAAGCAAGAACCCCTAATGGTGCAGGGGTTACTGTTCTTGGGGGTTATCAACAGGAAGGTAGTGGACTCAAGGCCCACTGGATGGAGGGAATTCTTTGCTGGTACTTTAAATATATACAAATGTGCCGGCTGGAGAGATCAGAGACCCTGCAGGAGAAACCGCTACTGCCTCTTTCGTACAACAATGTAATTTCTAATTATATATATGTAATTACTTATAACCCCAGATTATCTCACCACTCATCAAAGAAGCCTTCTGTGCAGATGAAGACCATGTCAAAATTCTACATCCAGTCCAAATGCAAAGAATCAATGAGGAGGAGGAGCCCAGTCCCAAATAACACATTTACAGTGCAACTCCCACACCTGAGACTCAGGGAACATCTGGGAAGAAGGGGGCAGAAAGACCATAAGAGCCAGGAGGCCAGCATGCCCAGCACTGGACGGGGTCTTCGCGACACAACAGGGAAGCCATACATATGAGATCTCAACAAAATGGTTGACTACACATGACTGACATAATGACCACATCAGTTGACATGCCTAGGTGGATGGAAGAAATTTCACAAGGTCCACCTCTAGATCAAGCATCACAGGTAATCAACGGCTACCCAGGGAGAGAGAACAAGCTTGTCCAGTGACCAGCTCTCTGTTAAGTTATCCAGTCTCAACAGTCAGCCCTAAACTGTATACATGTAAGCAACACTGAAAGGACTCAGTAGGGTTCATATATATCTATGTAATAATAATAATCAAAGAATAGGTCATGAAATTGAGGGGGAGTGGGATGATGACGTGGGAAGGGTGGAGATGATGTAATTACAGTACTCATGTGGGAAATTCTGGAAACAATGTAAAATTTAAGGATAAAAGATACCTGGTCTTTCAATGTTCCTGAGGTCATTTGGAAAGACCATGCCCTGTGTTTTATTTTTTTCTGCATTTGCTCAGAGGTCCAAACACTGTTCTTGACACATTTCTAGAGAACCCTGGTATTTGGGTGTCAGGAGCTACAAAGGAACATGGCCTGGATTGCTCTTAAACTTTTGGTAATAAAATCAGTATTATCCCCTTGCTCCACCTTCCCTTTGCAGCTCGTCGTGAAGTAAACTTTGTTTTTCCAGCTGGGCAACTTCCAAAACCTTGTCACAGCTGGTGAAGCCCCTCGATAACCATCAAAACACAAGAGAATTACAAGTATTTGGAACTGAAGAAAATGAGAAATTTTCTCCGGAAACACAATGACCCAAGTGTGACCAGAGCGTTTCAACATTAAATATTATCATTCTAGATGTTTCTCAAACTACTTGTCTTCTTTCAGGAATTATTTTCAAATTATGTTTATATTCTTTTTGGAGAAAAGAACACTGGGGATGGCAACTGTTGATGCTTCCCGCAAATCCAGTTTCCCTAATAGCCAGAGGCCATTCAAGCTGTTTTAGTGAGTTTCATAATATTCTGCTATCTTGTTGTGGGTAATAAACACACCATTAATCTGACACTCTTTAAAATCATCTGGCAGAGATCCGCAGACACACTGGGTCTCAGCACAATGGCTGCAAAGTCCTAAAAGCTAAACCATAAAACCATGTAGTCCCCAGGGGGAGAGTGGAAGGAATTTTCATGATTTCTGGTTATCGGATATTTTTTAATCTGGCAAATGAGGCGCTCTATGCTATGCGAAGAGCAGCCGCCAAGTGTTATTAAGCCAAGTTTATCAGGGTTGAGGTACTAAAGAAACCCTGGTCACTTCCATTTCATTCCCACAAGCCAAAGACAGAGGCTCCGGAGGAATGGTTCATAGAAAAATCACTCCGTGGGACAGGAAGAGGTACCATTAAGTGAAAAGGCAAGGCTGTTTTCTCTCTTCTATCCTGCAAATTAAATCCAGGTCCTTGCACCTGCTAGGCATGTGCGTGGTGGTTTGAGTAAGTGCTCCCATTTGACCCAAGTGTTGAACACTTGGCACATGGCTCACAGGTGGTACTCTTAGGGTGAGCTTGGGGACTTTGGAAGCTGTGATCTGGCTGGAGGGGCAGATCAGTTCCTAGCCTTGCCCCAGTGTGCTTTTTTTGCTTTGAGCTTGCCATTGACACCGTGAGCTCTCAGGTTTGTTTCGGCTTGACTGGACAGCAAGCCCAGGGATCCTCCTGCCTCTGCCTCCCCAGGTATGGGGTTACAAGGACACATGTCCCACCCGGCTTTTATGGGGATGGAGCTGGATTTTTGTGGTTGTGTGGGTGGGTCTTCCCAGCCCCTTTATTTATGTTCTTGCTTTTCTTTGAATCTTTAACAAATAACATTTCACTCAAAACGTGGCAGCTGGTAGTATCTTTACTTAGTTAAGTGCTTGCTTGTTGTAAGCCGTGAGCTAGAGAAAGCAGCCAGCTTGTAGTTTGAGTTCATCTCAGAGAAACCAGCTCTAGGGAGATTCCACCCCCTTGTGACCACCTGTAGGTAAACTCAGTCTTTAATCTTTGTAACTAAGTTTCACAGGAATGTCCTGGGGTCTGACAAAAGGGCTCACCTTCTTCTCACCTGAGCTGAGCTAAAAAGGAAGCTCTGATGGAGCCAGGGTGTCAGCACTCCCCTGGTTCAAAGCCCCTGCCCCACCCCCTTAGTGCCACCTTCCTGGTATGCAGACAACTTCCTGGTGAGCTTTGAAGGTTAGAGATAGTGTCTCTCTGTTAATTACCACATTTCTGTATGGGTGCATCTGTATTCCTGACTCCCCAAAACTATAAATACCCCCTGAAACAATAAAGCGTGGCCTGAAGAGCCCAGGTCATCTATCCTCCTGTGTCTGTCTTCTGTGTCTGTCTTCCCTGTCCTGCGTGTTCCCTCTGTTTGTCTCCACTCATTTCAGGTTCCTAGAAGAGTCTCAAGCTCACTGCTGCCCGCCAGCCGGGACACTTGCTCTAGAAGTTTTATTATATCTGCAACTTTCCCTCATAAATAGTGGAAGGTTGCTGTGGTCTCTTAGCAGAAATGGTTCCTAAGGGAAGAGAAGAGATAATTAAAGCAGAGGTTTAGGAAAAAATCATCTTAATAAGAAGGCCAATAAGTTTGCTGAAAGGACTGTGTGTGTTGAGCCAGTAAGGAAGGGCTGTAATTTCATTTAATTTGCTCTTATTAAGATCTCCCTGGTGACTTTACACTCTATTTTTAGGTGGGAGTTTTGTTTTGGGAAGTTTGCTTGAAGAGAAAATATAAATGCTATTTGCTGAAAATCTGCGAGCAGGAAGACTGGTTTCTTGAAACTCACCAGTGACTCACAACCCCACGCAGCCTCAGAGGCGGGTCTGCTGTGTGCGGTCCTCTAAGACCTTCAGTGGGATGTACTTATTCTTTCGGAGTTCAAGGAGTCGTGCTATGCATGCTCTCAAAACATCCAGAAGATGACCCATTCCCGGGTAATCACTCAGCCTCTTGGTAAGACACACAAGCAAACATCGTACTGCCTGATGCATTCCTCTGAGCATCTTCAGAGGCTTGAAAAATAGTACCCAGAGCATCCCAAGGTCCTCCGTGCAACAGCTGGGCATGGTGTTGAAATAAGTTCAGCATGAGGGCCTCAAACAATCCTGCTTCCAATTCTAGAGCTCTTGGGCCAGACATTTTCATTTTCTTTAATCATCAGGGAGGCTCATTACTTTTAATGTACTTTGGAAAGTTAAGTGTTTAGACTATTGCCATAATTAATCTTTCATAGCACACGTTTGAGAAGAAAGACATTCAGTATTTTTCTACTTTTTTTTTCATTTGAAGCCGATGAAGCTGATTTCAGTTATCACTATTCTCAAACAGATATTTTCAACATTGAACAGTCAGTAATCTGTGTCACGGGCTCCCAGCCATGTCCAGTGCCTGGGCTGCTGTTAGTCTGTCCTCCTGGGATTTACTGGCCATCTCTTTGGATGCTTTGCTCATACCTAGCTTTTGATGGCCTGGATCAGCTATGTGACAGTAAACTCCAATTTAACTCAACAAGCTACAGGAATCAACAGATGAAACATGATCCAGGCCTTTGCATTAATCCATAGCTAGCCATACTTTCTAAGCAGAAATACAAGAGAATGACAAAAATGTACTGTGGATTTATTTACCAGTGGAACAGCAGCGAGACACAGCAACGAAAACCAAACAAAATCCCAGGCTTGGACTCTGGGATTAAAGCTGGGGAGGAAGTTGATTGCATTGCTCCTTTCTCATTGTGCAGACCAAAGTTCAGCCTCTCCTCCCTCTTCCTCCATCTTCCTCTCTCCCTCCCTCACGATGTCTCCCTCCCTTTCTCCTTCCCTCCCTCCCTTCCTCTCCCTCTCATTCTGGAGGATTTTTTGTACTCCATTTGATTGCTGTTACAGTTTGGATCTTAAATCCTCAGATGCACATAGGCATGAAATAAGTGATTGCAAGTGACCATCAGAGTGACTTCAGGACACTAGAGTAGTGGGTGGGGGCTTAGGCCTGAAATCCACTATGGCCCCTGCCTTCATTACAGATGTTTGCAACCCCGAAGTGTTCACCTGCACCTACAGCGGACTTTGTTCACGCAGCAGAGATGGGGATCTGTTGAAGAACCGTGAGGCCCAAGGCCTGAAATGGTTCTGTGGGGTCTTGGGTTCCACTCTAGCCGGTCTTCAAGCAGGGCAGTAGAGAGTGGTCAGAGAGGAAGCTTGCGGGCTAGGTGAGTACTGCAAAGGAGGGGGGAGAGAGCAGGAGGGGCTGTTGACACCTGGTAAACATTCACTTCTGCCCACAACTGACCTTGGAAGGAAGAGCATGTATGCAGTTTTTGTCGGTTTTTGATGGTCTTTGATTTCTTTCTTATTTGTTCATTTAAAAAGTTTTATTATTTTTATTTTATGTGGATAAGGGCATTGTCTGTATGTAAGTGCCCCTGTGTCATCCAATGCCAGCAGAGGTCAGAAGAGGGCATTGGATTCCAGGAACTGGAGTAATGGACAGTTTGTCATTCACTATGTGGGTGCTGGGAATCGAAACTGGGTCCTCTGCAAGAGCAGTCAGCGCTCTGACCGCTAACCATCTCTCCATCCCCGTCTCTGGTTTTGGACACTGGGTGTACCCACACCTCTCTGGTCTTTTCCTTTTTATGTCTCATTCTCATTTTTAAGCATCTTCCTTTTCATTCTTCCCCCATTCCATCTTTAAATCTTCACAAAGTTTTACAAATTTTATGTTTACTTTATGTGCATGAGTGCTTTGCCAACATGCATGTAAATGTGCCATGTGCATGCAATGCTGGAAGAGGCCAGAAGGTGGCATCGGATCCCCTGGAACTTGAGTTCTGGACTGATTGTTAGCTGTCATGTGGGTGCCAGGAGCTGAGCCCAGGTCCTCAGTAGGAGCAGCCAGTGCTCTTCACCACTGAACCATCTCACCAGTCCCTCCCCCCATCTTTAAATCTTTTACTAGGTCACTTTCCCTCTTGTCACTTCTTCCTGTTTGTCTGTATTCTCAGGTCTTTGCTAGTGTGTCTTCATGGTTCTCACATCGCGTACATCTTCTCTTCGATTTTCCTTTCTGTCTTATAGTAACTTGTTTCAGATTTTCATCCTTTGTTTTCTCTGACCTTTTCCATGAGGTGTCTTTTAATATTCAGTAGCTTTTGCCTTTAGGAAGTGCCGTGGTGGTGGCTGGTTTTAGCTGGTCATTACTGTCTTTCTGTATTTGGTCTGTTGACATTCTGCCATTTTTGCTATAGTTCTGAGTGGGGCTGAGGATCAAACCCGGGGTCCTGAGCATATTAAGAGGATGTACTCCAATGAGTGACATGTGCAGCAATGTTGTTGTGAGAAATTGCATATTAACTCAGCCTGACTTGCTCCTGGCTTAAATAGCGGTGAGTATTCTCATGTACAGAACACAGGAAATTAAAGCTTCTAGGCAATGATTAAGCGCAAATGTGAAAAATCCCATGTGGAAGCACTGGAATACAAAAATATAAGACAATGCCTCAGAAAGTGAGCAAGTCCACAGTATCCGATTCCACTGACAAGAAAGAGATGAAACATCTGACCCAGAATTCAAGGTAATGAATATTAGAAATGGCCAGTGAATTCAAAAATGGTGTAAGAACAAGTCCATGATGATCATGTAGGATGTGAGATAAAAATTAAATAAAAATTCTGAAAACAAACTGAAAGCTTGGAAATGCAAAGCTTGGTACATTTACAAACTCAGGGGAAGGCCTTACCTACAAGCTGAATCAAGAGGAAGTCAGAACATAAGGCTTAAAGAATGTTGATGCAAGATTAAGGTGGTATTAAAGAAACAAATGAACCACCAACAGAACATGTAAGACTTTTCACTTCTAATTAAAACATCAGGCATGTATTTTCAGCATGGATGAGTGTGGTAAAGGTACAGGCTGAAGGCACAGAAAACACGTTCAGTGAAATGATAGGATGTGAAAGTGTAAGAGTGTAAGTACGGGAGGTACCTGGAGCCCCAGCAGACATGGAAGACCAGTCACCCTGCAATGGAAGCGCCAAACTACAGAGGAAAGAAAGAACCTAGAATCTGCAAAATGAGAGTACCAGCTCATTTATAAACGTAAACCCATCAAAAACGACAGCAGATTTTTCCTTGGGACAGAAACTAAATGCTGGAAGAGTGTGGGGTGAAGCTTTCACAGGCCTGAGAGAGAGCAGCTGCCAACTCAGACTGCCAAATCCCACATTGTTCTTCAGAATGCGAGAATGGAAGACAGACACAAACCAAACTCCATGACCCCCAAGCCAGCACTGAGCAAGGCCACTGCCCCCGTTCTGACTTCCTGTCTGTGACAAACACCCTGACCCAAAGTATCGTAAGTTCGGGGGAAGGCTTGTTTGGCTGACACTTCCGGGTCACAGTCCATCATTGAGGGAAGTCAAGACAGGAGCTCAAGCAGATCCATGGAGGAGCCCACTTACAGGCTGGCTCTCCAGCTCATGCTCAGTTAGCTTTCTTTTAAATTTTTTTTAAATGTGTGTGTGTGTATGTGTGTGTGCACGCACGTGCATATGCGTCTCACATCCTATGTCCTCTTCTGGCCTCTTCAGTCATTGCATGCATATGGTACATATACATACGTGCAGGCAAAAACACTCATACACATAAACTAGAAATAAGTGCATCCATGTTAAGCCCATGGGAGTCAGAAGAGAGCATCAAATTCTCTTGGAACTGAAGTAACAAATGGTTGTTAGCTGCCAGTGGGTGCTGGGCATTAAACCTGGGTCCTCTGCAAGAACATCCAGTGCTGTTACCACTGAGACATCTCTTAAGCCCCTAAAATATATTTTTTAACTAAAAACAAAGCTACCATGAATCCCAGCTTTACCCCTCCTGGGTCCATAGTCAGAAGACTTTAAACCATCACAGCATAGGGACACTGGCACACGCACACTTGTTGCAGCTTTACTCACAATTACCAAGATCTGGATCCAGTCAAGGTGCCCACCAGTGGAGGACTGGACAGAAAACAGCAGGGCATAGGCACACAGTGGAGTTTCAGTCAGTCACAAAGCAGGAGGATGTTATGTCCTTTAGAGGAAGCTGGACGGAAGCAGAGATCATCAGCTTAAGCAAACTAAGGCAGTTTTGAGAGACAAAAGTCTCATGTGTTCTCTCCCATGTAGAATCTAATTCTAAAGTGTATGTTTATGTAACATGAAACTAGAAGACACACGGCTGTGGATGGTTGGAGGGGCCTAAGGTAGGTGAGGGAGTCAGCGGTGCTAATTAGGGCGATGAGAACAGTGTGCTTTCTTCATTGGCGGACTCCAGATGGAGTTGTCTGTGTCCGGGTCTCTGTTCGTCTACATGTGATAAACAAGCAGAAGGAGCACAGTTTGGGGAACAGGCTACACAACTTTTTCTTACAGCACTCATACTCCATGGATGGTTCTCCACTACTAAAAATCTCAGCACTTGGAGGGCAGAGTGACGCACTTGTAACCCAGCACGTGGAGTGTTGAGGTAGGAGGATCACAAGTTTGGGGCCAGCCTGGGCTACACTGTAAGACTTTGTCTCAAAAAAAAAATGTTAACGGGACACATTGTAGATAATTGCGGAGTCTTGTGCTGGAAGACGCTGAATATTTGGTTAACATCAACCCTTTGTTGTTTCACTCGTATCTGCTCCTGCTTCATTCTTCATGCTGTAGTCAACATTGACAGTCATGTTCTCCTGTGGAAAGGCTGTCACACATCACATAATTCCCACCATTTACTGCTCTCTTTGTTACTAGGTTGCAGAGGTGAATCGGGCTTTTGAAAAATTTTAAAACAATCACACAGGATGCTTTGTGAATCCTTTCACTCCCATCGCATGGATTCCTCATAGTCTAAATTGTACCACTTTGTATGTTTCCTGACACATACTCCTGACCACAGGTAAGTGCAAATGTTTTTGCTTTCTTGGGACTGGAGAGAGATGGCACAGTGTTAGTACTGGCTGCTCTTGCAGAGGACCTGGGTTCAGTTCCCAGCACTTATATGGCAACTAACAACTGTCTATAACTCCAATTCCAGGGCATCCAATGGCCTCTCTGATCTCCGAGGGCATTGCATGACATGGGTGTGCTTACCTACATGCAGGCAATACAAAACACATTAAATAAAAAAATAATAAAAATGTTTTTTAAAAGTTTCTGCTTTCTTACTGGATGTGTTACCTACATATCTATACATATTTTGTTGGTCTTTTTGAGACAGTGTCTCTCTGTAGCCTCAGCAGGCCTAGAACTCACTAAGTAGACTAGGCAGGCTTCAATCTCACAGTGATCTGCCTGTTTCTACCTACCAAGAACTGGGATTGAAGGTGTGTACCACCACATCTGGCATTATATCTATAGATATATAGGTGTATCTATGTAGATACTACTGTTACTTATGTGCAGCCGAGATATGGGCTAATCAACCCACTATCACCAAAATAAATCAGAAACAGACTCACTCAAAACATCTTTGAGAGGCTGTGGTTCCCACCAGCATTAGCCTAAACCAAAGTTCTGTCTTTACACAGAGAAACGGATTGCACTTTCTTGATGAGGAGCTGGTTGACAAGCTACTGTCCACCTGTGCCTCAGCCATGTCACTTAAGCAACGTGTTTTACCTTAAACACAGCCTTAGGAAAAGCAAAGAGCAACCCTAGAAGCGTGCTCCTGTATTTACGTTAAAATGTTGACTCTGGAATTCCAGAGAAGCCTTTTGCTAGCAGTGGGCTAGGGCCAGGACTACCCATCCCCAGGTTTTCATCAGGAGTGAAAGAAAAAGAACTTGTCTTCATTAATCATGCAAACAAGTGTCATGGCTGTGCGCACCCGCTCACAATCTAAAATTTGGTATAGATGCACGTGTCGATGAAGTGTGGCCCTGGGCACCAGGTGATCAGCCACAGTGAGCCTTGGTCGTCCAGAACTGAGCTCAAAGTTTCTAGCTGTTTCCACCAAATATATCTGGTGGGTCTTTTTTGACACTGTCTTCTGGAGTTGGGACGCACCTTTCTGAAATGCACACTTGTGATTTTACCCGTCTAATCTACAGATCCAATCAATGAAGGACAAGAGCCAAAGGGAACTGTATTATTTGCATTTGAAAGGAATATTTTGAGCTCAATTTGTTCAATTTCAAGAGCTTCTCTGCAAACAGAAGACAGGAACTGGGCAGATCCTTCAAGTTTCGGGTCCTTTGTGTGAAAGTTTAATGATTGGCCTTGTGGACACAAAGCCTCATTTATTCAGAGATCACCTGCTCGGTAACTCACATAGGTTTCCAAGTACCTGTGGGGATGCCTAAGAAAGCATGCAGAATTTATTTTGCAGTCTGTGCCAAAGGTCATGCATTAGGGCCACCCAAAGGACTCTGACGGTCGACCAAGCCCTGCTGTCAGTGGGCTGCGCTCTTAGTTCTGCGAGGAGTCAAGCAGCAGCTAGTTCAGGGGAGCCAGTTTATGACCTCATGAGGCTGTGCTGCTCGATGCTGTTCTAACAAAGGAGCCAGGAAGAGCAGCAGGAAGTGAACCGGAAGGCTGCGTGGGCCTGGGCTTCTGTTGCTGCTGCATGCCAGGCTTGATTTGCTTCCCTGTGTTCTGTTTATGTGCAACACAATAAAGAGATGCGCTCACTCACTTCTGATGAGCCTCACATGTGCCTGGATTTGGGTGAGAAAAATCCAAGGTATTTAATCAAGAAATTTATGCAAAACCTGGGAAAGGATGAACCTGGACAAAACAATCATCCACAGAGAGAGGGAGCAGAAATTAGCAGCAGGGAGATACTGATTGTGGAGAAGTCACATTGCAAGTCACCTCAGAAGACACTGGGAGTGTGCAGATTGACAGTAGAGAAATGGATGTAACAGAAAGAATGCTTTCTTTGGGGGGGTCTGACCTAATCACGTGACCCTTAACCTTAAGAGATCCAGAGTTTCAGAGTGATGCAGATGCCCATGTCAACATTGACATGGCCTGGAGAACCATAAGGAGCCGTCATATTGGGGCTTGATGCCCAGTGCCAGAGGCTCTACCTGCTAAGAGCACCCACACTGCAGTTTGAGTCTAGAATGTTCTCCAAAGGCTCATGTGCTGAAGCTTGTGTCCTCAGCTTTGTGATATTTGGATGCAACGGAATTGTTAAGAGGCCAGATCTGGTGCAACACGCCCATGGAGTTGCAGATGTGTCTGAGAGAGCATGGTGGAGCCCGGTCCTCTTTTACTCTCTAGATTCCTGGCCATGAGGTGAGCAGTTTGGGATCCATATGGGCCAAAGTCAGGGCCAACTAAGGATGGGAATTAAAATAAGCCTTTTGGGGCTGGAGAGATGGCTCAGCAGGTAAGAATATTTGTGGTTCTTCCAGAGGACCTAGGCTCGGTTTCCAGCACCCACATGACAGCTAACAATTGCCTAATTGTCTGTAACTTCAGTTCCATAGCATCCAACACCCTTTTTTGGCCTATTCAGGGCATTACATGCATATCATGCACTTACATACATGCAGGCAAAACATACATACATGGAATAAAGATAATGGCTCAGCTTGCCTTCATTGTCATGTAGACTGGAACCCATATGGATGGGATGGTGCCACTCACATTCAGGATGGGCCTTTCCTCAGTTACATGTTCCTGAACACACCCTCACAGACACAGAGTTGTCTTCTAAGTGATTCCAAGTCCAGTCAGGTGTAGAATGAAATGTTAACCACCATCTCACGGATTAGCTGTCTACAGCCTTTCTAAATAGCCAAGAGAGTGGGACTCGCAGGCAACTAAAACACAGCTCTGCGCTGAGGAGCAGGGGAAAGCTGGAGACTTACTTGGGAGTTACCAATAGAGCTGTGGTCACAGAAAGAAATAATTCAGGAAGAACACGCCTGCTGAGTGATGACTGAGGAAACTCTGGGGGAACGTCAGCCTTGAAGTGTTTACACAAGAAACGGGGATAAGGAGTGGACTAGAAGAAGGGTGAAATCTGGAACAGTGCACATCCTGGGAGCAAAGGGGGGAGGAACTTTCAGAGACCTGGAGACTGAACATTGCCAAATGTGAGTTGGAGAGAAGTCTTGGCTATCACAACAGGAAGTCACACAGCTGCCACAGAGGAGTTTCCATAAGAAATTCAAAGGACTAGGATGGTAAAGCCAGATTTCCTTAGTTAATTTTTTTTTTCTGGGGCTGGAGAGATGGTTCAGCAGTTAAGAGCATTGACTGCTCTTGTAAAGGACCAGGGTTCGGTTCCCAGCACACACATGGTGACTAACAAGCATCTATAACTCTGTTCCAGGGGATCTGACATCCACTTCTGACCTCTGCAGGCATTTCACAACGTGAGTGCACCTACCTACATACAAGCAATACTCTCATGTACATAAAATAAAAAACCAAAATATCTTTTAAAAATGTATTAACTCTGAGAATTTCATACAGCGTGTTTTGATTACACACCCCCGTCCTCCCCTGACTCTTGTCAGATCCATGCACCCCCACGCCTCCCAATGCTCCCCGACCTTTGTGTCCTCTTAAAATCGTTTTCATGATTTTTAATTTATGTGTATGAGTGTTTTGCCTACATGTATCTGAGTGTACCACATGCATGTAGTGGAGCACAGAAGAGGCTATCAGGTCTTGGAACCAGAGTTATGGACAGTTGTTAGCTGCCTTGTGGGTGCTAGGAGCTGAACCCTTCAACTCTGGAAAATCAGCTCTTAACTGCTGAGTTATGTCTTCAGTCCCCTGTTCTCTCTCTCTCTCTCTCTCTCTCTCTCTCTCTCTCTCTCTCTCTCTCCAGACAGAATCTCCCTGTAGCTCCAGCTGATTTGGAACTTGCTATGTAAACCAGGCTGGTCTCCAGCTCACAGAAATATGCCTGCCTCTGCCTCTGCCTCTGGAACACTGGGATTAAAGGCATGTGTTACCACCCTCAAAGTGTGACATCTTTTAGAATAACTCACCAAGTCCATTTTGTGTGACTCACATATATCTGGGGAGGGTCCATCCACTCGGGTGTGTTCAATCTACCAGAAGTAGATCTTTAAAGAAAACAGACTCCCCCTTTCAGTTAGGAATGAGGACTCACGAGTCCCTTCCCCTTCACGCTGGAGTGTTGACTGGCTTACCTTGTGCAGCAACCACAGCGGCTATGAGTTCTTGAGTACAGTATTCCTGTAACGTCCAAAGAAACTGCTGCACTCTGGTCCTCCCAGATCTCTGTCTTTCTGCACCCTCTTCCTCGATGGTCCCTGAGCCTTGGGGTGGAGTGGAATGAGCATCTCACAGACAGACCTGCTCACCGACGGTTCACCATGGCTAAGCTATGGGAACAACCCAGTGTACGACAACAGAGAAACAGATAGAAAATGGAACATTGTGCATAGGAGAGTTTCTTTTTAGTTGTAAGAATGAAGTTATGCTGTTTGTAGGGAAATGAATGCAACTCGAGACAATCATATTCAGTGAATTAAGTCAGTCTTGGAAGGCAAATGGCTCATATTTTCTCTCATTTGTGACTCTTAGATTTTATATACAAGCATAAAATCATGCATGTATGTTTAATGTCCAGATAGAAGTGAAAATGTCCGAGGGACAAAGGGAACTAACAGGAGGGGAGGGGACGGTGGGGAAAGGAGGAGGGGGTTGAGGGGGACCCGTGCTGACGTACAATTTATACTTATGTGAACGCTTTAAAAATCATTAAAAAATTATGATGAATGAGGAGGAAGAGACAAGAAGGGGTGGGGACAGCCAGGGTCTCTCTCAAATAATTGGGCAACAGAAGAAAGCAATTAAGGAGAAGGAGAACTAATTTAAAAGTTTAAAGATAACCCACAAAATGGATTTGCAAGTCACAAACCCAACAAGGGACAAAGAACCTTTGTCATTGAAAGGAAAATCACCTCATTGCAACTAAGCAAAGTATCGGAACACTCAACCAAAGAATTTATAACTGTGGTCAAGAAGCATATGGAAAGACACCGAACCCTGACTGTCACCAGAGAAATTCAAATCAGCTCAGAGAGGCCACTTCATAAGCACCAGGAGATGCTGGAGTCACATGGGGAAACTGCCGCTGCTGTTTAAGGTCTCAGCAGCTTTGGAAGCGGCCACACACATGTGGTGTGTACAGCAGCATTATTCAGAAAAGTCAAAGACAAAAGTAAATCCAAGCGGCCATCAATAGATGATGGATTGGAAACAGGAAGTAGAGTCACACATGAAATGTTACATGGCCATGAATAGGAATGAACTACTCAAGTAGATAGTGGAACGGATGAATCTTGAAGACATTATGTCGTGTTAAAGAAGCCACGTTAGAAAAGACTCCAGAGTGGGAGGATCCCTTCATAGCGAAGTCCAGTCTAAGAAGAGCTGTAGGCAGATTAGACTAGCGTTTGGCCTGGTGATGGGAACAGGTTCAAGGGATGGGGAGTGACCGAAAAAGGCGCAGATTTCTCATTGAAATGCCCGAGAACTGACTCCAGTGCTGCTTGTATACACCAAAGCCACTGATTTGCACACGTGGTGTGGGTGAATTGTTTGGTATTTAAATGCGATTGGAATACATCATTTTTTAGAAAAGAAGGTTGGATTTTAATGCAGCTAAGATCAAAAGAAACCGTTCTCCTGCCCCGTGAGTTCCCAGTGATTGATGGTCCGGACGATAACTGAGTCATCTGGAAGGTCAAGTTCCGTTCAGTGGTAATATCTTTCACGAAGAGTTCCAGCAAAAATATCTAAACTGAGCTGACTTCTTTGAACACAAAACTGGATTTCTTTTGTTGGAAAATTAATTTTTGTGTTACATGAATTCTCTCAATGACGATGGACAAATGAGGTGTTATTCTAACACAAGAAATAATGATTACCAAAAAGTGTCTTTTTACAGAATTATTTTTTATTTCTGAAGCTTTGAGGAAAATTTCTGGGCTATGGAAAAAGAAAAGGGGAAAAATCAAACTCATGATTGCTATACAGTTGTTAATCACATCTGCCTTAACCTTTAGCTGTCTAAATATTATCGTGCTAGATTTTTAGCGAGTGTAACTTTTGACACTCTCTGTCTCAGCCAAACTAACTTCTGTTATATTCTGTCTCTTTTCACATTGTGTTTGTCATTATTATTGTTTTATTTATTAACAAAGTACTTACTCTCCTGCAGCAGTAGCAGAGGCATCTGGATGTTCAAAACAGATGGTTAAACTTATTAAACACTTGCTGCAAAGTCCCAGAGGACCAGTGTGAGTTTATTGGCTTTAAGATTTATTAATGTCCCCTGGACACAGATTAATTTTGCTTGTTCAATCTTCTTTATTGTTTCACCTGCTATTAAGCAGAAACTACAATTGGAAAGATCTTTTTGGCTTAAGTTACCAAGTTCCAACAAAATTGTTTCAAAGTGCCTAAACTATTTTTTTTTCCTGAGATGATCTGATTTCAAATGACCCCTTAGAAGCAGTTGCTGACACAAGGTGTCCAGATGTCTTGGGTGAGGAACAACTATCCCAAGTCTCTAAAGAGGGACAAGGGCGTTTGAGAACTTGGCAGTCAGTCTGCCCATTAAGGGAAGCGACTCTCCAATCCTCTGCCGAGGACCAAGGAAAACGGCCTGCTGGATTCAGACTGTGAGAACCGGCAGCTGAGTAGCCTTCCACTTGCTGGAAGAAGCCAGGCAAAACAACTGGCCTGGCTCTGTAGAGACAACTGGATCAGACCCGCCTGTGGAAGTGAGGCTGAGGGCACCAGGGTTCATTTCTGGGAAGAGCATCTTCAGAGAAAACTGTGCTGTGAATGGTCCCTCCTGACTTGGATTGAAGCTTCATATAGTTTAGCAGTTTAATAAAAAATTAAAATAAGCGGAATGGAATTAGCATTAAAAGGAAGGGAAGGGGAGAGGCACCAGCGTAAGGACTCTGGCGAGTTTCAGATGAGCAGCTCAGTGAAGAGGCCTGGTAGAGAGGGGTTTGCTTTTAGACGCTGTCTTTCCTGTGCAAACTGGAAATGGGCCCATGCTCACTCTTGAGTGGAGGTTGGCCACATATACATTGCCCTTCTGTTTCTGAGGCCAGAAAGCCTAGTATGTCCTTCTACAGTCCTAAATCTTCCAAGCGGTTGACTAAGGGACTGAGGAAGAGTGAATGCTAGGAGGAAGTTGTTACCCAAAGGCTCAGAGCTGCTGCCCTCTGTATTTATATAAAAGGCACAGACCTGCACCTGTGACCTGAGCTTGAATCATCCCCGGTTGGTGAGTAGGTGGCTTCTCTAAGCCTCAGCTGCTTTGCCCTTTCCTCTCCTTTACAATACCGACCTTGCTTAACAACCAACTGATCTGCTGATCCATACATGGCCACAAGTGTCTGTCGGTCACAAAATATACAAAAACAAAACAAAACTGTGAACTGTTATCTGAAAATCTCTGTGGCCAAATTTCACCCACATTTATAAAGTCAAGATGAACACAGAGATAACATGGTTCTCTTTCTCCTCCAAACTGCCTTGCTGCCCACGAATATTACCAATGTGCAAGATACCGTGAGAGATTCTGAACGGGCTGAGATGGTGATCTTGTTTCCAAGGAACTGATAGCTCATTATGAGACAAGGCACATTGCCATTATCTACTCCCATGAGTTGTGGGTTTTCAGGTCTGTACTCAGCTGACTATCAACAGCCTGTTAAATATCTACGATGTGGCAGGCACTGGGAAGCAATAATAGGGAAAAATAGAAATGATCCCCGTCTTTCCCACACCAAGGTCTAGAGGAAGAGAAGATGATGGCAGAATCAACGCCAAGTCAAGCAGGTGATTAGTACTGCAAAGTAAAGGTTGGAGAGAATTCTGTAGGGCAGGAAGACTGCTCCGGTGGAGGACAGAGGGAGGTGCTGCAGATTGCTAATCAGGACTCAGTGTTTGAAGACAGGGCAGATGGGGTGTTCCCGGCAGAAGGGAAGCTGCCTCGATGGAACACATCTATAGCGTCAGGAAAAGAGCAACGTTAGGCAGAACTATTTAAAACTGCTGGAGGAATGGAGAGCAAATCCATTTGTCCAAGACCATTTGAAGAGAAAAGAACTAGCCAATGTAAGATGTGGCTGAAACCCCCAACAGTTTCAAACTCAGGAAGATGGAAGGAAACCTGGAAGTATATCAGAGCGGGGCTGTGAGGGTTTGCAAGGCTAAATTACAGATTTCTGTGCATGTCAAGAGCCCCTGGGACTTGATCAACAGCAGGGCGTGATGGGGCATGATGTATAAACACCTGCTGGCACCACACCAGGTGCGTGCAATAGGGGCCTGCAGTGAATGGCTTCAAACCAGACAGCGAAGGTCCAGACCAGGCAGGTGGTGAAATGGACCGGAAAGCTGGAAGGGACCTGCTGTCAAAAGTTGATCCGCCTCACCATGGAAGGCCACAGGGGCACAGAGCCATTACTAGGCGGGGAAGAGGGGTCAGTGGCACTTGATGTCACTCAGCTTTTCACTGCGGTGGCAAATGCCGCAGAAAATGGCCCCAAAGGGCTCGTGACTGATTGCACGGCTGTGAGCCCAGGGAAGCTGGCTCCACGTGGTAGAGCCGAGCAGCTTTACCTGGTGGAGGACAGTAAGCTGAGAAGGCACAGACTCAGCCGGGCGTGGCGGTCAGGAACAAGGGAAGTCTTTCCAGAGCATTCTCAACATCCCCTCACTAGCCCCATCTCCCAGCCCCACCCCTTCCCAATGGTCTACTGACACTTTGAATCAAGTATCCAACTCAAATCACCATGAAGGGACCTCTCCTGATCATCGTCTTTGCCACAGCCCCACCTCTGAGTGCTGCTGGTTCTGGGGAGCAAGTCTTCAATAGGGGAACCTTTGGGAAGTGAATATTTCACATGTAAACCATGGCATAGAACAATCCACTTTTTTCTGAATGGAATGCAATCTATCTTTTACTGTTTAGCTACTGAACTTTTTATCTGGAAAATGAGATGAATAATACTATTCAGTCAAAATATAGTACCAAATATTTTATTTATGTGAATAAATACATTAGGGTCCTTTGTAGAAGCAGATGGCCTAGATCCACCTGCTCAAGCCTAGGATGTTAGGGTTCCATAGACTCTTGGAGATCCCACTGAAAATCATGTTTTCACAGTCAGAGAAGCTGGAGTCCAGGGATATTAAAGGATTCAAGAGAGGCCAAAGGACAGATGAGGCTGATAGTCCAGATGTCCTCCCCAAGCCAGGGCTTCTCACCACCCTGTGGAGTCTCTTCTGCCTCTCAGCTGTTTACTTAGGAAAGTGATCCTCACTGCAGCTGGGCTTGTCCAACCCCACATGGCCTTGCAGGGTTTAACAGCGGGTGAATACGAGCAGCTGGGTGAGACATCTGGGGTCAGGGCTCCAGAAGCTCGTCCTCAGCGTCCATCCTAGGACTCTGTCCTGTGCCTGGGAAAATGAAAGAATGGATAGGAAAAGACCACAGAGAACCTCTTCAGGCCACTCAGGAAAGACCTCATTCCAAGAAAAAGAAAGGCCAAGATGTGCTCACTCAGATCAGATTGCATAAACCAGGTCTGGGAGAGAAAAGATGGCCCATGGCCCCGTCCCTCCCGTCTTCCATCTGCATTGCCGAGTAAAGGGCTGGAACCAAGAGCAAATAAAACATAGTGCCCCGGTCTCAGCTGTCTTTGGGGGGCACTAAACACGGGGACAGGTCAGCCCCATGGCACAGACAGCCTCCAGGCCAGAGGTTGGACAGTTGTGTGGCAATCTGGGGTGAGTGGGTTATAGTGTCAACATCTGGTTGCACATATCACTTAGCTTCAGATAAAACATCTTCAGTGCAGACTGCCGCACTGAATATGATTTTCTTTGTGTCTGATGGATCCATTGTTATCTCTGGTGCCATGGTGGGGAGGAAGTGGGTACAGTGGTGGGCAGAACTGACCCGGAGTCACTGGTTTGGAAACCGACAAGTGTGGGTTTCCTATAGAACAAGGTCAAAATGAGCTGGTCAATCCTTTTGTTACCTATATTTCTTCTATAAATAAAAAAATGAATTTAAATCTATCATTCAAAAATTATCTGTTCACGAGTCTTGGGATGTAGAGAGCTTGTCTGACATGCATGAAGCTCTGGGTTTGATCTCCAGCACTGCATAAACTGGGTGTGGAGGCCTAGGCCTGTCAACCCAGCACTCAGAGGAGGCAGATGCAGAAAATCAGAAGCTCCAGGTCTTCCTCAGGTACATAGTGAGTTCAAGGGTCAGCCTGGGTTATATGAGAGACCCTGGCCCAAAACACAATTGTCTGTCTGTTTCTGAGTTGGTCTCTACATCTGGAGCAGTGCTCGAAGCCTGGTCATTTGCTGAGTTCATGTCTGTGAGCAGCTGTGGTTTCTGCAGAAACAGATCTCACAAGAGCGGGCGGTTCAGCTTATAAACTCTAGGGAGGAATTATTGGGAAAAAAATTGAAGACTGTCTAAAGGGTTTTTCTTTTGCCGTATTTCAGATGAATCAATTTTTCAAGTGCTGATCCATAGAAAGGGCCGCAGGTTAAGCTTCAAACACCTGAACCTTAAGCTGATTGTCAAGAAGACATTGGGAAATTTGTCTACTTTTTCTGAGAGTTTATCCTTAAAAATAGAGATCGTGGTTCTGCTTGGCTGATCTTTCTGGAATTACAATCAGCTTCTATTGAGTGAGGTAAGATTTCTTTTCATCTAGTACCCAGACATGTACCTTTCTACACACACACACGCATGCACACACACACACACTCACACACACACGCATGCACACACAGACATACACACAATCACACACACACTCACACACGCATGCACACACACACACACACACGCATGCACACACAGACATATACACACTCACACACACAGACATACACACACTCACACACACTCACACACACATGCACACACTCACACATGCATGCACACGCACACTCATGCACACACACTCATACACACACTCACACACACTCACACGCACATGCACACACGTGCACACGCATGGCACACACACGCATGCACAGACACACACACTCACATGCACACACATGCACACACAGACATACACACACGCACAGATGCATGTAAACATGCACACATGCACAAATGTGCACATATATGTACGCATACACTCAAGACACATGCACATGCATGCACACATGTGTGTGTGCACACGTACACCATCTGCAGCAGTGTTTGATATTCTGTTCTTCACAAGGCTCATCTTCCTGAGCTAGCCATTATCAAGTCAGCTAGGCTGACATCAAAGGTAAGCTACTCTCACTACTGAAGGACTTCGTAAAACTTTTGTGTCTTAAGAATAACCTCAGCATTTACCGTTGCTGATAGCAACTTAGGAGCATTAAGAACCAAATGAGGACTGTTTCAGAACTATAACTCTCAGCACAGAACACCTTTAAAAGTACAGTTTCCAGCGGGTGAGTGGTTAGAGCACCAGCTGTTCTTTCAGAGGATCTGGGTTCAGTTCCCAGCACCCACATGGTGGTTAACAACCATCCTTAACACTAGTTCCAGGGGATCTGATGCCTTCTTCTGACGTCTGAGGATACTGCATGCATGTGGTACACTTACATACATGCAGGCAAAGCACGCATATGCGTCATGTGAAGACCCTCACCCAGCTCCTCTCAGGTTCACCTGCACCTCCCTAAAACCCATCTTACTTCATGTCATTTATTTTCTAAAGGACTGCTGAGTCTGGTTTATATCCCCAAAAGCTCTGGAGTGGGGATCCATCTTCTGGAACCCGGTCAACCTATCCAGCATTACTCTTAAAGAAACTGCCTCTCACTCCCCGGCAGCAGTCAATTGTTCTTCAGCTATGACCAGGGCTTTGCCGCCCCTGCCCCATGCTGACTCAGCCTTATGCGGGTCTTGTCTCGGCCAGTGCTATGGGTTCATGTGTGCAACAACCCTGTGTAGCAGACCTGTATTCTCTCCTGGCTCCTGTTTAGAACCGTGTTCAGAATCATATCCTCTGTAGATGTACTCTAAGGTTTATATGCTCACAGACACCACTTCTAGAAGCTTCTCTGTGCATGCTCACTTCTTCACAGAGCCATATTTGAATCCCTGATCTGTTTGGCCAGTTTCTGAAGATGAGGCTGAGGGTCCACACATCACCATCTGCACCCTGTATTCCTGGCCACAGTACACTGTGGTAAAGTCTCACCAAGCCCACGTGAATCTTCTCTCAGGACTCAATGTTCCAATCCCTGTTGCCAATATCCCAGATAGAGACTAGAACGCTTCATCTAAGTAAAGTGTTTCTGTTTGGAATTTTAAAAACATGATAAAAGGCCACTCACTTAGATTACTTGTCTGAAATAAGCATTTATGGCTCAGACATCTCTGCTCATGAATTTTATTAGATGATGAGAAATTTCAATGCCATGGCTTACAATCATAGTCCGGATTGTGCCAATGCTTTTAAACTGTGATAATTTTTCAAGGGTTAACTCAAGAACTCAGGGGCACAGGCTGGAGCTCTCCAGGTTCCATGCAGGAAGGCACTGATGTCCGTGGACATCAGAGTGAGTGAGTCAGGCAGGGAAAAGAACAGAGAAGGGAGGGAATCAAGGCTGGCCCTGGAGAGGCTTCCTGCTGTGCTGAAAGTCACCAGTCACCACCGACTCGGTGTCTTCACAGTCTGAAGAGTCAGGTCATGGCCTCCCCGGCCTCCTCTGGCACAAGCAAATGCTGTCTCAGGATTATTGCATAAGCACCCCTTCCTTCATGATGACTGAATTCAAGTGAATTTTGCTAGACTCAAACCAGCTTCATGCTGACATAGGCAGAGCTCCCGCAGAGCAGGACAAGGCCTGCTTGCACGTGCTCACTGATCTGGGAGTGCGATGGGCCATACCTGCAGGTACTCAGCCTTCCACACCCCAGCCCAGGAAGATTCTGGAGCCTTCCTCTTCCCTTGGCTTCATCAGGTGTTTAAGAAGCAAGGTAAAGGCTGCTGATAGGACCACAAAGACCACTCCGCCTCCGGCTTTCTGATGGGAAACCAGACGTCAGGCAACCCGAGCTTTCCTCTCCTTCCTCGCTTGTTTTCAGTGGTTTGTCTCTGCCTCCTTTCCCACTGGCCTTCTGCCCTTTGTAGAACTCAGTGCTCAGTAGACAGAAGTGGGGTAGAGAGGAGGGTCTTCATTCTACAGGACAAAAGAGCACTCCCATAAGCCTGTCTGGAGGAGATACTTTAACTACAACAGACTCTCTAGATGAAGGTAAGAAAAGAGCCAGACAGAGGCCCAGGGCCGAGCCTGTGCATGCTCTGCTTCATGCTGTGTGGTGGGGAGCTACAGACTTACCCACCGAGGGGTCACTTCTTTCAGAAGAGGCAGCCATAAGGACAGCAGCCTGGCACATTCTTTACTTGAATTCAGCCTTTTCTTTCAACTGGCACAGAAAAATATGTCTTCTGGTTTGGGGACTTTCTTTTGCTTAGAGAATCCAGCTTAAATCCAGAAGCTTCTTTGAGAGATGCCAAAAGTTAAACTCCTTGACAGGATACTGCTTCTTGTCAAGACACATAAAATGGGGTGTGGGAGGGGAGATAGCTCAGTCAATAAAGTGCTTGCCTTGCAAGCCTGAGGACCTGAGTTCAATCTCCAGCCAAGTGGGTGGTGCACACCTGTGGTTCTAGTGTGGGGCGGAAGGGTGTCAAAGCTTGCAGCCTAGGAGAATCCATGAGTTCTAGATGCAGAGAGAGACCCTGTCCCAACAGCAACAAAGAAGAAATGAAAAAGCAAGATGGACAATTCATGACACACATGTGTACCGGTAACCACACACACACACACACACACACACACACTCTAAAGAAGCAAAGCCATGCTCCATCTCTTGGTTAGAAGCCTATATTATTTAGAGAATAAACCTCAGATTTTTTTCATCTTTCGAAGCTCATTCTTTAATCCATCTCTGTCTAGAGTTCTCTCTGCAGTGGCTCTTGCTATTTCTTTTGCAGGTTGATATAACAGGCTAGCTTGATTTTATGTTATCACTCAGTTCCCAAGACTGTGGGAGTCATCAGTGTCCCCACGGGCTGCGTGGCTGGTGGTCAGTGACAGGGGATTTAGCTCACAAGGATTTGAAGGAAAAGACAAAAATTATTAAATTAATAGAATGAAGGTAATTCTCCGATTGATTTTGTGTATTGTCAATGCTTTCTCAACAGACAAAAAGAAAACCCAAAACATCACATAAGGAAACATAAATAATAATACAATGCTTAGTAAGTGACCTTACTAATTTGGTAATAAAGTTGGGAATATGTTCAAGAAGGCAAGAAAAAGTAATTGTCTTGAAGGTACCGGGCTCATGGTAAGGCTAGGAGAGGACAGTGTGGAAGAAGGTGGTATGCAGACGGACTCTGACATGCCTCTCATGATGCAAGAATAGGCTTTGAGCCTGAAACGCTCCCTTACCAAGAAACAAAGGTACCTCCAGACCGAGCCAGGCTTATGGTATGTGGGGATCTCTCTCCATTTCAGACTCAGTATGTGTGTCGTTCTCTCAGCAGGGTTCAGGCACCATGTCACCTGACCACCTTCACTGGCATATCTGTATCCTGCAGGCTGAACTGGGACCCCTGAAGCCCCAGCACAAAGACGTGTGTGTGGTTGAGAGTCCCTGTGTGGGCTGCCTGGATGGTTCCAGTATCCCCACAGAAGCTGACCTTGCTCTGTCTCCTCTGGGTGATTAGTGTCTCGCCCAGGGCCCATGTCTGCAGTGAGTATTTTACCAGTACTTGCCAGGTGCCCCCTACTTGCCAGCTAGAAAAGTCTGAGTCTTCACCGCAGCCACCGTGGGAAACATGTCCCCAGCAGCGATCAAGCCTGTGGGATCCTGACTCCGTCTATGAAACACTCAAATAGCTGTCTCTCCTTACTTATAAAATAATTCTTCCCTGGAATTGTAAGATGCAGAGCTCTGCCCCTCTGTCTAAATAAAGCAAATGAACAGATTAAATAAAAGTACCACAAGGCAGTCATTTACACAATTAGATAATGAAAAAGCTACCAGTTTAGTTTATTCCAAAGGGGAACAGAATGAAGACCTACAAACTAGAAAGCTACGAAAGTATTGGTTTTCTTTCTTTCTCTCCCTCTTTTAAAAATAAGTCTAACCAAAGGTTTAAGTGCTGATGTTTTATGGAATGTATCATTCAATCCCCCATCTCACCAATTCCCACATGGCAAGCATGATGGTAAAGTGCTGGAGACATGAAATGCCAGACGCATTCCCTCATTGGAAGAATTTAATGGTGCTGGGTGGGAGAGGTGTATGTAAGCAGCTTCGTGCAGTGACTGTCTGGCAGGGTCTGGCAGTGAAAACGGAAATGCAAGTTGGGAGAGAGCTGCTGTGCGTTCTGTGTCTGGGCGTAACTGCCTGCTCTCGGAGGAGCCAACGGTTGAGGGATGAGCAGTTCACCAACCGAAGGGTGAGGGCATGTTTCCTGGTGAAAGGAGGGCCTTCAAAGACGCCCAGCTCACAGATGAGCTTCATGTGTGTGATGTCTTTAATGAGACGTCGTCCCTGCCATACAGCCAGGTTTGAGCACTTGGTCAGTCAGCGGTGGGTGCTGTTTCAGTCAGGTCACGGAATCCCTGGGGGGTGTGGCCTTGCTGGAGGAAGCGCATCACTGGGGACAAGCTTTCAAGAGTTCAGAGCTCTGTTCTATCTCTAGTTTGGCCTCTCTGCTTCCTGTTCCTGCTTGAAGATGTGAGTGCTCAGCTTTCCGCTCTGGCTGCCTCCAGCCATGATGGATTCTTATCCTGGAACTTTAAGCTAAGTAAACTTTTTCTTCTCTAATTTGCCTTGGTCTTAGTACAGAGAAGTGACTAACACAATGTGATTGGGGGAACTGAGGGCAGAGCTGGAGAATGGTGGAAGGGTAGATGGCATCTGGGACTAGAGGCAGATGGTGAGGACATATTCCTTCTGTCTTTCCTGGGTTGAGAGTCACGGGCTTCACAATTTACTATCTGGATTTCCACTTCCAATGATAGTAAAGAATATGCAAAACTGTGTCTTGAAGCATTCATTCATATGGGGCAAAGAATAGAGAAAAGAACAGAAAGCGATAGAAATCCTACCTGGTAAATAACTTGAGCACAAGCTATGATTGTCACAGGAAAGATAAGAGGGGTTCAAAGATAGGAGAAGTCCTGTGGATGACGTAAAAGGAAGAGGAGATGGTTAGGGACTGGGTCTGAACGTTGAGACAGAAAAATTGTATATAGTGCCAAGACGTCTTGAGTGATAATCAGACTGCCATTTTTTGCACAGGAAAGGGGCAAGCTCGTTGGAGTTAGCTTAGTTTGAACATGTAGAAGTGAGGCAGAGCAAACGGAGACACAGAGTAGAGCTTCAGGAAGCCACGGGAATGGGACATGGCTGTGGTACCACTGGGGTAGGCAGAGAACATTGAAGATGTGTGTGGATAAAATCATCCAGTGAGACCGGGAAGAGAGGGAGCAATGCACTATACAGCTGTGGGAGCGAAGCTAGGAAAGGTGCTGGAGGGGTGCCTTAAAGGCAGAAGCAGAGAGGAGTTGAGAGTTGAGGGCAGACAGTTTCCAGGGTGAGGTCAGAATCGGAAATACTGAGTATGGACTGGGGTCAGCTCAGCCATCAGGAGGACTGGCTGCTCTTGCTGAGGACCCATGTTCAGTTCCCAGCACCCATCTTGGATGGCTCACAATACCTGTAACTCTAACTCCACAGGAGCTGATGATGCCCTCTTCTGGCTTCCATGGGGATCTACACACATGCACATGCACACAGACACACACATGTATAAATAAATCCTTGAAAAGAATACTGCATGGGGGGCTGGAGAGATAGCTCAGTGGTTAAGAGTACTGGCTATTCTTGCAGAGAATCTGGGTTCGAATCCCAGCACCTACATGGCAGTTAACAACTGCCTGTAACTCTAGTTCCAGGGGACCTGATGCCCTCTTCTGACCTCTGCAGGCAATGCATGACACGGGTGCACTTACATACACCCAGGCAATATACTTATACACATAAAATATTAAAAAAAAGATGGAAAGTCTCTTTTGAAGTTGATAATTACTGAAGATCTCACTAAACCCAGTTCCACTGCAGTTACAGGGCAGAAGCCAAATGCTTGATGAGTGAAGAGAATGCAGAAAGACAAGAATCAATGATTTGCAGATCTCTGGAAAGAGTAGATTGAAAAGGAAGAGTCAGCATGTGTATAGGGAGGAGGGACCCAGAAGGGAGCCTCCCTCTCCAGTCTGACTGACAGCAGTGGCTCAGAGGCCCCTGATACTCCCATGCTTAACAATAAGTATCCCAGCCTGCATTGCGGCTAAGATGGTCTCAATGTTGAGGCTGAGTCTACAGCACGATCTACAGAGGTGGGGATGGTGTATCTTGTTTTTTAAGCAAAACCAGAAAGAATTGTGAACTTATGAACCATTTATAGCTCTTTTTTCCCTCCATAAACTATTCAAGTTAACAGAGGAAAAATAAAGTTTCTAAATAAAGTCTTCCCTTAAGATTGCATTTTTCATTTGCCAAATCAAACGAACCAAATCTTTTGTTTCTCTAGCGATCTCACTTCCCAAGAAAAATACACCTGCCTGCAAGTCTCAGGGGCCAGGCTTCCCCAACCCAAGCTCCTTTCTTTCTTCCTTTTGATTTTTGACCTTAAAGCCAAGTGAGGACGCACCCCTTCCCTGTGTCATGCCATCCTTTAGCCCAGAAGGTTAAGTGGGAGTGGAGATCTCCCCTAGCTTTCTCCTGAAGATGCTCAGGCTGGCCTTGAAGCTCTGGCGGTCTCCCAGGGAAGGTGCAATCTGAGCGCCCTGCAGGCTCTGGCCTAGCAGCATACCAGGCACCATGTGTTCATGCTTGTTATAAAAGCTATTGTCTGAACCATCTCATTATCTTGTCTGGCATTCCACAATCAGTCATTCTTCCATGGCTGGAGAAGAAGAAATCCCTTCATAGCTTATGTGTGTCTCGGAGACTCTGACTCTCTAAGTGCAGAATCCAAACACTTTATGTGAAGCTCTGGGCATGCAGGCTCTGTAAAATCCCAACAATGGAAACTTGTTTTATTTTGGAACTTTGGGGTTTTGAAGGGGGAAAAAAAGAACAGAGTGGGGTAATTCTTGAGATGATTCTGGTTTTTAGAAGTTCTTATCCACCTAGATGTGGTTAGTTGATGGCTAGTCTCTCTAGTTATTAAAGGAAAACAAAGACAGCTAACAATTTTTGGATGTTGGCTCTCACGCTAGGCACCAGGAAAATCGCTATCATTCGAATTCTCCCTTCTCAGAAGAATCCTGAGGGGCGTGTGCAAATTCTTCCCTTCCCAAGAGGTGCATGTAGAAACAGACGATATCAAATGGCTACTCCTGATGAACAAACGGCCAGAGCACTGCTGCTGAAAACCAAGCCTGCCTGTTTGACAATTCCTGGCCCCTCTCCCGCACCTCTCATTATGTGTGTGTCTGCAGAAGAACAAGATCCTGGATCTGCTCGATGGACACAGAGGAAGAAGAAGAAGCCATCAGCGGTCACCCCAGAGAAGCTCCTGAGATCCCCACCAGCATGACTTCGACTGACTTCCAGTGCCCTCTCCGTCAGTCACGAACTGGCTGGAGACTGTTTAGACAACAAAAATATCCCGACTCCACCTGGAGTGGCTATTCTGCTCTACCTTCTAAGTCTCGTAGAACTTGGGCAAGGGCACCAGTCCTGTGGATCCCACAGAGAACGTTCCCTTCCACGGGCAGCCTTTTCTGTCTGATGGGGCACGTAGACCTCTAGAGCTGGAGAGACTCTCCTGGGTCCTGGAGGTGGACTGACGTGGGACCTGGGTCCTGGAGGTGGACTGACGTGGGACCTGGGTCCTGGAGGTGGACTGACCTGGGACCTGGGTCCTGGAGGTGGACTGACCTGGGACCTGGGTCCTGGAGGTGGACTGACCTGGGACCTGGGTCCTGGAGGTGGGCTGACCTGGGACCTGTAACCCTTCTGGAGTTATGGTTGACATCAAACCTGGGCCTGTCAGAACAGTCAAGCCCATGTTCCCACCCGGGCTCCTCCTCATCCCATGCTTCACATCTTCCTCTTAAGACCAGGGGAAAAACACTGCATGGACTTGCTCATTGGAATTACCTTAAACTCAGAGAAACCAGTGTTCCATCACCCCAGTGAGGCAAAACTTCTATAGAGGAGGAAACTAGAACTTTCCTTTGGAAAACACTGGGAAAGATCATTGATAGGATATTGGAACAAAAGTCAGGAGTGTCACACACACCTGCAGTTCTGACTCTAAAAACCTCCCCTCATGGTGGGGCATAAATTTGTGGTAGTGTCTGGCAGACAGTGGTATTAAAAGTTGAATAAGCTGGGTGTGGTGGCTCAACACTATAATCTTGGCACTCAACAGGCTGAGGCAGGAGGATTGCTGTCAGTTTGAGGCCAACCTGGGTACAGAGTGGTCAGTAAGGCTACAGAGCAAGACCATCTCTAACAATAAATAAAAGCAACCACAATGGACTGATAGATGGCTCAGTGGTTAGAGCACTAGCTGTTCTTGCAGAGGACCTGGGTTCAATTCCCAGCACCCACATGGTGGCTAACAATCATTTCTAACTCCAGTTCCAGGAGCTCCAATGCCCTTTTCTGACTTCCACAGGCATTGCATGATGTACCTACCTACATGCAGACAATACACTCACACACATAAAATAATAAATTTTTAAAAACACAACAAAAATGTTGGGCGAATCAATGGATGAGGCATACTACACCGTACAATAACCTTCCTAGAACCAAAAACTATGAAAAATGCAAACAGTTGAATTAGAGTTGAATAACGTCTATGTGTCTCATTTATACTTGAGTCCCATAGCAGCTGTGAATTGAGGTACTACACAGGATTAATTGGGCAGAATCCAAAATTCCTAAGCATCCTTAGGCACCTACACCGAGGGCCTAAGTTCAGCTCTCTGTGTTGATGAAGAGGGTTTCAGCCATAACTCTGCATTTTCACAAGCCACATTGAATCACAAACACACCACTGGACACTGTGACAGCAAATCTCCTTTCCAACCCGACTGGACTTGGAATCACCAAGGAGGCACACCTCTGCTCATACAGGAGGGAATAGCCACAGAGGAGGGGAGACCCCCTGACCCCGAATATGGGTGGCATCATCCCCTGGGCTGGACCAACAGAAATAGGAAACCGGTGAAAACCAGCGGAGCACCTGCACTCCCCACTGTCCTCTCTGTGGACTTAGTGTGACCAGCTAACTCACCGCCCTGCCGCCACGTCTTCCCCACTGTGACCATCTCCATCCTGTCAAAGCGTGAGCCCCAGTAAGCCGCCCTTCTCTGAGCGGCTTTCAGGCATTTGGTGACAACGAATAAGAAACCAGGGCACACATCATAGCCCCTCCCCTCTAAATGGCTAAGGGATAAAGCTGAGAATGAGGGTAGGAGCACACCTGCCCTCAGGAAGGATGTCCTCCAAGAAACACAGCTCCAGATGTGAGCGTCTCCAACACCCCAGACACCAGTTCACCAGCCAGTAGGGGGAGCTGCTGAGCTGCCCAAACGTGGAACTTTCCACTGTGGGAGGCTTCAAGAGCTGCTCCTTGCTCTTCAGCTTCTTTCTGCCTGTGCTGCCCAAAACACTGTATCTGCCAGTCCTGAGAACTACCCACCACAGCCCACCCACCCAGTTTGCTTTCGCTCACCCTTCCTCCTGCAAGCACCTTCCGTCACCAGCCAGCCTGGAACTTCTGTGTGGGCTGAACCTGCCCTGAGGCCAGATATCTAAGCTTTCATCTATCTAATGTCTCTCATCTCTGTCTATCTATCTATCATCTATTGTCTATCCGTGTCATCTTTCTATAATCCATCAATCATCTATTTTATCTATTATTTATCAGTCTATCATCTATCACCTCTCTATTACTATTGTTCTCATTGTATTACAATTTAAAAAAATATTTATTTTTTTATGTGTCTGATGAGTGTATTGCCTGCATTTATGTTAAGTGCACCCGTGTTGTGCAATGCCCATGGAGATCAGAAGAGGGTGTCAGATCCCCTGGAACTGGAGTTATGGATGGTTCTTAGCAGCCATGTGGGTGCTGGGAATCGAACCCAGGACCTCTGAGAGAGAGCAGCCAGAGCTCTTCACCACTAAGCCATTTCTCTAGCCCTGTGTTACAAATTTTATGTGTCTATTTCTCTCTGTCAAATAGAAGATTTCTGGGCATAAATTCCTATGATAGTCACCCTTGAGTCCTAGAACCCAAACAGTTCCCAGTACAGAGACACTCTGGGTAGAAAGGTGAATGTGAGCAATAATTCCAGTTAGGGTCACTCGAAAAGATTTGTATTCCCTAAGATATCATGTCATTCATGACTGATGGAACCTTTAGACCTAACTCTCTGTCCAATGAGTAAGAAGCATACTTGGACCCCAGAAGCATTGCTAAGGTCAACTGGCTGGTTCCAGATCAATGCAGTGTCTTCACTCTTCACAGGAAAAGAGGCAGGAGCAGTTATCCCTGGAAACCTGTCTGGGATGCCCACCCTGAGTCTCACATGGACTGTCTAGCACATGTGTGTGTGTGTGTGGGGGCTAATGACAATAGCCATCCTGGGTAGAGGACCCTCTTCTGAGCCCTCAGTCTAACAGGGCTAGATCTGTCGACAGGCTAGTCACAATGGAGAGGGGGGGCAGAGAGAGAGAGAATGAATCAGAATTCTAACAAGGAAGAATTTCCACATCAAAACTTAAATCTGCACATCCATTTTATGGCAAGTGTGGAAAGGCATATAAGAGAGGACAGCACGGACTATTCCCCAAAGACGTGTCTTTTACTAGAAAGAACTTTGTAAATGTTAATAGGTACTAGAAGCACTGGAAGCCAGTTTGCCCTGGGCCCAGAGACATAAAATAATCATCACTTTGTCTGTCTGATTCTAAATGGGCTTAGTATTGACTTGCATTACGCGAATTCCAAATCCCCACTACTCTGGCAACGCCATCCAATCGCACCGCTTTCCATTCCCGGCAGGAAACTTCCTTCGCAACTCTGCACCAAGTGTGGAGACGAGTCTGCATGAGAACGTCTCTCTGGACCCTCCCTGCCCCTGCTCTTCTTCCTCGCTTCTACCTCAAACCCTCGGGACTGGGCTCCACCACAGCTGGGTGTCGCTCAAGTTCATCTCAAGTTCAAGGGTGAGTCTTAAAAAAACTGAAAAGCAAGAAACAGACCTGGTGTTTGTCAGGGAGCTTACTTTGGCCACGTGGAATTTACAAACACATGTTAGCACCGTGCAGCATGCCACGGAAGAACGCACTTAGGATGTGAGGGTGAGAGAGACACTGGGAGGACCCGAACCTCTGCTTCAGAGGACAGCGAGGACCGATCACACAGAGCATTGCCAGTGTTGGGACGGACTCCTGTCGGGACATCCACGGCCACTGGTCCTCTCTACCACAAACTCTGCTATAGAATATTCTAATTTTAAATTTTAAAAATATTTATTTATTTTATGTGTGTGTATAGGCCCACATATGTGATGGCACATGTGGAGGTCAAAGGACAACTTGCAGCAGACTGTTCTCTCCTTCCTGGATGATCAAACTTGGTTGTCAAGCTTGGTAGCAAGTGCCTTTACCTCTGAGCTCTCTCAGTCCCTGTTCAAACCTTCAAATCTATTAGTATTTAACACAATAGGCCTATGGCAAACCTGATTGCTCGTTCATGAAGTCATTGAACACTTGACTTGCAACCACGCTCCAAGACTATTCTGGCTGGGAGATTTCCGAGTGTAGTGGATTGGAACCCTTACACTTGCAGGATTGAGAGACTTCGAGTGAGAGTTCAGGCATCTGCACTGCTGTCTGTGAGACAGAGCAGATTTGGTGCTACAACTTATAAGGTCTTGCCCACAACTTCTCTGAAATGGGCACGAAGCCACCTTTCATCCTGAAATCTATACGGACTTTCTAAAACGGGGAAACTATGTTCAGAAACACAGCCCATACCCAAGTCAGGAAAACTCACCCGAAGAGCAGACGCTGAACCTGCAGAAGACTGAGGGGGTTTCTCCAAAGAAAGGAGATCTGTTCTGAGGCTGTGTGCCAGTTTACTCCATTGGTGGTTGCTGTGGGGCAAACTATTTGTCCAAAACCAATCAGCCGATATCCTCATTACCACAGAAAGTGACCTAATATGGACAAGGGATCTTTGCAGAGGTGTTTGCTCAAGTTAAAATGGGCTTGTTAGGGTGGGCCCCACTCGACCATGCAAATGTCTCTTTACCAAGGAGAAACGTGACCGCTGAGATGGATGTGATCAGGAGGAAGAGAGCAGGAAGAATACGATTCCAAGCTGAGCCAAGCACAGCTGACTACCAGCAGCTGAGAAGGGCGAGGGGATCTGTCTCTGTGTCCTGAAAGGAATCAACCCCGACGACAGCCTGATGCTGAATTCTGCGCCTCACGCGCTGTGTGCAGCGAGTTCCTGCCATTTAAGCTGCTCGGCATGGGCACTGTGGACAGAACCCCAGTGAGCATGTGTGGGATCAGCACGCACGTTCATTTCACGGTCTTAGAAAACACCACTTCTGCTCATGAGGAAAGAGCTTCTACACCTGTACACCTTAAATTCCTACACTCTTCCCAGGTTAAAGACTCAGATCTCCTCAGGTTAGAGGTGGAAGACAAGCAGGTTCCAGACAGGTACTATCCAAATGGAGGCTGAGTCGGCTTCCCCCATGCGCCAGCCACTCACCCACTCCACATCCCATCACCCCAGGAAACTCACGAAGACTCAGCCCCACAGATACAGGAGGTCTGTTTGCTCACAGTTTACGTATGAGATTTCAGACGTTTTATGCATACGACTCGTGCAGTGTCAGAGATATGAAGGAAGGGGCGGGTCCATGCCCGGCTATCTTCAATTTGATGGTGAGTGGGAGGAGAAAACGTGGAACCATTCCACTCAACGAACCCACAACCTTGAGAGAAAGAGCTCTCTCCTGTGCACTCACGTACAGAAAACAGAATATGAGATTGGAGTGACTTTAATTCCTGCAGTTCTCCTGAACATGTCTAGTAGTTAGGTGATTTATAGTTGCAAACCCATGTCAAACTTGGGGATGTGTATGAACTAAAACAATGAAAAGTATGTCAACCTGTTGGGTTGAAGAAGCTTCTAGATGTCAAAGAATTCCTGGATACACCGGACAGTCTTCATAATTCTGCTGAACTAAGTTAAGAACCAATGAAAACAGAGACAGTCTCTTAGTACATAGTCAGAAATGAGAGGGACCATAGAAAGTGAGTGGGAGGGAGAGGGGAGATAGGAGCTTATGTCTGACTTCCTGATACAGTCTACAGGACAATGGACTGGGGGTGCTTACAGTCACATCAGGGCACTGCTTGCAAAAATGACTACACTGATAGGCTCCTGGGAAATTGCCAATCCCTGCTGGTATCTGGCCATTTGGTTTTGAAGCTTTTAATGGATTCTATTTGAGCCACTGTAGCGCGTTCCCTGTGCATCTCAAATGCCTACAGACTGCTCTGCAGTCTCACTCCCACTCCTTTCCATCCATTTCTCTACTGGAGGGCTGAGATGAACAGGACGAATCACTGGTAGGCTGGAACTGTGCTAACTTTTCCTGGGGAGGGACGAACCAATGCCTATTCACCCCAGAAAGGGCACCCTGATAAACCAAAGGAGCAACTCCCCCAAGTCTAGCATGGTGGGGCAGTGTGCTCACTGGGTTCACAAGAGCATAGGTGAGGGGCTACACCCCTCCGACAGCTACACCTCCAGACGGTCCCACCGCAGCATGGGGGATGGCTTCCAGAAAAGCTGAGTAGATGGAGTCCCCCTTCCAGTCACCATATGACTCCTGTGCACAGTCCTCCTAAGCACAGTCCGTGGCTGTGAGGAAGGGGTGGAATTTAGGTGGGGCTGTCATGGCCCTCAGGAGTCTGTCCCTCTATAAGGGACAGTCAATAGGCGCAGTCTGTGAGTGTCTGTCTGGTAATCACAGCTGCTCTCATCAAGATGATGATGACCAGGTGTGCCTAGAGGAACTCGTGGCACAAGCTGGCTGTGGGGGCGCAGTCCAGAGCTTCTCCACTGAGTGCTTGGTGAAAAGCAGTTTGGCATGTGCTACGAGTGTACAGAGAAAATTAAATAAGAAGTGAGGTTGTTTTTACTTTGACCTCATCTTTCCCGCTGTCTCACCTGGGAGAGTTCACAAGGAGCTCTACTCAAAGCTTTCTGTCTTAGGACATAACTGTAGAGTCATCTTTTCACCTTTTTTCAAAAGAGCATGATTGTTAGAACACTAGAAAAGTATTTAATGTCCATGTACTTTATTCCCTGCAGGCTTACTCAGGATAATGCTAGCACCAATGCTGGGAAGGTTTTCAAGCGTTAGATGTGTCTTGTAAATGCTACAGTACGCACTATATAAGAACTTGAAGTGGGGTTGGGCACATGGCTCAGCAGTTAAGAGCACTGGCTGTTCTTGCAGAGGACCCACGTGGCAACCAACAACTGTCTGTAACTCCAGTTCCAGGGGATCTGATGCTCTTTTTCTGGCCTCCAAGGGCACTGCACGACATGAATGTACCTACCTACATGCAGGCAATACACTCATACACATGAAAAAATAAAAAGGATTGAAGCTGGGTCTGATCATGTAGGCTTGTAATCCCAGCAACTCAGGTTGTTGAGAAATGAGGGTCACAAGTTCGAGGCCAGCCTAGGAAGCCTAGTGACAGCCTGTATCAAAGTTCTAAAAAGATACAAGAATTGGAGAGAAAGATCAGTAGGTGAACTGGTGCTTGCTTATAATCCCATACTGGGAAGGAGACAGTGGCTACCCAGGGCTCGCTAGTCAGTCATCTAAGCCTACTTGGTTGAGCTCTGGGCCAATGAGGAACTATTTCACAAATTTTTAAAAGGTGGGTGATATTGAAGGAATGACATGGGAGGTCTTCTCCTGGCCTCCACATGCATGTGCACAGATGTTTACTTGTACACATATGAACAAGCACACATGTACACATTGTACACTTGCACACATACATACATGCACACAGAAAGTCAATCAGTAATAATGAAAACACAGAAATGCCGGAACCCGCCGGCAGAAATCGAACTGTACCTGAAGTGGGGGTGAGGATTGAGAAATAAAGAGAGAGAGAGAGAGAAAAGATAGATTCGGGAGGACTGTCAGTCAGTACTGAGGCCCAGACTTTATTTTTCTCAGTGTAATTAGACCCTTGCAACTGTATGAGGAACAATACAACTGCCAGGGGTTCAAGCAAAAATAGACATGCATTTACATATGTGAAATTATTCAAACCACCTACATCTACTAACAATAGGTCCTCAGCCTTGGGCCCAAGGCAGACTTCTATTCAGGAGTCACAAGATTCTTGCACAGCAAAGCATCCTGCTCCCACAGCACTTCCATGACTGACCTCTGCTCAGCCCTAAACTAGGGCTCAAAGTAGGCAAATGGCTCTCGACATCTCCCCCTTTTTTATTTTTTAAAGAACCATAGTCTTCCCTGCTATGGGCAGAAAGACTGTGCCTGTCTTAGGTCATTCTCTCCGAAACATAAGCCTTACCCATCATTGGCACGTGAATGCCCAACATTCACGCCCTGTCCTAGGTTAGCTTAGTTTGAGAGAAGGTTGCCCATCTCTGGCTACCAGCCTCTGCGAGGGGCAATTCTACTTAAGGTAGAGTTCAGAGCCGAGCATTTCTCACGTCAGCCTAAATATTCCAGGATGTGCTGAGGATATTACCAACGGAAGGAGCATGCAAATTCTAAAGAGAACACATAGGCCCAAGGCTATAATACTTTCTAACCATGAAATTAAAGAAGACTCTGAAAGCAGAGAGGCTTTCAGTTTTACTAACAACTCAGCAGTAGTTTTTGCTGCATCAAATTCAAGTGGATAAATTTTCATTATGCCAAACCCTTTGTATCTTAGGAGTAACACCAATCCATTGATAGTCTACATGACATACCAAGCAAGATTTTGTAACATTTACAGGAAATCACAATAAGTGGGGATTGCTAAAATACCATAACTTGCATTCTCATGGGAATACAAATTAGTCAGATTACACAGAGGAAACATTAAACCTAGTAACGTCATGAGGAATACTTAATTGTCCAATGTTCTGATTTCCTGACCAGTCCACAATATATCTGAGTAATTAAAGTCAGTTTTTCACTGTGCTGTATTCTTCCCATGTAAGGATGTCCTGACAGGCGAGTATCATTCACCATCACTGCAATTTCCTTTTCTTCCCATATGGCTGGATGCAGCATAGCTGAATCTGGTACACGAGTCCAATACAGCTCTCCGCGTATCATCAGGCAAACTGATTCCATCTCAGACAGCTACAACAGCATCACTCTGCCTCTGTTCAGTCCCCACAAACCGGACCAGCCTTTCTGGCAGCCACCAGACATTCTCAGCGTCCTGTGGAAAAACACAAACATGCCCTCTTCCCCGTATTAGTACCGGGTCTGGGCCATGCCATTTCCCATCAATCGGATCCTTCCATCTCACTTGTGCATAGGTAGCCAATGTCTTGGGATGCCACAACCTATCTGGAGCAGAAAGACCAAGAGCATCCACATTTTAAAAATTTAAAATAAAAAGAGCACGATTTAAAGAGTTCTGTGGCAATCTGGGCTACAACTCCCCCTTTTTTATTTTTTACAATTGATTTTTTAAAACTCCATGGGCACGTTCAACAATCCCTTGCCCCTGGGGATTGTACGGGATGCCTGTTTTATGTACAATCTAAGGCAAGGTGCGAAGCTGGTGAAATTTACGTGATTCACCAGGTAATTAAGTAACCGATAAACCCAGGGTAATTAACAAAAAAAGCCTGTGACCATGGTCCTTTGATGTTGGAGATTTTAGCCTGCTCGACCATGAGCTGCAGTAGGAAGATGCATTTGTAAAGACAGAGATTCGACCATGCCCTGTAAATGCCATATTTCTTCTAAATACTCTTCCTACAGCTCGGCCTTGGACTTTGCCAGGCAATAAATGGTGGAAAATCCTCCTCTCAGATATCTAACAGCTTCCTCCTCTCTCTGCTCTTTTTCTTTGGGACCTAAAGACTCTCGAATAACTGCTTGATTTTAGTTCCACAAAAGCTGGCTCCTCTGGCGGAGCGGAAGGTTTGGCTTTACCTTCCTCCTCCACTTGAGGTTCCATCCCAGATCCCATTTGTATTTCCTTTTTTTTTTTTTCCAAACCTTTTCTATCTCATGTCTAGAATCTAAACTATCTCTGATTAAAGTCCACAAACTAAAAGTATCCACTGGGACCTTGCTTGGTCCATGAACATCATAATAATCCTGAAGTTCTTCTCCTACTCTCTTCCATGTTTTTAACTCTACGGTCCCTTCTTCAGGGAACCAAGGACAGACTTCTTCTAGGAAATCTAAGAAATTACAGAGCTGCCGATGTCCTACCCCAACCCCTTGAACATGAAGCATATTTTCCAGCATATGTACTAAAGGCAGATGACTACTACCCTGACCCATTTTTGCTCCCGAAGTTACTCACCGCACCACTTTCCTTAAACTTGAGCTCAGTTTTTCTGCGGTGTCCTTCGCTGTGCCCCCAGTCTTCAGGTCCCACGTTCAGGCGTCATATGACGGAGCCCGCTGGCTGAAATTGAACCGTACCTGAAGTGGGGAGTGAGGATTGAGAAATAAAGAGAGGGAGAGAGAAAAGATAGATTCTGGAGGGCTGGGGCAGTCAGTACTGAGGCCCAGACTTTATTTTTCTCAGTGTAATTATCCCCTTGCAACTGTATGAGGAACAATACAACTGCCAGGGGTTCAAGCAAAAACAGACATGCATTTACATATGTGAAATTATTCAAACCACCTACATTTACCAACAATAGGTCCTCAGCCTTGGGCCCAAGGCAGACCATCATTCAGGAGTCACAAAGTATTTGCATAGCAAAGCATCCTGCTCCCACAGCACTTCTGTGACTGACCTCTGCTCAGCCCTAAACTAGGGCATAGCTCAAAGCAGGCAGATGGCTCCTGACACAGAAAGGACTGAGGTGTAGCTCAATGGCAGGGCTGGGTCAATCGCAAATAGTGCAAAAGAAAACAGAAATTGGCTGTCACTACTGGTGACAAGATAACATGGGAACGAAGACGGACGCCCAGAGTAGAGAGCAAGATGAAAAGACTCACAGGGGTTCTCACGCTGACAGAGGGAGAAGAAAGAGCCTCTGCTCACACACACGTCCTCACAGCGGAGAGTTCAGACAGAGCGGGGTCTGCGGTGAAACACACACTTCTTACCGAGGAAGTGGGGTGTGTGTTTATATTAATTCCAGCGGCAGCGTCTCAGGACAGCTGGGGGCAGAGTGTCAGAAGCCACATGCTTGTGGATTCTCCTACTTTCTCCACAGTTGCAGACTCACAGCCACTTTTGGTGTCCGTGGTTTAACCTCGGTTTCTCTAACTCTTATTTATGAGTCAAGAGGTTTTATGCCATCAGATTGATGGGGAAAGTGTGAACAGGCCTACGGATGTGGAAGTCTTTCCACTCTGGGAAGGACCACAAGGTGTCCACCTGGAAAAAGGAATTCAAAGCACTCAGGCTTTGCAGGTTTGCGTTAACTTTGAAAGCGCGAGTGCCGTCAAAGTAGTTGTCAGAATATTTACAAGGCATCATTTACCGGAGTGAAGGCCTAAGTGTTGGAAGAGACTGGGGTGAAGCAGGTGGGCATGGGGACGGAGTTGTCAGAAAACAGCAGCCTGGTTCTAAACCTTCTTCCCCTTTCTGCTTGGAAAGGCCATATGTCAATGTCTATCAAGGATGTTAGCATGTGTCTGACCTCAGCGGTGTGGACACAGGACACTGTGAACCCTCCAGAGTGATCTTTCTGCAAACATTCTTGTGTATCAATTTGCTGAAGTAGGCGATTGGAAAAAAATTCTGTTCCTTCTCCACTGCTGCCTGAATCTCCCACACTCAAGTTTCAGGATGGCACAGACCCCTAACTGGCCAGAACCTGGGAAACCTCCAGAGGTCTGCCTCCATCACCAACCAATTTTAGAGACAAAGAAACTAGAGGATGACCGACCAGCAGCTAGGGAGATTCTGGGACTGCTACCCAACCTCCCTGTCTGGCAGTGAGGCCAAGATCCAGTACCATCCACATCCCACTGAGCTCCACTGGGCGTGATGCCGGGGTTGTCTTTGAAGAGCAGAAACTTCAAGCTTCTTGATTATCCACAAAGACATCTGACAGTAATTCCAGGCTCAAAGGCACAGCTGTTCCAATGGGACAAGGCATGTTCTTCTTCCTTGGCTCTTTAGGCTGTGAAGAGAGGCACACCCGTCATACCAACACTTGGGAGGCTGGGAGGCTGAGGCAGGACAATAGTTACAAGTTTGAGGCCAGGCAGGGCTTCATGTAAATGTTCAGGCTAGCCAGAGCCACATAGCAAGACCTGTCTCAATCTTCCTTCCCTCAAAACAGAAAAAGTAGACGTAAAACAAACAACCAGCGTTCTTTGCTAGCAGAGGGATGAGGAAAGCCTTATCAGAAGAATATGGTTTAGCAGAACCTTTCATTCAGAAAGCTTCCACACGTCCCTGTCTGAATACTCCCAGTGTTTAAATGAAATAACCCACGAATCTCTCGGAGGCCAGTCTTTATCTCTGATTTAGTTACAGTTTTTCTCCCTAATTTACTTCATCTTCTTATCCCAGCTCAATTTACCCTCCTGCTAAAGAAGATTCATTCTCGTTTCTGCTCTCTCTGCAGGCCACAGTTTGCAGACTTCCAATCATTTAAAATAATTTCCACTCTAACCTCTCTGGAATATCCACATCTTTCTTAAATTGTTTTCCTCCTCAGCAGACATAAAGTTCCATTTGAAGAGTTCGCAGGAAGAAAATGAGACAGTGATTCATGTACATTATGCAGCACACAAATGCAAGGAAGATACGCCTGAACTCCCTGCCTTGAGGCGGGATGTGCGGGCTCCTGCTGGACTGGGTGCTGATGGAGTCTACATGGGCCCCCACGACTCAAACACTTAGCCCTTTATTTAGCCCCCTGTGTGTTAGTATCTCAACTCCAAAAGTAAGTCCAAGGGACATCAAAATAGAGAATGCTTGAAAAAAGGATCCTGAATTCAACTGTTTCAGATTTGTTTTTGTTTTTTGGTTTTACAAATCTTAGATAATAATTCAGCAGAGAAGTGAACTCTGAGTTTTCCAAAAGCAGCGCAATAAGAGAAAACCTCTGTTTGAAGAAACTGTAGATCACGGCCTCCACTGGCAAGGGGTGTCTCTGCTTATAGTTCTTTTCTGTGCCAGTCACCCATCTCACAGTTCCATAAGCTCTTGTCCTCGGTGGCTATGAGAGTCTCAAAAGTAGACTCCATATCTTATAACATAGCTGTTGCTTCACTGATAATTTTTAACTGAGTGACTATCACGCTTTCTGATTTCTCAGAAATCCTTCATCATATTCTGAGAATTCTCTAAGACATAAAAACTACATGAATGTCCTTTGCCCTGCCTTGAGTCCCCAGAGTTGAGTGCTGGATAATGTTGGCTCATCAAATGGCCTTTGGCTGTATTTGAATGCTTCCTACAGTGGGTTGGTAGGAGCCTAGCAGACTGGCTTAGCCGACACTGAGCTGCACACTGCCTCCACAGAGCACAGAGTGGGACACAGACCCCCGCCAGGTGCAGAGCTCACGATGGTCTTGTGTATTATCTGGGTTGCTTCAGACATCCTTGATAAGAACAGACATTTAAAATCTCAGCATATTCAATTCACATCACTTCTTTTTATTATTATTTTGTTTGAGACAGACAGGGTCTTACTGTGTGGTCCTGGCTGGTAAGAACTCACTAAGTAGCCCAGGCAGACCTCAAACTTACAAAGATCCACCCATCCTAAATGAGCATGGCATTCCATAAACTGCAGTCCTGGACTGAATGAAAAGCAGAAGGCTGAGCAGAGCATTCATTGCTCTGAGGGCCGCTTCCTGGGGATGCAGTGCAGGTAGCTGCCTCATGGTCCTGCTGCGTGCCTTCCCTGCCTTCCCTGCCGTGACGGACTGCCTCCTGCCTCCTCAAAACATGAGCTCAAACTCATTTGCTTTTGCCATAATTAAAACACTGACCAGGGGCTGGAGAGACAGCTCAGCAATTAAGAGCATTGGCTGCTCTTGTAGAGATCCTGGTTCAATTCCCAGCACCCTATGCCAGCTAACAACCATCCACATCTCCAGTTTCAGGGGATCCGACTCCCTCTTCTGACCTCTGTGGGCACTGCACAACATGGGGGCACTTACATACGTACAGGAGAGACACTCATACATAAAATAAAATAAAAATATTTGTTTTAAAAACCCACGGACCAAAGCCAGCTTGGAGAGGGGTGTTATTTCATCTTACTCTTCTGAGGCACAGCCCACCTTGGTGGGATGTCAGGCAGGAACTCAGAGGCAGGCACAGAAGCAGTTCTTGGGGAAGCACTGCTTACTACCCTCTTCTCCTGGGTCTCTCAGCTATCTTTCTTTCTTAATTCTTTAAAGATTTAGTCATAATTATGCATATGAATACTTCGTCTCCATAACTGTAAGTGCACCTCACATGTGCAGTGCCCATGGAGGCCAGAAGAGACAGTCGGGTCCCCTGGAACCGGAGTTATAGACAGTTGTGTGCTACTGTGTGAGTAGTCCACATACCCTAGGTCCTCCGGAAGAGCAACCAGTGCCCTTAACCACTGAGCTAGCTCTCCCAGCCTTCAGCTACCTTTATACAGACCCACCTGCCAAGGATGCCATCACCTACAGTGGGCTGGGCCCTCCAACATCAACTAACAATTAAGAAAATGCCTCACAGACAGCCATAGGCTAGTCTGACAGAAGCAATTCATCATTTGAGTTTCCTTCTTCCTAGGTGACTGTAATTACTGTCAAGCTAACAAAACTAACCAGCACGCTTTCCTTCCATAGGTGACTTTCGTCAGGAATTTCATCATAGCAACAAGTCTCATCCACAGTCCCTGGGTGGCCTGGATTTGCTATGTAGACCAGGCTGGACTCAAACTTTCAGCAGTTCTCCTGCTTAAGACTCTCAGGTATGGGCTCAAAATTTCATTATACCTATACTTAGGTGTGAAACTGCATGCCTGTGACCACAGCCCCAGGGAGGCCAAGACAGGAAGACTGTGAATTTGAGGCTAGTCCCACATACAGGATGAAACCCTAGCATAACTACAAGTATGTATGTAGATATCTCTGTGTTTACATATACATACACATATAAATATATGTAAATAATAATCAAAGATGAGGACAAGAAATTGAGCAGGAGTAGGGGACCAAGGAGGAGTGGAAGGGGGACTGGGAGGGGTGGAAATAATGTGTAGAAAGTACTCATGCATGGAATTCTCAAAAATGAAAATTTTTCTGTGTGTGTGTGTACATAGCTGGCTCAGCTTTGCAGTAATACCATGAACATCCACACCAAGAAAACATTTTCAATTTGGAATCTTACATCAAAGAAAAATAAAATAGTTTTCTATACTCTGGGGGCTGGTTAGAGGGAAACATTATAGGACAAGAAATAAGCCAACTGCAAGTCTAGAACCATAACACACTAGAAACAAGACTAGAAAATAGGAAAGAAGCACTCCATAGAAATATGTCCACATCCAGGAGCTGCATGTTCCAGAGAAATATGTCCACATCCAGGAGCTGCACAGTCCAGAGAAATATGTCCACATCCAGGAGCTGCACAGTCCAGAGAAATATGTCCACATCCAGGAGCTGCATGTTCCAGAGAAATATGTCCACATCCAGGAGCTGCATGTTCATTCAAAAGAAAACAGAAAAACCAAGTGATAGATGACAGTGTTTATGAATGTGCCATGGCAGTTAGTGTCCATTTGGTTCACTGTTTTTGTGTACATGTGTGTGCATGCTTGTACAGTCCAAAGGGCATCCTCAGGTTCTGCTTCTCAGGTGCTGTTCTCCATTGTTTTTTTAGACAGGGTTCCTCAGTGGCCTGAAACTTGGCAATTAGTGAAGTTAGCTGGCCAGCAAGCATCAAGGATCTACAGATCTCTGCTTCCCAGTGCTGGGGTGACCAGGCACCACAATGCTTGGATTTGTGTGTGTGTGAGATGAGGTTCTAGAGTTGGGATGCCAAGTCCCTGTGCTTGCAATCCTGGACTTATTCCTGTAAAGACATCTTAAGCATTAACCCTGCAAGCCATCATGAATTACATCCTTTGCAGGTATTTAAACTCAAGTTGAAAAATTTTAAATGTCACCTGGAAAATCTGTCAGAATATATTTCAAAACTTCCAATTTTCCTGAAAAGTTTTAGAAGTAGATGAGAAAAACTCAATACCTGCTGCCCCACTGTGCACACTGTTTCCCTCTGGTGTCTCTACCAGTCAAAGAGCATCATCAACCGTGGTAAAGCTATGTCACACTAAAATTTAAATTCTTTTTGATATACATTTGAACCGTTCTCATACAGTCAACACTCACACTGACACCAGATGCGTCTGGCTAGTCATACCAGAGTCCGGAATTCAATTGCTCTTTCATGTAGTGGCTCCTCATTTAGAACTGCAGGACTCCCCACTCATAACAAAAGAGTTAATCTCCACGAGAAAGGTCGTTGTAAGTGTGGGTCATAATGAGCACACGTCTGCCCACCAAGTACAAAATCTCAGCTTCAAACCGCTCCCACCTCAGCCACAAGCAGAGCCAGCCACTGCCTAGAAGACTTCCAGCCCATGCAGCCCGCTTCTAGTATGCCCAGCCTGGTACATCAAGAGCAGTTCTGCCATGAAGTCGCTCACTGGAAACTTCAACTGGAGGAAAGGAGCGAGAGGGGAAAAGAACACAGCGCTGGACACCGTGGGATCGTGGGGATCGTGACGAGTGGCCGGAGGCAGGTCAGTTTAGAACACCCTGGAATTCCTCCGCCACGCCAACTTTGCTGCGGAGATCACCTCCAGTGATGGGGTGCTGGGAACGGGCAATGCAGCGAGGAGCTGTCCCTTTCTTTCCAAGGTCACAGATGCCGCAGCACTGAGCACACTTCATTTGGGTATTGTTTTTTGAGACAGAGTCTCGTGTAACCCAGGCTGGCTTTGAACTCACTATGTAGCTGAGGATGTCCTTGAACTTCTAATCCTCCTGCCCCCATCCCGAGTGTTGGGGTGGCAGGTGTGCACCACCATGTTCACGCATTTTACCTGATCCTAGGATCAAGCTCCAAACACATTAGGCAAGATCTCTACCAGTGTGGTACACTCCCAGTCCCATGCGTCTTCTCAGAGAGCTGATCTGCTCAGAGCTGCCACCTTCCAACCTTCTCCTCGGGCCTGGTTTAAAAAGCTCAAACAATAGAGGATCTTTCAATCTTGCCAGACTTCCCATCATAAGGTGGTGACATCAATCTGGTCTCCTTGCAATGCCAGGCTTTGCCAAGTCAAGGGGCAGGCGTGGCAGGAGACACAGAGGCACACAGGAGCAGGGCGATCTCAGAAGTGAGTTAACATGTGCAGGTCACCTGTGTCTTACCAGTCAGTTTTGCTCTGTGGACTGTTTGCAGGCCACTTCTAGTGGGTTTCTAATGACTTAAAATCCACCGAAACAGCAGAGCACACTGACGATTCAGTGCATAGTCTGCAGGCTGCACACATAGGCCTTTATTCTAAGGGGAAACAGGAAAGCCATCATAAAATTTTGAAAAATTATGCAATAACTTTGTGCTCACGGCCCGTCTGTATCCGTTACAATGACCTACTTCATAGGCATAAATAGAACGGGGAAGTCTTGGATCTGCTGTGTGCTTAACTTCAGTGGGTGAAATTCAATTAAGAATCTTCAATAAAGAAAACTTGACCGACGCCAGGCATTTGTCTCCGTGCATCTTAATGTGCTCTAAGTGACCCTTCAGCTTCCTTCCCCTCCTTCCCACGCCGTCTTTCGTCTCAGAAAGTTCCTTCATTGAAGAGATGAGAAGGGATCAGGGCTGGGGCTTTGGGGAAGATGGGGGCAGGGGTGGCACGGAGCTTGGTGGCATCAAACTCTGCAGATCTCACCTTCTCTAAGCACCCCTCCTCCATTTGGCCCCACGAGGACAGCATCCTGTCGAATGTTTTCCAAGAAAAAGGACCACACAGATAAGACCATAAAATTGCCAGGAACTCAGTACAGGTTTTATGACACGCACACTGATCAAAAGGGTTTAACCAAGATGGTTTTTAATCATATTTGGGCACTAGAGAGTTCTCAGGTTCAAAGAAATGGTTCTGTGTCTTGTTTAGCTTTGGCAGAACTCTCTTCTCTTCAACAACCTCAGAAAAACAAAGCTGACATAGTGAGGCCCTGATCGATTCTGTTTCTCCGCTCAAACTAAATATACCACCTTGAGGAGGTCTTCTCTCACAATCAGATCTGTATATTTGTATGAATATATTAAATTGGACATGCTTACTTGAACGTTTCCCTCTTTGAAGCTAAGCCACTTTAAATTGTGCTGGTTCATGCAAATGAAAAATAAAACAGAAAGTTTAGCTGTGTCTGTTATTATTTTGTAATCTCAGTATCAAAATACGCAGTACCAGTTTTTTAAAAATTCTACACGTCGATATTCTAGCTATGATGTGAAGGAACACTGTATCCTAGAGCATCATGGGAAATCAACTATCCTCACGTGCAAGGCCAACATGCGTGGGATGGGGCTGTTCCTCGCTTTTCTCTGCTCTCCCCCATTTCTCTTCCTTTTGTTCTCCATTGTTACCCACTTCCCCTCCCCTTTTCTTATAGGTCAGAAAGCATGCATAATTTGGAAACTCCCTATGAGGCAGCACAGGGCAACTTTGCTCTGAGAAGAGAGCTTTCCTAGAAAGGCACCAGTTTATTCCAACAGTATCTTGCCAGGCGTTTCTTATAAGTAGGCACCAAAGAAGTTAAACAGGAAAAAAGATTCTGTGATTATTGAATATTTTTCCCAGAAGAAGAAGAGCTGTGTATAAACTATAAAAATGCCAGGAAGTGGGAGTTATAAGAAGAGCATGCAACAGATTCACTTATCGATGTCACCGAGCAAGGAGGGGGTTAAGTAAACTGTGCTGCTGGTCAATAGCTGAGGTCAGACAAAACTCACACACATCCCAGAGTCCACCCTCAGCTCTCCTGGGCTTTGGAAGTGGGTGAGAAGGGGTCTTAGTTTGCTTCTCCATCACTGAGATAAAAACACTGACCGAAAACTACTTGGAGAGGAAAGGGTTACTTTCACCTTCAGCTTATAGCAGATCATGGAGGAGAATCACATAGGAACTCGGGGCAGGAGCTGGAACACAGACCATGGAGAACGCCACTCACCGACTTGCTCCCCTAGCCTGTGCTCAGCCTGCTTTCTTATACCACACAGGACCACCTGCCAGGGTGGCTCCTGTCCTGGCCGGCGGGCAGCAGTGAGCTTGAGATTCTTCTAGGAACCTGAAATGAGTGGAGACAAACAGACGGAACACGCAAGACAGTGAAGACAGACACAGAAGACAGACACACGAGGATAGACGACCTGGGCTCTTCAGGCCGTGTGCTTTATTGTTCCAGGGGGTATTTATAGTTTTGGGGAGTCAGGAATACAGATACACCCATACAGAAATGTGGTAATTAACAGAGAGACACTACCTCTAACCTTCAAAGGCCACCATAAGGTTGTCTGCATATCAGGAAGGTGGAAATAAGAGGGGAGGCAGGGGCTTTGAACTAGGAGAGTGCTGACACCCTAGCGCCCAGGGCTTCCTTTTTAGCTCAGCTCCGGTGAGATGAAGAAGGTGAGCCATTTGGTCAGGCCCCAGGATACTCCTGTGGAGCTTAGTTACAAAGATCAAAGACTGAGTTGATCAACATTACCTACAGGTGGTCACAGGGGGTGGAATCTCCCTAGAGCTGGTTTCTCTGAGATGAACTCAAACTACAAGCTGGCTGTTTTCTCTAGCTCATGGCTTACAACAGGCTCCCACAGCACTCAGCATTCAAGAAAGTTCCCCACAGACACAGCCAAGGCAATAGAGGAAAATCTGCAGTGGAGAGTCCCTCTTCCCAGGTGTATTAAGTTGACAACTAAAGCTTTCCAGCACCCTTTGTCAACCCGACACAAAACACATCACTATTAGACCACAACCTTTCCATTTCTTATCCTCAAGATCTCCTGTTAATATTATAACATAAAACAGTACAGCTTTAAGTCCCACAATCCTTAAGAATTCAAGCACTTTAAGAGGTCAAAGTTTCTCTAAACACTCTTTTAACTGTGGGCATCCGTGAAATTCAAACAAGTTAAATACTGTCTTATTTCAAAGGTGAAGAATGGAGCATGCTTAAGAAAAACCTGTCTAGCGAAGTATTTCTAGGCTGGACATCTTGGGATTCACTCACCATCTTCTTGCCGTCAAAGGACCTGGGCAGCTCCATTTCTCTGGCTCTGCCGTCCACAGCACACACAGCTCATCTCACAGGCCCAGGACGGCTCCACTCCACATCTGCTGCTGGCCTGGGTGGTCGTCCCATGGTCCTGTCATCTCCAGTGTGCTGGGGTCTCTACTGAAACCTTCACCAATGGGCTCCGCTGGCCTCTCAAGGTGCAAAGCTTCATATTTTCTCCACGACCCCTTCAATGCCGGGGGTCCTCACTGCAGATGAGGCTGCACCTTCACCAAGGGCCTCTTCTGGCCTCACCCAATGCCAAGCCTCAGAGCCTCTCCATGACCCCTTCATGCCTTCAAAGCCAGTACCATGGAGGAGATGTTTGTTTACATATCACTAAGTCCTGCTTCTAGCTTGAGATGGAGCCTTCGGTGGCCTCTGGACCACAGCTTCTGTGTGCTGACTTTGAAGAAATATTTCCTGGGAGATTTCTTCTCAGTGATGCTAGTCTCAGTTTACTCACAGCTGATTTTCAGTCACAAAAGCTTTCACTTTCAAAAATTCTTAATTCTACACAAACAGCTCTGATAGAGTCTCTGCTTCCCTTTGAAGCCTCACAGGCCTCCACTGTCTACACCTCTTTCAGCATAACCTTTCCAAGCTCCAGAGCAATGGCTCAGGAAGCTCTGAGCACTCAGGGTCTTCCGGTCCAAAGCTCCAAATGCTTCCACAATCTCCCCACAGGGTCAGGTCTGTCCTATAGCAATACCCCATGATCCTGGTATCAGCTTTTGTCTTAGTTACCTTCTACTGCTGTGATAAAAACACTGACCAAAACCAACTTGCGGAGTAACAGGCTTATTTTATCTCACATCTCCAGGTCACAGTTCATCAGGGAAGTCAGGCCAGAAGCTCAGGGCAGGATCTGGGAGGCAGGAGTGAGCCAAATGCTGTTTACTGGCTGGCTTTCCTATCCAGGGTCAGCCTGCTTTCTTATACAACCCAGGACCACCTTCCCGGGGTGGCATCGCCCACAGTGGCCTGGGCCCTCCCACAGCACTCAACAATCAAGAAAATGCCCCACAGACTTGGCCACAGGTCAATCCAATGGAGGAAAATCCACCCTTGAGTCAGGGTCTCTCACTGAGCCTGGAGCTAGGCTGGTGGCCAGCAAGTCTCAGGCAGCCTCCTGACTGCCTCCCACAGGTACACGTGACCATGTCCAGGCTGGGGATTTGAACTCGGACATTCAGACTTGTGTCATCGTCCCAGTCCCCCTTTTGTTTTATTCTACTCAAACTTTGGAAGTTAGTCTTGAGGAAATTATGAACGAAGAGGAAAAGAAACATTTCTGAGCAGAGCTTGTAGAGCACAGTGCTGGGGACAGCGTGGAGGGCGAGGAGGAGGTGAGGCAGGAAGTAGGGAGTCTTCCAGGAAGCAGTCCCCAAACCCAGGGTCTGTTTCAACAAAAGGACAGTTGTGCCACAACTCTTAAATTCTCCATCAACAGAACAATTAACCCAGTCAAGTCAGCAGCACAGAACAATGCAAATATATTCATGCCAGAAGAACTGAGATGACTTCGTCAGTGCTAGCACTTCTGTAAGGGTCCAGTGGTGAGATCCGCAAGGCTAAGACCATCGTCTTTGAGGATACCCTGTGAACAAGGAGAGTGTCTGTGGTATAGCCATGCAGCACAGATGAGCTACCATCACTGCAAGCATGAGAGTCTGAGCTTGATCCTCAGCGCCCGTGTAACAGCCAGGCACAGTAGCACATGTCTGTAATTCCAGCACTGTGGAGGCAGAGACAGGCAGGTCCCTGGAGCTCACGGGTCAGCCAGTCTAGCCAACTAATGAACTCTAGGTTCAGTAGGAAACCAGCCTCAAAAAATAAGGTAGAGACGATAGAAGAAGAGACCTGAAGCTGACCTCTGGCCTGCACATGTGGACATAGCTGAGCACACTTGCACACATATGTGCACATACATGCACAGGCCATACAAACACACACACACAGACACACACACACACACACACACACGCTGAAAAGAAACCGTAGAACAGAAAACTCTAGTTTTGCTTGTGACACATTTCTGATTTTATGGAATTCCTTTGCACAAAGCTGTTACCACAGTGTGGGATCTCATTTTCCCACACAAATCCTATCTTTGATGTTCCAATCAGGCATCCTCAGGAGTTAGACACAGCCTCTCCCCTTGGCCTGCGGAGAAAGTCAAAGGAAAGGCACTGGAACACACAAGACACTGTAGCAAATGTTTCTTTGTTGTATTAATTATATATTTAACTTGTGTTGTTACATTGCTGCATTTTTGTGAGAAACAGAATACTTTCAGGTATATGTAAAACATTGATTGGTCTTCCTACCATGGGTTAGTGTTCCTTCTGAAGGCTGTGAATTCTGTAAGTACATGTAGCTAATAACTAGGTACATGCACACTATTTTCTCCCACTGTTTCTATCATTTCACGTTTTACATTCAGCTTCCTTAGAATTTAATTTGATGGGCAGCGTCTAAAAAAATAAAAACTTATGTTTTCCCCAAATGTTCAGTCAGTTGATCTAAATAATAATGTTAAATAACTCATGTTAAATCATCCAGGCTTGATCATTTTCTACATTCTTTTCTATATCTGAGTCTACTCCTAGAAGTTATATTGTATTCTGAAGAGTTTCCATAGCAAAAATTATTTCCATACCTAGGAACCACAAGTAGGCCCAGGATCCAATAACTGACAACGGTTTAATTTTCCATCATTTAATCAGCCTCTCAGATTTGCTAATGCTACACTGTAATGAGCACTTCTCTTCCTTTACAGATGTGCTTTACAGAGCACTTCCTGTTCTCCAGCAACATGTGACAGCTGGCACCTTTTTCTAAGCCACACATGTGAGTTTCCTAAGGTTCTAAGACACAGAGCTGACCAAGCAAATTTGCCAATTAGTCTTAGTTAAGGACTACTTGTTTTACAATCTCTGTTTTGATGACCCTCTTTCCATCACTGTAATAAAATATTGAGAGACATGTGCATGTGTATATATGTGTCTGTGTCTGTGTGTGTGTGTGTGTGCCCATTTTGTCCAGAGAGTAGAAGGGATCAGGGTCCCGTACCCCACCGAGAGCACACCCTTCAATGCGCTAACCACCTTCTAGTAGGCCCCACCCTCCCCCCATCACTTCCCAGTTGTGTGGCTGTGGGGACCAAGTTTTCAAGTGGGCTTTTCAGGAATATTCAAGATGTAAACTACAGCACATACCTCTGAGAGGCACCCAGACCCTCAGCTCAGCCAGTGCATGCTTCTTCAAGTGTACCTTGCTGATAGGTTTTGTTTCTTTTAAATTCTTGTCTTTGTAAAAGTTTCACAACTTGTTGGGTGTTCCATTAAAGTGATGACAGGTGGGTTAGACCAAAAGGAGATGGCCCTTGGGTACAGAAAGGGAAGGACACGTTGTTCAGGATGGCAAAAGCACACAGGTGTCCTAGAGCGTGGTGGTTGAGAGGGACTAGCGTGTAGGTCGATTGCTTTTCTCATTGCTGTAACCCAAAAATCTAAGACAAAACCAACTTAAGGGAATATTTGATTCACAGTCCAGAAGAGTGTGTTCAGTCGTGGTAGAGAAGGCAGGACTGCAAGAACAGACCAGCCCAGAGTGCAGACTAGGCCTCGGAGACGGCGGCTGCCAGGGCCCCGAGGCTTTGTCCTTGTCCCTTTTATTCAGTCTGGGAGCCCAGCCCTTGGGATGGTGGTACCCACATTCAGAGTAAGTCTTGTATCCTCAGCTAAAGCTCTCTGGAAACACATCTGTGAGGATCAATTTTAATTGTCAACTCAGCACAATCTAGAGTCACCTGGCAAAGGAGTTTCAAGGAGCCACTGTCCGGATCAGTTCGGCATGTGGACATGTTTGCAGGGAGTGTCTTGGTGACCATCACTGAGTAGGGTGGTGCCGTTCCCCAGGCTGGGGACCTGGGTTGTACGGAGTGGAAAAAGAAGCTTGGAAGCCTTTATCCAGGGCTCTCTGCGCCTGACTGTGCGTGGAACGTGGCCAGCTGCTTCGGCTTCCTGGCATGTTTTTCCTATGGTGCACAGTAACTTGGAATTGAGAGCCAAATAAACCCTTCTTCCTTTTTAAGCCGCTTTTACCAGGCTACTTTATCACAGCAGCAGGGAAGGAAGCTAAGACCAGAACACCCAGATGTGTGCTTCCTTCAGGACCTCAATACTCTTAATCCTGTCAGGCTGACGGTCTTCCCAGTAAGGACACCGTGCTGGCTTTGCATGTCACCCTAAGGACTGAGGTTTCCCTACGAGAATGCACGGCCATGGAAATGTCTCAGATGAGCAGCTAGCTTGTCCTTCTTCTTAGGGGAAATGTCTATAGGATAGACCCCACACTGACAGCAAATTCTTCAGTAGGAGGCACTAAGGAGCTTAAGGAAGGCACACATGTGACATTAGATAAGAAAATGCTGTGCGATTTTGGAGTGTGTAGCCGTGAGCATGAATGAAAGGAGAGCTAGTGCTGACCCTCCTTGGAGAAGCCTCCTCTGGCATCCCTAAGAGTGGACTGGCACTCCTCCTCCTAGAGTCTGGGAAGTCAGTGTACCCTCTCTTACCGAGCTGGGCTGCAGAAGAGGCAGAATACAGGCTAAAGGAATATCTGTCCCACCCCTCCCATTTTGCTAAGGGATTCACGAGGACTATAACACTGTCTCCAAACCAAGTGCAAGGTCCATGGGGCCAGATGCTGTGTCGTGGTTTCCTGGATGGCCACTTGGTTTTCAAAGCTCTAAAATTTTACAGGTTTCTAATCCCCTACAGTGTCTATAATTAACTAGTACTTGGGCAGTAGCATTCAATTAAATGGTTGGTGAATTGAGTACTGTGGATGGGTGACTCAAAACACTGAGCAGTATTATTCCAAATGTCAGTGCCTCAATTTCCTCCTCATCAAGGGCAATTGCTATTGGAGTTCTTTTAATAGTAAATTGAACATGGAAACATTGTCCTCGCTGTCAAGATGTATTCCCATTCATCTTCCTAATGAAAGGGCCAGTCTTCCTTCCTTCCTAGAAACATGAGGAGAGGTGGCTGGGATAGGAGGGCGGGTGCACGCACAGGGTCCTGAAGACGGCCAACACATAACATCCCCCTTCATAGATCATGTGTACTGGGTAGGTATAACCACGAGTCAGCTAACCACACCAGATGCCTTTCGGTCTGGCAGGGGGTGGAAAGGCTCTTCTCTGAGTGCCTGCACACTTTCTGGTTTCAGGCTGGAAGCATCCTGTGGTGTGTCTGGCCTGGCCAAACCCAGGAAGTACTGAACTTATTAAAGCTCAAAACAAACCAGGGTTGTTTGGAACCTTCCAGAACGTCCGTGTTGTGTCGGAGGCTGAAGGCATGGAAATGGTTTCTGATTGGACATGAGCACCACACATCAGGAACACACAAACGGTGCAGTTTGATGAAAGGACTACACCCTTGCATGAGATCTTAGATAATCTCACAGAGCAGCCCCTGTGGAGAGCCCAGAGCCGTTTCCTGAAGCTTGCCCTCTCCTTTCAATTCATTCCTCATTCAGTTGCCATAGGAATTTGTGTTTGTGAGCAAACGGCTGGGCAGTTCGTCAGGAACATTCTGAAAGGCTGCTGGAGTCTGGGCCTGACTCCGCCAGCCTCTGAGGACGGTCCTGCTTCTGGCTCTTATCTGCATGGTTCTGGCCCAACGTGGGTCCTGGAACAGCCACTGTGCTGCCCTGTTTCCTGTGACCACGCAGACCACCTGTGGGTGACTCACAGGCAGCAGAAGTTGGCTAAATCAAGCCAATGACCAAAAATGAGCCTAATGGTCAATACTGAAGCTTCCGGAACAACCCACCAGGGTATCATCAGCTACAAAGTAATTTTAGGCCATAGAAAATAATAATAGAATTATCGAGTTCTGGCAGTAAAGATTAACATGCTGTTTATATTAGTAGAATTTTTAAAGATTTGTTATTTCACATTGTTACAGCTCCATGTGTGATCACTGTGTTCGGTCCATCTTTCAGATATGGAGGATAAAGGCCAAAGAGGAACACACATTGATATTATATATTCCACTCACTCTCTGCTGACGCAGTGGGCTCCATGCAGAAAGCTCCACATTTAAACTGGACTCAAAGTTCTGTCATAAGAGGCACACGCTCCCAGCTGTGTTCAGCCTTAGTCATAGCTCAGCTATCGTCTGAAAACTGTCACATGGGAAATAATTCTCCTGAGCTGGTAACACAGCCGAATGACAAAGTCATAGGCTTCGAGTGTCACTCAAACTCAGCCTCCTCCTTCGGCACAGGCTGCGTGACATGATGTGCTGGTTTGGGCTGTCCTTTAAAAATCACAAAGTACAAATCTCTGGACTTCCTTGTCATTCAAGGTCTGAATTCTCTCAGTCAAGGTTTTGTTTCATATTCCAATTTTAACTTGGTAGGAAGGAGCCATGTACTGTGACTCAAGCTGTCTTTTGTGCACTGAAAGGAAGTTAGATGATTGTTCCAAACTCTATAGCCTGAAATACATTGGATCTTTTAAACCCTTTCCATTATGAATTTCACTTACTTTCCTCTGGGTTGCATCTGTTTCTTCTGAGACCGTAGGTGTAGAATTCAACCCGGAAAACAGTGCAATTAGAATCAACCTAGTGTGTTCTGCGAAAGTGAGAACCAAAGAGGAGGAACGTGCTTCGGGTCCAGCTCCACCCCACAGCCGCTGCTTTTCTCTGGACCAAACAGCTCACCTCGGTGTGACTCTATGTTTCCAAAATGGGCCAACTCTGAGTGGGAGTGAGTGAGCACTGCTTCACGCCGAGGAGCTCTGTCCTCTAACGGATGAATGGGTGAAGGATGAGCAGATGGTCTGTGGTGGCTGAATGAGAAACACCCCTATCTTCATGTATTTGAACAATCGGTCCCACTTAGTGGTGCTGTTTGGGGAGGGGATGGGAACTTGAGGAGATGGAGCCTTGCTGCAGGAAGTACGTCACTGAGGGAGGATTTTGAAGGTTTTTGGACTCAGCCCAGTTCATGTTTGTTCTCTACTTTTCCTGTGTGGACAGAAATATGATCAGTCGGCTTCTGGCTCCTGCTGCCATCCGTTTATCCAGCACAGACTCTCACCCTCTAGAATGGCGAGCCAAAATGAGGTCTTCCTGAAGTTCCGTTTGGTCATGGAATTTTATCATGGGGACAGGAAAGTTACATCTGGCTGAAAGATAAATCATAGAGAGATAGGGATAAATGTGTTATAGATGAGAAAGACAAACAGATTAGATAGATGATAGGTGGACTAGTAATGTAATAGACATATAAGGAGGTAATAGATGAGACAGACAGACATAGATATATAATAGATAGATATATTAGGTGAATGACCGATAGATAGATATATGAGTGTTCATAGACAGATGAGACAGGCAGATGCTGATAGAGGATAGATGATTATAGATTAGATTATAGATAGAGAGGGTATGATAGATGAGACAGGGATATAGTTGATAAATAGATGAAACATACATGTATATGTACTTAGAGAAGAAAGTATTTTAGTACTTTCCAAGACAGAAAAAAGCAAGACATTTTCTATCAGTGAACAGGGTTCCCGGGCAACTGTGAACAGCTGTGGTTATGTCGCATTGTAAAAATTATGTCCAGGTTCATACCTGATGATACCCAAGCAGCTCTTTTTGATGATACAGTTGAGACTGTAGGCTTATGGTGGTCAAAGAGGCTGTGAATCCATCAGAAGCCACTGATGACCAAGTTCTAGAGTCATGTGTGGATGAGTCCATGTCTAGAAAAAGAGAAAAGAATAAAAGCTTCACATCTGCTTCCTGTTCACAGTCCTGAACTGACAGTGAACAACACTGTCTGTTTCCACCACATTGAAATAATATATTTTTGGAGTAACCACCCTATGCTTCAGGAATTTTATGGTTAGTAACTTTTGGTTTGGTATAATACGTAAATAGTAGCTTTCAAAACAAGGACTGGTTTTAGTGATTAGGGTATAAGATGGCTGAAGGTCTTTGCTGCATTTTCTGGAGGATACAGGGAAGTTTCAGATACTATTCCTTGAGACAAGTCTCAACTGCTTCTAAACTTGGGTTCAAACTCTTCACCATGGCAACCTGAGCACAATGATTCTTCGTTTGTTTCGATCAGTTTGCACATTTGCCGTTCCTGGAGAAGGGCACGGTCGCCTTTCTCCCTCAGCCCCGAATGCCTCTGTCCCACCCTCTCTCCCACGCCCTAGTCCTGCGGGTCTGAGGTCTGGCAGTACCACCTTCACTGGACCGTGGCTTCTTTCATCATATGCATTTTAAACAACCATCATTGTCAGGTAAAAACTCAAATGTGAAACAGACAGGTCCTCTCTTGCTTGGACAGATTTACAATGTAAGAAATAAAAGGATGCTTGTACTACTAATCAGCAGACTACTGTCAATAGACTACTAATCAATAGACTACTAATAATGGACTAATATTCAATAGTCTACTAATCAATAGACTACTATTAATAGACTAGTATTCAATAGATTGCTAATCAACAGACAATTATCAATAGACTACTAATCAATAGACTACTAATAATGGACTACTAATCAACACACTACTACTAATGGACTAGTAATCAACAAACTGCTAATCAACAGACTACTAATCAATAGATTACTAATCAATAGACTACTAATCCACAGACTACTAATCAATAGACTGTTAATCAACAAACTACTAATCAACAGACTACTAATCAATAGACTACCAACAATAGATTACTAATCAATAGGCTACTAATCAACAGACTACTAATAATGGACTAGTAATTAATAGACTACTAATCCACAGACTACTAATTAATAGACTGTTAATCAATAGATTATTAATCAACAGATTACTAATTCGTAGAATGCTAATCAACAGACAATTGTCAATAGACTACTAATCAATAGACTACTAATAATGGACTACTAATCAACAGACTACTAAAAATGGACTAGTAATCAACAAACTACTAATCAACAGACTACTAATCCACATACTACTAATCAATAGACTACTAATCAATAGACTACCTGTAGTCACCCTATGACATAGTGACAACTTGAAGGAGTCGAAGGTGGGGTGAACATCACCCTGGGTGAGGTGGGAATCCTGGGCGACACAGGCCTGGAGCTTAGGTGCTTGTATCGATCAGCTCAGCCCCTGTGTTGATCAGCTCAGCCCATGGGTTGGTCAGCTCAGACCTGGTATTGATCAACTCAGCCCTGTGTTGATCAGCTCAGCCCCTGCATTGATCAGCTCAGCCCCTGTATTGATCAGCTCAGCCCCTGTGTTGGTCAGCTCAGCCCATGGGTTGATCAGCTCGGGTCCTGTACTGCACAGCATTATAGCAAACCAGTGTAGGGAAGCAGATACTCTAAGACAGCTTAGAATGACTATTAGATCACTGCAATCCTGTGTGTGCATACCGCTTAAGGCTCCCCAGGAAGACTTCTCCCCAGTCTTAAGAGATGCTGGCAAACAGGCAATTGCAGCCTTGCTTTTCCTGGGGAGACATGAAGAAACTGCTCATCACAGATAAGGAACTGACCACACACCAAAGCAGGGATGACACCCAAGTCAAGCTTGGTGGGAATGAATGGCTTACAGTGCTTACTTAGAGGAGTATGGGTGACCTCAAGACCATTGCATCACCCCAAAGCCCCACCTCATTGTGGATGGTAACCTCATGGCAGCTGTGTCCTGGCGCTTCAGCTAACCCTCCACTTCCTGTATACTCTGGCTCCTCCCAAGGTCACCTACAGCTAGAGGGTGGGCTGGAGGAGTCCTGCCTGGAATCCTAGGGGAGGGTCCTGTGCCTCTCTCTCCCCTCTGGTCAGCACCATCACCATCACCACAGATCTAGCTATAACTGACCTGGTCTGCTTTCTTCATTGTCATGGTTATGCCAAAGTTGTTTCTACTTCAAGATGCTGATGGAAAAATCCTATTCAGCCCTAAGGAAAAAGTCAGACTACATGAGTTGTATTTTACATGGTGATGATATATGATACTGAATTGGGAAGCTTATGTGATGGTTAATATCGACTGTCACCTTGCAGGATCTAGAAGCATCCAAGAGATGATTCTGTATGCAAGAAAGGAGTAACCTGGATTAGGTACATTGAGGTTGGAAGACCCACCCTACATGTGGGTGACGCCATTCCGTGGGATGGGGTCCTGATGTCATAACAAGGAAGGGGGTCGAGAACCAGCATTGCTAGTTACCATGAGTCACAGGCAGTACCTGTTATGCCATGAGATTTTACACTCACTGGGGCTAGAAATCAACTATTATTGGTAGAAGGTGCAGAGAACTTGGCATTCCCACTCAGTGATGATGAACATTTATGGGATAGTTTCTATGGAAAATACTCTGTCACTTCTTCAAACTATAAACCTGCAGTTACATGACCCACAACTCTACTCTGAGGTGCATCTCCAAGGGAACTAAAGCCATATGTTCAGCAAAAGTTTGTGCATGGATATTTTAACAGAATTCTTCATAATAACCCAAAAGGACAACCAGCCCCAAAGTCTGTCTCCATAGACTGCGTTGTTCTGAATAAGTAATGTCCCCCATAGGCTCATATATTTGAAGACTCGGTCAATTGGTGGCATCGTTTGAGAACAGTCAAGGAAGGCGTGGCCTTGCTGGAGGAAGGTGGTCACTGTCACTAGGGGTGGGCTTTGAGAGCTCATAGCCTGGTCCACTTCTGCTTAGCTCGCCCTCTTTGCTTCCTGAGTGTGCTTGGAGATGTGAGCTGTTTCCTGTTCTGACCACCTCTGCCAGCATGCCTCTCCCAGCACTGTGGACCCTTACCCCTGGAACCACAAGCCACATCAACTCTCTCTCCTGTAAGTGACCTTGGTGGTGGAGTTTCAGCACAGCAACAGAAAGGTCACCATCACACAGATAACACATGTGGCACATGGACAGAACAGGATATTCGGCACCCACTGGGAGAAATGTGTCCCAGCAACAGGACAGTCATGATTTTATATTTTGTCTTATTATTTTTTCCCCATTTCAGGCATGCCAGAACTCCTGCCAGCTTCCACAAGACTGACAAGCTGAACTTGCTGGCTTGTAAGTAAAGTGTAATCTCAGAGCCGTCACAGTTTTTTATACAACCTTTTGGAATGCAGTATTGGAATTTATATCTCAGAAATAGAAACAGAAAACATAACAACTTATAAAATAGCTAATATTTATTCAAGGAATTTTATGTAAAATCATCGCTCAGAAAGTAAATGATTATCCCCATTTTGCCCAATTTCTGTCAAGGCTGAAAATTGAATGCCGGGCCTCCCACGTGCCGGGAACGCTGTCTCACACGGAACCGCTCCCACAGCATGGATTCCCATCTTCACAGTGGGAGCAACTGTGCATAGGAAGTGATTTGGGAACAGCCAACACGCACATGTAAGATGGTCTGCTCTTTGCCCAGTGTCATGAAAACCACGAGCCCCGCATGATTATAATCACGTTAACATGAAAAGGCATATAATTGAGGGTAAGATTATGTGGTAGACTAAAATAACTATAGAAACTCAGAAGAAGTTGGATCTGTCGCCAGCTAACTGCCTCATAAAGACTGATGAGGGGCGGGACAGAGGGGCGTGAGCTCTGCAGATAGTTTGCTGAACAGGATTCTAGAAACCCTGCGGCGTGCAGCAGGCCTGTACTGCTCCTGGTTTGAAACGGGAGGTGGGGTGGGGGAAACATCCTGAGATGCAGGGCCCCACACAGCAGCCTTTGTTCACACAGCTCTTGGGTATGCCCCTTGTTTTTGTGAGTGGTGTGGCTTCAGTAGGTCTGTGCGCTGTAGAATAGACACCTGCCTCCAAAGGTACCGCAAGAATCCTGGGAAATTCCTTGGCATAGGATTTCACAAAATTATTTTTTTTCTTTTAATACCCTGAAAAGAAAGTAAGCGAAAACCATCATTACCGATTTAAAGCTTAATGTTAAAATAGCCTCTTAAAAAATGTTACTTAGGACACTTGAGAATCCAGAACACTCACAGCAAAATCTTGAAAGTCTCACTTCTTAAAATCCCAAATGCAACATGTCAGAAAGTAAGAGGAGGCACAGGGAGTTCCGAAGGTCCTACAGGTCAGAGGGACCTGGAAGCTGACCAGAACCTGCCCTGAACATTGTCTTAACGTACTTCCAAATCTGACTTAGGGTCAAGTGAAAAAGAAGTTCAAATCAAGCTGCAAGTCCTCATGAGACCATGAACAACACCGATGAACACTTGACTGTGGCTGGAGAGGCCAGGAAGGCGTTGCTGAGAGCGGCGACAGGCGCCAGCCACAGTCCAGTGCTTGGGGGGGCACATCCAAGGTCAGCCAGATCTTCCTAGTGAGTTCTAGCCATCCAGGGCTAGAGAGTGAGACCCTGGAACAGAAGAGAACAGAGCAAATCAAAACATAAGAGGATTCTATAACTGTGATAGTTAATAGTGTCGGCTTGGCCGGTTAGAGGGGTGCCCCCCTCCCTCCCCCACTCCCCAGGGTCAGGTCAAGCGCTGTCTCTGGGTGAGTCTGTGAGAATGTTTTCAGAGAAGGCTGGTGTTTGCCGCGGACACATCTGCCCTGGGTGCTGGCAGGCCCCAGTCAGTGGTGAGGAGCTTCTAGGACTGTCTACTGTGCAGGAGGCCCTCCCCCTCCTGCACCTGGACTTCAGGACAGCAGGAGTCTTGCCTTTGGACTCTCTCCAGGGCGGGGGCCTCCCAGCCTCTGCCTGAGGGTCATGCCTGGGCCTCCTTGCCTCTCAGGCCTCTCCTTTTGGCCAAGTGGCACCACCAGCCCCTCTGCTTCATTTGGCTACTACGAGACTCAGTCTCTAAAACTGTGTGAACTAGTTTCCCAAATAAACCAATAAGTTCCTGGCCCATCTGGCTTCCTGACTCTGGGAAACCCTAACCCTAACCCAAATGCTCCTGCATCCAACCGTAAATCCTCAAGAATCCGCTAATGTCAAATTAGATTCTTGTAAGCGTTAAAGAAAGGATGGTTTAAAGATGTTTTTGACAACTAAAGTCTGCATTCTCCTTGGTACAACAGTGCTGATGGGGAGGATTTTGCACTGGAGGCCATAAGGGACACGAGGCAAACTCTACCTTTACAGTGCCTGCGGGAGAAGGGGCTCTGTGGGGGTGAGAAAACGTGTTCAAGCTAGTACGTGGTGCCCAATGGGAAGAAACAGGCATGTAAAATGAGTGACAATGGGACAGGAGAGCTCACAGCTGAGAACCAGCTGAGGGGCTGAGAGATGGCTCATCAGTGACGAGCACTGGCTATTCTTCCAGAGAACCCGGGTTTGATTCCCAGGACCTACATGGCAGCTAACAACCATCTGTAAGTCCAGTGCCAGGGGATCCGATGCCTTCCTCTGCCCTTTGCAGACAATGCACAACATGGGTGTGCTAACATGCATGTAGGAAATACAGTCATGCACATAAAATAAAAATAATAAAGACAATATAAAAAACAACAAGCTGAGGTACAAAAAGCTGTTCTTTTCTTAGGGATTCCAGTCAAGTCTAACCCTCCACTTACAAGATCATGAGACCGTCTATCACCCAATGCAACATCCTTCCAAGAGGACAGATGGGGGTCGGACATAGGGAGGCAGACTATGATTGGAGAAAGTAAAAAATACGAAGATGAGGCAAGAACCATTTGAGATATGAATACATTTAGATCCTGTTCTAAAAAATCTGGGACATTAGAACATTTTCCTAAACTTTAAGCTATGAAGCTGTAATCCAAAAAAAAAAAAAAAAATACCTAACCACAAAGTAGAATAGATCAAATTTCATTTCCCCTGTGAGAATAGCAGATGGGTCCAAAGACATTTGTAAAACACCAGAGTTCATCTTAGGGAAAAAATGGTCAATTTTAGGAAAATAACTTTGTTAAGTGTTTAAAGAAGGAAAGTGTGACCCTGGGGGGTGGGAGGGTGTGAACTGAACACTCCCAACAGTGAGAAAACCAAACTCTGTCCAGGAAGCTGAGTGCTGGTCACTTAGGGGCAAATCGGGGGCAGAAGGCAGAAAAAAACAGGCTCAGTGGTGGCTGCCTAGATCTGAGTTTTGAGGAGCAGGAAAGTCTGATCCACAGTTTCAGTTGACAGCTGGGCTTCTCTGCAGCCCTTCACCCCATCTTCTGGACCCCTGATCAGCACAAATGAATGCCACTTGTAAGTAGTATCTAGAAGGGCTGATTTCTGGAGGGGGCGCCGCATGGGGAAGGAGGATGATGTGCCCATGGATGATAACTGGTGGGTTCTGGGGACCAGAGTCAGATGACAGAGACAGCAAAACACCTCACTGTGAAGACATCTTGGGTGGCGGGGATGGGGGGGACCAGGTCACTTTTCTACAAAGTGGCCCAAGCAGGTACCTGGGTTACAAGAGTAAGAAAAGTCCCTGTGCTTACCATGGTTTGTATCTTCAAATGCAAGACAGTGATCTCCCTGAGGAATAGGTCTAGATGTATGTGCTTTGTCAGACTTTAAAGCAAACAGCCTTTAACTGTTTGCAACAAGTGTTAAGGGTTCTACTGAAGAAATGTTAAATAACTCCATTCATTCCATCAAATAGTCATTTTATTGTTTTTTGACAAGTAAATATCTTGGATAACAAGGAATTTTGTTGGTATTATTAAATAATAAAAACAATACTGAGCATTTATCTACAAATTCCTTTGGGTACAATAGCTTTTATTACCATTGTTTGGGTGAAGTAGCACAGGGACACTGAAATAGCCCAACTTAAAGAAGAGCGGAACGTATTTCTCTTTTCACGCATAAACCAGAGTGGAAAGGTTGCATGTGGCACCGATACAAGGAGCCAGGCTTCATCAGTCCTGTCCTCCTGCTGTCCACGGGAGTGATCCCCTTTCTGAACCATCCATATGGTTTCCAAGCAAGTCTTCAACGGGAAGGGTAGGGTGGGGTTATCACTTAAGGATATGTGCTGATGTGAATGTTGGCATGGGGCAGCAAATGGCTGCTCATGGAGACCCGAACAGCAGGCCAGAGTGACTGCTGATGGCGCATCTAGCTGGAAGAGGGAAGTCTGTGGCTGCCGAGAGAAGCAGCAGTGTGGACATCAGCTAAGCTCGGACTCACTGGCCACGCTGTGGGATTCTGCGTGAGGACTTCAGCGCCCTCACACCTAGATAACGCACATCTGTTTGGAAGTTGGAGAAAGGAAGATCGCTTGGGCATAGCCTTAATCACAGATACAAAGCTCATCATAGGGACTGGGGATGCGGGTCTGTGAAGAAAACGCTTACCATACAAACATGAGGATCAGAGATCAGAGCCCCAGAGCCTATGTAAGAGACATGACAGCTGCCTGTATCCCAGCACTCAGGAGACAAAGACAGGACCAAACGTTGGAGGAAAGCTGTCTGGCTAGACCAGCTGGAATCAGCAAGCTCAGGGTTCAGGGAGAAACTCTGCCTCACTAAATAAATTAAAGAGCAACTGAGGAAGACATTCAACATAGACTTTGGGCCTCTATACACATATATGTGCACATGCACAAGCAGACACATGTGCCCCCATAGACATGAACATGCATACACACATGTAGACACACAGAGTTCCCCCCCAAATCCTCCTGCCCAATCATTTCTTTCAGCTCTCCCTGCTTACTAATGATAGTGGAAGGCCTCCTGGGCAAAGGCAGCTCCTCCCAAGCATGTCTCAAGTGGCTTCCTCAGGACATAGCACCTGAAACATGACAGTGATCAGACAGTGGCCTACAAAAACCACATTCTCAAAAGCCCAGGGCAGTACATAGGGCAAGAGAAATGCCTGTCTGTCAACTACAACTAATCAGAAATGTGAACGCTGAGCTGATACTCAACCTGTGTGCGCATGTGCAACTGAGCTGTGAGTCCCTCAGCAAACCCAAACTCCAAGCAAAGATGAACTCCTGGGATTTTCCTCCAAAGCACAGCGTGCCCAGGGTGACCACGCAGGCAAACTTAACCAATGCCTTATGACATGTAAAACCCACAATATGAGCAGGGGAGAAAAGTGCTTGTCAGGTCAGCAAAGTGCGCGTCTTACAAGCGAAGGATCTGAGTTGGATCTCCAGAGCCGACGTGGCGGTGTGTGCATCCTCTCCGTGAAGAGGAGGAGACAGGCCCCTGAGTCTTCACTGGCCAACTGGCCTAGCCAGCTTGAGGAGTGCCAGGCAGATAAGAGGCCCTGTCCCAGCGAACAAGGTGGATTGTGCCTGAAGAGGAACCGTACAGAAAGGAGGTTGACCTCCGACCTCCATATGTACATGGAGCCTCACATTCCTGTGTGCATGTATACTCACACACGCACGCACACACACACACACACACACACACAAATACACAGAAGGTAAGATGAAGCCAAGGGGATAAATAGGCTTCTCCCCCCAGTCATGACCCTCCTTGGAGTCTCCACGGCCACTCCCGTCGGCCCATTCTGGTCGCCAGTGCTGAGCCGGGGATCCCGCCCCTACATCAAGAGCCTCTTGTGATGCCAGTTTTTCTCTCCAACTTTTGGCCACTCCCTGTCCCTCCTCCACAATTCTGACAACACTCTTAATGCTTTGATAGTCTTGACAGTGACATACTTAAACATTTGTGTTCCTGTGCTCTATAAAATATGGACAGACAGTTGTTTTACAAGGTACAATGATAAAGTTTCCCCAGGTGCTCCTTTTCAGAGTTTGGGAGCTCCCACAGGATCTGCTTTCTCTTTTCATCCTAGATTACGAGAGTCCCTGCAGCTCTTCTAACAGAAGTCTCTTTCTTGTAGAGACCCATCAGTCTCAAAGAGATCCATCACTATTAGTGATGTGTCTGGTGCTCAGCTATAAATCCCAGCATGCACCCTGAACGTGCCTACCTTCTCCTCCTGGGTCCAGGTCTCTTAACAGACAGAGCTATTTGTCTTTGAGATTTCACTGAATCCAGCATGGAGCTTTGGCATTGGTGAGTGTTTTACAGGGTGCATTTCACCAGGGATAGTGTGTTCACTCTACTTGAGAGAATGTAACCTACATTAAGTATCCAGAAGCTCTCTGGGGTGATGGCACCAGTCCCTATCTGCACTAATGCGTAGTTATTAAGGTGTGCATGGCTGTTGGGCAAATGTGGACAGTGGATCTTTTTATTCTGACTGGTCTTCATGGAGGCGTGTGGCTAGTGGTCATGGCTCTGAACAGCGCAAGTGAAGCACACAGCAAAGTCTCTGCCTCCTTTGTTTGTTGAATCCTGCTCTCCTTTCTTCTCCAAGACAGACTGGATTCACAGGAAGGATCTTGTTCTGGGTGACTTGGAAATTGAAAGGCAGCATCAGATGCTCCAGTGATGATATGTCTGTCTACAGGCTCCACGTTGCCTGCCTCCTGACTCTGAAATGAGGGCTTTATGGGTGTCAATCAGTCACTTTATGGGTGTCAGTATCAGCACTGTCCCGCTGTCCGGAAGCTTGGAGACAGGAAGCATTGCTCATGGTTGTAGTATAGCTGAGTGAGTGAACAAATGGCTGGGTGAATGGACGGGTAGGTGGGTGAGTGGGTGGGTGCGTGGGTGAGTGGGTGGGTGGGTGATTGAGTTGAGGTTGATGACTCACACATGGGCTTGGGTGAACAGTCTTTCTTTTATCAAATGTCTTTAGCTCTGGGTGGGAAGGTGAACTCTGAACTCCCACAGGCCCATAAAGAGAACATGAGCAATTATTCTTCCTTCCGTGATCCAGATGCTTTGCAAGTGGCAGACCCCGTCGCCCTGCTTTACTTGAGCACAGGCAGGACAAAGCTGGAGCAGAGATTCTCCCCACGCCGAGTGCTGAGGCCCCGAAGGGAAGCAACTTTTTCTGCAAGGAACTGACTTGACACTTGCAAACAACCACGTTGCACAAAGTTAAGCTTCTGTTGGGGGAGAGTGGCCCGGGGCAGCAAACAGGAGCTCAGAGGAACTTTCTTTCAGCCCTTAAAATGTTCTGGGGGATTTTGCCTGAGCTTTATTTGTACGTGTGTTTATTTGCCCTTTGTTTCCAAAAGGCAGTGCCTACCATGCGAGACCTCACAGACTGGGTTAGTTGGTGATGAACAGGGGCATGCCTTTCCCTGTGCTCTGTGTGGGTTGCTAAGTTTAGGGCCTGAGGAAGACATGAGATCATAGAGAGTGGGAGGTTGGGTGAGGGAACTATGACACAAATAGCTCATTATGTAGAATATGCAACGGAGCACAGATATCCGCCCCCAAGCTGGGCCTCACATCATCGTTTGAGGTTAACAAATGGAAGGCCGGTCCTGCGCCAGGCCGGGCATCCATTCTGCTTTCATCTCCCCTAAAACTGGCTCATTACAGCACCGAAAGCACATCACATGACAAAATCATGTTCCAAAGAGAAAGGAAAAAAGTAAATACAAAGGTATGGCCTGGAGCACTCTCTTGGGGGCATTATTTTCCATGATGTTTTCTGTATACAAAGGTAGTTAAGTCAGTTTAGCAATCAGTGGGATCCACGTAAACGTCTACCCTCTCTTTGTTGAAAGATGATTCTGCGATTTCATCGGAATGTGTTCATGTAACAGTATGTTTTCGTCTCAGTTTGTTTAGATGGGCCACTGCAAGCATCCCCCCTCCCTCAGACTGTCACTGTGGTGGTTTGTTCCTGCAAACAGGTGGCGATAACAACGATGACTGAAAGAACTGAAAGAACATGTATACTCTCATAATATCAATGTGAAGTAGAGACTTAAGAGTCAGAAATGGAACTGCTGTGAGCACACGGCTTGCACAACTGTGTCCATGACACCCACCCACGAAGCAGGGAGGAGGAAGAGACCCTTCCGCAGTTTCCTTCGGGAGCATAATCCTTGCTTGTTGAGACCCTTCTTGGTGTGCAAAATACACAAGACAAAGTTCCAGGCTCTCAGAGGGAGAGATAGGGAATCTATTTCTGGGAAAATGTATGGCTTTGACCTGGCTTCCGGTTTCCTCCAGTTACAGCCCCTTCTCTTCCTTCTAATTGTACAGTTCCCCCCACATGGTCAGAGCCCAGGTTTAGCTGTCGTAATCTGAAAACCTGTCACAAAGAAGAAAAGTCAGATAGCAGATTGGCCAGGGTGCCAGGGGCCAGGGTGACACTGGTTCAGGAGGAACAGAGTGTTGTAATGGATTATTACGCATCCCGCCCACAAGTTCCAGGGGCTTCGGGCAAGGGGAAATTATGAGAGATAAAGTTACGAAGATTACATCAGATATTCTGGAAAAATAATCCTTGGCCACGATGCTTAATAACAGAGTGGTTCTGGTCCAAAGTTGAACAAACTGTGGGCAGAAGAACTGTGAGGGCCAAGGGTAGTGGCTTATACCTACGACACCAGCACTTATGAGCCTGGGGCAAGAGCTAGGGGATGGTTCAGTGGTTATAGCGCTTGCCATGCCCCTTGAGGATCAGAGTTCAGATCTTCAGAACCCACCTAAATGCTGGGAGGGTGTTGGTGGCTGTCTGTGATTCCAGCTCTAGGAGGAGGAGACAGGCGTCCTGGGAGCAACCCAGAGCACGCTGGGTAGACAGACTAGCCAGATCAGGGAGCTCAGGACTGGACTGAGAGATTCCGCCTCTCTGAATAAAGAGCAGCAATCGAGGATGGTTCTTGATATCAGCCTTTGGACTCTGGGTCCACATGTGTGCATGTGCACAGAAACACGTGAACACTCACACACAACACAGGGAATGGAAAAGGGGAGAAAGAAAAGGAAGAGAAAGGATCACAGAGAGTGGGAGGCCAGCCTGGGCTACAGTATAAAAGAAAAAAGGTTATTCGTGAATGTTTTCTTTGGTGTGGGGCTGTGGGAGCTTGTGACTCTGGACACATTTCTTTGTGGGTCGTGACATTTCTTTCACAAACTCCTCACTCCAGGGTCAGTTTCTTAACCCAAAGCTGGCTGACCTGCACCATGCTGGTTGGTTAGAGGTGGGCACGTGAACAAACCACAGGCTAAAGAACAGCAATACTGAGCAGATCCATGGAGGAAGGGACTCCAGGCCTCCTAGACTTCGAGGCTAGCTGGATCCGCCCGTGAGACAGTCAGCAGAGGCTGACCCATGCAGAGCAAACACATGACCAAGCTTAAGCCAGAAGAAAAAGAAATGGAAAGGAAGGTGGGTGTAGCGCTGGGTTAGGGTCAGGGTGGGGGCAGGGGGAGCTGAGAAACCTGTGTCGCTTGACAGTCTGGATTCATCCATGTCTGAATTTAAGCCCTGGAAGTTCTCAGCTACGTGAGCAGGGAAAATTCTGCTTTGCAACTGTGTGAGCGATTCTGTGACTTGAACTCAGAAGTTCAGCGAATACAACTCTCTCCAGGAGACTCCGCATCTAGAGAGGAAAGGCTAGCATATCCTGGTGCCTCCCATCTTCCAGGACGAGGTTCTCATGAACGTGTCAGCTGTGTGAGGAGCACTGCGTCCCTGTACAGGAGAGTCTGCTGGTGGGTTGTGGGACTGCAACCTATTTTCCGCACTCACTAAGTCTGTATACCTGAAGCAGTTTAGGAAACGGATTGTTAACTTGGTCTTAACTGTCTGACCAGAACTCTTTGTCTGTAGCGATTGATGCAATTCCCACAACTTGCTCCGCCCACATGCTCTGGGTCCTCAGTCATGTCCAAGACAGCTGACACAGCAAGCGACTGGTTTCTCTGTCTATAAAATGTCAAAAAGAACATCCAGCACCTGCGATGTCTTCTCTGCTTTGGAATCTGAACTCCTAAGATTTCTGGGTAACACTGACACATCCCGTTGATAAGGATGGACAGAGCAGAACCTTATCAATGTGCCAGGAACAGTGTTGTGAACAGTCACACTGGGTCAAAGTGCGACCAAGAGAGAAGCAGCGCTTGGTGTCTGCACACTACACATACCATGACTACTCAATTTCAGGATGAGGGAGGTGAGTCTGAGAGGCTGCTGTGTATTTTTCTCCATTTAACCCTTGTCACACTCAAAAGGACTTGAAGATGCTTATAAAATGATTTTTTAACAAAGCGGATCCTTTCCACAGAGTCGGTTTGTAAATGCATGAGTGTTAGTCTCAGAGCTCAGGCCGAGTAGGCACACCATGAATATTGGCTGTAGTGATGTCAGATAAAATAGAAAAACTTGGATAAAGGTAAAGTAAACACAGGGGGAGTCCACACTGCAGGAAACACTGAGACCAACTGCTGGCCGCCCTGGAGGGTTTCCAAGCCTCAAACCGGTCCTTGCTGCTTGCATTCCCAATTAGTTCTCAGTGTCTCTGGCCCTGGATCCACATTCTGAAAACCTGCTGTCCTTCAACTTGGACATGTCTACCTTCTCCAGAGAGCCAGCTGTCTGCAGGGAACCTGCGTTGGGTTTGGTTCCTCCAGACTGGGGAGAGGGATTTAGTCAGCACTGCCTGTGTCCGAGTGACCAACTTTGCCTAATTTTGGAGGTCCGTAATAAATGTTCACTGGCTTGTGGATAAAAGCTCCATTTTCCAAAACCAGCTTTACGTAAAATAAATGACATTATATGGCTCCCATCTGACTGCTTGATTCTCAACCAGCTTAGAACCAACTGGAGGATACAGAGGTGCTATATATTAGACCACGCCATCCCAACATTATGTCCTCAGGAACTAAAATAAGCAAAAAAGCACAACACAGGTGTGTTCAGAGAACACAGGTGTGTTCAGAGAACACAGGTATGTTCACAGAATACAGGTATGTTAGCAAAATATAGTGAATTTTTAAGTGTATTTTGTGGTTCTCCACCAATAATACATCTTAAATACTAGACAAAAATAAGTGTCCACACCACTGTACAAAAAGGGCAAACCCAATGGAATGGCCATGAAATATAAAGGAACATTTATTAATTAAAGAAAATTTGCCTGAGATCTTCATTGTTTGAGGTCTAACCTGGTATCATTTAATGATGTGGACATTTTAAAAACTGCATCATTAGACAATTTAAACTTTGCTCAAACATCATAACACACAAAGACACCTGTAACATCACTAGATGATATCACCGTAGGGGCTAACCCCATCGTTTATGAGGTCTGTCTTTGTGCTAACATTTTTATGTGGTACATGACTATGTTTAAAAATGAGAGAGAGGCTGGAGAGCTGGCTTACCACTGAAGAGCACTGGCTGATCCTGGAAGACCCAGGTTCAGTTCCCAGCACCCACACAAAAGCAGCAGCTCAAAACTGTCTGTAACTCCAGTTCCAGGGAATCTGACACCCTCCTCTGGCCTCCATGGGGACTGTATGCACGTGACACACACACATACATGCAGGCAAGGCCCCTGTATACACGAAACAAATACATAAATAAACAAATATAAAGAGAGCTCTACTTTAGTGGTAAATACTAAGGACAACTAAATGAAACGGGGGTGGGGGAGTGAGACCACTGACCAGGACAACTCCATGGGGGAGAGCAGTTTATTGGGGGTATCAAACTTCTGGACTGCTCCGGGGATCAGAGAGACAACAGCCAGCAGCAGACGTCAGGCAGCCTTTACAGGCAGCTACGAGGTGATGTAACTTTCCATGACGTAGGCTGGGGTGGTTTAGCCCAGAATGGGTTGGTCCAATCAGCAGAGGACTTGCCCAGACTAAACCCAGATATCCATTTTAGAATATTGGGAGCCACGCCATTTTAAGAGTCTGCCAGGAAACTAACAACAACTTAATCTACTTTAAATAAGGCTGCGAGTAGGAACGTTCTTTTTAAAACATTTATTGGTTTATTTATCATATCTATGTTTGATAATCAAATATACCATGTTTCCCAGAATAAGAAAAAGCAGAACCCTTTGTCTTTGGTCTTATTGACAACAACTGTATTAGGAAGGACCACGGACTATGGAGCCTTAGAAGGCAAGTGCTTAAAGTTGTAACCTCTGTACAGAGAGAGGGTACAGTGTGCCTGTGGGGTTTTTTCCTTGGATTTTTTTTTTTGACTACTTAAAAAATTGAATTTTTGTGAATTTCACACAATATGTTTTGATCATATTTGGATCTCCTTCCTTATTTGCACTCCTTATTTCCCCCATCCAATTTCACACACACATACACACACACACACGTAAGTTTTATATATGTGTGTGTGTATATATATATATATATATATGTGTGTGTGTGTGTGTGTGTGTGTGTGGAGAGAGAGAGAGGCCTAGAGAGTCAAATTGGGGGACATCTTATACAAATCGATGTGACAACCCTCAGGAGATCCCGGCATCCTAACTACTGAGCACAAGCACTCAGCTGCCCAGGGCTGAAAGTCAGGCTTTGTTTGCAATATGCATCATGATGTACCCCTCATCTTTGAGTCCTCTGATCTCAAGCTCCTGTGAAGAAATTACTTTTACAATTTAATTTTACTAAAAGATGACTTGGCAATAGAAATTAAAACTGCATGTGTGGTCATTAAGTCCAGATACTGCAGAAAATCCACAAATGGCCCTGAAAAACTATTCCCCTTTGTTGGGGATTTTGTACTGTTCAAATAGAAGTACATCAGTGTTAGAATGTCATAGGAGTTTCAACAATTCTACAGCGAAGATGGGGAAGCACTCTGCCTGACCACCTTACCGGATCCTTTTGTAACAAGGGTGACTGGCATGATCTCCCCCACAGCAGACGTTTCCAATAGCATTGTGAATGAGTGTGGTTCTAGGGAGGAGAGCCTCTGTTTTCCTGTGCTCCCAGCAGCAGGCTGACTAGGTGATTTGGTAAAACCATTGGCATATCTACTAAGTGGCTGCATCTGAAAAAGCAAGCTCCACGCTCTGGGGCTCTTCTTTTTCATTTAAACCGCTGGGGAGTTCATTGTGATTATAACTGTCTAGATTTGTACCAGATATTTTATTAGATGAGAAGATCTTTAGATACATTTTTATCTATACTGATGACATAAAAATCATTTCAAAAATTACTCAAGCAAAATGCAGGCAGTTTTTGTTTCTAACATGATTTCTGAGAAACCTGACCATTCCTAAGAGGAAACTAATAATGATCAATTTTCTATTGATTTATTATTTATTTACATGTGTGTCTGTGTGTGGACATGTGCACATGAGTGCAGGTGCTGATGGAGTCTAGAAGGCATCAGACCCCCTGGAGCTGGAGCTAGTTGCAGGAATGGTGGGCGCTGGAAGAGTGGGAGTGCTTTTAACTCTCGGTTCATCTCGCTGGTTCATGATCAAATTCTTATAGGCTTATTGATTTTGGAGTTGAAGATGTCTGTTGCCTTCATCTGTTTTCTGATGCTATCACAGAACGCCAGGTTCTAGAGGCTTTGAAGTCCAGTGTTGCAACAACAGTACCCAGGGAGGGATTTTGTGTTTTGTCACCATGTCAGGAGGAAGAGGTAGGTGAGCCTCGAGTCGAGGAGCTGAGAGGAGGCCCTTTCATGGCCAGCACACACTGGACCCAGCACACACTGGACCCAGCACACACTGGACCCAGCACACACTGGACGTGACAAGGACCCCTCCCGCAATAATGGGATAATCGATTCATGATGGCAGAGCCCTCCTGATCTCAGCCCCTCTCAGACTCCACTGTGTTGTGTCAGAGTACTTGACAAAAGCATTATTGACTGACTATAAAAGCACTCCCAGACTTTCTCTGGTGACACTTTGAAAAAAGAAAAACACACCAGTTACGTTTATATACCTGCAATCACGGCAGTCTGGAGGCTGGAGCAGGAGGGCTCCTTCAAAGCCAACCTGAGCCCCTGTTTCAAAAAACAAAATGAAAAAAGGAAGGAGGGAGAGAAGAAGAGAGGAGGCAAAGGTGAAAAGAAAAACACACTAACGAAGCCACAGAAATATTCTCGCGAGTTGGCTGTTCTGGGATTTTGGTGGAGTTTAAAATGGCTCAGGAAGCAGGGATCAGAGCTGGTTCACTGGAACAGCACAGCTCTGGTAGAGAGGAAGGCTGTAGTTGTAGTCTGATTTTGTTCAGAATAAAATCTGCGTCTTTTAAATCTGTATACTTATGGCTTAAAGAACTTTTATTAAAATTCCTTCATGGAAAAAAATTTCATTGGGTTTCTCCAGGTTCTAATCCCTTTACATGTCTTCGTCGAAGAGATGAGGCTTTCTCTTAGAGGTTTATTAAGAGGCCAAACCCTGGCTTAGAATGAAGAACATTTTAAAATTAGTCTTTTATTGCCAGTATTAAGGTTATTTTCAGTGATTTACAATTTGTGTGGATGAGGGAAGTCATTTGATAACTGTTGAAACTCTAAAACGCCTCATTAATCCAAAAGAATTAGTCAGAAAGTTGCCTTGAGACCTTTGAAGAAAATTAAGAATAATGACTCTTGAGTTTGTTGAGTTCTTCAAAGAAGTCTAAGGGGATCCATGTCCTCAGCGTGGCCAGCAGACAGGCAGAGAGGGAGCAATGGAGCCTGTGCACTGGTCAGGGTGGCAGCGCTCTGCTCAGCAGGCCCGTCCGGCCCCATCCCTGCTCCGTCCCCATGCTGTGACCCGGGGCTCAGTTTCCCTGTTCACTCTCTGGGGTCTGGGATCTCTGAGACTTTCATTCGAGTGGCCGATATGGAAGCTCTGGGTAATTCTGAGCTGTTCTGTGCCATCCACTTGGGTTCTTTCCCGAGGGCCCAGTGGGGTTGGTCAGAGGCTGTGGGAGAGGTCACCCTGCCCCAAACCTGAGTTGACCTGAGCATCCAGCTGCCTCCAGTGAAGTTGGACACTGAAGAGACTAGCAAAACTGCGAGTAAGTCTCGAACTCTGAGTTGTTTTGTTTTTGAAAATATGACTGTTTTATCAGTATCTGGAAAGAGAGCTTATTCCAGAACCTTCACGGATAACCAGGATCCAAGGACGTTCAAGTCCCTTGGAGCGTTTACTTACTCATAACCTAGTTAGACCTTCCTCTACACTTCAGATCATCTCTACCTCAGCCACTACACATATCCCATGAGACTATTGAGTCAGAGAAATGAGTTCAGGACAGATAGGACTTTTTCCAAAATCTGTGTCTTTGAAATGAGCATATACAGAGAACTAGATGTTCATAAAACTGTGCAGGCCGTTGAGATTATCGATTTTATTTTCAAATTTTGTTTTTATTACATTAATTTTATTTATTGGGAAGTGGGGCAAAAGCATGCCAGAGCACAAATGCAGAGGTCTGGGGACAACTGCAGGAGTCAGCACTCTCCTTTCACCGTGTGGGTCCCAGGAATCAAACTCAGGTCACAGGGCTTGGTGGCAAGCCCCTGTGCCCCCTGAGCCATCTTACTGACCCACCAATGATATTTTAAAGTATGTTACTATGAGAGCATGTAAACTTCCTACTTTCGTTTTGAACACAGAACAAACAGTAATATATTGATTATCCGTAGATACAATACTCCACACCCAAAATGTGTGGGAGCTCAGTGCTATTTAAGAGTATAGTAGGTCCCAAGACCAAAAGGTTGAGATCTGTTGACTTAAACCAATTGTCAGACAGAACTGCTTCCTCCCATAATACATTCATAAGTGAGGAACACACTGTCTGCTAAGCTGTGTAGCACAAATGTGTTTGAGACCATGGAGCGATGGAGCTGTGTTAGTTCTCCACTCTGGAAATATCTTTTTAACTCTTTGGTAATTTTGTTCATACATGCAATGTACTTGATATCGTGATATTGTCCCCCCTAACTCTCACAGGTCTGCCCCATACTCTACCCTCTCCCAAATTCATATCGTTTTTATGTGCTGCCTATGGACTCACAGGTGTGCTCCAGCCACTGGAGCTTGATCTACTTACCTGGACACACACCCTTGAAGAAAACAGACATTCCCTCCCCCAGAAGCCACCAGCTCCCCACAGCTCCTCAGTTAAGAGTGGATATCTGAATTCCCCACCCGCCTCCACGCTGGAGTGTTGACTGACTTGATCTGACGTAGATCTTGCACAGGTGACCACGACTGCTGTGGGTTCACAGGGGCAGTGGTCCTGTCATGTCCAGAAGACATGGTTTGACTCTGTCCTCCACAGTCTCTGGCTCTTACAATCTTTCTGTCCCTTCTTCATAGCCTTGGGGTAAGTGTTGTGATAAGGATTTTCCATTTGTGGCTGAGTACTCTACAGATACTTACTCTCTGCACTTAGACCAATCAGGGGTTTCTGCATTAACCACTGTCCACTGGTGAGTAGAGAGGTAGGAATTTTGATGGCAGCCTGATACTGTGTAAATTGAGCAAAAATAATAGCCGTAGTGCACCTTTGGGGCCTGCCAGCTCTTCTGTGCTAGCTAACTTTCATGGTACCAGAAGGTGCCATGCTGGCTGCTGGGGGAAGAGTGTCGTCACCAGTCATACCCGGCTGTGAACCCTGTGGGCTCTGGTGACAACCAGCGTGCTAACACGTGCTTATGGGTACAGCTGTGTCAGGAGTTTTGTAAAAGTAACCAACAGCTTTCTGTCTGGATTTAAGGCCCATTCCACAGGAGGAAACACCTGCCTTGTAATGCAAATCTGACTAAGAACCCACGGTTGCTGAGCTTATTTCTCTACTTTTAAAATTATTGGAGGGCTGGAGAGATGACTCAGGGGTTAAGAGCACTGGCTGCTCTTTCAGAGGACTCAGGTTCAGTTCCCAGCACCCACATGGTGGCTCACAACCATCCATAACTCCAGTTCTTCTGGCCTCCATGGTGAACATTTACATACAACCAGGCCAAACACTCATGCACACAAAATTTTAAAAATTAATTTAAAAATTTAATATCTAAATCCATTATTGAGAGCAATAGCTTAAGTTAAGTTGCATGCTCAGCTCCGGAGGGACTTTTATAGAACCCTGTAATCTGGGGCTTCATGTGCCATCGTTGACATTTATAAAATACTTGTTTCTATACAGAACCATCTCATTAGTCAAATAATAGCGGTAGTGACTACCTTGTCTAAAGAGGCGCCCCATGACTCCCCACCGTGACCTCTGTGGCTGACCCCTCGCTCTGCGGGTGCTTTTGGTGGAGCTCAAGCACTGACTGACTGTGACCACGGTGTTCACTGGAGGGGAAGGCATGGAGGATTTGATGGGGACTTCAGTGCATCGTTAAAATAAGCCTTTCACCTTAACAGAGGTAAAGTCAAGTTCAGCTGTTATTTCTAAATTAGCCCAGCTTATGTCCTGTCTATAATTATAAAAAAAAAAATTAAGGTTAAGAATTGAAATACGTGGGCACGTCATGGGTCAGTAAATTTTCATTAATAAATCCAATTTGTAGAGCTGTAAGTACAAATGCAACCCACAAAAGGCAAGGAGTTAAAAAGACACGAGAGTCAGGATGGTGGCGCACTCCTTTAATCCCAGTACTCATGAGGCAGAGGTAGGCAGATCTCTGTGAGATCAAGGTCAACCTGATCTCCTGATCAAGTTCTAGGCCTGCTGAGGTTACAGGGAGACTCCTCAAAACAAGCAAGGAGCAACAACAACAAGACAATGAAAAAAGTAGGTAATTAATGGAAGAATATCTCTAAAATTCTAACAGATTCATAAATCTCCATAGATATAAGAGATGTTAAACCTGTGATTTTTTTTTAAACAGAAAATATCCTGATCCAAATACATTCAAAGGAGTGTGGGGCATCCAGAGGAACCAAAGTGCATACCGTGATCTGGAAAACAAGACCTGGGCAGTAAAGGTTGGGGCAGCTGTGAGTGACTGGGGAAGATGGGAAAGGAGCCTTCCCAGGGAATCCGTGTGATCCAAAGCTTAGATGACACAAATGGGCAGTCTCAGAGGCTACACTGTCCATGATACTGCGTGCTGCGCCTGTGTGTGTGTGCACGCGTGTGTGCGCGCGCGTGCGCGTGTGTGTTTGTGTGTGTGCAGGGGTGGTGGTGAGGATGTAGGAGAGGCAGGTGACAGCAATGGTCGGACACAGAGGACTGGAAACCCGCTTTCCTCTCCGACTGCAACTTGATGTGAGTGTGTAGAGGTTAATTACAGAGCAGAAAGACATGAGGACGAAAATTAGGCTCTGAGAACACAAACTCTTCTTTTCCCAGCTCCCAGCGTGGGGCCATCTGGTGCCGGTCCTGGTCCAAGCCCAAGGGTGGGGTAGGGCGGGGTGTGGCAGCTGAGGTCACCCCTGCTCTCCCTAAGCGATGGTCTGGGTGGAGGGGTTTCTCCTGTTCCAGCTGAGATCCCAGAGCTGTGACGTGAGCTCAGAGCCTGTCATGGGGGACTCTTCTCTGGTGTCCATGTTGGGGCTGCAGCCTGTGAGGAGCCAACTGTTTCATCCCAGCCTCTGATCAGACGGGTCAGCTCTGGCTCTTTATCACAAGGGTGTGTCTCTGGAAGCTGGCAAGAAATGTAATAAGAAGCTTTCAAGTGTTTGCTTTAAAATTTCAGATAAATATGATTTGACTTCTTCTGTTTGGTGAGGCTTTATTGTTTTTAAACTTGGGAGCATCACATTTCAATCCCTCAGCCTCAGGAGTCCAGCAAGCATCTTGAGCAAGTTACTTGACATCACTGGAGCTCAGTTTTACTTGGTGCTGAAATGGATTCCCTTGCTGAAAATCCACGCTTCTATGGAGGAATTCAGTAAACCCATTTTTGTTTCTAAGCATTATTTGCATCTTTCTACCTCTGTTGGGAGGCCAATGGTTGCAAGTTATAAGCAGAAGTAAAAATTCATCTTTGTCCATCACTGAATCCACCAGGGAAAAACCACTAATTATATCTATAGATTAGTCTAGGAGAAAGATGTATGGGCATGCATGTGTGTGCGTGTGTGTGTGTGTGTGTGTGTGCACGTGCGCATGCAGGCATATTTCAGTGGCTTAACATAAATCTTTAGCCAGGGTTGATGACACACACCTGTAATCCCAGCACTCAGGAGGCTGAGGCAGGAGGATCATAAATTGGAGGCCAACCTGGGATTCACAATGAGATAAAAAAAAACAACAAAATCATATAAATAAATGAATAAAGGAATTCATTAATCCTCACACTATTCAAAAGAACCCAAAGTAAAAGAGTCCCAAGTCCGGTAGATGAAGAATGATTGAAGTGTTTAATAAGCAAAGTGTGAATGATACAAGCTGTAGGGCCGACTTACCCGTCCATTCAGAACAAGAGACCCCGGCTGCAGCGGACCTCACGTCGTGTGACTCTGCTCACGTAAATGCCCTGTGTAGGCCGGCCACACAGACCAAAAGTCAAGTCTGCTTACTTATATAGGGAAGGACAAAAATCAAACTACTTTCCTCTTCTCCACTTAGATGGAGGCATGCAGATTTACTTGATGCGAGCTGGATGGGACATGGGTGCCTTCATAAGAAAATGAAGACAGGAGCGAAGGTTAACTGGGGAGTTTTTTAACCATATTTTAAAAACTGAGTGGAAAATGTGAGGGGCAGAGATCTGAGGTCAGAGCACTAAGCCGGGGAAGCCCAGCAGAGCCTGCATATCCCCGGTGGGGGGGTCCTCTTGGGGGATAAAAATGCTAAGGCAAGAGCATCTGGGGTGAAGCTCCCGTGACCAGACGCAGGCTGGGGTCAGAGTCCTTCCTGGATCGACCACATCTCAGACTCCTTAAGCTGTCATCTTCTGTCCTAAACCGCATCACCAGCTGGACCTGGGGAATTTGGGGAGTGGGCAGGCTGGGGCAGCCGGGGTGAGGGGGTCAGGTCTCAGGGACAAGCAGATGCCAATGTGCACAAGGATTATCAGTAACAAAGACATTCTCAAATTGCTTGTGGTGCTCAGGGCTGCACAACTGTGGGTGTGCTTCAACTCACTGAGCTGTGCCAATTCATCGGGTGAATTACAAGTTACGTCGATTACATTTCAATAAAGTCATTTTAAAAATCTCCAAACTGGGGCGTGGTGGTACACAGCTTTAATCCCAGCACTTGGGAGGCAGAGGCAGGAGGATCTCTGTGAGATCAAGGCCAGCCTGGTTGGTGTTGAGTTCCAGACCAGTTGGGGCTACTGGGAGACCTTGTCTCAAACAAACTAAGTAACAAACATCCCCCCTAACCCCGCAAAAAACCTCCAGTCTCTCCATGAAAGGTTGATTGCAAGGAAGGGAGTTTGGCATGGTGGCAACTGTGAGCTGGGGACGGATTGGCCTCGGTGTCAGGGTGTGGGCACTGAAGCAGTCTGTCTATATGTAGGATGATTCTGGCAAGGTCAGGCAGGCTCCCGGCCTGCTGGCCTAGAACAAGCTAGAACTGATATTGAGCATGCGTGCGCAGTGAACACTTCCCGGGATCGAACCTGGGCAGCTCTCAGGCTAGCAGCCATCCAGGACCAATGAAAGCAATGAACTTCAGATCATCAGGTGTTCAGGACCTACCAGAATGAAGCACATCAAATGATTAGATAAGACCTCCCCTAAGCCTGACAAATGTATAAATCCTGTTCCTTTCTAAGATTAAATGAGATTGTGGCTCCACTTTCTCCCAGGGTCTGTGACGTTGACTCTACACCTCCTTCCCCTCCCCCCAGGGACCCGGCCGTGCTAGCCAACACCTGGCACCCATGGTAGCCAACACCTGGCACCCATAGCAGACAACACCTGGCACCCATAGCAGACAACATGTATGGCGTCTCACTGTATGGTATGATTTCAAGACCTGCCTTAATGAATACAGCAGAAAAGCCATGGAGGACGATTCCTGCCACCAACTGCCGACCTCCACATGCACCCACACACGTGCACACACATGCAAACCTGCACACACAAAAAACGGAAGAAGGAAAAACGGAGAAGGGCTACAGGAAGAGTAACTTGATGGCTCTCGGTCTAGTCCTGTGTGTCATGTATGCGGTCTTACAAGCAAGACCCTACAATGGAATTCATTTCAATTTCTGGATGCAACTGTTAGGTATAAAAGACTTTCTGCACTCAGCAAATGTCTCCATGCTCACATCTGTTCCTGTACAGACTCGCTGGGATTAGAAGCCTGTAGACATCAGCGGCAACCCTAGAACTCCACGTTTTGGAGATAGATGATTCCCGTGATTCCTTTCTTCCCATTCACTTTCTACTCAGCAACAATTGCCTTTTCTTTTGAAGTTAAACACTTTTTTCTTCCAAATGATCCTTGCAAATGGTCTGCACTCACCGGGTATGGATGACTAGAGGTGAAGACCGGCGTTCTTCCCAACCTCTTTCACCTCTCCATGAAGTTCCCTCCCAGGACTACTTTAAATTGGGGTTACTTGTTTTAAGTTCTTTGAATGATTATCCCTCTCGCCTAAAATAGAAGAATACCATTTCTTAAAATTTACCGCTGTCAATTTCCTGTTATGATAGCTGAAAATTTAGTACCTTTAACAATCCTCATTTTCTGTCTTTCCAAACTTGGAAGGACATTGGTTTGTTTTATTTCATTTGCTTTCTTTGCTTTTAATATTTTACTTATTATTTTTTATGGGGATGAGTGTATTGCCTGCATGTATGTGAGTGTCCCCATGGCATGCAATGTCCTTGGAGGTCAGAAGAGGGTGTTGGATCCCCAGAACTGGAGTTACAGATGGTTGTTAGCCTCCATGTGAGTGCTGGGAACTAAACCTGGGTCCACTACAAGAAGAGCCAGTGCTCTTAACTGCTGAGCCATCTTTCCAGCCTCTTCATTTGTTTTCTCTGTTTGGTTGATGAGTATTTTAACTAAACTACTATTTTGAGACATTTTCCATCTTTTGAGGTAAGACACAGAGTCTTTTTGAGTCTCTGAAAATGCCAGCCATCCCTTTCCTGGGCTTCCTTATGCCTCTTCACCAGAAGGAAATCCTATTAATTCTGTAGTGACCAAGGTTTCTGAAGCAGCGAGTGACACAGGGGGTTGAAGAAGGTAGATTAAAGAGGGCTAGCACACGAGCTCTGCTGCAGAAATGCCCAGCACAGGTGTCAGCACGCGGTTTGGTTTGGGATAGCCACGGGAGGAAGGGAAAACTCCCCACAGAAGTGTGTCTAGGTAGCTGGGCATAGTGGCCCTCACCTTTGATCCCAGCACTCAAGACACCGAGGCAGGACTTGCTCTGTGAGATGAGACCAGCCTGGACTATAGAGCAAGTTGCAGGACAGCTAGGGCTACAGGGAGACTCTGTCTCAAAACAACATCATCATCATCAACAGCAAACACAGAAAAGAAAAAAAAGAAAGAGAAAAGAAGCGTGTGTAGGATGGGAACTGGGGGTGACGGCAGGCAGCCGTCACTAACTGCTCTGTGTTTTCCCTCTGGCACGCATGTTCTAGAAAACATTCTCCTGAAGAAGATTTGTTAAGTCAACACCATTCCTTTTGCCCCCTCCCCAACATAGGACACATGGGGTCTTTTAAGGCACTAGTGAGTTCCAGCACGGTCGGACGCTGAGCAGCCTCAGCAGAGCAGGGAAGAGCAAACTGAGGGAACTGGCCAGAGCAGCTAGCAAGTCTCCTCCGTGCACTGGTATACTGACTATAACCCACGCTGCGGCTCACTCAAAATTGGTGTTGCTTTCCGAACCATGTGAAACGAAAGACAAAGGCACTCCTCTGTGCTACCTGAGGCGTGATAAAGTCAACCATTACAAAGTCAACAAACGTGAGCTAGAATTCCAACGCGCTATGGGACTCTGAGGAAATTGGTTTTAAAATGGCTTCCAGGGTGCTCAATTAACACGGGAAAGATGAATGGCTTCCCCCACTCTGGTGGTCTCTGCTGAGGAGGAAAAAACATGAGTTGCCATTCGGTTTTCCAGTTGATCGCACCTACCAACTGGCAGGCAGAGCCAGCGGAAAGTTCCTCTACTCAGTAGCGGAATGTGTGTGAGAGTGGCCCACACATGCTTCGTGGCTGAGGGTCTGTCATCAGAATCTTCCATAGAGAGGCCTGCTGTGAAGACAATCCAGGACAGCGCTAGAAAGAAGTGCACCGAATAGAAATAATCATCAGAAACCTTCACTCTGATTGGATCCCTCTCCATCCTTTGAGAACATCTCAAGTCGACCTGGTCAGTCACTTCCTACTTGGAAATGATTCACATACCAAAACAGAGCTGAGGCTTCTCAGAAAACCCATGAAACAGTTGAGCAGTGAGCAAAATGGAAATTCTAGCACTCTCCCTGCCTGAAAGAGTTCGGAGTGCTCCAGGTGAAGGGCACTCGGTGACTCCTGCGGCAAGGAACAGCTCAGCCCTGCAGCCCCATGACTGCTGCAGTTGAGAATCTGAGCCCAGCCCAGAGTTCTCTGAGGGTGGTATTCATAAAGGCACAGTTAATCAAACTCAGACCGCTCATCAAAGTTTCTCTGTGCTGTGCCAGCAAGATGAAAGTGCCAGACCAGAGAAGGTGAGCTCGAATCTGTGAGCCCTGGCTCCAGAGCCCAGAGCTCTCGGCTTATTTAAAAAAACCCAAAAGAGAGAGTAGATGCCTTTGCACTTATCCAATAGTTGGCTTTTGATCCACACAGTCAGAGCTTTTTACTTATTCAAAGATTTCAATCTATATAAACAGATATTTTTATTTATTTTCGTTTACCAGAAAGGAAAAATGTCTTTCCTTCTTTCCCTCCCTCACCCATTAAAGGAATTCAGAATGGAGGAATGCGTGCCAGAGGGACTCTGGAGAGAGTCCACGGTTACCCAGCTGAAACAGAAGGCGGGATGTTGGAGAAATGGTTTTCATCCATCAGCAGATGCTCAAAGTGCCCAGGCGCCCAGAGGCCTGGGGCATCTCAGGCCTCTTATGCCTTCTCATCAAAGCCTGCTGGGCTTTCTTCAGAAGCTGGATACTTCCCCCTTGATGACACCTTGGACTAAGACTGCTTTTCTTCATTCTCTATACAGGGACATCTCTGCATATCAAAGGGGAAGTCACTTCATCCCAGTCCTGGCGAGAGCACACAGTTTGTCATGTTTCAGCCTCAGAGCAAAGGAGCTCCATCATCTGCCTGCCTCCTGCGCTGACTGTTTGTGAACATTTGTCGTGTGTTTTGTCCATCCTGATTTATCCAGAGACCTTGATGAGGGTGAAACTAAATGCACACATTCCTGTTTGGGCTTCCTCTTCCCAAAGAGAGGAGATGACCAGGTGTGGGTGGCAGCTCGGCCGGTGCTCCGCCCTCGGCATCCCTGGAGTCACTAACTCTTCATCTCTCAGATGGAGATGAAAATTCTTACCCCCCAAAGCTGCTGGTTTATTTTGAGTAGAACTGAGCAGACAGTACTGAGTTCTCACACACCCCTCTCCTGCCTTAGTTTCTCCTCACCAGCATATCCTACACTGGTGTTGTGATTTGTTGGATTTTAAATTAGTTGTCACATCTAAAAGCATGGTATTTGGGGCTGGAGATGGTTCAGAGTACTTGCTGTACAATCATGAGGACCAGAGTTTGGATCCCAGTACCACATAACAAGCAGGGTATTCCACAAATACCAGTAACTACAACTCTGAGGGACCTGATGGTCTCTTCTGACCCCCTAAGCTTAAGCACCTGCACATAGACCTCCACACATACAGATGTACACACACATGCACATACACTCACACAGATACACATATGCAGACATACATACATATAGATACACACATGCACATGCATACATATGTACACACATGTACTCAGACACACATATATACACACAAACACACCTGCACAGAGATACACATATGACATATACTTACATAGACATATAAAACATACACACTCATGCAATTATAAACATGTACACATGTACATGCGTACATATATACCTACATTCACACAGATACACACACACGATAATAATGCCAGTTGTGGTGACACACACCTTTAACCCTGTAATCTAAGCACTGGGAGGCAGAGGCAGACAGATTTCTGTGAATTCAAGACGAGCCTGGTCTACATAACGAGTTTGAGTTCCAGGCCAGCTAGGGCTACAGGAAGACCCTGTTTCCAAAAAGACCAAAAAAGAAAAAAAAAAAAAGAAAGAAAAATAAATACAAAAAGCACAATTGTATAATTGTATACAAAGAGTATTTTAAGTGTTAGAATGTGATTATGGATGTGAGCTACCATGGCTGTAATTCCTCATAAGGAATCTTCTCATTCCTTAACACATCTGATTTTCATCTCTTTGACTGCATTTTGTGAGGCCCCTTATCTAATGTTTCCTCAAAACCTGTACCAGAACAGCACTCCATTTTCAAAATACCACCTGTGAAGATTTGTGTCTTTAGGGTTAAGAATTTTCAGGAACCTTTCACTGAAATACAAAATGCTAATAGAAAGAAAAAAGCAAACTTTTTCTCACCACTAATATTTATTATAGAAAAGTAAAAGGCACAGTCTCCACCCAGTCCTGGTGGAGATTACTATTCACCACTTGTTTTAGTACAAACAGTGAAGATAAGTGTCCTGGGTTCTGGAATATACGGAGGGACTGGATGAAGGAATTCCCAGGAGGAAACCAAGACACAGGAAAGAAGAAAGACTGGTTTCAGAGGAAGACAGTTAGCATGTCGGCAGGTGGGAGGAGATCCCACTTCTGACACTGAATGTCAGGAGAGCCAGCAAAAGAACTGTGGACATCAAGCCTCAAGCACAGTTCTCTGAAAGTAAAATCTGAGAAGAATGAGCATATTGAGTTTATGAGTATCACGTACACAGTCGTGAGAGGCCGGCAAACCCATCTTGCAGCTGGTTCACCAGGAACAAGTGGGTGTTCTAGCTAGCTGCCTTTGGAGAAAAGTCTGACAAGTCTGCATCTTGCTCAGACTCCTTAAGGTCCTTGGAGGCTATCAAGTCGTTCTCCAGCCACAAATGGCCATTAAACTCCTGGGAGGGTCTTGCAGAAGCAATTATGAACCCACTCAGAAGATTTGGATAGGGGCAGGCATGTGAGGGTACTTGTTTAAGTCACTTTGCTGTAAGTCCCTATCAGAGATACTAGAGCCTAGTGACCCAGATAACCTGAGCCCAGCGAGAACCCTTGCTGCTCTTACAGTTCTCAGCATCCATGTCAGGCATGCATTTACATATACTTACACACACATAAACATATTCTTTAAAAAGAACCTAATGGGAAATTAGAGTGGATTCTGCATTCAAATATGTTCATTGCATCTTTCAGTGGATTAACAGGAAATTGAAACAACTTGTAATCCTATGATGAAGTTTGGCATATCCAGCCAGGAATTTGAGAAAATACAAGTCTTTCTTCCAGTCTCTTTCCTTCTATTTATTTTTAGTTTCTTTTTTTTTTTTTTTTTTTTTTTTTTTTTTGTAATCTGGTAGTTCTGAAAAGTGATGGGGCACTTCTTAGGATGAAGGGTGGAACGGGAGCTTAGCTCAAACCCTACAGAAGCAGTAAACATCAACAGAAATGATGGTGGTCAGCTGAAAGGACAATGGTATTTCAAGATTATTTTCCAGTAACTAGATAATGTAGAAAATTGTGATGTAATTATCTGTGAAAATGTATACTGTATGGGTGTGTAGTATAGTCTCTGTCTGAAATCCGACCACCACAAACTGTCAGAGCTGACCAACTGTCAACTTGACACACCTGGGAGGGGGGAACCTCAGTTAAGGGGTTTTCTTCCACCAGGATGGCCTGTGGCCATGTCTGTGGGGCATTTTCTTAACTAATTGTTTTAGGAGGGACCCGCCCACTGTGGGTGGTGCCGTCCTTAAGCAGGTGGGCCTGCAGTATATAAGGAGTACAACTGAGCAAGCCAATGGAGCAAGACAGTTAGTAGTGCTCCTCCGTGGGCTCTGCTTCAGCTTCTGCCCCCAGTTTCTGCCTTGAGTTCCTATCCTAGCTTCCCTCAAGGATGAACTGTGATGGAAGTGTAAGCCAAATAAGCTCTTTCCTCCCCAAGGTCTGTTTTATTATAGTAATAGAAGGCTACCTAGGACACATAAACACTACATATAATACTTTAGGAAATAGCAAAAGACCAATAATGGGTGTAGCATTAATCAGCGTTCTCCAAAGAAATAGAATGTGTGTGTGTGTGTGTGTGTGTGTGTAGCTTGCTGTGTGTATATGCATGTGTGGTATATGCATGTGGGAAGTTTGGGGGCGGGGTGTGTGTGTAGTGTGCTGTGCATGTACAAAGACTCAGGGCCAGCTTCCACTTCCTCTATGCTGACGTTTGGAGAACTTTAGGAGGTGAACTCTTATTTGGGGATATAGCCATCCCCATTAGAAATGATAACCTGAAATTTGGATGTGAAAATATATTTTGCTTAAGTTTTATAGCAGATAAACATTAACCTGGGTTCAAATCCAATCCATCAAATTCTTGGTCCTGTGATGTTCCTGTGGATCATGAGTTGTCTGTGAAGTGAGGACTCTCCAGTTACAGTGAAAATTAAACTGCTTCCCTAAGCATCTAACAGTGTTCAGTCGGGTTCCATTTCTTCCTCTGCACCTTCTCCTCCATTACAGAGAACTCCAGACTTACAATTTTTCAACTTTATATTGTACAAAAGCAATACACACTTACGGCATCGCAATCACACTTGGAATCTGGAATTCGGATCTTTGCTCAGGCTGAGAATGTAAGATGCTGAGCTGGGGGAGGGTACACCTGTTACCCCAGCACTCAGGAGGCAGAGGCAGGAGGATCACACGTTAGAGGCCAGCCTGGCCTCTAACACAAGGATACTCTGTCTCAAAACACAAAAACAAAACATAGTAAGTTACTTTGTTGCAGGGCTGTGCAGGGAGCCAGGCTCTTTCAGCCACACAGTCAAAGGGGGGCACCCCAGTGGGCGCCAGTGCCCTGCCGTCCTCTTCCCTGGGTGCTAGCGTGCCACTCTTGGGCACCAGGGTGCTGCCGCCAGGCTGCAGGGCTCCGTGGTCCCTTTGGCATTGCCAGCTTTAATGGGTTTATGGGACATAACCCCATTATCAGATGACAAGAGTCTATATTGTCTGTATTCAATTCCTTCCTCTGAGAGTGCTTTGTCCTTTTAACATCAATTTATAATCTTTTCTAGTCCTGTAACATCCTCAATTGCAAAAATTTGTCGTTTGTTTCTTTATTTTGAGGCAGAGTCTGGCCTTGTAGCTCAGGCTGGCTTGAAACGCATGATGTGACCAAACTGGCACTGAACCAGGAGTCCATCTGCGTCAGTCCCTCCAGCATGGGGACGACAGGTGTGCGCCACTGTGCCTGACAACTCCAAGGGTTACCCACCAGAAATCTAGACTTTGAGGCTGAGGACATGGCTCAGTGGGTAAGAGCACTTCCTGCACAAACATGAGAATCTGAGTTCAAATTCATGTGGTGTGGCTCCATGTGCCTGTCACCCCAGCTCTGGGAATCAGAGACATGAAGATCCCAGGGTCCCAGAAGCTGCTGGCCAGCCAGCCCAGCCAAAATGAAGGCCTTCCAGTTCAGTGAGAGACCCTGTCTCAAGGCATTAAGGTGGAAGGTTGGCAGAGGAAGACATCTGACATCCTCCTTTGGCAGATATGTACCACATGAACTCACACAACACACACACCCATACAACACGCCCACCTAAAACACACATACATACAACACATACACCCGTACAATACACACACCCATACAACACGCCCACTTAAAACACACATACATACAACACATACACCTAAGATACACATATACAGCACATACATGCATAAAATATACAAATAAAACATACAACGTACACATAACACACATATACACATACAGCATATACCCATACAACACATGCACCTACAACACACACAACACACATGCATGTATAAAACACATACCATACTCACAACACACACATAAAACACACATATACACATACACAAAGGCACACAACATACACACATAAAACATACATATATAACACATGCGATATACCTCCCTATAACACAGATATACAAACATATACAATACATACATATGGCATATACCTATAACACATAACACACATACACACAGAATACATGCACCCACACACATGAACACAACATACATACAATACATACCCATACAGCATATGTACACAATACACATAACACACACATCACACACAAGAGGCGGAACTAGGTCATCAGGGGCTCTGTTGCCCTCATGCCAAATAACCCTCATCTGAGCCCCTGAAGCACAAACATAGTCCTATAGTGCCATTCCACCCTGTCCTCTGGGGCTCTGTTCACAGCCTCGAATCTGTGACCTGTGTGCAAGCCATGTCTGCCAAAGCCCGCCCTGCCCTCAGACTCTTTGATAGGCAGTTTCTCCACTGATGGCGCTCTCACAAGGTGAATAATTACAGAATACCACGGCAAGCCTCAGGGTGAAAGGAAGTGTATGCCCACTCTGCCCCACCAGGGTAACATGGCTCCACTTGAACTGAGAAGTGCTTTATGATGACAAATGTGAGTACAGACAGACACACTGTGTCCACTTTGCACAGTTCACTGGGAACCTCCCAGTCTTACCAGTGTCCAGACAAGAATCAAGGACTACTCTGTGCTGCGGAGAAACACGGGTCAATCGCAAGACAAACATCGTTCTCTTAGCTGAAATTTAGTATTTTATGTCTTGTGGATTTCTTACATTAATTTAAACACTGTATTAAGAAGAGAAAGCATTATTTATCTTGATGGCAGACCATGGGGCACTCTGTTAAGTTTTACATCCAACTGGAGAGAGTGTTTCACTTTCCCCACCCTAACTGTGACTTTGTTCAATTCCGACTGTCCAGTCTACTGGCTAAACCCATAGCAACCTTTGACCCACTGTTAGCCTGAGGGAAAGTTTCTTTAACTTTTTTCTGCTGTTAGGGAAATTGCTAAAAGAAACACAGTCCAGAAAATAATAGAGCAATCAAAGAACAGTTTACACATGAGACATCAGCCCACTCAGATCTCCTCTCCCATTCTTTCTTTATGACCAAGACACCTCCAGAGGGAGGGACGGGAAAAGGAAGGGCCAGGAAGGAGAGTTCCAAAGGCTGAGTCACCTGGGAACTTGATAAGAAAGTCAGTCATGATGAAATAATGAGAAAACTCAGCTCCTGGGGTGTGGGGTTGGGAGTGACCTCACACTGTGTTCTGTTTCCCATCACTTTTATGCAAGGCTGCCCTCCAGAACTGCACCACTAAGCTTTGCCTGACACTGCTGTGTGCAGTCATCCCTGCCTTCCACGTCTTCTAAGATTTATGTATCTGCTGTGATGGAACCTAGGGCTCTGTGCATGCTAGACAAGGGTTCGACGGCGAACTGTCTCTCCAGCCCTCCCCGATCCCCAGCCCTGTATTTTAGCCACTTCGGGAAGCTCCCAGACCCCTGCCCAGAACAATAGAACTGAAATGCATCCCAGTAGCCAGGGACTCAAAGCTAAAGCAAGGACTTCACCAAAGCCCATAACCTCCCTGGCCAACCACGCACCAGCATGGAAAAGCCATTTATATTCATAAACTATAAGCCTTACTAAATAATCACTGACATCATCAATTTAAGACCATTCATCTGAGGTGACTTACACAGTACCACTGCTATTAATAAGAATATCTTTGTTTCTCACCCTTCTCCCCTCTGGTGCCAGGAAGCCTAGCTGAATTCCCTCCCTTCCTCACAATCAGAAACTCAGCTTATCTCCTGGGAACCAGACCTTCTCCCGAACTGGGCCTGAACCGCCCATGTAAGTGGGTTTAGTGCTGTGGGTGGATATTACCTCCAAGCTGGCAGAACATTCCTACTGCTAGTTTTTAGGAGCTGGCCAGTGAATAACTATGGAATCCAGAAACATTCTGTTGCAGCACAGTTAACTGCATGTCTGACCTCCCTTAAATGAACTTGAAGCTCCCTGTCAGAAGGTCCAGTCCTGAGACGAATCCTACTCTCCATAATGCCCAACGCAACGTGCAAATTTCTCTTTAAGGGGAAATGAACCAGATAACCCTGGGCATCTCTGTCTTGGTTAGCATTTGGTGCATCCTGCTGAGGGTGAGATATGAATGAGATAAAGTCCTTGCTGGCTGTTGGAGGCTTGAAAGAGAGAGAAACAAGTGGTCAGGGTTGACGGCTACTGGGTCAGAACCACGTACCAGCAGTGCGTGGAAGGGGCTGGACTGCAGGGAACGGGTTCCGCTTTTCAAGATGTTCTGTCAGGCAGGACACTTAGCTGCTATCCGAAAGAAAAAGGCTGGGGGCCTGAGGTTTGGCAGCCTCATTCTACACAAGGTGTATAATAGATGATCTAGACCCATGGAAGAGTGGGCCGGGCTTAGAGGTGATAAGCTGGAGTGATGGAACAGAAAGGGGAAAACGAAGGCAGGGTTGAGCATCGGGGACTCGAAGCCTGAGGAGGCCTCGGTAAAGGAAAGCTGGATGTGTATTAGCTCTGGCCTCCATCATAAAACACTGACTGAATGGCTCCAACCACAGGGATCCGTCTCTTCGCCATTTGGTGACCGCATCTCGGTGCCATGAGGGTGGTTATCTGGTGAGGTCTCGCTTCTGCCCTCTGAAGGATGTCAGCTCACTGCACCTTCCACAGCAGCCTCTCGGTGTGCACCAAGACGGAAGGAAGATCTGACGTCGGCTCCTCTTTTCTTTTTCTCATTTCTTTCCTCTGTGTGTGTGTGTGCGCGCACATGTGCAATCACACATGTGTCTGTGGGTCTCTGTGGGTATGTTGGCACGCGTGTGGCCACAGACGTGTGCAGGTGTATGTGAATACTCAACACTGAACACTGACATCAAGAGTCGTCCTCAGTCACTCTCCCTTTCACTCACTGAGACAAACACTCTCAGCTGAACCCAGAGCTCACCCACATGGCAGGTTCGGCTGGTCAGCTTGCTTTCTGAGCTCTGGAATATAGGTGAGCAACCACACCCATCACTTCCTCTACCTGAGTGCTGGGAATCTGAACTCTGTCCTCACATGTGTACAAACATAAACTCCCCAACCTCCACTCCTCTTACAGGAACACCAATGCCACCGGATAAGGGCCCCGCCCTTAGGACCTCTTACAACCCTAATTCCTTCTGTAAAGCCCTGCCACACACAGTCACATCGAGGATGAACCTTCAGGGGGGGCCCAGATCAATTCCTACAGGACTTGCTCATGCGTGGTGACATTCCTCTAGATTGACCTCAGTGAGGCTCATTAAATTCCCCTAAGTCGCACAGAGGGAACAGAGCAGATCAGACTGTGGGAATCTCAGCAGTAGGTGGCCACTGGAACCCTCTCTCCTAATCACTCGGCGTGCTGCCTCTAAGGAAAGTTTTCATCATTTCCTCCACCAAATAGCTATGTTTAATTATTTTCTTGTTTTTCTTGAGCTCCAGACTCCTGGTGGTACTCATGTTATTTTTTTCCCATTTTAATTTCCCTTACCTTGCAAAAGACCGTTACTTCAGTACATCCCGGCACAGGGGGATTATTTTCTCCTCTTAAACCCGACAGATTAAATGCATTTCAAGCTGTCAGAGAAGTAAATCACGGCAGCAACCACAGGGATCGAGAAGTGCAGGTTGTCTTCACTGCCAGCAGGCTGAGGAGCAGCAATGCCGGAGGCCTTGGGGACAGTGGGAGTTTCTAATATGTAGCACTGAGAACAGCACTCTGTCATCGAACTCTGAGGTTCCATGGCATTTCATCTGGAATGGTCTCATGGAAACTGAGCTGCTCATGCTCCCACTATTGATAAAAATATTAAGGGTTGTGGCTCAATTAGTACAAAGTGCTTACCTAGCATTAAGCCCGGGGGTTCATCCCTAGAACTGTGCAAACGAGGAGTTGTGGTGTGTGCCTGTAACCCCAACACTCAGGAGGCAAATACGGGCAGATCAGGAGGTCAAGGTTACCCTTGGCCACAACTGTGAGTGAATCTGAGGCCAGCCTGGCCTACATGAGACCTTATCTCCAAAAGAAAAAAACTACAGATAATTAAGCTTCAGTTGAGAAGTTGTTTTGATATTTTATTATTTTTTTTTACAGCTCTTTTAATGCTGGGCTGGGCAAGGGCCCCAGGGCCTCACACCTGCTAGGCAAATATTTTATCACAGAGCCCCACCCCTGGTCCTTCAAATTCACCACTCTACAAGCATGTTTTTTAAGTCCACTGATGGCTTTTTGCTAGATGGACAGTGAAGGTGACGTGATTTCATCCAGTCATCTGAAGGTGTTTGAAACAGAGCATGTTGTCATCTGACTTCTCATTAAACCCCAGACTTTGGATGCACACTTGTGCAGCTTCTGCAAGACACAGATAAAATATGCACATAAAACTCATGCACATAAAATAATTAGTTTTTTAAAAAAGAATGAAAACTGAAGCACTTCTGAGAGTTGAGCCCACAGAAGACGCTGGTGAGATGGCGCCATCAGGCAAGTGCTCGCCTTGTAAACATGTGGGTCTCAGCTCCAGCCCCAGAATCCATGTGAAAAGCCAGGTGTGGTGGCTTGTCTAGATTGCCAGCCCTGGAAAGGAAGAGTCATAAGGATCCCTGGGGCTCATTGGCCAGCCAACCTAGGCAAACTGGGGAGCTTCAGATCTGTGAGACACCCCGTCTCAAAAAGCAGGACGGAGCCCTTGAGCGGACTCAGCAGTTAAGAGCACTGACTGCTCTTGCAGAAGACCCAGGTTTGGTTCCCAGCACCCACATGATGGTTAGCAGTCTGAAATTACAGTTTCAAGTGATCCAACACCCTATCCTGCCCTCCATGGGCATTGCAGGTACATGTCCACCTACATACATGCAGGCAAAACACTCATACACATAAAATATAAATTAATCAAAAACAACTGTTAAAAAGACAGATGTGCCTAAGGAATGATGACTGAGGTTGTCCTCTGGCCTCCACACACACACACACACACACACACACACACACACACACGAACTTTCTAAGACGGTGTTTATGTCCTGCTTCCTTGGCTCTAGCCACAGGTAGCTTAAGCATCTGATATGTGATCACAATGAATGACTGAAATCTCAAATGCTATCTTAGAGTTAACTAGAGGTCTGTGGCCAACAGCAAGCATGTTGGGGCATTGGGGTACAGCTGACAAGGTCATACACACCCACATCCAGTTTTTTTCGTTCTTTCATTCCTGTGTTTTGGAATTCTTAAGGAAAGGGAAGAATTCCTCGGTGAGAGTCAGTTGGGTTCGGAGTGGGTCAGCCACACTCCTAGTTCCATTTAGCGCTGTACCCATAACACACTTGCAGGCCTCAGTCTGCAGACCAATAAAATCCCATACAAATTGCACCTTGGTTTTACTGTTAGAGGTGGCCTTGGATAGTGAGCAGAACACTGGACAGGCATGGCTGCTCCACGGTATGTGCCTCAGCCCTGTCCTCTCTGAATCCAGGTGTTCCAGTTGCAAACTCAACAGAGAAGAGGCCCATAACATTTTACATTACTGTCCCAGTAAGAAGACATAGTAAAACCTCCCAGTATTCATGCACTGTTGTTTCTTAGACAGGGCTTCACATAGCCCATACTGGTCCCAAACTCACTCTATAGCCAAGACTCAACTCCTGTGCTTCTGAGTCTGCCTGCCACACACTGGGACCGCACCCCACCACACCCAGCTTATTAAGATGTTTTTAGAGTTAGCATCAGTGCATCACCGAGATACAAATTACGAGCCTAGAAATTAACTGGTTTAAGATAAAACTTTAGGAAAATGCCAAAAATGGCTTTGATTTTCTGAGGGGAAGTTTTCACAACAGGTTAGAATCCTAGCAGTGGCCTGACTACGTGCTTTTCTAGAACAGAGTTATTTGAAAGCTCTGGGTTGTGTTGTGTATTCCCACCATTCTGCTTGGTCACTTGGTCCATGCATATCCCTACTACACTGTGGTCTCAGCTTTGCACTGGGTGGTGGAGGCAGCTTGGACACAAGGAGCTAGCTGTCTCTCATGAGCGCTCTTTAAAGCAAATTTGTAGGTACAAGTAAGGGTTTGCCAGAACTAATCAGATAATTATACCCCAGGCAACCAGTTGAGGGGGCAAGCAGAACCATTTTATTTTATTTGCTTTATATTTTAGCGCTGGTAAAAAGGAGGTACTGAGTAAAATCTCGGCCTGGGTGGTGTTTTGTTTGTAACTGCCCGTGTTCATTAAAATAGGTTATGGGTTTATGGGGACAGAGCTATGTTCTGTGACAAAATGACCTCACACTGGAGTAGCGACAGAGTTCTTGTGCCATCCAGCACAGCCTCTTGCCCTTCCTCCAACACAAAAAAGCCCGGGTCTCTCAGACAGCAGACAAAGAGGCTCCATCTATCTCTCCGAGGTTCATTATTCTATCCTCAGCCGTGTGGTTTGTGACATCAAATCCCTTGTAAGTCAGTGTATACCTAATATCTTAATAGAGAGAAGACCAGTTGAAACCTTTAACGTCTAACGCTCCTCTCCTCGCTTTTCAGAACGATTTCTATGTACGGGCTTTTAAAATGTGCAGCAACCACCAAAAATAGCCGTTTTATTTTAAAAGCTCGCTGTTAAGGTGCTTTTGCTAATCTGACATCAGGGAAAACTCAAGTTCAAATTTCATGCTTTGGAAAGCCATAAAATCTCCACCTGGAAAATCCAGAGGCAAAGTGCTGGCTGAAGCAGGTGTACAGCCTGTACACAGTGTGGCTGAAACAAACAACCCGTGTCCTGCCCAGCCTCTACAGGTTTGAGAGAGAGAGAGTCCATCAGTTGAGGCTAGGATCTAAGTTAACCCCAAGGGCTCAGCCATTGCCTTCAAAGAAATGAACCCCAAACAATAGACTCGGTAAGCTCACAGTCTCAGTTACTGGGGGGCATGTTTATACATCTTTTCTGTGTTTCTTTTTTTCTTGGGCAAGGTCTGGATTGTGAAAAGAGATCCTATGTTCAATCTGAGAACGTCCCAGAGCCACTTTGCAAAAGCCCTCTGGGGTGGATCCTCTTGGAATAATTTCTGAACATCAAATGATATAATGCATACCAACCACTCATAATATTCCAAACAGAAAAAGACACCACTAACATAACCATGAGTCAGGAGCTCAGAGGTGAGGGAGGCAGGAGCCTCCAGTTCTACAAGCCTCCACTGAGCGTCCCGCTTAGAAGGCTACCTGGCTACTTTAACACTGCTTTGTATCCAAGCTTTTGCCATGTGGCCTTGAAGTGTCTTCTCTGCCTAGAATATCTTTCTGTTAATCATCTTGATCAAGTGATCTTTCCTGAAAAACACAAGATTGTTGGCTGGGACACAAGCCAACCCTTCCATGTCTGTGAATTCTTGACCCCCTTTGACATCTAAGCCTTTGTCATGGGGACATTTTCTTCTCATTTTCTACTCTTTAAGCTTGAATACCAAGAAGAGACCTTAGCTGAGCCCCAGCAAAAATCCAAGCCCACTTGAAGAGTCTCCCAGCTGAGCTTAGGCTGGAGGTGCTGGTCCTCAATGAGCCCCCTGCTCCCAAGGGTGAACACCAGGTGAGGTGTGGTGAATTTGCACAGGGCTCCTTCTAGACATAGTATTTGCATGTAATTGTTGTAAAAGTGCTGGGCATTGTGCTGTACCCTGAGGCTGTCAGGGTAAATTAGACGCAGCTCTTGCCCTTGAACACCTGGGTCTTATTAGGCGTGTTGTACTTTTCCTGGGAACAAACAGAATTGCCTATTCACCCCAGAGAGAACAAGGAGTCAATTCCACCCAAATCCACCTGGACAAGCCAATGAGTTTATTCAGGTAACTTACAGAGCATGTGCAGGTGGCTCGGGCAACCAGCTCACCAAAGCCCACCCATGTGGGACGACTCACGAAGGCGGCATCCCGAGAGTCCCCTGTGCAGCTTGTAGGCAGAGTACACTGAAGAGTCTCCTCTCCCTAACACCTCTCGTTGCTTACTGACTCTTGGGAAAGAGTCTGCGAATCTTCGTTTCTTGTGAGCCTCCCTGCCCTCTCCAGGGAGAAATGTTTCAGTGACAGAAACTGTTGTATAAGGGCATGTGCACGCAAACACAATATTGTCAGTACCCCAAAACTAAGAACCAGGAGAGGAAGAGAAAAAAAAAAGATGTATCATCACCAACATAGAATTCTACTGTATGTAGTTTGTGCTACTCATTGTTTTCAGTCTTAAAGATTCTGTTGAGTAAACTCACATCGTATGTAGCTAATAATTTCTAGCTTTTGCCCATTGATAACTGTCCTGTACAGTGTCTTTAAATACACTCATTTTCCCCATTTAAATTTATATATATTCTAAAATAACCGCAGACCCAGATGAAATGCTGACTTAAATCTCTGCCATGACTTGAGTTCTGGTCTACTTATAGGTATCTTAAGAAATACACCCTTCTACCCAACCAAGACAATATTGGATTAGCAAAATAGAGTCCTCTCCTGTGTACAAATCTAGGCTTTGTAGAAATGCAGGAACCAGGGCTGAATGTCCAGGAGACCATTCCACCCCATGCGGTTCATGCCACTGGGGACATCTAAACAGAGCCCCGCTGGGTCTGCACTAAGCCGTTATCATTCCAACCTTTTACTGCAGAGGATTTACTCTGTGCCCCTCGACCCCCCAAACTCACAAGAGGGAGATGATGTGTGAGGAGACACACGTTAAGTGATGGATCTCGGAGTGGCCAATGCTACTGGCCAGGCAACAAGGAACGGGTCCAGCTCTCCTCTCTCCTGCCTTATTCATAGGCTTGCCATGAGGGGAAACCAGATAATGTACACAGACTTCTGAGCAAAGGTTCTTGTAGATAGAAAGTGCAAACAACTGGTTGGCAGCTGCCATGTCTACAACTCATCTACAGACCAGGCACGAATGATGCTCACACCAACCTTGCTTTAGGCGGTCAGCAGAGTCTGAACTGAAAAGAAACGTAAACACTTAGTCTCCTCGCCCGCCCAGCCTTCCCCACACCTACAGACACATAGGCACACAGTCACACACACACCAGTCTCCTCACTCACACAATGCCTACCCTACTCCCGTAGGCACACAGACATCACACACTATATAGGGACACACACACACACACACATCCCACTACACACACACCTCATGTGCACATATACCTCATTTCATACACGTAGGAATATATTCTCCCATAAAAACACCCACACACATACACGTTTACACACTGCACATATATCACATACATAGATCTCTCTGTCTCTGTCTCTCTCTCTCTCACACACACACACACACAGACACACACATACACACACCTGTTGGTTAAGAAACAGGTTGAGAGCCAAAGTTACATGTCTCTCAGAACTAGGGGCAGAACCAAGAAATCAAGACTAGAGCTTGGTTCTCCTGGTTCCTGAAGCACTGTCATCCACCAAACTCCGGTCAGGTAAGACACTTGACCTTGGTGAGGGGAGTTATCTAAGTTGACCAAACCTAGACAGGGGTTTTGTGTAGCCCAGCACGGAATCAGCTTCACAAGGCTGAGCAGGAAGTCCGAGCACCGAGGAGCACCTCAGCATGCCAAGGGGGCTATCCTCTCACTCAGTACCTAACTGTGAAGGGCCCTGGGAAGTGGGGTGGAAACCCTGCACGTGATCTTACTGACAGGTCGTCTTTGCTTTGGCAGATTTCTGGAGGATGAAGTCCGGGTACCACCATCATTTGCAGGGAGGCAGTGCGCTTGTCCCTCTGAGACATTAGATCCTAGCTAGACTGGTAACAGCTTGATTCTGCAGGGTAAATGGTACACTTCCAACCCCACAAAGGCATGCTATCAGCACACCACAAAAGTTCCTTTCCATCCCCCCAAAACGCTTCCACACACAGCACAAGGCAAGAACTGTTGTTATGGCAAGCCTGTTTCATGGACAAAGACATAGTCTCTCATCTGCGAGCTAACGGAAATGCAAGGCAGGCCTGAGGCATGCTGCGGGTCGCGACAGCACAGTGAGGAGGCCCACCCAGGTCTCCTGCCTTCTTGTCTTCACATACGTTGATTCTGAGAATGGTGCCCTTCCGCTCTGTTCATGGGTGCTACATAGGGCCAAGGCAAGGCAAGCTCGCGCCAAAGACTCATCGGATTTTTCCTCCCAAGGAAAAGAACTCAAGAAAAAGTCATTTTTGACAAGTGATTTAAAACAGACAGCATATACTTTCTAAACTCAGGGCTACGTGGTAGTACCTTCAAGCCTCCTGCTCAGATGTGAGTGCTGATGAGAGAGGTAAGGGGCTGGATGGGGAACCTTCTGCACTCGCTCACTCAGGCTGATTCTTGGGCAGCTGACTTGGGTCCCTGTCTCCCTGGTTGCGGTCTAGCATCCAGGAACCAGCAGAACTGTCATGCGCTAGCTAGATAGAGCCCTCGCAGAGGGCAAAAAGGTGAAGAGAAGAAGAAAAAGAGAATCTGAGTGGTTTCTTAGAAATGATTTTAGTTGCCCACGAAGAGCCTTAGATGCCCAGAGCTCAGTGTCTGCTCCCCTGAGCTGAGCAGTTAAGGACATCAGCAGGCTCTGCTCTCTCTTCCCATTTCTTCTCCCCAGTTCTCTGTTCTCCACGTTCACCCTCACTCAAACCCCACACTAAGAGGGAGAACCCCCCCACGGTTTCTGTGTGACTTGGAGGAATGAATCTGTCAAGTTAGTTCCACTTTCCTAATTGTTATTACAAGTTTAAGAGGCCGGCAGAGCCTTGTGAGCTAGGAACGAACCACCAATCATCACAGCAGGATACCTAGTCCTCTTTTACAACAGCAATAAATCAAAATCAGGCCCCACAGTGTGAACTCCAGAGATGGCTGTCACAGGTGCCCGCCCTTAGAGATGCCAGTGATCAAATGACTTGAGCATTTACACTGTGTGTTTTGACTGCAAAAGGTTCAGTTTTTCAATTAAGGATTGGGGGTGGGGCTGGGTGTGTGTGTGTGCATGTGTGTGTGAGAGAGACAGAGACAGAGAGACAGAAACAGCCTCATGTAAACCCCTAAGTCAGACAACGAAGCTCTTGTTTGCCCTCGTGAATCGTATTCATTCATTTCAATTTGACTTTCGGGTTCATTTGACATTTGAAAGGGATATTGGATACAGAGTTCAGCCAGGAAGTGTTTATATAAAAGTCAATGTGATCTTTGTAAAACAATGTAAATGAAATGCAGTCTCCCAGAGATGCTGCTGGACGCAGGACCATCGGGCTTTCGAAAGCGGCTGTGGTTTTCCCATAAGTCCTGCTTCTGAGGTATTGGTTCAAACTCCAGGTGGTTTTCTAAAATGCTTCCTGTACGCTGCATGTCGGACTGACTCAGGAAGAGATTTGGTCTGGAGCATGTGGATGCCTTTTTCCCTGATGTACAACCAAACTTGAAAATGCCCCTATAATCTCCTTCCAACATGAGCATCCTATTTTAGAAAACGCTTTCAGTGTAGGCCTGTTTCCTGAAGTATGTTGTTAGCTATCATTGCTTAGAGACAAATCAAAGCTTATGCTGAGACAACAAAACCGAATGGATAATCTTGATTCAGAAGCCTGCTGCATGTTAATCTCCAACATGAACTGAGCCCAATGAATCTGGCAGATTATCCTTTTATTTCAAGTCGTTTCACACTTTAAACTGTTAATTTCTCATTAAGTACAGGCTCTGTACAGCTAGCTGTGCTCTGGTCTGCATATTCGCAGTCTAGGAATGCTCTCTTTGGCTCCTGATCTTCCCATGATCTGTATTTCCTGCAGCTTCTCCCATCACCCTCTCTCCAGACTGTCTTGTGCTCCCACGGCCACAGCATAGCCTCCTCACTCATCACCTACTGCCTTTCTAACCTAATCCTTGGGTTAGAAAGAAAGTCTGAGGTCCAAGGACCTCACCCAAACCACATAAAACAAGACAAAACCAAAGCCTCATAAACAAGGCAAAGGTAACTCAGCAAGGCAGCTTTGGAACAGAGTAAGAAGCTTGATAGAGTTTTTTTCCTTGCCAGGGTATTAAGTCTTTTCCCCATTGGCCCGGGTCCAACCTCAAGGTCTTTCATGGTTGGCTGGTTTTTTAAAAATTCTCACAAAGGAAATGAAAGAAGTGGGAAAGGGGATGGCAGCTCTGGGTGTCACAGATGCGGAAGGGTCTTCAAGTAAATAAAAGTGTGTGTGTGCCAAGTATGTGTGGGGGGAGGTTACAAGACTTCATCACAAATGTTGCACTCCTGTGATCATTCCTTCTGTCGAAAAGACTTGAATTCTCTGTCATCATTACCCCACATCTGTGGTTGGGGCATCAGGCTAATCTCCCTGAAGGCCCACTCTCATCCTCTTCCTTCCCTCAAGACTTGGGAAACAACAATCAAGCCTTGCCCGGCAGAAGAAACTGCACCATGTGCTAGGCGCCATAACGATGTTCACAGCTTGAGGCGTAAGGCAGACACAGAAAGGTTCCATCCTCGCGGCTCACACATCTGCCTCTGTCAGCATGCTTTTAGGTACTTTCTTTCCATTAGACTGCCCAGCAGGTTCTGGAAAATTGATTCATCCCAACAGCAGAGACAGGCAGTTATAAACCAGGACACCCCTTCATTGATTCACAGCCAGTCAACCTTCGCCAGGCCGGAGACCAGGAAGGTCAGATTGAAAGCAGGCACTCCCTTCCTGGTGAGCGGTTCCCCTCTGGACACCAGACTGTTTATCAGAGGGTGTGTGGCAGAACAGAATTGGAAAAAGGAAACTGATTGTTGCCTGCAGGAAATATGTGTCACGCTCTTACCACTGGGGAGCTGACCTTCTCCACCCACGGACAGGTCAGAGGAGGGCCAGACAGAGCCACCCTGGCCTTTGAACTGAAGCACCAGCTCTGGGGGTGAGGGTCCTTTTTCAGTTGTGTGTGCTCGGTTTCTAGCTTATAGCACACACTCACACACTTCTCCAGTGCATACACTTCCACACAGACACACACAGTAGCACACTCACACACATACATGCAAACAGACAGACACATACACACAAACACAGACACATAGCACATATACACATACACACAGTAACACACTCACACATACAGACACAGAACACAGCACACATACACACATTCATTCATACACACACACTCACACAGACACACACTCTCATACACATACACAGCACACATAAACACATTCACGCTCACTCATATATACTCATGCGCGCGCATGCGTGCGCACACACATACACCCCACCCTTGGAGCACGCCAGCTTTGGCTCTCAGCTGTGCTTTCATTCCAGGCTCCCTTCCTAAAGAGCGTCTTCACAAAGACACTGTTCCTGAACTGCTGCATCTTAAAAGACAAAAGTATGCAGTTCCAACCACTACCTCTTCTTGGCTGTTTGTGCCCATTTCGTGGGTAGGAATCATGACCTTGTCTCTCAGTACAGAGTTACCTGTAATTCATCATCCCCATCTCCCCAAGGAGACCTGAATCTGCTTCCCTGTTATGTAACTCTTTTATCGTGCCAACGGAGCTACCCACACAAAGGCTCTTCCCATGAGAATGTGCAGTTCTCCTGCTGCACCTGAGCATGAATAAGACCCCACCTGAAACAAAGACGCCGCTCCCGCGGGTGCAGCATGGGGTATTCCTTAAGCAGTCACAGTGTGATCTCCTGAGACCTGGACTCAAAGGATCCACAGCGTGTGGAGGGGAACACCAGAAGAGCGAGGTTCACCTCCTCCCGACGACCTATCTCGGGGCTCATTGATGATGTGACAGCACAGTCTCCAGAGCCTGTGAGGCCTGCGTGACGCCAAACAGAAAGGAGAAATCAGGCTGCAGATACACTCACGCTCACCAGCGCTGACGTTGGGATGAAGAGGTAGTCCTGGATTATCTGGGTGATGTACATCATGCGGAGGGTCCTGGAAACTGGAGATGGGGTCAGAAGCCTCCTCCATCCCAGACAGACTCAATGTGTTGCTTAGGTTGGGTCAATATGACACAAACCTAGAGTTGCCTGGGAAGAAGAAATTTCAGCTGAGTAATTCTCTCCATTAGACTAGCCTGTGGCCATGTTTGTGAGACATTTTCTTCATTAACGATAGATGTAGGGTCCAGCCCCCTGTGGGCAGTGCCCTCCCTAGGCAGGTGGACCTGGGCTGTTCAAGAAATGGAGCTGAGCAAATCAGGTACCAAGTGAGCAGCATTCCTCTGAGGCTTCTGATTCAAGCTCCTACCTCAGTTTCCCTTGATGATGGACTGTAACCTGTGAGTGAAATAAGCCCTCTCCTACCCAAGTTGGTTTTGGTCAGTGTTTTATCATAGTGGCAGGACGCATACTGGATACTCATATTGCTTACATTCAGATGGGAAAGGGGGACCAAGAGCCAAGGAATATAGGAAGCATCTAGAATCTTGGGGAATAAGAGCAAATATATCTTTTCTCAATCCTGATACTAGTAAAAGCCTGGTTGAGGTCCAGTTGGCTTAGACTTCTGACTTCCAGAGCTGTAAGATATTAATGCTCAGTTAGGTTAAGGCCCTGAGATTGTTATAGAAGCTCAGAGGACTCCATCAGAGTCCTTCTGGGAGGACTCCTAGAGTTTGCATGGGTCTTGAGCATGATGAATCCATTGCTGCAGGATTGCTACATACGAGCAGGGTCCCAGGAACTTGCAAGATTCTGCTTCCATATGGTCACACACCTCTTCACTGGCTCTTATAATCTTTCTGCCTCCTCTTCTACAATGGTTTCTGAACTCTGGGTGAGTGAAGCTTAATACAGGAGTCCTGTCCAGGGACCCACACTCTGCAGATTCCTAATCTCCATTTTCTGGCCATTTGTGACCTTTTGTGTTCCTGGCCCTCTGTTGCATGAGGGAGCTTCATTGATGAGAGTTGAGAGAGTCATTGGTATTCTCTTTATCCCTGTTCCATGTTGGGTGAGCCTTGCGTGTAGAGGCCGCATTGTAGATGTGCTGCTTAGGCTTGGGCAATTCATGGACATTTCTGTGTGTGACCAGCTGTGGTACTCTGTATTAGTTTCCGTCTGGTACAACAGAAGCTTCTTTGATGAGTGGTGACTGGGATACTTGACTATAAATACAAGGATACATATTTTGCATTTAGTAAAAGTTATGCTGGCCTAGGGATGTGACAGCCTTGGGGATTTCTCTAAGATCTATGACCTCTTCAGCCATGTGTGTTTGGCTATGGTTATAGTACTGCACACGAGATTCCTCCCACTGAAGGGCTCTAAGACCAATTAGGTAGCTTTGATTGACCCAAGATAAAAGAGCCACTACTGCACCAGTGTCAAGTGCTGTGCCAGTCGTCGATGTGGTTATTTGGTCATGATCCTGGTGTTGGGCCATCGATTGATGTTCTCCCATGACTGCCTGCATAGTGCTCTCCAGAGCTATGAGAGCTAGCCTTCAGGGGAAGTGGCTTCCAGGTCAGTTCTGGCTCCATTGCTCTAGTTCCGGTCTCTGTAGTCTGTCCTGTCTTCAGCAATAGGGTCTTCCCTTCAGGTTTTGGGAAGCGATCAAAGGCTGTGGCAATGGCCTGTGTAATTTACATCAGACAATTTCTATTTTCACATAGATAATAATTCAGTTTAGGCCAAAAGAAAGTAACTTGTCTCCACACTATCATCTACCTAAATCCTAGAATAAAAATAATCAAACCCCAAGACGGACACGAGGACTCCACTGCATGAGGAGGTATCACCAGGAAAGCTTTGTGAATTCTACTGAAAGAAGGAACTCTAAATACTTCAAAATTTGTGAAAAAACATTGAACAAGAAAATGATAGGTTTGCTTTTGACATTTATTCTGGTCCTTCATTGGTCAATAACTATAAAATTAACTTTAATAACGTTTATCACTCAAATTCCCACCTAAATTCACTAACACAAGTCATCTAACATAATCTTTGCAACATTTCTCAAGGACTAGATGTGAGGCTGAATGTTATCTCCCAAGGACAGCTAAAAATGACGTATAACACTTCCCGAGATTTACCAAGGGGTATTCAGAAGCTCACCCCCACACACACCACTGTCTGGTGCATTGCAAAGGTAACCTTGTGCTATAGCAGGAGCACAGCGTGTGTTTCCTAAACACTGCTTGGTTTATTGGGAAATGGGTTTGATTCTTATTTCAAACTATCACAAATGTCAACCTAACAAGTCAATATCTGTACGTGAATATAAAAGATAGAATAATTTATAGATTAATGAAAAGGAAGAGTGGACATCTTTTTGATTTTGGAGCACACAAGAGTTTTTACTTAACTACCCAAAGAATCAAGCCTATGGAAAGTGGGATTCTCTGTGAGGAGCAAGGGGCCTGCAGAGGGGAGAGCTACTCAGAATACGCAACAAGAGACACATCCAGAAAGTCGGTACGAAAAAGTCTAGCACCCCAAGAGGAAGACAAGAAATACGTCAACAGATACTTCCCCAGGAGGGGTAGGCAAAGGCCAGTGGGCATCTGAAAGGTGTTACATCATTAGGTCCTTTGGGTGCAAAGCACCTCATTCCCCTCAGCCCCGTCTTCACCTTCTTTGCCATGTAACTTGAACTAGCTCTGATTCTTGAGTTGTGACTTGTTTATACCACAGGAATATGGGCAAATGTCACTCACACAAAGGCTGGCGGAGCACTCACACAGTGAGGCTTGATGACGTACCCCGGCCATTTCTGAGAATGGCAGAGGGGAGGTGAGAAATCCAGTCCCTCCACAGCGGTTAGTGGCCAACCATGGGTGCCAGTCTTCACCCTCCACCTTGCGCACATATATGTGAACACACATACATGTGAACATGCACCTTCATACACATCCATCATCTACACACAAAAGATTACACGCAGGAGGGGAGGCAGTGCTCCTGAGAACTGTTTGTAGAGTTCCTTTGCGCTGAACAGCAAAATCACAATCACAACAGTTTTACAGAGAAAGCTATTATCTCCCCAACGTTCAGAGGTGACAGCTGAGTGCCTCTCCTGCTGCACCCTGCCTGTGTGCCATGCTCCCCGGGGTCGCTCTAGCTCTGAAGACCCCGACTACACTACAAACACAGAAAGCTGTTGTGGTTTTTTGAATATGTCCCCCAGAGGCTTCAGGTATTGGGACATTCTGTCCTCAGTTGGTGATGCTGTCTTTCGAGGTCTTAGGAGTGTGGCCTTGTTGGAGGAGGCACATCATTGGGGGCGGGTGTAGAGAATTCTTAAGCCTTGTCAAATTTTCAGTCACTCTCTGCTTCCTGTGCCTGCTTTGAGATGTGAGTGCTCGGCTGTCTGTTCCATGCATCCACCAACATTATGGACTCTCCCTTCCGTAAATTCCCTCGATCATGGTGTTTCATCACAGCAACAGAATAGCAGCTAATACAGCTGTCTGTATACAGTGCTGCTGCTTATCCCCACCAGGGACAAGGCTGGGAAACGCGGTCCAGGTGTTCAGTGGTGCACAGAGACAAGGCTGGGAAACGCGGTCCAGGTGTTCAGTGGTGCACAGGGACAAGGCTGGGAAACGCGGTCCAGGTGTTCAGTGGTGCACAGGGACAAGGCTGGGAAACGAGGTCCAGGTGTTCAGTGGTGCACAGGGACAAGGCTGGGAAACGCGGTCCAGGTGTTCAGTGGTGCACAGGGACAAGGCTGGGAAACGCGGTCCAGGTGTTCAGTGGTGCACAGGGACAAGGCTGGGAAACGCGGTCCAGGTGTTCAGTGGTGCACAGGGACAAGGCTGGGAAACGCGGTCCAGGTGTTCAGCGGTGCACAGAGACAAGGCTGGGAAACGCGGTCCAGGTGTTCAGTGGTGTACAGGGACAAGGCTGGGAAACGCGGTCCAGGTGTTCAGTGGTGCAGACCCATTGAAAGACAGATGCTGAGGCTGGACTCTGAAGTGAGCCCCAAAGGCTCAGGTACTGAAACGCTGGGAAGTAGAGCCTGGAGAAAGTACAGTGCTGAGGGCGTGTCTTTGAAGGGTGTGTCCCCTCTCTTCTACCTCCAGGGAGTGAACAGCATTGCCCTAAAACCCACTCCACCGTGATGCTCTTCCTCACACAGGGCCAGGAATATGAGGCCAAGCAACGCTGGGGTTGAAGACAGACCCCTCTGAAAATTGGAACCAAAATAAATCTCTTTTTTTTTTCTTAAATTGTTTCTCTCAGGTATTTGTTGAACACATCAGGGTTTTTGTTTTGGAAAATAGTGGAGGGGGCTGGAAAAATGGCTCAGCGGTTAAGAACACTAAGTGCTTTTGCAGAGGACCTGGGTTTGATTCCCAGCATCCACATGGTGATTAAGAACTGTAACTCCAGTTCCAGAGTATCTGACACCCTCTTCTGACCTAAGCAGGCATTGCATGACAAGGGTGCACTTACATACACACAGGCAATGCATTCATACACATAAATGAATTTAATTTTTAAAAAAAGAAAATAAAAACATATAGAGCCTGGGGTCAACAAGGAAGTTCTGACATGTCCTTCTCCAGAAATCCTTCACCTGCTTTCTCATTCTTGAGGGGGTCAGTGCTTCCTCCTGAGCCAGGCTTGACAACTCTTTTTAAAAGGACCCAGTGGTGAATATTTTAGGCCTTGCAGATTCTCAAGTATGGAATTCTAACACAAAAGCAATGATCCTTAAATTAGTGAGCATGGTTGGGCTTCTGTAACATTTTATTTCCTGAGTCAGGGGATCAGAGAGGTTTGTCTGTGGATTAGTGTTCTGACCACTGCTCTTGACGTTCTACACAGCCAGTAAATCCCCTGAAAACAGAAATGCCATCTGCTCATCCTCATCGTACCTCACATCTGGCACACAGCTACTGATTGAAGCAGAAGCAGAAAATCCTGTTCAAGACATTCTCAATCTACAGTTTGCTCAAAGAAAGGGACAAGATGATGTTCAAGAGAATGGAGAGGAATTAAGGAGGGCAGGGGTGCACGTGTGTGTGTGTGTGTGTGTGCATGTGTGTGCATGTGTACATATGCACATATGGGTTTGTGTGTGCTTATGTGTGTGCATATAAGAGTGTGTTAATATGCATACATATATCCATGCATATTGTGTACATGTATGCAAGTGCATATGTGCACTTGGGTGTATCTGCATGTGCATGTATCTGTACACATATGTATACATATGTGTGTGAATGTGTAGATGTGCATATGTGTGTATGGGAGTGTGTGGTGCTGGTAAGAACACTGGGTGGGGGAGAACAAGAAGAATGATCAAAAGAGAAAAGTACACAGCTCTGGTATGGTCCTGGGGCCTTCATACTTGATGATCAAACACATTCTTTTGGACTCGGCTCACTGAGCTTGGCCCCAGGGGCCCCAGGAATGGTTTATCCCTCTAGATGAGAGGATCCAAATGTGCTTGAGCAGGGAGGAGTTTCTCTGAGTTGAGTGAGTCTCTTCTGCTGGGTAATCTCCCTCACTATGCTCCATCTCTGAAATGAGGCAGCAAGCTCTGGTGGCCTGCCCTTGGCACTCCACAGAAGAGCAGAGACACAGTTACAAAGACAGAAAACAGTTTGCTTTCAGAAACACCTGGACCCGCCTAGGCCAGAGTTGTGCAAAAAACCCCTTTAAATGATAACCAACTGCATTTTGTCTTTTCACAGAATTACTTTATTTTTCCAATCAAGGGCCTGGGTTTCTAGCCTTCCTAAAATCTGTTTACAGTTCCTCTAGCACCTTTCTAGGCAAGAAACCAAGGAAAATAGGAAACTTTTTTTTTTCTATTTCATTTCCCCCTTTTAAAGAAGTCTCTATTTTTCTGAACTTTTTTTTAAAAGATTTTTTTTTACTTTTGTAGGCATGTGTGTGAATTGAAGGTACCCACAGAGGCCAGAAGAGGGCATCAGATCCCCTGGAGCTTGAGTTATAGGTGGTTGGGAGCCACCATGGCGGTGCTGGAACAAAACTCAGGTCCTCTGCCAGACTGGGTACTGTACTCCTAACAGTTGAGCCATCTCTCCAGCCCCTCCTGAGCTTTGGAAAGCTGATTTTCAACCAAAAATTAGCAACTAATTAACAGAGGTATCTTTATGACAAAAGTTATCAGGGTCTGGTTGTCCCAGGACTATGTGCTTTGAAATCTGCCATTGCTCTGATGTTTATTTTTCCTCCAGGGCCATTAATTAGAAAAGTAAGGCATCCAGATAGTGCTAAAGGTCCAAGAGACCTTTAAGAGACCACGGGACAGTATTAAAGGATGACTGTGACTGGCCCAACAGGACAGTGAGGGAGGGAATCTAGAGCTTGAACGCAAAGTACCTACTGATTTCTTCCTAATCTTGGGTGTGCTCACCGTCTACCCCTGTTTAGACGTGACTGGGGAAGGGACTGTCTACAGCCCCTGCTGCTGAAGAGCCGTAAAAGTTTCTCTGAAAGTTTTAGATGATTTCAGGAAAAAGAAACCTGGAATCTCATAAAAACACCATTATTCTGAGATTGTTCTTGACTTTCTCAGGTTGTTTAGGAATCAGGGGAGTGGGACCAGGACTTTAGTTAGATTTTGAATAGCTGTGTAGATGCCACTCGGCCTGAAGATCTGGCCTTCCTCCATCTCTCACAGGATTCCCCATGCCTTTGCCACCTCCACACAGCAGCCACACAGATCAGCCTCTGGGCTTGATCAAGGGGAAAGTTTCTCTGACTGAGGCAGTCCACATCAGAAAAGCACCTTCCAGGCAGTGTCCTTTGCCCAGATGCAATGGTCAGTCTTCATTGTTAACTCGACTGAGTTTGGAATCACCTGGGAGACACACCTTTGCGTGTGTCTGTTTCCAGAAAGCTTTAACTGAGGAAGCTCCACCCTGACTGTGGGTGGCCCCATCCCACGGTCTGGGCTCCTGGACTGAAGGAAAGGGAGGAAGGGAGCTGGGCACCGTGTGTGCTCTCTAACCTCGCTCTCCTGCTGCCAGGCTTCCCCACATGGACTTGAGCTTGAAGCCAAAACAAACCTTTCTTTCCTTAAACTGCTGTCAGGGCATTTGTTACACTCACCAGAAAAGTAATAACACACCATGCTTCTTAGAACTACTCCCCTGGATGGCGCACATAGCAGAAAATGTTCGTAGATGTGGATGCCTGTCCTCCGTCCTCCCTGTCCTGAATGTAACCAGCCTGCAGAGAGATGCCCACCAGGGTGAAAACACCTGACTTTGGGACTTGCTCAGGAGTCAGCTGATCAGACTTTTCATCGTCGTGATAAGAGACAATGTTCTCTACACGCCAGGTTCTGTCTTTTGCTTCTTGATGGACTCAGACCTTAGATAGGAGAGACGACTCTTACTGTTGGTCCTACAATTCATCTCAGTGTCTAGACAATGAATTTCTAGAAGACAGCCAATGAAATATGTCTATAAACACAAACCCAGCAATGCTTAGAGGCATTTGACAGAGCCAGACTAGCAGCTGACCTTGGGCTTTAAGGAAGGGCAGGCAAGCCCTTGACCTTGGCTGTTTATTTCATTCTTCTGAAGACTCAAGTCAGAATAGCCTCCCTGATCCAGCTGTCTGGACTCAGCAAACCGTAGCCTATGGGCCAAATATGTACTGTTGCCTGACTTTTTTATTTTCAAAAAAGTCTTATTGGAACCCAACTGTTAAAAGGTAAATTGAGGCACAATAAAATTTAAAGAGTTTATTTGAGCAAATAATGATTCATGAATCGGGGAGCTCCAAAGCATAGGTGGTTTGGGGACTCGGCTGAAGAAGCACGGAGAGAAAGGGTTTTATAGAGAGCATGAGGAAGGAATGCAGAGAAAATATCTAGTTACAGTCATAAAGCTGTCTTAGTTGGTCTGTCCCACTATAAAGTTGCTCGTTATACAACTGCAGGTTTATTGGCTACTTCCAATTGGTTGAGCTTAATTCTGTTTTTCTTTAATATAGACTTTTACAAGAAATAGCTCAAGTTAAGTTACACTCCCATTCGCAAACCAAGCAAGGTCGCAGTCCCTTGTGAGGTCTAACTAGCCTTGCCTTTGCAGGGATTTTCAGGTCTGGTCTCAATTTATTCTAATTTATTCTAACACAGCCAAGCCTGTCTATGTATGTGTGATGTTTCTATGTTACTTCAGCTGAATTGAGGACCGGTGTGTGTGTGTGTGTGTGTGTGTGTGTGTGTGTGTGTGTGTGTGTGTTTGTGTGTGTGTGAGAGAGAGAGAGAGAGAGAGAGAGAGAGAATAAAAGAATTTACTAGACTGGCTTGCAGGGTTGGGGCTGGATAGTCCAAAAATGACTGTCTGCACACTGGAGAGGCTGAGAACTTTATGGTCAAGGCTGGATGCCTCAAAGGTTCTAATCCAGTGCCGCAGGCCTGGAAAGTCTCTGGGGAGTTGCAGGTCCTGAGTCCCCGAGTCCTCCGGGGAGGGTTATGAGCTGGAGTCTGATGTCAGCAGAGGGTGCCAGAAGCAATATGCTTTCTTCTCAGATCGCTTTACTTGTGGCTGCGTGCTGGAAAGCACTGCCCACTGTGAGGATGGGTCTCCCCTTCTAAGGCAATGCTCTCCAGAACTGCCTCATAGACAGGCCCAGGGGGTGACTGTGAATCTTGTTAACTGACTGACGACAAAGATCAATTATCATAAGTGTTATGGCCCAACCGCCCGAAGCATTTACTCTTTGGAAGCTTTTACCAGCCCAAGTATTCATGGACTCCCGGGTCCAAGGTCCTCTGCAGCTTCACAGGTAAAATCTGCAGACCGTCAGGAGATTTTGTTCCAGAGACTGGTAGAAAATTTGGCTCTTATTCTGGGACAAAGCAAAACAGATTCAGAAATCGGGTGGCTTGTATACCTTGGATGCGCTCTGTGAGAGTTACATTTAAAGGCTTGGAAGTGTCACGTGAAGTTTTGCCTGCAGCAAAGAAGAGGATTTATTCTGAACAGGAAAGTAGTAGCATGAACTGAAGACCCAGCTGTGTGTTCCCAAATTACAACCACACTGGAGAAGAGCAATGAGAACAATGACTGACGTCATCAAAGAAGGCCCCAGAATGTCATGTGACACCACCTGAGAAGACAGTTAGTAGGATGCTATAGATTCACAGACTTTAGCATTTTTAAAGATTAGTTTTTTATCCCTGAAAATGACAAAAGAGAGAGAGAGAGAGAGGCTAAGATGTTGAATCTCTATGCTTCAAAGGCATGCTGGAAAGGAGAAGGGAGATTTTAATAGCTTTAGATAAGGGGCCACAGAAAACCCTCAGAAGAAAAATGTAACCTGTGATTGTGGAGTCCTTGTGAAAGGAGAGGGGGCCTCTAGCCGAACTGCTGAAAGCTCAGAAGGTAAAGCGGGACACCTGGGGCTGGTGGGAGGCGTGGGAGCCAACCCACATCCTCCAGAGCAAGGAGCCAGCTGAGCCTCTCTCAACATCAGAGGCATCATGGGTGCCTCCACTCAGCCCAGCTGGGATATGGGGAGACTCTGCCCCAGGACCTTTAACCTGCCCAATAGGAGGAACCACAGGCACCTCTCCTGTCCCACAGATATCTGAGTGACGCTGTCTGAGCGAGCCGTCAGTCAGCCTCCCCAGCACGTCTGTCCCATCCGAACAACCAGACGTGACTTACTTTTCCTACTGTTGTAATAAACGCCCTGGCACCAGGAGGTGAGGGAAAAGGGCTCATCCGTGCTCACAGGAGGGGATGTCCCATCGTGGTGGGGAAGGCCTGACAGCAGGGGCAGGCCTCGGCTGGTCACATGACATTCACCCTCAGGAAGCAGAGAGGGAACTGGCAGTAGTCAGAGCAGTAAAACTCCAGGCCCACACCAGCGACTCCCATCTTAAAGGTTCTACCACCTTCCCAAGCCACCAAGTGATGTCACCAGCTGGAGACAAAGTCTTCAAACACATGAGCCTGCGGGACATTTCTCATTCAAACCCTAATACAAATCAGAGACCCAGCAGACTCTGCACAGAGCGTGAGTGGTGGTCAGGCCTGGCTACCACAGGAACAGATAGAATAAGTCAGGGTTGGCCACAGAGCAAGAACACGGACCTTCCTGATGGATGCTTTAGGCCAAAGGGCTAGATTTATATTTAATTTTTGTTTTGTGGTTATTAGTTTGCCTGCATGTAAGTGTACTGCATGCATACATGTAAGTGTACCACATGCATACAATGCCAGTTGAAGCCAGAAGAATGAATCAGATCTCCTGGAACTGGAGTTAAAGACAGTTATTTAACTGTCACGAAGGTGTTGGGAACCTGGGTCCCGCAAGAGTAGCCAGTGCCATTATCATTATCGTTATCATCATTATCATCATTATTATTTGGTCTTTTTGAGACAGGGTCTCACTGTAGCCACAGCTAGCCTGGAACTCACTATGCAGATCAGGTTGACCTCAGTCTCACAGAGATCTGCCTGTCTGTGTCTCCTGAATGCTGGGATTAAAGCATGCACCACCACACCCCTTTCTAGCCAGCTCTCCTAACTGCTAAGCAATCTCTCCAACCCCAGACTCTGTTCAGTTCTCAACACACACATGTGTGGAGAAATTTTTATATTTTCTCAGACTTAGTTCCCTCATTCGGGTGGTAAAACCCCTTCTTACAAGATTCTAGTCAAGGTTAGACATAAAACTACTATATGGCAGTGCAGCCTGTCACCCCTCCCTGTAAACACTCAGTGCTCACTAAATGTCATTCCTCTGCATCTTTGCTCACCTAAATGTGTCCAAAAGGTTACAATCCTAAATCCTACATCCCTTTATTAAAGCCAGAGACTGAGACAAGTTACAACTGTGGCCGTTTCTATATCTAATACAGCTTTACTCAATTTCCCAATAATTTGTTTTAAATCCATGAACTCAAACAAAAAGACAAAGAGATGATGGTACTATAAATAAAAAGCCAGAAGGCAGCTCAGGCCAAAGTGCAGAATCCCACTGAGTGAATCACGAAGGGTGGAATGAGACAGTTTCACAACACACCCTCCACCCTCTGAATCAGAGCAGCAGATGGGCCCCAAAGAAGGCCAGAGAAACTTTGTCTGCTCTTTAGGGATCCCATGAAGAGGGACTTAGGCTGTGCGCCAGGCTTGGTCTTGATGCTTTCTCTGCTCTTCCATCCCAGTTGGCTTTTTCCCAAATCAACACCATTTTTTTTCTCCATTTGGAAACGAACTCCCTTAGACAGGACTGCAAGGAGCCACGGGAAGGCCACAGGTAGAGTTTGTGTTCTGAGATAACAGTCATCTAGCAAAAAGTTTTGCAGAAAAGGAGAAATCTTAGTGGTGCCATGTCTCGGGGGTGAAGTATTTCCTTCCTCCGTCCTGTTCACTTGTTTCAGCAGGGTCTTATGTGTCCCAGGCTGGCCTCTAACTCACTGTAAAGCTAAGAATGACTTTGAACTCTTTATTTTATGTGTGTGAGTGTTTTACCTACATGTTGTAAGTGTACCACATGTGTGCAATGCCCATGAAAGCCAGAAGAGGGCATCAGGTCCCTTGGAACTAGAGTTAGAGATGGTTGTGAGCTGCCATGTGGGTGCTGAAAACTGAATCTGGGTCCCCTGGAAGAGCAGCCAGTGCTCTTGACCTCGGCGCCTTCTCTTTAGGCCCTCCTCCTCCCTATAGTCCCAGCTGACCTGGAACTCCTTATGTAGACTGGGCTGGTCTTTATTTTACAGAGATCTGCCTCCTTCTGCCTCCTTAATTCTGGAATTAAAGGTGTGCCCACCATGCCTGGCTGACCTGGAACTCCTGGTGCTCCGGCCTCCACCTGAGTGAAGCGATTACAAGTGTGTGCCACCACGCCAGGTTTATGCAGTGCTGGAGAATGAACCCAAGGCTCCATGTGTTCTAGGCAAGTGCTTTCCCAACTGAGACACATCCTTAGCCCCTAGGGAGGAAGTCCCGTACATACTGCCTTAGTCAAGAAACACTGTCAGCTGGGTCTGAATCTCTGGCTTAGTCATATAAACAGACAACCTAAGACAGAGAAGATTCTACTTATAACCAGCAGATTAAGACTGCATTTTTATTTGTGTGTGTACACGCATGCGTGTGCGTGAACATGTGTGCATGCACACGCTAACTAACAAGTACCTGCATCAGCTCCCCTCCCCTGCCTAGAGCTAGAGGTTCAGGCCTTCCTGAGCCAACTGACATGGGTACTGGGAACCAAACTTAGGTCCTGTACAAAAGCAGTATGTTCTCTTAACCACAGAGCCATCTCTTCAGCCCAGCACTGACCTGTAGATTAAAGGTGCATGAATGCCCACCATCCCACACACTGAGCCAACCTTAATGTCGGGAACTGGGCTGGGTAGAAGCCAACGGAGTTCAAAACTCTCACCCTTGACAACATACACTCCAATTCCAGAATCTGAAATTTCACATCAGATTAAGTATGGCTGACTTTTTGCTACTGTCAGTCCCCTTGATCTGTGGACCTCTAAGGTGGAGCAGAAAAGCTGTCCATTCCCCCAGGCCCTCACATCTAGTGAATAGTGGGTACACATAGGGTTAAGTGCTCTAAACAGTCTTGTTCCACTCTATATGTCATCTAACATCTATATCATCGTCTATCTATCATCTCTGTGTCTCTCTCACAGGGAGATATTTGGAGACCTTGACATAGGAGCTGTGTGTGGAAGCCTAAGGCTGGTCTGAACTAACAGCCACAAAGAAACTGAAGCCTTCCATCCTATAGTCACAGGGAACAGAGTTCTGCCAATACCTTGCATACACTTGGAAGCTAGCATGCCAGCTGAACCTCTGATGAGCACATGGCCTCTGCTGATGTCTGATTACAGCGGTGTGAGACAGAAAGCTGGGAGTGCATCTCAGGAGTATCTGTTTCCATGACACGCAGAAACTGAGAGATGATAAACGGTGTGTTGTTTGGAGCCACTAGAGTTACAGCAATATTGCCATGGAAACAGAAACCGACAGAGATAGCATGCGCAAATGAGACTTGACAACTGAGCGTGACTAACTCCTTTCTTATTTCGTGGCCGCATCCATTTTCCCATGCTGAGATTAGTTTGAGGCAAATTTTAGACATGTCACTTTGATGTATAAATATTTTCAGTATATCTCTAAAGGGTAAGAAGGCCTTAGAGATTCACACACCATTCTCAAGCCTAAACAGCGAAACACAATCTTAACCATCATCAGATAGTCTCAGTTCCAGTTTCCCAAATTCTCTCCTAAACATTTTTCTATAATCAAGGTCTGAATGTGGTCAACACATCGCATCGCTGTGTCTTGGGCTCTGTTCATTCTGCGGGTGTCCCATCTCTCTTCCGGTTCTTGCCTACCCACCCCCTTTCCTCTCTGTCTTTTTTCTCTTATTTGTTTAAGTAGCACACAAGGTAATGGTTTCCTGGTAGCCTTTTCATACACACGGTCTTCTTCTGTATTTTTGTTTGTTTGTTTGTAATAAGATTCATCACTCCAGTGTCATTCAAAACACTTTTTTTCTCTGTCACCTGTAGCCACATTTCTAAACTTTGGCTCTGTGAAGATTCAAATGAGATAATTTTTTGGTATAGGTGACCATCTCTATGTGTTATAATAGCGCCAAATCTGAGGAAAGTTAAGGAAAACTATGTCCAGTGGGGCCCAGTGGATCGTGCCTTTAATCCCAGCACTAGGGAGGCAGAGACAGGCAGATCCCTGTGAGATCCAAACCAGCCTGGGATGGTCTACACAGTAAGTTCCAGATCAGCTGGAACTACGTAGCGAGATCCTGTCTCAAAATACAAATAGCAGCAACAAGAAAACAAAAACCTGTGCCTAGAGCCAGGCACCTCTCGCCCCAGTATCTGGAAGGATGAGACAAGAGAATTGCCCTGAATTCAACTGATTAGATCACAGCCTTCAGGAGCAGAGAACCGCTCAACAATCAGAGTCATGGCCAGGGGATCCAGACTCCTCCATATGCCTTCTGGAGCTCAGCTCCTTCTGTAACCTACAGGGTCTAAAAAGCTGAACAGCACAGGATGAAACACCACTTTCTACAGCAGAACCAAACCCCACATGAAATAGACTAGAATATAAATCTGAAATACTCCTGTAATACAGACTTAATTATTGAAGGATTAATTTCTTAATATAATACATGTATTTATTGGGCCATCTATTAAATGCCAGCCACTAGAGACACTGAAGACACAAGAATAAAGACAAGGGATTTGGTTCCAATAGGATAGTGCCTCATTCTCTGGGCAGTTTCAGGGTAACAAGCATATTTGTTACTTTTCTCATTGAGACAAAGTATCTGACAAAAGCAACTTAAGGAGGGGAGGGGCTTTGTTCAGGGTTAGGGTATCGTGGTGGTCTATTTGGCACTGATTGCGGCTATGGTCAGGTACTAGGGTAAGCCTAGTGACAGCCTAAAGCAGCTGGTCACATGGCATCTACAGTCAGGAAGGGGAGAGCAGTGATCCGGGTCTCTCATTTTTATCCACTTGGGCTCCAGTGCTCACCCACATTTAGGTGGGTTTCCCCTCTCAATTAACCTAATCTAGAAACTCCCTTACAGACATGCCTGGAGGTTTTTCCCATGATGATTCTAAACCCCACCAAGTTACCAGTCAGTATTATCCATCACCACAGATAAGGTCAATAAATGCTGGTGTTTCAGACTAAAGTGAGGAAATAAACTAGATGCATGAGAGCATTGGGCAGAGTCGAAGTTTCTGGCTATAAAGAATCATGACTGAGGCTGCACAGACAACTCAGCGGTTAAGAGCACTGGCTGCTCTTGCCCAAGATCCAGGTTTGATTCCCAGCACCCACATGGCAGATAACAACCGTCCATAACTCCAGTTCCAGAGAATGAGAGCCCATCTTCTAACCCCCGGGTACTGCACAACACAGGTGCATCACATATTTGCACACATGCAGGCAATACACTCATACACATGAAATAAAAATAAACTTATTTAAAGGCCTCTGGGAGTGGCCTTTGTCCATGTGTGTAATAGAAACCTTCAAAGCACAGGTACTAGCAACTCCCTCAGGCTTGCCTCCTCGGGAATTGCTCTTCGTTTGTCATCGTAAGGCCACATGAAGAAAGCATCTGTGTCTATGACCTAAGTGTGACCTAAGTGTGACGTAGGGTGAAGCCAAAGCCACAGATGAGAGTCCAGCCCTCCGTCTTCTCAAGCCGTCACAGAACACAGGGCTGCAGTGGTCAGCGTGCAGGAGAGTAGGCCGGGGACAGCGACTGCCCCGAAGGCCGGGGTAAAGGCCGCTCAGAAGCCTGGGACTACAGGGAGTTCGGGAAATCCTTGGGAGGTGCAGCCCTGAGGAGCCATTAAGTCACTGGGGTTGTGCCCTGAGGGGCTGTGGAGCCCAGCCCCTTCCTCTTCCTCTTCTCTTCCTGGCCTGGAGTGGAAGTGGCTGTCTTTGAACACATGTTCCCACCATGAACTAGCAACCTTGCCAGAGGTCCAAAGGGAGGAGTGAGCCAGCTGCTGCCTAGAATCACCAAAATAAGCCTTCTCTCTTTATAATTTAATTATCTCATTTTGTTACTAACTCAAACTCACATGGGGTGTGGGGCTTTGGATGGATGTATAGAGACCAGCTTGGACACCACAGAAAGAGGAGAGAGGCAGAAAAACATATTTCAAGAAAAAATAACCCCAACCCCCCCCCAGGTTCAATAAAAGATGAATGCATGCATGACAAGGGTCAATGGTCTTATACATTCAATGACCCCCTCCACACACATGACAGGCCAACTGGGAAGAGCAGAGGATGAAGAGAAACTATAAAGAAGGCTGAGAACATGGATGGCGCCACACAGAACATGGAGGTTCTGAAACTGAAATTCATTTCACCGCAGTCACAGCCGCAGAAGAAGTGTTTCAAAGAAGTGCCATTTAGCTTTGTTTTACAGGAAAGGGAAGCTGGAGTCGCAACAGGGAGGGGGGCTTCCGCTTCCGGCCAAGGTGTACGTGGTTGTGCAAGGCCCCCAGAGAGGACCTGGTCTAGTGGGAACAACATAGTTTTAGTCAAAGTAAAAAGAAATGGAAACGTTCAGGGAAAATGTAAGAATCAAGGATATTAGAGCTCTCCAAGAAAGACAGCAAGATAGAAGTTACACCAAACTCAAGCACACACACACACACACACATGTGCACACACACATGCACACTGAAGGGAGATTCCATTTAAGAACTGTAAGTATTCCCAAAGAGAGAAACCAGGAAGGAAATTAGTAAAATCCAGCAAATTTGAAAATGCCTTCAGTGTACAAACATCAGAGTTTATGGGTTCAAAGGTTCCCAGGTTTCTTGTAGCATTATGGGAGGTTTGGAAAATGGACTGAGGGAAGGACGCAGAGGCGCACACATAGACACATTTTAGATTTCTCTTACTATGCATGCCTTAAACCCACGACTTTGTTCATGGAAAGCATGTCCTTTACACGCCTCAGCCCAGACTGTTGTTTTTCAACTTAACAGAAGGAAATCACAGAAGCTTCAGACAGACAAAAGCTTACAGCACAGGTTTTGTAGGATGAAGCCATTGTCAGTGGTGAAGGCAAGAGAAAGCTATTCTCATATTCACAGAGGTAAAAATCTAAGGCCGTTTCTTAGTGTCCATCTCAGTTAAGAAGAAAAATATCCAAGAATGGAGATGTCTGCTAGGCAGGGTAGGAATGCCTGTCTTTACAGCATTTGGGGGGCAGAGGTAGGAGGATAACAAATTTGAGGGCCAGCCTGTGGTACATAGTAAACCCTACCTCAAAAGAACAGCACTTCCACAGAACAAATGGTTTTTCTATAGTGATAATTATTTATATTAGATATTAGAAACCCTGGGTTAGTGGGAAACACATCACAAAAGTCATTGCAATGGAAAACTAGAGTTAGGACTGCGTCTCCACAAGAATATAGTCATAAAGATAACTTAGCAGCTTTGGAGTTTGTTTCTGAGACCAATTATTAAGGGGAAATCTCTGCCTGGCTTATGTGAACACTGCCCATCTTGTCTTTCTGTTCCTGCTGCCAACAGCAGCGACGTATCTGGATCCTTCACTCAGGTTCTTATCAGCATGACCAGCCACCTCCTCGATGATAACCCACTGAAAATGTGCAGGCTATCTCAGCGTCCTTTTGTTTGGTTTCCATGAGGACACAGACTACACTTATGACCAAACGTGTCACAAATATACTTCAGTATATTTATGATCAAGTGTATCTTGTGAATTAAAATACATCCTCAAAATATTACTTACAACAAAACAACACTCAATGTAGAAACTGTTCTATAAAGAAGGAGTGAGGTAACCATGGAAACCAAACACAGCAGTGAGTTGAAAATGAACAATGCTGGCGTGATTAGTAAGACTAATGATTCTATTTACTGAACATTCCATGCTCCTATGGAACACAACAATCTAGGACTTTTCTAGATCTTTCCCTGTTATCTCATTTCATTGAAATAGCAATCTTATGAGGTCTCTGTCATCATTTCTACATGTAGAAATTAATCAAATTGTACCACGAGTGAATGTTGGATATCACATGCAAACGCAAGGATTCTGACCCCAAGACCTTCTCTCCAGTCATCAGATATACTCCCTTGAAACAAAACCCAGTGATTTAGTAATTGGAAAAAAAAAAGTTTAAAAATATATTCAGTAAGCTTGAACATAACCACAGGCAAAATTTAACCATTTCTATTTTGTGTTATGTAAAAAAGATGAACGAATCACTGCTTCCCTAGTATGAGAAACTAAAGAGAGTAATTGGTGCCAATGAACTAACTTGAGCTACCTGAAGATACAAGAATTAGGCTGAGAGCTGAAAAGGCAGTTCAGTTGACAGAGTGGATGGCATAATGCAGTGTGGGCCTTAGCCAGGTCACCCACTATGAGGAATAGAGGAATGGCTTCTATGGGTGTGGCGCTCCACTCTGACCAGGCCAGCTTCTGCCCAGCATCTGGAAAGAACCTGCACTGAGATTATCTACCTGGGGACAGATACTATTGGCTGCAGTCGGGGAAACACCCCATAAAGCGATTGGCTAACCAGACCTATAAGACCCCTGGCATTTCCGTGAATAAACGAGTTTGGCTGCCGCTCGCCTCCTGCATGCTTCTCACCCAGCTCCCAGAGTCTGTGTGTTGACTTTGTGTTGCTCACCCCCTTTCAGTGGAGACCCTTCATTCCCCTTGGACTGGCCCTGAGTGCAGGGACCCCGACAGGAGAGGGCTTTCTGAGCCCGCATCAAGCCCTAGGTTCCATCTCCACTGCAGAAACCTGGGCATGCTGGGGACACCTGTAGTCCCCACACTTAGGAGATGAAGGTGGGAAGACAGAAGTTCAAGTTTCTCCTTGACTACATAAGATGTCTGAGGCCAGCCTGGGCTACCTGAGATCCTACCTCTAGAAACAAACAAATTAACAACGGCAACTATCTCCATATCTATAGTTATAATTATCTACGTTGAGAAATAGTCTGAGGTTTCCATTCTAGTCTGTATAGTTCAAAAGCAGCACCACAGGAAGGCCCGAGCCCGGAGTTGGCACCAGACCACACTGCCACTGGTACATGATCACTTCCTTCTGGACCAGATGGTAACCATCTATGAAGAGGCAGCCTCTTTTTTCAAGGGTGATCCATGGAACCCCAAGTGTGTATTCCTAGGGAAACTTCATAGACTCCTCAGATCTCTAGAGAGCGATTCCAGTCCCCAATAGTGGGGCTCATTGTCTTGGTGTCACACAAGGACTGAAGTAACCAGCTTTCACTAGTGGGCCAGCTGAGGATTTCAGCCACTTTACCGGACACATCGTCAGTTCACCAGAGCACTGCCTGCAGTATCGTCCTCTGCTTAAGTCAGTGAAACTAGGAGTTAATACAGGTAAGAACCGGCACATGCGAGTGGACCTGCCTCAGAGCAGAAATAACAGACACAGCACTCAAACCAGGAAGCCTCTTCAGAAATGCAATCAGCACGGGCTGCAGGGATGGCTCAGTGGGTAAGGGCACTTGCTGGTCCAGAATGGCAAGTTCCAGGTTTAGTGAGAGACCCTATCTCAAAGAAATAGGGGAGAGAGAAGACACCCAGTGTCCTCCTCCGCCCTCTGCACATGAACACACATGTACACATATAACTTACACACACACCACGTGCATATATACCATACAAATAAATACAATTCTTAATAAATAAAATGCCAGTGAAACAGATAATATTGACAAAATAACAGTAACAGCAGGATCCACTCTTAGCTGCCCATCAAAGAATAAATTTCCTGATTTTCAATTAACTATTTCAAAGACTGAACTAAAAATTAATGACCATGAATATACCCCAGAGGGAAGGTCGAAGCATCCAGTTGTCCAAATGGATCAGAAAATGGAGAGACAGCAAGACAAGGGGCAGCAGAAACCCTGTTTCGGTGTTGAACTTTTCTTCCACACACGCTCTCTCTGCAGATCAAGAGATCGTGATTCGATGCTATTTAGTGCTGATGATATGGGATAGCACTTCCAAATTTCAGGACTGGAACATGGAGTGGTTTGAGATGGTCTCTCATAAGCTCCAAGTATTTGGACACTTGGTTCCTAGTTCATAATACTGGGGAGGGTCATGAACCCTTAGAAGGCGTGCCATGTTGGAGGAAACACATCACTGGGGGCGGGCTCTCAGTGTTCTTAACCCTTGCCCGTTCTCCAAAGTCTATGTGAAGATGTGAGCACTCATCTCTCTCCTGCAGTTCCCTCGTGCCTTGCAACCCTGCCTCAGTGGACTCTTATTCCTACGCAAACATAAGCCCAATAAACTCTTCCTTCTCTAAGTTGCCTTGGACATGGTGTTTCACCACAGCAATAGCAAAGTCACTGCTACAGAACATAGCTATTAGTGGGGTTGAAAGCATAACTCACAAAATCATGCCAGGAAATAGAAGTCAGTAATAATGTGGGGGAGGAGGAGTTCTTTGTGTTTGGCTTGGTCTAGTCTGTTTTTGTAAACAGGATCCCATTGTATACCTCAGGTTGGACTTGAACTCATCTGTAGTCAGTCTGGCCTTGAACTTGTAATCTTCCTTCCTCAGCCTCCTGATAGTTTGGGATACAGGCATGCGCCACCACATCTGGTAAATGTGAGATTTGTTTTGGTTTTGGTTTTGTTGTTTTGAGACAGGGTCTCCCTAGAGCCCCAAGTGATCTGGAACTCACTATGTAGACCAGGCTGACCTGAATATCACAGAGATCCACCTACCTGGGCCCCCTGAGTGTTGGGACCCAGCACAAGTACCAAGTTTTACCAACAAATTAAGAGGAAAAGGAGGGTGTTCTAAGTAAGGTGTGAACCAGAGACACAGTCATAAGTCACGGAGTGGAAATAAACTTCACGAAGCAGAATCTTGGGCCCAACTTCATAAAAAGTCAGTCAAAATAGACTATGGAAACAAAAGCCATCTTCACACTAAAGAAACTCAAATCTAAGCAATGTGGCAACTACAGAGGGAACTACGAAGCGGAGCCAGCTTATGTTGCACATATTAGACCCGGGCAGGGGTTCCTTGACAGCTTCACCCAAAGAGACAGGAGTAATCACAGAGCGTTAAAGAGAGCGCGAGCTGGGCTGCTCTGGGTGGCTCCGTGGTATACAACAGCAGCTTTCAGACTGTGCCTAGCCTTGAATCGCTCCATTTTATGCAGCAACACTTCTGACCTGAGTTGCTCCATTTGGAGTGTAAATGCCAAGACAGAGTGACCAGGCGTCTTGTTTATGCAAGTAACCCTTCCCTAACATACCACGAGGCACGAACTGACATTCATTTGTGCTAATAAGTAAGTCTGTCTGTGGATATATCCCATCATACCAGAAACACCGGACTATGAGTTTATCAGCCACATCACACCACGTTACCCCCTTAGCTGAGACTGTAAAGGAGGAGCACCGGGGATTCAGACACGGCAGCCATGCTGACCCGCCCCCAGTCCGTCTCCATGAGCCCTGTCCTGGGAAATGGCCACAGCAAAGGACTTCTGCATCTGTCCCCAAGTTCCAGCTGGATCGCAGTTACTCCTCCTACCTATGGTCCAGCTCGTGTCAGACTGACTTGCCTCACTGCCTGTCACCCCATGCATCTGACAGCTCCATGTCCTGAACAGCTCTGTGCCTGAGGAACAGCTGAAGACCCACGGTCCCTACAGAGACTTGGAGGTCCTCCAGCTCCTTGTCTCCATCTTCAGTACAGTCCTTCTGCAGTCTGCAGCCTCTTCATTCCATTCTGGCATTGCAGGCTTGTGAGCCACCTGACATAATCGCTGGGAACTCAGCTCAGGCCTTTTGCACTAAGTGCAGCAAGCACCCTTAATTCTCGAGCAATCTCTGTGAAATTTTAAATGCCTATGATTTTTAATTTTCGAAATGTGCATGTGAATATACTGCCTGTATGTGTGCAAGCGCACCTGTGTCATGCAATGCCCAAGGAGGTCAGAGGAGGGCATCAGATCCCCTGGAATTGGAGTTATGGATGGTTGTTAGCCATTGTGTGGGTGCTGGGAACTGAGCCCCACTCCTCTGCAAGAGTAGCCAGTGTGAGATTTTAAAATGTTACTTTTTCACACATGAACAGACCTAGCAGAGGTGTGTGTGTGTGTGTGTGTGTGTGTGTGTGTGTGTGTATGTGTCCCCTAAAAAGGGGGAATAAACTTAATTCGCATCCATTAAACATTTACAAAAATTACAAAAATTTGACACTTGGCTACATATTGTTTAAATAATGATCTTATAAGTCACTCTTTGATCAAAATTACGTGAAATTTAATGTAATTAAAAATATTCTTGTAGCTGGGTGTGGGTACTTCGGAGGCAGAGGCAGGTGAATCTGAGTTCAAGGCCAGCCTGGTCTACATAGCGAGTTGCAGAACACCCGGGGGCTACAGGGAGACCCTGTATCAAAAAAATCTATTCTTTCTGATATTTAGAACTAGAAAAGCCTATGAATAACACACACAGTCCTGCCAAAGATCAAAGGATAAACCTATGCTGAAAGCTCAATCTGCCTAAAAGCGATGAGGACCACTTCATAAACAGCTGCACTAGAGCAGAATTTAGAAGGGTGCGTGTAAGACGCAGAGCTCCATGGCACTTAGCAAGGCGGCTCGGCTGGGGCCTAGAAAGCACTTCCACTCCACATGACACTGCTCAGGACTTTTCTTTCCCCAAAGGTGATCATTATGGTTCGTTAACTTGACGTGGTTGCTGTTCTTTGCATCCAAGACGGTCATAAGCATCCAAAAGCTTACGAAAGAGCGGCATGGGAAGGTCTCAGATAAAAACCGCTTAATGTGCAGTAAAATGCATGTGCAACCCAGGGTTGCATGACCCGAGCCGTCTTCCCAGGGCCTTCTGGTCACTTTCCCTCCCCTTCCAAAAGGACAAGGAATCCACACACCCTTCCCTCCCCCGAGGGTCCTACTGTCCTCCAAGCTTTATTATTTATACAAAATTGTTTAAGTTGTTCAGTTAGTATGTTTTTCCATCTTAAAAACTGTGTGTTTTGATTTAAAGTAGAACAAATCATAACTTTCCCATTTAAAGAAATGGAAATTGTTTCTTCACTACCAGCTTTGTAGCTCATGGCAGGGTTTGGGGGAATGAATTACTCACAAAGCAAGGGTTAGGTGCCTTGGCTTATCTCTCCCATTAGACTATGAACTCCAGGCCTGACTCACAGCTGGCACCCGTAAGATTTCTTGAATGAAATAGAACTTTAAAAGATTAGTGAAAACGAACAGGTTCAATTACTTAGCGTAACTAAGAATGAAAACAGAATGCCAGACTAAGGCAGGTGAAGCTCACCATCTGAGCACGTCAGCTGCTAGGCTGTTTCCCTGGGGAGCATGAGATAACCTTTCTGAAACACTCTCCTTGCACACTAGCCCTGAACAGTTAGAGATAGAGGGAGACTTCGCAGCAGCAGCAAGAGGCAATGCTGTGCAGCTGCTATGTCCACGAGGCGGCTCCCATTCCCATACTGCACAGAGTGGCTGGTCAGAGCTGAGTGAAGGGATGTGTACTCAGATATGATCAGGACTAGAGGGAAGGGTAAGAGAGGGCACTCACCGGGAGGCCAGCAAGAGTATGGTTGGGACCCCACAAGTCAAGGGAACCTCAGACAGAGCTCTACCTCGAGCTGAGGCTGCCAGAATCCACCAACACAAACGATGAGTTTAGCAGAGGGACACAGCCATCACCAACGTGTGACCAGGAAAGGAGACGCTGGAGAAAAACACTGCAGACCTTCCTCCTTCCTTCAGACTCCCGCCAGTGGCCCTCACAGGGAGACTAAGGGCAAAAGAAGACCTGGCTGGTAAGTTCTAGAAAGACCAGGGCCCTGGGTACACAGATGAGTGAACCTAGTCAGGCAATGGAGAACATTAGACACAGAGTGGGAAGTCACAGAAAACTAGCCCAGTACAGCAAAAGCCCGCCATTCACTTCCTGTTCTTCTGATGCTAGTCTATTCAGTGGTGGCGGGGTGGATGGGCTTTCAGCTGAGGTGTATCTGAGTTGAGTAGCCACAGTTTATAAGACATAATGCCTAATGGCTAACTGTGTGATTGCATAACCCCGAACATTAAAGAAAACACATAACCACGCCACTTTTCCCCGGGGAAGATTCTGAATGCCCTCCTACACCTTAATTCATCAGGGCTTGCTGAAAAGACAAACACTTCTTCTGGCCTTGAAAGCAGAACTTGAGCTGAGTTTTTATAAAAACCTCCAAAATCAACTTAAACTTTTGGTTTGCCATAGAAGTCCAGACCAGCTTCTGCGAGTGCAGGATGGACAGAATGGAAAGTGGGAGGCTCTCTTGTCTGTTCTTGTTTGGTAAAGACCGGGCACCTCCATCCCGTTTCTTACATACTACGATTGTTCCACAGCTTGAGCTAGGTCTCCAAAGAGCTGAACTTTGTTCAGCACTCAGACTGAATCATGGCTTGTTTTAACCAAAGTTGTTTTCGTTTCATTCATTTGCCCTTTAAACACGGAACTTCAAGGACAGTTTGAATTTCCAAAGTAACAGTGCACTGACTGTGGCATGCAAAGATGCTGGCTCTCCTCCCCGGGCCTTCGTCCCCTTTCTGAGAGAGAAGACACCATCTCTCTTAACATCCGTGTCTCCGCACTTCAAGGCCTACTTTTCCACTCATGTTGGAGTTGCAAAGGCTTGAGGGGATGACCACTGTTGAGTCAGGCACGTGGGGGGGTCTCCTTACGTTTCTAGTATGGTCTGAAAAGAGAGGGTGCTTGCCGTCTCCTAGCACAAAGCAAAGGTGTCAGATGCCCAGGGGGTTGCTGACCTTCCTTTTTTATAAACTTCAGCTGCTCAGTCAAGAAACTTCAGCCACCGCATGAAGTGCCCTGCAGCAACGAGAGCCACTGCCGGCCAGACTGAGGACGAAGAAGAGAGTCCACAAGCTCACTCAGACTTTTATGGAAAATCTGAATTACTGAGGAGTATTAGGCAGTACGGGGCGTCCAGAACTCAGAACTGGGTCAGGTGATGACAAGTCTGGGTTTGGGGATGTCAGGGGAAGCTCGCTTTGTTCCTAAAGTCTATGCTTCTTTAATTTATGATACAAGCAGGATACACTACTTATAGGGATATTATGAGACTTAAATAGGATTAAGGACATAAAAATAGTTTGCAGAGTATATATGAGCCATATGAATGTAAGGAGTAGAAGCAGATCCAGAACCTCCATTCCACATTCTAGGAAGAATACGGAAATACATCAAGTGATTGTACTTGCCCCACAAATACGTACACGTGTCATGTGTTAACTAGAAACTAATAAACTGGGACTGGGGAAGATGGCTGAGCAGTTAAGAGCAGAGGACACAGGTTTGGGTCCCAGCACCCACAAGGTGGCTACAACCACCTGTAATTTCAGTTTCAGGAGATCCAATGCCGTCTTCTGAGTGTATCATATAACACAGACGCAATTTCATACACACAGGCAATACACTCATGCACATAAAATAAAAATAAGAAAAAATTAAAAACCTAGTAAATCAGGGTTGGGGAGATTGCTTGGTGGAAGTGCTTGCTGTGGAGCACGGGGACTTGAGCTCGGATGCCCAACACCCATGTAAAAAGCTGGATGTGGTCTCCACACTGGGAGGTGAGACAGGAGGACCCCTGGGGCCCTCTGGCCAGAAAGTCCAACAGAACTGGTAAATTCCAGGTTCAGTGAGAGACACAGGCTCAAACATTAATGTGGAAAGTGGTAGAGGACACTAAGGGCTGACCTAGAGCATCATGTGCACATGTATGCTGGCATGTACACACATACATTATGTGCACACAGGCATACACCACACATATGAATAAATAATAAATAAATAAATCCAATATGAAATGAAGCACAGGAGTATTTTCAAGTCCATGATTGCTCTATAAAACAAGAGGGAGCTTTAATAACGACCCAGAAAACTGGAGGGACCCTAGAAAGACTAAAAGCAAATAGAAAAATGCTAATAACAATGAGAATAAAGCAATGAGAACAGTCAAGAGTTTAAATAGGAAAGAGTTAGAAAAAAGTTAAGTAGAGGTTCGACTTCTTTAGGGTTAACAGACCTCAGGAGCTGGAGGCTTGCTAAGAACCATCTTCGACTATCAACTTCCAAACTATTCAGATACTGAAGCACAGATGCCCTCCCCCAACCTGGGCCACACAGGACTCAACAAAAGTGTTTGTTCTCTGAGTGGAGTAAAGGCCTTGGTACAGAGAGCCTGTCCCGCCCGGGGTTAATAGAGCACGCCCGACTCCTCAGAGACCTGCTGCTAAGCTAGAATCGACTCTTCCTCCACAGACCAGAAAGAATATTGCAGTGCGCAGGGACACGCAGAAGTGGGAGAGACTAGAAATAAAACAGCAGAGAAGAGGCCCAAGAAGAGACGCAGAGCCGGACAGAGTGCGTTTCTCACCGCTAAATGCTCCCTGAGTATTTTTCTTTTTTCCAGTTGCAATGCCTGAACCATAAATCAATTAAACAGGACCACTGTGTAGGCCCTAAGCATCAGCTTGCTTTCAAGGGCTTAGCTGGTTCCAGCTGTGAAGCTAAAGATGATCACCACTAGAAGAATAAATGTCTTGAAGAGAGGGTCAAATCAGCATAGGAAACTTGTAGAAAAGACCAATAGTGCAGCTCAGCGTGGGGAGGTATAGCAGCTCTGAGGATCATAAACCCTGTGAGATATATCTGTAACTGGTAGAATGTTTTTAAAATAATACTGTCACATTTCTGGAAGGCATCCTCAGGAAATACACATACACATACACACAGGCATACACATGCACACATACATACACATATATACATATGCACTAACACATGCACAAGCACATATGCATACAGAACACACCCATATACACATACATAGATACACACACGTACATGCACACACAATACACACATACACGTGCAGACATATATATGCGCATGATACATACATACACAAATATACATAGCACAGAAACACACATATATGCATATACATGTGCATGTGTACACATGGATACACATACAAACACACATACACACGCATCTCAAAAGGAGACATCCGTGCTTGAGAAATTACCGTCTTGGTAGGAACAGAAAGCATCTGTGGCCTTTGAGCCAGGTTGTGCCCACACCCCCCAGCTCAGTCTCCTCCACCTGATGACACAGGTTCACAGAGCATCCTCCCACTCCTGACCCCAGCTACAGTTGATCCCGAGGAGAAGCGGCTGTTTCTGACCGCTGTTCCTCTCAGTGCCTACATTAGTTCTCTCTGCAGAAGCTCCAGCTCAAGTCAGTGCAGCAGCTAACCCTGGGTTTCCTTCTGTCTCCTGGACCTTTACAGAGGAAGCTTGCGCCCCAGGTCAATTCTGGAGGCTCCTTTCCCTTGCCACACCTCAGTCATGGGGAAGACATCACAACCTAGAGGTGAACCAGCAGACCGGAAGCCACCGAGCTGAACATTCTCTGCTGGTGGAGCCAGTGTCACTCAGAGAAGGCGGTGCTGTCTAGACCAACTTAGAAATGCCCTGCCTGAAGGGGCAAGTCAGAAGAACCCAAAGCTCTGCTTGAAGGTGACGCTACTCAGGGAGAACCTTCACACAAGTATAAAGTGCTGCTGAAAAGCAGAGATCCGGGTGTCCATAGCCAAGCCCTCAGCCAAGACAGGTGGCTCCGTGGCAGCCCTCAGCCAAGACAGACAGGAGGCTCTGTGGCAGCCCTCAACAAATGGCTTAATCAAGAAAACCAGGTAAAAGCCAGCTAAGGAAAGCTCTACAGCGGTTAAACAAGCCGGAAAGACAGCCATCCATCACCACATGTGCAAGGGACTACAAACCCACGGGGTCAAGTTATGCCACAATCTATTACGGATGATTTTCATTGTCAAAACAGAGCAATCGGCTTGAAATTAATGGAGGTCAATGTATGAGCACAGTGCCAATAAAAGCGGAAGAGCCAGAAGCCTTCGAACGAGGGGAGAACCCAGAAACCTGGTGGGAGCCAGTCCAGCTCTTGGGAACGAAGAGCTAGAACGGGGGCGAGTGTCCGTAGCTGTGGTCTCCAAGGGGCAGCACAGAGGCTGTGCCTTAGCTCAGGAACAGCCGGCACTGAGCTAGTACAACCAAGCCACTAAGTAAATCAAGAAAACAAACATGGGGCCCGGAGAGAGGGCTCAAACGGTGACGAGCACTGCCTGCTCTTGCCGAGGACCCAGGTTCAAATCGCAGCACCCACATGGCAGCTAACAATGGTGCTTACTACAGTTCCAGGGGATCCGATGCCCTCTTCTGGCCTCCACAGGCATTACATGACATGGGTGCACTTACATACATGTAGGCCTAACATTCATACACATAAAATACATTTTTTAAACATTTTAAAATTAGAAATGATGAAAACAAAATCAAGCTAAAGACACTGTTCTAGTTTGCTTTCATTCACTGCTATAAAAACATTGACCAGAACCAGCTTGGGAGGGAAGGTTTTACTTACAGCACAGTTCCTCATCAAGGGACGCCAAGGTGGGAACTGGAGGCAAGAGCTGGAGCACAGGCCACGGAGTATTGGGCCTCATGGGCCCAACGGCTGTCTGAGCCTCACTTGAGTGGCCCAACAGCTGCCTGAGCCTCACGCGGCCTGTCAAAATGGCCTCTACCGGGCTACAGCCTACGTGGCAAAAAACGATTGGTCCTTCACTCCCTATATTTTTAGCCCCACCCCTATCCTATATAAGACATCCTGTAAACTTCAATAAACGAGATCCTGCTTGGACACTCTCCCGGCTCGGCGTGTTTTTTTCTCCGGAGTGGAGAGGGGTCGGGGCTGTCGACACTCACCATCCCGCTCAGCCCCTGGACGAGGCCGGCTGGACCAGCTTCCCCACCGCCCTACCTGCCAGCGATCCCGGCAACGGAGAACGCTACTTACTGGCTTGCTCCCCTGGCCTGTGCTCAGCCTGCTTTATTATACAATACAGGACCACCCCAGGGTGGCACCACCCACAGTGGGTGGTGTGGGGCCCTCCCACATGATTCAACAATCCAAAAAATGCCCCACAGAAATGGCCACAGGCCAGTCCAATGGAGGCAATTCCCCAGATGAAGCTCCCTCAGCCCAGGGGAGTCAAGTTAGTAACTGAAGCATCCAGCACACCCAGTAAAACAGTGGTTACAGACAGTAGCATTCTTTTTTTTTTTTTTTTTTTACTTTTTATTATTTTTATTTTATCTGTTTCAGTATGTTGCCTGCATGTATGTAAGTGCACCCATGTTGCACAATGCCTGTAGAGGTCAGAAGAGGGCTCCAGATCTCCTGGAACTGGAATCATGCATGATTGTTAGCCACCATGTGGGTGCTGGCTGGGAATCGAACCCAGATCCTCTGCAAATGCAGCCATGCTTCTAACTGCTGAGCAATCTTTCCAGCCCAAGAGAGGCACAGTGATAAGCAAAGTAGCATCCACACGCGGAAAACAGCAAGACGCACTTTGCCGAGGCTCAAAGTCAAACCCAGCAGACAAATACGGAAAGTGCCAGAGACGGGTTGAAGGGAGTAAAAGGGAGCTTCTGCCCAAGGGAAGGCACGTGTGCATGTGTGCGTGAGTGTGTCTGTGTGTGTGCAAGGAAGACCTGGTGAAAACGTCTCTATAGACAGAGACTGGAACCACTTTAGTGCTTGTTATTGTCATTCAGTTCATTGTGCATGCATGTGTGCATGACTGTGTGTGTGTGCAAGGAAGGTCTGATGAAAATGTCTTCACAGATGAGGCAGGTACCGAGACTGGAACCCACTTTAGTGCTTGCTGTTATTCAGTATTGCTGTTGTGTGCGTGCATGTGTATGTATGTGTGTTTATATGTGTGTGCGCATGTTTTCATATGTGTGTGCACGTGTATGTGTGTTTATATGTGTGCACACACACACGCATGCACAGCATGCCTTGTGTGTGGATACTAGAGAACAGCGTGGGAGCTCAATTCTCTCCTTCCCCTACATGGGACCTGGGGCTCACACTCAGGTCATCAGCTTTGGTGGCGCATGTCACGGCCTGCGTAGCGGTCTTGCCCCCTCAGAGGGAGAAACTGTTTCGAAGGAGAATCCTGCAATGGGGAAATGTGTAGCTGAAATGGAGAATTTGCTCGAAAAGCCTGAGGGTAGATTTGTGCGGCAGGAAATCATATCAGTGTGTGTGAGGACAAAATGTCAGATGGTGAGCGTTGAAGAACATGAACATCTGTAAACCGACCGGGTGATGTGTGATGGAGACCCAGAGGGCAAGGATGGTGGAAAAGGAAGGCACAGGTCTTCAGGGAATCATGGCAGAAGCGTCTCCTTTGTGAGACTAATTTTAAGTTAGCGTACAGGGTAACTGGATTGATAGTGACATTTTCGTCAGGACTTTGCTCCTTGCTCTCACCGCCCTTGTCCCCTTCTCCCCGAAGCTCCCCCGTCACTTTCCTGCTGGACCTGTTCCATCACCCTCTCTCGCACCCTCAGCCCCTCCCTTCAGCTCCAGTATCCTTCATACTCTTCTTTCCTGTTTCACACACAGAAACTAAGTCAACTCTAGGCTCCATGCGGCAGAGAAGGTCGACGGTATTTCTCTGCAGCGTCCGGACTGTGATTTTCCTTTCTGACGTCTAGTTCCCTTCATTTTCCTGCAAATGCCATGATGTCATTTCTCTTTATCTCTGAATTACATTCTGTTGCATCTGTGTACAGTACACATTTCCTTTTTTCATCTGTGTACTGATGAGCATCTACGCTGCCTCCATTTCTTGGCTCTTGTCAATACTGCAGGGCTAAACCTGGTGTTCAGGTACTACTGTATATTTGGTTGGATTTTTTTAGATTTATTTATTTTGATTTTATGTATATGAGTGAGTGTTTTGTCTGCATGTGTGTATGTACACCACGTAAGTGCAATGCCTGTGGAGACCAAAAGAGGGCCTCAGATTCCCTGGTACTGTAGTTACAGATGGTGTTAGCCACTGTATGGGTGCTGGGAAATGAACCTGGATCCTCTGCAAGAGCATCCAGAGCACTTCACCACTGAGCCGTCTCTCCAGACCCCAAATGTTTAATTCTGAAATAATGTAAATGTGCAAGAAGTTCAATGAACCCTAAACAGAATGCAAAAGGAGCCACATCCACCTACATCAGAATCAAAATGCTGAAAGAGAAAATCTTGAAATCAGGAAGAGAAAAACCATTGGCTGCACACTAGGGGCTCTGGTAAGATGATCTGCTAAGTTCCTGCAGGAAACAACAGCTGTCAGAAGACAGCGGACGGCAAAGGTTACTGAAACGCATCACCCGGTCTCCACAGTGGGTTTGGGGTCAGCCAGATCCATGCAGAGAGATCCTGTCTCAAACAACATCAGAAACCTGTTATCCGGTAAAGCTATCTTTCAGATTAAGATAAACTAGAGGTGTTCCAATATTTTTCTTAGATGAATATAACTATTCCAGTCAATCTGGCTTAGAAGAAATCCAAAAGGAAGTTCTCTCAGATGGCACAGCAAGGTTCAGTCCACACAAAGGAACAAAGCACACTGACAGCTGATGGCTGGTGACGGTGCTGTGCACAAGATGCTAAGGGTGAAGCTGCAAGGCCCTTCCTTCTTCACTGTGCAGAATGTGTAACTGAACTGTGGGGACAATAACATGGAAATCTGACAACCCCACAAAGGAGTTTGTTGAGATCAAAGCTGTCTTAGAGTAAGTCAAAGACATCAAACAGAGACAAGGCTCCCACATCACCCAATGGGTGTATGGTTGGTTAATATAACAATTTTGGGGCTGGAGACACAGTTCAGTAGTTAAGCGCACTGGCTGCTCTTGCAGAGGACCCAGGTTCAAATCCCAGCATCCACATGGTGGCTAACAACCTTCTGTCACTCCAGTTCCAGGGGATCCACTGCCCTCTTCTGACCTCCTTGGGCATTTCACAACATGGATGCACTTACACACATGTAGACAATAGACTCATACACATAAAATAAAAATAATAAATAAAAGTCTTTTTAAAATATATAACAACTGGGGCTAGGGAGATGACTCAGCAGTGAGGAGCACTGGCTGCTCTTGCAAAGGACCTGGGTTCGATTCCCAGCACCCACATGGCAGCTAACAGTCCATAACTCCAGTTCCAGGGAATCCAACACCCTCTTCTGACCTCTGTGGACATTGTACAACATGGTGCACTTACACACATGCAGACAATAGACTCATACACATAAAATAAATAGAATAAAAGTTTGTAACAGTTATATGTATCATTTGTGCTCCTTTATTTATGTCTTTTAAAGAGATAAAATAATAGAGTCATTATAAGAATGTATTGTTTCAGCATAGAAATATAAAGAGTCCAGAATTAATAGCAGATGGATGGAAAGGAAACTGAGTTACAGAGTACGAACGTTCACAGTTCCTGTTAGAACTGTTAGGTGAAAGTTGGGTATGTATGTGCCCATGGGTGTGCACATGTGTGTGCGCAGGTGTGTGTGTGAGCGCCTGTGCTGAGAGACCAGAGGTTGATGTCAGATACCTTCCATCATCCTCCATATTAGTTTTTGAGGCAGAGCCTCTCACTGAATCAGGAGCTCTTTATCTGCCCCTGGTAATTAATTAATTATCTGGCTTGAGGCATACTTCTGTCTCCACGTCCACCGTGACTACACGCACATACTGCTGTGCCAGGGTTACTCACATGGGAGCTGAGGATCAAACTTGGGGCCCATTCCTATGTAAGCACTTGCTAACTGGGCCATCTCCCCAGCCACAAGTTAGCATAAACTTCAACATAATCCTGAGTAATTGAAATACATACTATAAGCCCTAGAGCAAGCACTCAGAAATAAACCTTTAAAAATACAGTTTTTAAAATTAATAAAAATGTAATATCATAAGTGTCACCATAAAAAATTTCACCTAGTGCAAAATCAAAACAAAACAAAAACAAAAACAAAAAGCAACAATTGAGAAAACCCAGTGAAGCAGTAGACAGAGGCACAGAGGGCGACAGGCAGAGCAGCAGTAAAACAGCCATGTCAAGTCAACTTCATCCGCATCAGCGCTGGAGACAAACAGATGACAAGGCAAAGGACCACTTTCCCCATCTCTACAGGACTTCCTCTGCAGATCCAAACCACCAGATTTCCCCTCCTCCAGCGCCCCTGGAGAGGGGCTCAGAGGTTAAGCGCACTGGCTGCTCCTGCAGGGGACCTGGGTTCGATTCCGTTTCCACATGGCAGCTCACAACTGTCTGTAGCTCCAGCTCCAGGAGATCCGACACCCAGTCTGTCTTCTGTGGGCACTGCCCGACACAAGTGCACATACGCACGTGCAGGCAATACACTCATACACACACATAGATAGATAGGTAGGTAGGTAGACAGATAGATAGATAGATAGATAGATAGATAGATAGATAGATAGATACCAGGCACTCTGGAAACACTCTCGTTCTGGGCCAAAGAGATTACTTGATGGGCAAAAGAAATTGTATCACAATCCTAATCACCTGAGTTCGATCCCAGAACTCAAGGTGGAAGAAGACGAAGGTCTGAAAATTGTCTTCTGGCCTCCCTGTGTACACTACTCACACATACACACCCATTGTACACACTATAATAATGATATAATAATAATATAATAATGATATAATAATAATAATACTGGACTCTTTCTAAATAAGGTCACATTCTTTTTTATTTTTCTTTTGGTCTTTTTGAGACAGGGTCTCCCTGTAGCCACAGCCAGCCTGGAACTCACTATGTAGACCAGGCTGGCCTGGATCTCACAGAGATCCACCTGCCTCTGCCTCCCAAGTGCTGAGATTAAAGGTATTCTCAACCACGCCTGGTTTAAGGTTACTTTCTGACTGGAAGTAAGGACTTTAGCACATTAATGTGTAGCTGGAGGACAAAGTTGACTCCGTAACAATCACTTTAACTCATTCTCATACCAGTGTTAACACAAAATAGGTAGAGCGCTGGGTGAAACGGAGTCCAGCTGGGTCAGTGAGGTAAGGAGACAGAGCTCCGCGCGCTGAGCTCGGCGTCGAAGGGCAATTTCCTCTCCTGTGTTTAGACTTTCATCTTCTCCCTTCTTTCCACAAAGCACTCTTTTGGAGACACCACAAACCAAGGACGGCCACTGTGGAGAAGAGGCCCTGCCCAGGGCAGGACCCAAGGCACTTCTCTTGAGTCATCTTGGTAAAGGCTGGCCTAATTCTATTTGTATATGGCTCAACCTCAAACACCAGCTATAGATGAGTACTTTAATTTAGGGCAACAAGTGGCATTTGTGGTCATTCTCCCCTGGAGAAAGGGGGATCTAGTGTTTTCTGGCAAACAGACAGCTTTGAGTGTGTCTTTACTTAAAGGTTTTCCTTAGGAAGGGTGAATAGGGCCATTCACAGGAGAAGGAACGTTTAGAAGTTCTAAGCAATCCTAATATATGAAGAAAATCAAAGATACACATCACATGGTCATGTATGAATATCTCTCTCCACTGTGGTAACCTCTTAGCCACAAAATCACAGTGAATTAGAATGTTTTTCCAGGGGAAAAAGTGCCTATCACCGTGAGAAGAAAATGCACGGTCCGGGTGCTAACGGTGATGAACTCGCCCCTTCTTTATAAATGAGCTGAGAAACCGGGTAGAAGCTGCAGATTCGTGCAGTGAATGCAGACCGATTTAAATTTCAGATCTGCCCTGGTGGCCAACATATGAGATGTCTGTATTCAGGGTAGAGACTTTTTCCCTTCTTTTTTTTGGCAAGAATACCGACTGTTGGATTATTTGCTTTTCATATTTCTTACACTTGAACCAGCCTCTGTAGAATGTCTTTAAACAGATATGCATTTATCTTCAAAGAATGAAGTACTCACTGGACTGCACAAACGCGTAAGGACCAGCTTAGCTCTCGGCCCCTCCCTGCTGTTAGTGTGGATTTCCGAGCTTTTCTCTACGGTGCTTTCCCCGCACTGGTCGCATAAAGAAATGTATATGCACGTTCCCCAAAGGGGACCTCTCAAGGCGAGTGTTTCTGGAATCTTTTTTGCTGCACAGATGCCAAGTTACCAAATCCATTTCCCACAAGGTATACCTTTTACATGTTACCCAGATTCAGGGTGGGCCTGGCTGGAAAGAACAGGCTTTGGATTCACAGAGGCTCCAAGTAGCATTGAAAGCCATCATTTTTCAATTGCATCCCTGGACTTAGGATTTCCCATGTCTGATCTGGTTTCCTTATGTCTTGTGTTTGTGCATGTCTGTGTGTATATGTGTTCTTGTGTGTGTACATGATACACAGATGCACATGTACAGAGGCCAGAGGTCAACCTCAGGTGTCTTCCTCACTTATTTGCCACCATATCTTTTATGACAACGCCTCTCATGAAACCTGGATCTGGGCGGTTTGTTTGGCTGGCGGCCAATAAGCCCCCAAGGTCCTCCTGCCTCTGCCTCCCCAGCACTGGGATTTCAGGCACACGTCACTTGGGTCTTCATGCTGGCATGGCAAGCCCTTTACTGACCGAGTCATTACCCCAACACTTGGTTTCCTCATCTCTGAAGTGAAGTGATCCCCATGGGTATTTGGGAGAGTAGCAATAACTTCAAACATCAGGAACAAAGGTTTCGGTGTGAGATGAGAGAAATCACTGCATGAAGAACAGGGGAGCAGAGAGGAGGCAGTGCCCGCTGCTTCGGGAGAAACTGGTCCTGAGACCCCATGGTCGGCCCTCAGCAGAAGCTGCAAACAGACTGCCCTCTGGAGCACCACCATGTACCACACAGCACAGGCCACACGCTCATGGGAGGAGCCTCACTCTGCTTGCTCAGGAACCCTAAGGGGGGGCACCACTTCCCCACTGAGCAGAGGCTAACTCAAGTAATTTATCCAAAGCCACAGAATATATACACAGTGTGGAGCCAGGAATCAAAATTGGGTCTGTCTGACTCCAAAGTCTGTGGTTTCCTGTTACACCAAAGTGTGTTAAGTAATAATAACAGCAATAACAGTAATGATAAACGTCTTGACCCGGCAGGGTCCTAAGGGAGGCTGGCTGCACTCTTAAAGCCTGCATTCAGAAGGTCAGCCTTGCTTTACCCAGGCTCACTCCTCTCCCAGTGTCTGCCCTGATGCAAGTGTGGTTGGGTGCTTACTGTCAGGTCTCAGGGTCCCATATGGAGCCTCTCTAAGCCCCCCTCCCGCCAGTCTCTTGTGTGAAATTTAGAGTCTCCTTTTTGCCTCCCCCAGTTCATTATTCCCACATGATGCTCGTGCAGCCAAGGCTAAGTCTGCATTCTGTCCTGTTTACCTGGAGATTGAAGACAAAGGGAACGTGTTTACCAGAGAACTGGGTTTTCATTTCATCCACTCATGCCATTGTTTGGTACCTCAGCATCTTTGGGAGATCTATCAGGAGCATGCAGCAGGCTTGGGAGTCTCTAGGTCACAGTCCTCCATGACTACTCCTGTTACCACTAACAGCTGCCTCTGTTGGATTCAGTTCATTCACCTGACTGTCATCTACACTGCCATCTGTGTTTTAAAGGAAGAGTGTGTATCTTGCTGGCCATGAGCCCTAGCACATTGTACTGCGCTCTGCACATAGTAGGGGCTCAATAATCACTTGTTATCTAAAGGATTTGCTATTGCATAGCACTGGATAGACCAGAGCACTGTTACACAGTTAAGCTCAAGAAGCAGTGTAATTATATCCCTAACAATTCCCATTCATCCCTGACCAGGGAATGACTGAACTTACTTTGAGATACCTTTTGGTGACTGCATTTTAAATGAAGATAATAATATAATGTGAAGACTATTTCAAAAAATGGCAATACTCAACAAGTTAAAAGCCGAGTTAAATTGTTTCAACCCAAATCTGTGGTATCTTAGCAACTCTGGCAGGCTGCAGACGCCATTTGGAAGATGATGGTGCCCCGAGCCTAATTCGGAGAAATGTCCAATTTGTTATCATTTTCTTTTCCTCCACCATCTCAGGGCTTTTTTTCGACCGCTGCTCTGCCTGAGATATTCTCCAAGAAAAAATGCAACATTACCCAAAGTTGATTCAAACTTATCTGAACCTTTTGGGGCTAGAAATTAGGTGGAAGCTGTTTTCTTCATGAGATTTCTAGGGCATTGGCTCTGAGCGGCTGGAAATGAAACAGGAGGAGCTTTTCTCATAGCGTTTGGGTTTCTCCTCCCCACCCAACCGGGAAGCACACAGTCACACAAGAATTAAAAGGGGAAAAGTTAACTCAACTTTTTGAACTTCATACATGATTTAGGTTCAATTTCAGTTGAAGGCAAGGTTCAGCTGAGACCATGTTTTGTCCAAACCACTTGGCCCTTCCACTGAAATTACTGGTAGGCACATGTATGAGATTCTTTTCTAAAGTAAGGGAGAGGTAACTGATGGTCTTGGGGTTGGTGTATTGCCTGGATGCACGGCAACGTTGTGAAGAGTTCACAGAAGGGGAACTAGAGTGTGGGAGCAACCCAGAGGGCAAATGATCAAGGCTCATCTCTCCCTCTCCTCTGAATCTATTTATTATCTACCTACCTATCTTTGATCTCGCTATCACTTGAATCTATCCACCTACTTATCACCCACTATCTTTCTATATTCATCATCTGTCTATCTAGGTCTATCTCTGACTATCTATCATCTATCATTTATCTACCTGCCATGTCTACATATCTGGCTAGCTGTCATTTATCATCTATTTGCATCTATTTATATCTATTTGTTTCTTTTGATCACCTATCATCCCTCTATCATCATCTATCTCCTATCATGCAGTGTATAATATAATCATGCCTTCAGTATGATCTTCATCTAGACTGAGTTTTCAGCTTCATTTTTTCTTTGGGAAGCTCAGTTATATTTGTTTTTCTACTGTTCAGAACCAGAAGTTGGATGCTGTGCTGACCTGGATTGACTAGAGTCAATCCAGAACCACATGGAAATTCTTGCCTACACTGTGATGGAGCAAGAGTGAGATTCAAGGAGCTTGAAGTGATAGTCTATCTATCAGTGAGACTGAAGTTTCAGTGAACACCAGACTCTGTACACAGCTGATATCCAAGCAAAGGGATTTCACGAATGATAGAACCAAGTTGCCTGTCAGCTGTGAGAGGACTCGCACAGGCCCAACCCTCAAGCATGCCGAGCAGCCTGGGAAGCAGCTTTGGGTTGGACCTATCAACTGCTCTACAGCTGGAGAATCTCTTACCTGCCTGACAAATGCCAAAGGAAATAAATGGAGCTGTTTTCCTCTTAGTCTGTGTCTATAGCAGAATGAATCAGCTAAGCCAGGTCTGCTGCCTCCTATCTATAATCTCAGCACTGAACAGGGTGAGGCAGGAGGACTGCCGTAAGGTTGAGGTCAACCGAGGCTACACAGTCAGTCCCAGGCCATCCTGGGCTACAGTATGTCTCAGAAAAGTCTCAGAAAAGTCAGTTGTTAGGGGGCTGGAGAGGTGGCTCAGCGGTTAAGAGCACTGGCTGCTCCTGCAGAGGATCTGGGTTCAGTTTCCAGCGCCTACATGGCAGCTAACAACCATCTGTAACTCCAGCTCCAGGGGATCTGTTGCCCTCTTCTAACCTTCCCAGGCACTGTATGACACGAGTGCACTTACATACATGCAGGCAAAACACTCATACATATAAAATTAAAATAAGAATTAAGTATTTTTAAAGTCAGTCATGAAGTCATTTAGAGATGACCCATCTGGTCGGAGACATCAGACACACCTGCACAGTGACATTTTCATAATCATCAGGCCATCTGACACCGGAATCTCAATTTCAGGACTCTTGACAAAAATAGGTTAGTAAGAATGATTGCATTACTTACCCAGTAAGTATTAAACTCTCCATCCAAAATCCTGTTCACTTCATTTTGTTTTTAAATTTCTGACATTTTGGTCTTGATTGTAGTCCTAACGTAGTCAAGTAATGAGTAAAGTATGTTTTGGTATTCATATCTTCTCTCACATGATTTTCAACGGTTTGTCCCTAGGCCCAGTATTTTGTAAATTACGCTAATAAATGGTTTGAAATACAGATTTTTCATCTACCAGTTTAAATGTTGAATGGCTATAGACCTATGTGTCCACTTACTGAAATTTTCAGTGTCAGTGCTAAAACATTTTACGGATAGTCTGAGCTATATCTTGTGTATTAATATGTGAGACTATTTTACCAGTCTTTTAAAGTATTGTTGAAACGTAAGGCAGATTGCAGGCACAGACCTCTTTGAGTTTATGCTAACAATATGCAGAAACCATAGCTGATTCAGGGCACAAGAGCGGGTATGATCCTGTAGAGCGAGCAATGCTGCTGTGCAGATCTCGCCTCCTCATCTGCTTACAAGACAAAGACCTCTGGCGGGCTTGGAGCTGTCTCGGGCATACTGGGTCTGCCCGAGATGTTTGCAGAGGGGGCGCTGGGCCAGCAGACACAGCTCCTGGCTACACCAGGGCAGACAAGTCGGGCAGACTTCATTTCTCGAAGGTTCCATGTCAGCTCCGCGCGGCCATCCTTCTGAACTCGGAGTACAGCTTCTCTGTGTAGAAGGGAAAAGTGGGCCTTTTGTAGAACGGCCTTCCGTGCCAGGTGAAGGGGTTGCCAGACTTTTCAAGGAAAGTGGATTTCCCTTGTGTGTTCTGGCTTACAAAATCTGTCTCATTCATTTTAGGGATAAAATTGTCGCACCTTCTAAACAGCAGAATAGGCCAAGCTCAACAGTCAAAGGTTTGTTTCTCCGAGTGATGCTGAACGCCTAGAGAATTGGAGTTGGGTGGAGAATATAAATGTATAAATAAAGGGGCTGGCACAGCTTCCTGCAGTAAGCATTTCATCTGTCCACTGGTTGCCTTGATTATGGAAAAAACATCTTTGATTTAGGATCTAAAGTGTTGGTGGAGTAACAGAATCTTAGCTATCTTTTATTCAGAATGGAAAGCAGAGAGGACAAGGAATGCCTCCATCCACACCCACAGTGCTCCGGAAGCAGGGCTGGGGTCCTCGCTCTCAGCCAGGGGCATGTCTGCCCTGCAAGGATGGGAACCTGGATTCAACCCCCGGAACCACGTAGAACACTGGACATGGTGGTGCCGGCTTGTAACCCTAGCAATGGCATGCTGGGCAGTGGAGACAGAGAGCTCCCATGTCCCCTGAACTCCAGACACATGTACAGAGAGAGAGAGAGAGAGAGAGAGAGAGAGAGAACACCAAAAGAGCCCTGAGAGGTGAAAGACCTTGATTCTCATAAGCATTCAAGTCACTGGGGCGCAGCTACAGGACGGTCCAATTATGATGACGAGTTTGTGGCACTGGCAGCTTGGGCTTAAAATAAGCCACATGCACCATCCCCTTCCACAAAGACATGGTTTGCCTCTGTCTTGAGGGGACATTTGCACCCTGTTACATGCAGTGCTGAACTGCACAGCAGTTGTACCACTCTGCCTGCAAATCAAATACTTGCTTAAAAGGAGGGAGAGGAGAGGAGGGGGAGTAGAAGGAGGAAGAGGAGGAGCAGGAGGAGGGGGAGGGAGAGGAGAAGGGGGAGAAGGGGAGAGGAAGGAGGGGAAGGGAGAGAAAGGAGGAAGGGGAGGAGGGCGGCAGGAGGAGGAGGAGGGGGAGGAGGGCTTCCATTTCATTGATGGGACATGGCTTTGATGGTACAATTGGCATTTCTGATTTTACTGACTCTTTAAGATTTAATCTCAGCTCTTTCAACTCAGAGTCATTTGATGAAACGGGGACTGTATTTGAAGACTGAACACCAAACAGAAAGGCTGAATCAAAGTTCAGTTCTAGAGTTTTCTTTACTGTGTTGTGAGCTGAATTTGCAACATTTATTTCTAGAATAGCAGTTTTCTTTGGAAGACCAACTTACACACTACTATTATTCAGAAATGGCATTTGTAGACAATCTCTCAACAAATGGACAGTGGACAAACATGGTAATCACCTGTAATCCCATAACTTGGAAGGCAGAGGCAAGTGGATCACCACAAGTTCCAGGCCAGTCAGTTAAGGAAAAAAAAAAGAGAGAGAGAGAAGGCAAAAGCAAAAAGAAAAACCATGTCAAAAGGTCAAAGCAAACAAAACAAAGTGGGCCTTTCCCAAGAAAAATGGCCTTTGCTTCCAGTGAATCTTTTCACCAACGACAACATCACAGCTTCTTCAGTCCTGATTATTTTCCTGATAAAACATATGATGCTACTTAAAAGTGTGATTTTTATTATGTAATGAACATATCAATATTTTAAAGACCTACATAACTCAGTAAGCCAGTCTTTTCATGTGACCAGCAATTATGATTCAAAACCATGTATGTAAATAAAGAGGCATAAACTTCACCCCCAGTTTTGGCGTGGTGTGAGTGATTGCTCCTTCTTCGTTCTGTGTGTCATCGGGACTCCACTGTCTAATAAAGCACCAGCTGCTAAGTTTGGTATTGTATCAAATAATAGTCATAAAATTAGCACAAGTTGAAAAGCTTATAAACACTATTCACTTTTCTAATTTCATATAATTCAACAATTAAAACATCACAACAGATTAAATGTAGGAAGAAATATGAGAATCCAGTATTCTTCGATTCAGCCAGAATTTTTAAGCATTTGCTACAACTCTAAACAGTGCAAACCTTCTCACTGCTGTTTTCGTTTTGTGGAGAAAACAAATCATATTTTATTCTAAAATCTGTTACTATGTAATGTTTTCATTATTTTTAAGTTTGTTAATAAAAGATTGTATTAAACTCTGCCTTAGTGTCTGGTATCTTACATATCCTTAGGCCACAGAAATCAAAGCTCTTTGGGATCCTCAAAAGAGTATAAAATAGGTCCTTAAACCAAAACGTTTGAGAAGTCTAGAGAAATCCAAGGAGACAGTTTTGATCTTTTGACTCTTTAGGGAATCAGCAAGTCGGGAATTATTAAATGCTTATTCAAATGGAGAGCCCTTGAAAAGCTGTCCAGCTACAGGAAGCATGTCACTGCTTGTGTCAAAAACAAGCTACTATATCATTTAGAACTCAAGGTCTTAGAACAAGTGTTTTCAAACAGTGCAGATGTGACTCAATGGTAGAGGCCTTGTTCAGCATGCAGGAACCCACAGCGTCCATAAACTGGTCATGATGAGAGGCACCTGTAATCCCAGGGCTCAGGAAGTGGAGGCAGGAGGGTCAGAAGTTCAAGGTCATTCTTGGCTACCCAGCCATATTGGGTTACCTAAGATCCTATCAAAAAAAAAAAAAATCACAAAAAAACCACTAATGTAGATGGCATAAGACACCTACCTAGGGGACCAGGCTCCAGAGAACGAGCTCACACAGAGGGACATCTGGAGTTACAAGCTTGTCTCAATAGACCTGAACATATATGACAGAATGCATAAAATCTCACAGGGGGCTTTGAGGGGTGCAATGGGGGGGGCTAAGAATTATTAAGATGTATGTTATGAAACACATAAAATTATTAAAAATAGAAAAAAAATGTAAAATTACAAAATTTTTTTAAAGAAGCCTATTTTCAAAGAAGAGCAAGGAAAGAGTTAAAAAGAGATAAGGGGGCTCCCTAGCCTGCAAGCAGGGTTCACAGTCCCCCCCACCTTTCCCATCAACTTACAGAGAAGATCTTGGCTTTTGACTAGGAAAGAGTTGGGCTCCATATTCGACGGCATCCATCTCTCCGCTCTAATCACCAGAGTTTCTTTGGACTTTCTAATTTCTTCCCCTCTTCTGTTAATTTCAAAACTATTTATTGAGCAACTAAGCCTAACCAAAGAACACGCAAAATTAGTGGATTCAGAAACCACAGGCTCAAAAGGACAGCGTATCAGGGTGCAGAACTCAACTTTTCTGCTGCCGGAATCTTTTCCTGGGGGGGAGGGAAGACAACAAAAACCCCAAATCATCATTTTACAATTACACTCAAGTTTTCCAGAATGATTCCTCCATACTTGAAACTTTCAGTCTGGTGCAAAGGAAATCTTCTGAGGGACTGAATTTATAGAGGAACACGGGGGTCCCAGGTGGTTGCATGATGGCATCCCTCTCTTCTGCCCACCTCCTTTTGCCTTGAGCTGGAGCGGGTGAGGAATCTGCAGTGATGTGTGTGGGGATCAAATCTCACACCCACGTTTGTGCTTACTCTAAACCAGCACACTGTGTTAGTGATTTTGGTATAAACTCCCGTATTTGTTGGTGATACTTAGACCTGAGAAATACTTTAAAGCTCAAGCAGAAATATATCAGAGTGTCTCAGTAGTGCTGTTTTGCATGGTGCTGGTGACAAGTAACTAGGATGCATCTCTGGAGGTTCTTTGAAGTGGCCCAGGTATAACTCCAAAGCAGACTGAAAGTTCTAGACATGTTTGAAGATGCTTACTGATGCCACAGTAACTACCACCCAAGTGTTGAGTAACAGCTTGGGTCTTTGGGTTCTGTGCTGGCACATTAACCTGTGTCCTGGCAAACGACGGGACGAAGGACCACAGCCTTGGCCCTTCTTCTGATTTTGCTTTGTGCTTGCTGTTTCCTTTTAAAAAATGTGTTGCTATTTTATGTGTAGGAGTATTTTGCCTGCATGTAATATGTGAATCAAGTCATGCAGCGCCCAAGAAAGATAGAAGGGGGCATCTGATACCCCAGAACTGGAGTTATAGGAGGTTGTGAGCCACCATTTGGGTGCTGGGAACAGAATACAGGTCCTGTGGCTGGGGAGACGGCTCAGCAGTTAAGAGTACTGGCAGCTCTTGCAGAGGACCTAGATTCTGTTCCCAGCACCCACATGGCAACTAACAACCATCTGTAACTCCAGTTCACGGGCATTGCACAATACAGTTGCACTTACACATATGCAAGCCATATGCATAAAATAAAAATAAATAAAATATTTAAAAAAGAACCCAGGTCCTCTGCAAGAGCAGCCTTTGCTGCTGAGCCTTCTCTCCGGCCCGCAGTGCATTTTCTATTATTCTGTCCTCCACTTCTCCTTGACTATTGTATCCCATAATAACACGAAGAAAAGCCACCTTTGGAAGTCAGCGTCCCACTCTGGCTTCCCCATCTCTACCGTTCAGCATAACTCAAACACAGCAGTTCATCAAAAAGACACAGGCCAGGAGAGGAGCCACAGTTGTGAAGTTCATGGCACTCTGACTCCAGAATCACTGCATGGTGACTGGTCATAGCCCAACAGATGACAGTCGCCAACATGGTTCCCCTTGGGCTCTTGGCAGGCATTTTGTGACCTCTGCATCTTAAGAGTCCTTTATGAAGGTGACTTGGTTAATAGCTCTTCAGGGAAAGTTCACTGGAGTGGCTGCTTGGTTTCAGCCAAAGGTAAGATATTGTTCTTTATTGGACGTGGTGGACTTATATAGGCAGCTCAGAGCTGGGACCTCAGAGAGCTGGTGTCGAAGCCTGTTTCTGTGATATTGGTAGTGTAGTATCCGGCATTGTAAGTTTCCATTTCTTCATCTGTAAAATGAGAAGAAAAATATCTCCCATAGACCTGTGTTGTGAGATTGAGAGAACAGGTAATGAATGATTCCGTTGGATGGAGCAGGCTCACTTGTTCTTGTCAGGTACGTCATTCTCTGTCAAAAATCTCCATGTGGCTGGCCTTGCATCTCCCTGGCCTCCCCATCACCCTGACAGAGGCTCTGCCGTCATAATACTCTTTCTATGGCTTCCATGTTATTTTGTGCCACAGGTTCGCTGTGTTTTAAATATGATGAACCATCTCACTCTAGTTCACTTAATCCACAGACAGCTGTGTAAGAGCTGCAAAACCAGCAGTGTAGAACCCAGCACTGGCTCTGGAGACCGTAAAGAGGATCAGTGCAGACATAGCTGTAGCGATGGGGAACAGGGCGGAGAACCACGTGGAGACGATGACACCACGGCAGACACGACGTGTCTGGAAATGACACTGAAGGGTTTCCATCACACACACACTCACACACATGCAGCCCAAGGTGCTCGGCATCCCCATGGAATTTCACTGAAGGTCGGACGCTGCAGGCTGGTAAAGGCAATGTCCGCATCTTGCACCCATCATCAGCTCTCAGAAGGCCCATGGCAAGCCCGAGATCAAACTTAATCCCTGTTAATACTCTGCTGTAGACCTTGATCCTCTCCTGGAGTCAAAACAGTTTGTCTTCCACTGAATTTAGAGGAGAAAAATTGGTAAATCTATATTACTCCATAAACAGAGCTGCGCGGTCAGTTGCAATTCTGTGCAATTTTCTGTAATCATGTATACTTAAGTGAAATTTACATTATCATCATGAGCTGTGCTACGGACAGGATTCTTTCAGCCCGCGGCTATTAGAACCTCCGCGGTGCCAGGACTTGGTTGTCAGCAGCAGGGAAGGCAGTTTCATTGGTTTCTTTTTACAGGGACACACGGCTCCTATTAACGCTTCGGTCTCTTATTTTGTTTTCTCTCCCGGACTCACGGAGTTTGCCTCTGAGTGGAAATGAAAACAATTTCAAGAATGAAAAGTTTTAGCTTGTTGCTAAAAATATACCCAGTCCTCAGCAGGGGAGGCAATTCCTCAGCCACTTGCAACAAAGATGACCTCTGCCAGGCCTCCAGCAGGAGAGATCTGCTCCTGAGCTCCTTTCCATGGAGCTCAGAAATAAACAACCAACCAGTTCGTCTGCTGGCCTCCCTCCTTGAATGGAGGCAGAGAACATTCTGTACAAGGAACAGTTTTCCCATCAAGCTGGGTCCAGTCCCAACTCAGTCCATAGAGGCAGCTGATGGCCTGTAAACAGTGATCGCTGCTAATTACAGGTGCCCAAGTGGCCCAATTTCAGTGTTTTTCAACCCAGACAACTCCACACATCAAAATTATTCACATTACCACAGTAGGGTGAGATAATATTTTATCTTCTTAAAAATAAAATCAGAGACTTTTTAATGTGAAGTCCCTCTTTTGAATATAAACCTCTCCCAAGGTCACAAGAATACATTTTCATATTAGAAGTCACTAAGTAAGCAAAAAGTAGCAAATGAATGCCAAGTCCGGAAAAAGTCATGCATAAAATCCCCTCCTATCTTTAGGTCAATGGTGAAATTTACAGGGCTGAAACAGCACTCTGAAAAATTGAAACCACATGGTATCCTTAACCTAGTACAACTGCTGTATGGAGGAAATGTGCCAAACTTCCTCTTGCAAACAGAGAAATTGAGGCAAAACATGTAAGGAGCTGATGATAGTTAGAATTATGAGCCAAGATCTCTTGTTAATCTCTTCAAGCTGATCACTAAGCTCCAACAGTAAAGATAGTGAGTTTGCAGAACCACAAGCCCTACTCAGAAGTTCAAAACTCTGCTGTATTTCCTCAAAGCAGTGTGGCACCTGTCTTGGCTCACCACCCTGACTCCTGTTAGGAAATAGAGACTTGATCTGTCCCATCCCAGGTACACAGATTCATATCCGCATTATCAATAGTACATTCAAAGTCCCCAGGGCTCTTTCTCCCAGGGCAGGGCACAGTAAGTTGTGTCCGTGGAGGTAAATGGAACCATGGCAGTGCCCATCACCCATTGGCTTGCACTGTTCTTTCCTAAGCCCTTGCTCCATGTGATCTCTACTGGGATGACCCAACTCCCATGTGCTGAGGAATCCCTTCATCTGACCGTGAGACCCTCAGGTCTTCCAGTTCTTCGCATCCCATTGGACCATTCACTGTGAAGAAGTGTTTGGCTCTACTCGAATCCCTGGTAGTGTGGGAGACACTCCGAACGGTGCTGAGGTCTCTTCCCATAGACACCCCAGGCTGCTATTTCAGCTTCTGTCTCGAGACCCAGGCCTCAGTGCGGTAGAGACCTGGGGACCTTGGCCCCCACCTCTTGAGGTTACTTGGGAAAATCTGGTTCAGAAACTTGCATCAAAAGCTCCTTCTCTTTTTTCTTATCTTCCTAGATTTGAAGATCTTATTCTAATCTGAGGAATTAGGAATTCTCCCACCAGTTACATTTTTGTGTAGTTAAATGTTTTATTAATTTATCCAATGTATAGAGAATTTTGATGACTAACTTGATTAAATTAAGAAACCTCTAACACATACATGGAATACACATCCTCATGTGAGGCTGTGAGGATGTTTCCAGAGTATTAACTGAAAGGGAAAGAGCCACCCTGAATGTGGTTGCCATTATCCTATGGACTAGGAGACAAAGGAAGCCAGTTTAGTGTGAGCATTCTTTTCCGGGACTTGCTAATCGGCCAGTGTGTAAGCAAGCACCCTCTCAGGGGGTCCTTGTGATACCCACTTCTCCCTTGTTCTGTAAGATCTGAGACTATTTTCCATTTGGTTCAAGGGTAGAACTGTAGGAAAAAAAAATATCCTAAGATGTTTGAGGGCATAAGTCATAGTTTAGAACTAGGATCTGCTCAAATCACTTAAAGCCCAAGCTAAGGATACAGCAGTTAAATAACAGGGCAGAAGAAATACTAACACAGGCCAAATTCAAAGAGTCGTGCTGAGTATAGGAAACAACATGTCAAAACATTTGAACAAAACCCAGAAGAGCACTGACACAGGAGATGGCTACTGTGGTGATCAGTCTTCCTTCCTTCCGGGAGTCTATCTATCTGCCTGGTGAAAGCCAGGCAGAGCTTCAATAAACTTCACGCGCGATGTGCGTCCTCTTCCTAAGGAATGTCCTTGGGTAGCTCTTGCGGCACAGGTCTCCTTGACGGGACATCTCTCCGTTTCAGTTGGCTGTGAGTATTTTCATGAGAAAGAACTGCAATGTGGTCATTCCACAGGATACTACTCAGCAGAACACAGGAAGGCTGATGCCCAGCACTGGGGAGGACCAGACGCACTGCACTCAGGCAGAGAAGTTGACGGTTCACCCCAGTGATTCCGCTTTTAAGATGGGATGGAAAAGACAAACTATGAAACAGAAACCAGCTTGCTACTGCCAAGCGCTTGTGGGTAGAGGCAGAGATTTGCACAAAGGACGGAGAAAAATCAGGCAAGGGCATGTGGACAGAGCCATCCTGTGTCTTCATTATGGTGACTCCAAGATGCCATTTGTCCAAATTTCCAGAGCCAGAAGCTTAAAAATTCAGGCTTGACTGTCTATGACAGAAGAGAAGCACTGTGTTTTGAGCTCCTCTTCTAGGTAAGGCAGACCTAAGATTAAAGAGTGCAAAGGATGGGAAAGGAGGGTTGGAGACGTGGTTGCAAGGTTGTCACACTGCAGATGTGACTGTGATGGTTTTATTTATTTTCTATGTATGAGTGTATTGCCTGCATGTATGTAAGTACACCCGTGTCATGCAATGCTTTCAGAGGTCAGCAGAGGGATTGGCTCCCCTGGAACCGGAGTTATGGATGACTATTAGCCACCATATGGGTGCTGGGAATCAAACCCCGGTCCTCTGCAAGAATAGCCAGTGCTCTTAATGACTGAGCCATCATTCCAGCCCTGAGATTTTTATTGTCTTAATTTGATCATAATAAAGACATTTCTCCATTATAAGCCCTTTTGTAGCTGCCAAATGAAAATTTAAGAGATGAATAACCATACCAGAAAGATAAGACAATATGTAAGAATTTACTTATACAAGCGTATACAGAAAGAATGGAGAAAAGAGGCTACAGAACCAAAGAAGATGGCAGAGATAAACCATACTGAATGGCACTAAATGCATATTGTCAGAAGAAGCAAAATGAAATATATAGGCCCAGGGCAGTGGTACACACCTTTAATCCCAGCACTTAGGAGGCAGAAGCAGGTGGATTTCTGAGAAATGAAGGCCAGCCTGGTCTACACCACAAGGTCCAGGCCAGCTGTGCTTACATAGTGGGATCTGTCTCAAAACAAAACACTCCCCGCCCACAAATATATATATATATATATATTTTTTTTTTTTTTTCTTCAAAGTCATAGGGTTGGTCGAGATTTGCAGTCATATTAAGCTATGAAAGTAGCAAGAACATATTCTAAAAGCAAGCTTACCTTAGGCATTGAACATAAGAAGGATTTGGATGAAGTCACTGCACGAGATTCTGCATTTACAAGTCTATTCGGGTAAGGCTTGCGCAGCAGGGCTTTGGTAGGAACAGTCATGTGCAGTGACCAGCAGTGCTTTCCTCTGTCACATCCGCCCCTCTGTGTGTTTCCAAACGCGCCTTGGGAATGAGACAGGGACAAGGTTCCTACTCTCAAAGACCACAGTTCTCTGCTCCTTCCTCAACCCAGCCATGATGCACCCCAGAAGCCGGAACTTTTCTCAACTTCACTAGCATTTTTGAAATATGAGATAGCATTTAATTTTAATCTTACTGGGAAAAGATAAAGAAAGAGAAGAGATGGACTCCCTAAAATGCCAACTCGTGAGCAGAGGAACGCTTCCTAATTGTTTCCTTCCAAAACAAGTGAATTCCCCAGATTTCCTCCTTTTAACACAGTAAGATAATATTAAATTATGTCTTTCATAACTTGTTTTTAGTTTCCCAAACTAATTTTGTTAAACAATCATGAGACTGATGATTACACTGCTCAGTTTGAGCCTAGCGTGTTCTGTGGCTGCGGAGGAAGCCAACACCACACATCATCACGTTTTATAAGGAAATCGATCCTTTGAAAAGTAGATTGGCTTGAAAGGGATTATTTTAAGGCTTATAGTCTAGTGCGTCTTAAGTAAAGGAAAAACTGATAATTTATCTCTATTTCTGTGGCTTCCGCAGCCTAACCTATTACACCTTCTGAATGACTATCTCAAATCTGTTTCTTTCTTCCATACTAATAAGACTCTTGATTTGGTGGAGAACCATAATGTGCATGGTCTTAAGGGATTATTAGTGTGTGTGTGTGTGTGTGTGTGTGTGTGTATGTGCGCACAGGTGTGTACACATCACAGAAGGTATATGGCGGTTAGAAGACAATTCTCAGAAGCTGGCTCTTTGTTGAGGCAGGGTCTCTTCTGTTTCTGTTGCAATGTGTACTTCAGGCTGGCTGACCTACAGAGCTTCCAGGCAACTCTGCCTCCACCTCCTGTCTCCCTGTAGGAGTGCTAGGATTACACATGTGCTTCCCACAGGCCTACATGGGTCCTCAGTTTGAAACTCAGACGGTCAAGCTTCATGGCCAGCACTTTTATCTCTGGGGCCAGCTCACCAAAATCATCCAGAATGCTGCTGTCCGCGCTGTGTTTTCGGTGAGAACTGTGGCCTCATGTGGCCAGTTGTGTGGTTTATAGTTACGGTGTTTACAATTCTAGGATAAAGCCTGTGGCCTTAGGCATCTTAGGCAAGAGGTCCACCATTGAGACACACCTCAGCCTAGTCATTGAGGTAAAGAACAGCCACAAAATTCTCTGCCATTTCCTCGAGCTCACCTGAAGAATACTTTTTCTGCCGAGGAGCCCTAAGCCAGGCTGTAGCAGTCTGAAAATACCAGATGCTGGTGTCTGAAGCAGCGGAACTGATTTTCCCATACTTCCGGACATTAGCCGTCTAAACTTATGCTGTCCAGGCATCCGCTTTCTTTGGAAGCCCCTCTTTTTGGCTTATCACATCTTTATATGGTCGTATTTACTCTGCTGAGGTTCAGCCTACAAATGCAACCACAAATGGGATTAGAGCTTCAAACTTATGTATTTCAACAGGACAAAAGTCCCCTTCTGACACCAACCAAATATTAAACATCCTGCTTATTTTTGTCAGCCATGTTGAGACGCTGGGAACTTGAGAAGGTAAAAACCTCACTGGAGGAAATAGGTCACTGGGGGGCAGCCAGTCCATGGAATATCTTCAATTTGGGACCTTCCTGTCCCTTTCTCTACTTCCTGGACACAATGAACAGCCACAGGCACAGGACTGAACCATGATGACAAACTTGTTCACTGTAGGCGAAATGTGGAGTCGGTGATGTCTGAAACCACGAGCTACGATAGAGCTTTCCTCGCCTTAGTTTATGTCTGGTATTTTGTTGAAGACCTGAAAGGCTGGCTAGTCCAGGAGCAATAGTACTGTGTGCCCTGGGCTGGTTAGCTCTAACTATCAACTTGACAGAGCCTAAAATCCCATGGGGATCAGTCACAATGAGGGAATGTCTACACGGGGTTGGCTTGTGGGCACTTCTGTGGGAGATTGTTTTAACTGAGTTAGCTGATGTGGGGAGACCCAGCTCGCTGTGGGCGGCACCATCCCCTGGGCAGGAGGGCTTGACCTGTGTAAGAGGAAAGGGGCTAGGCCAGGCAAGCGTGCATTTTTGCCTCTCCTCCCTTGGTTGCGGATGTCTTCTGTCTCGATGTTTCGCTCTTGCCTTGGCTTCCCCGACAGCGAGGGTGAACTGTGGCCTGGAAGCTGTGAGCTGAAATAAACCCTTCTCTCCTAAGACGCTCTCTGTCAGGGCATTTCATCACAGAAACGAAAAAGGACTAGAATATACCCCAGTGTGGTTGGGGAAGGAAAGCTAGACAGCCCACTTAAACAGCCTCACAGCGGTGCCCTCGGGAATAACTACCACGTGGACGCTAATCGATAGACATGATTCTAAGCAGCTGATCAGGACCACAGAGCTCCCTCCATCCTCCTGCTCTAGAGACACTGGAATTCCACTGTCTTTCCTATAGTTTGTCAAAGGGTCAAATGAAATGTCCATGAATGAGCTGTGTGGATACCCGACACCCCCTCAGATCACGCTCTTCACATTCCCTCAGCTCAAGATGAATACAACTGGGGGTGTCAGAGGCGAGGTAAGTGCCTTGTGGCCTCGGAGTCCTCCTGAGCCCATCTGATGGGCTGTCTTTTCCCTGGTGAGGGCTGTGCCTCTTACCTAGGCTGTCCGCGTTTCTTTTCTCCAGGCTGGGCATGTGGTGGGGAGCTCTCTGAGAAGCAGCCTCTCTAGGTGGTCTGGCCACTGCTGTTCCAGAAGCTGCTGCTGCCCCATTGTTCCTGTGCGTGTGCCTCACAAGCACTCATGTGGGGATGTGTTGGTGTTTGCATGTGGGGAGTGAAACTGTGCGTGTGTGTGTGTATGGGGCAGAAGTGGTCAGAGGACAACCTTGGGTATCATTCCTCAGGCAGCTCCCACTTTTTATCTGAGGCAGGCTCTCACATTGACCTGGAACTGACTCTGAGGCCAACAAGGGATCTGCCTGTCTCTGCCTTCCGAGTCTCTGTCTCCAGGATCCAGGCAAACTCTGCCATGTCCGGCTTCTTTTTTATTCTGTTTCACTTTAGTTTTTTGAGACAGGGTCTCCCTGTAGTCCCAGCTGGCTTGGAACTTGCTATGTAGACCAGGCTGGCCTTGAACTCACAGAGATTCACCTGCCTCTGCCTCTCGAGTACTGGGATTAAAGGTGTGCTCCACCACACCCAACTAAATTTTCAAAATATTTTCTATTGAATCATTGTGTGTTTCATACAGAACATCTCAACCAGTCTTAATCATCTCTGTACCCCTTCCCCACAGGCGCCCCTCCAGCCCTCCAGCTGGAATCCGTACATTCTTTCATCTGTGTTAAGGTCTACTGTGTCAAGTTAGTGTCCCCAAATGACCTCAGTGCAGGTTCATCCACTGAGGTCCAGTCAGCCTACCCAGGGTCCCTCGCTTTAGGAGGACTAGCCCATCCTCACCCAACAGTCATCAGTTGCCAATATTTCTTAAGCAAAGGTTGGAGTCTGTCTGCTCCCCATTTCCCCAGCTCCATGCTGGGTTTTGTCTGCTTGGGTTTGCATGGATCTTGGGCATGGAGAATCCATTGTTGTAGGTTCATATAACCAGGGTCCCAGGAGCTTGTAGGATTCTACTTCCATATGGTCACACATCTCCTCACTGGCTCTTACAGTCCTTCCACTCCATCTTCCATTGGCCCCTGATCCCTGGGTGAGTGAAGCTTTAATATAGGAGTCCTGTCCAGGGATCCACACTCTGCAGATTCCTAATCTGTATTCTCTGGCCATTTGCGACCTTTTGTGTTACTGGTTATTTGTTGCGTGAGGAGCTTCATGAATAAGAGCTGAGAGAGTCACCAGTGTCCTCTGTACCCTCATTCCTTATTGTGTGAGCCTTGGGTGTAGAGGCTGCACTGTAGATGTGCCACTTAGGCATGGGCGATTCTCAGACAGTGTCTGTGACCAGCTGTGGGACTCTGTAGTATCTTGCCAGGCATCAGTAAGGAAAGCTGACTCTCCCCCTCCCAGCAACCACCAGTTACCAATAGATCCTCGGCTGGAACTAGGCCTTCCCACCCCTTCCCCATACAACCATAGATTAGAACATCCCTCCACTCTCACCAGAGAAGGCTTCTTCCAGTGGAGGACAATCACACAGAGAACCACAAAGTCAACGTGCAGAACAAGAGAAACCTTGGGGTGCTCAGACCTACCGGACACCTGGATCACAACTCCTCCAAAGACCTCGGGGATCATTGCAGAGGGGGTGCTCAGACATACCGGACACCTGGGTCACAACTCCTCCAAAGAGCTCGGGGATCATTGCAGAGGCGGGTGCTCAGACATACCGGACACCTGGGTCACAACTCCTCCAAAGACCTCGGGGATCATTGCAGAGGAGGGTAGAAGATTGTAACAGCTAGAGGTGCTAGAGGACTACAAAGAAGCAGTGTTGTCTGGACACCACAGGGTTGTTGCACATATTAACCCATATGATGATTTTATGTGTATGACTGCTTTGCCTGCATGTAAGAGTGTCATGTAGTGCCTGCAAAGGCCAGAAGAGGGCGTCCAATCTTGTTCAGCTTTTTCCTTGAGTTCTGAGGATCCAAACGCGGGCCCTCACTCTATAAGACTGTCCTCAGTCCTCATTTCCCACGTGTTTGACTGCTTGGTTTTCTGACATTAACTCTTCCTGTGTATTCTCCAAGTTCCCATGCAGATCAGGCAGCAAATAATAGCAATAATCTAAACATACAGCAGCAAATAGCAATAATCTAATGATTCTGATGGTAGAAAACCAACTTATAAAGCTGTGCTCCCCAAGACCAAAACATTTACTACAGCAAACTGAAGGGGAGTTACCTTGGAGCAGTCAACTGCTCACGTGGAACTGTACTCAAAATGACTCCAGCAAATGCTGAAACTTAGAAGACTTTGGAAATTACAACACACTCTAAGCATTAGCCCTTTGAGAGTAACTTCTCTGAACATAGCTCATCCCATTTGAAGTAACTGCCTTGTTTGACCAGCTGTGGTCAAACAACTCGGCTTCACCATGTTCTGAAAAGCAAATGACGGACAGAGGGCTTGGATGCGATAGACCTTCACCAGTTGCATGCCGCTTAAAAAATGTCCACCTTAATCAAGTTGTTCCTGGTTGGCAGTTCCCAAAAGCCACATCCCATATTAGCTTAAGAGGAAAATATGCGTGGATTAGGGTGACCATCACTCCCAATTTGTCTGAGAGGAAAGGTTTTCCAGGATGAAGGAGCTTTAGTACCCACACCGGAATGATTACAGGCAAGTTGGGGTAGTTGATCTACGACTGAACTAGGGTGTTGCTCGGGTGGGATGCTGGGAAAACATTCATGTGTCTGTGGAATTCAAGCAGAAAACAGTGGCTTCTTAAACTACAGAGACGAAATCCTTCAAACTGGTGTCTTATCCCGTCTCTACTCCAAATACTTATCTCTGGCTGTGTGCTGGATTCTTTTCCTCTCATTTTCTCTGAATCTCCCTCCTTCAACACAACATTTCACTCTTTTACTCTTAAAAAAAGGATCAAAGATACAGCTCGGAGGAGTGTAAGAATTCAGCTCCTTCAAGCTCCTCTGCTTAGGGTTCCCACACTAGCATCCAAACATTTGGTGTGTCCAAATATATTTGGGTACTTATGGGGATTTGGATAAGAATGTCCCCCACAGGCTCAGTGTCTGAACACTTGATCCCCAGTTAGGGGGCTGCTTGGGGAGGTTTAGGAGGTGTGACCTTGGAGAAATTATGATGGGGGGGCGGGCTTTGAGAGTTCTTAGCCTCTCCTTGCTTTTCCCTCTCTGCCTCACGTGTGCAGTTGGAGATGTGAGCTCTCAGCTTCCTGTTTGGCCACCAGCCTCCATGTCTCCCCTATGTGGGCTCTTCCTCTGGAACCCGAAGCCAAAATAAACTCTTCTCTGTTAGGTTGCTTTGGGTGATGGTGATTCATCACAGCGACAGAAAATCACCAACACAGTGTCTTTCTAAGAATATTGTTTAACCCAAGAATTAGGGTCTTCAAAATGTTCGTCTTGACTCAAACTTTGTAGGTCACAATCTGAAACTATCAATTAATTTAAAAAATACTGTCTATATTGTTTATCATTTATGTGGTTTGCTGGAGAATTACAGAATATCACAGGATGTAGTGTTCCTGCTCAGTGAATTCAATGCCATTAAATGTAGATATTCTCACCCTCCCTTAGCACATACTGATCCTTGGTCCTTCATGTTAGCTCTTCTTAATAAACATTAGATTCACTCTAGAACAATTATTTGATGAATTTTGTAAAATGTTGACGTCAAATTTCATCACCACAGAATCTAGGGTTATTTCACTGACAGCCTTCTCAAGAACTTGCTGGGAATCTATAAGTCAAACTATGACTATCCTCTAAAATGTTCGGGGAGCTTAATTAAAACACACTATGCTCAGAGAGGAGTAGGCAAGTCACCCTCTGGATCACCAACGGGAAAAGTCCAAAGTGTTAGATAATCGCATGCTAGCTACTGCTGTAAGGCAGTGAACTCATTCAAGTGCCAATTTTCTTTAAGGAGCTATTGGCAGAACCACAAAATATATTCTAAAAATGAAGCTATAATTGTAAATGACACAGCACAGTTGTTTAACAAAGTAGATTAGCCACAAGGAGGGAGTTGTAAATGAATTTTAGTCATTGTTTGGCTGAAACTGCTGAGCCTCCCCTAGTTACGGTGATTTTACCTTCAGAAAGCTTGTATCATGATGTTTTTATTGGTTATCTTACCCTCTGCTTACTTCACTGAGTCAGATGTGAATTTTCACAGGGATGCCTTGAAGCTTCTACTCTGCCCATGTACATATTACTGTAGCGTTACCTTCCTAATACACTTCTATGGTAACAAAATGCTCCTTTTTGATTGGTGTTACCTGTGCATAATTTAATAACTCTGATGAGTCCTCCAATTTACAAAAACAAAAAGCAGAGCCTTGCTTACCTCTCATCAGCCCTCCCAAAACTTCAACATTTTTAGCTTTTTTTTATAAATAACATGATTTATAGACATACCTTTTTATAAGAATTCAGTTATAGTTATTAGTCTTAGATTTCAATGTAAAGACTTAGAAATCTTTTTAAATTATTTATTTGTCCTTTATGTGTATGAATGTTTTGCTGGCATGTGGGTAAGTGCACTTGTGTGTACAATGCCTGCAGAGACCAGAAAAGAGTGTTGAATTCCCTAGAACTGGAGTAATGGATGGTTGTTCGCTGCCATCTACATGCTGGGAATCAAACCGAGGTCCTCTGCAAGAGCAGCCTGTGCTTTGAAACTGCTAAGCCAGCTCTCCAGTGCAAGAGTTAGAAATCTTAAGTCTTGCCTTCAACCTTATTCCTCATGTAGACAACTTTCTCCTGTTCATTCTTTCTACACAGCAATAATTTGAGGTTAGAGCGGGGTGCCAGACACTTCTAGGATGACCATATGAACACTATCCAGAGATGACCCCTGTGAAATGCTGAGAGTCTGCTTGGATCTTATTTGTGTATGCATGTCTGTATATTTGTGTGTGACCAGGTACACACGTGTTTGCTAGTGTATGTGGATATTCATGTATGTATATGTGTGTGTGTGGATGTGGAGGATCAGAAGTTCAGGTCATTCTCAGCTACATAGGGAGTTTGGGCCTGACTTGGGCTCCATGAGACCCTCAAAAAAATCAAACAACAAAAGAAGAGTACTCTGATACTCCACCCCACCCAACAGCTTCTGTGTGAAGGAAGAATCACAATCACAGATCTACCGCAATGTGGAATACAGGTGTTCACCGGGCCCACAACAGGGCAGATGCTGTGCTCTGCTAGGATGAACACCTCTAAGTGGAACTCTAGTCTCTCCTCATCAACAAACTATGACTCTGCACACACAGTGGGAGCACAGCCCTCGACTGATTATGAGAGGAAAGAGGGTAAGTAGCACACTCTCTCAGAGGTTGCTGCAGTGTTTATCATTCACCCAAATGTGATTCCAGTGGGGATTTGGAAATATGACTTGGATCTCTGCAGAGAATGGAGCTGGAGACCCGTGTGGGCAATCATCCATCAATACTGAAAGCATTAGCAGAAAAACCTTAGGAAGGGGCTGGAGGATGGCTCGGTAGTTAAGAGCACCAGCTGCTCTTGCAGAGGACCCAAGTTCAGTTCCTAGTGCCCATTCAGGACAACCTGCTATTGCCTATAACCCCAGTTCCAGAGGCTCTGATGCCCTCTTCTGGCCTCTGAGGACACTGCACTCATGTGGTGCACATACACTCATGCAGGCACACAGAGACACATTAAAAATAATAATATATATATAGCCTGGGGAAAGATGAGTTTAATACTTCAAAAAGGTACAGAGAGACATCACCTCCACTCTATCTCAGTCAAGAAAGATGCTTTTAGTCCTTATAAAAATCAGTCACACTGGAAAAAGCAATGGGAGAAGGGGACACATTAGAACAAAGTACAATGACACATAGGTATGAAAATGTTGTATGATAACTTTAAAAATTAATAATAAGAAGAATACAAATAAGATCAAGGCAGGAAAATGTAGGTATTTAGCAAAACAAGCATTAAACAGTAAAGGAAGGGCTTGCGCCCTGAGATTTCTGCCTACAGAATCTACTATTTCTGCCAACCATTCTAAACAAGAGTGATGCCAATCATGTCTACAGCATAGTTTGGTAATTAAGAGAGGCTGTGGGCAATGGCCAGATAGAAATGATTCAGATAGAAACAGTCAATTAACAGACCAAGTTTAAATTCTAAGATTTTCTAATAGTTGACATTCTAAAGAAACTATACCATAGGAAGAAAAATTATAGAAAACTTTAAGCAGCAATATTCTTGATTTCACTTCAACAATGGGAAGACTGTCTCTGTGGGAAGAGACACACAGATGGTCTTGGAACACTGTCTCTCATCATGTAGAGATTCCATCAAGACAGCATTTCAGGTGTCTTAGCCTGAGGCATTCCAGGAATTCTTCCTTTTTCCCAGCCGCAGTTTATGATAATTAACAAAAGAGTTAGTCTCATTCCACTAAATGTCATGAAATGTTTGAGTGTTTAAAATATAAAAATACAAGAGATTAAGAACACAAAGTTCACAATTCAGAGACAATACTAACATCAGAAGGAAGTTCTCGGTCACGTTAGCCGTTATATTTGTGATTGATTATTGCCAGTGCGGAAGAAGATATCCCTGGTAAACTAGCCTTGATTCTGGCTTTGATAGAATTTCAGTGGATTCTCTTAGACTGTATAAGCAGGCAAGAGACAATTTTTTTTTGGACAGAGCCTCACTAGGTAGCTCTGAGCTGGCTTAGAACTCACTATGAAGACCAGGCTGGACCTCACAGAGACCTGTACTGTCTGGTGGTGGAACATGAGATGAGAAGGTGTCACCTTTCACGAGTCTTTGCTGTGTCTGCATCTCTTGTCGCCACTTAGCTCTGCAAGGCTCTCATTCTCCAGACTTCCCCTCCTCGCTGTGTGTTTCACGGTCCAATATTATCATGAACAGATTGCCCAGAATGATTAGTGAAATGTGCTTTTATGGCATGGCAGTAATACTCCATTTGAAGTATTTTGAGAAGAATGTACTATTCAGGTAAAGCAATCATGTAGTTATTTTTAAAAGTGTGAATTTTTGTAAAATTGTGATTATTGTATAATTTTAAAAGAGGAACAAGTTGGGGGCTAGGGAAATGGCTCAGCCATTAAAATGCTTGCTGTGTAAGCATGAGGATCTGAGTTCAATCCCCAGGACCCACCTTAAAACGCTGGGCATGATGGTGTGTACACACTTGTAATCCCAGCTCTAAGGAGGCAAAGGCAGGAAAATCCCTGAGGCTGGCTGGCCACTAGCCTGCCACACTTGATGAACTCCGTGCCACAGAGATCCTGTCTCATAAAACAATCCAAGGCTGACCTCTGGCCTCCACATTCATATGCACCCACGTGCACCTGCACACATGTGTGCATTGACACACAGGATCATGGGCATGCACATGGGTACATGAACACAAGCATGCATGTGCACACACACACACGCACACACAGCAACAAATTGGAGTCAGCCTTTCCAGAACAGAGCCAATAAGAAAACAAAGTGATGCAAGCACAGCTTTGAGCTACATGGAAACACTGTGAGAGGCGAGGGCGGGGAAGGAGGGGGCGTCACCTGGTACTGTGTGTCAGCCTCTGGCCCTTTCTTAGTAAAACTGAATGTAAACGTTCATCAGCTAAATGTCTAAATAAAAAAACAGAAGTTTCAAAACTCATGAGATTCTAGAACAAAATATTTTAAAACTTAGATGAAAGGGAAAGTTTTCCTTGACCAACTCAAGAAGAAATATGAAGCTCAATAAAGAAAAGCAGGGGGACCAGAGAGATGACTCAGCAGTTAAGAGCACTGACTGCTCTTGTAAAAGACCTGGGTTCGGTTCCCAGCACCCACATGGTGGCTAACAACTGTCTTTAACTCCAGTTTCAGGGATCTGACACGTCTTCCGACCTCTGTGGGCTATGCATGACACGCATGCACTTAAACACATGCAGGGAGTACACTCATACACATAAAATAAAATAAAATAAAAATACTTAAAATTTTTTTAAAAGAGAGAGAAAGGAATAAGATATAAAATGCATTAAAGACATCAATTCACCTCATCTCAAAAGAACTGGACACAATAACTTCAGAGATATCTTTAACAAAGCTCTCCTCCAAAGGAGTAAGTCCAGTCAAACAAACTGATTTTAAGTGATGGAAAAAATGGGAAAGGCACTTAAACCCATTTTATGAATGTAGAGTGAGTTTCATGCCTGAACCAGGCAGCACTGGTCAGGAAAAGAGAATGGTTCACTTGCGCATACAGAAATACTGAAGCACTAACCTCAACCGTGCATAAAAATACAAGAACTGCTGGGTCACGGAACACGGCAGGTGTTAGATGGCGCGGCGTCGGAGTATCCAGTACCACTTGCCATATTAACAAAATGATAGAGACAAGACGTACAGTCTCTCGACATTTACAAGCAGATGGAGGAACATTCAATTTAGGCGAGCATTCATAATAAACGCCTTTACTACTAATAAAAGTCCTTTGCCTAAGAAAATCACAATCCACTAAAAACACTTGTACAGCCTCTTTCTTTTTTAAAAAGAACTGCTTCATTTTTAATTGTGTGCATGTGTGCGTCTGTGTGTGCTCACAGAGGTCAGAAGAGGGCGTTGAGTGAGTCCCCCTGGAACTGCAGTTACAGGTACAGGTGGTTGTGAGCCGCCTGATGCAAATATGGATGCTGAGAACGGAGCTGGGGTCCTCCCCAAGAATTAACCACTGAGCCATCTCCCTAGCTGCTTCTTCTAGGGCTGGAGAGGTGGCTCAACAGTGAAGAGTACTGGCTGCTACTGCAGAGGAACCAAGTTCACAGGATCCACGTCAGGAGGCTCACACCTACTTGTAACTCCAACTCCAGGGGATCTGACACCCTCTACTGGCCTCCACAGTTCTCACATACACACACATACATACACATGGTTGAAAATCATTAAAATAAATATTTAAAATAAGAAATGGCATAATTATCTGCACTGTATTAAGAAACTGCCTTTTAATGTTTCATGTCAACATTTTGCTATTTTTTAAATGTCATAATAATAAGAACAAGGCAAAATCATTCTTTTTGCTGATATCAGCGTAGAAAAATCCAACAGAATGTCCATTAAACCTCTTCAATGTGAATGAGGATTTAGCAAAGTTTATGGACCAATTACCAACATATAAAAATGAAAACCAGGGCTTTGTGCCTGTGATAAATCAAGATGGAAAATGGACTAGAAAGAAATCACACTTGGAGTCAGAAGAAAGATCCAACATGCCTAGGAATAAATCTGACAAATAAGGCATGAAACTTCTTAGAGTGACATAAAGCTGTTTATCAGCATTATCAGCCTGAATGAGTACAGGTCGGTATTCTGGCCCTATGTTAGAAAAGGTAGAAACATCAATTTTCCTCCAAAATAATGCATAACAGTGCAGTTCTGGTACGTTCTGGTTTTCATATGCTCAAGCTGATATAGTAAAACTGATTTAATTTAAAATAGAATACTAAAACTTATGAAGATTGCCATAGAACCAGGAGAGTCAAAATTAGAGTTTGAAAGAGCAAGAAGGTAGAAGGTGAGACTTGCTCCACTCTACGGTAGAAATGATCACTGAGAGCTAATTAAAACTGGAGTAAAGGGAACGCACATCAGCATGAAGCACTGGGGGCGGGCAGGTCTGTGCTTATACATCTAGTCTTTAAAACCAAAGGAAAGAATGACTATTAACAATATGAAGTCATTTGCCATGTCTAAAACATGTGGTTACTGTGCTGTGTGTTAGTCACCTTCACATTCCTATCACAAAACGAGTTCTAGTAGAAAAGGTGTGAGTTGGTCCTAGCTCAGGATCAAGGGGCCCTTCTGCTTTGGACCTTGTGCGGAATCTGAATGACAGTGGTTAGAGTTTGTGGATTGGGATCCAGGAGGCGAAAGAGAAGGAAACTTCTTCATTCAATAGCATCATCGCAAGGAATAAGCCTTTGATACAACCCATAGCACACAATATACAAAAATTAAAATTTAGATGAATTTTAGATAACATCAAAATTAATACATCAGAAAAATGTCATAATATCTTTATAACTTAGAATTCAGAAACAATTTCTTAAACAAGATACAGAAAACAAAGACCGTGAGGGAAAATATGAATTAATGAGATCACGGTTTAAAACTTGTTTTTCAAAGAAAACATCACAAGTTAAAAGTTGCTGTTTTAAGGCACAGATCTGTATTAGAGAAACACTATACAATACAGAACAAAAGTAAGCATTATGAACTCTTAGTTATAAACATAATCAACCTCCAGTAGAGAATGAACAGAGGGAACAGGTGGTCAGTTCATAGAAGAGGAAACTGACAGGACCAGCAAGTTCAGGCGAAGATGCTGTGTCATCAGCTATAAAAAAATGCAGGAGTCAAAAAAAAAAAAAAAAAACCTCAAACAATGAATCACTATGTTTGCTCATCTGATGGAAGAACGAACGCTTTGGTTGCAGTTTGTATCCTGAACACCCCCTGAAGATCACATGCTGAAGGCTTGGTCCAGCCCATGGCACGTGGAGGTCCTGGACCTGCAGGGAGTGAAGCAGGAGAGAATGGCTTCGGTGGGCATCTTAGTAGCCTGCCAACGGATGAGGAAGCGTCTGAGCCTCAGTGGCCTCAACAGACGCTTCACAGGATGGAGACAATGAAGAAGACCGAGGGGAGGGCAGAATTTCCAAGCAATGAGGGGGACTGTGGGAGGTGCAGCATCTGTGTGAGTGAGTGAAAAGAAGAAAAGAAATATTTGGAAGAATAAGGAATGGGAAAATTCTCACGTTGACATCAGCCTGTAACCCACAGGTCCGGGAAGCTCAGAAAGAAAACACAAAGCAGAGCGACTCACAAGCAGAGCGACTCACAAGCAGAGCTACTACGCCAGGCACGTGGCACTGACGACACAAGCCTGTCAGGCACGGTGGCACGTGCTGTGGATCCCCGTCCTCGAGAGGCAGAGACGGGCGGATCTCTGAGTTTGAGGCCAGCCTGGTCTGTATAGTGTCTTCCAGGAGAGCTGGGACTAGGGAGACCCTGTCAAAGAAGGAGAGAGAGAGACGGGGGGAGGAAAGAAAGGATGAAAGAAGGAAAGAAAAGACTCCCCAAAAGAAGCAGGAACAGAGGGAAGATTAAACTTGCCTTTTCCTCAGAAACTTCACAAGAAGACCATGGAGTCAAATAACTAAGAGAAAAACGAAAGAAGGTGAGGAAGACGTCCATTCCCTGTGAGAACACTGAAGTTAAGGAGAAAGCTCTTCTCAGGCAAACAGTCATTGAGAAAACTTGTTGCCAGGATATCTTCCTCGCCAGAAATGCCAGGAGGTTCTTTCAAGATGGAAGACGGTGCAGGTCACGCTGTGAATCTACACAAAGAAGAGGGGGGATCAAGACGGGATGAAGTTGAATTTGGTCTCAGGGCATGAGAGATGGCCACGCTGAGTTCACTGCAGCATGACGAATGTAACCAGGGCACAGAGAAGCAGTGCTGGATAAATAGTAAAGAACACGTAGCGCTCCTGGAGAGACGGCTCGGCAGTTAAGCACTCTTTCAGCAGACCCAGGTTCTGCTCCCAGGCTGGCACTGGTCCCTACATACATGCAGGCCCACACTCATACTCGTAAAAGGAAATCAAACGAATCTTTAAAAACACACACACACCGAAATACTACTGGGCATTCATTAAAGATGGAAATCCATCACTGGTGACAGTGTGGTGAACTTGGTGGCCATCATGTTAAATGAAGGGACCAAGCAGAGGAAGAGAAAGGCCGTATGACCTTGTGTAGGTAAGAAACCTTAGAACGTTGACATTTTTAAGTGTCTTGAACTCACAGAAGTAGAAATAACAGGTGGTTACTAGAGGTTGGCAGTGGAATTAGATTGGGGAGGTGCTGGTCCAAGGACCCCAAATTTACATTTCCCTAATTACTAAGGATGTTGAACACTTTTAAAGGTATTTCTTAACCATTGTTTTTTCTTCTTTTGAGAGCTCTCTGTTCAATCCATAGCCCACTTTTTAAAAAATCTTATCATTTTTATTTTATGTGTATGAGTGTACTGCCTGGATGTGTGTAGGTGCACGTGTGCCATGCAGTGCCTGAGGAGGTCAGAAGAGGGCGTCAGATTCCCTGGAACTGGAGTTACGCATGGCTGGTAGCTGCCATGTGGGTGCTGGGAATTGAACCCCTGTCCTCTGCAAGAGCAGCCAGTGCTCTTAACCGTTGAGCCATCTCTCCAGGCCTGGAGATCCAATTCTGTTGAAGATGCTGTCTTTCCTTCATCTTGGGTTCTTGCCACCTTTGTTAAATAATAGGTGGCCGTAGTAGCGCACACTGGTGTTTGGGTCTTCTATTTATCCCGTTAACTAAAATCCTAAGTCTGGTTTTGTGCCGACACCATGCTGATTTTATGACTATGGCTCTGTAATATAGACTGAGGACTAGTATGGTCATACCCTCCACCCCCAGCATTACTCTTTGTGTTCAGGATTGCTTTGGCTATCTGGGGTCTTTTGTGTTTCCACATGAATTTTGGGATAGATTTTTCTATTTCTGTGAAGAGTGTCACATTTTATGAAGAATGGGCATTTTGATTGGAATTGACTGAATCTGTAAGTGGCTTTTGGCAGGGTGATCATTTTCACTGTATTGATTCTACCAATTCGTAGGCATGGGAGGTCTTTCCATTGCCTCGTGTCTTCCTTAATCTCTTTCTTCAGAGATTTAAAGTTTTCATTGAATAGGTCTTTAATGTCTCTGGTTAGGTTTATCCCTAGATATTTTATTCTTTTGAGGCTATTTGATGTGGAAGTGCTTCCCTGAACTTTCTCTGATTGCTTGTTATTGGCATATAGAAAGACTACTGAAGTTTGTAGATTAACTTTGTAATTTGCCACTTTGCTGAAATTACTGATCTTTCCTAGAAATTTTCTGGTGGAATTTTTGGGATCTCTTGTGTATATCACGTAATCTGAAAATAAGGATAGTGGGCCTGTTTTCCAAATAGTACCCCTTTAACCTCCTTCTCGTCTTACTGCTCTAGCTAGAGTTTCAAGCACTATTTGAACAGGAGCGGGAAGAGCAGGCCGTCTCATCTGATTCTTGATTTTAATGGGAATGCTTCAAGGTTTTCTCTATTTAAAATGATGTTGGCTGTGGGTTTGCTGTATCTAGTTTCAATTATGTTGAGGTGTGTTCCCTCCATACAAATCCCTCTAGGACTTTGATCTGAATGCACATTGGATCTTGTCAAGGCCTTTTCTGCATCTACTGGGATGGTCATGTGACTTTTGTGTTTAAGTCCATTTTTATGACTTATTATGTTTCCTCTTACCCAGTCAGAATGGCTAAGACCAAGAGAACTAATGACACACATGCTGTGTGGATGTGGGGAAGGAGGAACACGCCCTTGTCCGCTGTTGATGGGATTGCAAACTGGTGCAGCCACTATGAAAGTCCGTATGGAGAACTCTTTGAAAACTGAAAATAAGTCTACCATATGATCCGGTCACACCACTCATGGCCTCTACCCGACAGATGCAGAAATATCCACACAGCCAAGTTTGTTGCTGCTCTTTCACAATAGCTAAGCAATGGAAACAACCTAAATGACCCTCGACTGATGAATGGATCATGAAGAGACCGTGTGTTTACACAATGGAGTTCTACTCAGAGGTAAAGAAAAATGAAACGATGAAATTTTCAGGTAAACGGATGGAACTAGAGGCTTTTATACTAAGTAACACAGACTCAGAAAAGCAAGCGACATATGTTCTCCCTCATTTGAGGGTCTTAGCCCCAAATCCCAGATGTAAGTATATATCTTGATGTAACCATGGAGTCAGGAAATGGAAAGGAACCATCCCGAGGGGAAGAAGGGGCTCAAGAGAGGGGGACAGTGGGAGACAGGTGTTATTAAGGGGAGAGGGGGCAAAGGGGGTGCTTCATCTGGGGATGGAGAAGAGAGATAAAAGCGCTTAGGAGGTACAAGTCAGAGAGAAATGTGTTAGTTCAAGGTTTTACTGAAAGGTAACATGCAAAGTACAAACAAGTGCATGAGTGCAGCTGAAGGTGATATGACAAGGAACACAGTGCCAGGCAGGAGAAAGTTCTCTTTGCACTGTTGGTCAGGGTGGCCCAAGAGACTCCCCAATGACACAGGCTATGGCCACAGCCCTTGACTGCCTCCGAGAACTTGAAGGTGAGACCTTATTGCTGAAGACACTTTGGACACAGAAGTCTGAGCGAATGAGCTGGAGCTGACTCAGAGGCCTCCTCCCTGAAGACCAGCTCTCACAGCATCAGGCGACACTAGCAAAGCCACCAGGGAGAAAAGCGATCAGAGTCCCACCCAGCTGTGAAGCCAGATAAACAAGGACTGGCCCAGCAAACTATCAATATTGATGCTGTAGTGGTATTTTCTTGGGAGTAATCAACAACTCCAATTGGACTTAAGGCTGGTTCAATGGGAGGGAAATCATGTGCTGTGCTGTAAATATAGCCAGATACTCATGGCTGGAGAGCTCATAGCTCCTAGAGAAAAACCTACTTTTGATACATCTCTAGATTAATTTCTTACTTTATTCTAAATAAACATCCTCATGTTTACAAACAAGTGTACCTCTCATCCCTTATCAAAGAAGCCTCTTTTGGCAGCAGGTAGAGACTATGACAGAGTTGCAGAGTTGGTCAGATGTAGAGAATAAGTGTCTATGAGATGCTTGACCCTAAGTGACACATCTTCAATGCAGTCTTCATACACAGGATGACTGCATCTTTCAGCTCTCACCAGAGAAGTTTCCTTGTGCAGCAGATGGTGATTAATACAGAGACCCACCATTGGCCAATGTGCAGAGAATAAGAGGCTGCAGAGCGTTTATCCCCAGACAGGACACCTGTGTCAACCCTCTGCCTCCCAAGGCTCAAAGATCATCATGGAAGAGGAGGTGGAAAGATTGTAAGAGTGAGAGGCAGGGGATGACCACAAGGAAACAGTCTTCCTGACAGCTGGTCAGCTCACATATGAACTCATACCAACGGTGACAGTGTGCACAAGGCTGATGCAAGCTCAAACCAGACAAAATTCTAACATAGACACAGGAAAGTAGGTAAGAGACAGCAACCTAACCTAAGGAACTTTTGGCAATCAATGGCTGCTGGTGGGGAAAGATAGTGTCTTATAGGGTTGGAACTCTTGGTGGGCCCAGTGGATGGAGCCCATACTGAAAGACATTGGGAGACACAAACCTGACTTCACAGGCACTGACATATGTGTGTGTGATGTGTACACACATATATACACATTAAATTGTGTGGGGGCCGTGGGGAGGTGTGGATAGGGAAGGAGATCTAAATACCATCAAACTATATTGTATGAAAACCACAATACTTCAATTAAAAATAAATAAAATTACCCCCCAAAAGGAAAAGTTTGGCAGATGTACTGTATAACATATATAGTTAGTACAGTGTATTTTAAAGACAACAATTATCCCTGCAACCCCATAATCAACATGGAATGACTGCTGAGGGACCATGCCAAGGCCTTCGAAGACCTGCAGAAGACCTAGAGGATGCAATGGCCGGGCATGGTGTTGCACGCCTTTAGTCCCAGGACTTGGGAGGCAGAGGCAGGTGGATCTCTGTGAGATCAAGGCCAGCCTGATCTACATAGTGAGCTCCAGGCCAGTTGGAGATACAAGAAGACCCTGTCTTAAAACAAAAGACCTAAAAGATGTAGTCCATTCGAACACCTAACCCAGGGTGTGGCTGGTACCCCCATTGTCCATTGTCGTTACTGAGCTGGAAGTCTGGAAGACAGTGTCTCCCAGACTCAGACCCAGAATCAACTCCTCTCTGGTCCCTCTGTCACTCCACAGCATGAGACTGAGTTACCCTCCCAAGTACTGTGCATCGCACCTCACTGTGGATTTACCACCAACAACCTCCCTCTTCTTCCATTGCCTTGCATGTGAGTTTACGCACACGCTTTGTGTGCTTGCAGGAACTCGCAATATCACCTAGGGTCACCGGAAGTCATTGGGAGAGCAAACTCCCACGTACAGTTTCCAGCTTCCTCACAAGAAGCCCCAACAGTGGGGTGGAGAATCCGTCAAGAAGCCTTTTGGGGGCTCTGATTCCCTTCCAGGATGGAGATACTCATGAGAGGGTCTTGCAAAGGTGTTAGAAAGCTGACTTCTCCATGCACAGTGAAGCACCAAGTCCTTAGAGAACGTGTTGTGGCCTGGTTTGGTCTGGCCTTGTTTCTGGTGCAATTTAGGACACAGAAACAGTGCAGACATACAAAGTATCCCTTTGCATCCTCATGAAACGTTAGAACAAATGATATTTTCCTGCTTGTGTGACACCAACCCTATCATTTAAAAATCTACAGTAAAATTTCACTGCTTAAAAGGAGGCTTGTAAAAAAAAAGAAAGTCCTTGTTTGTCGACGACTCACAGGATCAGAAGCTGCTAGCAGCGCTGTGTGCGTCCGACACCGCGAGGTCCCGTCGCACCCCGCACCGCACTCCTGTTGGCTTCTCAGCAGAAAGTCACTTGGCAAATTACAAAGAATAATGTGGCCTTTTCTGACAGTTTGGCTTGGGAACTCAAAGCACAAACTCACATCTCTGCTACCAATGAATGATTGTATTCATTTCTAAATATTCACTTTCTTTTATTCAAATCTTTTTAAGGCATGTAATACACCAGGAGGAAATGGAATGCATATATTCCAGAGAGAGATTTACACGAACGACTACCTCTACACTAGAAAGATTAAAAATTACCTGACTAAAATTCCATTTAAAATTGGATTGGTTCCCGCATAGCCCACCCCCAGACCATCAAGGTGCGTGTGGCTGTGTGCGTGTTTATGGCTGTGTGGGTCTGGTTTGTTTAGGGAGAGGTTCGCTTCACACTGCCACCCACTCTGCCTCTGGAGCAAAGGTGTTCTGAGTGCCCATGATTACCTGGAAGTGAGTCCACCACACTTCAGTACCAGCACGTCTCTCTTCAAAATGTAGCTCAGGGCTCACTCAAAGAAACCACACAGTGTTAAGACTAAACATTCCTGAGTCAGCCTCAGTTATGGCAAGTTCAACAGCCCAGCCGTTGAGAGAGCAGTTACCGAAATTTTCCAAATAAATAAAGCAAACAAGTTACTTCAGGAAGAAGTTCACATCTATATGATTTATAATCCTGGGAGTTGGCCCATTGAGGCAGGAGGAACCCAAGTGAACGAGCAGTAAACTAGAGGCCACCCAGGCACTGAGAGTGCCCTCCAAGGAGAGAGTTCACGTTCAGTCCCTGACTGAATCCTCCCTGAGTGCTGCTCTGCCTGGGAAGGTGATGGCTCATAACATCCTGCAAGGCTCACTGGCTTGTATGCACTCACTGGACCTCTAAATGGGTTAATATTAACAGGAAAAAAATAGGGATCCTATTTAGAGGCTCCTGGCAGCAAGCAAACAGAGAAAAAAGCACCCCTCCAAAATCAATGTTTGCTTTGCTGAGGGCCTCCTTAGGTGTACATTGGAAACAATTCTGTCTACCAGTTAAGTCACCCTGCAGCCTCGGGTACCGGCCGGCGGCACTTAGCGGTCCAGAATCAACAGGTCTCTGCTGTTCAGCACCAATCAGGACTCAGGGCTAGGCAAGCATGGAGAGCCAGGCAACAGAGCGGCCTTGACAGATGCTGATGATAACTGAAGAGACGTATCTTACAGGGTCTTGTCTCCCTGACCTTGGTTCCCCAGCCTCAACGTAGACACCATCCCCAAGGGCCATTCCAGCCTCTTTAGATGCAATGAAAGTCCATGTGACTTTCTTAGATCCTTCTAAATCAAAACACGTTTCCACACACACAAACATATACACATAACACAGACTGCACACTATCTACTGTTTAGAATATTCTTATGTTGATGGAGAAACTGAAACACACTTAATGTGCAACCCTTGCAATCACACCTGTCTGTTTTTCTGCCTAGATATGTATTACATCTTGTAGCATTGGACAATGAATCATATAAAGGGACATAGATTGGTTTTGACTAAATTACTCCATGTATCTTCGGGCAAAATGCAAAATTCGTGCAAATGAGTTAAGTATGAATTAATAATACTACCTAATTGTTTGGTCTCAGAATTTTATTCAGATGATATCACAAAGCATATCACAAAGAGTGAACTGTATTAGTATAATACCATGACATAATTTTTTAATTAGTAAAGTATATTAGTGATTTATCTTTTTGTTATTGAACTTGGTTCAGACTTTGCAAGCTCTTGGGAAGAAGTGCCTTTGTTACTAGTGGTTGGGGTCTGGGTCCAGTGGTTTCAGGTTCATGGTCTTTTCCCAAAAAAACTGAAAATAAGGGTTCACACATAATTGCAAAAGAAGCAGTAGGAGCTCATTCAGAACCAAGTGATGCTTCAGACGCAAGAAGGACCTGGTGTCAAAATGGACAGCAGGCCATAGGCCTGCAGGTGCTCAAGGGCCTCAGGCTACAGCCTGGAGTCTGCTTTTATGAGGTCTAAAGGAAGGAAGGCCTTGTTACTAAAGGGTATATTTTAAGTGGTTCTCCATTTTGATTGTTAGGTTAGGTACTAAGATCATTTTCCATAGTACATCTGATTTTAATCATATGTATGCCCAATCATGCATAGACTTTTTGTGGTAATCAAGAGCTTTTACCTCAAAATATTTTTTGGTCGTTTTGAAACAGGGTGTCACTGTAGCTCCACCTGGCCTAGAACTTGAGAATAGCCTGGCCTCAATCGCACAGAAGCTTGCCTCTGCTTCCTCAGTGCTGGGGTTAAAGGCACGCACCACCACACCCAGCTGTTTTCCCAGCTCTTACTAGAGTTGCATTACTGTGCATGCACCCAAATCCAGTTTAGATGTGACCAACCCCCGTTCTTCATACCTGGATATGTTGGAAATACATTTGCACAGCAACTGTCTAAATTATTACCAGAGTCAGGGAACCTGACCCCACTGTTCAGAGATGGGAATGTGAGGAGCCTATGCAGGGGGAGGCTCCAGGGAGTTCCTAGGTTGTAGAGGAGTGCACAGACAGGTGAGGAAACCAGACTGCTGAGTGCATGATAAGAGGCAGGGGTAAATACGACACAAAAGGAAACGGGGCTCCCAAGCTCGGCCAACTCTTATGCTGGAGTCACTAGTTGCTAAGAAAAACAGGAGGAAAGTGTTGTGACAAAGTGTGTAAAGAGTGGGCGTCATCTGCAGAGCAGGCTCAACAGGGAAAGAAGTACGGAGCAGCAGGTGTGGCGCAAAAGGCGAAGGTGAAGGCAAATCATAGCTGTCTAGGTAGCACTGATTCTCACTATGTTTGACAGCAAAACGACTCCGTGAGCATCTCCGCTACCGTCTATAAGACATAGGTCTCCGATCTACAGTTCCTGTTGATCTGACCTCCTAGGAAAGGTTATAACCCAAGAGGATTAATAAGAAAGATAACCATGGGGATTGGTTCATAAAGGGGGTTGTCCGAGAGGTTTCAAAAACGGATGCAAAACTGAAGGGACTCACCCAGCGGTTGAACCCGCCATGACTGGCTTCTCGTCTAACAGCGCGGAGCTCTTCCGTGCACTGGCTGAGTCTGGTGGGAAGACGAAGTGGAGATTTTCTGTTCACTCGCATCTTCCTTGTTCCCACACACGATTTAAGTGCACTGGAAGTGATATCTGCCAAACCCCACTGGTGCCCACATTGGTGAGGGGGATCTGTGTGTTTTTCTTCTATCTCAGGATTAGCTGAAACCTGGACAAAGAGTATGGACACATAGGACTCTGGAATCTCAGTGGTTATGGATGTGAACGGTTGTGAAACAGCTAGCCTCCTTCCCACCCCCACTTCGGTATTTGGGTCTTTTATCCTGGCTCTCCTGAGAGAAGAGCAAGAGACAAAGTGAGGTGGTAGGCAGGTCGGATGCAAACCCCAGCTCAGTACACGCCAGTGGTGACCCTCGGGTGAGTATGGAGACTGTTCAGGTTCTGTTTCCTTATCTAGAAAACGGGGGTGCTAACACACACAGGTATAAGGATCACGTGAGCTGAGAGACAAGGCTGACTAGTCACATCCGGATGGTGCAGGCCTCCTCCAGACACTGAACCGATCTCAGATCAAAACTATTCGGTAAACTAAAAAGTCCAACACAGCACAACAGCTATTTCCGTATCACTTAACATCACCTTCCACATTACAAATAATCTAGGGATGCTACAGGGATCAAACAAGAGAATGTGCACAGGTTCTACGCAAATGCTGCACCACTTTATGTATGGGCTTGAGCATCTGGGGACACTGTGTCTGACTCCCAGGAAACCAACTCCCATGGATACTGCATTAGTTTGTTTTTTCTTTGGCCGAGATAAAACACTCTGACCAAAACCAAGTTGGAGATAAAGGATTCATTTGGCTTGTATGTCCTAGTCACAGCTCATCCTAGAGAGAAGTCAGGCACTCTCTGGCCTGTGCTCAGCCTGCGTTCTTATACAAGACCACCTGCTCGTGGATGGTACCACCGACAGAGGTCTGGGCCCTCCCACATCACTCAATCAAGAAAATGCCCCACAGGCCAGTCTGATGGAGGAAGCTCTTTAACTGAGGTTCCTCTTCCCAGGTGTGTCAAGTGAACGACCAAAGCCATCCAGATACCCAGGGACACCTGCATGAAACACGAATTAAATAATAAATCGCAGTAATTTCTGTCGAGACTCTTTGAAGAAAAAAATAATGATGGACAAGAAGCCAGGAGTAACTTAAGAAAGTATCTAACATCTGCTTATTATGTAATCTCGCAAAGTACTGCAGCTTAAGGAAAAGAGCACGTGGAATTACGTGATGTGAACAGAAAGGCGAGGCTGGCCTCGACAGGCTTGAAAGAGGAGGAACGAGAATCGGCAATTCAGCCCAAGAAACCACTCCAGGTACACAGCGCGGACAGACACCGCACAGGGACAAGGATGCAGAAGCGATTCGGGGGAGGTGCCCGCATCTCCACCCACCTGAATGTTGTGGTGGTCATGGGCATGGGTAGCCAGAGATGGAGCCAGTGGCCTTTGAAATGGAGTTAAGGCCCAGCCCAGGTATGGAGAGAGGTCCTGCTCTGGCCGCCAGCTGAACCTCCTCCACCTTGAAGAGATCTCTACTTCCTCTCCCCTCCCCGACCCTGCTGTGAACCGGAAAGTTCTGTTTCATTCTTCTTGGTTGTTTTCTGTGGTCCTCCTCATCAATATACTCTAGAGAGCAGACTGATGTGAAAAACCATAACTCAGCTCGGGGACCGACCCAGTGAAGCCGAGGGAGAATTTTCTCTGTGCTGGGAAATCTAAGAATTTGTCTCAAACTCCAGCTTAGAGTGCCCGACTCCATGAAGAAAGTAACATTTTTACCTAAAATAACTGTCCCAACTGTACATTCGCTTCGTTTTATAAACACCAGAAGGGCCCGCTGACACTCAAGTGAAAACTCCCCATCTGGGGCCAAAATGGTTTCACATGAAAACAACTTACCTACCAAGCAAAACGTTCCCTCTCCTGTGCCCAGGGGAACCGGGGGCAGCTCGAGCCTCCGCAAAGAAGCAGAGGATTTAGCTCCAAGTGGCAACGGGCTTTGAGGCCACCAGGCTGCTTGCCTGGTGGCTGTTTCTCTCTTGGGCTTAGAGAAGATGCTTTCCAAAGTCACCCCAGCACAGCCCCGGCCCACACCCTCCTTGTCTACTGTCCTCCTCTTTAGCCTGCCCTGGGTAAACACTTCACCCCCCACCGGCAGCCGGCCCACCTCTCTGGCCTCCCTCCCCCAGATTTTGGCTGCAGGAAAGCCTGCAGCCAACATGCACTGTGGGGCTCCGCTCCCCAGGCCTGCCAGTTCTTTCAGGGGGTCGTTTACACACTTGGCTCTTACTTCAATGCATACTCCTGAGGAGCCAGTGAAAAGTGCTGCTGCCTCCTGGAAAATACTGGAAGGCTTTGATGCCCAACGTGAACTGGTAGCTCTGGTCTGCTCTGGTCCTCAGCGATAACAGCCAATGCAGGGGATCACTCACCCCTCCTGGCTTTCTGGGTGATTTCTGCCCCTAAAGTGTGGTAGCCAATTTCAGCTCCCAAATTAGAGTTTGTGAATAATTGGACATTTTCTTCGGATTCATCCAACCTCTTTTGGCCCCTTACTTAGTCGCCCTCTGGTTTGTATATTTCTGTGGCGTGTAACTCCTAATGGGCCAAAAAAAGACACAAAGCTAACATTTACCCATTACATCCACATGGAGTGCTTGAAGAAAAACACCCCCTTTAGAAAAGACATAAATTTTGACAGGAAAAAATATTTCAAGGGAAACTGCATATATTCCTTCACTTGGGCCCTACTGGCAATATTATCAAATTAGTTTGTGTTACCTCCAACTTTAATATTTTCATTTGGTTCTTTTTCCCCTTAAGTGTACTAAATAAAGATGATTAATCAAAAAAGGAGGGTTGCTTTTGATTAAGGAAGTTCATTACCAGTGGCTGACGATGTAGACAGGAGACTTCAGGCAGCTGGTTCAGGTTTTTATTTTCTTCTCTGTAGGTGAGCCTGATGAAAGGAGCGGAGGAGACGTCCCCCAGCAGGGGTCTGTGGAAAACGCTGAAGGAAACGCTGGCTTCCACAGCCACTATCAAAACGCCACCTGCGGCCAGGCAGGCAGGATGAAGCAGGGTTCACATTCCAGCATTCCCACACTCTGAGGCGGAGGCAGGCAGAACTCTGTGAGTTCCAGACCAGCCTGGTCTACATAGAGAGAGTTAAGAGCAGAGACTTCGGAGCCAGAATGCCTGGTGTCAGCCCCTGGTCTGGCTCCTTGCTAGCTGTGTAAAGAGCAGGAAGGTGCTTAACATCACTGTACCTTGGTTTCCTCATCTCCCCTCAAGAAAATGGCAGTCACTTTTATAAACTGAATGGCTTGCAACCTATGGCATGTTAAATACTGGGCAGGGGAGCTGATGTTGAAGAAGGGAGCAGGATGTAGATATTACCCTGGTCAGCCCCAAGTCTTTCTGTCCTTGGCTGGTCAAAAGGCAGAGTGGAAGCTGCTCTTGCATTTGACCCTGAGACCCTTGTCATGGAATGTGTTTTCCCTGCAGTTCTGGAGAGAAGTCCTGGAAACAGCAAGACTCTACTTCCTCCAGCGCATCCATGTCGTGCAGTGCCCATAGAGATTGGAAGAGGGCATCGAATCCCCTGAAACTGAAGCTAGACATGGCTGTTAGCCGCCACGTGGGTGCTGGGAACTGAACTTGGGTCCTCTGCCCTTAACCGCTGAGCCATCCCCCAACGCCCTCCAGCTGTCTGTGCACAGTCATTCTGAAGGAACTTTTCCTCACTGGAATAGCAGTTGTCAGCACCTTGACGATGGAGGGGAAAACCCAACATTACTGTGTGTTCATTGCATTGGGAACTGAACCTAAAACCTGAAACACATTTCTATTTCTGGAGGTTAGTCTTTGTCCCCAAGCCAGGCTTTGTGTTCACACTTGTGTTCACACTTTGTGTTCACACTCTCTCTCCATGGTCTGTGGCAATCCAGGGTGCAAGTCAAATACCAAGCAGACATATCTTCCCAACACAAATCACTCTGCTCTTTAAAGCAAGATTTGAAGGTCAAATTAAGCCAAAGTTAAAAGCCCACTTAATGTACCTACCTAACTTGCTCAGACGGGCTATTACTTCAAGGTCTTGGAAACATTTCCCCCCCTGGGATGACGAACAAGTAACTCAGTCTCCTGAGTCTGTTTTCCTATTTGCAAAATAAGACTTCAAAGTCATCCTCCCTCAATGGGAGCCTATCTCCATCCAGCTATCCAGCGGTGCCCCCAGATAATTGCTCTGGTCCTTCAGGGCATCCTGGTTTCCCAAATGCAGAAGAGACCCATTCATCTGAGGCTGAGGCATCTTCTCTTGGCTTTTAGTCTTTTTGTCTGTGATTCCTTTAAAAGAAGCTCATAGAACTGGACAGGCAGGCATTCTGTTTCCGGACCTGACCTGCTCTCTCATCCTAGGCACGATGAATGGCCTATGAAAATTTTCCCCCCAACAAGAATTCTGAGCCAATATCCTGAACCAGTTTCACCCACTGTATGTAGAACGGGCTTATATTCCTAAGTTTTAGCTTTTTATGAATTTTCTTTGCTTTTTAACAATTTTCAGCTGATCTAATACTCACTAGATACCCAGGCTGGCTTCAAACATGTGAGCTTCCTGCCTCAGCCTCCCATAGCCCAGGATTTCAAGCCTGTACCACTGTACTTGGTTGGGAATTTGTGTTTGAAAGTTGGACCAACTCCCCTCAAAGCCTTGCTGCCTTTCAGGGGGATACCTATTTCCTGTCTGGGGTGTAACATTCATTCCTGAGGGAGTTTCTGAGCATTCCTGGAGCCTATGAGTCAACAGTTCAGACTTAATGGTTCTTAGAACACTTCCAGACTCTCCACAGACCCACCACTCATGCGAAGACTAGAGAGGTTTTCCAGAATCATACCACTAGAGCTATGAAATACCAAACACTTTAAAACTATGACAGAACCCAACAAATGGATGAATTTCTCCCTGAGGAAATTGTGTCACTCCTTTAAACAGCTGACGGTGTTCCACTTTTTACTAGTATACATCATTTTAACTTTCAATTGTAAAATAATTATAATACTCAAGGATGGGTCTTGTAAGTGGGTAGATCGTAGATGATTCCAGATGATGTAAGTAGGAAAATGTATTTGTGGGGTGTTGAACAGTTCACAGCAACACCTAGATGGCTAAGGGACTGGGTAGGGACAAAAACCATGCTCAGAATTAGAATAGAAAGTCTTCCCAGTGCAGGCGGGGCGCTGAGCACTGGAGGCCTGGGCTGGCACTGTAGATTCTCTTGGCAGAAGATACTGACCCTGAGGAAGAGGGAGAGACACTCGGGACAGACCTGACAGCCCTGCTTGGTCTCAAGAACATTACAGACTGATTGGACATCCACAGAAAAGTCATCTCATTCATACTGGACTCATTTGGACAAAACACCACAGAACTTCATCTCAGACACAAATACCAAGCATGCACACCCCTGACAGGTGAGTGATTGTTACTCAGCTGTGCAACATAGCTTCATCCTTGCTCCATCAGGTCTGCCTTCCCTGAAAGGTCACTGAGCTATTTAACCATAGAATTGTCTTGTCTTTTGACAGTGTCCCATCTGGAGTAAAAACCACACCCTTGCGTGTCCCCAGAAGCATCCCCATGAGACCCCAAGCCTGTAGTTATTTCTGTCCACCACCCTCTTGCTGAGACTCTCCAGTTTGCAGTGAGCACCAGACTGAACCTCCTCTGTTGGCACAGCTGGCTCCTGCCATCATCACTACAACCTTGGGAGGGAATCTCGAATCTCCACTTCCCAATTTCAACCGAAAATCAGAGTGATATTCTTAAGAATGGGACAATGGGAAACGTGTTTGAATTTCTCTAGTTCCCACCTGTACGGACAAAGCAGACTCAGACCTCTTAAGTTTTAATCGCCTCGCCTGTCCCTGCTACATTCCGGGTGCTAACACCTCAGCGCACATTCTGGCGCCAAGCCAAGAGCCCATGGAAGATGAGCTCTGAGTCGTCCAATACAAATAATCCCCGTGGGACAGACAGGTTCTGGACCAACCAATTCCAAGGTTGGACCAGCCCTCAGAGCTGCTCAGCTATGGAACTTTCAAAAGCTGGCTGCGCCCTGGAGAGCACGGCGATCCTCCATCTGGCTTTAGAGACTGCAGCCCAGCTAGCTGCTTGATTCATGCTTTGTTTGCCAAATTATATAGATATGTTTTCCTTTCTGCATCATAGTGGAGTCATGGGGTTTGTTCTCAATTCTCGGACCCTAACACCACCAAGACTCCTGGAGAGAATTCCCAATGTAAGAGTGAAGCTGGGAAACAGAGGGAGAGGAGAGAAAGAAGAGGAACAGGAGAATGAAGAAGAAAAAAGAAAAAGAGGAAAAGAAGGAGGAAGAGGAAGAAGAAGAGGAAGAGGAGAAAGAAGAGGAGGAAGAAGAAAAGGAAAAAGAAGAGGAGGAGGAGGTTATGAAGGAAGAAGAGAAGGAAATAGGAAGGAAGGGAGAAACGGAGGGGTGGGGAGTGAGGCGGTTGGAAGGAAAGGAAGCCTGGCTTGTATCCAGTCTCTCAGGGGAGACGCCCTTCCTTGGGTTCTAGAGAGCTTGGGACCACTCTGGAAGGAAAACAAGATGGAGAAGCAATAATCTGCTGTGAGCTCTTGAAGGGCTCACTTCCTGTGTCAGGGAAGATTTGAGACAGTGCATCTGACCTCACAGACCTGGGCACCTCAAGCAGCTATGCTTCTAAGAAGATAAACCTTTCTTGTTTGGGGGCAGCCTGACTCAGCCTCAGCATCAATCAACCTCTCCTCACGGTGTCTCTCTCCAAACTTCAGGCCCATATGTTCCAGTAAAGAGAAAGTGACCAAAGTCTCATACTTCCCCTCCCCCTCTCAACTCCAGACAGACCACCCTGCATATCTGATTGGTCGTATGTGACTTGTGTGCACACCTTGCTGAATGGAATCAGGGCATGCTGGGAATCTGAGACTCTGAGTTGAGCAAAATATCAAAAGAAGAGTATGAGTGAAGAGCAGCACGCAGGTGTCCCAGGAACGGTTCGTTTTACATCTCCTATATCTAACATTGCTGACGTGTCTGACTTCATCACAGGCAGGCCAAATGGTCTCTGACCTCAGCCAGCCCTCCGCAATAAGTGTTGCTGGGGTCTGGTTCATCAACAGCTGTAGGTTGGATCTTCAGGCTCCTAGCCTTGCTCTGTTCTTCGTGTTTCAGTATTCTCAGAGCTGAGGAGAGCAGCTGCAGGAAGGCTGACAATAACGAAAGACAGGAACACGGTGCTTTAAGAGAGGAGGAAAGCCAAGTTAACACACATCATGTTATCATGTTTAATCCCTTCAACTCTTATCCAGAATGCACATTTGCTGTGGGATAGATGAGTGGTTTACATGTATGATCTCAAGGCCACTGAGGGGCTCATATGTCCTAGTGGCTCTGTGGGTGAATTACAGATCATGTTCCAAAGGTCAATCAAACTGTGTTTGTAAAATTTATTTACAAGTACTTGTTGAATTTAAATCCTAGTCAGAGAATCCATATTTTAAAAACTGTAACCTCAACAATGGTTATTAATTTTGAGAGAAGCTTGCTCGAGGTTTTGTATGAGTGAGTGAGTGGTGTAGAATAGGTTCAGGGGGTTCGTGGAACACAGTTTTAAAGGGTTAGGACAGAGTCTGTGCTCTTCAGCAGACTCCTGGAACCATGAGTCTAAAACCAGATAATAGAGACTCAACAGTTCTGTCTCAAGTGCTGGGGAATGATGTAAGAACCAATGTGGGCATATGAGATATGTTTTCTGAAAGAACGGACCCACAGTGGCCTGTCTTTCACGTGGTTTGGAGTCATCTTGCTGATACAAGGAAAAGGTCAACAAGGATGACTTTAACCTGTAGCCAAGGTTAACGATGGTGAATTACATGCTGTTACTACCAGACACCGAGTGAACATATGCAGGATACTGGGGGTATTTACAACAAAGCAGCTTTGAAAAGTAAGATAATTCTAGGCACATAACTTTTTCCAGAGAAGCTATTGTGCTGGCTGGGTTCAATAGGTTAGAGTTGTAGGCTCAAGCTTGTCCAATCAGTGACGCACAGGCCACTTGAGGTGAAGGATGGGGTACTGATACAGCCTAACACAAAGTCATACACAGACGCTTGTAGATTGTTTTTGTAACCCAACTGTACATTTCGTGAGTGTGAACTTTGTAGGTGACATCACAGTGCTATGTGAAAAGGCTGGACACTCCTTGCTGCATGATGTAATAAAAATATTGCCTAAATCTGCTCTAATTCTCTAATCTTCTAATTATAACTTGAATTTAAAAGTGAATATCAGTCAGAAGATCAGAAATTCAAGGTCATCCTCTGCTACACAGCTAGGTCCAGATCATCCAGGACCACAAGAAATCCCATCTCAGAAAAAAACAAGAAACTTTTTTTTTTAATCTAATTTTAATTCACTCTTTTGGGGGTCAGGTTGAAACAGGGTCTACCTGTTTGGTAGACCTGGCCTGGAACTCACTATGTAGACCAGGATGACCTCCGTCTCAGAGATCTGCCTGTCTCTGCCTCTGGAGTGCTAGGATTAAAGGTATTCACACCACACCCAGCTAATGCAACTATTTATACTTCTCAATAAGCAAAATTTCTACAACTGGATTCATAGTTTGTATGGTAACTTAAATTAGGAAATATTTGTTCAGTTTCCAAAGAACTGGTAAGTGCTAAAAATGGCAGTTTTTGTTTTATGATTGTGCTGGACAGTTTCAGTGGTCAACTTGACACAGTTGGGTCGAGGGAGCCTCAACTGGGGAATTGTTGCTATTGGACTCGCCTGTGGCCATGTCTGCGGGGTCTTTTCTTGACTGTTGAGTGCTGTGGGAGGGCCCAGTCCACTGTGGGCAGTATCACCCCTGGCAGGTGGTCCTGAGTTGTATACAAAAGCAGGCTGAGCCCGGGCCAGCAGAGCAGCCAGCAAGGAGCCCGCGTCGGTTAGCAGGCGTCACTTTCTCTGCTGCTTTCCTGCCACTGTCTCCCCGACATGACAGTCTAGAACATTTGTTGTTCCTAATTGGCACATTTCCCCTCAGTTGATTCATATTTATGTTCCACTGCGCGGATGATGGCAGGAGAGTTGACCCCAATTGGCTCAATCTCTTCGGCAAAGCGGTTCTTGAATTCTTGTGCTCCCTCTGAGCCTGGGTTATTAAATCTCAGTAAAACTCTTCCTGCACAGCATGGGGTTCCATTTATTTTAAACCCATGGGGGCAACAGTGTGGTTCCTGTTGTACACAGGGGCCTGCAGGCAGAATTGAAGGCTCGATGGGCGCAGCACTGAGGGGAGGGCTCCTGCTGGGAGTGAGGCCAGAGGCAGTGCTGACTTACAACACAGGTAAATCATAACAGAGAAACAGTCATAACTGAAGCCCACCCTCCCCAGCCGTGTGGTCTCTCAGCTGCTGGGATCTTACAGGAGTCCTAAGCTCACTTGAGTTTGGATTATGGCATGGTGTGCTTTGGAAATGCTTATGGTGATTTCTATAGAGGATCCGCCGCCCGCTGCCTTCCATGTTCCAGCCATAGATCATGTGCTCTTGAAGCCTGATGTATCTAACTAGAATATTAAACTTGGTTCCACTGCTTCCACACCTGTGATAACAACAAAACACTTTAGAAGTCCCCCCTTATTTATTTGATGTGTATGAGTGTTTGCTTGCATGTATGTAGGTGACCATATGCCCGTATGTGTACAGTCTCCATGAAGGCCAGAAGAGGGCATCAGATCCCCTGGAATTAGAGTCATGGATGCTTGTGAGCCACCATGTGGGTGCTGAGAACTGAACTCGGGTCCTCTGCAAGAGCAGCCGGTGTTCCTAATTGCCCTCTGGCCATCTTAGCTACCTTTCCAGCCCTTCCTCTGTCTCTTTGCTTTCTCTCCACTCGTTTCCTTTTCCTTTTTATTTTCTTGTTTCCTCTCCAGTGACGATGTATATAAGACAAGGATACTCAGGTTCAGGGTCATTACTGGAAGCTGAGAGACTTTTCTGGGCAGCACAGCAATAGGCAAGTTGACCATTAGCAAGTTACTAGAGACCAAAGGAGCTTCAGAGTCAAACTGAGGCAGCCTGCACAGAAATGGGGGTCGTCTCAGCCGTCAGCTGTGCCATGCTTTCCCACCAGTTCCCCTGTTCATCATCAATGCCATGTTATGGGATGAACTGTACTCCCCCAAAGATGCATTGAAGTCCTGGCTCCCTTCGGAGTGTGATCTTATTTGGAACTAAACTCCTTCTAAATGGGGAATTAATTAACACGAGACCCTTCAAAAGCAGGGTGGGTCCAAATTCATCTTTATGACTACTAAGAGGAAACACAAAGGTACCAGGAAAGTACTCTGTGAAGACGGAGGGAGAATTTGGAGTAATGTTACGTCTGTGAGTCAGGGAATGCCAAGGAATGCTGGTCCTCGCCAGCAGCTAAGAGAGGGGGCAGGACAGTCTCCGTGGGCGCTTCCAGAAGGAGCTTCCCTGGTGCTCGATTTGTTTTTCTGTTGCTGTGATTAAGCACTGACCAAAATCAACTTGGGGAGGGAAGGGTTTATTTCACCTTAGAGGTGAAATTCATGCGGGGAAGCCAGGGCAGGACTCACGGCAAGACCCTGGTGGCCAGCGCTGAGGCAGCGACCATGGAGAAAAGATGCCTATGGACTTGCTTCCCCTGGCTTGCTCAGCTTCCTTTCCTGTATAGCCCAGTCCCACCTTCCCAGGAATGGCACCGCCTTAGTGTGAGCCAGACCTTCTTCCACTGATTACCAACTAAGAAAATACTTCCCAGATATACCCACAGGCAATGTGATAGAGGAGATTCCTCAAATGAGCATCCCTCTTCCCAAGTATGTTAAGTTGGTGTGGAGTTGAACACTAGCCAGCACACTTGACCAATGCCTGGTTTCTGATTTCTGGGCTCCAGAGCTGGGAGAAAACTAAAGTTTTCTGCTTAAGGCACCCAGTTTTGGGTAGATGTGATAAGAGCTCTGAAAAACTAATGCATCCTGCTTAAGAATATAACTGGTGGAGCTGGAAAGGTGGCTCGCGGGGCAAGAGAGCTCTTGTACAAGATCTGAGTTCATCTCCCAGCACCTACATCAGGGGACTCAAAATTGCCTGTAACTCTGCTCCAGGAAATCTGATGCCCTTTTCTGGCCTCTGCTGCAACCTGCACAATGTGGCATACACACACACACACATACAAATATACATAAATGAAAGTAAGCATAAATATATTTAAAATACTATAAATCGAATCTTCTGTTCAATATGCATGTTTGGAACCTGCGTGGTGTCTTCCCTGGATACCAAAATATTCCAAATTTGGGCAGTCTAAGTATGTTAATTTACTGCAGGAGCATCTGGATAGAGAAAGCAAGCACTAATACACTACAGTTCAGTTCTGTTCACCATAAGTCTAACGCAATGAGTGAGATTAGCTTTATGATCAGAACTTGCTTTGTTTTCATCAGGTAGAAGCAACATGTGGCAAGAACCTAAATCCTTCGACTCTCTTCCAAGTCCCACCCTCACGCTAAGCTGACCTGCCCTGTCCATCATGAAATAACCCGGTAACAGCATCACAGCAGATTCTCTGCTTGGAACCCTGCAACACATTGGTCTGTTCTTCGGATCTCTGAAGCAGTCAGAAATCCATTGCCCAGGCTTGCCTCTCTGGTCTTTTTCCGGTGCCGGGGCTGGCACTGAGATGCGCCGTCCTGGGCACCTCGATCCTCCACCCACCAGCCTCTTTCTTTCTACTGTTGCTCTGTCTCTGTGTGAACCCTCCTTCACGTTGAAGCATCTTTCCACATACGTGTGTGCTTGCGTGCTTTAGAGCTGCATAAAATATATGCACACGTGTGTGTTTTCATTTTTAACTTAGTTAAATCCAACCCTGCCCCGTGTATCCCCAGTGCTGGGGTTTGGATGCAAAACACCCTCCAGAGGCTCCGTGCTTGAACACCTGGTCCCCAGATGGTGGTGCATTTGGGAAGGCTGTAGAATTTTAGGAGGTATGGCCTTGCCAGAGGAAGTGAGTTGCTGAAGGCGGGTCTGAGGGGTTTAGGGCCTAGCACCACTTCCTGTCTACTCTCTGCTTCCTGACTCCAGAAGCTCTGTGACCACCTGCCTTGTGCTCCTGACACCTCCCTGCCATGATGGGCTTCCGAAGCCTTGAGCCACAACCGACCCTCCTCCCATTACATTCCTCCTGCTCTTATCTGATCACAAGATAAGTAACCACTGCACTGTGCTTTCCCAGGGAGCTTTTACTAGACTCGGTCTCGTTCGCACCATCAGGAGCACAGCCCTCCAGGGTCTCCATGGCAGCCATGCTTCAGATCCCTCTGTATTTAACAGATACACGACATCGTGGGAGAGCAGACAGTGATGCTCCTCCTCGAGTGCGCACAGGGCTGGGTGGAATCGCCCTCGATGGAGCATTTCAGTATTTTTACAAAGAAATTTTCCCACCAGAAATCTGTGTATGGTACATATAACCCAATGGGCACTGTGTAGTCTATGATAAAATGCTGTATTTTTGTGAAGTTGGTGGAAATTTTTATCAGTCCTCTGATGAAAGGAATCAAATTAAGACAGAGTGGGATAATGTCACCAGATGTCATACATTTCCGATGTAAAAACTATAATTAAAAAAAATGATTAAATTAGCATATGAGAAAATGCTTACATTTTCTGACACCCTCACTAGGAGCCGTCTGAAGACAAGCAATCAACTTTCTGCTCAGGAAAACCTTTGGTAGATAGAAATGAAGATGCTGAGACCCTGCTGGAATTATTTGGAGGTTGTCTTATTGAAGTGTGTCTCCTGTCTCTAAAACTCACGTCACTACAGCTCTGGCTTTCTCCATTCCAAATCCTACAGAACATGTCATGGGTCAAAACATGGAAACACACAGTACGGAGCAAACACCCTGGGCTGGAATTCCCCGAGGGGAACTAACCATTAACCCCCAACCCGAAGGTCCCTGCGCCCCATCACTGTGGCCATTATTTTGTTCAAGGGTTAATGGCACAGGAGTGGGCTCCCAGGCTTGGTGGGCAGGATCTGACTTTCATGGCAGCCTAAGGGCCAGGAACCACCATGTTTTCTCCTGCCTGGCTTCCCATGAGGAATGGGAACCAGGGAAAACTTCCTACAGCTGCACACATAGACAGCTCCATCTTCCCTGGGCGCTGCCCACCTCCCACAAACCTGTTCACTGGGGGAGAGCAGAGGAACTCATCTGGAAAGTATCCCTTCCCGGGAGCCTTTGCTGCCACATGTCCTGGCCACCCTAGCGTCCTCCTTAGAGCTTGGTAAAGCAATGGGAGGAGTCCCAGGTCAACCTCTGCAGGAGTGGTGGCCTCGAGGTAAATGCAGCCAGTTCAAAGCTGACTCCACTGTGAAGGGGCTCTTGTTGGGAATGGTGGAGTGTGACTGCAGTTTTGTGTTATAAACATATAATACAGTTATTATGTTAAGCAAGCATTGCCCTCAGGAAGAGATCCAAACTCATTAGTGAGGCCATAAAAGGTCGTGCAGATTTCCCCATGAGGATGCCGCCCTGGCCACTCCCGAGCTACCCTCCAGCCAAGCTAAACCACTGGCTGAGGGCCGAAAGCAGAGCTCCAGCCCTTCCTTTTCCTTGACTGCCCATCTTAATTCACATGCGCCTTCCCGACAGCAAAGCTTACACTTCACCCTTCTGTTCCACACCGTCTATTCAGAACCCACCCCAGACACATGGGGGTGTCACTACAGGGGTCACTTCCTAACCAGACACTCGCAATTTGTCGTTTCCTGGGAATTTGCCTGCTTCACCCATTAATCTGAAACCTCCCTGTGGAAGGGCCTCTATCCTCCAGCTGGTGTGGTCCCGGGCACCCTGAACGCTATTCAGCCACAGTAGGTATCAATTAGCATATTGTAAATGGAGGAGCCACTCAAGCCACATCTCCTTCTGTTGAACAAGGCTACACTGGCTGGTGTCTATGACTCACCATGTTTATAGCCAAAAGACTTGGCTTGGGAGTGGCAAGGGTGAGAGGAAGGTCAGATTAAAAAGCCGAACACAACGCCCAACTGTGGTTTGGTTGTCTCTTAAGTGGAAATCCCGTATATGATAACATTTGTCTTCATGGAATCTTGGGGAGGTTACATGAGATAACCCACATTAAACAGTGGAGTAGAATCCTTGGTAGAAAGTAAACAGCACATGTTAGTTTGAGGGAAAATAGTATAACAGAGTCTTAGGGGTCATTTAGCACAGCCTCCTCCTGCGGAGGGAAGGAAGGGACTTGGCTGAGGTTGGGTACCCAGCCTCTGGCCAACCACCCATGAACTCAAGAAACCCTCTCTCTATGTGCAGTTCTTACAAGAAGTTCTTCCAACTAGGGGCAATGTGCTCTTGCACACATGGAGCCTATTGTTCTCTACTTTGTATTTTTTAATTGATTTGATGTGCGTCACGTGAAATGCATCCCTTTCTTAAGATTAAAGCGTGAGAGTAAAATTCTGTTCCCCTCTTTGCTTTCGCCTCCGGGGCCCACTGCCGTGTGCACATCCAGCTCGAAGCTGGGCCTCTGCCCGCCCGTCCCCTCATGTTGCCTCTGTTCCAACTCTTCTTGTCCTTGCGCGGAATCCTCATTTCTTTCATGTTCCGAGGTTTCTCTTTTGGTAATCTTCATCCATCCAGAGGCCTCTCTCTGCACCAAAATCCAAACCTTCAGTATTTGGCCTTTCCTTTCAGGTTCTGTGCAAGACTCTTCCCCTCTTTGAACTTGGGGAAGGAGGAATTAAAATGATTCCTTAATCTGATAATATTATCAACATCTAAAATGCATAAACCCCTTGACCCAACAATTTGACGCGTGCAGGTGGACTAAGATATATACACCAGGCACACACGTGTTCCCATTTTTTATTTAAGTGCTTGTTTCAGAGTTCACCCCCGACATGTCAGAATAATGCACATATGGTAGGAAGGATTCAGCTGATACTGGTTATTTGGAATGATAATCAAGAGATGTCTTTAAAAGGAAGAAAATAATTTGTGGAAAAGTCATTTAAGATACGTGTAAAAATAATTACTTGTGTTTTAATAAAAATCAGCTAGAAGTCTGCATAGAAAACAGTGGTTATAGTTAGGGGAAAGACGGTATAGAAAAAGGAGATTTTTATTTTTAAGTTAGCGCCTTTTTTTCCCTCTAAGCATATACGCCTTATATAGTCTACATTTGTTTAACTAAAACTTTAGTAACATTAAATTGCAAAAACTTAACTCATAAGAGATTTGAGCAAAAACATACCAATATACCTATTTCCTAAAGTGTGTATAGTTCAGTTGAATGCTTTAACAACTTTAAAGGTGTATCTCTCAGGAAAGGGAGGAGAAAAGTCAAAGAATCATCAACTGATCACAGAGACCACTCAAACAAAAAAAAAAAAAAAAAAAAAAAGCCAGGCTAGGGACTTCACATACCCCACAGTCATTTTGACAAGTATTTGGGTCCAGTAGCAGGACCATCTCAAGTGTGAGGCAATTACATTCAACTATTTTCTGGCTGATATAAAAATCAGGGATCATGGAGATACAGGAACTGCGGCTAGAAAGTGAGTTTTAGACATGGATGAGCAGGAAAATATGACACATTAATGAGAGTGACTAGACTGCCCAATACCTTTGTTTCTTCTTTTCTAATGTACTTGGGTTGAACCCAGGACCCTCTGCATATGAGCCAAGTGCTCATCACCAAGTTACCCCAGCCTGCGTTAATGTTACCTCTCCAGGAGCTGGCTAGCCTGCATCTTAAGCAGAGAGGTTGCACTTCACTGAGCATGTGCAAACAGCTTGAGCCACTCCACAACCCTTGCCTAAAGACATCCCAAGGAGTCTCAAACATAGTTTGTCGCGGTCAGTGAATAGTCTGATATTTCACCCTGTTGGCCAGCCGACAAGGTAGCTCATTACTGTTTCACTGATGCTAGCAGAGACCTGAAAACTGTGGGTCAGGAACCAAGAACATTGCTCAGCGCAGTGGAGGCAGTATCAGCTCCATACTGGCTGGCACTTATGCCCTGTGGCCCTGGCTTGCACTGATGCCCTAAGGTCCTGGTTTCTTCTCCCAAGGCTGTGATCAAATGCTTTAACAAAAGCATCTAGGGGGAGCAAGGTTCACAGCTCACAGCTCATCCTCAGGGGTCAAGGTACATGTGGCCCCATCACACAGTCTAGGGGCACACAGGGCAAGTTAAGCAAATGCACCTTCTGCCTAGCTCCCTTTCTCCATTTACAGGGTCTGGAATCCTAGTCAGAGAGTGGAGCCATCCACAGTGGGCAGGTCTTCCCACCTCAATGAATGAAATCTAGATAATCCTCCTCAGGCAGGCCCAGGGCCCTTCTCCCAGCTCATTCTAGATCCTGTCAAGTTGACAGTTAACTCTAACAGGCATGCCTGATTTCTTTCCCTTCAAAATGTGGCCTCTGAAAATAACAAAATAAAAATAGCATTTCCCTGGCTCTCTGAATCTGATTGCAGCACAAGCGTTTAATAGATGCATGATGACGCAGGAGCACTGATCCAGCTTTAGAACACCAGCCTCATAAAATCTAAACCTGTCTGAATATCTTCTCTCTATATTATAGTATGTCTTTTATTTATATTACATGCTGATATAAGTGGAGAGACAGCACTGAGATTTAGCATTCTCTCCTCTAGGGGCTCACAGAGATAATTAACCTGTTAATGGCCAGGAGAGATCTGACCCCAGTCCCTGCCTCTCTGCCTGTATTGACTATAAGCAGTGAAAGAGTACCATTGCTCTAGCCACACTTACTCTGGTCCAGAGCAAAGCGCTCCCTTCAGTGACCACACCCTATTGAGTACTCAAGTCTTCTCCCTCTCTTTCAGAGGACTGGGCTGTCCTGGTCCTTTGAACCAAGGCTCTCATGGAGGTCTGACAGATTAGAGAGAGACAGTTGAGAATGCACAGTTGGTGGGTGGCGCATCTCAGCTCCCCACAGCACGAGCAACGGAGCATTTGTGAGTAGAGTGGTGTGGGGAGTGGTTAACTGACAGCCACCCCTTTCTAAAGACTTTGTCACAGCAGCTGCAGAATTGCAGGGCAGCAGAAGGCTTCGGGGGATGCGTTGGAGCCAAGCTGCGTGCTCCAGGTAGTTAAGGCGGACCAGCTAAAACAACTTTCTCAGTTTGACTTACTCACATGGCCATGAAAGTCTATGCAAGGTTTATAGCAAATATATCTTGTAAGTCAAGTTACATGGTGCAATAAAATGGAGCAGGGCTTGCTTTACTACCCCACTCTGGACTGTTCCAAACCCCCTCCTGTTCTTATGCATGAGCCATTAAGCTAGAGCCATGACCTTGCGTAACATAATTAAATGGAAAAGGGCTTTTAACGTGTTTAATAGGCATATGAAATATTATTCCCTTGGTTCTTTGAAATACGTCTGCTGAACTATATTGGCAGCTTCAAATGTCGAAGATTCTTTTAATTGAGTACATGGCTTTGAATGGAAGACATTTAGAAAAATTAAACAATCCACATTTTGGGCTTTGTTTTACTAAGCATGGTGGGCCCTGTTTACTTTAGACAAGCCCTGGTAGAGGAGATGGCCGAGGTTGGCTTCTGTGCCAAGTTATGGACCCTTCTGGGTCTCCCTGACTCTTGAGGCTCAGGTTCCCATGCCTTTGATGGCTACAGTGGTAAAACATTGCTGACCAGGCCACCTGCTTCTAGAGGTTCCTGTCTATCTTCCTGTCTCCTCTTCTTCTTCTGAAAGTTTCTGAAAAAACACAGAGGAATGCAAAGACTTAGGTGGCTGCACATCCTTGCCCCATCCAGTCAATCAGAGACTATCAATGTTTAACTGTTCTTGTTTTTTTTTTCTATAAACACACTCAAAGAAATCACAAATGTCCCACATAACTGCATTGTCTTCTTAAAAATAATATATATATATATATATATATATATATGTGTGTGTGTGTGTGTGTGTGTGTGTGTGTGTGTATGAGTGTGTGTGTGTATATGTGTGTGTAGTGCTGGGTTTGATGATATAAAACTGTAATCCCAACACTCAGGAGAACAAAGTAACATAGTCACTCCAGGCCAAGTTGAGCTATACAATGAGACTCTTGTCTCAGAAAGAAAGAGAGAAAGGAGGCGAGGACTGGAGGGATGGAGGGAGGACTCCAGATGAAGTATTGAGCCTCTTTAATCAGTCTTTGCTTTGTGTTTATTTGTGTGTATGTGTGTGTGTGTGTGTGTGTGTGAGAGAGAGAGAGAGAGAGAGAGAGAGCGCCTTCAGAGCCCAGAAGAGTCCATTAACCCTGAAGCTAGAGTTACAGGAGGTTGTAAACTGTCTGCAGTGGGTACTGGGAACCAAAGCCCACTCCTCCACACGAGCAGCAAACTCTTAACTGCCGAGCCATCTCTTCAGTCCTAGTGTTGTTCAATTCTAAGAGTGCTTATTATTATTTGTCCCGCCAGCGGGAACAGCAGTGAGCTTGAGACTCTAGGAACCTGAAATGAGTGGAGACAAACAGACGGAACACGCAGGACAGTGAAGACAGACAGGACAGACACACGAGGATAGATGATCTGGGCTCTTTAGGCCGCGCGCTTTATTGTTCCAGGGGCTATTTATAGTTTTGGGGAGTCAGGAATACAGATGCGCCCATACAGAAATGTGGTAATTAACAGAGAGACACTATCTCTTCAAAGCCCACCATAAGTTTGTCTGCATATCAGGAAGGTGACACTAAAAGAGGGAGGCAGGGGCTTTGAACTAGGAGAGTGCTGACACCCTGGCCCCCAGGGCTTCCTTTTTAGCTCAGCTCTGGTGAGATGAAGAAGGTGAGCCATTTGGTCAGGCCCCAGGATACTCCTGTGGAGCTTAGTTACAAAGATCAAAGACTGAGTTGATCAACATTACCTACAGGTGGTCACAGGGGGTGGAATTCTCCTAGAGCTGATTTTCTCTGAGATGAACTCAAACTACAAGCTGGCTGTTTTCTCTAGCTCATGGCTCACATCAGTTATTATTACTAATTATTAGCTAGGCTTCCAGATTTTACAAACTGTGCACACGCACAGAATAGTTATAGCTTTGCGTACATCTTAGGATCACCCAGTGCTCACAGTGTGTGGTATCTTTACATCCCTTGCTTGATGAAGTTAACATGGCTTTGAGTGTCTATCCCTGTTGCTGCTCACAGGAGAAGGTCATTTGTTTAAACAGGTATAAAACACTCTGGCACCAACTTCTACTGTGAAGTGCATGTCTATGGACCACGTTGAACTTGGGTTTCAGCACAAGGTCACGTCTTCTTCCTCCCCAGGCAGGGCCTATCGAGTCTCTTTCGTCTTCAATGGGCCTGTCTCGTACACGGGATTCTTGGATCTGGCAGTTCCTAGCTTTCAACAGGCTGGTCTAACCCATGTGTATTCATCCGTGACCCCCAACAAATTGTGATCTACTTTTTGTTTTCTGTGTGTTCAGTCTGTTCCCCCTGCTCGGCTCCCTCCTCTCCTCCGAGGGGAGCAGCCAGATTTCCACAGGGAAACATGTTCCATGGGTCTCTCTCCGTTTTCAGACTAGACTTCATGCTCGTTTTACAAGACTGCTCCAACACGCCTCTCCGACACGGTGCCCATCTGTCCTTGGCACAGCCTCCGCAGTCACTGTCTTAATTCCTTCTCTTTTTCTCCATCTGCCTCCTGTTCACCAAAGTGTTACTTCTCTTCGCAGTCAGCATGTATGTCTGATTTTATGTACCTAGCAGAGAAACCACTGATGCTTTCTCATCATGCAGAAGTCTGTGAGAAATGAAGGTGCTCTGCCTTCCTTGATGGCCTGCCTGTCCCAGATTGTCCTACTGGCTGTGTGTCCGGATGTTTCCTTTTCTTCACACTGAAACCTGGGTGACCAACTATTTCACCATTGAACACTGAGGATTGTATCTGCTCATCTGGATTAATACAGTTAGAAGTTGTTGGTTTAATTCATGGTGGACCAGTAAAGATACTCAGTTAAAATGCCATTACCCTACGAACTACATTCTAATTTAAAATGAAATACAAAGCCGTGTTTCGTCATAGGAACCAGGACAGTGGAGATACAGCTGTCTTGGGAAAGCCTGGCTACTCGGTGAGTTATATTTTCATTTGATCCTTTAAGGCCAATGATGCAAGGAAAAGGAAAGCGAGACAGCGTTTCCAGAAGCAGCAGCACATGCGGGTCACAGATGGGGAAGAGCAAGGCCACCTCAGGTGAGAGCAGGGCACTATCCCTGAGTGGAGGGCCGGGCAAAGGGAGATGGGGAGGGAGAGATGCGTTGGGCTCAGATGCTGACTGTCCTTGACGCTTTGCCAAAGGCTGTATAAGTGTGGCTCTGTGTTCCTCTGTGGCCCTAGGAACAGTGAATTCACCCCCTCACACACACACACTTCTCTCCACTCCCTGGGCGTGGCCTCAGAAACCTCTAGCACGGCATTTCTAGGAAATGTTTCCAGTTAAAAGAGCTGGCTGTCATCTCTAATATCAACTATGGCGGCCTCTGAAATACTTGGTTAGTACTTTAGAAATAGACTTTTGGTGAACAGATGGGCAAAGGATGAAATCCGGAAGACACTGGAGGGCAGAGACAGTGAGGTGGCCATGTCCTTGCACTAAGAGGAAATGGCATTAGAGCTTGAACAATGGGAAGGCTGTATCTAGTCTGGCAACCAGGAAGACAGGAGAGAGGAGAATGGACCTGCAGGAGACTGTGAGGACACCCAAGGCCTGTGACTTGTGCGGGAGAGCCGGTGGTGCCTGGGTCCCTGCACTTTGAGCCCACCAGTGATGTCAGGAGCAGTCACGGCAAGCAGTCCGCATGGTCAGTGACTGCCCGGCTCATCGGCAATACTTTCTTGATGGTGCTGGGCTGCTGAAGCCTGAAAGTATCCAAGTAAAACTGAAAAGCGTTTTAGCATTTTACCTTGTTCTAGCTAACTTAAATATAGCAGTTGAAACAATATAAAATGTTTCCCATTAAAGACAACTATGTTAGGTTGGACTGTTGATGTCCCAACATATCTTTTATATTATGTGTCCGTTAGTGTGTTTGTAGCTCTGTGCAGTTGGACGGACTCGACTTGCTCTGTGTCCGTGTGTTCTCCTTGCTGCTGACTTCTGTGCTTCCAGACCCTCACCTGCCCTTGCTTGAGCTCTTCCAGTGTTTCTTGTAAATGCACCTGGTAACAAACCCCTCAGCTCTAATTTGACTGGGAGAGACTTTATTTGCCTTTCATTTCTGACATTTTGCTACGTTTAATGTTCTTACATTCTTAGCACATTTTTTTCTTGCAACATTTTGAGTTTCTGCTGAGAAATCTGCTGACAGCATTTTGAGTTCCCCTTGTGCCTCATATTTGTCTCTTGCTTTGTCTCTCTAATTTTTTATTTTAAATTGTGTGCATCTCTGTGTGAATGTGTACATGTATGCAGTGCCTGTGGAGGTCAAAAGAAGTTACGTCTGCTAGTGCTGGAGTTCCAGGAAGTTGTGAGCTGCCTGAGGTTGGTGCTGGGTCCTCTAGAAGAATAACTCCTAACTGCTGAGCCATCTCTCCAGCCAGTTCTCTTTACAATTTGATTATCATCTTTATTGTTTTTGTTTTGTTTTGAGACAGGGTCACACTGTGTAACCCTGGCTGGCCTAGAACTCACTATGAAGATCAGGCAGGCTTCAAACTCCCAGAGACCCACCTACCTCTGCCTCCCAAGCACTGGGACTACAAAGGTGTGCAGCACCACATCCAGCTGTTGGTTATATCTTAGTGTAGCTTTCTGAGGATTCATAACAGCTGTGACTGTTGGGCTTCAGGAATCAGACCTCAGTCTCCCGGATCTGAGAAGCTTTCAGCTGTTATTTCTTTAATCCTCCTGCTCCCGTCTTCCTCCTTTGTTCAGAGTTGTCAGATGTGTGCCTCCTTCACGCCGTGACATCCCATAAGTCATTCAAGCAGGTTTCAGTCTTTCCCTATTTCACTCTTTTTTACTTTGCATCTTCTGGTTGGATCATCTCCCAGTTCTCACTGACCCCCTCTTTTTCCTGCTGGGCCTTCTGGCGGGAGTTTCAGGGGGTCCGCCTCTGCTCTCCTTGACCCTTGCTGCTGTTTCATAGTCTGTTTTTGAGCCTCTCTGGTAACTTTATCAGCTCAGTCACTGCATGACTTAACTCTAGAATTGGTCTCCTTTTTCATGCTTTCTAATTATTGATACTCTCAATCTGTCGGTGTGTCGTTGTCCTTATTTTATGTAGGGGTCTATTTGCTCTCTTGTAACTAACTGAGCCTCTTAATGACAGTTGTTTTTAATCCTTCATCAGTCGACTCATAGATCTTCATATCTTTAGCATTGGTTATTAGACATGAATGTTTTCCCTTTATTGAGTCGTGGTTCTGACTTTTGTGTTCCTGTGGCTTTTACTGACATCTTTGAAGCTGAAGAATCAGCTCCTTTCCTGGTCTCTATGGGCTTTCTGTAAAGGGAAGGATCTTCACCCCTCAGCCTGGCTAAAGGCTCAAGTCTCTGAGACCTCTCTATGGATATCTTCTCTGACTGACGCAGGTAGATGCTGGATTAGAAATCTTTCTGCTTTCTTTTCTTCCTTCTCTCCTTGCTCTCTTCCTCTCCTCTCTCCCTTCCTCCTTCCCTCCTCCCTCTTTTCCTCCATCCTTCCTGCCTTTCTTTCTTCCCTTCCTCCTTTCCTCTGTTCCCCCTTCCTCCCTCTCTCTCCTCCTTTCCTTCCCTTCCTCCTTTTTTTCCTTCTTCAGGATCCACTGATCTCTCGTCCCTTTGGTACTTGTCTGCTGCATCCTTGGGACTACGCTCTATTCTCCTTTCCTCCTTGGAAAGAGCCCCAAGCTGGGTGCCTTCTCCCAGGCTCCATAAGCCATGCAAATGCCAGGCGTCTGCCCCTTTCTTCTTGCTTAGCAGCACCCAGAAACACAGCACTGGTTTCTCTGTCAGTGGCGTGAAGCAAGCAGTTCCCTGAGAAACTTAGTGAAGCACTGGGGCTTCACTCCCTTCTGTGTTCCCAGCGAGAAGCTGCAGATCAATTGTGTCTTCAAGTTTCACAGATTTGTGCCAACTTCATAAAGCATACTCCTCTTCCCCAACCTCCTCCCTCCCTCCCTCCCTCCCTCCCTCCCTCCCTCCCTCCCTCCCTCCCTCCCTCCCTCCCTTCCTTCCTTCTCCTAGGCAACTGCACTACACTGGCTCCATCAGTGTTCCAGGACAGCTGGATAGAAACCAGGGCGGTGCACAGCCCTGGCGGCTGGGCAGGGAGGCACGCTCCTGCTGCCTGTTCCCTCTGAGGGAGAAGCCCCAGCTAAGTGGACCAGCTCGGGAAAGGGCTGTTACAGAGGAAAAGCCAAACCTTCCCCATGGCTGTTCTTAGGCCACACAGGGCCTCGAAGCTTCCTGCAGACTCTGGGTCTCTCATGCACACCCGTCCGTATGTTGTCAAGGCTATGGGGTTTATGGATAAACCTAGAACACAGAGATCCTGTCCCACCATTGTGCTGACATCACTCCCATCAGCAGGACCGCATCATACTTGGCTCAAAATGTAGCATTTGGCTTGATGCTTAGGAGACTCAGTATGAAACAAAATAATGCAAAATGTCTAGCTGACAATTTTCTGTGGTATTTTACAATGAGAATGTTTCCAGTTTTTACACGAGCCAGGCATTATTTTTTAATATTTCATTTATTATTTATTATTTTTATTTTATGTGTATGATTATATTGCTTGTGTGTGTATAAGTGCACATGGAGGTCAGAAGAGGGTGTCAGATCCCCTGGAACTGGAGTTACAGATGGTTGTTAACCACCATGTGGGTGCTAGGAATTGAACCCAGGTCCTCTGCAAGAGCAGTCAGCACTCTTAACCACTGAACCATCTCTCCACTCCAAGAATGTTTTCCTTTAAACAAAGTGTATTCTTTAAAATGACTTCATTTATTTTTACTTTTTTGAGTGTGTTTACCCGGAAGCAGAGCGGCCTCTGTGACCAGCATGCAGCTGCCACACAGGCACACCGCGCCCTATGGCATGCCACGAGATCGAGATCTGCGGCTCCCAGAGGCCTCTTCTGGGAGGAGGGCTAAGGGTTTGGATCCCTTCCGTGCAGCCTCTCTTTCCGAGGCCTCGTGCATCTCCTCCTCTGATATTCTTTAACATTTGGGGGACAAGTCCTATAACAAAAGCAAAGAATTTTTACATTTTACTTTTATTTCATTTTTTTCAACCCAGATTTTGGTATTTTAACACACGTGTCAGTTTGTTTTATTGAGTAACTGAACGCTGGGTTTTCTTTCAAAATGACAGGAAGAGGCTGAGGGTGGGGCCCACAGAAAGAATAAGCAACTGAAACCAAACAAAAAGTTTTGGACTATGCTGAGAACCGAGCGTGGCTGAAACTGAGCCGACACCTGCTGCCATAGCCCAGATGCAAGTGTTCAGGTAGAGGGCAGCTGGGACAGAGCCTGGGTGGTCCAGGGGGCCGAAGGTGGAGCCAGGGAGGAGATGCTATTCTCGGCACGTTCAGAACCCAGGCAGACACTGCTAGAAAATCACAGCACAGCTGCAGGCGACTCCCAAAGATCCTTGAGAATTACGAGGAGCCAGTTAGAGAGAGGCAGAGGCAGGCGGGGCTCGGGGAGGTGGGCCAGCTGGATGGAGGCAGGGGACAACCGGGCCGGAGCGCAGGCAGAGGTATCTTCCCAGAGTCTACATCATCCTTGCTGAGTGGGGAGGTTTCAGAGCACACGTCTCTTCCAGAACACTGCGGATGCTCAGCTGACAAATGGGTTTGCTTCCCTGGCTCTAGCCTTCAAAGCTAACTGAACTGGACTCTCCTAAATCTGATTGGTTGTACTTACTTTTTGTCTCCTTGTATATCAGAGAATTGAACCTTTCCATTTATTTCTCCCCATGCTGATCTGGAATCACGTTAGCCATCTCTCCACTGCCAGTGACCCCCACACAACCCCTCCTCTCCTGCTTCCAGCCGTGAGCCAATAGTAGGCACGATGGTCTGGAGATGTGAAACTGAAACAATGCCACCCAGTGACAATCTTAGTTTTTAAAATAAACAGAAAATTCCTCTTGGAGCAATGCACATTTTCAAACACTCGTACACACCATTGCTAGAATCCAGTGTGAGAAAACAGGACTTCCATTTGGGTGTGAACCTAGGCAGTGGGGCCTCCGCTTCGAGCATGGATCAAGAGGCTGGTTTTGAGAGAGGGAACCTGCAGCTGCAGTGCTTGCTAAGTTGGAGCAAACTCTCCCACAGCAGCAAACCGTCCTTGTGAAAGTAGCTGAGAAACACACCAGGGCTCTTGGCATGCCTCAGCCAGGCAGGCTGCAATAGATTAGCTCTGCCCTTAACAACAAGTTTCACTGGGCCGATGAGAGATGTTGTGGAAGCGAATCAAGGGAAAGAGCACGGCAGCCGCAGCTGGCCCCAGACCATCGGGTGATCATGCAATGAAAACACTGAACGGGCACCAAGGCTCACAAAGCAGCTTATTATAAGGATTTAAAACACAGCATCACGGAGAAGCTGGGCGGCTCTTGTAATGGGATCTGGAGCCCTGTTCCTCTCAGTCCCCAGTTCGAATTTGGATTAAGTTCATTGTGACTAAAATTAGTTGCTATTCGAGACCATTAGAGGACTTGGGAAACCGAGATGGTCACCCAGCCATCAGGAGAGTTGACCTCGCACAGGGAACCTCAGAAAAATCAGAACTCCCAGCCACGGCACAGGAGTCCACTCATATGACCTCGAAGGATGGCCCACCTGTAAATTCTAGCTGTGAGCAGACCACCTTTGGTTCAGAAAGTGGAGTTTCCAAAGGTTAGAAAAAGAAAGCAGACAAAAGATGAAATTCCTGTAAAACTAGTTACATTCTCCAATCAGACAAGAAAAGACCCCCGAGGCAACTGAGAGATGACCCCATCTGCAAGTGCTTGCCGCATAAGCACGAAGACTGGATGAGTCTGGGTCTCTAGCACACGTGTCAAAATCCAGATGTGGTGTGCTGGCAAACCCACAGTCCCAGTGCTGGGAGGCAGAGACAGGAGGGTCCCCGGACGCAGTCAATCCAGCCAAGCCGGTGAGTTCAGAGTCAGTGAGAGACCCTGCCTGGAAAAGATAAGCTGAAGCAACTGAAGCAGACAGACATCCCCCACAGTGACCGCCGGCCTCCTCAGGTCCGTGCACACACTGGTTCATACACATGTGTGTGAATGGGCAAACACATGACAATGTACACAAAATAGAGAGAGACAGAGAGAGAGAGAGACAGGCCAAGGAAGGGCTCAGGAGCTTGGACAACATCACTCAGTCCTAGAACTCATCAGCAACATGGCAGCTGGTGAGCATTTCACAAAGTGTGACACAGAAAATCCCTGGAAAGATCGAGAAGTTCCAGACAACAATGGCCTCGCCACCCCAAGCCCTGGGATCTCAGCCTGCTGGACCTCTCAATTACCAAAGAAATGTGTGGAATACAGGCTAGAGCTAATGAATATAAACTATTTATATTCACGGAGCACGTCTCTCTGATCCTCAGAGTCCAGCTGCTGCAGGTAACAAGTGTTTTAAGGAAGACGACAGTGAAATAATGAGAAACAAACACGGACTCCGCTTTGGTGCCTCCAACAAGTTCTCCAAAAAGAAAAGGAAGGGTCTGGTGGCCAAGTCCACTGAGGGGCTGAGCAGTAGCCTTGTCCCACCTCGTGAAGGTCTTCCAAAGATTAACATGATTTTTACATTTCAGCATTAATTCAAACCCAGCGTCTCTCACACAGCTTCCATCCTGTCTTGAAACACTGCCCCGACTGCCCTGCTATTATTACCAGATAATTGCTTAGCATTTTTAAAGGTAATTAACCTTGCCTTCGAAATGAAAGCAATCCCTAAATTGTGCAGTATCATGAAAGCCATTCTTTTATGTAATTTAGTCCCATCAGCCACACCAGCCATTAAGTACATCAATTTCTAGCTCAAAGGCAGAGGGGAGGGATAAGCAGTGGTAATATTTTAAAGAAAAAGCCCTCTGGGTCTTAGTACTGTCAGTCTCAATTTCTTCAGGACACAGTGTCTTCTTGTCCGATTTCAAGAAGTCAGTGGCTCTGCCGGAGCACCGCACTGGGTAGGGCTTTCATTTGAAGGAGTTCAAAAGATATGCCAAGGGCTGCTGAATGCTTACCAAGAACTTAGCAATGTCTCGAAACATTTTTGGAAAAATAAATAGTTTATATTCATTAGCTCTAGCCTGTATTCCACACATTTCTTTGGTAATTGAGAGGTCCAGCAGGCTGAGATCCCAGGGCTTGGGATGGTGAAGGTCCAGGGACCACTCCCCTCCCCCTGCCTCCCAAGTGACTTCAGACCGATCCATATCAGCATTTCCTCCTGCAAAGAGGAAGATTTCCAAGATGGAGACTAGACACCCCTTTCCGGGGCTGGAAAGCTCTGTACCAACAAGTCACTCAGTGGTCACGTTAGCTGCTCATGGCAGCCCTGTGGTTAGCTGGAAACCCGGTTAATATAGGCCTTTATCACTCAGCAGCTGGCGACCCCTGCCCACTCTCCAAACCAAAGGAAGGCTCTGAGTGTCTTTTAAGGACCCTCCAGAAACCTTCAGGGATGCAGGGACCCATGGCAGGCCTACAGAAAGATGGTTGAGGAAGAAAAACACAAAAGGCGCGATGAGAGCTTCGGCGCCCTCCAGAGGCAATTTCCCACCACCTTGTAGATTGTGCAACCGCAGTGGCCGGATTGCTTGTCCGAGAGACAAACATCTTGTCAGCCATTTCCACATTTCCTCCCATGGCTTACCAGCACCCTTTCCTACATTCCTTTTGTTGATTATTTTCTATGACCACAGAATCTTTTCTCATGGAAACTTCATCATGAAACCTCGTACCAAGGAAAAATAAAAACCAACAACAAAATGAAAGCCAGAGATTTGGGTTGTGTCGATCAGCTCTGTTTACTTTGATGCAAGCATCTGAAGGCTTCAGCCTTGCTTTGGAAATGCTTCCCATTCATAAACATGTGATCGGAGGTGGTTTCGCTCCCTTCTGACAAGTGGGGGAACTCTGACAGGCAGCGTTGCGTTTAAGGGTATGGTGTTTCGAGTCTTGACAGGCCAGGATTCTGAAGAGCCCTATTGCCTGCCTTTGGGTACGTCGCTCAGCCTTTATGCAGAGGGCTGAAACAAGAGGAACCTCCCTCAGGAGACGGCACTGAGTAAGTTAGCGCCCGTCAGTGCACTTGCCTCTTGTGATGAGTGAATGTTTCTAGATACCCAAGACAGTGGAGAGGAAAAGAAGGAATCAAATTATGAAAGTCTCGGTCTCCTGGGTCCCAAAAGCTTCAAATTCCTGAATGAAAGTCAAACACTAGAGTAAGTCTTGGCATGTAGTGAACGTTTGTCATGAGAAAACAAAACAGACAGGAGAAACAACTTTCTCCCCCAAAAGAGCTCTTAAGCACGGCCAGGACCTGATAGCTGGCACGGGGTTCCATGGCCTTTCATTTCCATGGTCTCTCTGTGCTTAGTAACTGCCATTGGCAGTATTGTTTTGATGAGTTTCAGGGAGGCTTACTGCTGCTTTCCTGAAGAGAAGTTTCTAATTCATCGGTGGTCTAGCTTGCTTCTCTGTTGCTGTGATAAATATTGTCACCACAAGCAACTTAGAGGAGAAAAGGTTAATTTCATCCTACACTTCACAGTCCATCACAGAAGGAAACCAAGGCAGGGACCCGAGGCAGGAACCTGGATGCAGGAGCCAAACTGTGGAGGAGCGTTGCTTACTGCCTCACTTCCTTGGGGTTGTTTGGCTACATATTCTATACAGCCCGGGACCATCTGCCCGGAGATGGCGCCTCCCACAATGGACTGAGCCCTCCTGCATTAATTAGCAAATCAAGAAAATGCCCCACAGACATGCCTACAGGGCAATCTGATGGAGGGGACTCCTCATTTGCCGTCCCTGCTTCATGGGTCAAGGATTAACCAGGACAATCAGCTCGTGACAAGAACACACCATAGCACAATGTGACCTGAGACATTAACAACTCAACTACCATTAGCCGGACTCCGTGGGCAGAGGTCAGACCCCCTCAGCTGCTCCATGGAAAGGGCTAGCTTCGAGTTGGTAAGTTGGTCGATGCCTATTGTCCAGTTATTTCTTCCTGAGTGAAGCATTCCTTCCTGGAGAGAGGCTCATTATGACCCAGGAAGTCAGGAAAACCCACAAGTCTCAGGGAGCTCCTGAAATTCTCAGATTCACAAGTCCCCTTCACAGTTGTAGAAGCAGGACTGAGAGAGGAGACTGATCAGCCCGGGCGCCTGCAAGACACACGGAAGGATCTAGGAACGCAGCTTTGGGGAGTCTTCACCCATGCTGGAGTGGGCTTTGGGCGATGCAGCTGTGTTCAAGTCATCTGTATGGCCAGTGACCCCAATAAATGCACTGGTTCACTGAACCAAGCTAGAGTGAAATCATTTGTTCGGTCTGTTGGTGAGTTGGCCAGGGTGGACACACATTAGTTCACACCTCGCCAGGAAAAGTGGTTCAAGCGTGTTAGTTACTTTCACATCGCACAGTTGTGACCCAAACCCCTAACCAAAACAAAAAGCTTGACTCAAGCTTTCAGAGAGTTTCAGTCCGTCGTGGCATATGGGGCACAGCAGACTGAATGCCCACAGAAGCATGTGACTAGACTCTTCAGCGAGGCCAGCCAGGTAGCAGGTGCTGAGTGTAGTCTTCAAAGGTTACCCCTCACCCCAGTGATTTGCTTCAGGCAGCTAGACCCCTCCTTCCAAAGGCCCCATAGTCTCTCTCTGCCAGCTGTGGATAATGCACTCAGAACATAAGACCGTAGAGGAAATTTCAGACCACAGTTGTGCAAAGGGAGATGGCCAGAGCCGGGTGGGGATGGAGGTCTGAGTGGCAGCAGGCGGCTGAGGGCTAGGCACTAGAAAACTGTAGATGTTGAAAGGGAGTTAAAATCCTGAGTAAGCAAGCAGGGTCACTGAGAAACGAGAGAGATGATACACTTCTATCTTCTTGGTCTGGCAGGAAGGTCTGATTTTTTACTGCAACAGGACCCCATCAACTGACCTGCTTATGACCTGCCCTGGATATCTCAGCTTGGAGATATGACCTAACAGCCTCTCTCCTTTGTTTAAATTAGCCAATCCAAAATTAGGAGAGGGGAAACCACTAAAATCCTTAAAACCCAGATATTCTCCCCGGGGGATGCTGGATTCTCAGTTTCCAAAGTCATCTTTTTGAATGAATGTGTGTGTGTGTGTGTGTGTGTGTGTGTGTGTGTAGATGTGATCATAGTCATCTCTCTGTATGATGTGCATGCATGTGTGTGTGGATGTGATGTGATACAGTCATCTTTCTGTATGAATGTGCATATGTGTGTGTGGATGTGATTACAGAGTCACCTTTCTGCATGAATGTGCACATGCGTGTGTATGTGTATGTGATTACAGTCATCTCTCTGTATGAATGTGCATATATGTGTGTGTGCATGTGTGTGTATGTGCGTGTATGTGTGTGTGTGCCAGTGTGAATGTGATTATCTGTCAGAAAGTTCGTTGGGCTGTTGCTTTCTGCTGGTCTGAGGGTTTTCCTGCCTTTTAATTTTCTAATTACTTGAGACAACGACTATCCCATACACTAATAGCCATGTCAGCAGCAATGTGTTTCCCCTGAGGTGAACTGAGCCCTGTGCCCATCGACCTGTATTTGAGTATCTGCCCAGTCTGCTGTCGAGCATAGAGGATGCCGGGAGAACACTGAGAAGCACATTCATCTTTGCCATGGAACTCACACCGAGCCATACAATGCTCACCACTCCTCCTGAGTTCCCCACGCCACTATAATAAACACACTTTATCATGCGTCTTCTCCTTCAGTGATCTCAGTACATTATCAGCTCTGCTATCTAAACTGCAAAGCCTCAGAGCCTTCCCAAGTCAAGGGTTTCCCACCAAGTTCACTTTCCAAAAACAAATTTCCAAGGAGCACTTCCCACCAGATGGTTTCCGTCCATGGCTGCTGAGACTGTGGAAAGGCTAATCTTTGAGGTTGTCTTATTTTCTAAGAGCAGAGAGCAAAAAGAAGAGCATTCATTGTCTGGGGGAAGACATTTCTCCTTACCCATGCTGTAGCCATGGGCAGGAGGGAATCAATGGATTGGTAAACACTGAGCTCTTCTGTGGCTGAGGGGCATGTTTCAAGTATTTAAAAGAGACCTCAAGGCCCAGGGTGGTGGGGCACACCTTTAATCCTGCACTCAGGAGGCAGAAGCAGACAGACCTTTGTGAGATTGAGGCTATCCTGGTCTCCACAGCTAAGTCCAAGCCATCTGTAGCTATAGGGAGACTGTGTCTCCAAAACACCCTGCCTCCAAAAAATACATAAAACAATAATGAATGAATGAATGAATGAATGAATGAAGATCTGTTTCAGAGTCATGTGTGGTGGTGTTCACCTGCAGTCCCAGCACTTCGGAGGTAGAAACAGGATGATCAGGAGTTCAAGGCCAGCCTCCACCACATAGAAAATTCAAGGCCAGGCTGTGTTACAGGACACCCTCTTTTAAAAAATACAGTTGAATGCTATCATGCTGTATGCTGTCCTTGAAGCCAATGTCCAATTGCACACCTGCCTTTAAACAATTAATCAGGAGGCTTTTGTAGGATGCTTTTCCTCATTTAGCTGATTAAGAATTTCCTAAGTGAGTTACTCTTACACACACGGTGTGTGAACGAGAGAGGCCCAGTAACACTAATGTAAAATTATCTGGAAATGTTTATGCTTTACAAGGCTGTGTGGGTTAGAAGGCGTCAGTTTCTAAGACTTGAGTCATCATGCTTACTTAGATTATTGATAGCAAACAAAACATGATTGGGGTATGGTGGTACACGCCCAATCTCAGCTCTGGGGGAGGCTGAGGCAGGAGGACCTCTGAGTTTGATATAGCAAGATCCTGTCTTAACAGAGAATGTCTCCATAAAACAAGTAAAAGCTATTTTGTCTTTACTGCAAAGAGCTCAGAGTCCAGCCTGCCAGGTCTTAGATGATCTCAAGAGCCTTATTCATCACAACAGATAGGCAAACTGAATTTGCAAAGATACCTTTGTCAGTAAAGTCTTTAAATGGTGACAAACACAGATTTCTCTCAGTATCAGTTCTGTGTCTTTTAAGATGCAGCCTAAGTCCTGGTATACTGAAAACAAAAGTTAGCCCGTGGCTCCGAGCAGAGGCAGGATGTTGGAGTGCATGTTCACTAACCCCACAGGCAGTGGGACACTCCGGGCCAGGGGAATGAAGTCCATAATCCCTTGGAGTTCAGGAGGTAGATTAAGATGCTTTCTGCACACAGCCTCACACTTCATCTGTGTGACCTTACTGTGAAGGTTGGTCTAAGTAAATAACTGGAGGAGCCCTGAGAAGCAAAGCCGGAGAAGGAACAGAAAGTTCGAGAAGCCACAGAGAAAGAGAAGTGCCACAGATGGAGGAGAGTGGACGTGTAGGTTACCTGGCTGCTACCTGTTGTAGGACATGCTTTTCTACACCACCCGAGGAGAGTGCTATGTGAGACAGCATAATGACTTCTTCTGACGCATCTGGCACAGCCTCGTTCCATGTCTGCATAATGGTGTGTTACCATGTGTGCTGGACAGTTTTGGTTGTCAGCTTGACACACCTGGGTTGAAGGAGCCTCGGCTGGGGAAGTGCCTCCATTGGACTGGCCTGTGGCCATGTCTGTCAGATATTCTCTTGATTGCTGAGTGATATGAAAGGGCCCGGCCACTGTGGGCGGTACCACCCCTGGGCAGGAGGTCCTGTGCTGTAAAAGAAAGCAGGCTGAGCATGGGCTGGGGGAGCCAGCCAGTAAGGAACATTCCTCCGTGGCCTGTGCTCCAGCTCCTGTCTCCGGGTCCTGCCCTGAGTTCCCACCTTGAGCTCTCTCAGTGATGAACTGTGACCCAGGAGAGGTAAGTCAAATTAGTCCTCTCCTCTTCGGGTTGGTTTGGGTCAGGTTTTCATCACAGACATTCAAAAGCACCTATGGACATAGTCTCCCCTGGGAGTCCAGGAGAAAAGGAGATGACAATGTTTCCCAAGTGCAGGTGGACGGAATGAGGCAGCCCCCCATCCTCAGCCCTCAGTCACTGGCAAGACGAGGAGCCTTCCACTGCTCCATCCTCCACCACCCAGGCCTTCAGAGCCTCACCTCACCTCTGCCCACACAGTCTGCACTTTGGTCTCTGGCTTTCCTCTGCACTCTCTGGACTGAGAAGTCACCCGTGTCTTTCAAAGTCCCTTCTCTCCCCACTCTGTGTGTCTGAAAATCCACCCCTTCCTGATAGCCTGAGCATCTGTCTTCTGGGGACTCAAGTGTCTCCGAACTCCTCACTTGACCTCTGAGGAGTTAATAGCAAAACTGAGGTGCTTCTGAGTGAGAAGCAGGCAAGGTGGCATCTCAGAGCTCAGTTCCTGTCAGCCGAGCTCCTTGAATGGTGGTGTTCTGGCCCTGTGGGAGGTTCTGTAACTGAATGTGGAGGTTATGGAAGGCTTGGGAAAAGTAAAAGATTTCTGAACATGTCAGAAATTACTCAGAATGCAATCGTCAGGTGTTTTGGGCAGAGTTGGCTGGTGTTGTGTCTCATGACATCTCTAGAGTCTTGCAGCTGAACATACAACTTGGACACTTTGCACTGTGTGTGCTGTGTTGTGCACACCATACCAGCGAAGGCTGTCCTAAGCTCCTCACTTCCTGTTCACAATTAGCATACACTGTGAATGGCAATGATTCTTACTCTACATATAAAGCTTTCTACTCCTGGGACTGGAGAGATGACTCATCAGCTAAGAACACTTGCTGCTCTTGTAGAGGACCAGGGTTCAGTTCCCAGCATCCACATGGCAGCTAACCATCTGTAACTCCAGTTCCAGGGAACCCAATGCTTCTTCTGGCCTTCTTGGGCACTGCATACACATGGTACACTTATATAAATACAGGTAAAATACTCATAGACACAAAATCAAAATCAATGGATGAAATATTTTTTAAAAGCTTTCTGCTGCTGTAAAAATATAATGGCTTTTTTATTATTATTTATTTTATTTTTATTTTATTATTTTACTTTATTATTTATTATTTATATATTTATATATTTATTTTATTATTAATTATTAAAACCAAAAGCTTTAATATTTTCCTACTGACATTCTTTAGCATGCAAGTATCTTCTTTGTCTTAGGATGATTGATTTTTCTAAATGCTGTTTAAGTGGGTGATCAGAATTCCATTAAGAAAATCTTAAATGAATTTCATCTTGGAATTAATGCAGGATTTCTGAAACAATTTCCAAAATGGCCTTAGAAATAATTCTGCCATTTTGTGTTTTGTATTTCTAAGAAATGGAGGCCTCAGCATTGACAATTATAAAATCAAGGCATCTGATAAGCATGGAAGACACTGTGTGTTCAGCTGGGATTTCTTCATGTAAAAATAACAAGCACATCTGTCTCAGTAGCAAATTGTTTTGTCATTAATAAGCCATAAGCATATATGTGTACTGAAGAATCACTTTATGAATTTATTTATGACTTATTTTCGGTAAATGTTTGATTTGTATTTGTATAAAAATTTCTGGTGTGGGAAAAGCTTAAGAAGCCCTGTCCCAGGACAGCTGAATGGGCCTATAGGAAGCAAAGCTGGTTTGTTCCCATCATAGCCGCTGCAGAAGCTAAGACAGAACAGTCTTTTTTTAGACTTCAGAGAAGACTCTGATTGTAGGGAGGATGGCCGCATCTGTCAACACCCCCACCCTCAGCTAAGCAGGATAACGCGGAGGAGAAGGAGCGCTCCTGGGATCCTAGGCTTTCTGCTCTGTGAAAGGAGCTGTCATCTTCTTACTGTGGAGATGTACTAATGAGAGATGCAGAGATTCCAGTGTCACAGCAGCAGCTGAGGGGAGGGACCACCGCTCTTCCTGTAATTGGTTTCATATGCACCTGCTTATGTCATTGAGGCTTCTGAGACAGGAGAAGAAAATCACAGACCCACAGGATGGACAGAGAGCCTGGGATCATCGGAAGAAGGTCAGATGAACATTCCTTGAAAAGGAGAGGGTAGCCTCAACTCAGACCCAGATGCCAGCGGAGATAAAGCTGGTATCTGAGCCGTTTTCTCACCGTGCCTTTCCCCTGCGGTTAGTTCCTTGCTGTCAGCTCTAGGTTCACAGATGTTTCTAAAAGTGACCCAAGTATCTGTGTCTATCCTCGTCTGTCCCAGAGGACAGCCCGGCCCTGCATCCAGCTGTGGTGGCATCACAAGGCAGCACCCTCTTCTCCCTCCCATCTTTAATGCTGAGAATTTGGTTCCCAGTTATGGCGAGAGGCTGACTTCTCCTTGGAAGGAAATGTCTTTGTTGGAGAAGTCTGTGTCAGATTATCCTGTCTGTTACACAGAGGTAACGAGGACTATTTGACAGAGACGAACACTGACAAATGGTCCAGAGTTTGGAACTCATTTCAAAGTACGAATTCCCATTTCCTTTCATTTTCAGAGGCTCTGAGAAACTTATAGACAGTTTAATTGCTGGTATTTGGGACAGGGAATTTCTAAAATGCTGAATATAAAATTTGGATTTCAAGAAAAAGACACTATTATAGAGGCTATTGTTCAAGTAAAGTAGAGACAGATTCATGTATTTCAGACCTTGGATAAAATATAAAGATTATTTAAAAGAATTCTGTTGAAAGACCCAGAAAACAACCCACTAGGAGAATATGAGACAGAGTTATAATATTTGATGGACAATTGCTTGCTCCGACACATTTATTTTGTATCACTTTTTAACGAGACTGGATTCTAAAAATGTTTAGAATTCCTTTGGAAACATTTGGACCATCAAAGTAAAATATTTGGATTATTGAACACAAGGGTGTTTCATTCTTCTAGCCGTCCATGTAGACTGATTGCTCCTGGGGGTCAATGGAAAGAATCTAAGACAGGCTGGTCAGTAGCAGTAACTCCCACCGCATTTCAGAAATACTGCAGACTATGTACACTATTTCAGATAGACGGCAGATTCTGTAAACCAGTGAGATTTTTGGATAAGGCTGGTAGATGCTGAAATGTTACCCAGGCAAAGCAAAGCAGACGAGACCTTTCAGAGGATGGCAGCACAGATACAGAATCCTCCTCAGGCCAACATACTGGTCTAGGGGAAGCACAAGTGTCTTCATTTGTTAATTGAATGCCTCTATGGGAACTGTGATTTATACCCTGTGCAATAACTTGCCTTATAATGTCCTTACGGACCCAGACACTATCAGGTGTCAGGTGTCAAGATGTTCTCATCAAATGAGCCCTGACCACCTCCCAGTGCACATCCATGCAAGTCTGTCCAGAACAAGGTCCAACTTGTTTTTGATACCAAAGTTGTGTTTGGTCATTTATTCTTATACCAAATAAATTTTTCGTCTTTCTATTGCCATATCTGAGTCTAATTCACAGCAAGACCACAGTTCCTGGCTGTCTGGGAATCACCCACCGGATACGTGACAGTAGGCTGAGCCTCGGCTTCAGAGTTTCCGGATTCAGGATCACTGAGTGGAGTAGAGAATGAGAAATGTGTTTCTAGTAAGTTCAGGATCTGTGGATGCTGCTCTTGGGGAAGGTCAGTGCTCTGAAAACCTCTGCAATTTAAAATGTTTATTTATTTTTCTTTTTTAGGTCTTTTTGAGACAGGGTTTCCCTGTAGCCCCAGCTGTCCTGGAACTCACTATATAGACCAGGTTGGCCTTGAACTCACAGAGATCCACTGCCTCTGCTTCCCACACCCTGGCATTAAAGGCAGGCACCCAATTTAAAGTACATTTATTTATTTAGTGTGTGCGACCGCATGAGCATGGAGGTCAGAGAAAAATTTTCAGGAGTCAGTTTTCTCCTTCTACTGTGAGTCCTGGGCATCCGATTGAGGTCATCAGGCTCGTTGGCAGGTACCTTTACCCACTGTGCTATCCCAACAGCTCCCACTGCAACTCCCGCTGCCCTTTCTGTATGGAGCACCTTTTCCTGAAGCCCAGCCCTCACTGCCCTGTCTGCACCAAGCACCTTCAGCTCTTGGTCTTCCTTCCTTTCTTATGCCCAGTTCTCGAAGCAGCCCTGGGATCTTTTTGAGGTTGACAGTCACTTTCCATGGCTTTAGGACCTTGACCTCTTGCTCCTCCTGACGCCCTTTGACTTTCTCACTATACCCTGACATGTATTTTTGGAAATTATGTTTTTTTTTTTTTGAGAAAGTCACAATTTAACTATGAGTTTCATAGACCCAAGATATGTTCATCAATAGCTGACACATAAAATTGGAGCACCAGCACAATCTGATATGCACGTAGGATCTTGCTTGAACTTACATTTATATCCTGTGCTGGGAAGATTCTGAGTGGAAATCAGGAATGCTTTCGTAGGAAACACGCCGTACTCTCTGTGCCTGTGTGTCTTCATTCCCGTCCTTGTTGAATGGCCACATAGAATGGCTGAAGCTAACTTTCCTCACTTACAAATAGGGTTATTTAAAGATAGGGGGTGGGGTGCAGGGTGGGGCTTGTGTTTACCACCTGGCACAGCTGCTCTTAAGATATTTTATTGGTGGCTAGAAGAACTTCTAGCTAGTATCTGACTGGTTCCCCAGGAGCTGTATAAAGAAATAATGTTAAATATTTTATTTATTTATTTATTTATTTATTTATGTGAGTTTATGTGCATACAGGAGCTTGAAGAGGCCAAAGCGGGTGTTGGATCCCATGGAACACCACAGAGGCTAGAGGAATGGCTAGAGAGATGGCTCTGTGATTAAGAGCACTGCCTGCTCTTGCAGAGGATCTGGGTTCCATTTCCAGCACCCACATGGCCACTAACAACCATCTGTAACTCTGGTTGCAGGCGATCTGACGCCCTCTTCTGTCCTCTAAGGGCACTGCATGATATGGGTGCACTTACGTACATGTAGGCCTAATGCTCATTCATATGAAATAATGAGAAATAACATTTTATAGTTGGTAGTTTCTGTGCTTGTTGTTAAAAATGTAACGACCATGTTATCACATGACCCAATAACGAGAGAAAACTCATGAGGACTCTCACATGTGTGACAGGAAATAGAATCAGTTTCACAGCGTCTTAGTTGGGAAATCTATGCATGTGCTAGGGCCTTGTGGGGAGATGGTGACAGAGCCAATACTAACCCTTGAGTTTGGGGGCTTCTGGTGTGATCTTGGCACATCCTGTCCAACATCACAAAGAAATGATCTCTTGTGAGAAATCACTCATACACTCTAACTTTTTTAATCAAAAGGCGTGAGTCTGAAGATGATGTAATAATACCATCTAGCTACTGCGCAAAGACTTCATTCCTGGGTGGTTTGTGGAGTGTCTGGAAGCACGCTCTGCATGTACCATTAGAGATCTCATGTAGTTTGCAGTGGAGAGGTGAACCCAGTCACTGGGAAGAGAGTACCCTATCTGATGGCTGCCACAAGGCCACTGGGGGTGGGAGAGGGGGGGTGGGGGGGGAGTTGGTGCCTGTGGGATAGATGGCTCTTCCAAGCTGAGCGAGGCAGGGAGCACCACCTCCTCAGACAGGCTCCTGCTGAGTGAGGAACTGCTGTTTGGCTCAGGACATGTGAAACGTGGTTTGCCTCACATGCAGAAGAACAGAGATGTGGTCAGACTCTGCAGAGGGGCAGTCAGAGTGGGCAGGGACCCCGAGGTAGCTGGAGAATGCAGAGGCAACAGGCTGGGTGATGCCTGAGGGTCTGGCTTTTAGCCCAGGGTCGTAGCAAGTTGTCCACTTGTGTCATCAGACAGACAGAGAATTGAACCTCTGGGTGGGCTGCAACTCCCTCCACAGGATGAGAGGGCGGCCCGCTTGTCCAGCTCATCGATCTTCCACCACGGTTCTCCATGTGATTTCTCACCCGCCCCAGAGGACATATGGCAATGTCACAGCCAGTGGTCTACAGAGGCGAAGGAGCCACTGACATCTGGGGAGCATAGAGAAGAATGGGGTGAGACTCCCGAACAAGCACAGGCTGGGAGACGGCTCAGTGGTGAAGTGCGGGACTGTGAGTTCGATGCCCAGCACCCACGGAAAAGCCCCAGAGCTGAAGAAGCAGAGACTCCCTGGAGCCCGCAGGCCAGCCAGCCTCACCACAGCTGAACTCCCGGTTCAGTGAGAGACCTTGTCTCAAAACCGAGAAGCAGAGAGCAGCGGGAGATACCTGACACCGACATCTGCCTCCCCGCACGCTCCCACACACACGTGCGCACATGACTGGCTCAGTCTCTCCATAACGGATTATGCAGCCAGTTGCATGACCAGCACTAGCTCTAAAGACAGGTTAGTGAGGAGTTCTGGTCAGACGATCACTGCCATGTTGTAAGATCAATGTCTTTAAGAGAATGTGAAATTGTGGATTTCTGTGTGAAAATCAGCACAGATTCAAAATGCACCAGGGCACCTTTAAAATGACACTGAGGGACCAAATGAAGCTCTGCGTCCTATCTGAGGGCTCTCATGTGTGACAACTACGTTCGCTGCAGAGTCGCAGTGATTAATGAGCTGAGCATGGGGAAGCCCCCATCTGCATCTAGTTATGGGAGCCATAGCAACAGGTCATGGTCAACCCCTGTTGTGCTCAGTGCCTGTGTGGGATTGAGGGAAAAAAAAAAACAACAACATTAATAAAACACTGAAACACCAGGTTACTGCTAAGCACCCCATCTTGCCCGCACTGCCCCCACCCTCCCTTCACTGACCCCCACTCCCACCCCATCCCCAACAGGAAAGTGGGAAATGGCCTCGCACAGCGCTGCATTTCAGGAGATCTCGGATGCTGCCCTCAAACTCCAGTCAGCCGATGTGATGCAAAAGCCTGTGCTTGCAAAGGTCCTGACTCCATGTTCTCTGCTTCTGAAACCGGAGGAAAGAAGGCAGCAGGAGACTGGGTTCCAGATGCGCTCCCAACACAGAATCCTCCAGATGTGCTTCCCCAGCAGTTAGCCTTCAAGATGCAGCTGAGAAGCACCAGCTGTGACCTGAGACTTAAGTGTCGAGGGATGTGGAAGCCTGCAAACCTCTCCCAGGTCTGTGTTAGCAGGAATCCCATGTCTCCCGTGGAGGACCACATGGCTCCGCTGGTCAACAGCATGCCTGAGAGTGTCACGAGGAGACAGGACCTAGGGCATGAGGCCCGGCATGAACATGGGGCAGATCAGGAAGCTCACTGGGGTGCTGGCACAGGGTGCTCTTTGTCATAAGAAAGAAAGTTAAGTTTCTGTCACCTACAAACATGAGGCTGTGACATTAAAGACAAAGCTTCAGGGCAGCAGGGATGCTCTGTGAAATGCTTGCTGCCTAGCTGAACTGGGGAGCTCCAGGCCAGGGAGAGACCTTGTCTCATAAAACAATATAGAGAGTTGGGAGCGGTGATGCACCCCTTTAATAGTAGCACTCAGGAGAGGCAGAGGATTCCTTGAGTTCAAGGATAGCCTGTTCTACATAGTGGGTTCCAGGCCAGCTAGAGCTACATAGTGAGACTTTGTCTCATAAAACCAATCAGCTAGGACTGAAGAAATGGCTCAGTGGTTAAGAGCACTGGCTGTTCTTACAGAAGGTGCAGTTTTGAATCCCAGCACTCACATGGTGACTAACAGCTGTCCCTGATTCCAGTTCCAGGGGATTCAACCTGGATCTGACCTCTGGGCATTGCACAAGATGGATGCATGTACACACATGCAGGCAACACAGTCATACATGTAAAATAAAAACTGAAAGAACAACTAAACAATCAACCAATCGAATAAACAAAGAATAAAAACAACCACCAAAATATGTAGATATACCCTGAGAACAATAGCCAGAATCAACCTCTGGTCCTCACACAATGCCAACGCATGTACACGAACAGGAACCCCCACACGATGCCCACGCATGTGCACGAACAGGAACCCTCACATACAGAGAGAGAGAGAGAGAGCGAGAGAGAGAGAATTAAAACAAGAGAAAGCTCCAGGGCTAATCGATTACAGGTATCAGAACTCTGTTCCCACCAGATCTGTCTTGGTGTGGACAAAGGTTACTGTCAAAGCTGAGTCTTCCTGATTCAAAGTTCCTACCCTCCATTCTGACTTTGTTTAGTCTGCTCAGAGCTTGCAGTTACAGCAGAGTTCTGCCTCAACTTAATTATCATCTTCTGCCGGCCACAATCCATCCCAGCCCCTCCTCCCCCAGGCTTGCAGCTGTCTGTGCGGGGAGAAGGGCCCTTGCTGACGCTGCACACTGCCCTCAGTCACTAGGCAGCTTCAGCGGGATTCACATTCTTCAGTGGAATGACAGAGTTTTCAGTTACTTACAGGATATAATTATAAATACTTATTTGCAATAGAAGCAGCCTGATGGGCTTGCTTTTCCAATTGTAGAACGTTGCCTTGTGGAACGCATGCACTGATCATTCCTAACAGCTCAGCTGAAACCTTACCCGCACTGGGCTAACCAGCCAGTTTTGTGCCCTCTACTGTCCCTCGTTCCCAGGCCTGCACCACATTGTGTGATGTGCTCCTTGCACGTCCTTCTGATGTAAATTATTCCCATTGTGCGGATCGGCTTCCTCAACACTTTCTAGGTCTATTCATAGTTGGACTTGGAGCAGAGGGGCCCAGTAAATGCTTTCATTTCTCGGTTACAGTGATGAACATTCAGAGGAAAAGACACAAGAGAAGCCGAGCAAAAGGCTGAAGAATGAAGACACTGCTGGGGTGGAGGAAGCTGAGGCTCCCACCGGTGTGTGGGTGTGAGGAGGCTGCTTTCCCCTGGGGAGAAACTGTCCCCAGGAGTGAGAGCTCTGGTGAAAGAACTCCCTTCCAAAGGAAGGACAGTTACCAATCTGGGTTGCATTCTTTAGAAGTTCACCTCACTTTCCTGAAGGGTGACTGGGTCCCCCGCATTTGGAAGGCTCCATTAGAAATGGGAGTTATTTTTAAATAATGATAAAATCACATTTTGAACATGGCTCTTTCAAATCTTGTCCAAAATCCCAACAGAAATGTCTGATTATTATTTATTGATCTTGAAAAAGGTAATTTTATAAAGTCATGACATGCTCACACCATGCAGGATTAACAGCCGAGATCCACAGTCTCTTACATGGACTGTGTATTTCTTCATTTACTGGCCAGTCAGCAGCACCAACATACTCTCCCCAGCTTGCCAGTCTGCAGAGCACGCAGTGGAGTCAGAGCTTGGGCAGGGCGTCCCGTGAACCTAGAGACCAGTGGGAAAGACAACTAGGCCAATTCAGGGAGTAAAGTCAAAGGAATTCTAGAACTTTCTGAGAAGAGAGCATTATAAGGTTGACAATAGCTTAGGATGTTCTAATTCTCCGTTGTCTCAAGAAACAGTTTGGACGTTGGAAAAGGAAACCTGGGGAGATGGAGTACAACCTCTGCGGATACCATCAGAGGCCGCTACAGAGCGGGTGCTGATCTCAAAGGGCGGAGGAATGAACGGCATTACATCTTGGACAGAAAAGTAGAACTGGAGGTGAGTAATGGCATTGGGAACTGGGTTTCTCCGGAGTTTAGGGAAGGTGGCTAGACCTTTATCACTCTGTGAGCTGCCAAATGGTGATGATAGATCTGTGGACAAAAGTGACACCAATGCCTCAAGGAGCCACTTCTTCCTGGCCTTGTGCTCCAGGAAGAGCAGGACGTGTCACAGACAGTGACAACCCGGCAAGGTCTCAGAAAGAATGAGGACTAAGCCATCAATTCTGCACTGGTTACTCTTCTGTTCCTGGGATAAGACACCACGACCAAGGCAACTTACAGAAGGAAGAGTTTATTGGGCTCATGGTTGCGGAGGGTTAGAGTCCATCAAGGGGGAGGCATGGCAGGGGGCAGCTGGAGCAGAGAGCTGAGGCCTCACATCTTCAGGCAGGCACAGGAAGCAGAGAGCAACTAGAAATCCAGCAAGGCTGTGAACTCTCAAAGCCCACACCCAGTGACAAGTTTCCTCCAGCATGGCCTCACCTCCTACAGGTTTCGGGGGACCCTCCCCAAACAGCACCACCGACTGGGGCCAAGTGTGGAATAACTGGAGCCAGTGGGGCTATTACTCAAACCACCACACCTTCCTTCCTAAATATTCCCAGGGGAGGAAGCCTCGATGGAGAGAAATATCAGAGCCCTAGAATGATAATGGGAAAGGCTCAATTGCCTTAATACAATTGTGTATTTTTTTGTATGGAGTATGTCTCTGTGTGTGCCTGAGGTTGTATGCACGTCTTTGTGTGTGTGTGTGTCTTTGTGTGTGCATGGATGTGTGTGCATGGGTGTGTGCATGTCTGTGTGTGTGCACTGGTGTGTGTGTGTGTGTGTCTGTGTGTGTGTATGTAGGGCAGAGGGTGGCATCACATGTCTTCCTCAGTTGCTCTCCACTTCATTTTTTGAGGCAGAATCTCTCATCGATCTGGAGCTCACTGGTTGGCTGATTGGCCAGTGAACTCCAGGCATCTGTCTGTGTCTACTTCCTAAGTCTGGGATTACAGACACACACTCCTGCTCCCATAGCTTCTTTACATGGGTGCTGAGGATCTGAACTCAGGTCATCAAGCTTGCATGGCAAACCCTGTATTGTCTGAACACCTTCCCCCGACCCCCCAACACACAAGAAAATGACCCATTATCTTCAGGAATCATAGAAGGATCCTTTCCACCACTCAGGTAAATCTCATAAACTCACATGGACCCCAGCCATCAGCCCAGTGCTCCGAGACTCCTCAGCCTCTTGCAAGCTGCCTTCATTTCCTAATCTCTGTTTCTATGAATAATCTGTGGGATTGTGCAACGTGCAGATGACACATGGAAATCAGAATTATGACTTTTATGTAGACCGCACTGGGTTTGGCTATAAATGCCTCCACATGGTTTGGCAAGGGCCAAGCCTGCTTTATATTGCTTTCAGCTGAGGATAGTTACCTGTTAGGATAACCTGACTCTGTGACTCTCCACAGACCACTCCAGCAGTGTGGGGTCAGAGTCTAGAGTACAGAAAAGGGAGAGGAAGAAAATACAAGCTACCTGGAGCACCCAAAAAATGGCTGTAATTAAAACTCAGCAGTTTGCAATTATTCTGAAGAAAAACAACAGATCTAAACATGGTCACCAGGCCCTGCCCTGTGACTTCAAATTGCCTTGGGAATATACAGAATCCTCAGAGGACTGGAAAACTGAAAACAAAAGAAAATGTAACCCAAATAGGTGGAAAAAACATTGGCTTCGGACAAGGCTGGTTCTGTCATCCAGACTGATCAACCTTTGGTGATTCATCGAACATCTGTGTGACTCAGTTTTCAACTGAAAAACAGGATATTATTACTTAACCTTCGATTAAAAGAAGGTGTGCAAGGGTGTTTCTATTTCCAAACACTGCTCTCCGCACCCATCTGGCGGCCCCCGCGTCTCTTCTCCCACACAAACTTCAGCCCTGCCCCGTCTCTCCCTGATCACCTGCTTCATCTCCCTGAGACACTCTGATTCTTCCTCCACACAGACTTCATCTATAAACCCTGCCTTTCTGTTTCCTAAGATTTCTGAATCATGTCTTCTTTAACTTTTGAACTACAAAACAGCTGTTTTGTTTGGTTGAATTTTTTCCCGTAACATTTTTTTCTTATATTTTTAAAATTAAAAAATCATTTCCAATTGACAAAATAATATTGGTAAGCACTACATGTTTGTGGAGCATGATGTGATATTTCATACATGTCTTTATGTTGTAGAATGAGAAAATCTATTGGCCTCTTACCATTTTCTTCCTGTGGTGGAAGTACTTTTAAATGCTCTTTTTAAAATATTTTACTTATTATTTTTATTTTATGTGTATGAGTGTATGTATTGCCTGTGTGTATGTAAGGGCACTCATATTGTGCAATGCCCAAGGAGGTCAGAAGGAGACATCGGATCCCCCGGAACTGGAGTTATAAAGTTGTTAGCTGCCATGTGGGTGCTGGGAACTGAACCTGAATCCTCTGCAAGAGAAGTCAGTGCTCCTCACTGAAATGCCAGCCCTTTGGATTGCAGGTAGAGTGATCGGTCCGCCACCACCACCATCCCTGCCACCTCCACCCACCAGCCTCTGCATCGACCATCCTACCCACTCCCCGTTCCTGACATCACCCCAAGATGAACCCATTCGTGTGGTCATGTTCAGCGTTTCCCCAGATCACACTGCATCCAGAGCATCCCTCTGTCTTCTCTAATGTTCGCATCTGCATTCTGCCGTAGCTAAGCTTGATTTACCCTTCAGACTCTTGACCCTGGGTCCTGACCTCAAAGTTAGAAATGAAGTCCAAGTCACTCCTATGTCTGTTTGTGTGGTGGCCTGGCAGGTTTCCACATTCAGGAATCATGTTTAAACAGATGTCCCAGCAGAAGTGCTCAGACTTCGGTGTGCTAGAATTGTCTGGAAAGAGTCAGTTAAACTTGGAACTTCCTGAAGCTTTCCTTCTTCAGAAGATTCTGGAAGTTAAGGTGGTAGCTGGGGACTGAGCATGTTTAGCGAGCACTCAGGGGGTTCCCTAGTCAGCATTCGAAAGCCTTTGTTAGGGTAGATTTTGGCAATCCCAAAAGTGATCTGGAGGTTTGAATCCTTGAAAGTTTAATGAGTTTCACAGATAAGATGGTTATCAAAAAGAATTTTTATATCAAAAAGAATTTTTATATTAAAAATGCAGCTCTGTGGGACCAGAGACAGGTAGACAGAAGTGTGCTCACATGACTTTTCCTGAAATGTAACCCGGCATCCTAGCCTGTCCAGAGAGGAAAGGCGAAAGGGGGTGGGAGGGAAGAATGAGATGATACGTGTTAAAAATAAACAGAAGCAGGAAAAGTAGAGCAGAAACATGGGCAATTGGATCATCCTACTGAAAACTTCAACTACTGGGTTATTCAAGTAGATGTAAAAATGCATGAATTCCACAGGCTGCTTTTCCCCATATTGATCTTTTTGCCCATGAGTGGTAAGGAAGGGTGTTCTTGTCAATAGCTAGAGTGCTCAGAGAGAGGTGGGTGACAGTGACCTGGGAGACAGGGTGGTGATCGAGTTCTGGAACTAACAGCAAATGGCACTGCTCCTGGCTCTAAACACAATGTCACAGCAATGGCAGTCAGTACATCTCTGACCACGGCCTCCCCTTCTGCCAAGGAAACAAACGCACATGGTAGACGCTGGCTCCCTGGGAACAGGTGCAGGATGGACCCAGGTTGTGGTCTGGTTTGGAATTCAGTGAGAGGGAAACTGAACATTCAGTCCCGTCCATCGTGTTCTCTCCTCACATTTTTAAGTGTGTTTACATGTGTGGAGTATTTACACAGACTGTGTGAACAGCAATGAACAATATCAACATTTAATGTGTGTGATTATGTGTGATGTTCACATGCCATCCTATCAACATCTCATGTGATTGTGTGTGGTGTTCATGTGCCATCGTATCGGCATCTCATGTGTGTGACTGTGTGTGGTGTTCACGTGCCATCTTCCTTTTCTCTTTTCTCCCGTCCTGTCCTCTTCTCCGCTCACCTTCTCCTTCCCCCTCCTTCACCCCTCCCCTCTTCCAGGCAGGGTCACACTCTATTCCGTGGTACCCAGAAATTCACTATGTAGTCCAGGCAGGCTTCAGACTCCTGCTTCAGTCTCCTAAGAACTGGGGTTGCTGATAGGATATGACTCAATGCTCCCAGCTTCCATTTTTAAAACACATGTCTCCGTAAGACAAAGCAAACCAATAAGAAAAACAAAAACCATCTTCAGCAGAACTGCATCAGAGAGAATGTACTTCTTGGTGACTAGAAGGCAGAGGGACAAACTCTCATCATCTTCATCCCTGAGATCTGTGTTGGGCCCACAGACAGGGGACACTGAACACGTACAGTGCTGAGACGGCTGTGGTCTTTAATTACAGATCAGGGAAACCACAGTGAATTCCAAAAGAGAGAACAGTGCAGTGGTCAGACCCTCTCCCACAGCAATGCTGGCTGGAGACCCTCTGTGGAAACCTGTTGCAGCTGGTTTGACCTTGTTTGCTTTAGTCTCCACACAATATCTCCTCCACCATCAGCACAGTGGGGGGAACTTTGGGTTGGGGTTGGCCACAGTAACCACTGTTACTGGTTTGGACATGAGCACATCCCTCTGCTCTCAGCTCTACAGTGAGTTCTAATTGTCACAGCACAGAGACAGAGAACCCACTTTGTGTCCGGCACGGGTGACCTGGGATCAATAAGACCTGAGAATCCTTACTGTAGTCCTTTAAATCATTTCCAAGGAAATTCATAACAGAGTAACAAGCTTCTTTGCAGAGGGAGTGAGATCATAGCAAACAGACTGGTGAAGAGATTACATAATCATAAAAGTAATGATACTGACTGTTGACTGGAATTATGAAGTTTGAATGGGTTTTTAGCCTAACTGAAGTTAATTTTAAAAATCAGTGTGATTATAAAATAACCTTTAAATGCTGTGTATCTAATACCTTTATTTCTCTGTGAATTATTGTTGAATAAAGAACGCCAAAATAATACACACTGTGATGGTGGCTCCAGCAGGAACTGGTTAGAATGCACTTCTCTTAGGAAGGCTTAATTCCCTACACAGAGGTCGGTCATGGTCATGAGGAGTAACTGGTTTTGAACTGATTAAAAGCTATTGTTCCTTCATCTGCCCTGTGGTGGTGGTTTGAAGGAGAATGTCCCCCATTGTCTCTGATGCAGTTCTGCTGAAGATGACAGGCTCCGAGTATTTGGACATTTTATCCCCAGTTGCTGCTGCTGTTTGGGGAGGTCTTAGAAGGTGTGGCCTTGGTGGAGGAAGCTCATCACTGGGATGGGTTTACAGAGTTCTTAAGCCTTGCTGGATCTCCAGTCCTATTCTGCTTCCTATGTCTGCCTGAAGATATGAGCGCCTAGCTGCTGCATCTACTCCAGCCCCATCTGCCGCCATGCCTCCCGCCATGATGGATTCTTGCCCTTTTGGAACTGTAAGCTAAATAAACTCTTCCTTTTATAAGTGCCCTTGGTCAGTGTTTCTATCACAGCCACAGAAAGGTAACTAACACATGACCATATACATTTTTTTTCTTGTGGCAGTATTGGAGGAAATATATAACCATAATTTAAATTCATACTAGACTGAAGCACGAAGTGCCATCCAAGGTGGGCATCTCAAACTATACATAAAAGGCTGGAGAGATGGCTCAGGCTATAAATGTGGAAGCTTGAGGACCTCACATGAAGACACTTGTGAGGTGGTGTATACTTATAATCCCAGCCCTGGGGAGGCAGAGACAAGCAGAGGCCTGGGGCTCACTGGCTTCTCAGATTCTAGCCTAGCTGGGAAGCTTCAGGTCAATGAGAGACTCTGTAACAAAAAGCAAGGTGGATGGTTCCGGAAGAGTGACGCTCAGGCTTTACCTCCAGTCTCCACATGCACAAATACGCACACACAGACACACACAGACACACACAAACAGACACACATACACACACAAACACAGACACACATGCACACACATAGACATAGACACAGACACACACAAACAGACACACATACACACACAAACACAGACACACATGCACACACACAGACATAGACAGACACACAGAGACACACAGATATAGACACAGACACACAGAAAGACACAGACACAAATACACACACAGACACACATACAGATATACAGATACAGACATAGACACACACACAGACACACAGATACACATGAAAAGGCTGTGAGAATTGAGCTGGCTCTTGAGAGAACTCTTTAGAGTCACGTTTGGACATTTTCAGTATCAGCTCTGACATGGATTTCAAAAACAAAACCAAACTGACCAAGCCCACACCTGACATGTGAAGCCAACACCAGATCAGGCCCAAACTGCTGAGATCATTTGTCATGTCTGGTTGCCTCCCTGGTCACAGAAGTGGGATTACATTGATGAGTCCAGCCATTCGAACAGGCTTGATGTCCTGAGCAAGAAGAAAAGACCTATGAATTCATGAGAAACAGAAGCCAAGTCTCCTGTTAACCCCCATGTAAAATGGTCTCTAATCATGTCATTAATCCTGTTTGGATGTCATCAGGAGAGTATAATATTCCACCTGCACAGAAAACTCTGCTGCAGGACTTCTGGGGTGTGCTGGGCTAGGCAAAGCTGGCCATTTGCTTCCAGACCTGGGATTTGATGTGTAGACAGAACGTGCAATTTTGCAATCGGCTGAGCCAGAAGAGGATTTAATATTACTTTCAGAGCACTGCTCAAATTGTCAAGAAACCTTCAGTAACATAACACTGTAAATCACACTCGATGAAGCTGGCTGGCAGAGCAGCATGAGGAAACAGCAGACGGACACAGTGCAAGTTGCATGAGTTGCACGTGTGCAGGCTCATAGCAGACGGACACAGTGTGAGTTGCATGTGTTCAGGCTCATACCCTGGGTATTTAAAGACAATAGCAGTTTCCACCCTGCCCCTCCGCTTTGGGTTGGATACCAAGCCAAGGCCTCAAGCTGATGGCATCTGATGGTGGTCCAGTTCAAATCTGGGTTTGTCGCTACCCTTCATGGCAGGCAGGGATCCAGCAGCCTAGGAAAGAGGCAAGGAGGAGGTTAAGCAGCCCAGTCCGGCGAGGGTGTGCCTACTGGGTTCAGTGGCCTAAGAGGCTCACAGCGGGGACAGAGGGGCCGTGAAGCCAGCGGCACACAGTCCAACGATTATTAGACACGTGTTTGAGGGAAGAGAGCACTTCTGATCCCTCAGAACCTGTGCCTGGGCCAGGTGTGCACGTGTGTGCTGGGAGCACACTGAGGTTACATGCATCCTCTCTGAAAATATTTTACAGATATTTAACAGATAATACTAACATATCAGAATAATAGTAGAGACTAATGGACCACCTGGGTGAAAGATGATGGGTCACAACATTCTCCACATGCCTTTAAACATGGCTCAACAGAAAATGGTCAATTAGAATCAATATTTCAAACTATTTAGAAAGAATTAATAATGATTCATAGATTCTAAAATATTGACAACAATGGTAACAAATTTATATCTTAATAAAAACCAATTTTTCTTTATAAATGGGCCCCAAATGGCTTTCCCTGATCTATACGCATTTACAGTCAGTCCGCGGTAGGAGGTAAATCTTCCGGGGTTCGACGGGCACAGGAGGAAATCGTATGTTAGGCTGGTAAGTGACACACTCGAACCCGGCAGCCTGGTCCACACTGTAAAAACCAACAAACTAGAAAGAAAACAGATCTCTAGGCTTCCTGTGGGAGCAGTAATTTAAATTATTCATGCATTTCCAAGTTACTCCACAGGCTACTTAATGATGACGTCATCAATGGGTGTATTAATTTCAATTAATAGATAAATTTGAAGAGAGAAGCTCATGGTTTCCAGCAGTGTGGTGTCCCATAACTAAATAAGATTCAGGACAGAATGCAGACACTTTATTCAGCTCTTCTTGCTTTCATCTCTGAAAATTTGATTATAATGCTCATGGCGCCATCAAGTTATTGATTTGGATGGATTACTTCCCTCAGACATTGATTTCAGTGTGGGAAAAGAGTCTTCTGGAAGCTTCTTTACTGTTTCATCCTATTTGTATCTGATTTCTTGATGTTCTGTTCTGGTCATGTAGGTAAAGGAGTCCTGGTTAAATCATTGTATTGAGATGTGTGCATTTACTAGCATTTCAGAACACAAATATCTTCACAGCAGGTAAAAAAAAAAAAAAAAAAAACACCCATTAAACAGACCTTGGCACAGGGCAATGACTTCTCACAACCTAGACCCGTTATCCACAAGCTCCTAGACTTAGTGATGCGCTGCTTGGCAGGATCCAGCTCCTGAGAGGCTGAGCCGGCTGCAGGCACCGGGAGAGAGCGCCAGCCTCCAGACAGGATGGGGTGAAAATTTAAAAATGGAGAGCTGAGCCAGGTGGGTGTCTTTATTTCAGCACCAAGGACACAGAGGCAGGTGGGTCTCTGTGAGATCAAGGCCAGCTGGGGCTGCATGGAGACCCTGTCTCAAACAAACAGACAAAAGACAGGTGAACATCTGGGAAAGGGCAGTGCCTGCCACTCTGAGAAGACAGGCTTCAGCCTCAGCCACAATGGCAGCACCCAATGTACTAACAGTGACCATGGGCAATTCCATCTGGGCGCCTGGGCTTCCTCTGCTTTACGAGACAGACACTAACCTCAGCAACTTACAGGTGACGCATAAGACAAGCCCCTTCTCTTGATATGTCTATATTTATTATGAAATACCACTCATTATCAGGGCAAAAGTGTAAGTTAAACCTTTTTGAATATGTACAATTTGGTACAGAGTGCTTTCATCTCATTCAAAATTCACTTTGGAAGTCTAAGCATGCATATGATATTATTAAATTTCTGAGATATACATACCTTTACATATCTATCTACTTATCTATCTGTCTATCTATGTATCTATAGATGGAGGGGTTTGTCATCTCAGGTAGCCCTCCCTCCACCTCCACCTAATGCTGGTACCACCACATGCAACTTTTCTCCTCTTTAAAAACTATTTTGTATTTATTATTTTATATTGTGTGTAGGTGTGTAAGTGCACTCACTCTGTGCTGTGCCCTGGACGGTCAGAAGAGGGCAGACAGCGGATCCCCTAGAACTGGAGTTACAGGTGGTTGTTAGCTGCCATGTGGGTGCTGGGAATGGAACCCAGGTCCTCTGCAGGAGCAGCCAGCACTCTTAACTGCTGGACCATCTCCCACTTCCCTCCCCACCCCACCCCCCTTTTTTTAAACTGATGGCAGACTTGTTCTCCGTGTCATTCAAAGCAAACCATGGATAATTTCATACCATTTCTTCAAATGTAAAGATTCTGAAGAACAGAGAAACCCCTTCTTTCCAGTCATCTCTCTTGCTCCAGCCAGCCAGGGCTACCTACAGAGACCCTGTTTCAAAAACAAACAGGAGGAAACAAAATCTGACCACGATAAAGACTAAGGCCAACAGCCTAGTCAGTGAGTGTGCCCAGGCAAGGACAGCTCGAGAACAAAACTCCCCGGTATGATCACAAGGAGCCACACATAGAAGCACAGATTTAAATCCAAACAGAAGAAGAAAGTCAGTGTTACTAGGCACACTAGCCTCAGACCCTGCCTGCCAAGTGCTTGGTAGCTCCCGTCGCTGCCACCCTGGAAAACGCATGGTTTCCATGTTCTCTGGCAGCTTTGTTGGGCACCATCACAAGCAAATGTTGATTGACAGTATGATGTCCAACTGTAAACTTTGTTTCTAGGAGCACATCTAGGATGCAATTCCTCTATTCTTTAGAGGAAAGAAGTATGCAAAAGTTCTCATAGCACAAGTGTGAGGCTGGAGACCATCTCCTGCCTGTATGTTCTCTCCTGACTGGGAGCTACCCTTAGGACAGGTGAGCCCCAAATAAAAACAGCTCTCTAGACTGGAGAGACTGCAGTCAGAACAGTCCATATTTCAGAAACCAGATTGGTTATCAGTTTATCAGAGTATCTGCCCACTTTGCAGGATGAGGACTGCAGGTGATGGTCAGACACACCCCGGCCAGAATGACAGCTTAATTTCACGCCCGCCTCGCCCTCTGCCCTGTTCTTTCTCTTTAACATTCATGTCAGTGGTAATAAGAACCTTGGGGTTACCGAACCCCATTATCAGCTGTTCTTCCCAACATGCACTAAACCTCTTTTGCCTGCTTTTCACGTATTCCTCTTTCACTGGCCTATTAGGGCGTGGGACTGAGCCTAGTCTGTGGGGATCACAGAGCTGGGGCTCCTGCCCCGAACCCCAGTCACAGTGAGGATGATGGGTTCTGATTTTGATATGCCAATCATCACATCTAAGTGGAAATATTGGCTGGACAGCTAGATGTAGGGTCAGGGCTGAACAAGAACCGGGTCAGAGATGCAAATGTGGTGGTCTATGCCATACGGAGAACATTTATGGACCAGCTGGGATCATAGAGAGGTAATGAATACACGAGGGCTGGGCGCTGGCTCCCAGGGGCAGGGTGCTTGCCGTCCAGTCCTGAGGATGGAAGTTCTGCTCCCAGCACCCTTGTAACCAGCTGGGCATCCTGCAAATACTTACAACTCCAGCTCCGAGGAAGCCACGTTGTTCTGACCTCTGCACATGTCCACTCACACTGACACACACAGAAACACTGATACAAAGACATACAGATACACCAACACCCAGACACAGATACACACACAGAGAAACACTCACACTCACACACACACACACACACACACACACACACACACACACATACAGAGGCAAATCTTTTAAAAAAGTAGATGTGAATAATGATCGCGTTTACAGCCTTACTTGTGAGGTTGGGGTCTTCACATAACTGCATTATGGGAACTTTAGGCTTCCCTATGTTTTATGTATGATTATGAATGTAGCCAGGATTGTAAACAGACATTAACACATTCTGAGTGTAAATCTTCTTCCTTGAGCTTCAGGCAATCAATGGAGACTGAGGGAGAATCAGTTTTCTCTGGAGACAAGCTCCCCGAGAGCTTCTCTAACCAGTGGTCACCCCTAAAACGACTAACACGAGCGCCACGAAATGGAAGGTGTGTTACAGGCATGTGTAGAAGTGTATGCATGCATACATAACAGTAGTAATCAGAGGGCAGACAGGGAGGAGTCGGGGGAGGAGTGGAGGGAGGAGTGGGGGGGAGTGGGGAGTGGGAGGAGTGGAGAGTGGGGAGAGTGGGAGGAGTGGAGAGTGGGGGGAGTGGGGGGAGTGGGAGGAGTGGGGAGTGGTGGGAGTGGTGGGAGTGGGGGGAGTGGAAAGAGTGGGGAGTGGGGAGTGGGGAGTGAGGAGTAGGGGGAATGGGGGGAGTGGGAGGAGTGGGGAGTGGGGGGAGTGGGGAGTGGGGGGAGGAGTGAAATGATACAAATACAGACTCTTGTATGAATTTCTCAGAATTAAAAATTCTCTTCCTGTGGGGAGCTGGCAGTGACCTGAGGTGCCTGGTTTGGAGGAGCCCTTCAGCACTTTGGAAGAATTTCATTCACTTCAAAGACAGGAGTTCTTCCCTGTTCAGTGATGGGCGTCAGTGGTGGGAGTCAGTGGTGACGATCAGTGGTGGAGGTCAGTGTTCTGGATTGCCAAGAGTAAGGCAGAGAAGTGTTGCAAACATTCAGATTTGCTATCTTGACTGAGTTTATCCATTTTCTATAGCAGGTAGCACATGCCAGTTTTTTTTGTAAGTTTATTTTTATGTGTATGAATGCATTGCCTGCATGTATGTAAGTGCACCATGTCCTGCAATGCCTGTGGAGGCCAGAAGAGGGTGTTGGATTCCCCTGGAATTGGAGTTATGGATGGTTGTTAGGTGCCATGTGGGTGCTGGGAATCGAACCTACATCCTCTGCAAGAGCAGCCAGTGCTCTTAACAGCTGAACCATCTCTCCAGCCCCACCACATGTGTGTTAATTTAACATACTGTGTAATCTGTTCCTTTGCTTTAAGAAAAAACAAAGTATAAGAAAAGCAAATGTTAATAATTTTAGCTTTCTGCATGACTGTGAACATAAACCACATTTGTCTGAAAATTACAATACACAGGGAGTTCAAAATACTCACTCACGAGTTTGTTAATCTCCCAGTGTGACAGGATCTAGACTCGCCTCAGAGACAAAGCTCTGTGCACACCTGGGAGGGGGCATCTAGAGGATGTTAACTGTCCTGGAACAACCGCCCACTCTGCGGGAGACTCCACAGGCTGAGGCCCCAGGCTGAACAGAAAGGGGACATCAAGCAGAGCTCTCCTGACCCCTCTCCTGAATCTCGCTCCAGTTCCTGACTGTAGAGATGATGTCACTGGCTGCCTCACCCTGCAGCAGAGACTTCCCTGCCGAGCCGGCTGCACCCTGGAAACCGTGAGCCAAAATAAAACCTCCTCCTTCCTCGCCTTTTGTCAGGAGTTTTGTTGAAGTAACAAGACAAGAACTAATATGATAAAACCTGTAAATCTGCTCATTTAATCACTGAGAATTCGATTTTTTATAGAGGTTAGGCAATATTTCTGGCATTTATGGGAAACAAGATCAACCCCAAAAGTACCACAGAGAAAATGTCATTTTTAGTGCTGTCCCCATGACCAGAGGTTACTAACATTTTTAGAAGTGTACCTCAATGAAACGGGCAGAGTCATCATTCATTACATCGTATCTTGCCACAAGGAATTTTCTAGTCATCTGCTTCAGTATGCGAGTTGTGCTGAAGTCAGCGATTTGTACATTCTGTGGCTTTATTATTATTTTTTCTTTCTAAGTCAGCTCCTAGACTTCCGAGCACTGAACCTTTGCCAGTACTGAGTCAAATTTTCCTACCTTTTGGATGAGTTTGTTTCCGGATTTCCATGTATTTCCCCAAACAAACCCAGTTTGTATCACATCTGGGGACTAGAAAGGGACTTAAAAAGGACTCCTGGGGGCTCTCAGCATCCACGCCAGGACTTGCACACCTATTCCCCTGATCTGACACAACATCTCCCTTCTTACCCATGACTGCTATTCCTGCACCCAGCCTATCCTCCACCATCACTCCTGCAGCTTTCTGCCCCTTCAGGTGGGCCACTGAGCCTAATGTCAGTCCATCGCCTCCCGTCACCCTACAGGAGGCTCTTCCTTGACACTTACAGCCAGACACCCAGGGAGATTATTCCACATGGAACTCCTGTTTTTGTCTACTTGAGACAAACCAGAGAGGCCTCCATCACACTGGCCTATCGGGCACTGACTGCTGATTGATGCAGGAGGGTCCAGCTCACAGTGGGCAGTGCCATCCCTGCGCTGATGGTCCTGGGCTGGACAAGAAAGTTAGTTCGTTACCATAGAGATAGGTACACGCCCTGCTTACTGCCAGTCTCTTCACTATAACAAGGAAGCAGAACCGGCCTAGCTGTCCATCAACAGAGGGATGGATAACAATAAAAGGGATGGAACATATATAAGATGGAGTGTTATTCAGTTCTACAGGAAAATGAAACCACAAAATTCACAGGAAAATAGTGGCCTCAACATGTATACTATTAAGTGGTAACTCAGTCACAGAAAGTAAAAAATTCCATGTTTTCCCTCATCTGTGGCCTAGAATGTACATGTACACATGTAAACAAATGTGTGTGGGTATACTCTGATATTCAGAAACAAGAACAAGGAAGAGTCATTTTTAAAATGCATTCATTTTTTTGTTGTTGTTCATGGAGGATATGTGAATTCACCTTTGTTGCATAGAAAAGCGGTTTTCTCTGTCTGCTATGAGGGATATGCTTCCAAATGTGATTGACAGCCAACCAACCAATGACTTAAGTGGGGAGGTTTAGCGAAACGCAGAGAAGGCTGGGAAGGAGAGAGGTGGGCACAGCACCAGGGCGCCATTTTCATGCATGTGTTCCGGGGGTCCTGGGAGGTCCTTATGAGGATGCACACAACACCTCTGCCTCCCTCTCTCCCCGGGGATGAACCCTTTGTAAGCACCCTGGAATAAATTCACTTTTCCAAAAAACATTTTCTGTCCGCTCTGTCAGTTCAAACCTGGGGGTGGGGTGGGGCAGAACGCCAAGCCTCACTGTGAGAAATTCATGATACAACCTTCCTCAAATCGAAGTAGCAAGAATCCTTTCGGTATTCAATAAGAATCAGGTAAGTGTTCTTCCATCAAGGCAGTGGAAGTTGTCTTTCTTTTTAATTCTACTGCAGGAATTAGACATAATCAGCCACGTATTGACACATATAGAGTAAGTGATATTTTTAAAATTTGCTTTGTATGCTGGGCATAGTGGCACACTCAAATAATCCCAGCACTCAGGAGGCAGAGGCAGGTGGATTTCTGTGAGATCGAGTCCAGCCTGGTCTACCTAGACAGTCCCAGACTAGTTGGGGCTACAGATTGTCCATCTTAACAAAAATCAAAAAATAAAAAATTTAGTTTTGTAAACTGAAAATCTTGCCTTTACTATTCTGCTTTAAAGTATATCAAATGATATATTATAGTGCTAATTAGCATGTAAATTGTGCTGCTGTAGAAAAAGTAATGTGGGCCTTTTGATTTACTGAAAAAAGAAAATTAGTTGAGCAAACTAGATAAAAAGAAGCCAGTACCCAGTGCTCCACTGCGGCCTCTGCTTCAGCTCTATCCACGTTCCTGCCTTCAGCGATGGGCTGTGAGCTGCGGGGTGGTTCTGGTCAGCGTTGATCACAGGTCAGAAGCCAAACGGTAGCAACAGCCATTGTTCTCATCTCTGGGGATCTTAGAGTTAAGGAGCACATTGCTAGCAAGGAAACTTGGTCATTCCCATAACAGTGAGAAACGCAACACGCATTTCAGTTTTCAGACACTGGGCAATTTACCTGAGACTGGCGATCATTCTCCACCAGTGACTTAAAGGACTTCATTTAGGAATACAGCAATTTTAGCTAAATTTTATTAGTTGGTAGTCAGAATCTGTTAGCTGATTATTTACACTGAAAGCAGGTGTTTTATTGATTGATTCAGTTATTATGTATTGAGGTCATCAAAAGGAGCCACTGTGAAATGTTTTCTGGATATAATTCAGAAAGAGATGTAGGGACTTGGGAGACGGTCCAGCAGGTCAGAGGGCTTGCTGTACTAGCATGAGGGTGAAGTGCGATTCCTAGCATCCATATGAAAGTCAGGCATGTCAGCACAGAAACCTAGTGCTGGGGAGGGAAGACAGGAGGATTGCTAGCTGCTGCCCAGCTCCAGGTCCAGAAAGAAGCCATGTTTCAAGGCAATAAGATGGACAGTGACAAAGCAGGGCATTGATGTTCTCCTCTGACCTCTGTGTACCTGTGCAAATGCACACACACAGACACATGCAAAGACACAGATACACACATGCATACAGACGCACGAATACATACACAGATACACACAAAGACAGATACACACACAGGCATGTACACACACACACACACATACATGAATGATACAGGCTCTGTCCTCGGAAGGAGACATAAAATGAATAGAAACGATGGGTTATAGTAACAATCACAAAATGACATGCAAATTATACCAATGATCCACGGGAAGCAGTAGGCGTGACGACAGGCCGCATACGGGAATAGACCAGAGCAGAGCACTGGGGAGAAAGGACACAGAACAGAGCCAAGAAAGACCGGCTCTTTCTCTCCTGTGTTCAGAGATCAGTGATGGTGATGAGGAGATCTTTGTTACAGGCTGAGTGTGTGAAGAGTATGTTTACTTTTCAATTAAATACAGTTTAGGACTGTCTGCCTTTCAAAGTCTAGAAGTCCTAGCTGTGAGCCCTCAGGAACTGCTTTTCCTCATGGCCTGGGACACCTGCCGTGTTGCTATGGCAACTGGCCTATGGCTCCCTGCTTCTTGTTAGTCTTGGGGACATGGCAGAATGGCTTTCTGGCATGCAAACAGAACAGGGCTTAAGTGCCTTGATACAACTCTTCTCCCCAACCATGTTACAAACATCTTCCAGGCTTACACAAATATTCTTTTTTTCACTCCGAATTTATTATGTAAAGCCTATTTTTTTCAATGAACCATGCTTGTGTTTATGTTCAAATATAGCATTTTCAAATTCAATTCAGTTTAACTGTAAAATTAAAAAAAAATCCAAGATATTAGTAATTATGATATTAGTAATTATGGACCCTGGTCTATAGAATGACCAATCCTAGGGCAATGACTAGTCAGTCTCCTCTGACTTGGAAGGAGTCGACACTCAGCCAACACAGTTTAAACCACCGCTCCATTCTGAGTGATAGCATGTCTGCACATGTCTGAATAGGTTGATGTCTGTTCACAGCCTCATCTATCCGTGACCTCATGGCTTTATTAGATAACAAGTTCAGTTATATAATAAACGTTCCTTAAAATAAATCAGTGTTCCCATTCTGGATGTGGATTGATATGGTGAGGGGAACAAGCTAACAAGTTTTGGTGTCTAGGGACAGTGTGCTGCTGCGGTGGCGAACTTGGTTGTCACCTTGATTGACCTGGGAAGAAGGAAGCGTTCCCCCATCAGATTGGCCCATGGGGCATTTTCCTGATTGTTAACTGATGTAACACTTTGGAGTAAATTAGCACCTGTCAGCCTATGGGTTCCTAGGGAACACCCACCTGCAGAATACCACTCTGGTTACTGAGCCTTTTCCGCAGAGATACTGTTAAAGACAACAGGGGAATTTCTTTGGGATATGGAAATCGGATTTGTGTGCACTGATTCTCCCAAGCTGAATTAATGTTTCAGGTCAAATGAACATATGAATGTTCACACCCAGGCTGTCTTCATGTGTTACGTCATTCTAAGAAGAAAGTAGGCCAGGTAGTCCAAGGCCGCTTCGGTCTACCCAGGGACCATTGCACAGGCAACCTGGCCCGTCCAAGGCTCAGTCTCCATGTTTGTGACAGCACTCCCTGCGGTAAGCCTTGCTGTTGGGACTGTAGATTCAGGGTTTAAAAAATAAACACTACAGGCACGACTGCCCACAAACGGCCAGCTAGCCTTCTGACCTTGACTGATGGATCCACACGGCCTCATCCTTACCCCTTGTGAGCCTTGTCTAAGGAGACAGCTATGACCCAACCCTGACCAGCAGCTGAGTGCCAGCTTCTGCCATGAGATCCCCTGGGCCGTTTGCCTGGGTTTGGGACTCCACTGGACACCCAGACATATTCACAATGTGGGTGAACAACATTTGGCTTTAAACTAGTCAAAGCCAGTTTGTATAATGTAACCCTTCCACCCCCCGAAAAAAGGAAAGGGCCGTGTGATGTCAGCAGAAAGAGGGGGCACATGGTATGTATCATCTCCTGAAACCTCCGTGGCCCTGGATCTCAGTCCCAGTGAACTTTTACACCCTGCACTGATCTGAGGCAAATCTGAGTAGCCTGTGATGGTATCTTGCCATTTAGTTTGAGGACAAAGGATCAAGTGGCTCTTAAACACTGGCCTGGTCTTATTGGTTAGCTTCCCCTTCCCTTCCCTTCTCTTTCTGAGACAGGCTCTCTCTGTAGCCCCGCTGGCTGGGAACTCACTATGTAGATCAGGCTGGCCTGGATCTCATATCCGCCTGCCGCTGCACCTCAAGTACCTCCATGAAGAGCTATAGGGCTTGTTTCTAAATATAAAACTCTCCTCCAGCCAGGCCCGGTGCACACCTTTAATCCCAGCACTTGGGAGATAGAGGTAGGCAAATCGCCATTAGTTCTGGGCCAGCTTGGTCTACATAGTCAGTTCTAGGCCAGCTAGAGCTGCATAGTGTGACCTTTTCTCAATCAGACAAAATTTCCTGTTCTCCAAGGCAGCAATTCAAGTCACTGGCTAACTTACTCTAAATTTTATTTACATTTCTCAGAAAATTGAGTAGTTGTAAGATTCTTGGGTAAACAGTCAATATTTAAGGGAAGATATTTATAAAACATGACAGTACATGAAGTTTGAGAAGAACAGAAACTAAAGAAATTAAGATATTTAAAAATAAGTCTTATGTTTATGTGTATGAGTGCATTTCCTCTATGTATGTAAGCGCACCAGTGTCACGCAGCGCCCGCGGAGGCCAGAAGAGGGTGTTGGATCTCCTGGAACTGGACTTAGGATGGTCGTTATCCACCATGTGGGTGCTGGGAACCAAACTTGGGTCCTCCACTAAAGCAGCAAGCGCTCTTAACCACTGAGCCATCTCTCCAGCCTGAAATTAAGATATCTTAAGAGTGAAAAGATACTAAACAAAACCTCTTCAGAGTTCCTTTTATTATACTGAGAAATCCCAGAAAGATACAAGGGCCCTGAAAGCACAGGTCTGCACACACCACGCCGCATTATTAGTTGTGAAGTCAGAGGTGCTTATGATTTGGGACAGGAGCAGCTGCTCATGCATCAAGGCATCTGGATGATTCCCTCCATCTTCTATTTGAACTCAAAGTCCCACTGATATTGAGTTCCCTTTCTAGAGATTAGACTGATACTGTGTTCCCTTTCTAGAGATTAGACTGATTATGGTAATTACCAAAAGAGAAATCATTTACAGAGCTTTTGAAGGAGGACAAAAGGAAATACGCTGGCCTTGCACCCCAGGTTCATGTGGGGCATCGGTGCCAATCTGAGTCAGTGGCACTTTCAGTGTTGTGCTGCGATCAGTGCTCAGCAGAAACACGTGGGTTCAGCTACGGAGAAGAGGTCTGGCTAGTCAGCCCATGATCCCATTAGTGTTTTACGTTCCTAGATGATGGGATCCACACTCTTCCTTACCAGAATCAAATACACGTCACCAAGGAGTGTCTTATCAGGACTCCCACGAAGCTGAAAGACACCCCTTTTCCAATACAGTGTTACCAGCCCACCCGAAGGCTTGGAGTTTACCTGATGGACTTTGGGTAGGTAATACGGTACTTTCCCGTGGTCTGGGTGATATTAGTAACAACTCTGCTGTTGTTACTCAAAATAAAATACGGTAAAAGTAAATAGATTCTTTGATAGTTCTAGATAGTGTTTTGGCTCACCCTTGACCTGGAAACCAACTCTCCAACTTTTCCACAGAACAGAACAAAAACCAAAAGCATCTTTATGATTCACAGCATCTAATTCAGAAGTCTAGTAACTGACGAAATGATGAGGCAGGGTAGCCCGCCGTGTTTCCTTTATTCCACGCCAACAGCTTCTTAGTTGTTAGAATACTCAGCTGCTTGTGGGCACAGGACAGGAAGAGCTGGACAGGCTTGAAGACCAGGGCAGGTCCATCCATATGTCTCCTTTATTCGATGTCAACCGGCTCTGTAGCTATTAGAGCACTTAGCTGCTTCTGGGCGCAGGAGAGGAACAGCTCCAGGCTGGACAGGCTGCGTTGACGGGTGACTTGATCAAGCTATTGATTATTTTAAGAGAGAAAAAGAGAGAGGGAGAAAAAAAACCCACTTTAACTGACAGAGAACCATGTTGGGGGAACACAGGAGAGAGAACTGGGAGGCCTCAGGAGCCTGACCACCTGACAGTGATACCAGGGTTTCTGGCCTGTCATGCAGGATCAGATTATGAGCAATAAACTCTCAGAGTTGATTTTGGTAAGCAGTTACTAGAGACATATCATACAGAGGACCAGAATGAGCTTAGAAAATGTGAACATAAACATGTTGGTTCTTAAAAAATAGATCAAACATCCTCAGAGGTTGTGTAACTTCCACAACAGATGCATGGATGAGAGGGGAGCAGCAAGCACAGAAAAACGACCCAGTCACACCGCGCCGGGGCTGGGACGGAGACTGGCCAGTGAGGAGGTCTGCTCCTTCAATCAGGCAGTGTTTGGGAAAAGTACTCTTTAGAAATATTTAAGGTGGCTCAGCAGTTAAGAGCACGTACTGCTTTTGCAGAAGACCTGGATTCAGTTCCTAGCACCCACAACTGCTTGGAACTCCAGCTTCAGGGGATCTGACACCTTCTTCTTACCTCCATGGGCACCCACTCACATATGCACACACACACACACAGACACAAACACATAAATAAAAATAAAATAAACCTTTAAAAATATTTGATAATGTTGAAACCTGTATGACCTATTCCTGTTAGATTTTAAAATCAGGATTAATTATATAAACCAGCAGCAAATTAACACTGCATAAAATAAGCTGTTTAGAAAGGACATGGATTGTGTATAATAAAGACCCTTATGAATGATAAACATTACCAAGTACATGAAGAAAAGTTTCTAAAAAAACTGCCAGTAGTATGGAACTAAGCAAACAGAATTCCCTAAGTCTCCACAAGAGACGCCTTCCAGAGAGAGCCAGCAGAGTTCTAGTCCATGGTATAAGCTGGCTAGACTGATTAAACACTGACGATGAAACTCTGAGCTGTCCTATGAGACAATAAAAAGGAACATCATTTAACAAGTAGGCATTGAAGACTGGACTGAGTGAGACTCTGCCATCCTGCACTCTGAGATTTTAATCGACGAATTTATGAATATAGATATAATTCGTGAATTACATATAAATTCTGGATGATATGAATTAATGTATGGTTCCATGACAGAAGTGGGGTTCCCTCTTATTTCCCTCATTTCTCTCTCCTGGAATGGGGTTCCCTCTCCTCCTGGTCCCTCCCTTTCTCTGTCATATGGTAACTCAGGCTGCACTGCATTATTTCTGTCTCTAAGATGCTATCACACACGGTCGGTCCTGCTAATGCCTGAGGACTGCATTCCCAGCCTCTCAAAGAGGGTCTGGGAATGTTAGACACTTGTGAAATTTGCTGAGGTTGACTGAACTGTGCACAGCCCCAGTGAGGCAAGGCATGCACCAGGCCAAAGTGGGACACTGAAAAGCCATTTACATGTGTAGGGCACACACACAGGCACAAGCACATGCATACACACACTCCTACATACATATACATGCATAATCACACAGGCACACAAAGTTCATTTTAATTTTGTTTTGTTCTTTTAAAAAGTATTTTATTTTTTGTGTATGCATGTATTGTCTGCATGTATGTAAGTGCACCCATGTCATACAATGCCTGGTGGAGGTCAGAAGAGGGTGGTAGATCCCCTGGCACTGGAGTTAGGGATGGTTGTTAGCCACCATGTCAGTGCTGGGAACTGAACCCAGGACTTCTGAAAGAGCAGCCAGAGAGGGCTCTTAACAGCTGAGCCATCTCTCCAGGGCCCTTGATTTGTTCTTTTGTGAAGCAACAAGGAAATGTAAAACACGAGCAAACACCACTCAGATGAGAAGATGCTAGTGGCTCTGTCTTGGACAGATTCCAATTGCAGAATTTTTATGGCATAAGATTTGTATATTGTATGTTATAACATGTATAAGCAAACTGCTTTCCAGAGTGTACGTACCAAGTAGTCAGCTCCCACCTACAGTGGGGAGCCATCCCCCCGATTCCTGTAAGGAGCTACAGAGTTTTCAATGCATGTTTACGCTTAACATATAATAGGCATCTTAATATAAGAGTATTCTATTGACAGATGTCTGCATTATTTGTAATCTGACATTATGGTCGATGTCCTAATGAACCTCCGTGCATGCACTTCTGAAAGCGTACTGAGTGCAGCTTGTAGCAACTGCTTTGACCACAGTCAGCTATCTACAAGGTGACCAGTGACGCGGTCTCCACACACTAGGCACCTGCCTTCAAGCTCTCTATTACGTCCCTGTGGATACCTTGCCTGTCTCCACGCTAACATTTATTTTAATCACTACAGCTCTACAACAGACAATTCATCACAGTCAGGATTAAGCATCTTAGAAGAGGGTCAACTACTCGACACTTGTAACAAAATTAACATTTAAGAGAAGGGCCCATTTTTTTCAGAAAGCAGAAAACACACAAGACTGAGACATGCATTACTCTGAGATAGGGACCCAGGCACAACTGAGACATGCATTACTCTGAGATAGGGACCCAGGCACGAAGGCCTTCCTTTCTATGGGTCTTTAATCCTGAGGCTTTACCAAGCTTAAAAATGCAAGATCTGCCACGCCAGGCAAGGCGGTACATGTCTGTCATCCCAGCACTTGCAGGTGGAGGCAGGAACACCAGGAATGCAGGCCAGCCTCAGCTATACAATGACTTAGCAGTTGGCCTGGTCTAGGAGACTGCCTGAAAAAACCTCCCAGAAACCTTGCTATAGCTCAATTGCCAGCACCACTCAACAAAAAATGGTGCCAGCCAGTCACAGAGCAGGAGGGTGATAGAGAAGAGAACTCTTCTCTTTCAGAGACCAGCACTCACAATGCATAAACTAACATCTGGCTTGCACTGAGGCCTGAGTAATCTGCACAGGGCATTCAGAACGAGCTGTGATGCAAGACGGGCTCTGCCCAAGACAGTGTCTCAGGGGCTGAACACCCCAACTTCTCCCTTGGTGGGACTGACAACATATGATGTTCTCAGCTCAGTGTGACTGTGATGCCATGAGTTCTCCACTCGGTGTGAACAGACAGTGTGTCCTCCGCTTGGTGTGAACAGACGGCGTGTTCTCCGCTCGGTGTGAACAGACAGTGAGTTCTCCAATTGGTGTGAATATACAGTAAGGTCTCTGCTCAGTGTGAATAGATACCGTGTTCTCTGCTTGGTATGAATAGACGGCATGTTCTCTGCTCGGTGTGACTCTGATACACCGTGTTCTCCGCTCGGTGTGGCTAATTGCAGACAGAATGTTCTCTGGGCTTGGCTTCAGGAAGCTGCCAGGACTTGTCTCACTCTGCCTCCTGAGAATGCCCTGAAAGTAGACACTTGGGAAGAGCCAGTGAGCCTGCTCCACTCCAAGGAGGAAGACAGGAAGTGGACATCAGCCTCAGGTCTGAGCTGCTATTGCTGAGGCCTCACCCACTCCCACCTTCTTCAGGCCATGGCACCCAGGATGCTGTCTGATAGAGAACTGTGGACCACTTTTCTCTTATGAGGATGCTGAATCCTCTCTGAGGAACATCAGGTTGACATTCTTAGCTAACTCCTGAACTTCAACACATTATTTATTTATTCATTTAGTTATTTATTTTTATTGGACATGACATTATTATCCGTTGAGGTAAGAACAACTCTGGAAAAATACCTCACTTTTCTTGCCAGATGAGCAATGGGATTAGTTCTGTATGTGTGGCTCCCTTCAAGGTGAATCAGATGTCTGGGCTCTGACAGGGGCTGGCAAACATCATGTCCTTCTGGGTGAGAGGGCTCTAATTTCTTCAGGAGGGTGTGGCCCTAACTCCTTTCTTCTCGAATTTTCTGTGGCTTCAACATCTATTCACCTCAGGGACTTCTGAGAAACCTGGAACTCTGGGGCCTCTAAATGTGTACTTGGGCTCTCTGCCCCCACCATCTCTCCAGTTCGGTGGCGAACTGCTGAAAGCCACTTAGGAACACACTGCTCACTGAGAACTTTGATTTAGTAAGTCTGGTGTGGGTGAGGGTAGACAAAAACATGCTTTTCAATATTCCATGCTTTCAATTTATCTTTCCATTAAGGACTTGACACCAGGGCAAAGGAAAAGTTATTCTCCTTCATTCCTATTTCCTAGTCCTGAAAATGATGAAGGAAGAATGGCAAACTCAGGCCCATCTAAACAGCAAGATTCAAAGTCATCACAATAAAACAGAGCTGCTCTAAATCGAGCTGTTCATTGAAAAGGTCCCTTAGACCAGGCATGGAGGTGCACACCCAGAATCCTAGCACTTTGGAGGCACAGACAGGAGGATTGCCACAAGTGTGAATCTAGCCTGGTCTACTACACAGCGAGTTCTAGCTGGCTCCAGAATAAGACCTGCGCAAGACCTGTGACCACAGCAAGTCACAGAGCTGAGTTCGAAACTTACCTCAACACAAAATAAAACACCACCCAAGTTTACATCCTCAAACACCTGACACAAAGACATGGTGCTGGCTGCAGACACTGGAGACTTGAACACAGTGGCAGAGGATGGTTGATTCTATGTTTTTTCTTCTGCTTTATGCTTTCTTAGGATTTAGGGGCCAGGTGCTTCGGCACGAGCGAGCCGGACAACATGCAGTGCGAGATACCTGTGTTCTGATCTTTGCTCTTACAGAATTCACTTTTGGAGCTAAACGAATACTCTCCAAGTGGACAGTAATGCTATTAACATGAAAGCCAAGAGAACAGGTCAAGGACTGGACAGAGGTAGAGGCAGAACTTTCAGGGAAATCAGATAAGACCACTAGCAGAAGGTGAGCGTGAAAGGGGAAGCTGAACACGCAACAAGAAAAAACAAAGCAGACTGGGAAAGAATTGAACTGCAAGAGAGAACCACGGAAGCCCGAGAGTGGATGCAGACCGACAGAAAGGGCTGGAGAAGAGGCTCAGCTGTGGGGTGAATGCCTCACAGATAACCAAAGTAATGGCTGAATTCTGTCCTCCAGAAAGATGGGTTCAAGGCAGAATCTCCCTGTTTTTGTGAATGTGACCTTATTTAGAAACAGAGTCTTTGCAGATGTGAGATATGTGCAGATGGGCTCATACTAGATTTGGGTGGGTCCTAAATACAATCACTGGTGTCCTTGTAAGCAGAGACCCAGAGACATAAACAGAGGAGGAAGGCAAGGATGGATGACGCAGCTTTCAGTCAACAAAGACTGGCAGCTGTCACTAGAAGCAAAGACAGAGGCCTGGGCCACCGTGGCACCTGGAGCCCTCGAGAGGGAGGCTGGCCCGGCTGACACCCTGACTTCAGGCTTCCAGCCTCCAGCATTCTGAGAACACATTCCTCTGGTTTTAGGGTTGGTTTCAGCAGTCATGGAAAGCAAGCATAATTACTTTCCACATCACAAAGGTCTATGTTTTAGTGTGTTGTTTCTTATACTGTGCCCTACAAAGCAGAAATAAACCTTGTACAGTATGTTCTGTTTTTGCAAAAAGCAAAAAAGGGCTTTGGAAATGCAAATGTTTAAATGCTCCTTTTAGAGTTTTATTTTTGATTATTTTCCATATTAGCATATAAAGTAATAGGTTTCACTATGGCATTTTAAAACAATGTTCTGTAGATTTCACTCACTCCATGACCTCTCACCCTCACCGGCCCCTTTCTGCTGACATCGCCTGTGTTCTACTTGTCTACACGTCTTCCGCAAACCTCCTTCCTCCTGCGGTCTCATTTCAGCTTTACGGCTTATTCCACCCTCTGCCCCACCACAGCTACAGACATGCAAATGTCTACATATACGTACATGTATGTATATACAAACTATAGTATTTATATGTATGTATGAAGTTAGGATTAGCATATGAGAGAAACCATGGTGTTGTCTGAGTTACTTTTCTTAAAATAATAATTTCCAAATTTATTTCCCTGAAGATTTCATTTAAAAAAGTATTTTATATTTTTATGTGTACAAGTGATTGCCTGCATGTATGTAAGTGTACCTGTGTCATGCAATGCCTGTGGAGGTCAGATGGGTGTCAAATTCTCCTGGAATTGGAGTAAGAATGGCTGTTAACTACCATGTGGGTAATGGAAATTGAATTCAGGTCCTCTGCAAGAGGAGTCAGTGCTCTTAACCACTGAGCCATCCCTCCAGCCCAGATTCCATTTTTTTCATAGCTGAAGGATTCCATTGTGTGTAAGTGCCACATTTTCATTATCCATCTGTTGCTAGACATGTACAATGATTCTCTTTCCTTGCTATTGTGAATAGAACACAAATAAACACGCATGTGCAACACCTCCGTGACAGATACAGAGTCCTCTGCATATGTGCCCAGTGTGATGCTCTTTTTTAAACTTTTCCTGAGACGTTGCGGTACAGATTTCCAAAGTGGTCAGTCCAGTGTGCATGCCCACCAACAGTCAACGAGGCTCCTTTAGACATTCTGGCCCTGTCCTTGTCACTTGAGGACGGTTACTCTGACTGCAGTGAGACAGAATGCAGACTGGTTTAATGTCCATTTTCCTCACGTTCAGGTTGTTGAATGCTTTTAGATAGTTAGTGGTCATTTATGGTCCTCTTTTGGAGAACTTCCTGTTCATTTCACCGTCCAATTTACTGATGTGTGTGGTGTGTGCTTGTGTTTGATTTGCAGTTCTTTATGTATGTTAGACACTCACCCCATGTCTGAAGCTTGGACACATCTTCTCACGCCTATAGGCTGCTTACCCTTTTCTGTGCAGAGATTTTTAATTTCAAATGACCACACCGGTCAGTTCTTGGAGCTATTTCCCATGTTTCTGGAGTCCTCTTCAGAAGGTTCTGCCTCTACCTAGATCTCCCAGGGCTTGGCCTCTGTTTTTTCTAGAAATTTTGCATTCTAGGATTTAAATTAAGGTCTCGAATCCACTTTGAATTATTTTTGTGCTGGGTGAGATACAGATCGAATCTCCTCTGCACATTCTGCAGTTCCAGTTTTGTCAGTACCATGTGTTAACATCCCTCCCCCTCAGTGTATGTTTCTGTCACCTTTGTCAAATATTAGGTGGCCAGAACTGTGGGGTTTACTTCCAGATTCTGTGTTCCACTGGTCTACAACGTTTTTCTGTACCTGCACCAAGTGTCTGTCACGATGACTCTGCAGTGTAATCTGAAATCCGGTACAGTGACACCTGGAGCTGCTGCTTCTTCTGTAGGGCTGTTTCGGTTGCCCATGGTCTTCTGCATTTTCATATGAATTTTAAGGATTTTTTTTCTAGTTTTGTGAAGAATGCTATTGGAATTTTGATGGGAAACCATACTGAATCAATCTACAGCTTACTCCTGGTAATCCATTTTCCATTACTAATTTACCATTTTCCAATATTAATTCTGCCACTCTAGGAGCATGGAAAGAATTTCCTTTATCTAATATCCTCTTCATTTTTTTTTATTGTCTTAAATTTTCACTGTAGAGGTCTCTCGCTTCCTTGGATGCATTTATTCCTGGGCACTTTATAAAACTTTTAATTATGACTCTCAGTCTCTGTATATAACAAGCATTGAGGAGGTCCCTAAATGACTATGGTTCCAGGAATGTTTTCCTAACTTTTAAAACTTCAGAATCATGTATACATAATATATAAATCAAATCTTGAATAATATCCTACAAACCCATTTCTTTTGAAATAGTTCTTCTAAGGCCCAAAGAAACAAGTTGTAGATACAGGGAGAGCACTGGCCCCACTGGTCCTTTAGTTACGAGCAGTCATGGAATCCTGATGGTGGGAGACTTTGAACTGCTCAGCCGAACATTCCCACATCACAGCTGCAGAAGACCAGGGCTTTGAACAGTTAAGAGACCAATTCTGCATTCTTGGGTCTTTACAAAATCCATTCCTGAGAGGTAGGCTAGAGACCCATTCATAAATGACCTGCTCTGTGGCTAGGTAGGTGCTGAAAAATTGCTCTAGGTGAGATGACGTTAACTCCCCAGTCTGACACAGACTCAAGTTTCAAGCTGGACACACACACACACACACACACACACACACACACACACACACAGTTGTAAGAGCCTAGACTGCTTCAGCAAGTCATCCCTTAGAGCTCTAAACTTGAAGAAGTCAAATTATCTTCTGGGGTGATGGCTTTTATTGAGATGAGTTAACACTTCACGTTAAATACTGCCACCTTTCCTTTCCCTTGTCCCTTAAATTCTATTTCCCATCACTGAAGCTTGAGAGGACTGATGTCTTTCTGTAACATGCCCGGCTGCTTGAACAGAGGTTCCTCAGAACTTATTTTATTATGGGTAATAATAAAGAGTGTCTCCATTAAAAGGCCTTTTCCATATATATTCAGATGAGTAGATTTGCTGTGAGAGACCACACTGTGTAAAGTTAAAGCATAGATGCAGACTCCCCTTTGGGAATTAACCACACCGTTACTGTAAGCCATGCTGACAGGCACTTTGAGTCAACTTCAGGATAATTAGTGTTACACAAAATACATGTTTAGAATAAGTCAGACTCTGAAAGATTCAACAGTCTGGGCGGTGGTTTGACCTGAGGCAGTGCCAGCTGCTTTAACCTTGACCTTCAGAACATTTGGGTCTAACCTTTTCACCAGAACATCCACAGTTCATGAAGACCCCCAAGTTTATATCTTGCCTGCACCTGAAAACACTTTTCAACCTGAAAGCATATTCTCCTGGATTCAGACAGCTCACAGCATCACCACAGAAAGACTGTCATTTTCCAGTGCTCAAGATGAATTACAGATGCACTTTCAGAGTAAATGAAAACCAGGAAGGAAGAGTCCTAAGTATTCCACTGGCCACAACTGAAGGCCTGTTGTTTTGGTTTAAGATGTCTTAGGGTAAAAAAATTCTTTGTGTTTGAACCATCTAAAGTAAGTTCTACAGGCGGTTCCGTCCTTTGATCCCAAACCCACGTAGGAAGCACTGGGAATGGCAGAACTTAGTTCTGTTTATCACTCGGCCATCTGCACTCGACTCTGTGCAGGCCCCTTGCCTCAGAACACAGCCTTTCCCAACTGCACAGCTAAGCAGCAGTGGCTGCAGGGAGGGATGCCCCACAGAACAAGGGGGTCAGCAGGTGCCACCTCCACGGTCAAGAGCATGCCTCCTGATGCGAGGCTCGAGGACGCTGAAGGGAAAAGTATGGTTATAAGTGCTCGGGTTTTGACACCCTGCAATTCCAACACAACTGAAAAAGAATGCCACAGATTTAAGGACTCGTAGAGAAAAGTACAGATGGACATTGCTTCCTGGGTGTCTCTGGCTTAATGATCCTTCAGAACTTCCGAGGGGCTGGACACCACCTCTTGGAGTGTCTCTGGCTCCTGTTCTGGTGAGCTTGCACCCAAATTAAATTTTTATTTCCCCTGGAGAATGTATGAATGGGGCAATTGAGTCTCAGAAAGGTTAGGACTTGTCCCGGTGGCAGAGCTGGGACCTAACGCCAGGTGTGTGACACCCAAGCCTATCCTCTCGACATCAGCAGAGCACAGCCTTCTCAGATAAGAACTTCAGTTATGACTGGGGGCCTTGGCAGCATGTCTGTTTTGCTATAAGTACGCAGGGGTTTCTTACACTGTGTTACCCAAATGCAAAAGTCTGTCAATGTGCCAAAGGCCCTGTAGAGACAAACATTAAACCATGCACAATCTTCTCTTCACAAACAGTGCACTCAGCAGGTGTCTGATGTTAACACACAGATGGTTCCCTGAAAACACACCCAAGCATGTCAAGAAAACCCAGCTCATTAACTCCATCATATAAAGATCACGGCCTCAAAGAATCTGGAAGAATGAAGGGCCACACAGAGAAACAGTGTAAAACTTCCAACTAGGTTTCTAACAAAGCACAGGCAGAACATTCCTGATGGCAGTGTGTGTGAGTGCGCATGTACGTGTGAGTGTGTCCACCCTGCAGCATGCCACCATCGAAGTCTGGGCAAGTTCTGCTCATTCTCTTGCATTTCCACCATTTCTCTTATTTCTCTTTCTGTTTCCAGGCTGGACACGGAGGAGCAGCATAGCACTACTGTGGGCCGCACAGTCAGTTGGGGTTCCACTTCCTTACACTAGAAAACTGAACCATGGAATAAAGCAACACTTAATCAAATGCAGGCTACTGTGGACAGGTTTTCCCTCTGTGAAACCTTTGTCATTTTCAGGATTTTACAGTGTGTGCTGGACCATCGAAACCTGATCAATAAAAACAGTACTCTGCACTTGGCACTTTTCAAAACAGACTTATGTGAGGGAAGGGAGGGAGGGAACACCCTCCGATTGGCCCTCCTAGAGTCCCTGCTGCCCTCAAGCCAGACCTGGGAGTGGAAGAAAGCTGGGATGCCCCTCTTTCCCACACACTCCAAGGAGGCTTGCTTCTACTGAAGAAAGCTGAATTCAGCTGGGTGTGGCAGCACACGCCTTTGATTCCAGACTTGGGAAGCAGAGGCAGATGGATCTCTGTGGGATTCAGGCCAGCCTGGTCTACATAGTGAGTTCTAGTTCAGGTGGGGCTACACAGACACCCTGGCTCAAAACCAACCAACCAACCAACCAACCAACCAAAGGCACTAGCACCTGGTCAGGGAGGGGTTTGAGAAGCCTGCTGCCGCTGCCCACAGCGTCTCTCCCCATCACCAGGAACTAGGAACTAGGTTGCCCATACTTGGGTCATCATTCCTGGATTAGCAGAAGGAAAGCAGTCCAGGGTTGGGGATCACGCACCTGCTCTCTTCCCACCTCTGTCCCAGTGTTTCGCCTTCCTCCATCCTCATAAACCGGCTAGAGGTGCACCCTCCTCTCCACAGCATGAGCACTAAGGGTAGAGCAGAGACTAAAGGGTCCTGAACAGGAAGAGTAGCAGGGCCTGACCAACCACATGGACGGACTGACTGTGTGTACATATGTGTGGGAGGCATGGGCGGCATCTGTGTCCTTGCAGGGCAGAGGTGGCAGTGTTGACAGACGTTCACAAACCTGTGGTCTGTAACCGGGCGGCACTATGAGGCCGGCGCAGAAGTCCGCACATGACTTGTTCACACTCGCCTACCAGTGTGATTCTTACACATCTCAAACAACAAATAATGTAGAGAGAATCCCCAGAGTCAGGCCCTTCACCACTAGCATATTCTGTGGGGTGAGCTCAACTGGTAAGAGGCCCTGCTTCCTTCCTGTACTCCACAGATGAGACTGTTGCAAAGAAAACCTGCAAAGGCTGCCTAAGCTTTCCCAAGAACAATCTTTACCAACGCGTCTAACGTAAGGGCTGGGAAATAAACTCATCGGGGGGAGGGATGAATACTTTTCTTGAAAATTGATCAATAAAGCGCATGCTGTCACCAGCATGTGAAATGAAAAGATGTAACCGGCCTCACAGCCACCAGAGATCGACTCTCCCAGTGGCAGGCCGCTTTCTAAGATCCCAGTAAACAAAGTGAGCCAGCAGCTGTAGGAACTCGTCTCCGATGCCCTACTGTACACACACGGCATTTCGCAGGGAAGTGAAGGTGTGTGTGGAGAATCCCCTGCAGACTGCCATGGAGATCTTCCAAATTACCTGCCACAGCATCCCCGAACAGGTGTTACTACCTGCAGATGAAAACTAAGGCCGGTGTTGTCAAGACCTGTCCAGATTCCTCGGAATGAAAGACACTGTGCAGTGTGGGGACTCCAGGAAACACCAAGGTCTGTACCCAGAACAGAACGTATACAGTGCAAGTCTATTCAACTCACACACCAAACTGCCGACCTAACTTTACTTCTTCTGAACGGTTGGAAACCCATGGCTTCTCGTGAACACTGGGCAAAGTTCTATGAAGGTCCCATTTCCTGGCTCTATTTTCTTCAGAGAAAGCACAGAAGCATATTTAAGGTGGACCTATATGAAGAATTCAAACTTTACACTTGTAAGCAGTCTTTTGGTGATTTAAGATGTTTAGATAAAGAGGAAGGAAGTGTTCAGTTGAGCTAGCCTGGGTTAGGTCTAAAAAGCCTGGGGAAGGTAGAGATAGGGTTTGGGGACGATGACCACCACGACACCACACTGCTTACCTGGGAGATTGCTACGGTACTCTCAAGTGTAGCGTTAAAGCCAGGGTGACGGAAGTTCACAGCTTAGTCTAAAAAGCACCAATCTGGGTGGTGCTCATTCTTCCAGGAGTCCTGAACTGAAGTTGAGATAGGTTTGAGGCTCAGTCAAGATTGTCAGGGCTTCGAAGGAAGTGGCTCAGAGTGTGGAGTACACCTTCTGATTCTGTCCCGTGCAGAGGAATCAAAATCACGAGTGCTAACTTGATGCAGGGCTATGTCCCAGAAGCCACAGAAATCTGGCTGGCATCTCTGTCCTCTGTACCCCTGTTCCATGGTCACACAATGTTTCCTGAACTGCAGAAGCCAGTGAGGTGTCAGGCACTGGTCTACTACTCCTCACAAAGGCGTATAAGCACTGACACTGGGACTCATTATCCCTTCCCTCATGTCACGTTTCGTTTGCCGTGCGCAGCAGAATTTGAAAAGGCAGAAGGGGAACACTGACTAAGGCTCCAGGTACTCGTGTTCTTATACGAGACAAGACAAGGAAACTGAGACTAGAAAGCCCTTGTTTGAGACAGTGTGGAGGTGTGTATACCTGTAACCCCAGCAGGTGGGCTATGGCAGGGGGATTACTGTGAGCTTGAGGCCAGGCCAGGCTATAGTGAGATTCTGTCTTAAAAAACAAACAAAAAACTAAACCAACCAACCAACAAAAAACCCCAAACAACTCCCTACCAAAACCAAAACCAAAACCCCCCAATGAAACAAACAAAAACGTCAGGTGTGGCGGCATATGCCTTTATTCCCAGCGCTTAGGAGACAGAGACAGGAGGATCTCTGTGAGATTGAGGCCAACCTGGTCTACATAGTGAATTCTAGGGCCAGCTGGGGCTATAGGGAGACCTGTATTAAAACTCCAAATACCACCACCACCAACAGGACAGAACAGAGGTCCTTGTGGCAAGTGGCACAGTTGGAGCTCACACTACCCTACCGGACAACTTCACGGCAGAAGATGACGAATTCGGGGAATTAAAATTCATACAATTTTCTGAAGAGGCTGGAGAGATGGCTTGGTGGTTGAGAACATCGGCAGCTCCCACAGAGGACCTATCTGAGTCTGGATTCCAGCATGCATGTGGCAGCTGGAAACCACATGTAACTCCAATTCCAGGGGATCTGACACCGTCTTCTGGGCTCTACTATGTTCACATGGACACATATGCACACACACATAAATCTTAAAGGAAATTGTATAAAAATATTTATGTACAAAACCGTTTGATTAGAAACGCTTCTCCAAATAGTCCTAAGTGACAAATACAAGGGACTTCTGTTACCTCAATCAAACAGCAAAGCCATGGGAGACCCTGAGGAAACACTTCTCACACACAGCTCGAAAGGAAGCCACGGTGAGGCAGTGCTGTGAAACCAGGTTCCAATTACTCTGCTACCTTCCCCCAGAAGGCCAGGCATGACGAGAGGGTCAGTGCAGCGCCGGTCTCTTCTACACATAGACTTCTGAATCACACACACACCAAAATAATCTTTGTAAGAGAAGAAGTACATTGGAGAGATGCATTTATCAAATGATTAAGATATCAAAACTGTAGTTAAAATAACAAATCTTTTAAATAGGACTTACTTCTAAAATTACTCGATAAATAGACAAACTCCCCCAAAAGTCTGGAAGCAAGTATTCAAATGATAGTGTGTACTTTACAGGCAACAAGGTCATTCACAGAAAATGAATACATTTAATGTAAAAATAGGAACTATTTGCTCGGCAGACAGACCTGCTTCTAATTAAGACTGCAGGGTCTGGTCCTGACAATGAAAGAGGGGGCTGCAATCTCCACATCGGAACAAAGCGGAAACGACAGGCAATGAAAAGATGCTAATACAACATTATGCCATAATTAAAGGCAGGCGATTTGACTGCAGCTTCATGTCGATGTGTGTTTAGGTTATAAATTAAGAATAATTTATGAACATTAACAAAATACATAGATGTAATTCTAAGATTAAATATGGAGCTGGGGCCATCATCACTAACCAACAATGTCCAAACCCCCGCAGCTGCAGGGGAACAGCAGTCTTCCCGAAGGCATCTAATAACAATCTGCAGAATAAGCGAATGCTGCCGCTCTACCGTGGGCTGAGACGTTCTCCATACAGAACCTTCAGGGCCCCACCCCCAACATCCTTTTCCTAGACCAACAAATGGCCAAAGATTCCCATTTTGTTCATGACTGGTGAGGGTTGGGTGGGCACTGTGTTGGGGGTCATGCATTACAGACTACAGCATTCTTCTCCGATTGGCTACGTTCAGCAGTCTTCAAACATTCAGGTCTTGCTTGACTCACATGTGAACATCTGAAACTTTTTACAAGTTTCACTTTAAGAGGATGAAGCTTCCAGTACACAGCTAATGACACAGTGACTAACATTCACTCTACATGTGCCATCACCAAGTTTAAATATGTTAATAGATCGCTTTGAAAATGAACTAATGAAGAATGAAAAAGAACTAATACATCATTCCTCCTCTTTTCAGAATTCCGATGTTTCCTCTAGCCCCCTTTTCACGTTTTAGAAGACATCTCAGGATGAAACTCCAGGGGATGATTCTGTCTTACATCTCTGACATGGACCTATGCATTTTTAAATTAAAAGTGACTATGATCATGAGTCTATTCATCTCTTCTAGGGATTAAAATGACACTTAGGTCCCTTTGAGACAGACTCCGGTATTAAAGGCTGCTCGGACATTTGTTCACATTCCCTGACGCATCTGCATCGCTCTCCTTCCTTTGATGCTGTGCGTTTCTCTTTATCACCTTCTCATCTTGTTCCTGCTGCCCCGCGTCGTCCCCAAGCTCTCTCAAGGGCTCACACAGGGCACACCTTCCTGGTGGTCAATCCCTGTGTCTGGAAGGTTCTTCAAGACAACCACTCTGCTCATGTCTCCTCATATGCATGCGTAGTTTATTCTGAGGGCCGTCTTCACTCAGGCCAGCCCTTCCCTGAGCTATCTCCAAACAGCACATTTTGCTTCTTATTAGTCTTACATCCCCCTAAAATGTAAGATTTCTAAGGAAACAGGATTCTGGCCTATTTACTTCTGTGTTTTCAAGGTCTACAGAACTTGCTGGTTCAGTGGGCCAGTTAAATGTTAGCCACATTTATTGAATGAGGAAGAAAAGTAGAATAATTATTAACTTTCCTCCAGAAATTATTCTTTCAGAAAAAATACTGTTTTCACAGGCTGAGGGGATGGCTCAGTCGGCAAAGCATGTGCCTTAAAGACACAAGGACCCCAGTCTGCTGCCCAGAACCCATGTAACAATGCTGCGTGAGCACATGCAACCCCAGTCCTAGGGAGGCAGAGACAGCCAGGGTATGTCTCACTGGCTCGCCCCAGTGCAGCCTAATGGTCAACTTCCAGGCCAATGAGAGATCTTGTCTCAGAAAACAAGGTGAACAGTACTTGAGGCTGACCTCCAAGCTTCCACATGATGCAAACATATATGAACCTGTACACACATACATACACAAACACACATTCACATTTTGAAAATTTCAGAGGTCAAATATTATTTATATTGTTTTTCCTTCCAAAAATGCTGTGTAATAAGGACACGAAATAAGTAAAAGAATCTCAAAGCTTTTCTAAGGGCCCAACACTGCAAGTGGTATTCTTTACTATTTGATACTTTTTTCAATTTTTATTTGAGAGTCTCTCCAGTACCCCAGCATGGTATTCATTGCTTCACTGACAGTTTCATGTTTCAACAAGTCCCTGTGGGGATGGGGTCATGGCTTTGTAGACCAGGGCATGGCAAACATTTGTACAAGGCCAAACAGAAGGTTTCTTAGGCTTTGAGAACCACCTAATCACTGTCAGAGCTACCAGTTCTGCTCATTGTCCTACAAACAGCTACAAGTGATGAGTAAAATGAGTTTGCTACTGTATCAATAAAACTTAGTTTAAAAATGGAAAATGGCCTGGAGATGACTCAGTGGTTAAGAGTGTGGACTGCTTTTGCAGAGGGCCTGAATTTAGTTCCCAGGATCCAAGCTGGGCAGCTCACAACTGCCTGTAACTCCAGCTCAAAGGGTCTGATACTCTCTTCTGGACTCTAAGGGCACCTGCACTCACATGTGGACATAAAGACACACATACGCACATATTTTTATAAAAGTCCTTTAAAAAAGCCTAAAGCTATGCTGTGAACTGGGTGTAGCCAGCTGGCCATGTTTGGCACACCCAGCCTCACGCCACAAGCAGTTCAGTGCTGGCTGCTGCTAAAGCCGCCTTGCTTGAAAGGGTGGAGGACACTCATGTACAAAGGAAGAATAGGGGTGGTGACAGCTAAATTATCCAGGAGATGCTTTCACACGGCCTGCCTCCTGCCTCCCGCCTCTATTCCCTCTGAAACCATGTTCCAGACTGAGCCACAGGTAACACCTTCTACTGATGAGAGCGTTTTCTTCGGAAAAAGTAAAGATCAAAAACGAAGAAGACGTTATGGCACCTGCTTTCCTTGCAGGTACAATACAGTCATCTGTCCATGAGAAGCCCTGACACCAGCCATGGGCCGCCTGATTACCCAAAGGGGTGACTGACAGCGAGATTAAAAGAGCAGGATGGATAACATGCTGAGACACAGTTACACGTGCATGTTTTGAATGACATTTGGAGCTATTTCCATAAAAGGAAAAGCTAAATTACTCCACTGAAAACACAAGCTCTCTGGAACCAAGAACAGTCCAGTACTTCCTCATGGCTGAGAATCACTCACCTGCGCACAACAGCGACGCTTGTGTCCTAGGTAGAGGCAGACCCCTGAGGGCACCTGATGACCCAAGGCCTAGCCAACACTGTTTCCAACTTACAACTGACCACACTGTGGAAAGAACAGTAAGAGCGCTTGCTGCGGGCTCAGTCCTTCCAGCGAGGTCACTCATCTATCCAGAGGACATTTACTGAGTGTCTAGGAAATGCCAGGCACTGCTGCATGTACCGGGAACACATCCTTTAAGGCTTCATTCCTTGTGTGGGGGTCAGGGGTGAGAAGCACCTTTTGAAATAGTAAATTCATCATTTCAGCTGATGATAAGTTCTAGGACAAAGACAAAGCTTTGTTGGTAAACAGGTGAGAGAAGGAAGCAGAGATGGCTGCAGAGGTGACATCTGGAAGACTTTGGGAAAGGTCATGTATGGAGATGTGATGTCTGATTAGGCCTTGGAAAAATCACTGGCTACAAGAGATGGGAGTACTCAAGAGTGCCCAGGAGCAGAAGTGGTGACAATGAAGTGCCTTGGTCTGGAGTCACAGTAGGGGACACAGTGATGAGTGCCAGCAGATAGTCAAGGCATCTCTGATTCCGAAAGACCAGTAGCTGGAGTCACAAAGGACCGGATGGAGAGAGGGCAAGCAGAGCCTTGACAGACTCAGGGTTATGTCAGAGAACCCCTCAGTCTTGCCAAGATGCTCTGTGCACCATGGAGTGAGGAGACTTCTAGGATTTGCATTTAGGCAACTGGTGATGCTTATTGGGAAGGCGAAGACATGTGACAGGTAGGATCTCGCAAAGGACAGGTGTTAGAAGTGCCATCTTGCTTGGACACACGTTTTCCTTAGCCCAAATCCTGATGTACAGCTGCTTCAAAGTCATGGTGGTACTCTCCTCAAGGGAGAAATGCTTGTCTCACAGCTCTTTGTTATCCAAAGGATTAAATAAATGACAGAAGTTCAAGACACATGATACATAGAAAATCAAGTCATTCTAACAGGGAGGGCTGATTTGGTGCATTAGTTTGCCTGGGTGGTAGGGGCCCAGGCTATGATTAAAGGTATCTTGCATGTTCCCTTGAGAGTGGCTTGGACAAGGCCAGTATTTGAACCAGCAAAGCAGAATGCCTCCCTCACGTGGGTGACTTCAGCAAAAGAATGAAGACTTCATGATGACAAAAGGCTGGGTAGGCCTGGGAGGTCCCTTGGCCAAACTGCTTGACCTGGGACACTGGTCTTCTCTGACTTCAGACTTGAATTCCAAGCCTGCAAACTTTTAGTCTGGATTCACATGGGCTCTATTTTGGGTTGCACCCGGCTGACTGCATATCTATGGACTTTTCAGGCTCTGTAACTATAGAGAGCCATTGCACTGTAACACACATACTTGGATCTTCTCTGGAGAAGCTAAAAAAACCACTGTTTTCTCAGACTAATTTGAGTAATTCTTTGAAAAGAATTTTCTTGGCAATTAATGCTCTCAGCTGGCAGGGTTGCAACCTCAAGAGAGGAGAGGACGAGGGTGGTGGCTGCCATGTTGGGAAAAAAACCTGAAGAATGATTCGAGTCTGTGGATCAAGGCATGCCAGTTTTACATCTATGTGAAATCAGTGCTTCCTCACCAAACAATCTGAACTAGAAAGTTTTCTTTTATGTTTATTTGTGTGTATGTGTATTAGCATGTTGGGAGAAGCATGTCTTCTATGTATGAGAACATATGTGGATGGCACGTCTTGTATGTATGAGCACATATGTGGAGGCCAGACGCCAACCCCGGGTGTCACTTCTGAGGAGCTATCCTCCTGGCTTTTGAGACAGGGTCTCTCTAGAATGTGGAACTCACTGATTCAGCTAGGCTGGGGGTCCAGCGAGCAATTGGGATCCATCTCCCCTTCCCCAGTACTGGAATTACAAATTGGCTTTTTAAATGAGTGCTAGAGACTGAACTCAGGTTCTCATGCTTGCACAGAAGATGTCTTTTCAAGTGAGCTATTATCTCCCTAGCCCTACTGATAATTTTGAGACTTTGACTAGCATATCAACGACTACTTACAAGAAACAGTGATTCTAACCTTTCCACTTTTCACCTGTTTCTATAATTTGCCTTGAAGAAAAATCCAATCATTTTCATTTGGATTGCACCTGGCTAGTCTTTGCATAAATCTATGCAGCGTACAGTCTATATACAGTTCTTTAAATAATGCATCAATTTAATTATAAAGCGACTACGAAGACTTACTTTTAAAGAATTAAAATCAAAATGGTATAGATAAAAGAAGTTTGGGTGATCTGCATCATGCAGCAACAAGTTCTGTCAAGCTCTGCTGTGTATCGTACCACTGCATGTGGAGCCACAGTTCAAGCACCTCTGTGTGTGGAGCTGCAGTCCCTTGCTGCCTCTTCCATGCAGGGGGGTCCCACCTCCTGCCACCTATATTTATCAATGTCTCCTCTGACTCCTAAATCCATGCCAAGATCAGATCGCATCATAATCCAGTATTGCTAAAGCTAGGCCTGCTAAGGAACCACACACACCTTACCACACAGGACCAAGAGGAGTCAAGAGCCTATGTATGAGGGGAATATAAATGAGCTTGGATAACAGGGAGTTTGTTGACATAGGAGCACTCACTAACAGGACTTGAAACTGTAGAAAGAGGCCATGAGAGGATGCTGAAACAGCCACGGGACAGGCTGAAGCCCAATGTACAGGAACTCCTGGCTTTAGCCAACCCCATGTCCTTTTCCACGGGGGCTGACCCGGTGGGGATTCTCTAATTAGAGTTTACTGTACATGGGTTTCCATCTTAATCTCTTACTGTACATAGGTTTCTATTTTAGTCTTTTACTGGACATGGATGTCCCTCTTAAGAGACTCCTACTCTAAATGTGTTTCCATCTCTATCTCTTACTGTTCATGGGTTTCTGTCTTAGAGTCTCTCTCTACTACTATCTTACAGAATTGCTGTATCTGGAGATAACACCGTAAACACACTACGGAACTTCTAGAAGTGGACAGGACTTGGTGAAACATCCTGTTGAATGGGGAGCCTTTTGCTACAAAGCTGAACTGAAAAATACCCTGAAGAGTTTCTGTGGGTACCTTGGAAATATACATTTATAACAAAGAATATCTATTTTATATCAGAGAAATATTATTGTGAACACAGGTGATATTTTTGTCTGTCACAACTATTGAGTGGTGGCCACTGGATTGGGCAGAGACCAAACTACTGTCATCTGATAATGGTCTTTCAGCTGCACAGCAAAGAAGAATCCTGCCCAAATACCAATTATTCACAGTTAGGCTCTACACCCTGATTTTGTTTCATTCCTGAGACGGGGATGACCAGTGTTGCCAGAGGGCGGTCCCTGAGTGACGGACTAGAGAAGGTGGGATTATCCCTCAGACCATCAGGACACACGCCTGGCTATAAATCTGGATCTGAAGCTGAAGGTGCATCTTTAATGAGTTCAAATCCTTCATTATGTTATTAGTCTAAACTACAAATTCTCAGCAGAGGAGAGTATGGGGTCTGAGATGCTAGCCAGCTGTGGATGGCTTCTCTGAAGACGTGACATTTGGAAGACCTTTGGAAGAGGCCACATCTGGTAGCTCACGTGATGATCTCTGACTGGGGCGTGGAAGATGTCCTAAACCAGGGAGGGCTGGGTGCAGTGACGTCCTGCCGTTGAAAATGGGTCCTGGGACCCTCAGTGGAAACAGTGGTCAGTGACACTCAGGAGATCCCTATAGGTGTATTTGAGTCTATCAAAGACCAGAGACTTGGGTTAAAAGGTTGTGATAGAGACAGGGCTACAGTGTTGACGGACTTAGCACTTCTATGGAGTACTTCTGTCAGAAGCCGCCATGCCAGCCCTGGGAAGGATGGCTTCTAAGCTGTGTGTTGGGTAGCTGGACAGGAAAGGTGGGTGAAGGTTCACTCCTGGTAGGAGAAAGGCACCTGCAGGTTTATACCAGCATTTATCCCCAAGCTTGACTGTGGTCATGAGCCTGCACCGCCTGCGGGTGCAGTGGGCACTGGGGCATTTACCTGGGCATTTCCTGTCTTTGGGCTTTGCCTTTTTTCCTCCTGTGACCCAGGGTCAGGAAATACTTCTACCAACAATGCCTACACCACGAGGATGGACAGTCTGTGCTAGGGGTGTTCCCACCACGGTCTCAGGCCTACCATGCTTCAGTACTGTCCTCTTGGCTGATTCCCACCTTTCTTGAAGTTTTATTTTTCTCCCTACAAAGGGAGAATACAAAGCCAAGTCCTAGGTCTGTAATAAGGATTAAACAAGACAATGTTTCTGAAACAAAATCACTCGCAAATCACACAGACCAAACACACAGTAGCAGCATTAAACACGCCGCTACTTTACTTACAGGATTTATTTCCGTCTACTGGAAGCCTGAGTTTTGTTTGGGGAATTATTTCTGACTCTGTGGACTGCAATTAGGAGTTTTGTCTTTCCCTAGCCAGGGGAGCAGACATGTAACCCTAACTAATCCTATTAGAATACAGACTTGGAGAGAGAGAGAGAGAGGGAGAGAGAGGGAGAGAGAGACAGAGAGCGCGCGCGCACGCAAGAGCAAGCTAGTTCTGTCCATTCTTGTTTAATTTTGGAGCTAGCATCAGTACTGCAGCCTCTGAGTTTCCAGAGGTGTCTCGTTTCATTTCCTCTTAACATGTCTGGGATAAGCAATTCTGCAACTTTCTGATAAATTCCCACTTCTAGGGTCAGGTCGGTCCAGCTTCTAACACTTGGAAGGGAACAGCCATTTGGACTCTGCACAGCTGTGTCTCCCATCAGCACCAAATGATTAACAATGTCCTAATTAAACACAGGTGAGATTTCATGACCTCTGTGCATTCAGAAATTATCACTGCTTAGATTTCAGCTCAAACCCACTTGTACACAGTGTGAAACCTACACAGGAATCGAACACTTCTCAGAAGCAACTTCCTGAGGCACAAAAGGTATTATTTAAGCAATCACCACGGGTCTGCTTTCTGTTGGAACCCTTTGGTGAAGAACTTCAAAGACTACAGGGCAAATAAATGGAAAGACCCAGAAGGTCTGACTGACATCTCAACACTCGAGTCCTAGATTCTACAGACCTGGGAGATGGCAACTCAGACTCTGTTAGGCACAGATGTCTTCTCTATTTCTGGCTGGACTTCCCTGTCCCGCCTGTGGTTTTCTTTGGGTAAAACCTTGGGTCAAGTCCCTGTGAGAAACCTGAATCTCCAGTTCCTGGCCTGGGGAGGAGAGGGGAGCAGTGGTCCTGGCTGCTTTTCCCCTGGGGCAAGTTCAATGCTAACCACTTTTAATAAACCAGAGGACTCAGGCTTTTTGTAAAACTGACTGTATTACTTACTCTTTTGTTGTCATAAAACACTGTGAACCTTAAGTTCACAAAAGGAAAGGTTTACCTGACCTTATGGTTCGAGTCCCCCATGGTGAGGAGGCTGTGGAGCAGGCACAGAGGCCTGGCAGGGTTAGGAGCTCTCTGAACCCACCCCCAGTGCTTCCTCCAGCATGCCACACCTCCTAAATCCTCCCCAAACAAGCATCAACAGACCCAACAGACCGGACAAGGAGCCTATGGGGGGCATTCTCATCCAAACAACCACACTGGCCTATTTTCCATTTTAAACAAATACAGACCAACATACCACCTTATATATTTAGTTTCTTCTGAGAGTATTCTTTCCCTAGCTTGACTCAGTGGCTACCAGACTGAAGTAGAACTAAGCTAATTAAAAAACATAACTGAGCTGGGCATGGTGGTGCACCCCTTTAATCACAGCACTCTGAAAGCTGAGGCAGGCGGATCTCTGTGAGATGGAGGCCAGCCTGGTCTACACAGTGAGTTCCAGGTCTGCTGGGACTACAGGGAGACCCTGTCTCAACAAACCATACACAAAAATTCCATGACTTTGAGATAATGCTAGATGCATCATGTAGATTGTACTTTGCTTAGTGTGCTACTGACCCACCAAAGTTGGTTGAGGCAACTTGGTCTTGGCCAAATGTAGCATTCTGGGGTGGGAACTTCTTCAGATGAGACACAAACGCACTGGGATAGACTAGAGTACAAGCTGCTGAATAACGGGAGAGGGATGATTCCCACATCTGACTCGTCAGACTCCCAGGGACGGACTTCTCCATCTGCCTTAGGAGTCTGTCACAGAGAAGGAAATTTTCTCTGGACTTTGTTCATCTCTCCCTGGGCAACCTAGCCATTGCCTGAACTGAACTGAAGTCTTCCTACCTCTCCATTTAGCCTCACTTGGCATTTTCCTGCCAACGTTATAACCAGGAAAGAAAGCAAATGAAGACAAAGCCTGTCCTGTATTCACAGGTCTAAGGAATGAGATATTTTAAAATAACTTGAAACCTAGGTAGAATTCACTGTGCAGCATATCAGTGGAGACTAGTTTCCATTTCTTCATTTTCTGTTCCAATTATGCTTTCCAATTAGAAGAAATAAGAAACTGATATTTATAATATTTACAATTTTCAAAAAGACAGTTAAATTTTCTCAGCAAGTGTCTAAAAATGCTCCCTTTATAATCCCTACTCAAAAACATCTTCAGAGAATCCAGTGTGGGGGTGAATCCACTGTAGGGGGCACACACCTTTAATCCCATTCAGGAAGCAGAGGCAGGTGGATCTCTACGAGATTAAGGCCAGCCTGGTCTACATAGTGAGTTCCAAGCCAGCTGGGACTACAGGGAGACCCTGTCTCCAAACAAACACCTTTAGGAATGTCTTAGACTGAACTCCAGGAGTAGCTATTGTCTGCAGTGGATGCTGTGTATCCCAAAGGACTGCCTACTATTTTATGAATGCATAGCCTCCGACCAACGCACCGTGCACAGTAAATATTCGCTGTTCTATAAATGACACTTAGGCAAGTGAATTACATTTAATATATATCATTCAATATTTTGAGACACATCAATTCTTAAGTTTGGCTCTAGATACAGTTTTATACTTGCTTTTAATGGATGTCACAGCCAAAAAAGTTATTTTGAAATGATATGTAGGTTAAATCTCTCTTTCTCTTTACCCCCTAGTATAATTAACATTGCTATTAAATCCTGAGGTTTAAAATTTTTTAATTTTACTCACAGATTGTTTAGTGAAATTGTGAAAGCACTAAATTGAGTATTTCATGGCTTTGAAAGGCTCTGGTGAAGCTGTGGTTCTTTACGTTATGTTTGGGGAACTGAGGACAGAGACGTCAGAGAAGACAGGAGGCCAGAACACAGGGCCCAGGAAGGTCGCCGCAACAACCATCCTCTGTCCCAAGTAAGGCAGAGCCACTTGAAGGTTGTCTCAGAACAGATGCAATGTGACCTCAGTTTCACAAAATGACTGCTACTGTGTTGAGGACAGACCCTGCAGTGTCAAGGTGGAAGGGAGGAGACCAGGCAGGAGGCTCTTACTGAAGTAGAGGGTGACGATACACAAGTACAGGAGAGAGCAATAAAGGTGTTCAGATCCTGAGAGTAGGTTTCTGTATGTGTTGGATCATGGGAGATAGGAGTCATTTGCGAATTTTTAGCTTAGCCTTATGCTAGGAAGGGCTCTTGGATCTATTAGAGCTATCTATGTTAATCTCCACCTTGTCTATTCTGACCCATTTTCTCAAAGCAGTGTGTGGTGATTTCTATCTCTTCTTAGATGGTGAGTCTTGAATGGTTTACAGTCTATACCTCATATGTGAGTACACTACCAAAGCCTTTAACAAACAAGCAGAATTCAGCACTAATGTCCAAAAATACTGGGGACCCTAGGGTGGATCTGCACAGAATCCTCTTCATCCTGTGTAACACTGATTCTACAGATCAGAGCTGTTGCGTAGCTATTAAGAACCACTGTAGTTAAATAGCACACCCTTCAGCACACAAACTCAGCTTGCAACTACTTTATCAAGGGCATCTGATACTTCTCATGGTTCAATGCACACACACAAACTATAAGAACTCCAAATATATAAGGATTTCTGTGACTGGTCTCATTTTAAGATGTGGAACTTTCTCAGGCCATATACTATAGGGTACCAACAGACTGACAGAAAAATCCAACAGTATGGCTCAGGCTCAGGCTGGGGACATGGCTCTCTTGGTGTTGCCATTCAAATCTCTCTGGAGCAGATCTATTCTGAGACACTTGTTAAGTTCTTGCTTGGCTTTACAGAGTAAATACACAATCCAAGACAAAAGTCATTTGAACAGGGGTGTACACCCCGTTCCCAGCCCTCTAAGTACAACTGTAGCAAAATGTCAGTCACAGGACTTTCCCTCAAGAGGAAATTTGGGGGCTGGGCCTGATGGGGATTGTCATTAATCCCAGCACTCTGGAGGCAGATCTTTGGGAGTTCAAGGTCATCCTGGTCTACATAGTGAATTCCAGGCTAGACAGCAATACAGGGAGACCCTATTCCAAAAAATGAAAAATAGGTGGGGGAAAGGGGAACTTGGAGTAACTCAAGTTTACAAAGCTCTAAGAACATGTGTGGTGGAAACAAACCAGAACCGGCTGCCATTTGAGGGCAGAGCCCGACTAGATCAAGTCTACGGTGCCTCTACATGAGAATACGCTGTCTTCCAGCCCCATCTGAAAGACTTGGAGTAAGACAGACGAGGTCTTTCCAACTGAGGACTTCTGCGGCTTTATTCACAGCTACACTCCTAGAACTCACATACCACCTTGCACACAAAGATTTGATACTTGCTCTGTGGAGGACAAATTTATACAATGACATGTACACAACCTCGGAGGCAGTGTGTGGGAGGAACAGGGACGCTGACACAGTCAGGAGACATTGCTGGGGCTTGGGGGCTAATCCAGGCTATGTTCTGTGTCAGATTAAATGATTTTCTGGCTAATTATGCACCCATTCTTTCTCCCCACCACTTCCATGGATGAAGGAACCTTTCCATTGATGGTGGACACAACTGTGTGATCTCTCAGGGAATGGGAGGGCCTTCCGGGCCCCTTGACCTTGTACTCAGCCATATGACTTGCTGTGCATTTGTTACAGATGCGACACACTCAGAAGCTACAGTGTTTGTGAAGAATGTACCTTGGGTTACCCATCACAGTTTTTTTGAGTGCTGGAGACCATTCCAATAGCTTACTTTCGTTCCCTAAATTCAAGGGCTTTGATTCCTGAATGTTATGCTGCTTCCGAGTACCCCTGACCACTGATGTCCAGTCTTTAGTACAAGCAAGTGTACCAGTCATAGTATACTCTAGAAAGAGGAGAAAGGAAGGAATCTTTACTAACTATGAAAGCATATAATGAAAAAGGTAGATGTAAAACCTTTTTTCTTTTGGAACAAGACTCTTAGCAACCAAAAAAACCAACTAAGAATAGAAAGAGAGCCTGTCTGTGTAGTCCAGTGGCTAAGCTCCACCACAGAAAAGATATTTTCATTTTCAACACAAGCCATATAAAAAGGAAAACTGAATCACAGGAATTGAATAAACACTGAAGACAAAAGCAGACAGTAAATGTACCACAGTCGCAGTAAATCTCAAACAAGTAAGCAGGCTCACCTGTAAGAAAAAAACCAAGAACAAAGTTAACAGGAAAGCCTGTTGTCCCCACTGATGAATGAAAAAAACCATTAAAATTCTTGGTAGACCACAAGGAAGCTGAGATTAAAATATTCCTAGACAGAGTGTTGGAGACACTATACATTCAGGAATGGGAACCATGGTGACCAGACTGTGGGACCATTTCATCAACCTAACATTCAGCAAAGCTACAAGCAAAACCTATCTCCAAATATTTTACTTCCAAGTTCATAAAGACTCATAAGGAAGACAACATCTGGAAAACCCCACATTGAACTAGAAGGTTCTATCTTTGAAGTAGTTTAATACCTTGACTGGCAGCCATTCTGAAGAAAAACTCAGAATTTCAAAGGGAGATGACACACTGAGGTCCGGAGAGCGAGTGCACCTGCTGCGCGGCTGGAACGCAAGCCATTCCCGTTCCAGGCTCTAGTGAGCAAGGCTCAGATAACCCGGGCTTGGCTGCCTCATTTCTCATCACTGTCTTCAGTCCTACGAGTTCCGCCAGCTCCGGAGAAGCACTGGCCATGGTAAGAGGGTCTTCTGTTTGGATGGCTGGTTCTGAATAAATCCAGGGCCTTAGTGCTAGGCAAGAACTCTACCACCGAGCTGTGTCCCCAGCCAGAATAACAAGTTCAGGAGCAAGGAGACAGAAAAGGAAGGTATGGGAGACAGTCTGCTGAAAGGGAGCCACAGATACAGAGAACAGAGATGTGCCAAGGGCAGAAGAAACACCCCAGGTGCCATTGGTGGGAAGTTAGTCAAGCTCCTTCATTTTATGGAACTTCAAGGTGACCATTCTATTAAGGTAACTGCTGTGAACATTAGATACTAAGTATCCTGACTGGGAATGACGGGGGGGGGGGGGGGGGTGAGGGACTACTGGTCAATCCAAGGATCAGTAGCCACTGACAGAAAAACACCCAGCTATGGTGATCTTCCTAAATGTGTTTAAAAGTACATGTGTGGAAACAAAAGTCATATCCGTCAAGCACTGCGGAGCCTTTGAGGAACGTTAAGATAATTTAGGCATTGACTATACAAGTTTTTAGATTATTTGCAAAAGAATGATACTGTGTTAGCCAAGTGGCAAATGTTCTCCAAGCCGTCTGAAGAACGTGGCAATCACCAGTGCTGTTTTAGGAAGGATGAAACCTGCCCCCCCAAGCTTGACTTTAAAGGATCAGTTTTACGATTAGCTAAGAAAATAAAAAACTAGAAAATATTTCTGCAGTAACCATGGTGATTTGGAAGAAATTTCCAGAGTATGTGGTGGCCATTTGTAATGTTTTCTGATTTCTGACATCGTTCTTATGCTTGAGGAATTCCCTGCCCTATGAAGTCCCATTCCCCTAGGTAACGCCAAGCAAGCTCAGTCATCTGGCCTGCTGCGCTCCTAAGCCTCCACTAACCAGTCAATGGAGCAAGACTCTAACACAGAAGAGAGGTCACAGAAGCCTCAGACTGCTGCATGTGGGCGAACAGGTTGAGCAGAGTCTCCAGTACTACCTGACTCTATGATGCCAAGAATGTAGCAAAGGAAATTGTGCCTACAGCTCTTTCTGCGGTACAGATTTTGATATGGTTCGTGGAGGGGCCATCTCAGTCATCTTGCCTTCTAGCTATTTGGCCAACCACTCAACACCCTGCAGATAAGTTTGGCAGGTGCTCACCTACCAAGCAGCTTCTTTATGAACTATAACTAGAAGTCACTGAAGGTGTTATCTCTGATCAGTTATCAAGTCTGTAAAGGCTGCTGTTATCCAGGTAATCTTTGCAAAGGAAAACAAGCGGAAAACACATAGACCAGGCTTTCAATAGTCAGTGATGGATTATTAACTGCAGTGACCACTCTGGGAGACCCAGCCGCTAGAGTCAGAGCATGAAAGACTCACAGGCAAAATTACAGGACAGCCTTCAAAAGAAAAGCTCACAGGCCCTGCTTCTCAATTTTGGGCAAGAATCCCAGTCATAGCAGCCAGTCTAACAGTCTCCAGGGGGGAAGCCAGTCTGCCAATAGCCCCACCCATCTTCCCAGGGTCTGGAGTGCCGTGGGCGAAGTGCACAGTGGGAAGCTGAGGGTCGAGGGAGAAGCAGGGAGTGAAGCTGACTGGAGCTGTGGGGCAGTTACAGAACCCAAAGTGCAGGGACCAAAGGCTTGGGGAGTCGAGCAGAAGACCACTAAAGCAGGCGTCAACAGAGTCCTGTTCAATCCTGACACACCCAGGTGGTCTGAGCCACTGCAACAGAACTGTGCAAGGTCTTCCTCAATTTTTGGTCCTGAGGGAATTCAGAGACCCATGTGGTTTTGTCGGTGGGCTTTAGTTTTCTGAACTACTAGGATAGACGCCAGGGCCTCATACAGGCCAGGCAGTCACCCTCCCCAGGAACCCGAACCCTAACCCTAGCCCAACCCAGGTTCTTTTTTTTTAATGGATATGTCTACAGCGATGACATCATAGCATGCCTTCAGTCTGGCACTCCTCCATCAGGTCTGAACAAACTTGAAAACTGAGGTGCTGCCGCGGACCCCTGGTCAGGAAGGGTACCCTGGCAATCAAATAAGTGGCATTCTAAAGTGAATCTGCCACGTGTCAAGCCCTGCAGGCTCCTACACACAGAGTACAGTGGACACAGGAGCAGGGCAAGGGAGAGGCTTAACCACGTGGTGGTTTCCACTGCCACGATGCGTAACACGAAACGTGGTTTCCATGCATCCGTGAGCAGAGCACCAGTGTCCCTGGCTCATCTCAGAACCTCAAAGCATTTTATCTTAGAGTCACAAAGTCATTTAGCCCACTCCATAACATGTTCCACAAAGGCCATTATTACTGCTTCGTCACCTCACATATGACCCCAGGATAACATGGTTCACCTGTCTATCCATCCGGTGGAAATCAAAGAGGTCTTGGGACATACATATTCTGTCTCTAGAAGATAAAGCCCAGAAAAGAGTGTTGGATCAGGTCTTTTTGTGTCTTCACAAAACCTAATTCTGACACTTCAATGAAAAATTGGTGATTTGAAGAGGGAACCACTACCAGGAACTCTTTTTCTTGCCCAGGGTGTTGGCAAAGGTTTTCAGCTTTGGGGCACACAAAGTGAGATGGGATTTGTGGTGTGTGAGAGGCATCCATGGGGAAGTGGAGGCAACCACAGCTTTCTAGGTCTTGCAAGGGATGGGGGCTGGGTCCAGGTCACTGTTTGGGGCTTTGCCTTCGGAAGCTGAACCTGATTTGTCCATCTGTCAGTGGTAAGCTTGAGGCTGCAAAAGACACCATTCCAATGAAGAGCATCTCAGCAATCAAACGGTCCTCCCGGGATACGCACGTCACCAAAGCGAGGCGCAAGCTCACGTGGTCAAGGGGCTGCCTCCGTCTATCCCTAAGGCATGGGGCACCAAGGCTGTTCCTCATAGGCTGTGCTTCGACCTCAGTCAACTCCCCACAGGCAAGTATGGGAAGTAGAGAGAAAGGGGAAGGATGTCGGGGAGGAATGGAGTCATTTTCAGGCAGTTAGGTTCATCTGACTGGGCGAACAAACACTCCCTGTACAGGAGGGAAAGCGGCACTTAGAAATGATTAAAACCTCTCACAAGGGCTCACCTACAAGAGGAGAAACAAATCAGGGAGCCTATAGGTGTTCAACAGTGAAGGAGCAATGTTCATCTAACAGGGTTTGACAGAAGACTGACAATGTTTCTTAGACATCTAAAGACCCCTTCATGCCTCAGTTCATTTTCTGCCTGTCCATTCAGTTTAAAAACTCAGCATACTAATATATACACATATGCATGTATGTCTAACATGTGTGCATGGTGTGTCCCCACACAGGATTCAAACGGACCAACCATTTGCCAAGTATTCACAGCACCATCCTTGGTTAACTGCAAACACCAATCAAGAGATGTAAGGATGAAAATTAGTTTAGGGGCTGGAGAGCACTTAGCAATTAAGAGCACTTGCTACTCTTGCAGAGGACGTGGGCTTGGTTCTGAGCTCCCCCATGGGAGCTCTACTACTACCTATAATTCTAGTTCCAGGGATCAGACTCCTTCTTCTGGTCCTTGTGGGTACCTGCATACACAGAGTGCTCATAAACTCACACAGGCACAACGCTAAAAACAAATAAACAAGCTTTTAATTGGCTTTCAGGAGGTAAATAGATGTGAGCACTGGTTTGGACACACTGAAGGACCACAGAATTTCATGGAATCCCAAATGAAACGGCCTATGAGGAGGGAGGACATAAGAAATTACCAACAAGAACACGGAATGATGACAAACATCCGGAACAACAGCGTGAACAGGAAGAGAGGCACGCCAGTACCACAGCCCCAGAGGAAGAGGAGAGTGCCAGCAGAATCCCATCTGGGACCATCCAGTTCATATTCCTGCTTGGAGAAAAAACAGTCGGAAATTTCACTCAAAGGCTGTCAGGGTTGATACACCCACAAACCGATGGACTTCATTCAAAAACAATACAATGGTAATAAATGAAGGATCTTCTTCCCCCTGTCACAGACTCGGGGAGTAGATATTAAATAACTGGCCTTCCTGTAGGGACGAGTGCCAAGAGGTCATGTCGGTGCATATGAATCAGCAGCAAACAGAATGTCAAGAAGGGCTGCTCTGTTTTCATACGAGAAGAAAAACACCGCATCTCTTAGAAAAAGATTTTTTCATGATGTTTCCAAGACGCTATTAGTTACAACTCCAATTTTTTTGCTCTTTTTTCAAAGGAAAGAATTGATGGCTATAAAGATATGTACAATGGAAAATAACTACACAATAAATTAAAGAGATTAAGTTAAGATACTACCAAGTGTCTTTTAGCAACAACACTACTTCCTTTTCACTGAAAATAAGGAAACAAGAAAATGATAATTTCCAGAGTTACATTTTAAAAGTGGAATACAAAAAGGTTTTTTCATCAGTCTTTTACTCTTTGAGAACTACATGAAAGAGCACCAAGAAGCAGGTCTTTATAAACATCCAGGACTGATAAGGAAAAGAGCACAAAGTCCACACCTGAGACGGTGACTCTATTCCAGACGTTCTATGGGAAACTGGCAGAAATTACTTCAGAGCTGAAATCTCAAGAATTGATCTTGACTACAAGATCATTCTTTCTTGTAGGTGGCTGTCCTTTCTTATTGCTACCATGTAGGACAGCAGTAATAAGCAAGAGCCTCTCAAGAAAAGAATTAAGACTTCAGGAAAGCTCGCGCCATGCTGCTCCACTCCACACTACTAAAGTAGAACTAACTTCTTGTTTTTAAAATACTCTCCAAGCCAACTTGACTTCAAAATTTAACAAAATGGGTTGCTTTTCAGAGTATTCTCGGGTCATGACTCAGTTTTCTTAACTTGCTACAATCTAACAAAACAAGGTCTTATTTTAAATAACAACTTGTATATTTGGATACACTTGAAAGAACTGGAAAGGTTGGGACATGTTAAGTTTCTTTTCCTTTTTTCTTAACTCCCAAGGGACCCATGATTTTAAGTGAGTCTGGCATTAGCCTATGTGCAAAAAAGCGTTCGAAAATGTAAAGTCCCATTTGGGGAGGGAGGTTGAAGAGCACATTCCTTAAGTAGCTGTGTGAGCCTAAGTAAGGCAAGGGCTTAAGGCTGCAACAGACTTGGCAGACATTAGGGACCATTCCAGGCACTGTTATGGGCACATGTGCTCCAAAGGGACAGACAGGTTACTGTTAGTGGGTTTTTGACGTGAGATTAAAAAAAAAAAAATACAAATCCAAATTCGCCTCTACAGTAATGAGAGAGTCTGAGAGGCCCAAACGATTTGGACTTATACAGGAACAAGCAATTTATAAAAGTTTTGCTTGTTATAACAAGATATCATTCTGGGGCCCTCCTCACCCTCGGCTATGGCAACCACAACACAATCATACAGTAGGAGCCAGGCCTATGGGGGTGGTGAGGGAGCCACTGATCCCCTAGGAAACGTCTCAAGACCTCCCCTGGCAGTCTAGCTATTACTCTCCCTCAAGCTGCAAGAGATCCTGGGAGACACGGGAGAATATAAGACGTACAAGACTGATCAGAAGTGGGTGCAGCTCTCACGAGGCCATCATCCTTGATGGGGTGGGACTCTGTGGAGATTCAGCTCTCTGTGGGATTGCTCAGGCTCCTGTGAGTGACCCGTCATTTGTGCTCTGGTTAGAAGCTCAATAAACTCACTGGTCTCACAGGCTGGACTGGTGAAATCTTACTGTGGTCTGTCCTTGGTCTCGATCTAGAGCAAACGGACTTGTGTTCACATCTCCCCAGCAAAAGTTAACACATTTTTATTACAGTTATTTTCTAGGTTCTTGATCGACTTCTGGTTGTATTTTTCATGATTCATGAGGCTGAGATTTGGCTGCTCAGAGAACGAAGGAGGAAGGGTTTGTCATCATCTCAGTCTGCATGTGTCCAACAGAGTAGGAATCAAGTACACTCTTTCCTAGTTCATCCTAGACTAGTAACTTCAATACAGTGGCATGCTCAGGATATAAAGATGAAGAAGATAACCTGGGAAGAGTTGATAGCCTATGAATGAAAATATGTATCTGCTTAGGGTCTCATGTAGCTCATACTTGCCTACAACTCACTCTATAGCTGAGGTTGACCTTGAACTTCTGATCCTCCTGCGTCCACCCCTGGCATGCTGAGACTGCAGGCATGTGCCACCACACCTGGCTTAGTGCTTACATCTCCATTCTGCCCACTGAGATCGTCTGGCTAGAGGTCGACAGCTCAGACTTCAGAGTTAGATAGTCACCTTTGTGATCTGAGGGCTGATACTATGTATTTGTGAGTGATGAACAGATGCAGAGTAATACATACTCTCTCTTACGTGAAATCCTTGGATTAGTGCCTGGGATGTGGTAAATGCCATGTAAGAGCCTTCACCATTGCTATCATTATCATTTCAAGCTTTGGCTCACTGGACAGCCAAGCTTCCTCCAGACCCGTCTTTGGTCTTCCTTCGTGGTCATTTGTTCCATTGTTTTTATTAGAGGATCTTTAGTCATTATGAATGAAACACTCACCTTATTGAAACCAGCCCGAGACAACACAAATCAAACCATCAGCCTTTAATAACACAACCTACCTGGGCTGGGTAGGACGCACACACTTGAGAGCCTATCACCTTGGAAGGTGAAGGAGGACCACTGTGAATTCAGGGCCAGCCTAGGGTTACAGAGTAAGAGCCTGTCTTAAATAAAAAACAACAACAAATAGAAACCCATCAGGAGGCCATTTTCTCACCTAACATTGACTGAACCAATTCTTATGACCACCTAAGTATTTTTGGTGTTGTTTGGTTTTATTTCATTTGTTTTACCGTTTTGTTTTGTTGAGAAACTAGCCCCAGCTGACCTAGAACTTTTTATTGAGACCAGGCTGGCCTCCATCTCTCAGCAGTCCGCCTATCTCTGCCTCCTGAGTGCTGGGACTGAAGGTGTGCATCACCAAACCAAAGTCACCACCTCAGTTTTAAGAACCAATGGAGAAATTTTATGTTAATTTTAAAGTGAAACACCTCTGGCCAAAATTTAGAGAGAACGACACTGCACTGAGGAACTGATCATTTGAATACATTATACGTTTTAGCTACTAAGTGTTCCGGAGAATGTCTTTACTCCCTACACTTTGACTTAGAATTCTTGTCTATGTTCAAACAATATTGCTAACTCTACAATAACTAAAACAGACTATACTCATTGCTGTATCAAAGCAGTAACTGGCACATACACAAACTTACATTTCAAATTAAAGTAGAATACAGTCCATGACTTAAGAACATCGGGACTGGGGCTGCTTCTACTGACTGCTAACTCGATACGATGCAGGGTCTGGACACAATTCTCTGGGCATGTTTGGGAGCACCTTTTCTAGGCTGGGCTAACTGAAGTAGAAAGACCTATCCTAACCGCCTGACAAAATAAGAAAGAACAAGCTGAGTGCCAGCTTGCATCTCCTGCTTCCCAACTATGAACACAGTGTGACCAGCTGCAGCAGGCTCCTGCTGGCCGTACTCCTCTGACAGGATGAACCGGGAGTCAGAACAGACCCATCCTCCCTTATGTTGCTTCCTTTCGGGTGTCTGGATGCAGCGATGAGGTCCTGAGCATCTGGAACTGTTTTACCGGGGGAGGGGAGGGCTCTACAGAAACTTGGGTAGAAGCATTCCTGGGCTTGTTTGGCAGATAATTCCACCTGGTCTACCAGTGTCCCGAGAACCCATGTGAGGCTGAACAGAGGAGTAATAGACTATGTTGGCAGAGGAAATTTCAAGACAGAACAGCATTCAGGTTGTGTCATGGTTACCGGTGACAGCTCTTATCCACATACATCTTGAGAGCAAAAGGTGGACAGAGAGATAAGAAAAGTGTGTGGTGGAAAGGCCAGGAAAGGTGTGTGGGCAATTTAAAAGTTTTGGACAATGAACATGCAGAGGACAAAGCAGCTGTGACCACCAAAGAGACTGATGCCATCACAGAGAAACCTTACGCTCTGCACTGGGAAAGCAGGAAAGGCTTCCCTGGGACAAGACACCACCTGGTGAAGGCTCCATCTTGTAAAAACACAACTTTGTGTGAAAGGAGAGGGCCTAGACTGAGAGTGGTTCTGGAAGGGTCACCAGGTCCTCGAAAGCAGCTGCCTAGAGAAGTCTGTGGTTCTCAGGGTCAGCACACAGGGGCTGATGTGCTGTGGTCCACGGTGGCCAGGCTTCACCCTGAGTGGCAGCATCATCCACAGAGCATTGGTTCTTCAGGCTTGAAAGATAAAGGAGTAAAAGTGATGGAGGATTATGCCATGGTTCCAGACTGCTGCTGAGGTCAGACAGTGTATGGCAGGAGTCTGAGTACCGGAAAGCGTGTCCTGAAATGCCACTGTGTGAAGCTGCTGAGGTGAAGCCCAAGTTGCCATAGCGACCCCAGGATGTTGGAGATGGGAGAACAACGGGGCATCAGCCAAGTAAACGGCAGGCACAGAGTGTGACTGGCCCAAGCAAGAGGCTGTGTGTGCAGGAAACAGAGGAGCCGGAGGGGTAGGGCGGCCTCAGTCCCTTGGAGCCCAGGTGATTCAGTCACAGCTACAGACCACTGGCCTGGAGCTACAGAGTTTGGTGTTTTTCCCTGGCAGGTTTTGGTCTTGCTTTGGGCTGATCTTTACGTCCATTCCTTTCTTTCAGAATGGGAATGTTTTCTCCATGCCATTGAATGTTGGAACTATGCAACTGCTGAAGAGCTGTTAAGGATTTTATGAGGACTTGTGAAGTTGGACTAAATCCATTTTGCACTGTGAAGTGGCCAGCAGCCTATGGGGACAAGGTGGGGAAAGTTGCAGACTAAAAGTGGAGCATATGGGTGTCAAGTTGATAAAAGGTAGATTTGTGATGGAGAATCTCTGGACTTTTCTGGGGGAGTCAAACTGCAGTGAGAAGACTTACCCTAACGGCTGAACGCCCTGCCCTTCACAAAGGAGAAAGCAAGCTGAGTGCAGTACTTATTGCCCTCTGCTTCCTGACTGCGGCTGTGATGTGACCAGCCACCTCACCCTCCCACTGCCAGAACAGACTGACTATTCCCTTGAACTGTGAGCCAAAATAAGCCCTTCCTCCTGTAAGCTGCTTCTTGTGAGGTGTTTGGACAGTCATGAAAGTGACTAGGACATCTGTCTTCAAGATTCTCTGTTATATCCACATTGAAATGGAAGTGTCCAACAGATGCCTTCACACGGGTTTTGTTCACATGTCTGCGGTACTTCTAACATTATTCTTTCACATAAGGGCACATGTGTGCATCTAGTGACTGAATTCCATGCATATGTGGATGCCCAGAGTCAGATCCCTCCCAGCTGGGAGTTATAAGCAGGTGTGAACCACGCAATGTGGGTGCTGGGAACTGAACCACTCAACGTGGGTGCTGGGGACTGAACCCAGGTCCCTTGGAAAAACAACAAGGCCTACCACAAGCCATCTCTCCAGATCCCCAAGGACATTCTTATGCAATGATTCTTTAAACCAAGAAAAAAATCAGGAAATATAAGCAATAGATCTGAAATCAAAGTATATTTTATAAAATAAACCTTCAAAGAAGAGCCTAAGATGGCAATGAACATTTTCAGAGCAAACCTGTATTAACACTGAAAGACTGTAAGACCTTTTAAATTCTACACACTTAGCTTTTACACCTCTCTTCTAAATAAAAGTTCCTATTCTTCAAATTTAGGGAGGTTGGCTATTTATGAACGTCTGGGAAAATGGCTTGTCTGGGCTGATTTTTCTGAACCTGAACAATTTTCTACTTGCTTTGGGGCCACCAAATGGTTGACATTTTACATATTCGAAAGATGAAATTTGGATAATGAAAACAAAGGTTTTGCAGAGAAGGCTAAGGTCCCTTTGGCACTGACACACAGATCACAACAGAAAACAGAAATGGCTGTCACGGTATAGTATTCACTGAAGCACTCTCTGGCCAAGAAAGCATTCTAAAGGACGTCAGAGAAGCCTGCGGGCAGGCCCCATGGCCCTCATGACGTACTTCTGAGCGGCTGCTTTCCGATGTAACTATCCGGCCAGCCAGGCCAAACAGAAGGAAGAATGATTGATCAGGATGAGATACGCAGGAGCCTGGGGATGGCCAGGAACATGGACCTGTTTGTGTGCTAACTTATAAATAACAGAGAGAGTAATCCTTACGATTGGGCCAGTTTCAACCAAAAATTGAAAAGTCCTTCCATAAGCTTGTTAGTTGTCATAGAAAATGTCATTTATAGTCTTTGTAGAATTGGGAGAACTGCAAGAGACATTAATTAGATCAGTGAAACATTGGTATTATTAAGACATGAAACAAGCTTCTGTGACATGTTAAATAACTTTAGATGCTATCTTTAATTCAAGGAACTTTAACTGATCAGGAAATAAAAGTATGTTCATTTTGGCTAAAAGTTGCCTTTAATAGTTTAAGATGCAAAGGAAACCTAAGAAGACACAGTCCTGTTATAATTAAGAAATTCTGACAATGTCTCAACCACAAAACCTTTGATGTGAAGATAACTGCCCCTTTCTCTTCTCTAAAAGTCTAAATTAAAAGAATCCTCCCAAGTGAAGGTTACTTTCCTGGAGGTGATTTAGAAAACACAGACCATAGCTCTGGTTAAGAGGAAAAAAAATAAGCTTTTATTACATTTGGATGAGAGTTTATTTTTTAGGAACTGCTGCCTGGTTGTGAGTGGTTGGTTGGCCCTGGATGTGATTCACACTTCCTCCTCATGGTGAGCTCCTGTTTAGCCATTGGAACTTGTGGGATGAGCTGGAACTCTCCAGTCTAATCCAAGGGCCATAGGTCTCTATAAACCACAAACCCTTCCTTCCTCGGGAGTGTCAGGGGACATGGGATTTCCACTGTATTTCTCTGCGATCTCCCTTTACAGAATAAAGGCCACAGCTCTACTGACATCTGCTTTGTTATGTCTTGAGACAGGGTCTCTGTAGCCCCAGCTGGCGTGGAACGTGCTATGTAGACCATCCCAGGCTGGCCTCAATAGACCTGCCTCCACTCTGAGTGCTGGGATCAAATGCAGGCATCATCAAGCTCGGCCACTACTGATGTTCGATAAAGTATCTAGAAATTTATACAGAGAGAGATGTTATCTAGAGCGAGCCTAAGGAAGGCTAACCACCTGATTCTACTGAGGTAGGTTGAAATGATACAGTCATCAAAAGGTTGAGGGGGCGTGCCTCACGGAAGACTGACCCTGCCTAAAGCAGTGGATGGCAGGAGCTCTAGGCCATCCGTCCCTGTGGCCTCTCAGCTGTGCAGCATGCCAGCCTGGGTTCACTTCGTCTGTGAGCGGACACAGCTGACTGCACTCAAAAAACCCTACTGCACAAACACGCCGAGGGTCCGCTCGGCCCATCCCATCGAGAATTTATAGTGCTTCAAGAGTGGTGGAAGTAGTACAGTCTAAACACTGGCAGGACACAGCATGGTGCACAGCAGGTCAGGGTAGGTACAGGACTGATTCCCAAGCACGTTCAAGGGTATGGCTGAAGCTTTTCAGGCTTTCGTTTTCTGCTTTTTCTTCCCAATTACACAACTGTAGTAAAGGTAACTAAATCCACTACAGAGTAGACAACTATGCGGTACTACAGAATATCCACAGGTGCTAAGCTGTAAAACATGAGCTTTTCAATTTCATTCAAAAGTTATAAACTTGACATAACATTTTTTCCTTGGCCTTTGAAGATATATTTTACATAGGAAAGTTTTAGTCTTTTTGAGACAGGGTCTCCCTTAAATCCCAGCTGGCCTGAAACTTACTATGTTGATCAGGCTGGCCTTGAACTCAGAAATTCTGATCCACCTGCCTCTGCCTCCCAAGTGCTAGCATTAAAAGTGTGTGCCACCATGCTCAGCCTTACATAGCAATTTTTAAAAAGATGATTGGCTGGGTTGACTATAATCATTTAAAATCACTGAAACTGACTGATCATTTATATAAATGATTTTTCTGGCTGATTTCTGAAAATTCTCATTAGGATAGTTTGATTATGTATTAATTTCTGTAACTTGGACCAATAGTACAAGCATTACATAACTGACAAAGAGATGGAGGTGATCTGAATGTGGATTATGACTTGTTTAATTAGTGCATAAATGTTAACTCTTGCCTCGTTGCAGCTGTTTAGATCAGAGGAATCACAGCTGTGTCTACAAAGTTTATCATCATAACTGTTTATAAAGTTTATCGACACATCTTGTTGATGCCACTGACAAAGGTAAGGAAATGTCATTAAGGTATAAAACTGTTTGCCCAGCACAATTCTAGTTTTAATTCTAGAGTAATTCTGAGTATATACTTAAAATTCAATCGCCTCTAATCATTTCTTTGAAACACACTGATTTAGGTTCATAGAAAGAGCTATTATGTCTTAGGCTGACATGTAATTTTACTGCATTTTTACATGTAGGATAATTTTTAAGTTATTTGAGAAGTTATACATTTTGAATTTTACATTCTGTGTTTCTTAGTCTTTTAAAAGTAAAAGCTCAAGGGAAAATACAAAGTGAAAAAGTCTTCATTTCAAACTTTCAGTGAGTTTGGAAAGGGTATGATGACATGGACGGCACAGCTGATTAAGACCCTGAGCTGAGCCCACCTCAGTGGTGAGACTAGCAAAGACTTCTCAAAACTCAAGGACGCTGAACAGACTGGAATTTAAGCCCAATCTGTCCACAGGACTTCTGAGGTGTCTGAGGTTGGAAATCTCAAGCTGACTCTAGATTTTGAAAGAGGAAAAAAAAGGGGCTGGAGAAAGGAAAGGAAAATTTTATTCTGGAAATACGTTCTCTGATGCAAAGAGAAATCTATCTTCCAGAGGAAGTGAAGATGAGTTGTCCTAATTTAGTCTTCTGGAAAGAGACAAAAGAATGTGAATTTGTTTTAAAAAATACTTCCTCTCTAAATACTGCTTTATAAAGTCTCCCTTTTCTTTTTAAAGTTTTTCAAGTTCCAAGACAATTCATTAAAATCAACCTTGAAGTACCAAAATATATACATTATCTGTGGAAGTACAGATATGGAGAATAAAGAATTTTTCATTTCAGGTATTTTTACAACTTTATAAAAAGATACACTTATTATTTTATGTGTATTTGTGTGTGCCTGAGTGTATGTATGTCCATCACGTGTGCAAGAGCCCCTGGAGGTCAGGAGAGAGTGCCAGGTTCTCTGGAACTGGAGTTGCAGGTGGTTATGAGCCACCATGTGTGGGCTGGGAACCAAATCCCAGTTTTCTGGAAAAGCAGAATGTGCTCTTACCCTAACTGCTCAGCCATCTCTCCAACCACATTTTATACCAGTAACCACAACTGGCCTAGAACTCATTATGTAGACCAGGCTGACCTTGGTCTCACAGGGATCTGCTTGCATCTGCCTCTTGAGTGCTGAGATTAAAGGTGTGCACCACCACACCCCACTCATTTTATACATCTTTTAAAAAGAAATATACAAACACTAGAAGTACCCACTATCACTAAGAAAGTGCTGTCACCCCACAGTGGAAGCCTACGTGTGCTCTTGCACCAGGTGACATCTCGTGTGAACTGGCAACAAGAGTGGACTAAAATTTCAGAATTTATATCATACACTTTACAAGACAGGTCAGTAAACACTAATCTGAATGTATATCCTATTTATTTTTATTTTATGGGTATAAGTGTTTTGCCTGCACGTATGCAAATGCAGTATATGACTGCAAGGCCTTGGAGGCCAGAAGAGGGTGTCTGATCCTCTAGAACTGGAGTTAAGGAAGGCTGTTAGCTGCCTTGTGGGTGCTGGGAACAGACTCCAGGTTCTCTGCAAGAACAGCAGGTGTTTTTAACTACTGTGCCATCACTCCAGCTCCCGAATGCTTATCTTTAATCAGCAAAAGTAATAACACCACTCAGTGGATTCTGGGTACATTTAATAATGTTCTGAAGACAATAACCAGAAAACATACGTACGTGTGTGTGTGGTCATATATTATTTACTGAGTTTCTGTCTATTACATCTACAACATCTATACCATCCTTATACCCCAATCAGCGCCCTCCTGCATCTATATTTATATAGTACACACGTACACAGTCCTTACCCCAGCTCTTCTGCTGTATGTAAGTCAAAACAACTGTGAGGCAGGTATTCAATTTACTCACTTAACCCACAAGGAAGAAATCATGAGGACATAAACCTTACAAATGGGACCCAGCTTTGCCCAGGTTTCACCATCTCATTTGATGAATGTTATGTGTGAAACAGGGTTCACTTCTGAGTGACAATCAGTGCTAGTCCTCTCAGTCCTCGTAGGACATAAGTTAAAAGGCCTAGCTCATGACTAGACTAGTTTTTTTGAAACACTAATCTGCTTCACAGGGGAATTAGAGGACCCTTAACAAGGCGTTTCTTATGCTTACTTGAAGTTTTTCTTATGGTAGCCACAGAATACCCTTTGATACGGAAGAATATGGCTTTCAAAATTTCCATGTGGATAAAAGGGTTACTCCAGAACAATCCCGTGAATGAGTCTGCTTTGTTGTATGTTCTGTTTGGACAAAGGGCTGAAAGTGATCTGCAGTATGGTCCTCCAGAAAGGATATTAAACACAAAGACATGATGTAAAGGTGTATCAAGAGACAAAGAAAATATACACAATCAACAATGTATCATTCAGTCTCAAAGATGCAAGGTCTAAACCCTGTGAGGCAACCATGAGCCTCGAGGACATTGCTCTGCAGGGCACACTATGCACAGTGCCTGTATGTGGGGTTTCAGAGCCATCTAATTCATAGATGCCCAGAACAGGACAGCTGCTGCTGGGGCAGGGGAGGGGAAGCCGGCCATCTAGAGCGAGCCCCGGGCATCTTCAAGCCTGCTCACTAGCACTGTCAAAGGAGCTGCAGGGCATGTGGATTCAGCAACAGTGCCAGGTGGACTTCAGACTGTTGATGGAGTAGATCTCAGGTTGACTGTTATCTCCAGGGAAAGTAAGTTACTGAAGAAGCAAAGATGACGTAAAAGGATGGGCCCCCAGGAACCCCAGAATTCATTTCAAATCACTACCAGCACCAACCAGTCCCCGTGTGCGTGCAGAAAGCACCTGCCACTCCTTCAAGGCATGATCACTCTTGAATCATACTATTTAAAATAAATGCTCTAGGGTAGGGAACAAACAAATACAAACACATGTGCACATGAGCAGGTGCGTGCGCCACACATGTGCACACATGCACACACACAACTCCAACTTACTCTTTTTGGCTCAGAATTTTCAGAAGGTGAAACCCTATTGGGAATTTACTGGGGGGAAAGTATTTTAAAGTTACCCTGGAACAAGATTCTCAAAGATTTCCCCCACAGAAGACATTGTCTACTGACGGCTACTTTATTTGGAAAGGCTCCTCGGGGACTTTTACTCCAGTGACAAAGTCTATTAGCTGAAACTCAGGAGCAAGCCTAGAGGGTTGTGCATTTTCTTTGCAGCGGACCTCACAGATCTGAAGTGGTGGCCTGTGCTCCCACCACACTTTCCCCAGCTTGCTGTCTCCTGAAGGACGGCCGCTTACACTTTCCACTTCCTGTGCCACTTTGGCAACTACTGTTTAGACATTTTCTACTATATTCTGTTTATATATTTGTTCTGTTACATTGTATACCACATGGCAGTTCACAGAATATATGTATGCATGTTACATGATAGTTACAGCACTTACGTACCACAGGACATGCACTAAACACAAATAAGGCCCAGTAAGGAGTATGGGGAGTGGGGGGGAGGCGGGCTGTCATGTCACTTGCTACACATTCGTTACGTAGATTACATTAGTAAGTTATATAAAAGTGCTTCTTATCCTGTGTATTATTTGAGATTAAAGACACAAGGAGCAAGATTTGTCCTGCAGTTTTCAGCTGTTGCTCACAGGTCACAGGTTAAAATCACTTCAATTTGTTCCTGAATTCTGACCAGCATGTTCCAATCTGATCTAAAACCAGAACCAGGGACTCACCATCTCTACTTGCTAATGGAAGGGAAGTTTGTTAGGGCTCCAATGGGGCCGACAAAGACAGCTTAAGTGTGCACGTATCTTTCGATCATGCTTTAGCATGATGGGAAATGCATGGCACCCACTGAAGCTGAGAACTGTCTGTCACTCCGGAAGAGGTGTTAGGGGCCTGGGGAGGAGCCCCTCATTGCTTCTTTCTCACGGCGTGATGGGACAGTCACAGATATCATTGTTAGTGTATGTAATTATGCAGGAAGGTCACCTTCAGAGAAGATCATTGCCTTTGGTAACAAAGGGCATATTTGGCATCCTACAGCCATGCTACCACATGGTGGCCCCTGCCCGAACCCAGGCATCCGGCCGCACACCTACCCGTCTCTGCTCTCTCACGTATTCCACCAGCTCATCCCTGGTTCTCTTCACCGCCTCCTCCATGGCCTTTTCGCTTCGCTTCTGCTCTTCTATGATGGCTGCCTTCACAGCTTCCTGTTTGGAGGACGTAGAGAGCAGTCAGTGCGGCTCACACCCAGACCCACCATGCTGCGTTTGGGGATGGAAAATCCCTTCCCCGGGCACAAATGACTCTGCTCAAGGCCAATCTTCAGATGGGAGGGGAGCTTACAAGAGCTTCTGGGAACTGTTAGACACTTCACAGACCTCTTTCCTCAATGTTGTGAAGGGGAAACAATGAGCATTTACTGCAGGGAATGCCTGACAGATGCCACTTGCCTCCTCACAGCCTGTCCCTCCTCACGGCCTGTCCTCCTCAGCGCCTGTCCCTCCTCACGGCCTGTCTCTCCTCACGGCCTGTCCTCCTCAAGGCCTGCCCCTCTTTCACAGCCTGTTCTCCTCACGGCCTGTCCCTCCAGGTCTCTATGACAGACGGCCTTCCTGTCCTCTGCATCCACACAAGACTTCCAACACTAATCTATTCTAATGACACCCCACATCCCACCAGCTTTCTTCATGTTTAATTTCGTGGCCACACAGTATTCAAGGGTGTTCCCCAGCTAGCCTGGTCTCTCTCATGTCAGGCCAAGGTGCTGAGAGCTGGACCAGGTCAAGAAGAGTCAAAACTTCCACCCCGTGAGCTGACATTGGAAAGGAGAGATTCAGGGTCTAATTAACTCTCTCAATTGGAGACTGGGGACTGGAGAGATCTCAGAATGGCAGATAAACAGAAAAAAAGGCTAAAACTCTAAGAAGGAAACACTTCTCAAGTGTTTCAATGATATTTTCTGCAACCACAGTGCTTTGTGGACTTTTCAATAGGAGGGCCCAAAGCAGACTTCCTTAACTGCTTCTCCACACAGGCTCTGCCCAAGCGCAGCAACACCATCTATGAAAGCGTTTCCTCGGGAGAGTCTGTGTTTTCCCTTAGTCTTCCTCAGTCATGGGACACATGACCCAGAAAACAATAATTCCCTATTCTATGTCTATTAACAATAGAAATTTTTAAAATGTAGAAAACATGAATACATAGCAATACACATGATTACATTTAAACATGTTTACATACACACACACATATAAAGAGAAAGATGAGGAAGAAAGGCGAAAACTGGGCATAAAGATGGGATTTATACACTATTTTGTAAGTTTGGAAGCTTTCAACTGAAATATATTCCGAATATTTTCTTGTTATTATGCATTCTTTTATGATCTATATTCCCTTACAAAGTTGCACAATGATTTCTTTTTACCAGTTCTTAACTGGTAAAGTACATTTATCACAGGGTTGTCTCATTTTGGGATAAATGCGTGCTGGATTCATTTTATATTTGTGCATTAAATGTAATTATGTGCAATGTGGGAAGTCGCACAGCTGTACAAGGCATTACAGAGTAAGTGATAAGAAGCGAGGTAAAGACGAGATTTCACAGGTGACAGAAACTTCTGACTTGTGGCTGGCAGCGAACTCTCCTCAAATGTTCACTTGTCAAAGTATCTCCTAAACGTCTGCTGATATGCACAAAGCACTGTTCCCAGATCCTGAAACCTTTTATCTCTTCTCAGTGAGCTTGTGACTCACCCATACAAATAAAACAAACAGAAAAACTGTGACAACAGTGTGGTAACATATCAAATTATGAGACCTTAATTCTGAGTTACTAGGAAGGATGCTGCATGTCTAAAAAGCCCCTCTTAAAGAAGAGTGCAAACCTGAGAATTAACAGGAGCTTTGTGGGAAGAAAACTGAGGGACAGACATATGTAGTTATTCTGGATGCTACTGACGAATAAAAGCCTGAAGGGTCTCGTGGGCGTTATGAGGAAAAAGAGAGTCCAAAGGACGGGGATGCTAAAGCGGGACGTCAGGGACTGGTCCAGAGTTCCAGGACTGACATGCGGGCAGGCTTCCCCTCCTGCCACGCAGATCGGCACACAGGCTCGGTCAACTCCCCAGAGCTGTGCTTGCCTCTCCCCAAGCAGCAGGCAGAACATAAAGCCAACATGGGTGTGCTCATGTGACAGGGTCTCCCTATAGCCCCAGCTGACCTGGAACTCACTATGTAGGCCAGGTTGGCCTTGAATTCACTATATAGACCAGGCTGGCCTTGATCTAACAGAGATCTGCCTGCCTCTCTCTCCCACGTGCTGGGATTTGAGATTTATCAACACTTGCCTGATCTTCCCACAACATCTCTCAAAGTTCATTAAATAAGTAAGGGCAAGGATGGTGAGTTCCCAGTCCCTTTGGTATGGACAAGAGCCATTCCGTGTTCACAGCTAGCAGCGATGACCTTGTGCATAGACGAGCAATCTGTGTCTGCCTGGGACACAAAGGAACAAACACCAAGGTTTCACCTAAAGTTAGGAGAAAAATCTGGATCCTCTGAAGTTTCACTCTCTTCTGCTACTGCACGGAGCCACTAATCCTCAGCATGGTGGCAGGGTGATTTGGGTAACAGGTTAGAGTAAACAGGGGCTACCAGTGCTAATGCTGGTGTCCCAAGTGTTCCTGTGCTTGGTCCCTGCTGCTGCATTAAGGACTGGAACCTAATGGGGAAGGCGGCTTCCTTAGTGGGCTTCCAAAAGGATTAGTGATGTCCTACTGGCCAGAGTCACTTTAAGAAAGGAAGCCTATTGCCAGATTCTTCCCTCATGTGGTCCTTCCTTCCACATAACTCCTGCCATGCTGCCACAGAACGTGAAGACACATGCAGGAAGGCCTCACCAGAGACAACCCACAGCACCATCTCCCCACAACACTACCCCCACTTAGATTTCTGGCTTCCAAATCTGTGTGTTTAGTTACATTAACAACAACAACAAAAAGATACTGCGCAACACTTACAAAGTTACAGTTAGCAAAGAGGAGCAAGCTCTGCTGTTCTGTGGCACAGTAGGTGGCTACAGCCAAAGATATTATATTGGATCTTTCAAAAAAGAAACAACTAACAGTGTCAAGTGAGGAATATGGCAAACACCTAGTCATTCCACAGTATATGCCTGTTCTAGGATACCACACTGTACTAAATGCATAGTTATATGTCTATTAAAAATAAAAGTAACAGACACTAGGAAGGTGGGGGGAACAAGCTCAAGGCCAGTTAGGCCACAGAAGTCCAAGACAACCGGGCAAACTTAGTCACAAAGTAAGAGACTGCAGGGTGTAGCTTAGTGGTAGAGTACTTGCCTAGATTTACAAGGTCCTAGGTTCAATTTCCACCCTAGAGTAAAAGGAAATTTTCATACTTCAAAATCCATTTACTATGCAAACTTGACTTAGAAGTATAACGAATGCCAAATGGAAACTATCAAGAAAACACTGGAATTCTGGAAATGCGTCTCTGCAGAGGAATACAGTCCATGTACTTGTAAGCTATTGCCTGACACGTGTGGCAGAACCTATCTGTGTAGAATGACATTTTGAAAGCCTACACTCAGAAGTGAGCCCTGGCAACTTGGTTTGTTGACAGGAATAATGAGCCTTGAACCACAATTAAGCAAAATGTTACCCCTCAAAAGAGAATTCTATTCTTTTCATTAGTCTGCATTAGTAAAAATTCCATCATTATTGTATTGGATTTCATCAATAAAAGTAAAGGCAGAAGTTCCATAATATTCTGCTGAGCTGCTTGGCCCAGAAAGCCTAAGTATTTACTATCTGGTTCTTCACAGAAAAGCATTTGCCAACATAGGCTTCATTAGCTCCTTGGGCTAGTGGTCTGGGTGGGTTCAGTGGTGCAAGTCCTTATCTTGGCATGGCTTTCCCTGCATCTACCTGTGATCACCCGTTGTGGCTGTCCACAACAACAAAGTCCCCAAAGAAGGGTGTCCTCAAGGAAGGGGTGTCCTAAAAGAGGAGTGTGCTTAAAGAGAGGTGTCCTCAACAAGGGGTGTCCTCAAGGAAGGGGCTTCTTTCTCTTTGGTTTAACACCCTCTAAAAGGGAAAATGCTAAGGTTCTTACAGGAGAGTTAGACACAGCTTCAAACAGAGTGAACGCAAAGGCCTTTTTACACAGGTTCAGGAGTGACAGTCACCGTGGCAGCTGGGCTGGCTTGAGGAAACGCTCACCTCTTGCCTGCGACGTTCCTGGCAGTTCAGACTCACCAGTCTGGATCTGGGAGCTCCCCGTCTCTTCTGGGCTTTTCCCGACCCACACTTCTAGGATTCTCCAGGTTCTAGGAACCTCCAGGTGCCTAGAACCATGGATGATCTGCTTGCTCTGGTGTACCCCTGCTCTGGCAGAACACCTTGTCCAGGAGAGTCCTGCTCTGGCTTCTGGTTTGCCTGAAAATGCCTTTATCCTACCATCTCATGTAGCTGATAGCTTGGAATGCTATAGTGTGCAAGGCTGTGGAGAGTCCGCTTACAAACTGATTCCTTGTCACTGGTGTACTGGTTTTGGTTTTCCCTCTGGTTCATCCAAAACTTTGACATTCTGACATGATGTAATACGAAGTTCATTTGGAAGAACCACACGATTACTAAAATTTTTTTAATCAAAAATCCCACCCTCTCAATATTTAAGCATATTTACAATTCAGTGCCGATCACACCCATACATCTCCTTAGGCATGTGCAGTCTGTCCTGTGTCTAAGAGAATGTTGGTGGTGTATTTTTTTTTTTTTTTTTTTTTGTCTGTTTCTGAAAAGTTTCATTATGTACCTAGTTACAAGCCCATCTAGAAGCTCACCTTTTAAATTCCAGATTTAACCATGCTGATGAACAGTTAGGGCACCATCACGATTTCCCTTTGTATTTCGGTGGAGCTCTGGAAAGCTGTGGTACCTTCTGGCAGGTGTCTGCTTAGTTTCCCTATCTCTGTGTTTACTTCTCTTAGGAAGACTTCTGGAACTTCACCTTTTGACTCCTGAGTTCCTTGTTTTCAGACACTGTATTTTAACTATATCTTCTTGCCCTCTGCTATGAAAATACCACCTCCTCTTTCTTTCATGGGCACAGGCTCCTTCCTCTCTGAGGGAGGCAAGGATCACTTTTAATGACTTTTCTTGCCTCCACGAAATCTTTTTATTCTCTACCTTCATTTTCTGATCATACTTGACTGCCTGTGTTTCCAGAGTGGGGCACTGAGAGCTGGGTGACACCTCTGCTTGCTGTTGTGGTTGTGGGAGGATCTTCACAGCAGAGCTATCGCTCTCGGTCTCCTTGGAGTCATTTCTCATAACCATGTAGTTAGGTCTTTTATCTTGGGCTGTCCAGATTCCTCAGAAGACACCTTGTTTCTCATGGCTCTCAGCATTCTGAGAGTTGTGATGGGGAGTCTGGAGAAGGCAAAGTTCTCGGCACAGAATGCCCACCTCTGCTGCCCACTCCACTCAGAGCGCATCAGCATTCTGAGGCCCAGGCTCCTGGTTTAGAGACCTCCTTCTCTAGCTTCCTTTCTTCTGTTAGGTGTGAATGGTCACTGGGGACTTGACCGCTACCTGTGCAGACTTTGGAACCTTCCTTCCTTGCTGCTTCATCTTCATCCTCCTCTTCATCACACGCCAGGGACCAGAACACCAAAGGAGTGGCTGTGAGCTGTGCAGGTCTCAGGTCACTCCCGTTATGCCTTGGGACTGCACTTGAGTTCTTTCTCTTTTTAGTTTTTATTATTTTTATTTTATGTGTATGAGTGTTATGCCTACATGTATGTAAGTACAAGTGCCGTGTCATGCAGTGCCTGAGGATGTCAGAAGAGAATCTTGGGTTCTTTGGAACTGGAGTTACAGACAGTTGTTAGGTGCCATGTGGGTTCTGGGAATCAAACCTAGGTCCTCTGTAAGAACAGCCAGTGCTCCTAACCACCAAGCCATCTCTCTAGTCTGAAAATAAAATTTTACTATGACAGTATTTATTATTGCTTATCTTGCTTTGGGTTTTTGAGAGTGTGTCTAATGGATGTGAGGCTGGCCTTGAACTGGATATGTTGCCAAGGACGATCTTGAACTCCTGACTCTCTTGCTTCCCCCTCCCAAGTGCTGAGACTACAGGCATGCACAACCACACCAGGCTAAGAACTGGATATTTTTAACTGGACATTTACTTTACAGGCAGAATGGGAAGTTTCTGGTGACTTAAGAGTTGTGGAAACAGGGATGACAGGAGAGAAGTGGGGATGGATTCTGACTCTCCACACTGTGGGACTTGGCAGATAGTTTTCTGCTGGAATGACTGGAACAGCAGATGAGGAGGAAAAGGCTCAGGACCTAGCAGGTGAGCTGGTAACACATTTCTCTCTAGACACCAATTATAAATGATGTTCCTATCAAACACTGTCAATGAAAACTGTAAAAGAAACAAATACATTGAAACCTAAGACCCCAGTCTGTAACAATTTCCAGGCTGGGAAAGTATCTGGCTTGCAGAGCGAACATAGAAATGTCACTTCTTTTTCGAAAGAAGGATTAGGTAGTGATAATTTCTTCGGGAACATTTAAGCTCTGGTTAAGATGTCTGTGCCTTCTGAGGAAACACAGTCCCAAATTACAATAGCTGTGGTCAGAGGCCATCACGAAGAGTCTCCAGCATCAGACAGGGCTTAGTGTCTGAGTCCACGGAATCCTTACAGGACTTTGGCTAAAACCATGAAGCCAGTGAACACTCTCTTCTGCGTACACTGCTGTCAATTAAAAACGTGCTTCTCTTCCTTCAGCAAAAATATTCAATTTAAAATAAAATGAGTATAATGTATCATAACTTTTGATGGGCACAAACAAAAGCATGTCTCATGCAAACTCTGAGAAACACTGCTCACCACCGTAGGCACTGTGTTTTGTCATGTGCCAGTATCTCCTTGGTTGATGCCAGCATGAGCACAGGGGCATCTACAGGTGAGGTTCCAGGCAGGCTGCTCGGCCTCCCTGTCCCCGGTGCAACCAGCACTCAGGTTAAGTCACACAGTGCTGACTTTGCCTCTCTCTTCCCTTTCTCATTTCTACTAGACTTAGCAACCAAAGGAAAATGTTAATTTTTACGAACTATGATTCATTTTCAGGTTTCCTCTGTGTCTCTGAACTACCTCAGCTACCAGACTCTTGGAAGGGCAGTTCTCAGAGACCTAGGCACAGCCTGCTAAAGATGCTGACAGAGCGAGTGCTGGCCTCCGCCACTGGGGGTGCTGGCAACGCTGATCATGCTGCATGTGGCTGAAGCTCTGCCCTCGACCCACTGGGAAAGAGAAGGCACCGGAGACGGTCCGAGTGGCACACGGCCAATCTGCAGTGGGCTATATTCTCTCTAGATAGAAGATGGACACAGTCCATGAAAGAATGTTGTGGAGACCCCTATTTTGCATGAACAATGCCTATACATTATTAATTCCAAACACTGATCTCTCCCTGACATAGCACCTTCTTTCTTAAAAAAAAAAAACTTACTTTGAGACAAGATCTCCCTGTAGCCCCAGCTGGCTTGGGACTCCCTAGGTAGACCAAGTTGACCTTACAGAAATCCACCTGCCTCTGCCTCCTGAGTGCTGAGATTGAAAAGTATGTGCCACCATGACCAGCTTGTCTTTTTAAGAAACTTTAAGCTAGCATTCCTGTATAAGCCAGAGCCACAAATCTTCCTCTTACCATCAAAAGGCTCTCCACTATGGCATGTACCCTAAGGATGGCATATCCCCTATGTACACATGCCCCCATGTACTAGGCGTGTCCCCATGGAGTCTGTCCAGGTTGTTCTCTCTCCCTGTAGTCCCCAGTCCATCCATCCTGCCCCAGTGTCCCCCCTCCCCCAGGTCTCCTCCTCACATTCACGTGACTCGTCCTCATGGCCCTGATGTGACCAGGTACTTGTAGTTAAGAGCCACAAAACCTCTGCAACCCTGAGCTTCTGTATCTTCAAAAATGAGAGGGATGGAGGCAGGGAAGACAGCTTAGTTGGTGAAGTGCTTGCTGTGCAATCATAAGAAGCTACAGGGCCACTAAGTTTCAGGCTCTAGAACCCATGTGGAAAGTTGGGCATGGTGGCACACACTTGTAATCTCAACACTGGGGAGGTAGAGACAGATGATTCAGCGTCCGAAGTTTCTTCTGACACTCTTCTGACACTCAACTGTAAGCCCTCTAATATCAAAGGATAAATTACATACTTCCAACATACAATAGAACCGAATACACATTCCCATTCCAAAGGGAACCACAGAGGCAGAGTCAGGAAATAACAGACCAAAACAAGACTGGAAACCAGCAGGCCAAGCATAAACCCAGTTTTTCCATGTCTAGGGCTTTACTCCCAAAGGGCTCAGATGGAACAGCCCCTCCAGCTTTGTGACGTGCAACACACATCTCCCTCTTGGGCTGGTTCCACTCTCTGTACCCAGCTCTCCCTGGCAGACGTCTCATGGCTATGGCATCTCAAACCTCCTTCAGGTCTCCAGTGTCAGACCCTCATGGCCTCATGCAAGGCATGTCCGAGTCTTCCTTATGCAGGGATGCTCCGCTGAACTCTACGGGCCTCAGCAGTGCTCTAAAACTCGGGAGCAAGCCAGCACTGTGGGAGGTCACTGCCAAGTTTGACTGGCAGTTTGGGATAGGACAGATCCTGGCTTGCTTCATCCACATTGCCAGCAGTGGGGTTTTCTAGGAGAAAATGCCTTACTTAGACTTTTTCCTTTCCCAAGTTGGAGGTTTAGCTGGGTGTGGTCTTGCACTGGAAGGTACTATTTCCATTGTTTAAGTGCAAATCTGTAGGCCTCTCCTTAGAGGCTTTAATCTCTTATCATTCTCTCTCCAGCACATACCTTAGCTCCAACATTAACCTTCCTAGTACTGTTTTTCAATCCAAACTGTGTATTCTGCATTTCTTTCTGCCACATTTGATCTTTTTCACTGTGGATCTGCGTAATAGTCATCATTAACAGCCACTTCACCATTTCTATGTTAGGCTGTCTTGAAATGTCCTCCGCCAAAGAAATTAGTCCACTGCTTTTCAACTTAGCCTCAGGCAAGCTCTTAGGCTGTGGGCACTCTGGCCAGAATCTTTGCCAAAACATCCCAGTTGCTGCTTAAGTCCTTATTTTCCTCTGGAACTACCTTGCTCTCTTGCTCTCCGCACTACTTTCTTCCAGGCTCCTACCAGAATGCACTGTTAAGCTCTGCTTACAGCATTCAACAGCTTTTCTAGTCCAAACTTCCAAAGTCAGTCACGTTCCCCTCAAAACCTACAGGGTCAGGTTCTTCACAAGAACAGCCCCACTGTCTGGTACCAACTTTTGTATTAGTTACTTTTTTGCTGCTGTGACATGACACTAGGACCAAGGCAATTTGGAGAAGAAAGAGCTTGTTTGGCTTACACAACAGAAAGCCAAGTTTCAAAGAGGCATAGGAAGTAGAGAACGATTGAAAATTTCACAAGGCTTAAGAACACTCAAAGCTCACCCCCAGCGATGTGCTTCCTCAAGAAAGCTACACCTCCTGAAACTTCCCCAAACAGCACCACCAACCCAGGACATCTATGGGGACAGTCTTATCCAAACCAGCACACTCTGCAAACCAAGCCTTGCCAGGAAGCAGCCAGGGGCGACAGCCACAAGTCTCCAGGCTCCTGGCTTCCTGTGGGCCTCTGAGCCCTGTGAGTCCCCTGCTGTGGGCTCTACCTCAAGTTTTCATAGTCAATGCCATGTTCACATCCACCATGCTGCAGGAAGCAGAAATGGGAGAAGGACGAGATCAGACTCCATGAAGCTGGCTCCTCTCAGGATATGTAGCCACTTTTCTTCTTGACTAAACATTTGGATGGATGGCCACAAACCTTTGAGAAAGGCTGATCTGGGTTTGATTGCTTATTGTTGCCAATTAAAGGTATATAGTTATTTTTCAGACATAATTTATTTGACTTGAACCATTTTCTAGCCAAACATACAGGTTTATTCATTGATTCACTGTGTCTGTCTACATATGAAAGGCATGAGAAGAAAGAGGATGGCTGATTCAATGAATTTAGGAGCTTCATGCCATTGGATAATGAAATATTCTTTCTGAAAACAGGAGAAATGGGCAAAGTATGTTATGGGATTTTTTACTAACAGAAACATTAAAAAAACAGAAATCTTAAAAATTTTAGTTCAAAATAGAAACATCAGACATAAAAATAAAATACCTAACGTGACTTCAAGTGAGGCAAAGTAATCACCAGGTATTTTGGCCTCCTGAGGAGTCAGGGAACTGGCTCGGGCTGATCTCACTGACCTGACTTATTTTTCTCTGCTCCTGCAGAGCCGCCTGGATAGCCTGGGCTACCTGTTCTTGGTCTCTTGTGTGCTCGGTCTTCCACAGCTCCCTCTCTTCAGCATGAACTCTCTCCAGATTTTTCCTTTCTTCTTCTACAGCTTTCATAACAACGTCTTTCACTGACTCTTTCTCCAGCTTCAAAACAAACAGGGACAAAACAGAGATGTTTAGAATAAAATATGATCAGTCAGCCAAGACACAAAACGACCTACACAAAGTGGTTCTGGTGTTGACCTTACACTTCGTGAGTAACAGTTCAGTACACACCATCTCCCTCATACATATTTTCCTCTTAACCCTGGGGTGCTTCTGACTTTAAGGAGGTCAACCTCAGCGCAAAGCAGCAGATCTCAAACCTCAGGCTTGGAAGATCCTTTTAAAAATCTTAAAGGTTACTGAGTATGTTAAAAATCTGACACAGGGTTTCACTGCTTCAGAAATTGAAACCAAAGGCTGGAGAGATGGCTCAGTGGTTAAGAGCACGGACTATTTTTAAATAAGTAATTAACAACTTTACTGTAAACTTTCACTGCTCTCATGCCTCAGAATATGAATTAACAGGCATATGAATGGTCACATTCAAAGACGAAGAGAAAATTAAGAAAAACATGGTCTACGTCACTGTGCTTACACTATTAATGAGCTCAGACTTTAACATCCTTTTACAAAGAAAGCCGGCATCACAAATGGGATTACCTTGGCAGCTGCTTCCAAAACCTCCTTATTCCTCTGTGTTTCTTCCTCCAAACACTTCCCCAGTATCTCCTGTGAATGGGAAGCAGTGGAAAGACCAGGTCACAGGGGAGTGGAGCACAGTCCTCACACACTCCGAATCTATGGCGCTCACCTTCTGTTCTTGAGACTGCTGAGTCAGAGCTTCCTGGATCTTCTCTTTCAACAGCTCCTTCTCAGTGTCGAGCACCTCAAGAAGCCTCCGATGCTACAGGGAAAGGAAAGGAATGGCAGTGATGGTGACTGAGGAGCTCTACCAATAAGGAGAACATCTGCCCCAAACAACACGGGGACGACTGGATGCAATGCTGGGCAATTTGCTAAAGGCAGAGGAATCTCAGGCCCGAGTTTGCCTTCCCCAGTCATCCTGGGGATGCTGTTAGTCTTTAAAGGTCAGTAAAGTCTGTGATCGAAGACCGAGCTTCACAACAACTTCATATTGAAAAATCTATCCAAACACGGTATATCTACACGGTAGAACTACATCTGGAGTAAGTTCTCTCTAACATGAAGTAATCAGATCACAACAGAGAAAAACCAATTGCTTGAGGAAAGAAATTACAGGAGAATTTGTGTGTCTGGTAAAGCACTGTTAGAAGACTTCGGATGCTAATTGCTTTTCTAGCTCTACGATTTCACAAGTTTCAGAATCTGTGAAATCAAAGAAATATTATACAATACTCAGTATGCAGAACCTACTACTTGTTTTTATTACAATGCACACAGAACAGTCATACAGTGATTATGGTGTTGGAATGCGGGTTTCTAACGATATTATACAGTGATTGTGGACTGACCGCCTGGTGTTGGAAAGCAGAATGACATCATTCTGCCTTTACAGCCTTGACCTGTCCATGGTCAGCCAGATACTGTTCTGGATCATGCTCTGCTTGTTTTCACACGAAGTTAAAGAAAATCTATACTGGCCTCACATAGACCTCCCATTCAGTTACCAAAAGCAAGTCGACATTTTTTTCCTCTTTCAGATTTAGAGTGTCAGGAACAACCAAGTCGCCTTTAAATGTAAACACAGTTTTTAAAATTTAATTAATTAAGTTTTGGTCTTTTGGGGAAAGACCCAGCTGGCCTGCCACTAATTATGCAGATCAGGCTGGCCTTGCTCTCACAGAAATCCACCTGCCTTTGCCTCCCCAAGTGCTAGGATTAAAGGTGTGCACCACCATGTCCAATTTAAACCCACTGTTATATTCCCTAATTTAAAACACATTTACAGCTTTAAAATTTGTCATGTTTTAAACGTTTCTCAGAGAGGCAGCTCACACGGACACTGACCAGTGCCCCAACTGGTTGGGGATTTACTTTTCCTGTTTGAAATTTAAGAGGCAATACACATGGAGGCTGACCAGTGTCCCCATAGTTAGGGATTTATTTTCCTGTTTGAAATCTGAAGGCTGTTTTGTATCTCTTATCTTTGAAGCGCAACAAGAAATGACAAGGAAAGAGGCAGTCTCCCTGTAAGGAGCAACTCAAGCTGCAGTGCAGATTATGGCAGGGTTCTGGAGGCACTGGTCCCATGGGAATCTGTGGAAGGCACGCAGGTAAGTGAGCAGACTGCATAAGACTGCGTAAGTCAGGAGGTCTGACACTCACTCTAAGTACAGGTGCATTCCATTTCACAGGTCACAGACAACACCCAATCTATTTGAAATACACAAAGCCAGGTGCCGAGCCTGAGGCAGAAGGATGGCCAGATAAGGGCCTGCCTGCGCTATACAGGGAGTTCAAGTCCAACCTATGCAACACAGGGAGACCCTGTCTCAAAATAAAACAAGGAAGGAGAGGGCTGGGGCGTAGGGCAGTGGCTGAGTGCTTGCCTGGCACGCACAACAGCCTGGGTTCCACTCCCAGGACCACAGAAGAAAAAACCACATGCAGATATGCAAAGACCTATCATGCAAACTATTAGGCTTACAAACGATAAATACAGGGCTAGTAAACATAGTCAAATACACATGGCTGGAACAGTCATAGATCTTAAGAGAAACCCCAAGGCTGTCACATCCCTAGACTAATGCAATTTCTTACTGTGTGCAAAATATGGATTCTTATATTTACAGACAAATATACCAGTCACTACTTCTTATCAAAGAAGTTTCTTTTTGCAACAGATGGAGACAATTAGAGTTCTACAACTGGTCATATGCAAAGAACAAGTGTCTGTGAGATGCCCAGCCCTAAGTAAGCTACACACCTACAATGGACCCTCCCTCTACACCTAAGGCTCACAGAAGGCAGTGGAAGATGGGGTACAGAGAAGACTGATGCATCTCTCAACTCTCATCAACGAAGCTCCCTCTAGCAACAGAGGGCCATGAACATAAAAGGCCACAAATGGCCAAAGTGTAGAGAATAAGAGTCTGCAGAGTGTGGGTCCCTACACAGGACTCCTATATTAAATTCCACCCACCCAGGGCTCAGGGACCATTGCAGAAGAGAAGGCAGAAAGATTAAGAGTCAGGGGAGGAGGTGCATGACCACATGGAAATGAGTTCTACAGGCTCCTGGGACCTTGTTCACATGAATCTACAGCAATGCATGCTCAAGACCCACTCAAACTCAAGCAGACAAAAACCCAGCAGAGAACTGGGAAATGGAAAGCAGGCCCCAACCTTAGCCCAAGAACTACTGTAGCTGATTACTGCTGGGTGAGGGAGAGCTGATGTTCTTTAAGGGAGGGACTCTAGAAAGGCTGACCAGACCCCAGTGAACTTCCACTGAGGGACATCTGGGTCCACTAACTTGACTCGGTAGGCCTTAATATAAAGGACAGAATGCGTGAAATCCAGTGGGAGGATACAGGCAGGTATAGATGGGGAGTGAGTATAAACATGACTAGGACGTTTTGTACAAAATGCACAAAATTCAATAAAAATACTTTGAAGAAAAACAGAAGGCCAACACCTTAAAGAACGAGGGCTAGGGATGTAGCTTGCTCAGCACAGCACTGGCCACATGGCATGAGGACCTAAGTTTGGAACGCCAGAACTTCTGTAAATGCTGGTAGCCACACACATGTACTCGCATAGACCCCCACATCACCCAACAATCAAGAAAATGCCCCACAGACATGGCCACAGGTCAGTCCAATGGAGGCAATTCCCTACTTGAGGCTCCCTCCACCCAGGTGTGTCAAGCTGACAACTGGAGTTGTCCAGGACACTTCCCTTAGTTCAGAGTGGATTTTATTCGTAGATGCATCTATTTCTGTCCTTTGCAGAATGCTCTTAATACAGAACCACTTCCCGTTCCCACTCACCCCCTTTTATTCAGAGGAGGAAGGACAGAAAAGTACTTTAACCCAGCATACCTCTCTAGATCCAGAACTTACTATAAAAAAGACTGTAGCCATGGCTACCATTTTTGACTGAATAGTGTATGGGTACACCACTAGGAATATTACGAGTACCAAGCAATCTGACCACCAGCTTGGAAATGTGTTATGCCTGGGGCCAGAAAGGTTGGACACATGCCCAAGAGTCTTAATGACTGAGGTGCCCCAGCCCCCATGCCCCTGTTCCACTTTCCGTGGCTTCTTTCACTTTCCACATCTCCTTCACACATTCCTACCATTTTTCTGGTCTTGGTACTCATGGGGATAACTTACAAAACTATAGGTGCCCCGCCCCGCATAGCTTCTTCAAGGTACTGCAGCAGACAGAAGACTACAAAACCCGGACAGAAAGGAGAGCTATTTGTCCCTGACAAAGATTATCTGGTAGGCCTCACTGATTAATATTCCAAGAGAGCTACAATGAGCCATTATGACACAGATCTGCAGAGACTTTTTTAAAGATAAACCTTCAGAAAAGAGAATGTTACCCCACAGGCTGTGCAAGCGTCTTATATCTATGTTGGTAAGTGAAATGAAGGCATTCTTGGGTTAGCTAAGACTGGGAGACATATCTCCTGAAAGGCCTAGAGTCCACCAGGCAGAACCGGTTAATACCGTCTGGCGCTCAGACCAACAGCTCCCACTTAGTGTGCAGTCAGCTCTCCCGTCTCCATTCTGTGTCCGTATCCGGGTGCCGGGGGATTCAATGAAGGAATTCATGTAATGTGACTGATCAAAATGCTTGCTAAAATTCCTGCTGTGAGCTGATGAAACGATGTAACATAAAGCTTTAGTCACTACTCACTAGTAAGAATGTGGGTGCATTCTGTAATTGAGGATGGACCAATAATTTTCAAAGTTTTTCTTACTAAAATGTAAACCATCAGGGTTTGAGAACCCACAGCATGAATTTCTAATAAAGTTCATGTTGCGTGGATGTGGCTTTATAAGAACTATAAAAACAAAACTTCTAAATTGTCTACATAGCTAACTGTATGTATCAGAACTTGGTTCCTTTTTATGATGAAGCAGAATTCTTTTGTATAAATATACCAGAGTGTGTTTATCAAGTCTACTGCAAATGAAGCAGATTTTAGAAACACAATTTTCTCCTAGAATCATTGAGTTAGAAGATACATGGTTAAGTCATAAGACACCGGTGAATACTTCTTCGAAATGAACGTGCCGTTTCCATAGCTACAAACTCCCCATTTGATGGTTGGGCCTGTTGGCTTCAGCCATTTTAGCGGGTGAACTAAGGTCTGTCACTGCTTTCAGAGCCACAGTCTCCACCACAGACCAGGCTCTTCCCGTCTCATTCCCTGTGCTGGGATCAAAGGCGTGTGCCACCACCCCACCCCACACTTTGAATATGAATTTCTCAAATGACCTGAAATGATCTGTGGGTTTTCAGCCATTCTTATATCTCCCATTTTTCTCTCCTCCACGCACTTAATCTAGATGTGCAGTCCTTTTCTGATGTCATTTCATGGATGTTTTCACTAACCCTTGGCTTTTCACTTTCTTTGTCGAGGCCTCTCTATATTGCTCAGACCAGCTCGAAGTGATGTCCACTCTCAACCTCCCAAATAGCTCGGAGAATAAGCACCCTATCCCTCTAGGCATATTTATTTATTGCCTTATTTTGGCAAGTGTGTGGGTGTTCACGTGAGTGTGCATCGTCTATGTACATTGTATATGGGTGTTCACATGTGGGTGCATGTGCATTGGGTATGTGTGCTCACATGTATGTGTGGTCTATGTGCACTTGGGTATGAGTGCTCACATGTGTGTGTGGTCTATGTGCACTGGGTATGAGTGCTCACATGTGTGTGTGGTCTTTGTGCACTGGGTATGAGTGCTCACATGTGTGTGTGGTCTATGTGCACTGGGTATGAGTGCTCACATGTGTGTGTGGTCTATGTGCACTGGGTATGAGTGCTCACATGTGTGTGTGGTCTATGTGCACTGGGTATGAGTGCTCACATGTGTGTGTGGTCTATGTGCACTGGGTATGAGTGCTCACATGTGTGTGTGGTCTATGTGCACTGGGTATGAGTGCTCACATGTGTGTGTGGTCTACATATATTGTGTACAGGTGTTTCAAGTGTGTTTGGTCTATATGCATTGTGCATGGGTGGTCACATGTGCACGTGTGGCCTTCATACATTGAGTATGGGTATTCATGTGTGTGGTCTATGCATTTGTGTAAGAGTGTTCCCATGTGTGCATGCATGTGTGTTTGTGGTCTAAGTATAATGTCTATGGGTCTTTCTGTATACGCGCATGTGTGTGTGTGTGTGTGTGCATGCACTCGTGTGTGTGTGTAGCAGAGTCTGATTACAGGTGGGCCATCACACACCCCACATTTATGTGAGTGCTTGAGATCAGAGCTCTGTTCTCAGGCTGTCTCAGAAGGGCTTTCTTACCCAGCGGAACCAGCTCCCTAGCCTGTCTAGGTTTTCTGTTTTTGGTTTCTTTCTTTTTTAATACAGTCTTACTATGTAGCCCCACATGGGCTGGAATTTACTATGGAGATCATGGTGGAAGTTCTCCTGACTCCCACATGCTGGGATTACAGGCATGTGGTGTGAAAGACACCTGGCTCCTCCTAGGTTTCAAGGGTAGAAATGTTCAACTTGATGAAACCAGATCCATCGATCCCCAGACACTGCTTGCGTTCGCCAGAGTGCATCCACATCCAGCTTGGGAAAAGTCCTGTCTTCTTTTAAATGGTTTACAGACTCAGTTCTGAATTCAGCTCAAAGCTACGATCTAGTTTTCTGACTGGTGCACTAGCTGGTCTATCTACAAATTGGTCAAAGGTTATACCTGGGGTGCAGGGAAGTCCCAGCAGGCCTCTGAATGCATCGGTGCCTGAGGACATCTGTCTCAGATGCAACAAGTGGGTCACATGGGAAGAGTTCCACAGATCCAGTTTAATCTCTTTCCTACTAACAGCCAGAGTCCTGGTTGAGGGGGGCTACCTGCTGTCGGTTCTCACTGTGAGGGAGGTGTTGTGTGAACACTCACCAAGCCTAGATTCTTTGGTTACCTGGATTTGGCTTTACAGCACTATAAAAGACATTATGGAAATTGACTGAAATTTATCCCAGCAAATCACTTGAGAAGAGTTGATTACGTACTGCTTCAGACAGTATAATGCTTCTTAAATCTGCAGTTGCATTTTAGTTAAAAAAAAAATTATTTTACATGAAAATATAACAAATAAAGGGTCTTAAAGCTATTAAGTAACTAAAGAAATAAATTTGAACTTTACAGAGTAGATGCTTGGTGCAAGGGTGTCAAAAACAATCTTCTGAAACTGAACCTAAAATGAAGGTGCTCAGAAGGCTATATCGCCCCTCCCAGGAGGGACTGTCCCTGATAAAAATGCTCAGTGCACACTCAAGTGTAAATATAGAGGCTCTGTGGTTTTTGATTCCTGGATGTGTATAAGAAATGTAAAAATGGAAAATCTCTTCTTCCTCAGAACATGAATCACAAGACACACTGCAAGCAGATCTATTCCCAATCACGGGTGGAAGTCTTTTCTCTGTTTTAGACTAGGCAATCTTGGTGGCTCAGGGTCAGGAAAGCAGCAATCTAGGGCCAAATGGTTTGCAAACTGCCTGCTCATCTCGTGTGTGGTGTGCATCTTTCTTGTCTCCTCAATGCAGCTAACTAACCCCGCATGGCTCAAGTGATCTCGGAGGATAATCTTGAATGCATTCACATAGTACGTCTATTTGACATGAAACGAAACATAATAAATTTACTAAACGTCTCAATACAAAATGAGCTACAGACATTCATTCATTTAGGGGCCAATGTGCTGTTATTGGGAAGAACCCTGAGGAAGATAAACTGTGAGACTGCACCTAGCTAAAGTCCTTACCACAAAGTGCGTAGCATCAACGCGCTTCTGACTGGGAGGAAAACGAAGGCCATGGGAGCTGCACAAGCAGATTCACTTCAACTCATAGTTCTAACAAGCACAGGAGAGCGTAAGCAAATAAACTATTCCAATTAAATAGGGCTTTGCTTCCCAGAGAGAGCAAAGAAACACAGGGAGCACAGGAGACCCCACAGCGCCAAGGCTGGCTGCTTCCAAGATGTGGTTTCTATATTTAGATAGCTACATTTTATTAAATGCAAGGATCTGACACACTCCGAAGTTTAAGCAGAAGTATTTCTGTTTCAACCACTTTTAAGTGAAACAGCTTTCAAACACACATCTCTCTCCTACCCATCTGCACGGTCTTGACCAAGCCTGCATCCTGGGCTCCGGGAACAAATGTTCATATACATGCGGAATCTCTAAGCAAGTATCTCACACCTTTAGCAATCTCTCATTCCCATTTGCGTGGTTACCACAGACCATGAAATTTATAAATAATGGAAACTTACCTGTCACAGCTCTATCAGCTGGGAAGTTGAGGGTCCAGTGTCTCTGGTCCTACAATAAAGTACTGAATGTTGTGTTCTCACACGGCGTAATTGTGTAAGGGCCAAACTTCCCCACCCAGCTCCTAAAGACTCTGACTCTCAGCACTACTGTGCTGGGAATTAAATTTCAACACCAATTTTACAACACGTAAACATTCACACAGTATGACAGCGAGAGAGGGAGGGACACACAATTGCTAAGAAACTGCAATGTGCTGGCACAGCATTGTCCAGGAGACAGCTGCTTGTCCTCTGTGATTTGTGCTCCCAGGACTTTTAAAAATATATTTTATTTATTATGTTTACTTTATGTGTATGAGTACTGCCTGTATGCAGGTAGGTGCACCCACGGCGGACGACACGGAGATCAGAAGAGGGCCCTGGAACTGGTTACAGATGGCTGTCAGCCATCATGTGGTGCTGTGAATCAAACCCGGGTCCTCTGCAAGAGCAGACAGTGCTTTAAACGTGAGCTGTCTCTGCAGCCCCCTTAGTCCCAGGAATTTATAATCAGGAAGCATCAGGTAGTGGCTCTGACTTCTCTACTCCACTTCCATATTTTACACAGTACTATCACCAAACCATGGAGACTCAGACATTTTAAATCAGCCCTGATAAAGGAATGCTTTAAGGCAGAGGGAGTTTGTAAAACGGTACCATTCTGGCAAAGTTTGGCAGCATCTGACGGAACTGAGCAACCTTTCCTCATCACCCCACCCACCACGCCTCGTCCAAAAGCACTGAAAACATGTCTGCACAAAATCCTGGATGCAGATAGGTACAGAAGCCATTCCTGACTGCCGAAACCGAGAAGAGAGCAAGACACCCTCAGCGCGTAGTAGACTAGCTGTGGAGCCTCTGCACAGAGGCCTCTGTGAGGAGAGGAGCGAGGAGCCCAGCAGATCCTGAACGCTTAGCAGCCAAATGGAAGAAGCCAGGCATGTGGCCGTTTCCAAGCCCATGACAGACTGGAAAAGGCAGAGACCATCACCTGAGACCATCAAGGCCTCGGTGTCTGCACAGGCTGCAGGAGCTACCACATAGAGAATGTGGGGCATGGCTGGGACAGGCCATAGTGCTTTTGTGGAAACTCAATGTACACCACCAGGAGGGAACATCCAGGGAGCTATGTACTTCCGGTAACACTCATGGGATTCCTGCATCACCAGTGAAGTGCTACGAAGAAAGTTGAGAGGCCATGTAAGAATGGGGACAGGAGGCAGAGGGCAATTCTCTGCACTTTCCAGTAAAGTCTGCAATGGTCCTAAAGCCTCTCTAAGGACTATTCATCCCCTTCTGAAAGTCAGTTTGTTTTTAAGCGATATAGACTTCTCTTAGACAGAGAATTAGAGCCCAGACAAGAACTAAATAGCATCTTGACTAAGAGCATTTATATGACTTGTGTTTTTAAAAAATGGGGCTGGAGAGATGGCTCGGGAGCCGAATGCTATCACTGTGCACTGCCCAGGGAAACGTTGAGAGGACCATAAGGAAGACTTGCTAGTCTTGTGATTACCACAGTCAGTCTTCACACATTTCTCTTGGCAATCAATCGACCAACCTCTCTCAAGAACCAGCTGCTCTAGCTGTGAACAGCCAAGTGTGTAACACTGGCACATGAGGACCAGTGGATAGAAACCCATTACCACGAACCACTTGGAAACACACATCCAAACTAACATGATTTGTCAACTGGGGAGGCACGAGGGGTACAAAGTGTTTATAGTAGTGTGTGTATGTGTGTGTGTGTGTATAATAATTACTATCTCACCACAGTGAAATATTTGGAAGTCAGTCATGAAGAAAGACTGAAAAATGTCCTACCTACGTTTTTAAAACATACTCTGAACAAAATTTTGTATGAACTACGCATGGACACATCACACACACACACACACACACACACACGACACAGTCACAATCACTGTAACAAAAGCAGCACTCTGTGTGGTGTAGCATTTGCCTGCCGTGTTCAGGGTCCTGGGTTGGATCCTCAGGAACACACACATACACGCACACACCCCTAGAGCTGAAGGCTGGCCATGAAGCAAACCCAAAAGCAATTCGTGTTACACGTCCTGCACCCCTTCCTGATCTCTTCTGTGATGTCTTCCTTTAAAACTCAGGAAGAACTGGCTGCTGTCTTGTCTTCATGTCCATGGAGCTTTCTTTCTTTCACTGATGTCGTGTGTATTACTACCTATCATGATTCATTTCATGTGCTTATGATGGAGATACAGAATGCTTCATATTTTAAAAAGCCTTTTCAAGTGTAATGCATGCTGCAATGAAGGTTTGAAACCAAGTGTGACACATACAGACAAGGGAGGGATGAGTTCTAGCACACCACGACAACTGACAACAATCCCGAGGAAAAGGAGAAACACATTAGTTCCTGACTGATCAAAATAGCTGTTTTTTCATGACAAGGGAAAACAAGACTGGGGCCACCTAAATCCTGGACATGAACAGGTGACTTTCTAAGCAACTCCTGTAAGTGCAGCCTGACCAAAATGTGAACCAGGTTGCAGGGAACCACACCAGTCAGCTGGTTTGCAAGCTCTTCTGGTGGGCACCACCAACCACCACTCAGTAGACCCCAAACCACCTTGGCAAACAGCTGTGGCTAAGGTTTATAGGGCAGTGAGGGCTAAATTACCAGTTCAGTGGGAAAGCAGCTGAGAGGCACACGGCAGAAATCAGGTGCTCAACGAAAAGATTTAAACTTCAGTCTCCTGCCCAGACCTCAAACCTGAGCTCCAGGGCTTAAGATTGTACAGTGGAAGATGTGAGAAAGCTCCAGCTGTTCCTGTGCAGACATGAACATTATCAAGAAGTGCAGACTGTGTAAAAACCACTCTGAGAACAGTGCACACATCTTTACTGTCTTTCACAGAGTAAATGAAGTCCTGTTATCAAAGACCTTTAACATAGTTCCTTAAAAGACCATCCATCCATCCAGACATCATCAGCTAGAAGAGAAGGCAGGGGAGCTTCCAGCACATTTTCTTTTCTACAGTAAAACACATACACATTTGAAAGTGCAAATTCCACTCCCTCTCTAACATAAATCACATTTCAGTGATGTCTAGAGATGCCAAGGGAACACTGTAGAAAAATTATGAATGCTCAGGACACGAGGTGCAAACTCAGCACAGAGTCCCGACTTCAGTGACAGACAGACTGCTCTGCACATGAATGCTAATACCAGACTGGTCAAGTCCTGGGTAGTTTAGACTAAGTACTACAGTGGTCACACTCTGTCCCACAGAGTTCCAGAAATTTCCACCCCCAAACAAGCATGGCTCCATTGTCCTCTTCATAAAAACCCTGGGAACACAGAGTTGGGATCCCCACACTTCGGAGGGGTTTCCATCTGGAATCCTACCAGCATTTCATTGTCGAGAACCTTGAGCTTCTCTGCTTCCTCCCATGTGGAAGACAGAGGAGCCACTGTACCCATTGCCAGAATATTCTCCCCAGCAAGTCAAGCTCTTCAGGTGAGAATGTGTGTCAGAGTTTTCTCACCTGAGAAATGAGATCAGGATCCCAGGTCCCTTTCCTCTCCATCTCACGGCAAGAGGGCGGGGCTAAGGAACACATCACGTGTGAAGGTCACAGGTTCCAAGACTAACCAACCACATTATGTGTTCCCTCCCCACAACACCTTACCCCTAGAACAGCAGCGATCTCTCTGTAAGAACAGTGGGTAATGGGTTAATGAACTCAAAGGAAGAGCTTTTAGAGATGCCAAGGACCCCAGGGGAGACTGAAAGATGGACACTAAAGAACTCGTGCCCTCGGGAGACTCGAAGCCCCAGGAAGCATCTAACAACCTGCTTCTAATCAGGCCATTGTAAGACGTGGCCCAGGACTCTGCTATACAGCAAATCACATGGCATGCCCCTAAGAGTCTTCACCTGCCGGGTTCCTGCTATACAGCAAATCACATGGCATGCCCTTAAGAGTCTTCACCTGCCAGGTTCCTGTTATATAGCAAATTGCGTGGGTCCTGTTACGTCTAGACAGGATCTCACACTATGACCAGGATGGCCTCCAACTTAAGGCAATCCTCCTGTCTCAGCCTCTCAAGTGCTGAGATCAGAAAATGAGCCTCCACGCCCAGCATCATATCAACATGTGTTTTTTTTCTTTTTGGACAGGGTCTCATGTAGCCCAGGCTGGTCCTGAATTGGATACACAGGGTGACTTGAAGCTCCTGATCCTCCTGCCTCTACCTCCTAAGCACTGTCATTACAGGCATGTGCCACCATGATGAGGTCCTATCACTCTTTTAGCAGAAACTTACACACATGCTGAAAGGGGGATAGTCTGAGGATGCAGAGCATCAGGAGCAGTTGCAGATGGGTTGACTCTTTTTGAAATTATCAAGCAGAACTGAAAATATCAATGATTAAAATAAAGTTTGTTTACAAAGGCCTAAAAATTGGCAAGAAAAAAAGGTAAATCAACTCCAACAGGAAAAACAGCTAATAAATAATATGTTGAAAAAGCAACCCAGAAGTTAACAGACTAGCAATAGGAAATTCAAGTTAAGAATGAGGTCTCACATTCACCAAAATACCAGCAACCAGGTTATGCTAAGTGTCTGAGGCCATGGATGCTGAAGTGCTGACAGTGGTCAGAGTTCATCAGCAGTACCCTAGATGTATGCCCAACCCTCCTCGAGACTGCTGCTCTGGATGGAAATGACGCTGTGTGGAGAGACAGACCAGTGGGCGACAAGCAGAAGATACCCTCTTCTGTCTTCTAATCCCGCGTCATGCAGTTGGGACACAGTTTTCGAGTACTGAGAAGTCAGGGTCACTCAGGTGTTGGGTGTCGCTACTGGAGAGGGAGATGAGGGAAACGCAGCAGATGCAAACCACAGACTCTTCAACTCAAACAAATCAGAGCTACACAGCAGCAGGTGGCTGGTGAGAAACATTTTAATAACACCTCAGCTTCTTAAGCACGTTCCAGTGGCCCTCGGAAGACTAGTCCTCAGTGGAGAAACAAGGCAAGAAATTAAATGAGTTCTACACATACCATTCTTGTAAAAAAATATGTGTACAAAATCATAAGATACACTATGAATCAGTCCAAATAAAGACACACAGTGAACACTTTAGAACTGCTCATCTGTGGGAGAGCAGACACTGGAGTAAAGAATGAAAGTAACCAGATACACAATCTACACACACACACACACACACACACACACACACACACACACACACACACAGCAACACGGGGAACCAAACATCATGACCTAAGAACTTGAGTCTCTTCACTAAGAGTAGGCGGGATTGTATAGTGTGTGCATGTCCAGGGCTGGCTCCTCAGCAAAACACACGCATGCATGCACACGAGCGCGCACACACACACACATACGCCAAACAATTAAGCTGAGAGCGAAAAGCAATCAATCCTTCTGACCATAGCACAGGGGAGAACTGCACAGAGGACCACAGATGACCCACCCTGGGCAGGCCCGGTTCTGATGTTCCAAACAGATTAGTACAAACCTGTGCTCAAAGCTTCATCCAGACTCCTTATCTGTCAAGACAGAAAAACTAAGCCGACAGTGACTCTGGTCTAAAACCGATCTAGCAACTGTACTTAGGTATCTGGACCAATCTCTCCAAGACCACTTTGTGACTAATTCTACTCTCCAGTCCCCAGCCATTCTTCCTATCTGCCTTTAGAGCCAGAGGCATCTGAGATTGTGAGCTTAGGAAACTACGGCGGGTGGGTTCCTGGCAGCCTGACACAGAGGTAAACAGGCAGTGCTGGGGCACGGTTGGAGACTGTGGAATTCTAGAAAATTCCATTTAACTCCAAGTCCCTCTCTACTCGGAGGAAAGCTGACGGAGCACAATCTTGAGCACAATGGTGAAATCTTTATGTAGGTGTGCTCTGGATATCTAATCTACTTATCTCCTTCCAGAAATATCAAAATGAGGTGTGAATACTAAAGGATTAATGTAAATATTAAGTGAGGTATTCAGGAAAGTGCATGAGAACAGGTGGAAATTCTGGTAGTTTTAGAGTCTGAACTCCACCCCGATCTCACTGTTTATGTGCTGATGTATCCGACTGCAGTTAAGGCAGATGGAGAACTCACACATTATGAATAAAATCATCGGACTAATGAACCCTCATTTCCTTTTTTAAAAGTTTGTTAAACTTTATTTTACTTTTTATTTTATGTATAGGGGTATATTGCCTTCAAGTGTGTAAGTACACCCTTGTTATGCAATGCCCACAGAAGACAGAAGAGTGTCAGACAGCTGTTAGCTTCATGTGGGTGCTGGGATTTGAACCTGGTCTTCTGCAGAACCGCCGATGCTATTAACCGCTGAGCCACTTCTCGAGGCCCAAATCCTCGTTTCTTGAAACATACCCATAGAGTTTGAAATGAAGAGAATTTAAATGCAAGATCGTATTTCAGAGCTTGGCTTCCAGAGACAATGTTTTCCTTTAATTGAGGGTCCAGGAAATGAAGTGAGTTCATCTTGACTCAGCCTTCTGAGCATTGGGGTGCATGGTTCCAGAACTAATGACGAACCCTCAGCCTCGGGTCTGACAGGGAATCTATCAACAGAAAGACCTTTCTTGTGCTTTATCACCAAAATCACTACTGAAAAGGAACCCGCACGGGGGCCAGTGGTGCACGCTCGATCCCAGCACTGGAGAGGCAGAGGCAGGCAGGTCTCTGTGAGTTTAAGGCCAGTGTGGTCTACATAGCGAGTTCCCCCCCAGCTAGTGCCGCACAGTGACATTCTATGGGAAAAAAAAAAGAGCAAAGAAATGTACACAAAAGCTTAGTGGGTAGAATCCATTTCTCCTGTGAGAGCGTTTTCCCCTAAAATCCATAAGCATTTTTAATAAACTAGTTCAAGTCTAGATTAATTTCATCCACAGTAGAGAGTCTATAAAGAATACATGTTTTCTGAAGATACTGGTTTACACAAATAAAATCTTTGGGGTTTTGTCTTTTAACTGTCAAGATGAAGAGAGCGGGAATAGTTTCAAACATATTTCCAGCATGTCCTGGAGCAAATGACCCATTACAGAAAATGTTTTTGTCTTTCAGTTTACTGAAAACGATTAATGCACTCAGACAAATGAAAATGTTCTCCCTCAAGGATGATGCCTGAGTGGTGACACAAGGTGTGTCCACTCAGCAAGGCACAGTATGTGAAAATTAAATGCAATTTCTACATTCACAAAACATCAGGGTTTGAAGTGAACTGAAACACTTGATCTCATCACTGACGTAGAACTTGAGACCCCGCACACAGAAGCACTGAGTGACCGGCACCTTACAGTTAGTTCCTCCAGGGAAGGGAATGCTGCCTTAGGGACCTGTCATTCAGGAAGAACTGTCACTCACTGCCTACTAGGCGGAAGTCCATGACACTATTGTTTACACCAGAAAATATGGATGTGTCCGGCAGCATTTCAGTATGAAATGAGGCCCACCTGAGAGAACTATTTTCATAGTGCACTGAAGAGTCTCATGCTTTTAACATGTCCAACCCCAGTTCCCTAATAATCAGAAAACACGTCTAGCCTTTTTCCTAAGCAATTATCTTCCTGACAGGCAACCTGTTCTAGCACCTCCTTCAGTGATTCTTCCAGCACCCACCTTCCTATCCCTGGACTCTGCATTCCCTGATTTAAAGACAATCCAATCTGATTATACATTTTCATAAGTAGAACACCCCTGTTAATTTTTAGGAACTAAATTCTGTAACTGGAGCTATAGCAAACATTAGTGTTTTCAACTCTCTTAAAACTCGGTGCTAGAGAGACAGCTCAGAGATTAAGAGAACTGACTGCTCTTGCAAAGGACCTGGTTTTGGTTGCCAGCATCCACATGGCAGTTCACAAATACCTGTAACTCCAGTTCTGAGTGATCTCAGGCCCTCTTCTGGCCTCTACAGACACATGCAGGCAAAATATGCATATACACAAAATAAAAATAAACACATCTTAGAACCAAGACTTGATAATAAAATCCTGAACATTAAGCACACATGCGTGGCCAAGTTTGGCCCCTAACCCTCTTAATCTTCTACTGGGGCAGAAGCTGTAAGTGTTAGATTAATATTTCTCCCTTGACTCTTGCTTTAGACACAGTACCATCACCCTGGCATTAATATACTTCAGACATTTTCTATACAAATGCAGAAATGTGCCTTTTAGGTTTTCACCCTAACTATCTCTAACAATACTGAGCAGAATTAATGTGCACGTCAGACTGTGGTTCCACATGTGGGCTTGTTTAGTGTGGTCCTGTAGTTGGTTACTTCTTTAACACTCTTGTGCTTTCACAATCTCTGCTTTCAAGGGGATTCTGTGAATGGCTGAGTCTACTGCCCTTTGCCCTCCCTTCCTTTCCACCCTCAGAGGGCCGGGTGGGTCTAGGGGCACCTCCTCAGCAGGGCCATCTTGCTTCTGACTACCAAGCTTCTTCAATAATTCATTCGGTCATCAATCTATCAACCTTCATGATAATCACCAGTATGCAAAACGTTCCTTTTTGGAAGTTAAGAACACGCCTTTCCATTTCTGGGCCAGGCACCGAGGCTGTTCTTCTCACCACTCTGAGGATCACAGGCCACGTGACCCTGGTTTCTTTCATGCGTGTGTTTCTGGAAAGGTGATTATATCACATAAACAGCATGCTGGGGCTCCCAGTACTCTCTACCAAGAGAAAGTAATCCTTAGACCGAGGAAGACTCCAAGCAAAGAAATAAAAGAGAAGACGACGCCCAGGAAACATAGGAGAAAAAGCTGAACAGAGACCAGTCTGCTTCATCTTTTCATGGGCCGAATGCTCCCCAAGCAAGGAGCAGGCCTGGCCTCGCCTGGCCCTAGCTTTCTTCTTAACATGATCTGAGGGATCTTTACAGTTTGTTTGGTTTTCTAGAGGATAAAGACTTGTCTAATCACTCAGAATGCATTCAAAACAAAAGGAGAAAAAGACATCTTAATTCTTCTGGGGTCGGAATCATTTGAAAACATCGCTTCCTTGCTAGATCTTTTAAATTCACTGTATGTAAATTATAATAAAGCAAGCGGAAGTGTGTGGTGAGGAAAAGCTTTCCTGGCTAGCCACAATCTGCTCACATATCGCATGTATCCATCAGGGACAATAATTAGCAGTTAATAAAACGTGCTTTTCCTGGCAGATGAATGGTCTCGCGGCATGCGCCACTTTATCTGCCTGTTTTATGAGATCGAGATCTGAGTGGTCTTGGTGGTATGCTAAGAACAGACTGGAATACTACCCCGTCCCCAGATGACAACACGTGTGCTGCCATTGTTCTGCATTCGCTGTAAGATTAGTAGAAATAAAGAGCCAGTAATTGCTATTAAACAATTTTCACAAAGTCTGAATTCAAATACAAGGCTTTGTTTTATTTCATCCATCTAAGCAGCAGTTTGCCAAGGTCATTACAAAACAGACTTCAATTATTAGACAAAATCTGGTGAATTTTGTTCACATCTCTAAGGTGGCTAGATTCTTATGTGGCTCTAGCACCCTTAAACAACTAGCATTTGGCACTGCTAGAGCCAGAGGGTGGCGGACACCAATGCAGATCCCACCACTTCCGGGGACTTGGCTAACAGTAGCCAGAGCTCCCAGGCAAGAGCACGGCTCTGTGCATGCAGGTCAGAAATGTGCAAGTCCTACCAACCACAGCAAGTAAATGGAACCTCACACCTGCATCACTGAGAGATCACGGAAAACCACAGCCACGGCTGTACGGATGGAGAGGCAATAGGAGGGAGTAACAGGTGAGGACAATTTAGGTGGGCGCTCACACAAGTCCTCAGGGTCAGCCAGCGGGGTCTGCATCGGGAAACCACACAACTTTCATTAAAGTCTCTGATTGGCCGGATGAGGCCCACACGTGTTCGTGTGTTCATGGGAAATCTTTCCTGAGAGACACGGACACCATGTTCCTAGGCACAGGAATGTCTACAGAGCCTGCCCAGGCTGGTCACCTCAGCCACACTACGGTGTCCTCACACATACCACGGTGTGCCTCCCCGACAGGAACGCTCACACACACCACAGTGTACCCTCCACAGGAGCGCTCTCTCACACACACACCACAGTGTACCCACCCCTACAAGAGTGCTCACACACACCCACAGGAACGCTCACATATACACACTGGCGTGCACGCACACACACACACACACACACACACACACACACACACACACACAGGTGTCCTCACACACACCATAGGCATCCTTTACATGCCTCAAAGAAGGTCCAGCCTGCTACTTAAACCTATGGCATAGCTTGTACCAGGCTGGACGCACGCACAGCCTGTTACCATGCTAAGTAGTTCTGGCTCTGGTGACAGCCTAAGTCCTTAGGTATCAAGCACACCCAGAGAGAGTGAACATACAAGAAAAATGAACGTCGAGCACTCTTCAGTCCTCTGGGACACTGTGCTGTGCACATTTCATCTCTGATCAAACCCCCTCAACCTTCTGTACTGCAAGGGCTGTGTCAGTGGAACACGGGTGATGTCAAAGACTGAGCCTCACTAGATGGAACTCAAGCCTCAGTGCAGTGTCAGCAAACACCTGGCCAATGACGGCCACGCCTTCGAGACAGGAAACACTGCACAGCAGAAACTCCTATTTCATTTTCATCTGGACTCTGAGCAGAGTGAAGAGCTGGTGAAGATAATGCATCCATTTAACCTGAACTCCTTTAGAATAGCTTCACTTCGCGAAATACCTACCTCTACTCCTGTGCACAACGCACACGTTGACCACACACATGTGAAAACTTTCATCTTTAATTTTCTGTAAACATCAAATTCTCTGTATATTTTCTGTATGACAGCATATGAGACAAAGCACAGATAACATTATCTCGGCATGATTTAAACCCAGATGCTAATTTTATGGAGAAAATCCCTTTGATTCATTGAAATGAGTCAAATATTCATGGTACCATCTACAAATTTACACCTGACATTATTTTTTTCTGTAACTTAGTAATATGCACTTTTACAGTCTCTTTTGATTGGAGGAAAACAACCTCTCAACCATGACCAAACAGTGTTACAGAGTGTGGTATTATTTCTTAGAATAAACACATTAGGAGTTGTTTGCAGACAGTGTTTGTGGCTACAGAAGCGGACGAATGCCCGAGCTATATGTTCCGGCATCAAGAGGAAGGGCGAACTCCCAAGTTGGAAGAACCCTGCTGGGGCTTTCAGTGATCAAACCCTAAGTCTGTGGCTCGGTCAGACGGGGACGTGGGGAACATAAGACACCCCCACAGCAGTGCTTACTTCTCGGCTGTAGGCAGGTTCAGTCGTTCATTAGTTTTTACTGATTTTGCTTGGGGTTCTGGTACACGCAGAGCAAAGGAAAAGGCTCAGTGCCAGGAACATGTCACTGGCAGTGACTAGGCTGGGGGAAGCTCAGTGTGTAAAGTTCTGGCCCCGAACCTGAGGACCTGAACTCAGGCCCCACACGCATGTAAAAGCTAGGCATGCTCACTCACAGATATCATTACACACAAACACTAGGCAGACATAACAAGCCTCCTGTGACCTCCACTTTGGAAGACGGAGATAGGGGACTGGGAGGGAGCTGATTCATGGGACTAGGGGCACAGTGAGCTTGGGCTTGACTGAGAGACCACACCTCAAACAAGGGTGTAAGCAACACAGGATGATTACGGATGTTCCTACACCTGAACACACAGGTGCAGCCACACCCCACACATCGCACACCATGCACACATACACACTAACTGCACATAATAACCAACTACTTGATCTTATATTTTACTGAAGGAAAATGATGCCTTCTTTGTCCACTTAACTCTGCCTCCTGAGTGCTGGATCAAAGGTGTGTGCCTTCCATGCCCAGCTCTTAAAATTATTTTTCTAATGTCTATCAGTGTTTTGACAACATATATGTAAGTGCACCCATACCATACAATGCCTTCAGAACCAGAAAGGGTTGTCTGATTCCTTGAAACTAGAGTTACAAACAGTTGTTAGGCTACATTATGGGAAATGAACCCTGGGTCCTCTGCAAGAGCAGCCAGAGCTCTTAACTGCTGATCTCCAGCCTTAATTTATTCTATTGTAAAGAAAAATAAAAGTCTCATATATTGATCACATTAACAGTGATGTTTACAAGAAGTTTTTAAGGAGATAATGGTCAACTCAATCTTTCCTGTATTTAAATGCAATTGCATACATACATAATACTAATATATTTATAGGTATTTCATGGATATATTGTTATCAACAGTATAACTTCCTTTAAAATGATCATTTTACAGGGGACTGGCAGGAAAAAAATAATTTGAGTCCTTCGAAACACAAGAAAAAGCCTCAGATTACTCGGTTCAATAATAAAACAAGATGCAGCTATATGCTTCCTACAAGAAACCATTTGAAATACTAAGACAAACACATCTAGAGTAAAAGGGTGAAACATACTATATCAACAATAAAAGTAAGCATGTGTGTATTGTTTATATTAATATGATGAAAATTATATCTCATTGGAACCCATATTACCAGAGAAAGACATGGGCATTACACAGAAGAAAAGGGATAGTCATATGAAAAGGCATAATAATTCTACATGGGTATGCCTCAGATTATGTCAAATGTCCCTGGAAAAACAAAAAAGAAACTTGACAACATAGCACAGAAAACAAGTCACCGCGTTAAGAACAGTCAGAAGTGCTGGGCCTTCCACTTGACTGGCAGAACACGTAGACGGGACATCAGCAACAACACAGAAACCTCCAACAGGACAACCGGAAACACTTGGTTTAAATGGTATTTATAAAAAGCCCCACCCACATATTTTGAGCCATCAAACAAACCTCAAAAATATATCGAAACCACATGAAGTATGTTCTCTCTGCACCAGAATGAGACTTGAAATCAATAAAATAAATACATCTGGAAAACATCAAAATATCTGGGAACTAAACAAAACACTTCTAGACCCAGTGAAAAGGCAAGTTGAAAGCCATTTTAATTGACAGTGAAAGCATAATGCTGAGAACAGGAGTCATACACCCAGAGTAGGACTTAACACGTGTAACATAGAAAGTCCATGGGGAGATCGAGAGTTGCCCAGAGACAGTCTAGGTCCCTAATACGAGACAGTAGGTAAATGCAACTGAAACCAAACTGGGCATAAGAAATTAAGTTTTTGGGTAGAGATTACTTAGACAGAAATTTAAAAAAAGGAAATCAATAAATCCAAAGGTCTCACGGATTAGTTCATTAGGAAGTTCCAAATAAACAGATAAATCTCAACCAGATTAGCAAAGAAAAGCAAAGTGCACACACATTACCAGCATCTGGATGAACTCAAGAGACACAACCACAGTTTCGACGTATTTTAAAAAGACAACAAGGTAACATCATGCAAAGCTTAAAAACAAATACACTTATCCAAAGAAACAAATATGCACAGATGGCTGTTTAATAAAATCCAGCATCTATTTCTGGAATAAAAACCAGTACGAGAACGGTAAATACTCAGCTCAGTAAAGAGCTCTGACTGACAGGGTGGCTACAGCTGAAATTCCACCTGACAGTTAACAAAGCCGTTCTCTTCGCCTACATACATGAGAGGCAAAGCTTCTCCATCTTCTGTTTGAACACCTAGGTGTACAGCCAGTGAGGCAAGAAAAAGGAAACATGTCAAGAAGAACAGAAGGTGCAAAATGCATACGCAGAAAGCTACAGAGAAAAGTCCCACCGATTTTACCAGAAAAGCAGCTAAAACTGCAGCACATAACATTGGTAAATTGCATTTCTTTCTGGTTTTTTAGTATTTGATTATTTTTATTTTACATGTATGAGTGTATTACCTACATGTAAGTGCACCTGTATTGTGCGCAATGCTTGCAATGGTCAGAAGGCGGCACTGGATCCCCTGAACTAGAAAAACATGGTTGTTAGCCGCCATACAGGTGTTGGGAACCAAACTTGGGTCCTCTGGGAGAGCACCCACTGCTCTTAACCACTGAGTCAACTCTCCAGCCCTGGTAAGTTGCATTTCTATGTCACAGCAACAATCAGTGATTGTATAACTGAAAACAAACTGGGGGGGAAGGGTGATGACTAAAAATGCTTGAGAATGAAAATCATGAATACTGGTGAAAGATGTCCCAGACCTGAACACAAGAACCTGAAGCACTGCGAAAAGAAGCCGCAGACTGAGGAAACGGGCACACACTATCCGTGTTCACACACATGAAGACCCAGGACTTTGAAGATGTCAATCATACCTGGCCCACTCCCAGTCAACACGGCACTGTGCTTTGCTGTACAAATTCATGTACAAATTCACAGTGCTAACTCATGGGGAAACGTGGAAAACCTAAAGTGGCTGAAGGACTTTGAAGCATGAACAGTTGGAGAACTCATACTTTGTAATTTCAAGACTAATAAAATGTCTGTATAAATCAAACACAGGACCAGAGAAGAGATGAGAAAATGGGATAAACAGACGGAAACTAACGGGTCCACACACATCCAGCTGACTCTGACGAATGCCTAAAGGAGACCGAGAGGGAAAACTTTCCTTTTCTCAGAAAAGAAACTAGAAAATCGTATTTTGACATATGAGAAGGTATTTCAAACATCACACACACAAATCAATTCAAAATGGGCCACGTGCAGTCCTTGAACTATATGCTGAGTGGAAAGCATTTACATAGGACTTCAAAACAACTGTTCTCAAGAGGTGCACACCTTCACTCCAGCATTCTAGAGGCAGGGGCAGGCAGACAGCAAGTTACAGCCCCTTGCTGGGGCTATAGGGAGACCCTGTCTCAAAAACAAACAAACTGAAACCTTTCCCAGAGAATTCACATAAAGTTAAAACTTCAGTTCTTACAAGTACATCAGTTAAACAGAGGGGACAAAGACTGTGATAAAATATTTACAAATTCTTCTCAGGATCGATATCCACGGTATCTGAAGCAATGTCAAAAATCAATCACAAGAAAACCCATGGTGAGAGATTTACAGGGACATAAACCTGGGGTATGGTCTATCTGGATAACTACCACATAGTTCCACAGAAATAAAAAATAAAGAAAGCAGGGTCCAATGACCTGCACATCAGTAAAAGACCTTTTCAGACAAACGAAACTGGATGGATGTGCTCTCCGTCACCACACTTTATCCTGCGATCATCTACAAAGAAGGAACATGGCCCAGGCCAGAAAACACGGGGAAAGTTCTTGAGAATCAGTAAATAGAAAACAAAAACTGTGAGTTGTCTATATGGTTTCTGCACGACGTTTGCTGGAATGGCATCAACAGTGCATCTGACAACCAATGCATCCATGCTAATGTGCGTTTCTGTGTCCTGAGCCAAGTGGAGAACACTGGGCCCCAGTCTCATGCAGGGAAATCATACAGGCTCATCTGAAAACGATGACTTGGTTCTAAGTGTTCAATGTGGACTTCAGGATAATTATTATAAAAGCCTGCTTTAAAGAAGCATACTTTTATGCAAAGAAAGGAGAGAAAATGGAAACATAAAAACCTCATTTACAACCCAGAAAGCCTGGTAAGATGGAGTACTCGGTTGAGTTCCAGGCCAACCTGAATTATATAGATACCATCTCCAAAAAGAGGTTATTATTTATATCTACATATATTCAAATATGTACTCTCATTCTAACCTTTACAATTCAGAACTTCCAGTACACTATAATCACTTCCATGAGTTAATCATTTAACCTGCAGCTAGCTGAGACACGTAACAGCTTTGTTATTGGCTGCTTTTGACAAAACACTGCCAGAAAAAGACCAGCACACAAGCAAGCAGTTCACATATGGGACACCAGTCCTAAGCATCAAATCACCATTGACAGAAACATTTAGAAACTGCATGAGTCGCACAAACACCCCAGTGCTGCATTCAGCAGCCAAGACCAGCAACACTCAGCCAGGCCGACTGCCTGTGTGTCAGTCACACACGCTGAGGAAGGACTCAAAGTCCAAGGAAGCTGTAAGGGGTCTGGTGGCTACTTACACCTCAACCTTTGGGTCAAGGCTCAAAGAGTATATAGATTCATCTATTTATGTTTAATAAAATGAAGTAAGACACAGATATGTGGATACATTAAATTTAGGGAACAGTTCTACAACAACTGTGGGTAAGTCTTTCATCAAATGAAGAGAACTGTAGTAAAACAGGCAAGAAGCCAAAAGAACCATTACTTTGAGACTGTGTTGCATAGAAAAGCTGTTGTCTCTCTCTCTGCTGTGAGGGATAGGCTTCCAAATGTGATTGACAGTCAATTAACCAATGACTTAAGCGGGGAGGTCTTGCAGAAACACAGGGAAGGCTGGGAAGGAGGGAGAAGCCAGGACGCCATTCTCACACACGTGTTCCAGAGGTGGGGGGGGGGGGGGAGACTTATGATCAAAATGCAGCCTCCACCATACCACACCTCCATCTCTCTCTTCCCAGGGATGAATCCTTTGTAAGTAACCTGGAATACATTAACTTCTCTAAAGAAGCATTCTCTGTCTGCTTAATCTGTACAAACCTAGGGGTGGGGTAGGGCTGAATGCCCAAGCTCACCGTGAGAAATTTATAATACAGACTGTTTGCTACCCAAGCTGACCCTTTGGTCCATAATTTTTCACACACACACAAAAAAAGTATAAGAATCATCATCTACATTGTCTGCAGACACAAGGATCCTGAAAATGAAAATCACATAGGAATAACAGACGGAGAAAGAAATATTCTGAACTCTCGAAAAGGAATCTCAGTCAATCGAGGGGCAAGCCCCACCCCCAAGGTGGACATCTCTGTTCAGGATGTAGTAAAATGCAGAGCTGCTCCATCTGGATGTAAGCCAAGTCTTCCACACTGGTCCTCACACCAGCAGCACTCACAGAAAGCAGCTGCAGCCACTGCCTACTCTACATTCAGAGGTGAGTGGTTTATAAAGCTAGTGGTTATAGTTTCATTTCGTTCCTTTGATCAGAAGGAACACTATGTGGACCTGATACCTTAGATACTCTGATCAATGACGTGTGAGCCTAGGGTCCTGCAGCTTTTTCCCTGCGGGGGAAAGCATGGTTTTTCATCTGCAAGATGAAGACTTCAAGCATTTAAGAGCAGGATGTGCCCCAACAGACCTGCGGGCCACACAGTTCCCGACTCTCCAGTTCCGGCCCCCCTCACCTGCCCCTAATGCATTGGGGGGGGGGGGCACTGACTGGGATCAGCCAGAGGGTTTAGTCACGGCTAAACAGCGCTCTCCAGGCTGCAATGAAAGCATGGAGCAGTCCACATCAGAGAGACACTCTCTGTACAGTCTGCAGAAGGAAGGCGGATGAAACAGAATGGTGCAGAAGTTGTCCTTGTGAGGACCACCTGAAGAAAACAGAACCTTCTCCACCTGAAGACCCAGTCCCACGAGCTCAGAAAGGTGTGCTACAGGTGCACTCTACCAATGCTTCTGTTTTTCCACGCTTGAGACTCATACTCTATTCCTTCCACAGATGAGCATTTCACCACTCATGCAAGACGTCACGTTTATGATTTTCCCTGCGTGCCACCTCCTCTGCCTGAGCAGCTTAGTAAAAGAACACTGAACAGATGAGGCCATGGCTCTACAGCACCCACATCAAAAGCCAGGGTAGTGCATATCTGGAACACTAACATATGCATGTGCACACACACACGTTGAAAAATTGCTAATACAGCAGGTCCCTATGCTGAGTATAGTTTATCTAGAAATCTCTATCTAATTTCATTCTTCATTTTATTTCTTAAACTGTAGTCAGTCTTCTTCCCATTAAACAGCTGATTTAATTTTCATCTTCTGAGTTTTACACTAAAAAGCACCGCAGGACGTTTCTAAAACACACTGCTGATTAAAGCACATTTGTGAAGCCTCTGAGTTGGTGGCTTAATGGAAAGTAGCTAAGTGCTTCACCCTTTAAAGAGACTGAATTCAAAGAGGAAGTACAGACACAAACCAGTGCCTGTTCAGACACACAGTAACTCCAACATGAACACACTCTGTCCCCCACTGGTATAGACAAGTTTTCTGTTTGTACATATCAGTTAAAACATAAAATTAGGGGCTGGAAAGATGGCCCAGCAGCTGAGAGCACTGGCTGCCCTTCCCGGTTTGGTTCTCAGCACCCTCAAGATGGCTCACAACTACCTATGACTCCAGTTCCAGGATCTAATGTCCTCTTCTGGTCTCCACAGGCTCTGCATGCATGTAGTACACATACATACATGCAGGCAGACACTCAAGACATATAAAATAAAAACAGAAAAACCTTAAAACACATGAAGTTAGTCATTAAAAATTTTAAACATCATTTCCATTCTCCAGGCATCGTTTAGGGGTTGTGAAATAGTATGTTATCTCTTAGTGATTTCATGAATATTATTGTGATACAAAACTGGAATCAGAACGATCATCAATTAGGTGATGGCTTTAGTGTTAGTCGATCATAAAACTCTCAAGTTGAGACTGTACCCAAAAATGTTTCCTCCAAATAAAACGAGGTGTTAATGGGAGGGAGCTGAGCCAACAATAATGAAGGTTGGGGAGGCCATAGGAGGAGGGGGTCCGTGAGAGGAGGGGCTGCGGGAGGATAGGGCTGCAGGGGGAGGGGCCACATGGAGAGAGTCCACAGGAAGCCTGTGTGAGGGATGGGCTCCATACCTGGGCCTGCAGCAGCTCCTCACAGCGCTGGGCCTGTCTCTCGATTGCGGACACATACTGTCTCTCGATGGCTTCTACCTGTTGCTTAACCGAAGACTGCAGAAGTGCCTAGAAAACAACAGACGAACTTGGATCGCAGACAGAACCTGGAGTCGGAGGCTGGCTTGGGAGTCTGAGAGCCTCCCATATCCGGGCCCAGCCCACCTGCCACACTGTAAGGTGGCACGGTGGACAAGGCACACCTATGTGGAGCACCACTTCCAGCTTTCAGCTTGGGGTTCTATTGCCGACAATGCTTCATCTCTTAGGCTCAGACCCGCCTTCTCCACACCTTCTCCTTACAAGGGCCAAGTCACAGAAAATGACAGCGAGGATGTAGTTCTCACATATAAATTCAGCTCAGTAGAGACCACCCAGGATGAAGACGGGATGAAAGCCTGGGGGGTAGGGGGAGAGAAAAGCCAGACATATTTCACTGGCTGACAAAACTCCACATCCTCTGGGCACACTGCAGTACCCATGGGCCAAGCATGATCTTCAAGACCACAAGTCAAGTAAAAGCAGATGGAGAGCAGCTCTGAACAGCTCCAGACATTAAAGACTACCCCCGCTTGGAAGCTCATGCTCCTCACAGGAGAGGCTGTATGTGGGGTGTGCAATTCAGAGTTCCAGAAGGGGTAACTGGGCTTGTGAGACAGGACAGACAGGGCTGCATGGTGTAAACACAGGGAGCCAGGAGCGGTAGGAATGACGCTGTGAGGACAACAGCCAAGCCACGTGAAGATGCCACTTGCCCCTACTGGAGACACTTACCGACACTGCAGCGTATTTCTTTGTCCTTTTCATAATAACACTGATGTTCTCCATGCTATCACACGAGCTATTTACTGGTCCTAACTCATGCTAAAAACACACATAACCACATGCAAATTAGCCAATGCTCTATTTTTAAAGGTCTATCTGGATAATAAACTACTCATAATCACAGCGGCAACTTGAAGCAGACACATCTTATGGAAAACAGACCCTTGGCATATCTGCCAGAAGGAAAATAAGCCAAATCTCTTAATCTTTGTTTTGAAAATAGACTTATTCAGCTGGAAACAACATGCATTGGGACGCTAAGTAAATAAGTTTTCTTCTTTCTTTTTTTCTTTCACAAAGCTAAAAATATTTTTCAACCTCTGGGTAAATCTCAGATTCTCAGAAAATCGGCTCCCTTTTTGCAATGGGAGATGGAGATGCTGCTGCTTGGGCTCCACTTCAGGTCAGGGGGAAGCCACAGGGGCAAGGGCAGGTGCTCAACTGAAAGAGAGGCCCTGCTCTCTCCACAGCAGTAAGGAAGGGGCTTGGGGGAGGCCATGGCCTTAGCCACCTCCTAAAGGCTCCCCAGGCTCAATATACAGGGAAACTAAAGTGCATCCTCCTCTTCTCCACCGGCTAGATGGAGAAATCTCTAATTTACTTCTGGCAAAATATTAAAGAAAATTAATCAGATAATGATACACACAACTCACGTGGAATAACTGCCAATCTTTTGTAAAGAGAGAAATACTTTCCCATTGTTTTGAGATAGGGACTCCTGTAGTCCAGGCTGGCCTCAAATTCACTATGAAACTGATGGTCTGGTGTTACCTCCACCTTCTAAAGGGCTGAGATCACAAGAACGTGCCACCAGGCCTGGTACAACTCCCATTCTGCACTGGGAACACAGCCGAACTGTTAAGTGGAAAGACCTGTTTTCACTTCCCAATCTGCCATGGCCCCAAATGATCCCAAGTTCAAACAGACAATTCTATTTGTAGGAGGACAGGTAAGTTAACAAAGCACTCTGCCCAGAGTTAAGAGACATGGTTTGAACAGCATTTATTCCTTTACTGACTGGCTGACTGTACATGAATTCCTTTTCTTTTAAACATCAGAGTCCTTTAAGAGATGCTCAGACTGTGGGATGGAAAGAAACCCCATGTGAAAGGAACTAGATTCCTACAGTGTCATCATCTCAGCCTCCTGCAGTCATAGACGCCTACAAGGGGAAACACAGACACAGTACAGATTAAAAGCAAGAACTTCCCTCCTAGAGTTCTGTCTATGGCTGAAGACGAACCGTGTCTAGAAAATCACCACCAGTCACATGGATGGTGCACAGAGCCTGCCTCCAAGACTCCCCACAAACAGCTAACACACAGAAACCGGAGTCCAGCATGCAGACAAACACTGGGGCAGAAAGATGGACGGTGGGCAGGTGCAGGACACACAAAGACCGAGAGTTGGCAGACCAGTCCACGCTACTCAACACCAGCTAATTAGTGTCACAGTTCGAGCAACGAGGAAATTCCCCAAAGCCCCATCTTTCCATCTAGAAATGTTTTCAGTACGGACACTCAAACACATCTGCAGGAGCCACTCATGTTTATGGCTTGCTGTTATTAAGGAACCTAACGCTTATCTTCCCCTGTGAAATGCCGCAATTCTCATTATGCTTCTCCTGGAGTTTAAGTCAAGCTGGAGACACTGGTCTCAGCATTAGCTCACCGGTTTTCCTGTACTTGTCTTTCAGATAATGGCACAGAGCAAAGGGTCCTGTCTGGATTTAAGGCTTTCAGTTACTTCATCCTGGCTCCAGGTTCAAGTTCAAATACATGGTCGCCTGTGATCCCAGCAGGCAGACAAGGCAACATCCAGAACCCATAAGCTCCACCTTCAGGAAGAAGGTACGAAGTGCCTGTCTCAGGAAAGGCCACATCACATGTCTAAGGAGAACTAGTAAGAGATTCAATTCTAGTTTTTACAAAAAAAGAAGAAAAAAAAAATCTACATATTTTTGAACAACTGGATTAAGACATGAACAGTTTCTCCCTCGTCTTTTTAAAGAGGAGAATCAGCAGGCCACAGAAGACCTCGTTGTCCATCTCAAGCACCTCGGGAGAGGCCTGGCACTTGGGTTCTCCTGCGGCCTGAAGAGCAGGGCAGTGTTACTAGACAATTCAAAAAGAAAAGTGTTAGCTGACGGGCGTAGATCACAGAGGAAATTCAATATAGTCTAGCCATGTTACAGAGTGCCTCAGAGGCTGAGAAAGCCAAAGAAAACCTTCAGGACGGAGGGAATAGTTCCTGCTGGCCTTGCTGTCAAGGGACTCAAGTAACATAAGAGCCGTTACCTCAAACACCGCAGAAGTCTCCCAGTGAAAATTTCTTTTGTGCCATGGACAACACATTAAAATTAAGAAGTTTCTAAAATTAAGTGCAGCGCAGAGGCTGTGCGTGTCTGAGTCCAGATACTTCAGCCTTCTGAAAAGTAGCCACATGGGCTGGCCTTCCTCTCGGATGCCACAACCTTGCGCCTTGTGACTCAAATCAGATCTATGGTTTCAGTTAGAGAGAAAAAAGAAGGAAAGGAAGAAAGATTTCTACCCAGAACAACGTCTTCATAATCCTTGGTTACTAGCACAGGAAAGGCCTGAACTTGTCTTTCCAAAAGGAGGAACAGGAGCCAGAACCAGAAGACGGGAAAAGGGCCACTGGGTGTCAGCCACGTGGCTAGGATGCTCAGGTCTCCACTTCCCAAGCAGATGGGTACTAGATGAAACCAGGCCCTGCATGGGGCCAGCAGTGACCTGACTTTTGTTTACAACTTTTCCTGTGTTTGTTCCCCAACATCTGATGGACACAGAGCTCTTCCCTGCCCTCAGGAAGCTCTTACAAAGCTCTTCATGGTGGTATTTGGAAACAGGATTGTACTGACAATTTCCTGAATTTTGTGACTTAAGTTCCCCATGGTTTTCTTAATTTTTGTTCATTTATTTACTTTTATTTTATGTGTATGAGTGTTTTGCCTTAGAAGAGGGAACTGGAGTTATAATGGTTGTTAGCTGCCACACGGGTGCTGAGAACTGAATTTAGGTGTTCTGCGGGAGCAGTCCGTTCTCTTACCCGTGGAGCCATCTCTCCATACCCTAAACTCCCCATTTTATATACTTGAAATCCAGATCCTCTGGAATCAAACTGCGATCAACATGGCTTTCATTAGATGTTAAATTTGAAATCATTAATTTTTTTTTTTCTCTTCCAACTTGGAGGGATCATTCATGAAGGCATAGATCTCACCATTCATGAGGCATAGATCTCATGGGAGAGAACTTTTCCTCACACAAACACCACCATTGTTGAGAGACTAGAGGTTTGATTAAAATTAGTTTTATTAGTAGAGCAGTGGCAAAGACTACCCCTGCCCTTAGATTTTCATTTATTCACAAAGAGAAAAGGTTTCTGGCAACTGAAAAGTATTTGCATGTTATAGTTACAGGTCAACAGCAGTACTTTACAGAAGCAAATACATAAAGGACAGTTTCTAAAATATGTCTAAAATCTACAGATTTAGATTCTGAAAATCAAAAGCAGAGGCTGGAGAGACACTTGTAGTTAAGAACACTTCCTACTCTTGCATTGGACTTGGGTTCAGTTCCCAGCAGCCAAATCTAGCAGCAAACCACTACTTGTTAACTCCAGTCCCAGGGACTCTGATTCACTGTTCTGGTCTACACACACGCACACACACACACACACACACACACACACACACACACATAAATTAAAAAGAAAATGTTCAAAGGCAGAACCCTTCCCGTAACAGATGCAGAAACAGCAGAAACACAAGTTCTGGCTTCATCATGAGCTGGGGCAAGCCCCCGCAAGAGGGACCAAGCCACTCATGTATCCCAGATGGACTGATGCTAACAGGTATAGAAGATCTCACTGCTGTACCAGTGTGAGGAGGCCCTAACATCAGCCCACACGGGATGTTACTACAGACTACCTAACAACAGAGAGGCTGGCGCCTGAGTACGCCACAAGAACACTAAACTGATGAACCTTTAATTTGGAGCTCTGTGTACCATGGACTGAAGCAGACTCCTGGATTACCCTTTAGATGGAATTCCTTTCTCACGTGACAAAGCAACTCAACAGGCAACTCATTACAAATCAGAGACAGGGTGATTGTAAGCAAAAACATGATTTAAAAGTAGGAGAAAAGTAGACTGGTGTTCAGCAACAAGAGAAAATCTAAGTTTCACCATATATATTCTTCCGGTTTCTGAATTATTCATTGTATATGCTGACATGTCAAAAAGAACAAGTTGTTTAAGAAGACAAATCATTCAGTCCTTTAATAATGTGCCACTGGTTACCATCAACCCAGTTTTCTCATACAGAAAGCTGACTACAATCTAAAGATTAAAGTCAAACTCAGTTCTCTAATCTTAATAATGGGTTACATGCTAATTAGAAACAAAACAATTAAAAGGCTGTTATGGATCGCTGTGTCTCTTTCTATCCTCAGAGTCTGTGTTACACCCAGTTCAGACGAAAAAATAAGTTTAACCACTCCTCTCTGTATTTGTCAAACAGGCAATTAATTTTTTAATTATATTAAAAATTAATTATATATTATATATAGATCAGTATATTCTTCCGGATGTCATCTCTACACATAGATTTTACAAACACTCCCTCCTCTGCACTCAGGAATTAGAAATTTAATGAGTGTAAGAATGTCAAACTCTCATCATTCTGTTTCTGTGCGGGCAACAGCTCTGACATCTGCCTGATCACTAGGTGGAATACTGTTACCAAATGACTAAATCTGTAACATAAACATGTCTAATACTTCCCTAGTCTAATTAAGTAATGCTTCTGAGGGCACCTGCCAGAACTGAGGCCATCTGAGTCTCCGCAGATCTTGCCATGGTTTGGATTCATTACTGCAGTAATGAAACCGGAAGTAGGGAGACTCTATGGGGCAGTGATGAAAAGCCTTCCTCAGAGGCCTCTGTGTGGTTGCTCCTCCCACAAAACCACAAGAGATGGGAACATGCTGGATCCGCCTAGGCTCCAGGCACAAATTAACTGTCCACTGTCCACCATAACCCGGTATATCTCAACCAGGTGAACTGTCATCTGTAAATGAACAGTCCCCAGAAGACACCAACAGCTTCAGCAGACTGAAATTTCAAATTCTGGGATAATGAGCAGAAATCAGCCATCAATACTGTCTGGTAGAACCAGATGGACACTGATGAAATACTTTACGCTGAACAGCATTAAGCACAAAGAGTCTGTAACAAAAACATAACAAGAACAGCGCACTGTGTAAAGGCTCATCATAGGCTGCTGTGCTCTCATGAGCAAAGGAATAAAGTGAATGTTCATTTTCATGTTTCTTATCCTTGGAGTTCTTTCTCGAGATCTGCTCTGTAGGAAAAAAATAAAAGAAAGAAATCTGTGCCCTCAGTCTCTAAGAGTCGTCCTCTTCTTTCCCTGGTCAGCAATAACAAAGGCAAGCCTTAAATCTGTACTACAACAAGCTTCCTTTAACGTTTCTATCGTCTTTTGGGTTTGGCCTGAATAGAGAAACCACAAGAATAGGCTGGCATATGAATTTCTGGCTCAGGCATGGAAACTCAGAGGCGCAGAAGAGCCATCTCAACTACTAAACCTTCTCAAGCCTCCATGAGGCTGAGCTTGGTGGGAGGGACGAGAGCAAACAGGCCAAGGCATGACTCCCAATCCCTAGTATCTAGCAGCATGCTGTTGGGCCAAAATTTGCTGGCAACAGCAAGCAACTTTAGTTGTCCAGGAAAAATCTGATCACACGATAAAACTTGGAATTTATGAGAGCCCTTGCTCAATCAAATAACTGAAAACTATAAATTTATTTCATACCTTTGGGTTAACAGAATGGTGAATTGAGGGTGAAATGCAAGTATCTGGAGTTTTATTCTTCCCATCTTTGGACAAAGACTTAGCAATATCTAATCAATGGAAAGCATCCAATGAAGAGAAAACAACATTGTTTCTCCCTTGTTGGGAAAGAACTTTATATAATACAAGTAATCCTACGCTCTGGGAAAAAAAAAAAAAAAAAAACGGCCTTCTAAATGTAATATGTTCTCCCTTATAAAACAGCACAATCATTTCAAGAGTTCAAATAAAACGCCAGCAAGCACAGGGCTTTGAAAAATGGAATACAGAAATCATATGATTCTCTAAGTTGGCATATAGCATGTCCCGACTTGATAAATTCAAAGTAATGCTTTCCAAAAGGAATGTAAGGCATTCTCAACCTTCCTAAGACTTACACAAAAGACCAACACTTCCCCCCAAAACACAGTTTGGCTGAAATCCGTACATGAAGATTTAGGCAAGATTATTGCAGAGCAATTTTATGCAGTGAATTTCCATTTTAAGTAGCAGAAATCCCATGGTCGTAAGTAAAAACTTCAGTGTGTTGGGCTCAAAACCCAAGTAATGAAGGTGGAGATCAGAATGTTTTCTTCATAAAAAAGAATCTGACCAGCGGCTGTCTTCGCATTAAAACGGTCAAGTGTTTGCAATCCCTGTCCATGCACTCGGCACCAAGTGCATTTATGATTAATGATCATAAATTGAGTCGAGCTTCAGAAACAAAGACTGAACAAGGAAAATGGGAGCATGTAACTGGTGAGATCTTCCAGTGTGTGGATGCTATGGGGAGGCTGGATGACTGGTGGGTTTGTATGTTTATTCTATGACAGGGTCTTGCTACGCAGCCCAAGTTGGTTTGGAACTCACTCTGAAATTCACTCTGGTATGGAACTCAACAGTCCTTCTGCCTCTGCCTCCTGAGTGCTGGGTCAAAGCTTTGCACTCCACCCAAGCTGGTCAAGGATGAGGTTCTCAAATATATGCCAACAGACCTCTGGAGAAGGAAAAAGGCTCTCAGAATCAGAAGCAGGGAAACCCTGTCTCCATGTGTGACCTGCAGCAGATTTTCATTTCACAAATGATACAGAAAATGTTCAGCTAGCCTCAGGTAGGCAGGCCACAAAATACAACACACCTTTACAATGATAATCTACTCAGTTTCCAAACAGACATAAAAAACCATAGTGCTAATCATATTAGCTGTTCAAGGATGTAAAAATTCAAACTTCTAACACTTCTGTCCACTGTGATCGCAGATACCTAAAACTTTAAGTATTGTTGTTCATTCATTCATTCATTCATGGGGTGCAGATGCAAGCCAAGGCCTAGGTGTGGAAGTCAGAGGAATACCTGGCCTGCAGGAAGTCCGTTCTTTCCTTCTACCTTGCAAGTTCAGGGATTAATCTTAGATATTGAGGGCTGGTAGCAAGTGCCTTTCCCTACCAAGCCATCCCACTGGCCCTGAAATCTTTTAATGCAAACAAGAGCAGAAGAATGTGGTTTAACCCCAAATTTAACAAAGCAAGCTTGACCCAAGAAAGCAGCTTTATAAACCCACTACAGAAAGTCTGTATGTAAGAACTGCATAATGGGGAGGCTTTTCTCACTGCGTAATGTCTAGGTAAACACGATGCTCAAACTAAGAGGGAAACAGAACGGAAGGGGGCTGTCACAGAGACCGCAGAGACCCAGTAGCAAAACAAGAACTTTAAAGACAAAGTATGTTCAGATCTTTTTAGTGTCAGTTAGAAATCTGTAATGAGCCTCCAAGTAAGGAAAAGTAAAAACAAGTTGACCCCATTTCTGAGTACTTCCTGCTTACTACGAGAGCGTGGGAACAGCAGTCCCCACTGAGTTAACACGCTGAGTCAACGAAGCATTTCCCTTGGAAATTCTTTCCAAATGATATTTAGAGCAAGAAGAAAAATTACTTTGAGGTGGAGTTAGTGTTTAGAATGACTTCACCTTGAGTACCTGTATGCACTGTATTAACTGAACTCATATACATGGAGACAGTCTGGAGAGGGTCAGATGTCAGCACATCAGAGGAACACATTTTTCTCCTTAAAACAGACAAGATATTTCTCTTTCGAAGTCCCACAGTCCCATCTATCTGAGCCAATGTTCCCAGGTTTTTCTTTTTTCTTTCCATGTGTGACTTTCCTTGATAGTCCCTCTGGGCTATTATACCAAACCCTGAGTATAAAGATTTTTTTCTCTTACTGTGACCACTTATCCCATATCCAGAAAAACAAGGCTTAAGTTAAGAAAAAAAAAAAAAAGTCAAATCCTGGTTGCTGAGCTGCAACTAGAACTCAAGGTTTTTTTCTCAGCTTTCAAAAACAAAGAGCTCACCCTGCGCTCACGCCCTTTCTGTGACATTCATCTTCCTTCTACGTGATTTCAGTGGAACACAGCACATACATACACACAGGCACACACAGGGGTAAACAGGTGCATACCCACACGACTCAGTCAGTAATGGGTTAAAAACAGGGAAATAGCCATAGCCAGCAGAGCTGACTGACAAGGATGATGCCCACGGTGCTAAGTGCTTTGGTATAGCAGAACAGCACAGAGCTCTGAAATGGACACAGGCCCTAACTACACTTGTGACTCGGTTTCTAGGGATGATGCCTGTCCTAGAACTTATGTCCTTAAACAGCATCACAAGAGATTTATTATGTCCTGTCAAACCTAAGAAGCACAAGTTACAATGCCCTGATCCATACATACCACAATTGCTCAGGTCACCTCAGGACAAAAAGGAATGGGGGTGCACACCTTTGATCCCAGAGCTCTAGGCAGAGGCAGGTAGATCTCTGAGTTCAAGGCCAGCCCGGTTTACATAGTGAGTTCCAGGTCAACTCATATAACTACCTGTGTGAACAAGAGGCAGAGGACATCACTGAGAATGACCTTCAGCACAGGCAACTGCACCTCTCAGTAACTTGTAGGTCTGAGGATTACAGCTTCAACACAAAAGCTCCACTCCACAGGCACAGAAAGCCTTCTGTTGCCTGTGGATGGAGAGATTGGTCTAGGCAGGCAGGCTCTGCACAAAGCCTTCTGAGAGCATGTATATGTTTTACTGACACTAACTGTCAGAAAAGAGGACTTTAAAAATCAGAACATCAAAGAAAAAATTAACAAAATTAAGGGGGCGGGGAGCTGGAAAATTCACGGCAGTAGGTGGCTTGAACTCTGGTTTTCTGCTGTTCCCTAACAAAAGCTTCACATCCTCTTCCATCACTCTCTGGGGAGCTATTTATTTTCTAAATGAACAAAAGAACTTTGGCTTTTAAACAGGAGCCCAGAAGTATAAACAGGCTGAGACCATCTGTTCGCAGGTGAGCATTTCATTCTCAAATACATATGTACACATATAAACTCTCTGCAAATGTCAGCAGTTTAGAGTTCTGAATTCAAGCTGTTTAATAGAAGTTTTCAATACTGTCAGAAAGACTATAGAGGACACAGAGAAATTTAGACTATTTCAAAAGAAAGTGACTAATGTTAGCATTAGTTTTTACCACATAAACTGTAGACTCCTGCCTCCTATTGTGTTTTTTCTGCATATTTACAGTTCAGTTTCTTTCTGTGAATTCTCCTTTACACTGAGAGGCATATCAAACAGCATTAGAATCTCTGTATCAACCATCAAGCATAATTTAGGAAATTCAAAATGCCGAGGGAACCGCTGAGTCTGCTCCCTCTGCACTCAGATGGTGCTCAGGGCTCCTTCCTTTCACACTCCTGTCTGCTTACACCTCCTCAGTCAGCCATCCTTTCAGGTGAATCTGATCACAGCTTTCCTGAGTCTGAAAATAAGCTGATTACCAACTCCTTGTGCCACCACCACCTATTTCAGATGCACATTTTCATTGGAAGTGCACTTCTGGGTTGATATTCTTTTCCTTTCAACATGTGACTGACAGCTATTCCATCTCCTCTGGCCTACATGGTTTCAGACGAGAAGTCCACCACTGTTTTCATCAGTGCTTTCTTCAGCAGGTGAAATGTCATCTTTCTCTGGCTATTGTAAAGGTTTTCCTATTATTCAACTGGAGGAGGTCTGGCTATAAGGTGTTGACCAAGGTCTGAGAGAAACAGAATCAACATGCTAGAGCACTGCCCGTGTATAGGGATGCATCTTATTAAACCGATGAGCTGGGCAGCTCTGAGGTCTGGCAGGTCCAGGCTCTTCACACTGGGGCAGAGGCCACAGTCCCAGTCCACATGGTGCTGGTGCCTGGACCAAGCGGAGAGCTACAGACATAGTGAGCCTGTCTGCACAATGCTTCTCCTCTCACTGCTACGCATCAAATCCTCTTTTACAGCAGCAATCTCCTCCTCTCTGTCCACACATGTAAATGATAACTTCATCCCCACCCCCAAATTCTTTGAGAAATGCTCAAAAAGCAACCACATTTCTGGGCAAACTGACCAACATGACAGAAACCATTAAAATATATCTTGGCATGGGCTTTGTTAATTTTTGTTGTTTACCATCTGTAGAAATCATTCACCTTAAAACAGTATTTTATTTATTATTTGTATTTTATGTGTATTGCCTGCATGTATGTGAGTGCACCCGTGTCATGTGGTGCTCAAGGAAGTCAGATGAGGGCGTCAGATCCCAGGGAACTGGAGTTAGGGACAGTTGTTAGGCCCATGTGGGTGCTGGGAACTGAACTCTGGTCCTCTGTAAGAGTAGCCAGTGCGGCCAACCTCTGAGCATCTCTCCAGCCCCCTTCATGTGGTTTTAGTTCCTTTTTCCACATGCTGGGGAATTTCAGCTGCTGTTTCTTTGAACTACAAGCTCTGCTGTTTCTCCTCTCCCTCTAGGAACCCAAGGACAAAACTTTTAGAACTTTATGACAATCCCACAGGCTTCTCAAGCCCCACTAACTTGTCTTTGCCTGTCCTCTGATCTGTTTTCAAATTCTCATCTGTGCTCTCACACTGCCTTGGCATTTCTGAGTCACCCAGGCTCTGAAAACAAGGAGGGAAGGGGCCCCAGCACACTCTCAGCCATGCGGGCACACTCACAGCCATGCAGGCGTCGAGAGCTCATCCACCCAGTGTGCTTTCTTCTAATTTTCATGAGCACATGGGGCGTTGCACATGTGATGCCCAGGGTTGTTATTTTCACTGCACGCAGCAGGGAGAACTCGGGAAGGTGTGTATTCCTTGTGTTGCTGAAAGCTGAAGCAAACACACAAACAATGTGTATTAATGTGCACTGTGTGTGAGTTGGGTTGTGTTTTTGAGAAAGGGTCTCCCTGCAGTTCCAGTTCAGCAGAAACTTGCTATGTAGACCAGGCTGGCCTCAATCTCAGAGATACTCCTGCCTCTGCCTCCCGAGTGGTGCTGGGAGTAAGGTGTATAACCACTACATCCATCTTCAAGTACATTTTTAAAGATTTTTGGTGTTTTATTTGACTTTACTTGTTTCTTTTCACTTTCCTTTCCAATTGAATCATTTTCTCAAGTCCCAAATAATTTCAAAATTCATTATGAAAAAGAAAAAACAAAAACATGGCCGGTTCTATCCAGCCCAAGATCGAAGGACAGCTGTGTAAGGCGCCAGATTTCCCTGTGCTGACTGCAGAGTTGAGCGTGTCTCCGCCACGTTGGCTGCTCCCCTGCAGGTGATGGGTGCAAGAACTTTGTACAGTTGTGGAATGTGTGCAGAAGTTTCTCAACTTACAATGGATTTAGACCCCAAAACCAGCAATTAGCTTAACATACTGCTAGTTAAAAGTGTTCTGACTACAACTTGCCCACCTGACACCCTCGGTTGGCAATACAGAACACTGCAGAGCACTACAGAACAAGCAGAGAGGGAGTGATGGCTCATCCTGCTTGTAACACCAGGATATAACACCACACTACAAAGCATACTGCATCCTGCTGGCCCTGGAAGACCTCGAAGGTCAAAGACTGAGCAAACAGAGGTTGACAGCATGTATATCACCCTCACACCGTCATAAACTTGAAGGACCCTAAGTTAAGTCATTGTGATAAGGTAGATAATCAACATGCAATGTCTACAGAGAGACCAGAAGAGGGCATGGGATCCCTTGGAGCTAGAGTAACAGACAGTTTTTAGCTGCCATGTGGGTGCTGGGAACAAACACAGGTCCTCTGCAAGAGCAGCAGGTGCTCTTAACTGCTGAGCCTCTCTCCAGTCCCATGATATCTTTTCAACAGACAATGCTGGATCAAGGATTTATTGCTTTTCTCAGTGTTGCACCTACCACAGTCCCCGGAATAAAGAACCTAAGTTCCTAACATTTGGTGAACTAAGGAATGTCCACAGCAACTCTACTAGCAATAGTAACTGAATATTTGGATCCCTTCCTGAGAGTCTAATGCTGAAGGACTCATCCTTACGTTAAAAGGCCTTAACAGAAAAACTTGACAAGATATTTGAAGACAGGCCAGGCGTGGTGGTACACACCTTTAATGCCAGCACTCAGGAGGCAGAAGCAGACTTAGGTCTGTGAGAATATGGAAATGGAGGCCAGCTGGGGCTACACCACGAAACCCTGTCTAGCACGAAAGATGCTGGTGAAAACTAAAGAAGCACCTATCACACAAATCCCTGATGCTCTTATCGAGGGTAGGAACCTGGTCTCTGATGTTCGGACTAGGGGAGGGACATGGAGCTTTTCCCTACTAGATCACAGAGGAGCACAAAAGCACCCAGACAAAGCAGTTGAGCTGAAATGGCCTCGTACGGAGGTGATGTTCTCATTTCTGGAACACCTTCCAAGTATAAAGCAAGGCTTTGCACAATACCACTATATCAGATGTTGTTTCTCCCCAGTGGACCATAGTATCGCAGTGCTGATTTGGAACTTATCAATGAATCAGGGCGGAAGCATGTACAGAATATATCCACACTGGAGTTCACAAAAACAAAATTACTGAGAGTGCCTGATATAAACTGATGGGTCATCTACAATATGACAAATTATATATAACTGTAGGCAACCTTATTTCTAATCTTCAGCAAACCATTGTGGAGCACACCTGAGGCTTTAAATCCCCTAGGAACGCTAAACAATGACAGGAGATGAGCAGTCCAGCTCCTGCGAAATGCCATGTGCAAAGACTAGTACAAAAAGTGCACATGATTGAAATATTTAAACTGCCAGTGTTGAGACTGACATACACATGTCTGTTCAAAAAGATACCTCAGGGCTGGAGAGATGGATCAGTGGTGAAGAGCACTGGCTACTCTTACAGAGGACCGGGGTTGGCTCCCAGCACCCACATGGCAGCTAACAACTGTCCTTAACTCCAATTCCTGGGCATCCGACGATTTCTTGCAGCCTTTGCAGGAATCGGATGTGGTACGCTTACACATTCTGGAAAAACACTCATATATATAAAATAAAAATAAATCTACACAACAAAACACCCAGAGATTAAGGATATCTAACAGTTTTTAATTTTTTCTACCAGTTGCCTGAGAGAAAACTCAAACTGATTCAAAATAATTGCTTCATTAGAAGAAAATGTTTTTCCAATTCAAAAACTGCTCACATTAGAATAAAATCTGAACTTTAAGAGTAACAATAATCATAGGTATAAAAGCAGGATTTTTAAAAACATTATTTTTTAATTATGTGTGTGCCTATGTATCTGTCTACAGGTATGTGCACACAGATACGGGCCCCTGAGGAGGTAAAAGGAAGGTATCAGGTGGTTATAAGTCTCCTTGTGAAAGCAGTAAGTGATCTTATCATCTAAGCCCTCTCTCCAGCTGCAGAAACTACTTTTAATGATCTCAACTGTGCCAAACATGATGACAAAAACAACCTTTCATGACAGGCTCACTCTTCCTCTTAGCCCCCAGATGTCTGGACTAGCCACTGGGTCCAGACCCACCACTGCGCCCTGACCCCCGTGCTCAGACCCCAGCTCAGTTTTCCAGCCAGAGCCTTCATGGGCTGTTCCCACCCTACTTCCCCCTCTGCCTGCCCCACACTAGCCAACTGTCCTGGCTGTCCCGCCCCCACCTGCCTTGGATCCCTGTGGCTGGCTTTCTTACGCGGTAAGTCTGATCCAGACCACTGCCTTTGCGCCCCCCTGCCACCAGAGCCACTCCACTCTCCCTGCCCCACATCCGGTTCTCCTTCTAGCCCTGGGCATAGGCCTTCTCTTGCTCTTGGCACCCCAGATCTCTGGACTCTCCTCTCGGTCCAGGCCCACCCACTGTGTCCTGGTCCCCCTTACTCAGACCGGCTCAATTTTTCAGTCTGGTTTGTTGGAGTCTTCACAGGCAGTCCCCACCCCAACGTATGTTTGCACCCTGGAGACCAGCCTTTTCCCCTGGCAGTGCCCACCCCCAACTTGCCTTGGATGTGGGAGACAAGGTTCCTTCCCTGGTAAATCTGATTCTGCCCACTGCATCTCTACTCCCTTACCTCTGTAACAATGCCAAACTACCACACCCCACATCCTGTTCCCTTCTAGCCTGAGCACAGGCCCACATTACTCTTAGTCTCTTAGATCTCTGAACTACCCTCTTACCTCAGTGTAGCTGTCAGCTCTCCAAACTGTACAGTGACCCTCACCCTACAATGGAACTTGTGTAGCCCTCCCCATTGCTGCAGTGCTAGACTTATGTGCTCTTTAGTAGGGGTCCAGATCTTTGCAGACTGCCAGAGAAAGCCTAAATTCAGCCTCTGCTAGCAATCTTGCCAAATTCTGCTCTGCCTGTTGGCAAGAGCAGCCCAGACCTTAAGAGAGAGCCTGAGAGCACCTAACCTCACCTAACCTGTGACTCTGAGGGAATTCTGCAGCAGCTAGACTAGAGCCATCTGGTCCCTTCAATATAAAATAAAAAGAGAAGAACCTAAAGGCTTGACCAACCAACTTTTCATACCCAATAAGAAAACAACCAAGTCACATCAAGTATAGAAACAGAATCAGACTTCAATTCAACAAAGAAGGCTCGAGTCTCAGCCTTCAGAATCACAAGCAAAAAAAGAAATCCACATGCAAAGATCACAATGAAAAAATAATAACGAAGACCCATATATGTCCCCACCAAATGTCACCAGTCCTATAGAAGACTTCTACAATGAGAACCCCATAGAGATAACCCAGGACACAGAATTTAAAAAGAACAATCATAAACATGATCAAAGATTCAATGAATTTAAAGAACACACAAACAAATCAAAGAACTAAAAGAAGATAGGGATAAACTTCCGGCTGAGCTGAATTCATAAAAGAGAAATATTAAGGAAAACTCAGGCTGAAATGAGGATGGAAGTGAAAAAGCTCAGTGAGTCAACTTGAAATGATGGGAGAAAGTCTCACCAACAGAATGAGTGAAATGGAAACAGAACATCAAAACTGGACGGTAACATTGAGGAACTGGAGCACTCAAGCAAAGATTGTGAATTTTTTTTAAACACAGGAATGGAATATACAGGAAATGTGGGACACCATGAAAAGACCAAATTTATGCATCAGAGACATAGAGGAGGAGAATCATCTCAGGATAATAATATTGACCAGATCTTCAACCACATTGTAGAAGAAATTTTCCCCAAGTTAAAGAAAGACAAATAAAGCACATAGAACACCAGAAAAAGGACCAGAAAGAAACTCCCACAGCATATCACAGTAAAAACACTAAGCATACAGAACAAACAGAGAATTCTGACAGCTGCAAAAGAAAACAACAAGTCACATACAAAGGAAAACCATCAGAATTACAGCTGACTTTTGAATAAAAACTACAAAAGCCAACAGAGCCAGGACCAAAGTACTCCCAGTCCCGGATGACCACAGATGCCAACCTACAACACTTTACCCAGGAAAACCTCTATTGTAGTTAAGAGGAAAGAAAAATATTCCACGACATGATTAAGCTGAAAGAAAACTAACCTTTCAGAACACAGGAAGCAAGAGATAGAGCTGAAGAAAGGACAGACTCTACCCAAGGGCAAACAGAAAAAAAAAAACAAATGAAGGTATAACCGGAGAACCACATTAGACCAAGAACGCAAACAGAAATGAACGGGAATCAATAAACATCTTTCAATAATAACTAAATATAAATAGACTGAACTCCCCAGTCAAAAGACACAGGCTAGCTGAAGGGATCAAAAAGAAAATCCACCTTTTGCTGTCTGCAAGAAACGTATTTCACCTTCAAGGACTGGCACTGCCTTAATATAAAAAGATGGAAAGAATATTCCAAGTAAATGGCACTAAGAAACATGCAGGAGTTGCCATTCTAATGTCTGACAAAATAGACTTCAAACTAAAACTAATCAGAAGAGATAATTCTGATCCTTCATTCTGATCAAAGGAACAATTACTCAAGAAGATATTACAATTAAGAATACATATGCACCAACTCTGGTGTACCCAACTTCATAAAAACGGTACTATAGGACTTTAAGACAAAGATTATTCCCAACCCACTAATAGTAAAGGACTTCAATACCCCACTGTCTCCACTAGACAGGTAAACTGGAGAGAGAACAGAGAGACATCTGAATTAAACAATAGCACACATCAAATGGACCTAAGAGATATCTATCGAATATTCTACCCAAGCATCAAAGAATACACATTCTATTCAGCACCCCGTGGAACTTTCTCCAAAATTGACCACATACTGGGACACAAAACAAACCTCAACAAATACAAAAAATTTGTAATAACTCCATGCATTCTATCAAACCACGATGCAATAAAGCTTAAAATCAACATCAGAAGAAGCCCTAGTAACTTCACAAACACATGGAGATTAAACAATACATGCCTGAATGATGAAAGGGTCAAAGGAGAAATTAAGAAAGAAAAAAAGTATTCCTGGAACTAAACAAAAAGGAAAATACAACATAACAAAACTTCTGGGACACTTTAAAAGCAGTCCTAAGAGGGAAGTTTATAGCTCTAAGTGCCTACATTAAAAAATCTGAAAGGGCACAAATAAATGACTTAACATTGCAAGTGAAATATCTAAAGGCAACAGCAAATGAAATCCAAACTCAGCAGACAAGAAGAAATGGCAACAATAAGAGCAGAAAGTAATGAAATGGAAACAGAGAAAACATTACAAAGAATTAATGCATCCAAGAGCTGGTAAAGAAGGTAGACAGATCCTTATCCCAGTTAACCAAAAGAAAGAGCAAATCCCAGTCAAAAAATCAGAGATGAAAGGGGAACCTTTACAACAGACAACAAAATATTATAAGGGAATATGATGAAGCATATATGTTATTAACTTTGAAAACCTTAAAGAATACATCTAAAATCATGGGAATCACCAAAGCTAAACCAAGAAGGGATCAACAACTTAAACAGACTCATAGCACATAAGAAAATTGAAATAATAATACAATACGTCCCAACCAAAAAAAGCACAGGCCCAGAGAGTCAGAGCAGAATGCTGCCAGACTTTCAAAGAAGACCTACATCCAACAGCACTTATATTCTTCAAAAAGGCAGAAAGGGAGAACTCCCAAATTCTTTCTATGAAGTCAGCATCACTCTAATACCAAAACTAGGTTTAGATACAACCAAAAAAAGAAAACTACAGACCCATTTCCTTAAGGAACATAGATGCAAAATTTTTCAACAAAATACTTGGAAACCACATACAGATACACATCAAAAAAAGATCATCTACCATGATCAAATCGGCTTTATTCCAGAGTTGCAGGGTTAGTTCAATAACTTAAGTCAATAAATGTCATAAAGCACATAAATGGACTCAAGACAAAAATCACATTGTCATCTCAATAGATTCAGAAAAGGCCTTTGACAAAATATGCATTTATGTGAAAAGTCCTAAAGGAAACTGGACTGGAGGGAATATACCTCCACATAAATAAAGCCATATACAATCCCACAGTCAACATCACTCTAAATGGAGAAAAGCTGCAAGCATTTCCATTAAAATCATGAACCAGACAAGGCTGCCCAACGTCTCCACTATATTGTTACTGGAACACTTGCAAGAGCAGTAAGACCAGACGAAGTAGTCAACAGAGCACACACTGGAAAAGAAGAGGGCAAATAATCTCTATTTGCAGATGATATATTAAACCTAGGAGATACCAAAAATTCCACCAGAAAACTCCTAGAAATGATTAACACTTGCAGTAAAGTGGCAGGTCACAAAATTAATCTAGAAAAACCAGTTGCTTTTCTATATACCAATAACAAGCAACTGGAGAAAGAGTTCATGGAAACCCTCCAATTTGCAATGGATTCAAAAAAAAAAAAATTCTCAGAATAAACCTGACCAAAGACATTAAAGATTTCTACAATAAAAATTTTAAATCTTTAAAGAGAGATTGAGGAAGACACCAGAAGACAGCAGGATCTCCCATGCTCATAGATACGAAGAATTAATATTGTAAAAATGATCAGCCTACCAAAAGCAATAGATTCAATGCAATCCCAATCAAAATCCCCATGACATTCTTTACAGAAATAGAGAGAAAAAAAAATCCTTAAATTCACAGAGAAGCACAAAAGACCATGGAGAGCCAAGTAACTCTGAGCACAAAGAGCAGGAGGAATAACTACCCCAGATTTCAAACTATATTACAGAGCTATAGTTGTGAAAACAGCATGAAACTGACACAAAAATAGACCCATAGACCAACGGAATATAAATGAAGACTCAAACATGAGTACATGCATTTTCAGGCACCTGATATTTGACTAAGAGGCCAAGAACACTCGCGGGAGGAAAGACAGCACCTTCAGCAACTGGCACTGGCAAAACTGGATCCACCTGGGGAAGAACGGAACTAGACCCTGACCTTTCACCTTGCACATACGTCAACTCCAAATGGATCCACGCCCTCAACGTGGAACTTGAAACTCTGAAACTGTTAGAAGAAAACATTGGCAGTAACCTCCAAGATACAGATGGAGGGAAGGACTTTCTAAACAAGCCAGCAGTTCCTCAGGAATTAAGGTCAGCAATCAATAAGTGGGACCTCATTAAACTAAAAAACTTCTGTACAGCAAAAGAAACAACCAAGGAAGGGAAGAGAAAACCCGCAGAAAGGGAGAAAGTCTTCACAAGTGACACATCTGACGAGGTTTAACACCCAGAATACATAAGGAATTCAAAACAAAGAATCAAGAAAACAAATAACACAATTACAAGATGGGCTAAGGATCTGAGCAGAGAATTCTCAAAAAGAATAAAGATGGCTGAGAAACATCTTAAAAAGTGCTCAACATCATTAATGATTAGGGAAAAGCAAATTATACCCGCTTTAAGATTTCACCTTACCCCAGTCAGACTGGCTAAGATGAAGAAAATAAATGACACCAAATGCTAGAGATGTTGTAAACAAAGAGGAATGCTCATTTACTGCTGGTGAATTGTAAACTCATGCAACCCCTATGGAAAACAGTGTGGAGAACTCTTAAAAACCTAAAAATGAACCTACTATCTGATCCAGGCATACCACTCCTTGGCATACACCCAAAGGACTCATCCTATTGCAGAGATACTTGTACATCCATGTTTGTTGTTGCTCTTTTCACAACAGCTAAGGGATGAAAGAATCCTAAGTGTTCCGTAACTGACAAGTGGATACTGAAAATGTGGTACATTTACACAATGGAGTTCTACTCAGCAGTATAGAAAAGCAAAATCATGAAATTTGCAGGTAAATGGATGGAACTAGAAACTGTTATACTAAGTGAAGTAACACACTCAGAAAAGCAAGTGATGCATGTTTTCTCTTATTTGTGGGTCCTAGTACCAAACCCTTAAATGTGAGAATGTGTCCTGATCCAGGAAAATAGAAAGGAACCAGGGAGGTAAATGGAACAAAATAACCGAACAGAGAAGAACAGTAGGAAACAGGGGTTACTTAGGGAGTGATAGACACAGGGGTGTTTAGATGGGAGGGTAGGTGGGTTATACAAGGAACTATGGAGATAAACAGAAAGAAGGAACTCAAGAGAGGTGGGGCCATAGGAGACTGGCAATATCAAGGAAGAAATGGGGACACTTTAAATGGGGAAGGCATGGAGGGAGGTTTAAATGAGAGAGAGAGAGAACAAACAAATATTGCCTAGCTATATAAAACACCAGAGGGAATATTAGTCTAATGACATAATGACAAATGCCACAAACAATATCTCTCCATGAGCCCGTGTCCACAGCTAAGGGTTACATAACACGACACAGGGCCAGACAGGAGAAGCCTTCCTGTGAGTTGTTGGCCAGGGTGGTCCAAAAGACCCCCCAAAAATCACACTATCAACACCACCCTTGACTGCCTCCCAGAACTTGAAGGAAGACAGGACAAACTTCAGAGAGTGGTTCTGAAGCGATCAAGCTGGAACTGACCTGGAAGCCACTTCCCCTGAAGGCTAGCTCTCATAGCTCTGGAGAGCACTATGCAGGCAGTCATGGGAGAACATCCCCAACACGAGCTTCATGACCAAATAACCACTTCAACGACTGGCACAGCACTTGACACTGGTGCCGTGGTGGCACTTTTATCTTGGGTCAATCAATGGCTACTTAATTGGTCTTAGAGTCCATTCGATGGGAGGAAACTCATGTGTGGTACTATAATCATAACCAAATACATATGGCTAAAGAGGTCATAGATCTTAGAGAAATCCCCAAGGCAGTCACATCCCTAGGCTAATGTAATGATGCTTTACAGTAAAGTATCCCAGTCACTACTCATCAATGAAGCTTCTGTTGTACCAGATGGAGACTAATACAGAGTACCACAGCTGGTCACACACAGACATTGTCTGTGAATTGCCCATGCCTAAGTGGCACATCTACAATGCAGCCTCTACACCCAAGGCTCAGGCAACATGGAACAAGTGGTAAAGAGGACACTGATGAATCTCTCACCTCTCATTCATGAAGCTCCTCATGCAACAGAGATCCAGGAACACAGAAGGTTACCAAAGGCCAAAGAATGGAGATTAGGAATCTGCAGAGTATGGGTCCCTGGACAGGACTCCTATGTTAAGTTTCACTCACCCAGGGCTCAGTGGCCATTGTGGAAGAGGGAGTGGAAAGACTGTAAGAGCCAGTGCGGAGGTGCATAACCATATGGAAATAGAATCCTACAGCTCCTGGGACTTTGCTCATATGAACCCATAGCAATGGTGTTGGCATGCTCAAGACCCATGCAAACTCAAGCAGACAAAGACTCAGCATAGAACTGGAGAAATGGCGAGCAGACCTTAATGTCTGCTGAAGAAATATTGGGAACTGATTACTGTTGGGTGGGGATGAGTTAATCTTCCTAAAGTGAAGGAGTCTGGATAGGCTGACTAGACCTCAGTGAATGAACCTCAACTGAGAAACATTTGGGGACACTAACTTGACACAATAGACTTTAACACAGATGAAACAACGCATGGATTCCAGTTGGGGGACTACAGGAGGGTGTAAGGATGATTATGATTGATGAGACAGTCTCTATGACATGCACAAAAGCATCTCTCTCACCACTCACCAAAGTTTCTTTTTGCAACAGATGAAGCCAAGTGCACAGTCCCACAACTAGTCAAATGTACAGAGTAAGTGTCTGTGAGATGCCCGGCTGTAAGTGTCACTTTCTAAACCAACTGGTCAAATGTGGAGAACAAGTGTCCATGAGATACCCAGCCATAAGTGATACTTTCTAAAATTATGCCCACTTATCAAGGCAGTCTGGAGGGTTCAAGCTGGACAAGCAGGAGGACCTAGACCCAAGGTGGAGAGGGGCAGAGTGTGGGTCTGACTAGATGTGGGCCTGGAGCTGGAGGATCCAGACATTTCTATTGTTTCATCCTCATCACAGAATCTAATCTAATGTAATATTATCACATGACTTTGGATGGCAATTCTGTCTTAAAGCTTCTATGAGGATTCACTTTAGATTAAAAAAAAAAAAAATGCTATGCCTAGTGCCTAGCAGCATCAAAGGGGAATAGAAAATTTTCCATGACAAGAATGGGCTGAAAGAATTCATGTCCACTAAACAAGGTTGTCTAATATCTCCACTCTTCTTCTACACAGTTCTTGAAACTCTCACTAGAACAGTGAGAAAGAAATTAAAGGAGCACTCACTGGAAGAGACCAAATAATCCCTATTTGCCGATGATATATTTTACATAAGACATCCCAAAAATTCCACCAGAAAACTTCTAGAAATGATCAACACTTTCATCAAGGTGGCAGTTTACAAAATCCATCTATGAAAACCAGTAGCCTTTGTACACACCAATAACAAGCCATCTGAATGTACACTGTCCCCAAGGATCACCTACTAAAGTCTTGCTGTCAGATGGTACCATGTTATGGTAAAGGAGTGATTACAGTGGCTCTAATCTCATCAGTAGATGTCATCTGGGGACACTATAGCAAAGGAAGCAGGGCCCACGTAGAGGGATAAGGTCCCTGGAGGCATATCCCACCCCTTTCTTACCATCTCCACTCCTAGGATGCTCTCACACCCTCCACCTTGACAGTAAGCTCTGTCTCAGGTCTAAAGCAAGAAGCCAACAGACCATGGACTAAAAGAGCCCAAATCAACTTCCGAAATTGTGCTGAGCAGGCAGTGTATGAAGAGAGCTGTTAAATACATAAAGCTATCCTGTAGACTACAGCTCCTACATGCTTCCGCAGGCCCAGGAGTCAACAAGACGCAACAGGACAGGCAGTGACCTCCTGGGAGCCTACCTTATATTCGTCCACAATGATGCTAAGTGCCTCATGGCCAGCTTTCCTCATGTCCTCCAATTCTTGCCTATGCTTTTCCTGAAAAGACAAAAAAAATAAAAATAAAAATAAACCAAATCCATGATTTCTTCTTCAGTTTTGTTCTAAAATATCAAACCATTAGATTTTCCTTTTATGAAAATGGAGGTAGTCTGTGTAAGATTATCTTCACCTGAGGCTGCAGGTGAAGTCAAAGAGGAGAAAATGGTTTTTTGGCTTCTTTCTTAAAGTTCTATTTAGAGCACTGGCCAGCACCAGCATGAAAGAATGAGCGAGGAAAGCCAGACTGTGGTCAGAGGACACAGGGGCAAGGGTTCTCTCCTGGGCACTCTGAGACCTGGATCTTGAGGGAGGCCTGGGGTTCCAGCAGCAAACTTAGCCTCTCTGTGCTCATGACTCCCTCAGTTCTTTCTAACATGGCAGTGTTTGGGAACTGTAGTATTAACAGGGCTAGCACCAACTTTTCCTGTTCCCCTTAAGTGTAGTGTGTGAGCAAACTACCAGCACTGAATAAAACAACAAACAGAATGGGCAGGATTCAAACACTAAAATCAGCTAGGGAAAAAGAAGCTCATTCTGCATTGAAGAAACACAGAGCTATCTGACATCAAATAATTACCTTAAAACATTGTGTAGAACCCGGTTTTGAACCTAGGGTCACACAGATGTCCGTGGAATGAAGGACAGTACAATTCATTAAAATCTGATCCAAGCTATGCCAAGTAGTCAGGAAACATTCTGGGGCATGTTCCTTTATCTGCTAATTTAAAGAGTTGGAGTCTCTTGTGTGGAAAATCTCTTTCCAGGTATCTCCATGCTGGTCTATGATCTCTTTGCTACAGCTGAGTGGACCTTGCCATATGTCCTTCTGAGTGGCTGAGAGAGACACACTACAGCACACCACGCTGTCCAGTTACTACAAAAGACCCAGCCCAAGGAGCACATGTGGCCTGATATTTTTATTTCAAGAATGGAAAAGTTGGGGCTAGAGAGATGGCTCAGTGGATAAGAACACTGGCTGCTCTTGCAGAAGACCCAGGTTCAATACCAGGCACCCACATGGCAGCTAACAACTGTCCATAACTCCAGTTCCAAGGGATCCAACACCCTCCTCTGGTTGACATGGGCATTGCACAACATGAATGAGCTTACATACATGCAGGCAATACACTCATACACGTAAAATAAAAATAACTTTTAAAAAGAATGTAAAAGCCAAAACTTTACAAATTTTCTTCAAAGTACTTAAAACCAAGTCTAAACACACAGCTTTTTCTCAAAGCATCAAACCTCTGAGTATCACTACAAGGGTGGACACAGGAAATGTTCTCACCATAGTTAAACTAGAAGATGTTTAAACAAGCAGGTGACTACTCTAACACACTCATTTCATAATGAGGAAACTCAAGTTCAAAGAAGTCAGGACATCTGACCAAAATCAGTGAGTTAAGTACAGAGCAAAGCCACAGTCAGATGTCATGAGTGTCATCTAGAAGCTTCAGTGCATCTTATCAAACACTGAGGGGCAGCTCGATCTGGTGACCCGTGTCTGTAATCCCAGCACCTGGGAGGAGAGGCAAGAGAACCACAAAAAGTTCTAGGCCAGTTGGGTCTACACAGTGAGCCCCCATCCCCAAAAATGAAAGTCAACAGATAATAACGTGAAGGATCTATATACCACAACAGGCTAGTCTTCAAAGTGGAAGAGGTTCAGCTGTTCTCTATCGCCCTCTGAAAAGACTAAGGCATGGCTGGCCATGCTTAGTTCAACCTGAAACAGTCACTCTGGTTTCTAACGCTGACCAGAGACATCCAAGAACAACTCAACACTATCACTGCAAACTCTGTGCTTCTAGGGCTCTCCAAACCAGGGCACAAACACCCCCACTTCACACAGCACCCCAGGCCCAACTTTGAAGCCCCCTGACCACATAGCCTTCATTACAGCTAGATGAGACTGGTACTGAACAAAAACCCACAGAATAGATTCCTACATAAACTAACAATCAACAGTACCTATGCTTTCCAGAAAAATGTGGAATTGGCAATATCTACGTAATCATCAGGGACATGATTCGGATTCTTTCTTCAACAAACTCAAGCTATGAACTAAGACATTTTTCAATTCGCACTCTGTTATTCTTTGCCACTGCCAAGCCGAGTAGAACCCACTAGAATCCCCTCTAAGAAATAACTACAGGCAGATAAATGACACACTGCCACACAGATGGGGCAGAGCCAACCTCCGACTGACAGGCTGGTAAGGAAGGGGAAAAGAAAGAAGCTGTGTGGCCACTCAAACATGGCACCCCACCTAGAGAAGGCAACTGATTCTTACTTCAGATACTGTGACGAGAAACTGGCCTGGAAACAGCCCCTGCCGGAGGAGCGCTTGCCAGTGCACGCTTCACCAGCGCGTCCTCTGAAGCCACAGGGTCACGACAACCGCTCCACCCTACCGGAGAAGAGACAAGCACCTCCCACAACCCAAAAGAACATGAGTGTGGCAGGAGGTCAAAGCTCGGATGGTAGGTAGTGTCCACGGCACCAGAGGTCTGCGGGAGAACGGGAAGACGTCTCCCTGTCATGCTCTGAGGACACACAGCGTGCACCACTGTAAGGCCAGAGCATGCAGAGGGGCTCTGGGTGTCACACACCTGTGACCTGTTCAGAGATGAGAAGGGAACTCACAGCACCATGCTTCCCATTAGCCAAGCCAGACAACAGCTCATTTGGTCTGGTTCTGACCCTGCTGCAGTCAGTGTCTAGTCAGCATTCATCCAACAGAAAAGAAGGAGCCCCGCTCAACTTCAGGCTGGCACGTATTTTCAGTTTAAGATCTCTGGAGGCAAAGTTCACTGAGGAAGACATGCCTGGGACCAAGTGAAGCCAAGAGCTCTAACATGAAATTAGAAAGCAGCTTTTCCTGATGGCACAGGGTAGCTTCTGTGCTTCGAAGGAGAAAAATTGAGTGTGTGCATGTACACACTCACAAATACATTCAGTGTACCTGTATGTAACTTAAATGATGTGGAAAGACCCAGAGAAACTTCTCACAGGCAGACAGCTGGGGAGGACAAGGAAACAGATGTGGGAAGAAGACGCCGCAGTGTCAAAGCTAGTGTGCCCTGACCGTAAGTCCATGATTGCCCAAGAGAAGTCACTGGTAAAAATCATCAAATGCAAATTACCTGTCTTAAACGCCTATTTCAAAGTAGCAATCCCAGTTCCCTCAGGGCATTGTGGGCTCCTCTCTGGGCTGACAGGAATGGATAGTCACCGTGAACAAGTGTGGAGTAAATATTTACTGAGGACAGAAGAAGGGGAGGCTCATAGACTGAGGAGGACAAAAGTGCACGATAACCTGGGTGTCATCATCTGTGAACCCAGATGATAAACTCACAAGGGCTACTATGAAAAATTAAATCATGGGGCTGTCGAGATGACTCAATGCTAGCACTGATTGCTCTTGAAGAGGACCCAGGTTTGATTCCCAGAACCCACATGACAGCCTGTCCATTACTCCAGTTACAGGGGATCCAACTGCTTCTTCTCACTTCTGAGGGCACTGCAAGAGTGTACTTACATACACAGAGGCAGAACACTCACACACACAAAATAAAAATTTAAATTAAAACATGCATTAGGTTCCCACAGTATCATCTTCCTTTTGCTTTTGAAGAACATTAGGAGGATCATAAATCAAGGAAATTGTATCTCAAGTTGATGTCTCTGTGCCAGGACCAAATATTCTGGTAAGTTTGACACTGAATACAAATAAGCCTATTTTACACATTAAAGAAATCTTTTCTTTCAAATAAGGGAAGAAAATATAGGAGGAGGGAGAATGTAAGTCCTTTGTGACTGTAAAGATGCTGTTTGTGCTTCTCCTTAAAAGAGTCAAGCGATAACTAGCATGTGACTTTATTAACTCCAAATAAGACACACCGTCTTTTAAGATTGGCAACTCATTCAGCTCACTGAACTCAATTCTTCTACAAAGATTACCATCTCAGAATAAATGAACTTTTACTACAATTACAGCCCTAAAATTTCACACTTTATTTTTCCTTTTTTTGAAATATCTATTGGTTCCAAATTATAAAAACCATTATTTTAGATATGGAATTGTTTGAGACATAAAACGTATCTTGCAGATGGGAACACATTCTCTCTCTCTACTATTGTCAAAGTTTCTGAAATTAACATTAGAACAATTCAGAATGCCCTTGGAGGAGCACTATAGAGTGCCTTGAAAACACAGAGTCCTCAATGCATCCAAAAGGTCACATAACAGATGGGTGTGGTGGCTCAGGCTTTTAATCCCAGCACTTGGGAGGCAGAGGTAGAGGCAGGGGGATCTCTGTGAATTCAAGGACAGCCCAGTCTACATAGTGGGGCCAGTTGGGGCTGCAGGGAGACCCTGTCTCAAAAAGACTCCCCCCACTAAAAAAAGCTAGACAGACAACACACAGATGGAATCATTCTGTAAGACACTGTTTCTAAACATACCTGCATTTTTTCATAACATTTCCTAACAATCAGTGACTTACGTCATCACCTCCCTTCAGAACTAGGAAGGTGATAAAGATGCAAAAGGCAGCTTCCCTCCCCTCCCTCTCTGATGACTGAGGTCTGCAGGCGAGGCCCAATCTTCTCTGCTGGCCTCTCTCTTCACACTCCCTGCAGAGGCAGGTAGCTGGCAGGATCCCTGGTTAGGAGAAGCCAAATGCTTGTGGCTGGGCACTTCCCTGTTTAGCCTTCTTCCCGTCTCTCCTATCCCCATGTCTACACAGATGTGAGTTTACGTTTGGAGGCACTGGTGTGTGTGCATGCACACATGAGCACATGCTGTTCCCTGTGGTTTTCCAGCTTTAAAAAAAAAAAAAAATTCAAGTTTCGTCACATTCCGACATGGTATCAGGGGCCGTGCCTCTGCAGACATCTGGGCACACTGGATTTTACTTTCACTCTGACACCTCCCGTGTCTCCTCAACTCTCCTTCCACTTCCTGAACTAGAAGCTCAGCAAAGACTTTCCATAAGATCTTACCCCATCTTCTACTCGCGCTGCTTCTGTCCCCAGCCCCATGGTCTTCTCATCATTCCATAATAGCAGAACGCTGTGCTCCATGTGCAAAAACACGCTTCCTCACCTGCAAGATCCTATACCCCCAACCCAGGGTCTCTCCCAAAGCCCTCTCACTGACACCTACGATAATGCTCCTCTCAATAGATTTGATCCCATAATTACATAAATAAGTCAGAATGTTTTCCAGAAAAGCGTCCCCCTGCTCCCACTGTCTGTGCCTCCCTCCTCCATCCTGGACCGTTTCTTGTAAACTGTCTCAACAGGTTCTCACCCCAACATTATACCTCAAGAACATTTCTTTTCTATTGTTGTTTTATTTGTTTGTTTGGTCTTTTGACACAGGGTCTCCCTGTAGCCCCAGCTGGCCTAGAACTCACTATGCAGATCATGCTGGTCTTGAACTCTGCCCCAAAGTGCTGGGATTAAAGGCGTCTGGCAGAGGAACACTTTTTAAGCTACAAAAAAAATAGGCAACTTATCAAAAACACAACTGGAGAATGTGCTGACAGAGTGCCCACTCAGAGGTTGTCAGACTGTCCTGACATAGCTGGGGGCCCACCTGGAGGTCTCAGATCACCCTATGGAGTTACCTGGCTTCCAAGCCTGTTGTAGAGGAGACAAGGAAACGAGAATGCTGTATGGAAAGAAAGGGAAGAAGTAACATGACATTTAGGCCAACTGAAAGGCCTAAAAGGCCTAGCAAAAAAGGAACTATTTCTTTTTCTATAATTCCAAAAAAATAACAGGCTCTTACTGAATGCCTAAAAATAATTGCTTTAAATAAAACCCACTTTCCTTTTTAGAAAGCACTCCTTCAAACTGCCCAAGGCCAGCGAGCTACATAAAGAAAAATACAATCATGCAACAGATCCAACCCAGCTAAATACGGAAACACGCATCTTCCCGCAGAACATTTGCCTGCCACCAACAGCACCACACAGACCATTAGGCTAATGAGATTCTCGAGCTCCGCCTCCTGCTTGAGACATCCCGACTAGGACACAGACACACACATGAATGGAAGCATATATCCGTGCTCTCCCAGAATTCATTTCAGCTCTGAAAACTGAAAGCACGAAAGTCTGGGAATAGGCCTGAAGTATGACCCCAGCACTCAGGAGGCTGAGGCAAGAGAATGGCATCAAGTTCAGGCTAGCCTCGGCTACACACCAAGTAGCACCAAGTGAGTTCAAGCTACACAGTGGGATCATATTTCAAGACTGCCTTTTCAAAATTATCTACATAGAAACAAACCAAAATATATCATCAGCTATGTGTTTTGTCACCATTTTTAGCAAAGTTGCAAATCAAACTCAGGACCTACTGGCTAGACAGCCTACCACTGAGTTACATACCAAGTCCTTCAGTGTAATTTTAAAATGGTAATAACTAACAAGATTACATAAATAAACTAGTAAGAGCTGCACAATTTTAGGAAGGCCTCAGCAGTAAAGCAGCGTCGACCCGGGGACACTTTATGATACATTTACAGTGTGCCTTCTGTTTAGAACTTTGTGAAACTAAATGGTGACAATCTAAGCTGTGAAGTAACGACAGGTTATTCAAAAATAATCCTAATGATTTCAAATTTTAATTTAGCTGCAATAAGGGCAATCAAGAGCAGATTTTAAAGTATAAGAAATGGAACGAGGAGGCACAGGGTTCCTTGAAGAATGTCCACAGAAACAGAAGGTGGAAGTGAGAAGTGGAAGGCACCATGTGAGGAGTGTGTGGACCCCTGGCACCCAGTGGAACCCTGCCACCCCAGTGAACCACAGCTACTCCAGTAGACCCCCACCACCCAACTGAACCACAGCCACCTAGTGGACCAACCACATCAGCGGACCCCGGCTACCCCAGAGGACCCCAGCCATGCTACAGAACCACATCCTCCCCAGCAGACCCAGCCACATCAGCGGACCCCAGCCATGCCACTGAACTACAGCCACCCCAGTGGACCCCAACAACCCCAGAGGACCCCAGCGCCCCCACCATTCCCCAGTCACACCATCACAGAGTCTGTATTTTTGCACCAGTCTGCTCAGTAAATTCATTTGCCATCTCAAATCAACATTCCAAAAGCTTTTACAATCATTTACCCCCATGAACAGATTGGTAAAAATGTGGAATGGGGGCTGGAGAGAGGGCTCAGAAGTTAAGAGCACTTGCTGCTCCTGCAGAGGACCCAAGTTCAGTTCCCAGCATGCATGTGGCAGTTCACAACCTTCTGCAACTTCAAATCCAAGGGATCCAATGCCCTCTTCTGACCTCTGAGGTCTGAGGACACCTGCACTCATATGCACAGACATGTAGACACACACACACGTAGACACACACACACACACACACACACACACACACGTCATCTTTCTAAAATGAAGAAAACGGGGAGAGGCCTCCACATACCCACTGTCCTTCCACATGTGACTTTCCATTTCCCCTCCCACACGGTGACTAAGCAACTCTGTCACAGTAAGGCCAGCTCTGGGTGTTTGTGTGTGTGTGTGTTACGGATGATGTCCATAACTCCAGTTCCTGGGGAGCTGACCCTCTGTTCAGACATCTATGGAACCACATGCTCATGGTGTGCTTACATACATGCAGGCAAAGCACTCATACACATAAAATACAAATCAATAAAGTTAATTTTTAAAAGTTAAAAACCTATTTCTCAAGATGGGGGCAGCTGTATGTGAAAGCTGCTCTCCTTCAGCCAAGAAGCTGGAGCCTTGATTAAGCTGTGTGCTAGGCTCTGGGTTGTGAACCCCTATGGATGGGGGGGTTGTTACTGCAGAAGGAAGCTGCATAGCTGTCTTAACTATCCCTCTGTCCCTGCTTTGCCCACATTTCCAGACAGCCTGAGTCTCCATTTTGCACTTCAGATTTCCTGTGTGCACAATAAGCCACCCCAACTCCTCCTAAATGAGGGGCTGACAAACTGTGTAGAAACCAGGAACTGTCTCCCAGCTCTGTCAAGAACTGGCACACAAAGTCATCTTTCCAAAAATAGACTAATTTGTTATGACTATCATCGCCATAATGTCCCAGGCTTCAAAGAGGGACAGAGGGTTCATATTTCAAGAGCTGTGGCATTTCCACAGAGTTTAAAAAATGACTTTCCAAAGAGGCTCATGGCACAAAGTGCAGCGCTGACACCATTTCACGGAACACAGTGCTCCGCTCTCCTGTCTCCTCCTGTAACGTTAGCCCAGCCCGATTTCTTTGCTCGTATGAACCTCTGTCAGGACAGCCACTCTGGCTGCAAACACACAGTCCTGGAGAGTCATCCTGGAGATCAGGACAGCTCAGAAACCACCCGCACAGAGAGAAGATAGCATTCAGGCTGCTGCTGGGGTGAGAATGCAGTTTGGCCTCTAGCTCATCACTTTTTATACGACCAAGGTGATGTAAGGGAAAAGCCTCCATTTGGCCATCTCAGCATTATTTCCTGACCTTTTAGATAAACAAAAAGACCCTAGATTACAACCCTAAAAGATCCATTTAACTTGGACATTTCATTGAAAACACAAATTCTGATCTAGAAACAGCAAGTTTTATTTAAGAAGTCCAGAAGCACTGGCTAACTAGGTTACACTTACAGAAAACCGGTATCTCAGAAGCCTTCTTCCTAAGACTGATGGGTTTCACTTTACTTCCTTTAGTAAAAGGTGAAAACCAGGCATGAATATTCATCTACCTTGGGGTTAGGGACCTCCATCTCCTGCTGGATAGAAATAAGTCCCAGAAGCATAATGACTTGTGTGTCTTGCTCACCAGTGAGGCTGCCGGCCCCAGGAGTGCACCATGATCACTTTTAATGTCTTAGCTGCCACTGCAACGGGAGAAAAAGCCCTTAATGACTCTGGAAACTGATTTGTGTGCACACACCAGCTCTATCTATCATGCACTCCCTAATTCCAGACTCGCCTCCAAAGTTAAGTAGTACCCAAGTTAGCAGTGTTAAAGGAATGGCACAAAATTTAAACAATGCAGCCAAGCATGGTGGGCCTTTATCACCAGCATTCAGCCCTTAGGAGGCAGAGGCAAACAGACCTCTGTGGGTTCGAGGCCATCCTGGTCTACATAGTAGGTTCTAGGTCAGCCAGGGCTATATGGTGAGATACTGTCTCAAAAATAAAATGAAATAAACACAGTGCATGAAGTGCCCCACAGACACAGTCCACCTCAAGGATGGTATCTGCAGGGTTATTATTCCTCTTACGGCCACATCCTTGCCAGTGACACAAAAGAAGAATTTCCTGGGAATGAAATCCGCGCCACGGTACTATCAATAAGCACTCTAAAATGAATAAAGCAAAGGAAAGTCAACCAAAGGACAAAGACTGCAAAATCCAACCCAAACACCTTGCTTCAGTAATGCTTCCATAAAAACTGTTGGCCCCTGAAGGCCACACTGAACTCGATCATCTTTTGCATAACCGGCAACAAATTCCCACAGTAACTTGCTTTCTGCAGTGTTATTTCAGGAAGATCTCCTTATTTTCCATTCAGTGCCACTGTGTAGTCCAGGCACAAAAAATACATTTTTATTCTTCAAAAGACACACTTTATGGGTTAGTGGAAGAAAGTTAGCGGTTACAGCTTTTCCAAATACTTTTTCCCACTGCCGGAGGCTTATCAGTCGCCTCTAGCTTCAAGAGGCTACACAGGGAATTTTATTTTAAGTTTGTATTTTCATTTAAAAAGTCCAAATGACTAGGGCTAGAGGGATGGCTCAGTTAGGAGTACTGGCTGCCCTTATATAATAAAACACATAGAATAAAAATAATAAATATGTTAAAAGTCCAAAGCTGAGTAGTTTAAAAACTACTAAAAATATATTTATTCTTTGATTATTAATAAAAAGGCCTTAAATCTGTTCATTTCACATCTAACACCTTTACAAAGAACATGAAATAATTCCTGATAGTTACTGGTCCCTAATACAGTGGGCAGAAGGAAAGGGTTTATCCTCTGACTATAGCTTAACTACACTGCTCTACAGACTGTAAGCATTCAGCAAGGCAAATTCTATGAACCTTTATCAGTCACCACAAAAGTGGAAGGCTTTTCTTTACCAGTTACATACAGGCCCTTTCTGCCTATTAGAATTAGCCATCAGAAAAGGCCCTACTGCTCAGTTTTAATGTGTGTCTAGAAGACAACTGCACCTGAGGTCATCTCCCTCTTGGGCTTTTTCTTTTTTGAGACAGAATCTCCCTGTAGTCTCACTATGTACACCAAGCTCGACTTGGATCTCACGGAGATCTGTCGCCTCTGTGCTGGGATTAAAGGCGTGTGCCGCCACCACACCTGGTGCTTTCTTCTTGATCTTACCAGTCAATTCTGTCTAGTCACAGATTCTGATGATTTTCTTTAATTTCTAGTTTCCGATATAGCTTTTTTTAAATTATATGAGATCTGAAAATTTGTAAGAAATGAACTGGGAGGGAGGGAGGGAGTCTGCAGTAAGATGATTTTGCTAAGAGAAAATAACAGAACAAACCAAAGCTTCAAGTGGCTGAAGCGGAAATGTGGGTTGAGATGGGGCTCGGAGCATCCTTCTCCATCCTCGACAGCAGTGTGAGGCAGGAGGTAGAGGGAGGAGGAGAAGGGAGGAGGAAGAGGGAGGAGAAGAAGGGAGGAGGAGGAGGAGGAGGGAGGAGAAGAAGGGAGGAAGTGGAGGGAGGAGGAGGAGGGAGGAAGTGGAGGGAGGAGGAGGAGGGAGGAGGAGGAGGGAGGAGGAGGAGGGAGGAGGAGGAGGCAGGAGGAGAAGGGGAGAACAGCAGGAGGTCTTTTCTACACTCATTTTCTCCTGTATTCTGAGAGGGGGTTAAGATGGTCTGAAACGCAGAAGAGGAAAAGTGCAAAGTGCAATCCTACTGTATGAACAGGCAGAACCCTGGGTTTCCCATGGTCACATGATAGAAGAGACCCTCTGTGCTGTGCTTAGGATGAAGTCTTGTTCCTGTGAGCTGGAGAGACAACTCAGCTGACAGCTGTTCTGCGCTTGAAGAAAACCTGAGTTCTATTCCCAGCACCCAGGTCAGGCACCTCACAACCACCTGTAACTCCAGCTCCAGGGGATTCAATGCCTCTGACCTCTGCAGACACCTGCACTTACATGCACAAACCCACACAGACACACAAGTGTGCCTAATTTTAAAAATTATTTTTAAAAATCTGTTCACAAACGTGTGAAGTTTTCTACAAATAAAATCGAAATTCAAATTTCTCTAAAAACCTGACAAATATTTGATCTATGTAAGTCTACAAAAGATATCTAAGAAATAATCCAAATACTCCAACAAGTCTCATGTGCCCCAAATCTGATTCTAGTCTGAACTACGGCTGTATCTCACCAATAACCAGCTGAAGATGAACTTGTTGTGTGTTAAGCTGACAGGCTCTAAGCTTTGCTCTCATGGTAGAGCCAGCCCGGGGCTGCCACGGCTCTCCCTCAGGCTCAGCTGCTGCTCTGCTTCTCCCTATCAGACACCGTTATTCAAACACCAAAAGCCACAAGCCATGGCTGGCGTCCAGGGACCAACGGTTTCTGTAGCATATTATGAAGGGTACAATCCTGTCTCGGCATCAGTGTTCCTGCATGCTTTGTGACATTCCCAGAAAACATCCAGGAAGGACAGACACACATTTCAAACCTCAGGCTTCTTACAGTGTACATGGGAAGTGAGAACCTTCACAGGTAATAAAATGACAAAGATTTGTATCGTGCTGTAAGCCAGCCAGCATTCTGACGCACATCAGAGCGTGAACTCAATCCTTCACCTAACGCGGACATGGGGTTGCTGGTATCACTTTGCCACAACACAAAGGGAAGCTTGGGAGGCCCTAAGAACAGAGAACCATTGAAGAGTTTCAAGTCAGATACGAAATGCCCCATGCAGAGTGCCACACTGCCATCAGCCTGGGCAGAGCCACACTGCTATCAGCCTGGGAATCAGTGAGTGCTGCCTGCTAGGGCGGTGGCGACAGGAGACACTGGGATTTCAGATTCTGCAGAAGCAAGACAGGATGTTCAACATAGGTAGAGGAGTTAGTTATGCAGGACAGGTAGGGTTTCTGTGTCCATGTCCTCGGCCCCTCCAATTTCACTATTACTAAGCTATATGGCAAAGGCCATCAATCCTTACTGTCACGAAATACACATTCAAGAGAAGAAAGGCCTGGGAAAATGTGGCACTCCAAACCCAAAGCCGTCCTAGATGCTTTCCTCTTCTCCTCCGGCAGCTACTCAACTGGCTTCCTGTCTAGAGTCTTCAAAGGCCTGTCTGTTGCCTCCATCTTCACACACCTCCCTCGCCCTTATCCACCACCGCTCTCCAAGATTCATGCACCAAGATCTGGAAACAGACTGCAGACTGTCTCCTCCTTCTGGGCAAGTCCTTCTGTCAGCACACAGCTGCAAACACTATCACAGACTAACAACCTTTTCAGATTCAGCCCAAATGGCTCCCACTCTGCGGATCCCACATGGACAGGCCATCCACAGGTCCTCCCGGTGACTCTGGTGAGGGACTTTCTCAAGCCACATGCACTGTGTTGTTACTATAGGACACTGCACCCCCACTCCCTCTACCAGAAGCCCTGTTCATGCTCTTCTTCTCTCTGGTTTAACAGGCAGCTTTCTAATTGAGGGGAAAGTCCCTGTGGCATACCCACCAGATAAAATAGATGGCTTTTATGAGAATTTGCCCCAAGCCAGTCTCCTCATTCAGGGCTGAGGTCTGTGGCTTTGTTCTCCAAATGGCTGAGGTCAGAGTCCAACCTCAGATAAGTAGGAAATACAGGAACAGATCCGTGGAGACTGTAAACTGGTGTTTGAAAAAATAACAGGTTTCTTCTCCACTGGGTGAGAACAAGGCTTAGCCACATTGCAAGCCCGTGTTTTCCTATTTTGTGGCAATGTTGTTAAACACAATAAAAAAGGCTATCGCTGAATATGTCCCAAGTACAAGACCTGCGCCCCATGCTCCTCGGATGAGTCACAATAACAAAGCCTACAATGTCCCCTTAGCAAATGTGGCGGCTGTCCACATTAAATCCTACTTTACCAAATTATACTGTACTGAAGACCATCTTAAAAGTCATTTAATCTTATAAAACGAAGATCAAACATGGTCAGAATCATAACAATTCCATTTCAGTCCTGAATGTGTGGACAAACCTCTACAGAATCATCCATGACAGGCAATCATGGGCTGGTAACTTGGAAGGAGACAAGGCCAGGAGGTCTGAGCCACCAGGACTGACCCATAATTTAAAATGACTGTAACCAGTATGACTAGGAAAACACATCGCAGAATAAATGTTTGCAAGAGACACTTCATACAGAATCATACAACAACATACAGAACTAAATTTCAGGCAGACTCAAAGAAGACCATTCTTTGTTTGCAGGAAACTTCCACTTTAATATAACTAATATATTTAAATTGTGAAACTTTTAAAATTTTAAAGCAGGGGAAAACCTGAACCATTAAAATACTTTAAGTTTCTTTGTTGAACCTTATCCAAACTTTTTCTTTCTAAAACATTTTATAATTCTTTTTTTATAACATTTAAAAAGTTAATTATATTCCTCGTGGTACAGTCATTTATTTGCCTGAGTTATAATTACTTCTATACAGAATCATGAAGTATTAGAATTGATGAGTTCTATTTTTATTCTCATCACAAAACAGAAAATAATTGCTTACATCAACAATTCTAGTATTTTGCTCTTTGGGACATTCCATCCGGACATGGAACACGTTTTGGTCATTTCGCTCTCACCACACTTCTACTCCCTCTTGTCTCTCTCCAGTGAAACTCTTCTTCCCAACAAGCCCCGAAAATATTTTACTTTATTATTTTTATTTTATGTGCATGACTGTATTGCCTTCATGTATGTAAGTGCACCTGTGTCATACAATGCCTTTGGATATCAGAAAAAGGTGTTGGATTCTCTGGAACTGGAGTTATGGATGGTTGTTAACCACCATTAACCACCATGTGGGTGCTAGGACTTGAACCAGGGTTTTCTGAAAGAGCACCCAGGGCTCTTAAGCTCTGAGTCATCTCTCCAGTCCCCCTAAATATTTTAAATTTCTAAGTAAACTATTCACAAATTATAAATGTGCTGAAAATATTTGTAAACAAAGAAACGTTTTGTTTACTAAGTCAAATCTAAAGTACAGTTTAATACCCTAAGGTTTCTGAAATCAAGATGTCTTATATAACAGATTCAACTTTGCCTTCGCTGTTTCTTCAAAACCCATTCTTAAAGTGAAGGTATACCTGAGAAGGCGACGCATTCCTAGAGCTGACAAGGCACACATTTTTAATTCCAGGGCCGTGGGTAATGGGTAGGGAATGTAGCCGAGAGAAAGAGACTCTCCCAACAGACTGCTGGCCTAAACTGTGAAAATGTTCTTTTCCGAAGGGCTTCAAAAACACCCAATTTAGTTTCAAGGAATAAAATGACAGCTAGATTTTCTGACCCACTTGGGCAGGAGCAAGAAAAAGATAGCGATCAGGAAGCCCCAAATTACAAAAATCTGCAATTGAGTTCTTAAACTGCCCCAATTCTGCACATTTTCTAGGAGTCAAGGTGAACTGTCTCATTACCACAGTAATTCAGAAACAATGAGGGTTTAAAGTGCATGCAAGCACTTCCTGGGATTAGAAAACATGGCATACCCAGTCTTGGTCTTTACAAAGGGCCTTCACCTTTTATTTTCCTGCCCTTTACATCTAAAGGATAGGCTTTTATATGTGTAAATGGAGAAGTTTTCATTTTGAAAAAAAAAAAAACAAACTTTTATTTTCTTGAAATGCTGTCAGTTTAAAGAAAGCTGCTAACTGTTCTGTTGGGACATGAATGGCAGTGTTTCTTCTGCAAGTTTGTGTTTCAAAGTCTCCCTTGGCCCAGGCTGACCCTGAATTTGCTATGTAGCTAAAAATGACCTTGAACTTCTGATCTTCCAGTGCTTCCTTACTGGACTGCTGGTATTACAGATGTGCATCATCATGCCAGGTTTTATGTGGTGCTGGGGGTGCCAGAACTCTGTGCACACGAAGCGAAGCACTCTACCAACTGTGTTACCTTCCCAGTCCTTAAGATCATTATTGGAAATACCGATCACGGTATGTGATGTCTATAGCCGCAGATGCCGACAAGGAAGTACAGATCCAAGCTGCACCTATAGAAGGCTGTGAACACAGCCTTCCCAACAAACCAATCAACAAACGAAAACCTGGCTGATCTTCTCTTTAAAAGCAGGAACTCTGGAATGGAAACTTCAATGACTCCTAAACATTATCCAACTGATTTGCTATAAAAAGTAAGATTCAAACCGGAGAATAAATGTTCTTTTTATTCTCCAAACATCATCTTAACTCAACAAGTCTAACACGAACCTTCAAGCTCCAAACATACACAACACACAGAACACAAAGAGGGAGTGGGGCGGGTGTTGCTCTGGGTAAAGCACCAGCTTACAGGGCAGAGTGCCCTAGCCTAATCCCCAGCACCATAAAAACAAGGATTCCTTCCAATTTTCACATTTTACTAAGGCAGACTGAGAACTCTAAGTCCCTGAGAGTAACTACTGATTCCCTAAAGCATTCCAGGAAAGCAGGCAGTTAAGGCTCCAGCAGACAGTCTCCTTAACGGTAATTAGCAGGGAGAAGACACAGGCAGTACAGCTGTGCTGATGGTGCAGAGTCGGGATCAACAAACCTGTGTCCCAAAACTCACACTCTTGCTGTCACTAAAACAAATGCCCCACTGGGCTTGCAAACAGGATCACATGAGCGGGTGTGGTCAAGCCACTAAGAGTCCTCAGATCTGGGTGGCACCTGAACCAGTATAAACAAAAAGATAAAGCGGCCGAGCACCAACCATGCTGAGATGGCAGCTCACACACTAGCTGCAGTAACCAGAGGACAGACACACCTGAAAAAGACTGACAGTACGACCAGGGCAAAGGTCTGTGGAGCCACAGTCTGGGCCTGATGGAGTTTAAATACTTTCGAGATGAAAGTCCTAAACCTAGGAACAATTGCTGGAGACAGACTACACACTGTCCAAACCAAACACACCTGTAAAAGGGAGGCCAAGGTCAAAGCCAAATAAGAGCTTTTGGAGGTCGGAGGCCAGGCTGGGTGGGCTTCCCGATGGCACAGCTGCCTGTGTCACCATGCTCTGGTATGCAATGCCAGCCAACAAGCTAGACACTGAGCCAGGCTGCCGTGTTATATAGAGGCAGCAGGGGAGGAGGGGCCCTGGTGACAGTTGATTCCAGACTTGAAGGAAGTCAAGAAATGAGTGCAAACTAATTGTATTCATTTATTTACTTTACATGTGTATTATGCCTGCATGCATGTGTGTCCGTCCACACAACACCTGCATGCATGTGAGTGTGTCCGTTTCACACAATGCCTGCAGAGGCCAGTAGTGTCAGATACTCTGGAACTGGAGTTACAGATGATTGTTAGCCTCTATGTGGGTGTTGGGATTCAAACCCGGGTCTTCTGCAAGAACAGCCAGTGCTCTTAACCACTGAGCCATTTCTCCAGCCCTAGTGCAAACTAATTTTAAAGGATTAGTAAATCAATGGCTTGGATCTGAAAGCGTCATTTTCTAGTGTACAACCCTGACACAACAAAGAAAACACCCCAATAACACTGCTCTTGATATACAAACAATTTGGAGTTTAGACTAAGCTTAATAACATGCTGTTCTAAATTAGCCAGTGGAATGGAACTGGTGGCCACGTACTCATGGCCACGTGGTTTTTGGCAAAGGTTTTTGTCAGAAATACTCATGGAGAAAATACAACATCTTTAACAAAGTACAGTTGATGGGCACTCAAAAGTAACAACAGAAGACAGAAGAAGTCCAGGGGGGTAAGGCAGCATGGAGAATTAATGCAGCCAAAATATATTGTATGAAATTCTCAGTAAATCTACAAAAATAATAAAAATAATAATTCAGCCATACAAGAAACTCTGAAGCAAGAAAGTCAATGCATGGACATACTTAGTGACTCTCCTTTATAAAAAGACAGGTTTCCTAGTAACAAAATGTATTTACTTGGCCTCTAATCCAATGAAAATATGAATCTTGAAGGGTGGCTGAGACCAAGGAGACATGAAACCCTTACTGTCCTCGTTGTCCTCAGTAGAACCAGTCACGCCAAGAAGCTGGTGAAAACTGGGTGACGCTGGGCTAGATTCCTGTGCATTTCTTCAGCATGATCACTCAGGTTGCAGACCACACTAGCTGCTCTTCCAAAGGACCGGGGTTTGATTCCCAGCACCCACATGACAGCTAATAATAGGTCCATAACTCCAGTTCAAGGGGATCTGATACTCTCTCTTCTGGCTTCTGTGGGCTTTGCATGACATGGGTGCACTTACACGAATGCAGGCAATGCACTCATACACATAAAATAAAAATTAAAAAATTAATAAATGAAAGGGAAACTACAACCATCACAAAGAATAAGCTCAGTCTTTCAAAAGCTTACACTGAATGTTCCATAAGCAGGCCACAGCTACCAAGGCCGAAAACGAGAGAGGACATCTTAGTAGCCAGCCCTGTTAGCAAAAGCTTTAAACACTATGACACCTGCTGTCTGAGAAGCTGGCTGGTTCCCCTGGTGCCTGGCAGGGTGCTGAGCTCTACTGTGGGAGTCACAGAGGGAGGCCTGGGATCTAGGGAAGGCAGAGACAAGGTGCCCTCTGCTCTAATCCTAGGAAACTCTGCAGCAATGACTCCAGCAAGATCAGCTGACAGTCTCCCTCTGCTCAGGCCTCCCCAGAACGGATGGGGCAGGAAAAGGGAGGAGCCCCCAGCACTCTGCCTTCCACAGCATTTGGTATTTCCTTCTGCTGAGACATTTTTACACATCCCCACCTATCCTGACAATGAGAAGGCATCATCAGAAATAGCACTGCCAGAACTCTCTGCAATGGCTCATTAAAGACAGTTGGTGAACAAGTTTTATAGACTTTCCATTTTAGTTACTCTTTCTTGCCTCAAGCTACACTTTTACATCTAATGTCCACCTTAGAATACTACGTTTCCTTTCAAAGTTGAAATTCAAAGCCCCATATTCTGACAGGAGATGAAAATGCCTTCAAAGTTCTCAGTGACAGATATGGATTCTGCTTTTCCTTTTCTGTACAGTCCATACTTTCCAGAAGAAATATGTTTTTAATACACACACACACACACACACACACACACGTTTCTCTGGGAGATCTTTCCAGCTCGTTCAGTCTCTGTCAGTGCACCTGAGACACTCCACACAGTTTGCTTTGTCTCAGGCACCAAAGATATCCAACACTGGATGATGCTTGTCATCATAAATAACAGAAAAGAAACAGTCTTCTGTTTCACTAACCTCCAGGCATAGTTAGAAAACATACATGCTAGGCACCTATTACACAACCTATGGACTGTAATATCCTAGTCAACAGAAAATATGGGATAAAATGATGACTTTAACATACCCTACACACTGGCAGAAATTATACATGCACAGATATAAGTATATAGTCACCATCTCCTAAGACAGTTGGCCGCAGCATCCCGTTTGTTCTTGGCATGTAGTAACACCCTTCGACACGCACACCCTTCCTCGCAGCCTCTATCCCTAAGCTACAGGTAGAACTGTTCTAGTTTGAAGAAAAGTCATAACTGAGAGAGAATTAGAAAAAGAAGGTCCAATGGTGGAGCAGCTCGGGTTTTAAGATTCTTGCTGACTTAGGCCTTTAGCAGTAATGCAAGGTGGTGATGCTGGACCTGTAGGGATAACACACGGACCTGCATTAGCACAAACCTGATAAATACAAAGCCGGTAGGGAGATGAACAGATCATGTCCTGTTCTAAATTACACATCTTTCCACTCACCTTTCTATCCATAATGATCCCACAGGAGTAAATGGTTCCCCTAAAAAGCATCCTACTTCCCCAATCTCCCTAATTTCTACTTGAAATCACCTTCTTTCTGTAAGTCAGTGCTCTAATGCGGTCACGACGAGAGGTTGTAACACTGAAAACGTCACATCCAGCTCGTCCCAGACCTTCCCAGCAGGCCTTGCTTCTTGCCATTTTCTGTGCTCACTCACAAGATGTTACCTGGGACATTTAGGAAATCACAATATATGCTGCGTTTTGTATTTAAAACATTGCATTCACAGGCTTACCTGTAGTTCTCGGTATCTATCTTGGAACGAAATGGCCTCCTGCTCTTGGTCTTTCAGGAAACCTTTTTCTAAAACACTGTGCTTCTCCATCAAAGATTCCACGTCCTAAGGGAAAATCCAAACACAAGCTCTAACATTCAAGAGCATATATATCTCACACTTTTTTCAAGATAGGGTCTCAATATGTAGCCCTAGCTGGCCTGGAACTTGCTAGGTAAGCCACACTTTGAACTCACAAAGATCTGCCTGCCTCTGCCTCCCAAATGCTGACCTTAAAGGCCTGTGCCACCATGCCAGCTAAAATATCTTTTTCAATAAACACAGAAAATATTTGTCAGGGAAGGAAATCAGGAAATATGGTTTAAAATCTAAGAGCTGAGATCTAGGATACTTTCAAAGAACAAATCTAAGAAAGAAAAAAATTTAAAAATATAGGCCTAACTCTAATTTCAAGACCAATGTCAGGAGTGACATTAAAATCAGTAACTGAACAAGCGCAGGCTCGGGGGGTGGCTAAGAGAGTAAAGCACTTGCTGCACGGGCCTGAGGATCTGAGCGCAGATCCCCAGCACTCATGTAGAAAGCCTAACATGCCCAAGAGTACCCGTGACTCCAGCACAGCAGGACAGACAGATAAAGCCAGGAGGCCACTGGCAGGTCGGCTTAGTGGAATCAGACACTCCAGATCAGTGGGAGAACATGCTGCAGAAGATAAGAGTGACATAGAAGACTTCCCAACACAGACCTCTGGCGACAACAGGTAATACAGGCACATGTGGTGCTGTACACATGTGAACACGAGCACACAGATATGCTGCACACACTAAATAAACAACTGAACAAGAGCCTCACAGCCAGTCACATGAACAGAACCAATCTTTTTTAAGTCCTTTTTAGGACCTGTCTAAGATTAGACAGACAGATGATAGACGATAGAGAGACATACAGGTAGATAGATCAAGACAGATACTTGAGAGATCATAGACTGGTGATGGAAGACAGAAAGGTAAGTTGATGACAGATAGACCAGCAGATGAGAGAGAGCTCAGAGAAGGAGCCTGCCACTTCCTACCATCAGCTGTGCACCTTGTCAAACACCAGCAGGTACCTGACTTCCCACAGGGATATTAAAATGACAAAATTTGAAACCTACACTTGAAATACAACATGCCTACTGCCTACTTTCCAAACTGAATGAAAATAAATCGAAAGTGAAAGTCTTCTAAGGGGAGAAACAGCAACGAAAATTCTAGTAAAATCTATTCATGTCTTAAAAGCATGTGCAGTCGTCCTTCGGTGCACATGGGCCTCTGCTGATACCAAGGTCCTGAGAGACCAAGTTCCTTACAGAAAACAGCACAGTATTTTCATATCTCCTACACACCCACTCTCCCATATACTTCAAGTTACTTCAAATACCTAGAAGAGACACAAGAGACAACATGCTGCTGTACCTGTGGAAACAGGGAAAGGCGGTGGTATGTACATATGATCTGCAGGACACAGAATACCTTTTATCCCTGGTGGAATCAATGGGTACTGAATGCATGCTGACACCCACTGCTGGCTAGAAACATCTTGTCAGAGGCGTTTCCCCCAGTTACCTGAGGCATCAGGAACCTATGCCCCAGGAAGACACATTCTTCCCTGGAGAAACCTCCACCTATTCTGGATTATATCAAACTGCTGGGATATACTGTTTCACATTGCTGGGCAAACATCCTCATACCTTTTTAATTCTCTGTTTTTCTTCTTCAGACGCTCTGAGTTTAGTCTCCAGACTTGATATTTTCTGCTGGAGCTGCGTGTTGGACACAGCGGCTCCAGGATCTTCAAGCTCCTCCACCAGAGCAATCGCCCCATTGCTCGTCTCATCGGTTAAACCCAATGGGAAGAGTGGGATATTCAGATGAGTGTGCGTGGACTGCTGAATCTAAGCAGAGCACCAAGAGACAAGACAGAACAGGGTTAAGAGCATCCTGGTTCAAAAATACCCAACATGCTCCAGAAATCACGCTGGAAATGATCCCCTGAGAAAAAGCAACAGAAGACCTCAGACTAACCTCTGAAGCAGGAATAGAGTCTACAATATTCACTATTTTTATACTAATGCACTAAAACTTCTGTTTGAAAATATACAAGGAGTGCAGATAGATCTGAGTCAGATGACGCTTAAGTGTGTACAGGGACCTGGGATTCAATTATAATTCAACTCAAATCAGACTTGGAGACCCACTGACGATGCTAATCAGTCATCAATTTCTAGATTACTTTAGGGTGCACTTAATGCTTTAAAGTAAAGCTCTGTAGTTCTGACTCCAACACCCAGCAAGCATAATGATTAGCTCAAAAAATATTTGAATGAATACATGGTCATGGCTGTCTTTTGGAGACTTTACACTAAAATTGAAATAGATGCTCTCATAGCTGAAAATGTTAATATTCCCAGAAATGAGAAACAGCTATTCTTTTTTTATAATTACCTCCATTTTTGAAGTTTAATGATTGGAAGGCAACACAAACCCATTCTTTATCCTATTATGCCTCCTTTTGAAGTTCAAGACTTCAGACGCCAAGCTGAATCCATTTGTTTTTTTAGTGATGGGTAACTGTGTGTTATAGCCAAATGTGGGAAACGCCAGTGCCCACTAACTAAGGAAGGATGAGCTGCGTTCTGCGAGTGGAATTCCACACAGAGCAAACTGTAAGATGGTGGCCAAACTGCCTGGGTCTGAGCCTCAGCTCCGGCTCGGCTTCTTGGGAATAGGCAGGTTCCCCTATGTGTCTCAGTCTTCTTGCCTCTCCATGGAGGGCAGTGGTACTTACCTTCAGAAAAAACTACATTGTTAGTTATGTACATGTGAGGGGTGAGTGTGCATATGAGTGCAGGTGCCCATGAGGCCAGAGGTAAGGGATCCCCTAGAGCTGGAGTTACAGGCAGCAGTAAACTGCTTGTCTTTGGCCATCTGCAAGATCAGTACACACTCAACCACTGAGCCATCTCTCCAGTGGTCGTGGCACTCATCTTGATGGGTCTGAGGCTGCTCTGGGGACTGAGCAGATACTTGCATGAGGAACTCCTCAGGAACTGGGATTGTGAAGCTGAGTTCTATGCTCATCTTTCAGCTCACTGCATCTCTATAGAATGAGTCTTGCCAGCCAGCTTTCTGTCTTGAGTCTAGTTTGCTCTGAGACCCCCTAAACGGAGCCACTGGCCTAAGACTAGGTCAGTTTTAATAAATGAGATGCTCAAAGCACACTTTTTCAGCTGAGGCTACATAAATCTACATAGGATCCAACATGTTTTTGTTCTAGAACTTAGCCTCAAAATTAGAACACCTACTATAGAAGCACAACTTTTAGGAAAGAAATGACAAAAGCGTGAATTAAGTCAGGACAGAACCTTTTTTGCATCTGTGTATTTGTCTGTGTCTTGCACATGTATTAGAAATTCAGTACACAAGCTTCCTATTGAAACAAGCCTGTGCTTACCTGAGCTTTGGGGATGGTCTGGCTCACAAGGCCACTGTCTGCATGTACATCTTCTGCTGATGAAATGATGGCATCGGAAGAGAGGCGGACGATTGACGGAGGCGAGTGTTCATGGTCCAGGACAAGCTCAGGAGAAGCTGGTGATAGATGGACTCCGGACACTGAAGGACAGCAGCACAAGGACAGTGTTAGAAAGAGGAGCAAAGAGAGAATGGAAAGAGAAGAATAAATGAAGGAAGGAAGTACAGGCAGTGAGACAGAGAAATCGAGGTTCCATGGCTTATCTGAAGTCGGAATGAATCTTTCTGAATTCCACATGACATTTCCAAGCACAACCCAGGCAAACAAAAATACATTCTATCTTAGTACATCTGTACAAGATATTCCATTTCCAACCAGAGGAGATGCCCACACTCACCCATGCACTCTGTTCAGAAAAGGTACATTTCCCTTCTCTAAGGAACACTGGCTTGGTGTGCACAGCAGCACTGTGCAGGCAAGAGACATGGTGCCCACACACTCAGTGACCCCTGAATCCAGCGGGAAAGTCAACTAACTAAACAAGCAAGAATTACTGTAAAATATAGCCTCCAACTATCTCTGCAGTAAGTTCCTCTTGAATAATAAAAAAGGGGGGTTGTGGGTCGTGTTAAAGCCAATCTCCATTTACAAATTCCTTCTACAAGAAAATAATGCTGAAAGATGATTTTGCAATTAGTTCCCTAACAAACCATCACTATACTGTGATTGAGGTCCACATTAAAAGGTTATGGAAGCAAACCAATTAAGTATAAAAAGAACACATACACACACAAAAACACAGATGAAGAAAAAAACCTCTTCATATTACTTTACTTTCTAAAATACTTCCCAAACAAAATTCCAAGTACTGTGAGATATGCTTGGAATGTAAGGAGCTAACTTTGGTGGGAACTCCTTGACACGTCTCTCTGGTCTGAAAAGTGGAATCATCCTCAGCATGATCATTCACACTTTGCCATTTAACCATAGCGACCTTTATTCCACATTGGCATCAGTGGGTCTCCGAGTGACGTCCTACCACAAACTCGGAAGGCAGCTCACAATGGAGAGTGCATGTTCCCCTAAAGAAATAAAGGCCATTAAGAATGAACCAACTAAATACCGTGTTTTCTGATTGCTAGTTTAAGGAGCTGCGTGATTACAGTGTATAAACTTTTATTATATTTAACCATATTGTGGTTTTTGAACAATGTGTTCCATACTGGATAATTGAGATAATGTGGCTTCACAAATAGGTCGGTCTTTCTTTCTTTCTTTCTTTCTTTCTTTCTTTCTTTCTTTCTTTCTTTCTTTCTCTCTCTCTCTCTCTCTCTCTCTCTTTCTTTCTTTCTTTCTTTCTTTCTCAATTCAAATGGAACAAAGTAGAATTTTAATTCAAGTTTAGACTTGGTATATATAGTTTTCAGAATTTTGTTTTTCTAAATCTTCACTGTATATGGCTCAACTGAATTCACTAAAATGTCAAAACATTCCAACTTCTAATTCCAAATTATTACCGATAATAAACATATTACTAATGAACCTTTAAAGGCATGAAACTAAGTGCTGGGGGGCAGGGAGAACTTGGTTTTGTGACAGATCTCAGGTGCAGAGACCAGCATAGGTCACCCCAGCACAGAGCAATGATCTGTCACCTGTCTGTCAAGGTTTCCTCTACAGATGGACAGAGGTGCCAGAAAATGCTTAAAGCATCTAGCATAGGACTGCTACTATTTCAGCTACCATCTCAGGCATTACTGGACACCACTGACAAAGGAAGTCTGCGTAATGTGGCTTTCACACATGGCTACTTTAACATCTCTGGGTCATCACGTTTACAGTCACAATGCACAAGATCCTCTGCTGCCCTGGGTGAGATTCTTAGCACTGAATGTTCTATAGCACATGAACACAGCACCTGTGTCCAAGACAGGGACAACAAGGAGGAAGCAGGCAGAATTCCTGAAGGGTGAGGAGAGGAAGGGGGAGAGGAAGGACGGGGGAGGGAGCGGGAGGAAGGTGGAGAGGAGACAGGAGATTACCAGAGGAAAGCAAGGAAAGAGGGACCTGGGCTTCACACGCACGGAATCCCCGCACATCCTTTCATAGCCAAGCTTCCCAAACAGTTTCAGCCCATCCATCTTTCTCCTCCTCTTCCTCCAGGTGGGTCTCCCACACTTGCTACTTACAGTGTGACCTATCCTGAGTGACTACTCACTTGGATACCTCTTTGAGTAGCGGCCCTCCACAGTCCTTGAAGCCCCTAACCTGTGACCTGGGCCTTACGTCCCTCTCCGTTCTCCCCAACACCTTCCTGTTTGCTTTCCAGGCTCTTCTCAATTAACTCGAACTTCACTGCCTCTCACTCCTTCCCATCCACCTCACAGCGCTAGACATTCTGGGTAACCACTTTTAAAACCATTCTTAAATCCCCCATGGCCTATAAGGTTATGACAACCAAATTCCCACTACGCACTGCTCTGTGTGCCTGTGGCACCCACCTTATCACAAGGATCCATTTAGATGTCCAACAGAGACACTGGTGTTAAGGAGCATTTCATGCAGCTTGGCTCTGCCTCATGTCCCCTCTCTGCTAACAGTACACAAATGGAAACTAGCTGCCCAAGCCAGTGCTAGCCTCGGTCCAGTCACACTGTGCTGGTAACACGCCCCAGTTCTGCCACATTGTTCTGTGCCTCTGTGACCTCACAGGATCACCGCCTAGACACAGGCCACAGGCTTGTAAGTCAGACCAGGCTTCAAATGGAACAATCTAACTTCTTGACTTTTACACAGATTAGACATATTAAATGCACTTCTAAGTCACAATTTTCTCTTACGAAAATGGAGGAATCACGTGTGTCTCAAAATTACATTCTGCTGCTTAATGAGTTGACAGAGATATAGTCAGCACTTAGCTGGGTTAGGGTGCAGAGCACGGTGAGCACAGACATGAGGAGCCTGCATGGTGCTATCTTCCGCATGGTGCTATCTTCTAGCAACACAGATCTAATCTTTCCCAGATCCCACCTGCCTTGTTATCCACCTAATCATCATGCAATTGTAACTACCTGCCAGCTGTTAATAGTGTTATAGAAATTCTACAAAATACCAAAAACAACAAGGCTGGAGAGATGGCTCAGCGGTGAGAACACTGGCCTCTCTTGCAGAGAACCCAGGTTCTATTCCCAGGACCCACATGGTGGCTAACAATCATCCATAAACTCCAGTTCCTCTTCTGACTTCCACGGGCATTTAAAAAAAATTTTTTTTTTTTAAGAAATAATGATATATATCCAAAGCAGGAATTAGGACATTCAAATCAATAAAAACTAATTACTTTCCTTCCTTAAATAAAAACTAAAGAAATGAATAAGGAAAAAATTAGCAGGGGGGAAGGAAACTAATAAAGACAGATACAGAAGAGCAGGTCTCATCTCCGAGATCCCAAATTCAAGCACTGAACAGAAAGAACAGCAACTAACCTGGAAAAGGGGAGAAGTTCACACAGACTCAGACAAGGGCCGTCAGCCACTGGAGGAGACTTTCCTGTTAGGTCTTTAGACAGCTACGTAAATAATCTTTAAATTTTACCAAATCAAAAACAACCAGCAAAAACGTAGTTTGTAGAAGTAGATTTGGCTAGTATTTTACACGGATCTTTGAAAATCAATTTGGGGGGGGAGGGGGGAGGAATTAACCTAACAGGTAATAACTCACAGAAAAGCACAGGGTTCAAATAATTTCAAGGGTTTCCACCCAATATTTAAAAACTAAAAAATTCAAATATTCTAAAATTTGATCCACTACTGGAAAATTCCCTAACGCTCCGTATAAGGTGCCCTTAAATATGGCTGATTCTACCAAATACTCTGAAAATGCCTTGATAACACTGAAAACCCTTTACTAGTTAAAAACACTGAGGAGGGATTTAGTAATTACATAATAGCATTGACATAAAATAGATCATTCTTAGTACTAAATCACTGTATTTCATGGGAAAATTAGCAAGGCTTTCTCCTCTGGATGCGTAACACAGGGATGTGTCTGCTCCCTTACGCGGTCACCTCACAAAGGCCAGAGTCAATCTAATTAAACAAGAAACAGGAGGTTGGCACAAAACAGGGAAGAGAGAATCTCCTTGGGTCTGCCCTGGACTGTGCTCAAATCAACTCAGATGAAAGAGCAGTTGAGGGGGCAGGGTCACCTAAAACACAAAATATTTATGAGTAGCAAGGACAGGGATTTATCTACGTGTGTCCAAGCTCTTGCCTGCAGACAGACTGCATATGGTTCAGAATGCCATGAACGAAGCATAACACAGATGTACATGCACTTAACGCCTAATTAGAGGTTTTAAAAATTCCTGTGCCTTCACTGCATGAGCCTTGTAAACGATAAACCATGTCATGATGTCAAAGGTTGGACATCCCACGAGAATTCGGTGACAAAGAAACTATTTTTCAGTGCAGCAGGTTAAGATAAATTTAGCACATGAGGAAAATGAGAATAGTCCTGAATGGAAAAGGTGGGCCGAGGCCAAGGCAAGATGCCCTGTCGCTCTGCTATGAAGGACTCACCCTGCAGATGTACACCCACTCTTGGTTATTTTATAGGCCCAGTATGATCCCCATAAAGTGTCAACAGGCTTTTGAACAATGAAGCAAAATAAGCAGACATTAAATACTGTATGGGAACACCAAACACAAAGATAGTGAGAAAGGGAAGCCGCTAGGGGACAGAGAATGACTCTTTTCTCCGAAACACACTAACTAGCTCTAGTCACTGCACAAGCTGCCATGCTTGTGGAAAGCACTGAGCAAGATGAAAACTCCATGCCATTTCAACAAACAGCAGGTACTTAGTGCAATACTCACAGCACCCAGAAAGAGGCTCATGTACATATGACTGCACCACCAGACACGGGTGGCAGATCAAAATCACTGAGGTCACAAAGATTCAGCCTGCATCGTACAGGAGAATAGACTCACAGAAAGAGCACGGAGAAGGGGTTGCAGAGATGGCTCAGCACACAAGTGCTTTTGAGGCTCCTGTAGAGGACCCGAGTTCAGTTCCCGGCACTCAGGCGTGGCTCACAACCACCCTACCTCCAGCTCAGGGGTCCCTGGACCACCTCTGGCCTCCTCAGGTACGTGCCCTCCACATGCGCAACCCCACACCCAGACACACATAATTAAGAATCAGCTTTAAAATTCTTTTTAAAAACAAAACAAACCAATATCCTAATCACAGTATGGGGCACTCATGCAGGTTACTATGTTACTTCGGGACTTAGTATTTTCTTTTTATATACATTTTACTTATTATTTCGTGACTACATGTACGTAAGTACACCCATGTTGTGCAATGCCCACAGAGGTCAGAAGAAGGCATCGGATCCCCTGGAGCTGAAGTTGTGGACGGTTGTGAGCTGCCATGTGGGTGCTGGAAACTGAACCCAGGTCCTCTGCAAGAGCAGCCAGCACTGAGCCTTCTCTCCAGCCCCAGGGACTTGGTATGTTCACCAAATGCCCTCAGTGCATGAAGAAGATAACACTAAACATACATGGAGAAGGAAAAGCAAAAGAGAATGAGGGAAGAAAAGGTGGGAAAAGAGCACTGGAGACTGAGTACCACAGCTGTCGTCCACCTCCACACTCGTGACATGCACACACACACGCACACACACACACACATATGGAATTAGCTAATTAATTTAAAATAAAAAGGTCAAGAAAAGCTCTAGAAAGAAGTTCTTAGAGAGGAGGGAAGTACAGGATGTGAAGAAACCAGGAGTGAATTCAAGGAAATGTCAAAGCCAGGATGTGCCTGGTGCCCTGACTGCAGTCTAACTGACAGCGCCAGGTGTCACAGATAAAACAGGAACCACTGAAAGAAGTGCACTTCTAGACTTGTGTGGCCATGGGGAGCCTAGAGGAGAGGAGGAGGGAAGTTTAGTGGAGACAGAGACAGAGCTAGACCCTTAAGAAAGAAGGGTGTGACGTATGCATGCCGAGATGGAGAACGTTCTAGATGAGAAGAAAGCTGGAACACAGACCCCAAGACGGGAATTCACCTGACTGCAGTGACAACAGTGCATCCTGACACAATGAGAAGTCCCCCAGTCACACCAAACCCCATCCCAAGCAAGAATTCCACTGTGCACTCGAGTCTACATCGGGAATCAGGTGGCAAAAACGCAGGGGGTCAGCCAGTAACAGAGTGGGTATAACTTTCTAGACACCTCAGCCATTTGTCAGAGGGAGAACACGCAGACGCCAGAGACAAGAGTGACTGACAACACCGCAATGTGCATGCATGTACCCTGCGTCTGCTGAAGTTATACCTCAACTAACCACGAGGCAACCTCACTGCATGACAGTAAACGAAGAGCATCCGGCACACTAAGAACTGACAACCACCCTCAATAAAGAAAAGAAAAGGCCATGTGTTGCCTTTAGTCTCAGCACTCAGGAGGCACACTTGGGCAGATCTCTGTGAGATGGAGGTCAGTCTGGTCTACAGAGGGAGTTCCTCAACTGCTGGGACTACAGGAAGAACCTGTCTCAAAAGAAATGGAAAAAAAGAAAAAAAAGAAAAAGAACTTTACTTGAGATGGAGCCCACAGAAAGCCCGAGACAGTGTATGTTACTAACCTCTAAAGGGTTCAGTTACTACAAAGAAAGCATGTCTCAGCTTAGCCCTGTAAAAAATCTATCTGAATATGAGCCTTTCCAGTTTCAAAACATTTATTATTAATTGTAATATCTAATTTTCCTGATCTTACATAGAAACGTTAATATATACTTACAAGTAAGTATATATCACTCTAAATTATTAGCTTGCAAATTATGGTTTTAATTAGTCTTAAGGAAAACTGACAGCCTATTTCTGGAAGTTAATTCCCAGTAAATCTTAGCGGGTAAGTAAAACATAAATTTAAATTCTAAAACAAAAAACTAAAATTTTGCTCACTGATACACATAAGGCTGCATATGACCCTTTAAAATATACATATAATTTTCAACAAACACAGAAAAGTTTATAGCAGGGATTGTATTACATGGAATTTTTTTGTTAGCCCAAATAAAGGTCTTAACTAATCTTTGCAACTGGCAAAACTGATTTTTCCAGGTACATGTGAAAAGTTAGATTTCAGCACTTTCAAAGTTAGAAGACACTGCCCTTTTAGAAAACTAAAATTCATTCACCCCAAGTAGAAAGTCTGACTCAGACTCAAGAATGTAGTAATTAATACTCATCAATGTGAATAAGGCAAAAATCACAGCTTGTGCTCAGGATCTCCGCAGTCCCCTGGGCTGCTCAGGACTGTGCAGAAGCCAGGTGAGGCCAGGCAGAACACGACTGTGAGAAACTGCAGACAGGTGGGAACGCCTGCCTGTACATCTCCTTCTGTGGGAAGGCAAGTCACGTTCACGATGCTCTTGGGAAGTCTGACTGCCTCTTGGTTTTATGTAAGACTTTGCAGAAAACAAAACCATCTCTGATTTACACTCTATGAAACTCAAAATAACACTGAGACAAAGAAATTCTAAGCTGGATCATCATTATCAGTAATGCCTCTTTCAAAAAAAAGAACTGTCATACTCTGATACAGAGACACATAATATTCAGTTTGTGGAGGAAGTAATGCTCTTTAAAATAACCAAGAAATGTAAACTTACCACGAGCATTGTCATGTACATAAGGGAAAAAGCAGGCTGAACCCAGCTCAACAGACACAGCTCTCAGAGAGGGTTCCACGCTGACACACAATGGCTCAGGGAGAGAAACAGGTGTTTGTAAGGTGTGACTTACAGGAACCCCCCAGCAGTTCCAGGACTCAGGACTGACAGACACCTTGGCAACTCCAGCCAATTTTCCAGAATTCACAAACATCCATGAAAAGAGACTGACTTTTACAGCTCCCTGGCCAGATAAAGTCCCTGACCCAGAGTTCACAAGCATCTGTAAAAAGAGATTGCTTCCTGGGGAAATGTTTACAATCTTCTCTGAATATCAATCAGATGTGATGATGGGTAGCCTGCCCCACTAAGGCGGCCTGCTGGGCTATCTAGTCTCCTCATCTCCCTGGGAGACTACCTTCTCTCATTCTCCCTAAGATAGCTTCCTCATCAGGATCTGGAGCTAGCCTGGTCCCCCAGCCTGAGCCCCCAAGATGAGCAGGCAAGCTTTCCTCAACTCCTAAGATCTGAGGAGGCTAGTTCTGGCTGGTCTTCTCTCCCAGCTCAGGAAGCCAGTCCCGTGCACACACGCACCCGCGCCCTTAATAAACCAGTCCTGTCAATTCCCCTGCGGAGTTTCCTTTGTTTTTGTTGCATCTCTTAAACCAAAACCTTATGGCATTCGGAATCAGGCAGGGAAGGCCCAGAGCCTTCATTTCCTCAACAGTACTACTTCCCATTTAGCAAAATTAATGGGAAAGCAGGCACTGACACCAGACCGCACAGAAGGTTTTTAGTGTTGTTTTCTTGTATTTTTTAACTTAAAATTTCTCTTTCCAGCAGAGAGAAGACTAGGTGGCTGGGTAAATCACCCACAGAAAGCAATTAAATCAGCTAAGCTGAGGGGTGGAGAAAAAAGAAAAAATATTCAGCAAAAATTTACAAAATCCTTGGGACTGGGGAGATGGCTGGGCAGTAAGAGCACAGGCTACTCTCGTAGAGGACCCGGCTTCAGTTCCTTGCACGCATGTGGTGGTTCACAACTGTTTATTAATGCCAGTAACAGGGGATCCAATGTCCTCCTCTGAGCTCCTCAGGCACTGTATGACACAGGTGCACTTACATGCAGGTAGTATGCATACACACATGTATTCATACACTTGAAAATTTTAATTTTTAATTTTTTCAAAATTCAAATAAAGGAATTAACAAAGATGAGCCAACTTTTGGCTTGAAGACATTTCCCAAACTCTGTAAATGTCATCTTGATTTGTAGGTGCTCAAGTGGGCAAAGGAAAAGTCTGGGACCCAGACATGAGCTCTGCCTCATCCACATGGTCCTCAAGGAACCAGGTTTTCAGGATAAACGTGAGGAGAAGGCAAGGAAGAAGTGCTGACCGCAGGCACATAGGAGGCTGCTAAGGGGGGGGGGGGGGAAGAGGAGTGCAGAGAAGTAGCAGGTGCGAGACCCAAGAGGCACCTAGTGACACAATCCCAAATGGGTAAAGCAGGAAGTGAAGGATGGAGAAGAGAAGAAAGGGAAAAACAGGACAGGCAAAAAAAAGAAAGTATAACATCGCCGGGTGAAAGGAAATCACTGAAGAAAACGTACTACTGCCCCCACTAGTTCTCAATTCCTGTCTTCTTCATTGACTATCAGAGATACAGAGATACATACATATAGATACAGACATAGGCATAGACACAGATAGATGATATAGATACATACAGATACATATACAAATATAGATACATACAGATAACAGACATATATACATATATAGACATAGGCATAGACACAGATAGATGATATAGATACATACAGATACATATACAAATATAGATACATACAGATAACAGACAAATATACATATATAGACATAGGCATAGATACAGATAGACAGGCAGAGATACAGACACTACACTTGTAGATACATGTTTCTCTCTGAGTTTTTTTTTCTTACTGTTGGTTCATTCAGCAGCAAGTCCCGCCCTCTGACCAATAAGGGGGCAGGAAGGCGGGAAGAGAAGGGAGGAGAAACATGGCAGCTAGTCAGGCGAGGGGCACTGAGAACACTCAAAGCCATATGGGAGAAAGTACCCTGGCCCCAAGCCCACAGAGGGCCAGGACTCAGAAGGCAGCATCCAAAGAATTGTGTGAGTGGGAACGAAATTCAGGCAAGGAATGGGACAGGAGCTATGCGCCACGGTGGTGCTGCGCTGGACTTTGCCAAAGAAATGGTGGCTGGGGGCAGGCCGTATGTTTAAACAGTAACTTTGTGAGTCACCCTAAATAAATCAATCTCTCTAAATGGAAGACCAGTTCCCGTTTTATTCTGCCGGATTGACCAGACCCCCGACCTCCCGACACCGCTAAGGCGTGGAAAATAAATTTCATGAGACAACACTGAGTCTACTTCATGGTGCTCATGTGTACCTGTGTTCAGAGCTGACCACTTCATGGTGCTCCTGTGTACCTGTGTTCAGGGCTGACCACTTCATGATGCTTATGTGTACCTGTGTTCAGGGCTGACCACTTGGGATTAGAAAACCTTGGAAAAAACTGGTTCTCCCTCTTTTGGCATCCACTGAGGCCTGTAGCTCTTCATCTTAGGGTGGGATTGCATGATCCCTCTTCTACCTTGGCACATCAACTGGCTCTGCCACCCTGCAGATCCCCTTGGACTGCCATCCTGTGCAGATTTCAAGGGGCAGCTTCCCTGTCACTTAGTACTCGGCCCCACACAGTCCCTTATTGTCCACATTTTACCAGTTGTGGGACTTTGGAATAGTCACCATCTGTTGAAAAGAGCAGCTTCTCTGATGACTGGTGAGAGCTACCCTTGTCTGTGGGTACAAGAACCATACCCAATCACAGAAAGAAGTGACACTGGTCTAGGGATGTGGCAGCCGTAGGCTCTTCCTGGATCTGGAGTTCAAATAGACACGTTCAGGAATTTCAGCATATTCCAATCAAGCACACCAACATGACACCACAGACACAAGACGCTCCACAGAGAACAGCAGCAAGTCCTCAAGGACAATCAGCGAAGTGAGAACAGCATCCTGGAGAGAGCACTTGATTAGGACAGGTCAAGCTATCCAGAGCCCAACAATGCTAACAGCACTGCACGGCCTCATGGAGCTCAATGCTAACAGCACTGCACGGCCTCATGGAGCTCAATGCTAACAGCACTGCATGTCCTCATGGAGCTAAGAACCTACTTTATGTTAATGTGTAACAGATATTAAATGCATTACACAGCCAAGTGCAATATCCACCTATATGGTAGGATACAGACTGCCTTGAGTATATGCGCCCAAGACCAGTGTAGGTGAGTGCTGTATTCTTCACGCCAAGTCTGGAATCGGAATGGGGATTTGTTGTTTTCTTCACTGAAGTAAGGTTTCCTGCAACCCGGGAAGTTTCTAATTTGCCATGTAGCCAAGGATAACTTTGAACTTCCTGATCCTCCTGGCCCCACCTCCCAGTGCTGGGATGACAGGCATGTGCACCACATGGTTGACTTTTATAAAGGTCCTGGGACGTGCTGACACTGGTCATCCTCAGACTCTGACCCCAGCATATCTCAGCCAGTACCAAGAATCTGCACTAAACTGTTTCCTCCTACCAGAAACCAAGCATGCGGTGAAGTGATAACAATAACTGGAAAAGCTTCAGTCTTAGATACTAAGAAATACGTTTAGTTACCAAAAGAGCAATTCATCAGAAAATGAGAAACTCCTGCCTTGTAACTGACTTTACAGTTAACTGGCAGGGCGTAGTAAACACAGCGGGTCAGAGGGCATATGACAGCCTCAATGTTCATACTGAAAAAGTTATGAGAAAGGTGTACTTTACATTAGGAAAAAACAAGAATAAACCCAACAAAACTGAGCAAAGAAAAAGTTGTAAAAAAGAATAAAAAGATATAAAAAATAAAAGATAAAGCATACATAAAATTAAGGGAGTGCTAACATGTCCAGACTGATACTTAGAAAGTCAGATGCCCTGTCGGTGACTCTACTGCAAACCCTGCTGGATGGCAGGGCCCCACCCCACGCCCTTAACTGTTACCGTGTCTGATGTCCTTCATCTGACGCCCTTTCTTGCTCCCCTACAGTGCTTCCCCATACCTTCCCCCTCCCCTTTCCTATTTATTTTTGTGTTATGTGTGTGAGTTCTATGCCTGCATGTATGTAAATGCACCCTTGTCATGCAAAGCCTTCAGAGACCAGAAGAGGGCTTCGGATGCCTGGAACTGGAGTTATAGTTGGTTAAGTACCATGTAGGTGCTGGGAATCGAACCTGGGTCTCCTGCAAGAGTAATCAGTGCCCTTAATGGCTGGTCCACCCTTCCAGCCCCTTCCTCCCCCTTTTGACGGGCTGTTCTGATCCTGTGTGGTTACTCTTGAGAGCATAATCTAGTTACAGCTCAGTGGTAATCTGCGTCACTTTCACATTGCCATGCACACTCCATAAAGGGGATGCTTGCTTTCTTCTCCATTCCTCGTTGTCTTCATGTGCTTCATCTTCAACCCACGCTTACTAAAGGTGGGGGACTGATCAATGGAAAAATAGAACAGCAGAAGTCCTGGTCCCTGGTTCAAATAGGATAAAAACCAATGGGCCTCTAAACAACTCATAAAAACGAAGATCCAGACATTTCATCGAACCAGTACATCACCCAAGGGCTTAAATATTTTAAGACTGTTCCTTCAGGAGTCTGAAGAACTGGTAAGGTCAGTGAATCTTTTCTCAACACATGAATTAACACTGCTACAGTGTTCCCTTCCAATAAAAGCAGATGCATCATGTGCACAGGGTTTTAAGAGACTGGTTAGAAAAGAAAAGCAACAGTTGACTTAGTTTGCCAAGGTGCTTGTCAATGACCAAGCTGAGTGGTAACTGAGCACACGTGTTCTAGCACATCTGCACTGGCAGTCAAAGAAGCTGAAATCTCCAAATTTGCAAAATCACCTTCTAAGCTGTTTGTCATGAGCGAGATATGTGTATGCTGTGTGTGTCTCAATGTGTGATGTGTATGTAATGTGGGGGTACTGTACGTGTTTGGATGTGTGTTATGTGTGTATGTAATGCGTGGGTGCTATACTTGTTTGAAAGTGTGTGATGTGTGTGGTGGTGTGATGTGTGTATGTAATGTGTGGGTGCTGTGTCTGAATGTGTGTTTTGTGGGTGTGATGTGTGTAATATGTGTATTGTGTGATGTCTATGCATATAATCTCTGTATAATGTCGTGTGCTGTATGTGTGTACAGATGCACATGTGTGTGGTACGTGTGCGTGATGTATGTGGTGTGCGCAAGTTTGGGGGGGTGTTATAGAATCACTTTTCACCTACTTTCCAGATTCAAAATGACTTAAAACATCATGCCGTATGTAGCAAAATGTCCTATAGAATAAAGTTTAGATAAAATTCCCAGAACTGCTTCACAATCCTAACAACAGCCCAGCACACATATTTTACCCTAATTTCTAAGCACATTAGGCAGACCCTGTGCTGTTCACCCCAACGTGCCTTCACATGGCCCATTAGCCATGTCACATAAGTCTGCTAAGCACTTTGGCACTGGTCACCATGCCCAGCCCTCTTTTCACCTTTTAAGACTTATTCTCACTAAAATGCACAGGCTGGCCTTGAACTAACCGTCTACCAGAGGCAGGCCTTGAACTCACCATCTGACATGGGCAGGCCTTGAATTCATCATCTGACACACACACACCTTGAACTCACCACCTAAACATAGCCAAGTCTTGAATTAGCAAGTAACCCCCCTCAGTCTCTGGGCTACCTGGGATTATACTAACAGGCCCGGTTTCATAATAAAATTATTTTAAATGATTAATCTTTGTATCAACAATGTTTTGGTAAGAAAAATATTAATATTCATTAGCTACAAAGAAACAATATCCTGTAAATTAATACAGAAGTCAAAAGGCAGATTGAAAAGAGTTCCACCAGGCCTAAGGGCTGTGCTCAAATCAAGTAAGATTTTATAATTGTGAGTAGTTCATGGGATTTATTCAAAAGAACACAGTAATAATAGATAAAAGCCTTTACAACTCTGCAGAGGTCAAAATACTCAGAGGAATATAATAAAGGTAGGTCAAATTACAATCTCCAAAATCATAGCTAAACAGATGTTTAATATTTCCATATTTTGAAGTCCACAAAAATGAAAAAAAAAAGTTCTGAACTTCAAAATCAAATGCCATAAACAAACACATTTGATAATGGTCTGTCCTAGACCTCTGGATTCTCCCCCATGGAACACAGTAGGAATGGACACAGGGACCGAGCTGTCAGAATCACCTGACAAGGCGCCAGGGCTCCCTTGACTGGGCATCAACTAGAGAGGTGGAGAGGGGCAGAGGTTCCCACATCTGACTGAACGCGAGTCTACAGAACTGACGGATGTGAAGCGGGACACAGTGACCCGAGTGAACAAGGGATGAAGGACACAGTCACGGAGGATGCAGGAGACGGGCGCACGGTCACCGAGGACGCAGGAGACGGGGACACGGTCACCGAGGACGCAGGAGACGGGCGCACGGTCACCGAGGACGCAGGAGACGGGGACACGGTCACCGAGGACGCAGGAGATGGGGACACGGTCACCGAGGACGCAGGAGATGGGGACACGGTCACCGAGGACGCAGGATACAGGACACAGTCACAGAGGTAAGCAGGGTACAGGACACAGTCACAGACAGAACGGGGTGTGAGACACAGTCAGAGAGGGAACCAGGGATACAGGAGAGTCACAGGAACAGGGGAGGGTGAAGGGATAGCCATGGGGGTAGTGAAGGACATTCTGGAGACAGGCACATGGAGAGGACAGGGAAGGATCACAGCTGAGATGGAACTCTGACCAGCTCCTCAGGGCAGGGCCTGAAATACGCAAGAACAGAGTGCCAGGTTCTGAGACACTGACGTCACCCTGGACTGAGAGCGATGCATGAGGAGGGCCCTGATAGGTAGGAGTCGACTGAAACCCACGTTACGAAGGATGGCATCCCTGAGAGGCGGCAGGGAGGGCTGGGACATCAAAGGTGAGCAGGGCATCTTGGCCAGAGGGTTGGGCGAGCCTGGCAACCTTCAGACTCCTTCCAGTTGCTCTTCAGTCTCCAGATCATTCCTTAAGAACTCCCAACACAGAGCATTTACTGTTTCTATCTACAGCTAGGCTTTAAGACGCCAAGACCAAATTTCAAAAGCAAAGAAAAAGTAGAGGAAGGAGAGGAGTCTGCTCTGTCCACTGCAAGGCTGGCCTGTCTTCAGCCTCCACACAAGCGACTTTGGCCAAATGTAGAAATTAAAATGTTAGGAATCTCCATGGTTACACATGCATTCTAAATAACTGCCTCTGCTTCTGGAACAAATGTAACATGAAATTAGTGCCCTGTCACTCAGACTATGCAGTTAAAATCAGGTACTATGATTCCTCTAGAACATGCCATGAAATCACAGACCCATAACCAGAAACAGTAAAACAATAAGCTCTGAACTCAAAGTCAGGAAGAATACATCTATCTCTCAAGACTTTCAATTTATATACTGGCCAATGGAATTTCAGAGAAGCCACAGAGGGATGAAGATGATTCGTAGAGTCGGCAACCACACTAGAAACCTCACCTCGAGTCAGGACAGCAATCATTTGTGTGTTTCCTAGCTGTTGAGACATGAACCACACAACTCACTAAGAACCCCAAAAGACAACACTTACTAAACTATAGTGATCACTCAGAGCTTTACAGAGCTATCATCTTAGCTGTGACATAAATAAACTGGCCCAGAGTAGTAAAGAAAGAGTGTGCTAAGAGCCAGGAAGTAAGAAGAAAATAAATCAATCAGCAAGAGGAAGCCATGTGACAATCTTTCAAATAATGACATCACACTGCTATACTGGAAACCCAGCGTCTGCTCTTACAGTCTAACACAGACAGAGGGTGGGAACAGAGTTCTGAGCCTTCTCCATGCTGCCTACTAAAACACAAGCTCTCGGATATGTACTGCTCTACCACTGCAGATCAGACTGGCAAATGCAGTGGACGCTTATTCTGGCTGAATGCAAACTGCAGAATGTGCCAAGCAAAAACAGGGCAACAGATTTTTCCTGAAACAAAAATGTGTAGACTCAGGTTCTGAACGCTGGTAGATGGAAGAGAGAGGGTCAGCGGCGAGAGAAAGGGGATTAATAAAATGACCAACTTGCTGTCCTGGGTTTTCCCGGCCAGGACAGAGAATGGAAAGACTGAGCCGTGAAATCAGAAAGGCACCGTCTTCCAGGTTCCCCCTGCCAAGGTCTGGAGAGGAATGCTTGAACTTTCCTGTTGGCTCTGGATGCGAATAGCTCGAGATGCAGAGAGAACCACATCTAAGTCACTTGTTCAACATCTGCTGGGCCAATTCCCATGATCCCCTCTACAGGGTCAGCTGGTGACAGTTCAGTCTGCCCTCTTTATAAGCTGTTTGGAAGGAGCTAATTTGGAGTAAAGTGTCTATCTGGACCACTTGTTTTTCCCTTTGATGGTCACTGAAGTCTAATGTGGTCTCTGCAGTGCTGCAAGGAACTTAGAAACATTATTGGAAAGGACAGGATTCAAGGTTCTGCCTCCCACCTCGCCTTCTAGACAATTTACATGTGTACAGTCAAAAGCAGCCTTTGCCTCTCAGGCAGCGCCACCCACACTGCACCAAATAGCAGCGAACATTTCCCAGCCCCCTGTTCTCTGCCGGCCACCGCTATCAAAGGTTCTGAAGCTAACACTACTGAAAGAAGGTTTATCAACACATGAACAGTGCATGCTGGGAAATGTTCTGTCCTCCAAGGTGACGGCTACCGTAGATGTTCAATGAAAACTCAGAAGTCGGCAGCTCTCAGCACCTGGTGTCTGACACACAGAACCCTGCGAACCTACAGTGAAAAGTGACACCACAGTGAACATAAAAAACCACAGATTAAATAAATTCCACGAATTCTAAAACTGTGGGTCTGTTGCAATCAGAAAACGTAATTAAAGATGTATAATGACATCCAACCAAGAGGAACAATTTTTAGCTGACAAAGTCAAATACGGACATACCCTTTTTCTACAAGAGGACACTCTCATGGGAACTAAAGCAGCAGTGAGAAGACGCCACCCAGCAGGCGGGAGTCCAGGTAGATTCTAGATTCCAGGATATCCACAGAGAAAGAGTCATCACACACGCGAGGGTAGACTCCCCATCCTGGAGTGTCCACAAATACACATCTGTTCACACATGCTCATGTGTACACGTGTCTAACAGGAGATGGTGATTAATTCCAGGGAGGACTTCATGCTGCTCTTGTAGGCATTACAGAAGGTAATTATTTTATAACCATTTCATAGAGCGATTCTGAATCAAATATTTCAATTTCTAAAAACTACTCTGAGTAGCCAACTCAGAAAAGTTTGTTCTTTAATCTACTGCAAAGACTGAAATGACTCCATCTCATAAAAAGAGAAAATAAATGAGAGGAAAGGCTCAAGCACGGACACTGCCATCCATAGGTCTGTAGCACACTGAACTCAATGTGCTCTAACGTCAACTGTGGCTGCCGCAGAGAACCGGGAATGGGGAGAAAAGACCAGCACAATCACCCCTTTCTGAATGAGCGACGACTCTTTTATTATTACGGTGCAGGTAGGATGGGCCAGGAGGCACCTGAATGTCACAGGACACGTATGGCGGTCAGACGACAACTTACCGACAAGCTGGCTCTCTCCTCTACCCTGGGTTCTGGGGACTGAAGTCAGGCTGACGGACAGCAAGCTCTTTACCTGCCGAGCTATCTCACCAGCCCCTGGACTGTTCTTACCAATCATTACTGCCAGGTCATACATCAGAACTGGGAATCACCAGGAATGTTAACTGATCCAAACAAAAATTTAGCTTCTTGGCAATGACTGAAGAATTCCAAGATTGATACATTTTAAAGGAATATTTAGTTTTCTATTCTTCTACCTTGAGACTATTTATTCCCACAGGATTAAAAATAATCATAAAGAAGCAATTAAAAGTAAATTGATTCCACCAATCATCAAGAATTACTGAGGGCTGATTCTCAGTGTAACACTACATTAGCAATTAAAATTCCCAAGGCTTAAAAGCCCATTCCTGCCCTACAAAGTTAGCCTAAAACAGGCAAGGGAAGGTGAGTCACAGGAGGAAATCATATGTAAAACATGAAGTAAACAACCAGGTTCACAGCACCGCTGTTAAAGCAGCCAGAGGGAGGTTCCTGAGTGCTCGTACCAAGCGAACAATGAGTGGAATACTAGAATTGAGGGGAGGAAACCCCATCGGATGGGGATGAAACCCAAGGACATTATTCTAACTGAAACAAACCAGTCACAAAACGCAGACTATATAATCATACAGGAACGAATGACGTACATAAAGTCTATAGATTCACAAACTGAGAGCCACAGAGGGTGCCCAGAACTGGAGAAAACAGCACTGTTTCAGTTTTATGAAGTACAGTTCTAACCTATGCATCGAAAATAATTAAGATAGCAAATAACTTAAAAACTTTATGTATTATGTGTCTGATCGTTTTACCTTTGTGTGTGTGTGCAGGCCAGAAGAAAGCATCATATCCCTTGGAACTGAAGTTTCAGGCAGTTGTTAGCTACCATGTAGATGCTGGGAACTGAACCCAAGTCCTCTGGAAGAGCAGCAAGCTCTGCACCTGCTGAACCATCTCTCCAGCCCCTTTTACAATTTTTTCAAAAAAAAAAAAAGAGTTGGTATGAGCTAACCACCAAGTGTATGGAAATAACATAATTAATGAGACAGGATTAATGAGACGCAGACGAATCTGAAAAGGCACCTGTTCTTCAAAGGAAATGGGCTCAGACTCAGACAAGCAGGTGGGGTTGGTTGACAGTGAGGCACAATGGCCCAGATGGGGAGCACGCATCACCCAGAACACAGCTGAGCTCAGGTTTCAAATCCAATAGCCGAGAAAGGCAGTCTGGAGGCTGAAGTTAGAGAACAGGAGGTAAACTGCTACAAGAGAGGCAGTGATGTCCCTGGAGAGCTGGCGGGGGGGGGGGGGCACGACTTCCCCCTCTGGAATTCTTACTGAAACAGTCATCCCCTCATGTATGCAGCCAGCAGCAGTCAGCAGGGTCCAGGATCACAGGCCACAGACCAGGATCTTCAACCACTCTGCTCTTCCTATGGTGACACAGGAAAAGCTGTATGCTGTAGGTGATGTGATGGTTTCACTTTGCTGTGCATCTGACTGGGCTCAGAATCACCACCTAGACGACACACCTGTGGGGTGAGGAAGTTTCCAGAGAGGTTTAAGGAGGTGAGAGGGGAGGGTGAAGGCAGAGCAGAGCCACGTGGGGCAGCACTGACTCCTGGCATGGACGGCACCGTCCCACAGTACAGGGCCCTGACTGCACGCCAACAGAGCACAGCATCCACCACGCCGCACAGATGCAGCACGGCCAGCTGCCTCACACTCCCGCCACTGGGCTATAGCACCACGGACCACACCCTCAGGTCACGGACCAGGGTAAGCCCTTGCTCCTGAAGTCACTGCTGCTTGGCTCATTCGTCACAAGAAGTAACACAGACGGCTAAGAGGCTGCACCTAGCAGGGAGCTCTCAGGAGTCTGTGCAGAGCCCTGCACATGCCCCACACCTGCCTGGCTTTCGCCAGCTGCACCTCAGTACTCCACGGGGGGCACCTTCAATGCAGCCACCACTGTACGTCAGACCCGTGGCTGACATCACTGGTCCAGTCACTACGTCACACACCCACTTTCTCGTAGTTTTTAAAATAGTTTATTATTCTATATGCCTGTATGTATCTAAGTGCACCCGTGTTGTCTAACCCACAGAGGTTAGACGAGAGCATCAGATGCCCTGGAACAGGAGTTACGGACAGCTGTCAGCCACCATGTAGGTGCTGGGAATCGAAACTGGTTCCTCTGCAAGAACAGCCAGTGCTCTTAACTGCTGAGCCATCTCTCCAGGCCCTCTCCTTAATTATTAATTTGGCAAATACTTACTGAGGACTGTCTCAACACTTGGTCCTATGCACAGCACTTAAGACAGAGCCACAGAACAGACAGACATAAACTGAAGGGTCTTAACATGCACATCAGATAATGAGTGCTTGGAGACATAAAAGGGAAAACCTGGAAATTTTCTTGGGAAAAGAAATAACACAAGTAAAACCAGGGGTCAACAAGTGGAGGGGCCAGGAGGAGGAGGCCGCAGGACAGCAGCGAACACACCGCCCTAGGACAAGCGGAGGCTCCCTGCTCCACTCGTGACATGACTGTCCTTGGTTGTATTTTGTTCTCTTTCACCTCTGGCCTTGGCAATCTTTTTTCACAGTCTATCACAATCCGCACCCTTCCAGGTCCAGATCAACAATGCATACATTTCCCCCCCTGGTGATGGCAGGGGTCAAAGTCGGGTCCTAAGGTCCGAGACACATGCTCCCGTTCCCGAGCCACTTTGTGCCTACTTGGTTTGGATCAACACCCTCCTGGCCCTGAGTCCTCCATCGACACCCCAAATACCCTGCTTCTGTGTCACGTGCTCCACTGTCCTCCCACCATTCCCCTTGAAGCCTCCCCTTTCTAGCTCCCTGCCATCTCAGCCCCTCAGTCTCATGTACACACACACACACACACACACACACACACACACAAACATTAGAATGTGCGATCTGCAGGTAACGGGAAACATGTCTTTCTGAGCCAGGGTTTTTTCACTTAGTATTTCCCAGTCCCATCCATTTTCCTACAAATTTCAAAATTCCACTGTGTGTGCACCACACTTTCTGCTGATGGGTGTCTAGGCTGGCCCATTTCCTGACTGTTGGGAATAAGGGAGAGCTGAGTGGACAAGCATGCAGGACACAGAGACTTCAGGGCACAGAGTCCGCAGGGCACGGTCCACAGGGCACAGTCCACTGGGCATGTGCCCAGCAGTGGCCTAGCTAGGGCATATGGCAGTTGCAGTTTCTTTTCAGGAACCTCCAGACTGATTTCCAGAGGCCGCACCAGTTTACACGCTGGCCAACAAGATGCCCTCTCCCACCACCTCGCAGGATTTGTGCTCTGGCTATTGACGACAGTCTCAAGGACGGAATCTCAGGGTGTCTCAATGTGCATTTTCCTGATGGCTAGCAGGTCAAACGTTCCAAAAATATTTCTTGCCCATTTTTTATTTTGAATTTTTAATAATTCTGAATGATTTTGCTATTGAGAAACTTCTAAATTTAAATATTAGTGGAAATTACATATTATTTTCCATTTTTTTTAATCAGTGGGTATAGGTGAAAATTGAGAACATTTTTAAGAGATATTTATAACAGAAGATTACAGTGGTCACCAAGGTTTTTCCTCTTTTACAAGATACTTTTTCTACCTTTTTAAATTTAAGAGCAACAGAATGTCACTATGACGCATATGACAAACAGAACACGGGATTATGAACAGACGCATGCAGAGTAAACAGTGTAAACTGCCAGGGAACAAGTGGTCAGTTATCACCTCTAGAAGCACATTCTCCACTAGGAAGGGATTTACTGTTGGGGAATTTCATACATGAGTACTGTGTGCATGTCGTTTCTACCCCTCCTCCCCAGTCACCCCCATGCCCCTCCCGTCCCACGCCCCTCCGTCCCTCCTCCCCAGGCACCCCCACGCCCTCCATCCCTCCTCCCCAGTCACCCCCACGTCCCTCCCGTCCCTCCTCCCCAGTCACCCCCACACCCCTCCCGTCCCTCCTCCCCAGTCACCCCCACGCCCCTCCCATCCCACGCCCCTCCGTCCCTCCTCCCCAGTCACTCCCACGTCCCTCCCGTCCCTCCTCCCCAGTCATCCCCATGCCCCTCCCGTCCCTCCACATTTCTTGTCCTCTTCGGTTACTGTTTTACACGCAGGGGTTTAGGGCCGACACCTGGGATGGGATAAGCTACTGGGGAGCTAGTCCCAGGGAAAGCTGGTTCTCTTTCATTCTCTCTCAGTGGCCATTAATTGCCTGTACCTCTTCAACAAGGGTGGGGCCTTGCAGAACACCCCCAACCACTTTGACAACTGATGTTGTCATTATGCAGGTTTTTAAAAGGAACAGGGCAACTTAAACTTGTACTCCAGTTTCATTTACTGTCCCTAATCTCCTTTTCATAATCAGGACTCACTCGCTCTCACAGAATGTGTGATACAATTCATACTTCTTTATAAAGAAGAAAAAGCATGAAAGAAAAAAAACACCAGGATTCAGAATCAGTCTAGGTCATTGCTTTGGGTAAGAAAAGATCAAACAAAAAATGAGAAACCATTTCTGAAAATGACGTTAAAACAAAAAAGTTAAACGTGGGAGGGGAGGGGAGAGAGGGGGAGGGGGGAAGGGAGAGAGGAGGAGAGGGGGGAGAGAGGAGGAGAGGGGGGAGGGAGGGGGAGGGGGGAAGGGAGAGAGGGGGAGGACAGGGGAGAGGGGAAGGGAGAGAGGGGGAGGGGGGAAGGGAGAGAGGGGGAGAGGGGGGAGGACAGGGGAGAGGGGGGAGGGAGGAGGAGAAGGTGGAGGGAGGAGGAGAGGGGGGAGGGAGAAGGAGAGGGGGAAGGGATGGGGAGGGAGGGAGAGAGGAAGACAGGGGGGAGGGAGGAGGAGAGTGGGGAAGGGAGGGGAGGGCTAGCAGAATTGCTGTGGCTGTGGCAGTACCAGCAGGAAAGGCTGCCCAGGGAACTGCAGGAGATGTCGCCTGGTTTCCGCCGTCCGCATCATCGAAAGTCTCTGCCGCCTGGAAAAAAAGGCAAGATGGTCTGAGAAGTCCTGAAAATGGAGGTCCACACACATGCCCACATACCCAGCCCACAGGCACCTGCTGTCACAACCACACTCAAACTCTCTAACACACAGGGCTTAGCAGTTCAGCACTATCCCCCCTCCCCCAGGCCAATGGGCCAAAGCTTCCTTCCTTATTCCAACCACCTCCTATCAAGGAGGCGTTTACTCTCTCATGACACAAATTGTACACCCAACTATTCTAACTCACCATACTCACTCTCCTACGTGAGATGTGTTCCTTTAAAAATAGACGAAACTTTTGAACTGATTAGCACAAAACTTAGAAACTAATCTAACTAGCAAGCTTGTCTCTCTTCCTGAACAACCTACTGTGGCCTCACTGGCATAAACAGTAGAAAGTTCCTAGCTGACATCATCAGTGAGTGAATGAGCACTCCTGGTAGGAGAGACATCACTTAAGACAAAGTCTGTGTTCAGCGAGGAGAGCTTTCTACCTCTCAGGTGATGGGACACAGAGAAATCACTGCTGAAAATCAGAACCACAGCTTTGATGTGTGTTCTGTGCTGAGCTGTCAGGCAAGCAGACATTGGGGTGTCACAACAGAAGCAAGAGGAGAGGGGCAGGCGGCTCTCCGCGGCACTGTTAAGCGGGGCAGGGGCCTGCACCCTTCTACAGCAGAATACACAAGAGGGACACCTAGTAACCACATCTAAAGACGTCCATGCTGTGACTACAGTACCAAAGGTAGCAGCATAAGAACATGGCACTGAACTGTAACAGTCACATGTGGAAGACGGCCAACTACAGCTTTCTACATACAACATACTAGTTACAGTCTACATATGTGAAAATACTCTAGGTGGTAGGCTTCAAATAATTAACAACTTCCAAGCACTGCACTGAGCCACTAACAACAGGAGACATGGCTTTTGTTCCAACTCAAAGGCATTTTCACAAAGTTTTAAATGCTGTACTTCAGTAACACGAGTAAGATGGAAACATGTAGGATCACAGAGGCATTAAACAGTACGAAGAGAATGGTAAGCTAACGACACACAGCTTGTAACAAAACAGGTAAAGCATGTATGTCCAGTCTGGCTGCCTGCCTGCACATGGACATGTATGTCTACACTGCCTCCCTGCACATGGACCATATGCACACAAACAACATATGTGCACACTGGTTGCATATGGACAACATATATGTCCAAACTGTCTCTCTGTACATGAACATGTATGTATACATAGCTGTCTATACATGGGCAACATGTGTCCACATTGCCTCCATGCACATGGATGTGTGTTCACACTGCCCACATGCACATGGATAATATGCATGTCTACACTGACTCACTGCATGTGGAGAACATGTATGTATACACTGGTTGCACATGGACCACTTGTTTGTTCACACTGCCTCCCTGCACATGAACATGTATGTATATACTACCTACACCTGGGCAACATGTGTCCAACCACACTGCCTCCCTGCACATAGACCACATGTGTGTTCACACTGCCCACCACCATATGAACAACATGTATGTCTACACTGCTTCCTGCACACTGACAACTATGAAAGATAAAACAGAAAATGATCCGACCCCCTGCAAGATCACAGCACTCTTTAGAATAATGCCCCATTTCACCTATCAACATGAACTACACTCCCTAATTTTACAATTCCTTCTTACCAAATCCAAAGTAGGTGAACATCTTACTGAAAAAAGAAAGAGGAAAAACTCCCTGATGGTGGTTCCAGAATTTGAGCTCTAGCATCCTGGCTCTTAATCCAGAGATTTTCCTGCAAGACTATACTGGCTCCATAAAAATAACTGGGTTATAAACTATTTCAATAAAACGAACACACACTGAAGAGGATTAAGGCAAAGACACTGCTTTTCCAGCTAACAAGCTCCACTCACAAATGCCCCCTGAACCCAGGAAGAGCAAGAGTCACAATAATTAGCCTGAGAACAGCTTAGAAGCCAAAGTGCTCCACACAGGAGTGCACTCTTCACAGGGGTGAGCACGCTGCTCTGTGGGACTGGCCAGTTCCCGTCCCTCACCTTACCAACATTTCCCAACTGACATGCCTGCAGCCCCAGCCTCTGCCGACAATGCCTAAGCTTGCCCTTGTGTTCCCACCAGTCCCACTAAATGACTCCAATTTAAACCATTCCCATGGCAAGACCAAAGCCTCAATAATAATCCCTTTCAGCTTTCAGAGGGATGATGCCATTTATTTTCCCTTGATTTCAAGTTTTATTTCAGAGTTACACAAAAGTGACTCAGAACAGATCACCAGGAAGTAGTGTAGACATACATGTTCATATGCTGGTAGGCAATAGCTCAGTTGGTAAAGTACAAGCAAACACATGAACCTGAGTTTGAGCCCAGAACTCATTGTTCTAAGACCTGGACATGGTGGTGGGCACTCACAACCTCAGCTCTCAGGAGGCTGAGACAGGCAGATCCCAGAGGCTCACTGGCCAGCCTAGTCCACTTAAGGAGTTCCAAGTTAGTGAGAGAGCCTGTTTCCAAAGAGCAAGATGAACGGCTCTCCATGGAGACATAAAAGGTTGTCCTCTGGCCACCACAAGCATGCACACAGGTAAATCCAAACATACCAGAATCACACACACCCACACTACACACAAAACAGATGTTGACAACAATGAAAGGGAGCACAGGTGCAGAATAGCTCACCACACCTACCTCAAAACCTCCAAACTCATCATCGTCCATTGTGTGAACAGCACCTGAAACACACAAGAGAGCCCTGAGAAGCCACACGGCACTGGGGCCAGAACAGTCCTGGACCCAGGGGCACAAACCACCTTGTGAACTAAAGCATCCCAATGGGTTAAGAAAAACTTTTTAAAACCGTATGTATGCATCTTTATCACTAAAACAAAACAACCCTTGGTCGCTGGCTTTTGCTCTCTGGCACTCTGGCTTTTCTTTTGCTCTCTGGCACTCTGGCTTTTCTTTTGCTCTCTGGCACTCTGGCTTTTTTTCTTTTGCTCTCTGGCACTCTGGCTTTTTTTTTTTTGCTCTCTGGCACTCTGGCTTTTTTTCTTTTGCTCTCTGGCACTCTGGCTTTTTTTCTTTTGCTCTCTGGCACTCTGGCTTTTTTTTTGCTCTCTGGCACTCTGGCTTTTTTTTTTTGCTCTCTGGCACTCTGGCTTTTCTTTTGCTCTCTGGCACTCTGGCTTTTTTTCTGCTCTCTGGCACTCTGGCTTTTTTTTTGCTCTCTGGCACTCTGGCTTTTCTTTTGCTCTCTGGCACTCTGGCTTTTCTTTTGCTCTCTGGCACTCTGGCTTTTTCAGCAACCACGATTTTTGCCATTTTCTGTTGCAGACTCCAGGGGTGGAAAAATATTCTTTTACATTTTAATTTGCTTTTCCCAAAGTGGCGCTAGGGCTCAATTCAATAATGCTTCCTGCTTTTCACATCTAGCCCTCTGTTGTCTGGCAACATCAGCCCAGACTCCAGCAAGAACAGGGCTGTGGTGAGGCTGTGGAAATCTGTCCCCACCACAGAGGTTCTTCCCTGGGTTTCATGGCCGGCTGATTTAGATTTTCAAAATTGATCAGCATTTTTGAGCTGTGGCCATGACTTTTGGAGCATTTTGATATGTGTATTTTTAGCAGAAACTGCTTTGCACTTTTGGAAAAATGTGGAGCAAGTTACTAGGCTGATCAAGATAAATCAAGTCATGTATTCTTGGGAAGAAGAGGAGGGAGGAGAAGAGGAGCGAGTGTCTAGAACCCCTCTCATCTAGGCCCTTAGGGGGAGAGGACAAGCTGCAGACAGGCATATGCCGCATCTCAGCACCGTGGAGGATGTGACAGGAGCTGTGCCTTAAGGACTTGCGGGGCAGGCCCTTGGCCTGCGACTCGGAGCGGCCTGCAACTCAGAGCGGCCTGCAACTCAGAGCGCTAGGTTGGGATGAGCAGACGGAAGCCCCATTCTGCTCAAGAATAAGTGGCCCCATTTACACTTTTCATAGGGAACAGACCCAGATAACAGTTTCCTTGACTCCTGAGGCAGGATGCACAGGGGTACGGAAACCAGAAACGAGCTCCCAGGGGTTTATTCCCATGGGTGTGGATTCAGCCTCTCAAAGAAAAGCAAAAGACCCCAAAGAAAACTGCAAATCATCACGGAAGTAACAGCAAAAAGGAAGAGGCCCAAGGTCGGCCTGTAGCAGGCCAAGCAAAATTACTTTCACAAAAACTCAGTAAAGACAGAGTCAGGGAAGTGTACAGTCGGCAACAGATGGTTCTAGAAAGAGCACGGAGTCACCAGGACAAGGGAACGCACCGTGACCGCTGGCTCACAACCTCCCAGGCCTGCGACACTTTCCAAAAATTAAGATTCCAGAAATTGAGGCTAAGCTGGTTATCTTCATGCAGCGCTTACAAAACAGAACTAGCCTTCCAGGAGCTTTCGATGGTGGTGCTCTGAAATGGAATTCCCATTAACTCTGGGTGTCAAGTGAACACAATCCTCGGGCAATTTCAGTTTTCATAAAGCTATGGAGGAACAGCAGGAACCCTCCAACAATGCAGTCAAACCGTGAACATGTCCGTGCCATCTGCATGGGTCCCATGAGTCTCCCAAGACAATTAAAAACTATTTTTAGCATCCATGAATGCACAGTCTCAAATGAATGGGATTTTCGGAGTAAGGCCCCTGTATATTCTCACAAGTCACATCCCAGCACATGAGGAAAGGTGCCAGAAGGACCCAGAACACAGAGGAGCCACCGTCTAATGTGAATCAGATTTCTACATTCTGATGTAACTGTAAAAAGGAATAGAGTGGTGACCACAGAGGCTCAAGATTCCAGCAACGCCTACATACCAAACAACACGGGAGCGCTGTCCTCTTCTGAATTACCAAAGAAACATTCACATATATTACTTAAAACCAAATGCATCCTAAATAAGATAGAGCTAGAGAAATACTACTTAAAAAAAATTTTTTTTAATTTTTATTTTCTGAGTGCATTGCCTGCATGTGTGTAAGTACACCCATGTCTTGTAGGGCCTAAGAAGATAGAAAAAGATGTGGGATCTCCCGGAACTGGAGCTATAGACAGTTGTTAGCCAGCATGTGGGTGCTGGGATTTGAACCCCAGGTCTTCTGCAAGAACAATCAGTGCTTAACCTCTGAGCCATCTCTCCAGCCTGGAGAAATACTGCTCTAAAGCAAGTCTCGAAGTCATTCTGATGTCAAATTCACAGCAGTTTCCTTGCTTCTGAGTATTTAAGACTCTGAGGAAAGCTCTGAGTTATAAAAATCCATTTCACGGGGACTGAGGACATGCTTGGTGGATAAAGGGCTTGCTGCACAGGTTCAGGGACCAAGGTTCAAATCCCCAGACTCCACATAATGGCCACCAGGAATCCCAGCACTTGGGAGGCAAAGGCAGGGGGTCCCTGGGGCCTTCTGGCCAGCTAGAAAAGCCAGAGGTGGAGAGCACGGCTTTAGAGAGACCCTGCCTCAAACAATAAACCAGAGCATGATCAAAGAGGAAAATGGACATCAACTTGGATCTCCACATGCGCACAAACGTACCATTCTGAACACTCCCACTCACAAACATGTGGTCATGTTCCCACAGGACCAAACCAACATGCAAAAAGAAAGTCAATTTTACAAAATAAAAATTAGTTTACAAAAAGAAATATTCCAAGTATGGACTTACTTAGGAATTTGGCTACTACAGTATACGTGAAACTTTTTATCTGAAGTATATTTGGAGAAAACTTTCTAGAGTATTTCTGGCATTTTGTGTTAGAGTTCATTCAACTACTTATGGCCAGAATGGACCAACACCAAATAATACTGCCATCAAAGTCACAGAATGATTAACTGTCCAAAAAGGGGCAGGTCCTCCAATCCAATCCAAACTCCCCTGTCATAGCAAAAGAGCACAGTGGTTAATGAGGGATCTACACCAGGAGGCTTTCCACAGTACTTGGGTTTAACCACTCTCAGACCCCCATATGTCAATTCAATCTTTTTGCTTTATTATTTAAGTCCCTATGTGCTATCCTCAGTACTGAATATTTAATATATTGCTGATCCTTTAAAAGTACAGCATGAGAAAATCAGACCAGAAGGTAAACTGTGTACACAGCAGACAACAGAAAACCCTCACGAGCAGCTCGGCAAAGATGGCAGTCAACAGCACGGTCAAGAGCCTCCAGAAGGCGGTCTACTGTGGAGGAGTGCTCGGCTCGACAGAAAAACAGGAATAACATGGAGGGTCCTGAGAAGAGAGCCGTCTGGCGCTGGGGGGACAACCTTCAGAGGGGTCTCTCATTGGAAACATCAGGAAACGCCTCCAGTGCAGGTACATCTAAGGCAGATTCAAGGGATCTGACTGAAATTTTAAACAGCACACTTAAAAAGTGCGTTTCCACTGGAATCATTCTTGAAGACAACAAACCAAACCCGTTTTGTTCCATGCTGGATAAAAAGGTTTTCAAACAAACAAAATGAAAGGAAGGAAACCGCAGTCGCTGGTCAGAGGGGTGGAGGCATCTGCAGACAGGGCCCAGTCCACTGCAGAGTCCACAGACCACGCCACAGTGGGCAACGCTTGGCTTGAAATCCAAACCAGGTCCCAGCTATGCCCTGAGTCCCTGAATCCACACTGGTCACTTGCAGCTCCCAGCCTGCAGGACGGAGGTATAATCCTGATAAAGCAGACAAGGACTCTGCATGCGGGGCACTGGGCATGCAGAGATGACCTGAGACCTACCCGGGAGCCGAGTTCTCCTTCCATGGTGGACAGGTCAGCAGCTAAGCCCAAGTGTCCCTCTGCTGATGGACTCACAAGGAAACAGCTGAGCTACCTGCCACCAACACTGCTGGACTTCCACTGTCTGCTTGTTTCAGAGAGAGAAAAGCACGAGGCTATAGAAGCCATGGGGTCAGGCTGCAGGTTTAGGCTCCAGGTCTAACACTCACTAGAACTTAAACATTTTTGTGACTCAGTTTCCTCATCTGTCAAACAGGGATGACAATTATGATGACTTGCTCCGGCAGTCACTGGAGAGGATTAAAGGAGTCGGAATGCAGGGGAAGACGTAGGGTCTGATTCCAGTGCTAGTCTGTCCTAAGCATCTGTTCAGGTGCACAGCTCCAGCCTGCGGCTCCCACCACCCATCCTGCACTCTCACACAGGAACAACCAGAAACAGGAAGAAGGTAGAGAGCAGGGCAAACACCCACACAAGTAATGGAAGGGGGCACACTCAAAACACATCTGACATATACAACACCCTGAGACAGCTAACCACAGCCCTCCATCTTTGAGAGCAAAGGGAAGGGAGAGAAAGACAAGAAACCCAGGCCTTGGAAATTAAAATTACGATGCAGAAATGAAAGAGGTACAGCACAGAATGCAAAGGAAACCCGAAAACAAAGTAGATAGGTTCTTTTCAAGTGGAAAACAAGTAAAATAGTAAAAAATTAAAGTCCTTGGGAATTCTAGAAAGACAGAACAGAGAAAATAATAAAATCATCAACAAAGTATTTCAAGAAAACCTCCTAAAATGAAAGCATAAGTATCTAAGAAAACAGAAGGAAAAATCCACATAAGGCACAGCAGCAAGAAAAGATCCCAGTCTCAGAACTGTGAAGCAGGTGAGCGGAGGACAGGACTTCACCTCCACCGCAGGTAGGGAGGAGAGGCGGGCACCTCTGAAACACGGAGAAGTGACCCACAATCCAGGATTCCACAATCAGCCCAACCAACCAGTCACGGAATTAAAGACAGAACAAAGTCACAGCCCGACCGATCAGGTCACAGAGCAATGCTTTATTTCCCAAATGCTCTTTCCTGACAAGTCAGTGCAGAGCTGAGGGTGCAGCTGGACAGAAGACTGCTTGCCACCATGCACAGGGCCCTGGTCTCTGGGTTCACCCCGTGGCCCCAAGGAAAGACAAAAATCTATTCTGGAAACCAGAGGAACAGGCCAGGAAAGAAGACATGAGGTTAGGACATAAGTGCTCTAACTGAAGTCACAATCTAAGGAATCCTCTTAGAACGAGCACAGTAAGGAGGCCAGTGTGTCGGAAAGATCCTGGGAGATGTGAGCCCCAGGAGATGTGTGCCTGGGGAGATGAATGCCCCAGGAGATTTGTGCCAGCAAATGAAATTGGCAGGCCGACTCCTTTAATGCTGGGAGGAAAGTCACGGGTTTGATTAGTGACTACAGAGCTAACCAATGAGAAACCAGAAACCAGTATGCTGCACAAGGAAAACAAACCTTACATGCTATGTTTTTCAGCTGTGCAGTACTGATCTAGCTGCTGCAGTGTAAACAGTAACATTAACTAACTGCATCAAAATGATAATGCAATCCCAGGGAGAGCTGTGTGGTGCGGGGCAGTGGGTGGGAAAGGACTAGTGCAGCCTCTTCTGTCCTATGACAAGGCTGCAACCAAAAAATGAAGCAGGAGCTATATGCACAAGTATGCAAGGAGTCTAGAGGATGCTGATGAACACCAACCTTACCTGGAGGAGACGTGAGGTGTGGGAAGGGAGGACGCAGGAGATTGCTCCGTACAGAAACCCAGTCATGCCTTAAACTACAGACAGAACATGCTGGGGGCAACCCCCCATCAGAATACTCTCAAAGTCAAGGAGGGTGTTTTTTAAGAAACAATCAAAGGAAACACAAAAGCTTTAAAATACCACTTTACCAATGAATACACAAGTACTGAAGTAAAACCAAACTGCCTTTAGATAGCAAAGCTGCTGAAAAGCAAGTAACAAAAAAGTCCAAGAGAAGAGACCCCTACAGAGGTCACCTAAACAGCTGTGTAGGTCTGCGGGTGGCGTGCACGACTAGGGTGTCTCCAATGCTGGTCAGCACTATCCAGGGAGCACTCAACACAATCCCTGTCCAGCTACAGGGATGGACCACCAACTTCACCAAAGAAACCATGCCTTTGGGATCCTTTCCTAGGAACAAGAGAGACAAGCGTGTCCTCCTGTCATCTTCTGAACTTCCATGGTAAATTTAAGGGGCGAGGGGAGTACACAAAGAAAACACACACACCTCTGAAAATTAAAAACTGCGAAGTCTGCAACCCAAGTCTCACCAGGCAGCTCAGAGCACCAGGCTCACCAGCTTCAGGATGGCACCTGCCAGCATCAGATGCGGAAGAACTCTGAGTGGAGTGGAAAACAGTGTTCAGTCCTTCCCTTCTTAGTTCCCTGAAGGGAGCAGTTCCTAGACTATGAATTCATAGAATAGTTAATTACAGCTTCTGGAGGGAATCACGGAGAGATACACGATTACTAACAGTCCACTCCTGACTTCCTTCTCTTATTTTTGTAATAAAACATACTGGCAGGATCCTGAAGACGTGGGCCATAACACAAATCCCACTGCTTAGCCCTTACAGTGGCTAAGGCTTAACTGTAAATTCCTGTGCAGCTCTACTCTGACAATGGCTGAACATCAGGGGGTCAAAACCACCAGAGCCTCTCAAGTTTGTCCTTGAAAAGTACTCAGAGGATTAGACAGAAAGACATCACAACCACAGTAACTAAAAGTCCTCTGCATACAGCTCAACTGCATTAAAGTTTTCATCTTTACAGACCTTCTTTCAGAAGTTGCATGTCCCAGGAAACATCGATTAAAATAAAAATTGCACCTCAGCCCTAAATCCTCACTCAATTCCCCTCTCCTGCCCCCTGTACCTTCCTGGCAGTTTCCCCGCAGGCTTAAGGCTACATCCTATCTCACCCACTAAGGAAGGTAAGCACTCAGTCATAATGGTCTACACACATTTTCCAGAATGAACCACTTCTCTGGGGCCAATGTTCCCAGTGAAATGAACGTGCCTATCTGTCAGCCATCTCAAAATCCTCCCTGTGTATGAAACAAACATTTCCTTTGTGTTAACTATAAGCAGAAGGCTGGACCCTTGTCCCATGCTGATGCTAACAGCACTGACCATCTCTCCCCAGCTACGCCGCTGCCTCCCAGGCTCCTACTTCTCTGGTGGCTCCAGCCAGTGTCCTCTGAAGGTTCCCGTAGTTCCCTTCAAATGTGCTGTGTTCCTCACGGCTCCCACAGCCCTCCAGTCTGGGCCCTGTAGGCATGCACTCCCTGGATGGCCTCCTGTACAACACTGCACTCACACACATAAACTGTGGCACCGCTAATCCCTAAATGTGTCTTCTGAGCTCCATATCCATAGATACAAGGGCATCTAGCAGTCACATCCAAAACCCAGAACTGAACTCAGGACCCTACCATCCTTCAGAAAATGTACTCCCCATTTCCCTAGCTTGGCCGTGGGTCCCAACATCCAATATATTCTCAGAGTCATCCTGGCCTAAAAGCAAATCCTGTCTCCTGAGGACCTCGAGAATCCTCCTGCCCTCTCCCATCCCCGCACTCCTCTCGGAGCCCGACACGATCTTTTTCTTTCCACTCTGATTTCTTGCTCATTCTCCATGCTGCTACCCTGCAGAGCCTCTCCACGCTTCCCATGCTCACAACCTTTCCAGCAGCAGGAAGCCCACTGCCTCTGCCGCATCTCGTACCCTGGCCAATGCCACAGTTGTGTCCAGCACATCTACTCCTAGAGTCTCCCAACACAATGTCCCCTGTCCCTCCAACAGGCTGTGAGCTGTGAAGCCTCAACGTGTCAAAGGAACCATGAAGACAACACTTTGAACTGTCAGCACTCATGATTACAAGAAAAGTGCACTGTGTAAAGAGCCACAATGGTATTACTGCAACGAGACACAGGAGTACATTTCTACACAAAAGAACTGCTGAAATCACAGGAAATCCAAGTTGTAAACATAAACCGGACAGGAGCGGCCCACCCCAGCCTGCTGACCCCGCCCTTCAATTTGCATCCCTCCACCTCTTTCAAATGAAGGAAATGTCATCTGCCCCAAACCTAAAACCAAACAGAACACCGTTTTTTGAGCTGTCTATGTCTGTGTGGGCATGCTGAGTGTGAGGGTCAGAGGACAACTTACATTTTCAGGAAACAGTTCTCGTCTTCCATCAACATTGGTCCCATGAGGCTTTGCCAAGTGTCTTTACCCACTGAACCACTGTGCCACACACCCCTCTCAAATACTCAGTCACTCTCACCCGTACATATATGGCAAGCATCTTCTAAAGTATGCCTGGCTTCTCAGTCTTCTTTTTTTCTGGGACTTGCTATTAGACTAGGTAGGCTGTTCTCAATCTCATAGAGATCCACCTGCCTCTGCATCCAAGTACTGGAATTAAAAGCTGTGTCATCACACTCAGACTCACTTTTCTCAAGACAGCTTTTTACAAACAACAATATCTGAAATCTATTTTTCAGTACTGTTTTAGAAATCCTTTGCATTTTCTACAGAGGAAGCTAACACATTTGACATTTAAATATTTAAGTCATCTAAAGTTTAATGTTTACATGTAGTGAAACCAAAGACCTAATTTCTTTTTTAAAAAATTACAGAGTTGCTCCCAATTTCCTTTATTATAAAGTAACTTCTTTCATGGCTTGTGGCTATCTTTCTCATGTATTTATTTTGGAACAAACAGACCCATAAACCATGCCTGTTTCTAGCTCCAGCTCTACATCGATAGAAACCAGACCTTACGACCCTGACAATCCTGTCGGTGAGTGGCGTGGAGGCGGCATCCTCTGGGCTGTCTTCTTACAGTGCTAATCAGTGGAAGTTGTGATCTTTCTTTAAAGAACTGTTCCTCATCTACTGTCTGTTTTATGCCAGAAATCAACCTCGAAGACCTCAGTGTGCTTTTAAACTACATTTCCAAGCCGTCTGCTGGGGCTAAATACTCACGCCACTGGCTTACATGTGTCCATCTCCCTTTGGTGATTTATCTGCAGTAACTTCTCTGTGTAGTTCCTTAATTTTATATACATATGACCATCCAACCCCTGGCAAGTTCTCCATTTCTCTCGTCTTCATGCACTGGCTAAGTTCTCCACTACAAAACTAAGTGTGTGACGCATTGTAACAGGCCACATTTGCAAAGACATTCTCAAAACCACCTCCCATCCCATTCCTCTTTCCACAAAATGGAACATGGGCACACATTCATCCCAGTGAAGGGTAGGGTCCCCATCTTCTCCCTTGCTCCCGGGTACCTATGACCTCACCAGCCAACTGGAGGATGACAGACCAGCATGGAGCAGCTTCCCCAGCAGGGTCATGGGAATGCAGCTGCTCTTGTCTCGGGCTCTGCATCTCCTACTCTGGGATATACACACATGAGGACGAAGACGACCACAGTAGCCCACACAGAGAGACACATGGAAAAGCTGTGTGTAGGCTTTCCAACTGACTGCCAATAGTCAGCACCAAGGCACCAGACATATGAATGAACGTAACTCTAGATGATTCCAGCCCCACCCACCAAGCCACCTCCAGTGACCGAGTCATCCTAACTGAAGCACTAAAATGGACAGAGACAAAAAATTACTCTCTTCACAGTTGACGCCTGACTCTGTCAGTACCCTCAGTAATAACGTGCTGTTTATACTGTACATTTGGGGTGGTTTTTCATGCAGCAAGAAAAGAAATGGGCAAAAGACAGGCATACTTTACCATTCCTAGCGGAGTCGGAGTCTGAAAATTTCCCCATTTATAACAAAAGGTCTGATTACAACTGTTAGCCTGGTTGTGTGTTTAACACAATACTTTGTAACAAGAGAAAAGAGTTCTTCCCCCTAACTTATATTAACTAACAAATATAGTTACCACCTAGGCCATCTCCCTTAGTCTATGAATGCTGTCATTCATTTAAAGTCACAGCTCATTTTTTAGTAAACTACAGTTCATACCTGGGACAACCGGCAACAACTGTGGTTTTCTTTTACATGTTGGTTTTGATTTGCTAATACGGTGACTGAACTCTCTAGACTACATCCAATCCTGAAATACATCTGCAATTTCCATTTCTTACAATATCTTCTTCTGGTTTAGATATCAGGGGTGAACTTGGCTTTGGAACTTGCTAGGAAATTCTTCTTTTTCTACTAATTAAGAGAGATTGCATCAGAATGGAATAATATATTTCTTAGAATTTTGGTTAAAAAAACTTGCTTAGCAAATCATCTGGGCCTGTTGCTTGCTTTGTGGGAAGATTCAATTTCTTATAATTACTAGATGATTCAGACTTTTTAATTTCTCCAGAAAGTTTTGTAAGTAATATTTTTCTAGAAAAAAAAATATATTTTTAAGCAGTTGGCCTACAGTTATGAACAGTTTTCTTCTATCATGTTTAATGACTGCTTCACCTGTAGGTATGTTCATTTTACGTTTACTGAACAGAGGACTGTTTAGACTTCTACAATCTTGTTAGATTTTTGCTCCATTTTTCTTTTAATCTACAATCACAAAAGAGGAACTGAAGTGTCATTCAGTAACTGCAGAGCCACCATGACTTACAAGTCCACTGGGTTACAGAGGTCATAAACCAATTTTTTTATTAACAACAAAATATAACTGGGAATGACTGTGAGGTAAGAGGTGCTCCAAGCAGACTTTAAGTGGCTACAGAAAGTTTAAAAAGTACCAATTAGAAAAACAACTATTATAGGCTCCAAATACAAAAAAGAAAAAGAAGGTTGGGGGGGAGGGGAGGAGGGAGGAGGGAATGAGTGCAGGAGGACCTAGTTGAAACTGCCATTTTGCAGCAGTGCGGCTCTGAAGAACATGTGTGCTGATGCCCAGGGTCCACAGTTAGTTACAGCACTAACAACGGACTGACAGTTCCTAAAGATACTAAGTTTTATGAATGGCATAGTGCACAGGCTCTACCTCCATTCAGAAGGACACAGGCACTTCCGAGACAGGCCACAGGCAGCGTGTCAAGATCAACTGTCTAAAGTACAGTTTCAGAATAATGAAAGCACAGAGAAAACACAAAACAACCAAAGGCATCCTGTGCAGTGCCAACTGTGCTGCCACACTCTGCACACGCTCTGCACACGCTCTGCACACGCTCTGCACACGCTCTGCACACACTCTGCACACGCTCTGCACACGGCTCTTCAGGGTTCACCTGGCCATCGCCACCAACACCTGCTTGGCAGTCCTTTACCCTGGGAGTCACACTGCTAGTCCTCTGCTTCACTGTGGGTCCTGAGGAACAAGGTGTCCAATCCTCAGACTCCAAGTTCATGCAACCCTCCTGCCACAACCTCCACAGCGGCTGGGAGCACAGATGGGGCCACCAAGCCGGCTCACCCACCTCCTATTGTGGGTGTCACCACTCTATCTGACATTTCACTGTACATGAAGTTGTATATGACACTGGTTTGGGGTTTGAAGACCCAGCGACCGGGGGAAGTAGTGGCTACAGGAGCCCCGTGCACTGTCTCTGCAGTTTTCTGAGATTGTCCAATTATTTCAAATTGAAACTCCACATATCTCAAAAACTCAAAAAGTATGTGCTTTGTTTTATTAAGATAAAAGGCAAGTGTCTCTTAAAACACGTTTTGCCAGGTGTGGTGGCAGACACCTTTAATCCCAGCACTGAGGAGGTAGAAGCAGGCAGATCTCTGTGAGACTGAGGCCAGCCTGGTCTACACTGCAAGTTGCAAGCCAGCTGGAGCTACAGGAAGACCTTGTTTTAAAATGATTAATTCATAATTAAGATATGTTTGACTTACACTGCATTTTTCTTTGAACTGCTCTACAAACCATCCAATCTAACATATTTTGACAATACCAATAACCTTGCAGAAAAGGGATGGCTATTTCATGACATAAAATAATGTACCTCAAGCATTTGAAAATGGGTTGACCAGCAAAAACTTAAGACCAACAAAAAAGAAAACAAAACCGTCTTCAGATAAAGTGATGATCGTGAGACAAGCCAGAGAGGGTGAGGAGGCAGACACTAGTTCGTGCGCAGGCGTGTGTGTTTGTGTGTGTGTGTGTGCGTGTCTACTGCACAGCTAAACTGCTATGGAACTGGCAGGTTTACACCAACACTTTGACATCTATAGTACACGATGAGGTTGACTGTTCCAGGGAATTAAGCTAACTTTTTCTTCCAGTAAGAATTGCGCCACAGGAAACCAAAGATTTTTCATTAACAAATCAAGAATGGACTAGAATTGTTGAAATACAATATTGACAAAACAGTTATTAATCCAGGGCTGGGCTTTTAGGTCAGTGTGTGAGTGCTGGCCTAGGGGGCCCAAACAAGGTTCTCAGACCCTGACCAAGACAGAAGGCTCAGTCCACACACAGGAAATCTGAATACAAATTTAAGCATTGCACAAACACGCACACGTGCGCACACACACGCACACACACACAGGCCAAAAACTCTGTACAAGGAGCTGCAGACCCACAGATGATAGACAGACAGAAAGTCAGAGATAGGTAGATGATCAAGTTTTCTAAATTTTGCTTTCTAATGTTGGCCAAAGCTTTTGTCCAATTTTATTGCAAACAAGAAACTCCCCATCATAATCCCACATTATGTTTCCATCTTGTCCTGTGCCTTCTAGTAGACAGAAGCAATGTGCACATTACACATGCTAGTTTAAAATGCCTTTTCACTTTCCTCTTTAAAACATTTTATTATTTTTATTTCTGTATTGAGTATGCTGTCTGCATGTATGCTAGTGCACCCATGTCGTGCAAAGTCTCCGGGAGGTCAGAAGAGGATCCCCTGGAACTGAAGTTACAGGTTGTTGTTAGTCACCATGTGGGTGCTAGGCATCGAACCCAGGTCCTCTGGAAGAGCAGCCAGTGCTCTTAACCACTGAGCCATCTCTCCAGCCCTGCCTTTTCAATTTCTGTATCCAAAGACATTTCTGTTCCTAGTGACTCTTCATGACAGCATCATGAATCTATAGAATATCCTGTCAATATGGAAACTGTAATTGCCAATTTTAAAATATTCACTATAGTCTCCATTATGAAGCCAACATCACAAAGACATCTTGAGGCATTCACTTTTTTCCTCTTTTAAATAATAATTTGAATATAAAGTCCTAGAGAAACAGAATTAACTCAAAATATGGACTTCCTGACAGTGTGTAACTCTCTATAGGGGCTACATTTTAATGCCCAACACAACTCGAAAATCCTCCAACAAATACAAAACCACATGAACTTTCACTTTACCTGTAAAGCATAACTACTTTCCAGCATTCAGGAAACACTCAGTCCAGCTACAAAGCATTTGCTGCACAAGCATATGGACCGGAGTTTGGACCCAGGCACCCATGTGTTAATAAAAGCCAGGTGCAGCAGGGCACGTGCGCAACTCCAGCACTGGGGGATCTTCCTGGCCAGACAGTCTGCCACGTCAGTGAGCTCCAGGTTCACTGACAGACCATGCCTCAAAAAACAAAGTGATGGGGGAATACAGAAAACACCCATCAATCTTGGGTTGCCAGAGGGACACACACACACACACACACACACGCACGCACGCACACATGCACGCACACACACACACACAGAGAATAAATAAAACACAGCAGTGATCTTACTATCAAAGCTGTTTTTAATGTGCTTTCCCTGTGGCTTCATGAACACAGCTCCCTCCCCACACACCTTCCCTTCACTACGACCACTTTCCCCACCAAGACGTCTGGGTCAGCACTCACTATGTCTACTTGGTCTTTCTGCAGGTACACAATCATAAGCAACTGTCCTACAGAAGCCTACGCACTAAGGGTTTTACTGTCTGTCACATGCATTCTCCAAGCAACACCCCCGTGGAAACCCTACAGCTGGAGCATCTGCCTGACTTGGTCTTTCTAAGGGCTTCAGAGATTGCATTCTGTAGATCCTTGATGTGCACGTATTTACCTGATCATCCTCCACTGACAGATACACACTGTATGCTCAGTCTTCTATCAGTGCCAACAGAAACCCTTACATTCTCAGTGTTTCTACGGGCTGGATTCCAAAGAGTGGGACTGTTTGGTGAACTGGCATATATATCTTTAATTTTTATAGGGTCAGATCCCTTTCCAAAAAGCCCTACTAATCCACATTTCTAACAGCAAAGCATAAAAAGAGCTCCCTCCTCAAGTTTCCGCCAGTGTGACACTAGGGTTCCTCCACTACCTCCCTCACTCCTTGCACCCTTTATGAGTGAGCCCGACATCTCTACATCTTTCCAGGTCCCTGAAACTGGACTTGAATCTTTATGCCCTTTGCTCATTTTCCTGTTTCCTTTCTGTCAACATACAGACACTTACTACACACAACAGGTGACATCTGTTGTCGGCACTGAAAATGCTTTGTTTGTATGTTTGTTCAGAACTCAGGTTCCACACAAACCCCTTCGTTCATTCTCAGGGGACGCACAGCAGCACTAAGGTCTCTCTCAAGCAAAGACCAAACTAAGATCTGTTACCACATCACTTTTACTATCCTTTCCCATGGAGTTGGTGTGTTGGGGAAGACAGCTTCTGGCTGCCACCACATGCTCAGAATGGCATAGAGAGGCTGGACGTGACCACTCGCTCATCTGCAGAATGAATGAACGATCTTGGAGCAAAACTAGAGAGATGCTAAGGCAACCAGCATCCACTAAGCAAAGGATGGGAGGCTGAAAAGAATAGGCTCGGTGCTGCGGCACACATCTGGAACCCCGGCACTGGAGAGGTGCAGACTGGAGAGCCCCAGCAGCTACTGGACAGCCAGTCCAGAAGATCCATGAGCTCCACTGAGGCCCTGTCCCAAAACACAAGATGGAAAGCAACACGGAAGACGCCCAGTGTCAATCCCCTCCCCCACAATGCACCGCGCCCACAAGTTGATAAGTACCTTACTTTCTGTGGCTGTGATAAAACACCAGGACCAAGGAAATGTATAGGAGGAAGAGTGTATGGGTTTCTGGTTCCAGAGGGCTGAGAGGCCTTCAGTGTGGGGAGAATTCATAAGACACTGCCCCTTTCATCCAGTTCTTCGTCCCATGACTGGGGTCCCCACATTTACAGTGGGTCGCTCCCCTTCATTAGTCCCTGTGGAAACACGCTCACTCACATACCCAGAGGGAGGCTCACCCTAGGCTTTTCTTAGCCCTGACATAGTGACACCACGGTAATAATATTTACCAGCCATTGTTTTTTCTACCTATGTGTTCCTTTTCTGTTTTCTGTATCTTGCACCAAAATGGAGAGAGCACACGGAGGTGCTCCGTTAGTAAAGTGCCCTCCGTGCATGCCTGAACAGAGGTGCTCCGTTAGTAAAGTGCCCTCTGTGCATGCCTGAGGACCGGAGTCCATGTCCCTAGTATCCACAACATATAAAATCCAGGCACAGCAGCACACGTCTTTAACCCTAGCACTCAATTTAACTCCTCTATGTGGAGACAGGAACATTCCTGGGCCTCACTGGCTGGCCAGCCTTGTGAATTGTTGAGCTCTGGGTTTAGTAAGAGACCAGGTCTCAAGACACATGGTAGAGGAACACATCTGATGTCACCCTCCGGCCTCCACGTGCATGTGCATACAAATGCACACACAGTTGAAAGTGGGTAAATGGCAGGTGAATCTCTGTGAGGAAGATGCCAGCCTGGCCTACACAGTGAGTTCCAGGCCAGGTGGGCTATGAGGAGACCCTGTCTCAAAACAAACCAAAACCAAGTAGACAAATTCAAAGGTAGCACTCTTCTGGCCATTCGAGGGGTGGAGACAATTTACCTGTCCAGGGCCTCTCCCAACAGCCAGGTGTGGTCAATGGAGAGACCACAGGTGTGGCTAGAGCCAGGAGTTGGACCCAGAGTCTACCTGGTCCTGGGAAACAACAGGTGCAACAGGGGCAAGAAGAGTCTTATTCTTCCTTGGCCCTATGTAGGATCAAGCAGTTCGGGCCAGTCCCAAGGAGATTATCAAGGATAAAGGGACACATGGAGGCTCCACATAAGAACTCCAGGACACTAAATGGATTCCAGACGATAACTAAAGATAGTAAAGGACTAAGTTACACAGCACTGTATCCAACGTGGATCTGTGGAAAAAACAACTGATACAAATGGAAAGGACTTTTCCATGCTATGTTAGACCTTGTAAGTACCTTGTATGTATATAATGTTAACTTCTGAGTGTTTTACAGATGTGAAACCCAGTTGAGAGATGTCAAGTACACCTGATGAAACAAGGATGGAATGTAACTCATACAGGGCACAAGAGTGAAGTATAGCTGTGATATTCTGGGGAGCTCTATGAACCTAAACTTATAGATGCCAAAGAGTAAAAGGATACTTTATATAATTGTTAACTAGCAATGCCAGTACGAGGCACAGGTTACTCCCCCTGTGAGTTGTTGGCCAGGGGAGCCTTGGAAGTCTCCTTCTACAAAAGGCAACTGCCACATTATAATGCTGGTTGCACACTGAAAGTGGACTGTAGGGCCCTATTACTGAAGACGTGGCATGATTTGAGCATGGAAAAGAGAGATCTAGCTGGGACAAAGCAGGAAACTCCCTGCAAATGGATGGCTGGCCTTCATTGTGCTAGAGGGCATTATGCTGAACACTATGGGAGAATGGTCCTGAAAAGCTCTGCTTAATAACAGATCTTGCATGCTTTACTCCACTGTTAGGTGCCAAACAAGATGTTCCTGCTGGTGTACTAGAGGCTCATCTAGTATGTGCATCAGCAGAATTCTAATTGGATTTAAGGCCCGCTCCTCAGGGAGGGAACACACATCTGATACTAGGAGAAAAGTCAACCCCAGTGGTGATGGGGGAGTTATAAGACCCTGTAAGGAAGCTACTGTAAATGTTTGCAAAATGAATATGATGCGCCTACTTAGGTACTGCCTAAGCATTTGTGTTTACATCCATAAGTTAAGTCAGTCAGTAATTGCGTGGATGCTACTTTTGTTTTTGTTGTTGTTGTTGTTACAGTTATTGTGTTTTTATAGTAAAAGGAGTATCACTGAAGACAGATGATAATCCATGCCCCAGTGGAAAGAACATCATCCTATACCTATTATTCCCTCCCAAATCCTTTGCTCTTGAGGCTCAGGGACTACTGTGGAAGAAGATGGCGGAAAGTTTTAAGAGCCAGAGAGAAATAGGGTCGGGTGTCAGGGTAAATTTACAAAGCTTCTCTCTGCCTCCAGGGACATGCTTCCAAGAATGTGACTGACACAGATGAAACCAATAGCGTCAACTACTTTCCAACCAACCAGTGACTTAGAGGGAAGAGTCCAGCGGGAAAGTACAAAAAGCTGGGTAGGCAACTCAGGCGGGGCACTGCAGGTCTCCATCTTGGCTGTGTGTGCCAGAGGTCCACAGGACTTCTGATCAAAACGATGGCTCCTCCATATGAAATTTCTGTCTTTCTCCCCTGGGATGAATCCTTTGTAAGTAACCCCAAATAAACAGCATTCTCCCTTAGCTCAATCAGATCAAACCTAGGGGGGTGGGGCTGAACGCCAGAACTCACTGTGAGAGGAGAATTCATAAGACAGAGCTACTTGGAGTTCAAGAAAATCAGAAAAAAGGACTCATTCACTTAGAAAACAGAGACATATAAAGCCTCTCAGATTAATTTTCAGTTTCCATGAATATACAATACACAGCTGCATTTGGATATCTGTGCCTCCCACATCAGATGGGAAGCAGACAGGAGACAGGTGAGGTCTGTGAAGAAGGCAGAACTGTCAACAGGGCCTGTGTTATTGTTTGTTTGGGTTTTCCTTGTTTTCTTTGACACTCTCATTAAGTAGCCCTGGTTGGTCTGGAACTTACAGAGATCCTCTGGAGTACTGCAATCAAAGGCATGTGCCACCATGCCTGGCCACTAGCTTACTTTAAAGTCACTGCTGCTGAGGTGCTACTTATGCAGAAGTGAAAACACTTCAACACTGAGGAGCAGCTAACCCCATCAACATTGTTATGTGCAAGCACATACTGCTTAACAGACTTCTTCTGCAATAAAAATAAAGCCTTGGCCTTTTCCAATGCAGATTTTCACATTTAGGGTGGTCTTACCTCACAGCTCACCTGTGCCTCACCAATGCTGGTGACAATGAGAGGTCTGCTATTTCATGATGACTGCACACAACCCTACATGATCTGAGCTCTTTTTATACGATTCATAAACTTTCATATTTAGTGCTTTCGATACAGAGGCCTCAAATATTTTACTTCCTATGAAAAAGAAATGATAGTTCATAAAATTAACATATTAAAATAATTTACTGGAATAAAGAATTCAAGAAAAATTTAAAGGAAAATCTAAAAAGTACAGTATAGTAGTAACATTAAATTTTTAATTTTATTTTGCCACTAAGAAAGAATATGTATACTGCATATAAAATTAAATAAAAAACCTCCCCCACAGAAAACTACCTCTACCTTCCAACACATTATTTAGATAAAAGGGAACAAAGTTAATGGCTAGAAGAAACCATTTATTTCTATGAATTATGAAATAGAATAAAAATACATAAGAAATGTAATGAGTCATTTCCAATAACAAGTTTTACAAGTCTCTGGAAACAACCATTCTTTGCCTAAAGAGAAGAATCACTTAGAGTTATAATGGAATTCACATCTGAAAGCAATTCCTCCTGGCACCGTCAAGGAAGCAGGTGCCAACACCGAACCAGCACAAGAGGCTCTCATCGCTGCTGCAGCTGCGCTCAAAATGCAACTCGCTGCCATCATTAATTACCTTCTTTTGATATTGATTAATAAAATGCATAAATCTCCCTTGATTTATATATGTCCAGCATCTGACAAAGCACAACACAAGCTCCACAAATAGCAACAGACATCAAAAAACGCTCATTAGCTGGAGATGAGATGTGGCTCAGAGGTACGGTGGAAGCCATGAACGCACGAGGCCCAGGGTTTGATCCTCAGTGTCAGGAAAGAAAAGAGGGAGAAGAAAAGGACAGAGACAGAGACAAACAGACACACACACACACACACACAGAGAGAGAGAGAGAGAGAGAGAGAGAGAGAGGCCTAACTTACATTGCTGCCAAACCAAACCTAGCAAAACTAGAGAAACAAATTCTCTCTAAAGACCATTTTTCCTGTAACCCCAGCTCTTAAGAAGCTGAGACAGGGGGATAACTATAGTTTTAAAACAGTCTGGACCACACACAGGTTAGCTCAGGCTAGCCTGAGCTACAGAGTTGAGACCTTGTCTCAAAAAATGGAAGGGAAGGATGGTGAAGGGAAGTGATACAATTTAAATAAAGACCAGGAGCTGGAGAGATGGCTCAGCGGTCAAGAGCACTTGAACAGCTTGGCTCCCAGCACCCACAGCCGTGGCTTACAACCTCCTGTAACTCCAACTTCCAGGAATTTGATGCCTCTGGCCGCCATGGAAATCTGTGTTCTTGTGCACATATCCACATGCAGACACATACACTTACAAGCATACCTAAATAACGAATTTTTAAATAAGGACCATTCTTTTTCTGCACAGGAGATGGTCTAACAATTCCCACTGTTGTCAAAAAGATTTCACAGTAGGAATAATTTTTAAAAGTCAAAAACATTATGTTGGGCCATTTCAAACTACATACATTGTACAAGCCCATACACAGGAATCCCAAACACAAGTAAATCTAAACTATGTAACAGAAAGAAAAGGGTGGAATCTGGGACCCCAGGGAGTGGGGCAGAATGTCTGGAGAAAGACTGGCCACAAAAGAAACAAGGACGAATGTTCTAGGAACACGGCAACATGAGAACCTGACAGAGGTCTGTAAGAACTCAAAATGCCACTCACACTCAACCATGCATTTTATGACAGACATAAATTATGGTTTGTTTGACATTAGAGATCACATGGGGGGGAACTGTAGAGATTAACTGAGGAGATTCATTCACTGGGGGAAAATGATCTCTTTTTACACCAGAATTACACACAGAGCAGCTGGCTGAGGTCAGCACTGGTGAGAGCAGTCTAGCAAGCACAGGCTGTCATCTCTGACTGCTGTCTTTTGATGGTTTCAAAGGTGAATCCTGGCCATCTGCAACAGCCCATTATTTGGAACGACCACAGAACCTTCACCTCTGCGGTTAGCCCTGGTTCTCCAGCTGTCTGGCCTCTCCCTCTAACTCCAGGCAGTCTAGTATAATTCAGTCAACCCATCCTCCCCACTATTTAACAGTATAAAGATGACTTTACTGTAACCCCCAACCTCAAGGCATTTATAATCTAGTAGAGGTATGAATCAAGTAGATAATAAGTGTAAAAAAAGACTGCTTGGTATCTGAAATATTCAGATGGAAACTCTGCAATTCAGACCAGTAATTTGAAAGTGGAAAAAACTGAAAGGCGAGAGGACAGTTGGTGGCTGCCCTCTCTCGGTTCACCGCTCTCTCCTTTGCATTACCAGCCCAGGAAAACTTCACAAATAACTCTGAGGCTGTGCTTTCAAGAAACTTTCAAATGCCAATGCAAAGAGTCACCTGTCGGCTTGTGATGGAAGAAAATGTCTTATTACAATCTAAGGACTGTGAAGCATCAGGAGCATCCTAATGAAGTGTACTCGGTATCACTCAAACCACTGACCCAGCACCTCAGTGTACACAGAATCACAACTTTCAGACTCTTCCAGAGTAAATTATCCTGCTTTAAAAACTGAAATTCTAAAATTAGAATTATGGTGACAGAAAACGTCACAATCTAAATTCTGCTAGCTCAAATCCACACGGCGTCCAGGGCCAACTTCCTAATTTATAGCCAAGAAGATGGGAAATTCATCACTGAAGATAGCTGAGCCTGGATCAGACTCACTCCACATAAAAGCAGACAAAACCCTCACATTTCATGAGACATCTCCAGCCACTCACATAGCAAGAATCAGGCAATCAGGAAGAGAATAAATTGGCCTAGGCCCTCCTCAAGTGGATCGTTCTAACAGGAAAAGCCTTTCCTTAGACTTCCGAGTAAGTTAGAAGAGCAAGAAAACACAAACACCTCATCAAGAGCACTACAACTCTAAACATACTTCATTTTATACAGTACTTTTTAAAAAAATCAAAACCCTCTGGATTTTAAAATACACCTGTGACTTTGAAAATCTGAAGAAAAATCACTGGTCTTTTGGGCAATCAAGTCCCGGTTTGCAATCTCAGAACTCATCCCCACACAATCAGCCGCAAGTGAACAGGGAGAGGCTGGACAAAGGGCACAGAAAGCTTTCCAGTAGTTGTTGTGTCAGTCATCTATTTCCTATTGACAAGAGAACAAACGCACGTTGCCAAGACGTCAGCTCTGAAGTCCCTACATGCACCATGCCTCAGAGTCTAGAGCCGGGGGAAGGTGTCCATCAAACTCACCTGACAAGTCTGTGAGGTTTCACCATGGTCAATCCTGACACAGATTTCCAGTTTACTTCTCACAATCCACACATCAAAATCATCACTACACCCCAGGAAAGTCCTACACAAATTCTAAAGAAGTCAAGCGTGGTGGCACATGCCTTTAATCCCAGCAGCTCTCTGCCTGCTTACCCATTAGATGATTTGTTTTTCTGTCATTGGGTCACAGCAACTGTTCATAAACAGGACATCGACCCTTTGCCAGACGTAAGGATTCACAGTTTAAATATCACGATTTGTGGGCTGACCTTTCATTTTGTTCACTGACTCTGGTGCTTTGAAGCTTTTTAGCTTAACACAGATACCTGAACTCCCATGTCCAGGGCACTGGAACTCAAAACAGCCAAGATGTGGGGACAACCTAAATGCCCATCTACAGGAAAGACAACGTGGAAGAGACAGACTGCAATGGAGTATTTGTCACCCTTAAAGAAGGAGTACAGGCCTGTAAGATGGCTCAGTGGTTTAAGGTACCACGGACAAGCCCAGCAGTCTGAGTTCAATCCCCAAGACCCATGTGAAGGAGAGAACCAACTCCCCCAGGCTGTCCTCTGCTCTCCACACACACCCCATGACATGCACAGACCCATCCATACCCAAATAAATAAATAGGATGATGCTGTCCGAGACAGAGAAAAAAACTGTGGTTACCAGAGACGCTGAGGAGATAGGGAGGAAGCAGGGGATGGAGGTCAAAGAGCACAGACCAGCAGGGAGGCTGGATCACAGACCTGAGCATCATGGACACCAAGGCCGCCAACCTATACTAGGTTTGGGCTCAACAAACAAATGTCTGCCAATCACTTAGAGGTAATCGATGCTAATCTGTTCACCAGAGTGTCCGCTTGATTATAGATGCACAGCCTACCCTACTCTGTAAACCGATGGTCACTCAAAAGGAATGAAAGAGTGATACTCCGGAAGTCACGAGGTGTACACAGATAGAAACAGGTCTAACATGACAGAATAGATGCCGCCCAGCGGCTGAATGAGACTCCTGGGGACACAGATGAGGTCAGCAGACAAGGTGGTCAGCAGGGGCTCAGGGCGGCCTGAGAGCCAGGCCACCTCCCTCTTCCAGCTGCCGGGCTTTGGGGGCACCTACCGTCTCACATCTAGCAGTGCCATCCCGTCAGCTTTTACAACCGAACTCTTACTGGAGAGTTGTTACCAATTAGGAGAGTGGCAGAAAGTCCTAGGAGGAGACTGGAAAAGAAAACTTTCATCTCGAAGTTAACAGAAAATTCCCAAGTCAAGAACTGGCTTGCACAATAGGTATTTCACAGAAGAACCGCACACTGCCAGGCAGAGCCTCATCCACCAGGCAGAGCCTCATCCACCGGGCAGAGCCTCATCCACCAGGCAGAGCCTCATCCACCAGGCAGAGCCTCATCCACCGGGCAGAGCCTCATCCACCGGGCAGAGCCTCATCCACCGGGCAGAGCCTCATCCACCGGGCAGAGCCTCGGCGCTTCCCCAACTCCCTCCAATCTGGTTTTATGTGAAGTTGTATCCACAAGTTTTCGGATGTGTCTGGAGGCTCCGACTGCCTGTCCTTGAACCTGTCCTGTTTCATTTGGATTCTCAATCCTGGAAAGTGGAGTGAGGGGTGACATCTGAAAGTCACATAAAGGAAGGCTGGGTGCCTGGAGCAGACAGGATCTGCTGGGGAAAGGGTTAATGCTAAACAGGCAGTAAACGGGCCAACATGAGGCTGTTATGCATATTACCCGAGCTTGACTAACTTTTAAAAACATAATTAGCAGGCTCGAACAAAGCAAAAGCCACTGTCAGAGTTGGCTTCCACTGTCAACGGGACACACCTGGAGAAGGCCTGTCGGTGCAGCATTTTCTTACTGGCTGAATGATGGAGCAGGGTCCAACCCACTGTGGGTGGCGCCATGCCTGGGCTGGTGGGCTAGGCTTTCTAAGAGAACTGGCTGAACAAGCCGGAGGGAGCATTCCTCCAAGGTCTCTGCCTCAGTTTCCAGCTCCAGGATCCTGCCCTGGCTTCCCTCAAGGACCAACTGTCACTCGGAAGTGTAGGCAGCAATAAACCCTTTCCTCCCTTGGTCGTTTTTGGTCAATGCTTTATTACAATAGAAAGTGAGCTAGAACAGCCACAAATTCCCTTATTCAAATAACCAAATGGTAAGCCCAGAGGCCATCAGCACATTTCACAAGTCAGTGAGGAAAATGGGATGATCGGTTACGCTTTCTCTCATTTATAGAGTAAAAAAATTAAAATGTAGTTGTGTTTACAGCACGCCCTGCTACATTTTATACTTGAAATCCTTGTTTTAATGGTAACAGGAGAGAGAGACCCCAAGGCAGTGGAATGAGCCTTGGTCATAGCCATGCTGGGCCTGAGGTCCTAACACTCATGCACAGCAGATTTCACCGGACTAGGATGGCGGCTCCAGTCATCGCAGAGTCATCCACCTATCTCCCTCCACCTCCTCTGGTGTGAACTGATGTGGAGGGAGCTGGGCTCTCCGCTGAGGGTCTTATTTCTGATTGATCTAGCATTTCTAGCTAATTCCTAATTAGGAATAATGCACCCTTGTTAACTGAAAGATTTATGGAGACTATTTAAAGCTGCAATCCTGGGCTAGCCAAGTCCCAAAACCTTCCAAGAGGACGGGCTGAGGACACAGGACTATTTTCCTACAGAACTCCAGTTTCACAAAAATTTTACTCTGGCCAGAAATGTAAAAAGCATGATGTTAGAACTTCTAAAGTAACTGAAGAATTTAATTCAATTCTGCCTTAAACCTAAATTCATTATTAAAGCACTGCCATTTACCTACACATGCAGACTCCACTGCTGGACAGAGGAGTGGAAAATGACAGGAACCACTCAGAAATTCAATTAAAAATATGATTCCTACCGCCAAGTCCAAGTGCGGAAGACAACAAAAAGAAAAGCTGAGTTCAAGTCACAATCAGAAGTGGAAATTTCTAGTGAGCGAGAAGTGGGTGGACAGGTCTACAAGGTCCAGAGGAAATTAAACCTCAGTTTCTCACTGAGATTTTCTTGAAGACTGATTTAGACAAATGCACAGAAACAATTTCCACGGTCAGGCTGGTGGCTATATGACAGGAAGAGGGGCCGATACTACGTTCCCTGGGAGCCTGACATGGACAGACTTTGGCAAAGTAAAATCCTATGGGATGGCTCTGGATAAAGCACTGTGGCTTTAGCAACTGTGTTGTGACCTGGGGTTGGTTCTTCTCAAAATTATTAATAATGAAAAATACTTAGACAGAACTCACAAGATTGCCAGGGAAAAAAAATGCACTTCTTTGAAACAGTTTTTAAAACAACAAACCACCCACAGAAACCACATGGGCACAAAATGAAACAGCCTGGGCACTGATCTGAGAAGCATGCAAGCTCGCCCTGAGAAGGCCCAGCTGGGCTGTATTCCTCACACGAGCAGACCAGGGATGGAGATAACCGATTCAGCAGCAGTGCTTGTAAGAGGCAGGACAGACAGACCTGCGAAGGCCTGCAGGGCAGGGAAAGGGCTTTAACCAGAACCTCACTGTTTTCAGTGACTACTTATTTCTCTTAAATACCTCCTTGGAAGCCTAGGAACGTGGGAGTTCTTTTCAACTATGAAGAATGAATCTCAGCACACGCTAGAAATGGCTGGACCCCGCAAGCATCACAGTACAGGACATAAATCAGATGCAAACAGCGAGGTGTTTTCTCTCATGTATAGTGAGATGTATACATACATATAATATGCCCATGTGTTTTCTGTATGTGCATGTATAGGTCACACAATCATAAAAGGGATAAGGGAAGGGGAAAAAACCTGAAGGGGGGCAGGGAAACCCAGAGATGGTTTACACCCATTACATGAAAACAGGAGGGGCTGCTCTGGAGGGGAGAGCAGCTAGAGCAGGAGGAAGAGGGGAGGAGAGAGGAGGGAGGGTACATAGAGAAGAATTCTATGCGTGTGCAGGTGTGCATGTACTTGACACAACCGACAATCATCCGGGGTAATGCCTGTGCTCATGACAGTTAAATAATATAGGAAGACCCAGTCTACTGTGCACAGCACTGTTCCCTAAGCAGGGCATCCTGAGAAACAGTAGACAGCTAGCTGAAAGCAAGGACCCATGTGTTCATCCCTCAGCTCTTGCTCATGAATGTGGGCTGACTGGCTGCTTCTATTCCTGCCTCAACCTCTCCAAATGATGGGACCCTTCCTCCCTAAGTTGTCTTGGCCCAATGCTTTACCACAGCAGCAGACTGGAAACCAGGGCAATGTCTTTGCATGCTAACTGAAAAATTACAAGCCACATTTCTTCACAGTAAGTCTAAAGTTCAGTTCCCAGCACCCACATCAGGCAACTCACAACCGCTGTAACACAAGCTCCAGTAGATCCAATGCCCCTGGCCCCCACAGACACCTGCACTCATGTGCACACATCCACATAAGACACACACATAATTAAAAATAAATCTAAATAAATAAATCTTTAAAACTTAAAAAAATCCTATGTTCCTATGTGATACGTTTACATTAAAGTCTCAAGTTTCAGTACACAAGTTTCAAGACCAGAGTGGGCCACTGAAACACCAGCACTAGCCACGTTAACCACGGCCACCACACAAATCAGGTAACGACACTAGTAAAATCCTATGTTCCTTGTGATATGTTTACATTAAAGTCTCAAGTTTCAGTACACAAGTTTCAAGACCAGAGTGGGCCACTGAAACACCAGCACTAGCCACGTTAACCACGGCCGCCACACAAATCGGGTAACGACACTAGTAAAATCCTATGTTCCTATGTGATACGTTTACATTAAAGTCTCAAGTTTCAGTACACAAGTTTCAAGACCAGAGTGGGCCACTGAAACACCAGCACTAGCCACGTTAACCACGGCCACCACACAAATCAGGTAACGACACTAGTGAAAATGCTGTACTCGTATCATTTCCTATAACTGAAAAGAAGGAATAAATGTGGAGGAGGGACAGTTCAGGACACGGCAAAGAAGAGGCAAGGAGGGGCTACGGCTGCAACCCTGGGAGCCAAGCACACTGTATGTATGCACGAGAAGAGCCAGCACACACCACTGCCTTGGAGAAATGGGAACTTTACATGGAAATACTAGACAGGCACCTGACATCCTAACAGAAAACACAGAGCTTAACCTGGTCTTCAGCATCCTCCCTCTGACAAGAACACATCAAAAATACAGCCGACACAGGGCTTCAGGTTCATAGGTGTCTGCACATTCTCCTTGCCCGGCTTCAATTTCCTGACAGAAGTCCCTAACAATGGACGGGTTTTTCCCTCTAGTTTGCCTCTATGGAAGGTCCTGACTTTTCTCTTAGCATCACTGGCATAGTTCAGCTTGTCAGAACCTTCATAACACTTAAAATTTCCAGAAGAACTAGACCGGGAAGAAAGGATAAAGAGAGGCTTCCAGAAGAACCATTTAAGATGAGCTCATCTACAGTCCTCGCCCTCCACAGATGTGTCTTCAGCAGCGTCTGTTAAACTGAAGGACTCCTAAAAACCAGAGCATGGAGTGCCACCATTCTAGGTGATTGCACTGACCCAGCGAAAGACACCATGTCCAGGACTGCAAGCCTGGACTATCAGCTCAGCAGAAAGGAAGGACCCAGGCAAGGACTAGACTAGCCTTACCCCAGCAAAGGGGCAACCCTGAGCCTAGGTGCAGGGCTCTGACTCAACAGCACACATCTGTCCAGCAGCAGCAGCCTCCGTGTTACAGGAAAGGGACTTTTCTAAATAGCTGCACTGAGGATGCAGGTCTGTTACAGATGCCGAAACCAGAACTGTCTACTGTTGTGACGCTCGGTAAGGGTCAGGAGGGACAAAGACTGGGGTGCACAGCCTCAAGGGTAAACAGTGTTTGGTCTTCTTTCACTTGTTTTTGATTTCTGCATTGATGCTCAAACCCAGAGTCTTAAGCATTTAAGGCAAGGACTCCACCAAAGAGACACTTCCTACCCCTCAAAACACACGTTTTATAAAAAGATTTAATAGACGATTGAAGATTTACTTTTTATACATTAAACAGTACATAATGTATAAAGAATCAAAGATGAATATAAAATTAAAATCACATCCCTACACAGCTCCAGCCCTTAGAGCATCCAGGCAAAGAAGACATGTGATAAAGTTTGGAGGAAATTTTGAATTTCACCACATGCGAAGAAGCATTCTACTTCCAAGCAAAGTGGCAACCCAAGGATCAGATTTAATACTCATTTAATTTAAAACAACTAGAAAACGTAACGAAGTGTCAGAAACAACGGTTTCCAAATCCTGGACAACAGCTTGAACATTTTAATTTCTGAAAAACAAGAACAAACAAGTGATCACTGTAACTGCCAATCTTACAAACTAGACAGACGAGAGACCAGACCAGACCACCCTGCAGAACCAAACAAAGAGGCTGCTCCCTGAGCCCAGGCAGAGCTAAGCACATACAAGACAGCTAAACTTACAAGGCCAAGAATCAGAGCTTAAAGAACTCCGAAGACAGAGTGCTCTGAAACTCTGGGAGGAATCCTGAACGATTCCCAAATGAGGAAAAAACAAAATCCCAGAGTAAATGGACAGACGGCTCTGGAGACAGCGAGATCTGCAAGCACTCCCTACGGCAGCCCAACAGCTGGAGCCGGACCCCTGGCCACGTCCAGGAGGGATGGAAGTCAGAACATTAGGTACCACTGCTGCCCCAAGTCTAGGAGGTCTGTGAAGGGATGCTGCTGGCCCTTCTGACGGCCCCAAGCAGTGTCAGCATTCCATTCTCCCAGAGACCTGGAGAACTGTCAATCACACAACCAACTCCAGTTTGTCCCAGCCACAGGTGGAAGGAGACTCCGACTCCGCCGCCTGACACTTCATCCTGAGGATTTGATTCCAGTTGTGAGAGCACCCAGGACTGTTTCGGCCACTGCTCCAACACGGCTTTGCTTCTGAAAGGGGCTTCAGCCATGATAGCTTCAAATGACTGTTAGATGACCCTCCTCCAGCCTGCCTAGGTGATCCCATAGCTACTCTGGAGCACTAAGCAGTCCCCTCTCACAATAGCTTGTGAGCAGGTGTCCTGGGCTACAAGCAGTGTTCTTCTGGGCTCCAGGAGAATTCTGGGATAGCACCCTCTTGTGCACTGCCCCGGGCTGCAGCAAAGGCTCCAATGCAAGCCTCATCCAGTCGGCAGCTTCGAACCATCTCTTTTTGTTTTTGTTTTCAGTCTTTTTGATACAGGGTGCTGGCCTGGAACTCCACATGTAGACCAGGCCTTTCCTGAACTCACAGAAATCTGCTGGGATTAAAGACATGCACCACCACACCCAGCTTACTGCCTGTTTTTTAAAGAGTGTCACTGTGGCTATGTGGCCCTGACTATGTGGACCAGGCTGGCCTTGAACTCAGAGCTTCACCTGCCTCTGCCTCAGCTGCTGAGTGCTGTGATTAAAGTCCTGAGCCACCAGGCCTGGCGTGCTCTTTCTGTGGGCTTTATCAGGGCTAGAGCAGGCTGGTAGTCACACGAGGAGCAGAGTCCCCGGGGCTCCAGCACCCAGCGTCAGGAGCTGAGTCAGGAGACGCTGCTCACTCCAGACTGGTCCTGGTCTGAATGAGGAGAGCAGAGACCAAGGAGGAGCACAAGGATCTGAAAGGGCCTGGGAGACTAGCGCTGAGGCCACAGCAGGGAGGCCTCGGAGTCTGAGTGCAGAGGGTGCAGACAGGCGGCCCTGGAGAAGATTCCAGAGACCACTGATCCCTTCTCACTCCAGCCATCGGGGAACTGTGACTCTAGGAGCTGAGGGTCCACCATCTGCACTCAAGAGCCGCGCCCCAGGCACTTGGAGCCAGACAAGAGGGCCTGACCCCTCATAGGACTGTGGTGCTCCAGGGCAACACAGGGCCTGCTCTCAGGGTCCACTTGATACAGCCAAACGCTATGCCAACAGGTGAGACCCAGAGCTCACTGCAGCCAGCAGAAGCTGGTATTCCTACCAGAGAATCAATAAGCCTTGTAACACACCAAGCACTGAGGGCATCCTCACAAATCTCCCTGGTGCTGGAGCTAAGTCACAACTAGGCAGAGGTGGTCCTGGACCCACTTCTACAATCAGCCCAGGATGAGCTGGACAGTTCTAAAGAACACAAAACCTAAGGCCACCTGAGAGAAGACAACAAATGGCATCCACAGGGCACAATCCAAATGCCTGGCTTCCAGTCAAAACCATCACACATGGAAAAAGAAGGAAATAACCCCTTACCAGGAGGAGACAGTCCATATCTCAGCTAGAAGTGAGACAAATCCACAAAACAGGGCACGAAGAGGCGCCATAAATATGTTCTATGGTCTTAAGAAAGACCACGACAAGGACGACACCAACGATGATGATGAGGATGACAAAGAGAGATGAGGAAGGTGTGAAAGACAAGCAGAGAAAGGGAGAACTTCTCTGGAAGTCCAGCAGACGGGATCAGCACCAGATCAAACAGGCAGACAAACAGGCAGTGAAGCTCAAACCCAGCAGTGCCCACCCGAGGTAGCAGAGGGAAACACCAGTTAGCGCAATGACCAGAGGTGACAGAGGGCGTTCCAATCACAGAAAATTGAAAGGCTCCATTACATACAAAAGAACTAAGATAAGAAAGAAATCAGACTTCAGGCCTCAAACCACATGAACCAAAGCGAAAAGGTCAGACCTCAGGGTTTAAGTTCCATGGTTCTGCTTGCTTGTCACAGGCCGACCTGAAAAACGCCAGTGATGTCAGGAAAGTGCTCTTCTGCCCTGGGGGTGTCCAGGTAAGGCAACGGGGTAAGCATGAAGCCTGTGTGTACAGGCCAGCAGCACCACAGGGACCTGCCACCATAACCATGTAACTCTATATCCCTTAGCAACAGAGCCCACCAACCACAACCACGGCTGAGACCATGTCCCTGACAGACCCCCGCCCCACCAGGATAAGGTGCCCTCAGGTGTTCATCCCAGTGACTTAAAAAACACAAAAACACAGGCCGGTGCGGCTTGAATGAGAATGTCCCCCAGGGGCTCTGATTTTCTCTACACTTGGTTCCCAGTTTGTGGCCCTGCTGGCGGAAGCATGTCACCAAGGGTAGGCATTAGCCTGGCCCACTTTCCAGTGTCTCTTTCCCTCCCTTCCCACCACTTCAGGTGCCCTCTTGAAGAGGTGAGCTCCACGTCTCCCCTCCATGGTGGACTCTTGTCCCTCTGAACTGTAGGCCAAATAAACTCTTCCTCTCTAAGGTTCCTTGGTCAGGGTGTCTCATCACAGCATCAGAACTGGAACTAAAATGGGGGAAAACCCTAGGCTCATAAACTCACTGCTCCTGACTCGACTGGGACACCAGTTTTCAGCAGCGGAACCGGAACTTCTGGTTTTCTAAGCTTCAGACTTGGACTCTGACTCATGCTAGAGCTTAGGCCTGCACTGTACTCATTCCTGGGTCTCCAGAGCTCTGACCTCAGGCCTTGGGACTTCTCAGACCCCAAAAACATGTGAACCAATCCCTGTAATAAGTCTCTTACACACACCCTTCCGCACGCGCACACGCACACACACATGCGCATGTGCACACAGAGCCACTGTTCTGCTTTCTCCAGAGAACAGGTGTCTGGGTTTAATTTGCTGTATCCTTCCACTTTTTGAGAACTCTTAGATCACTTACTGAGTCCTTTACTATTTTCTAAATAAAGCATAAAACACTAGCAAATTTCCTTCAGAGCATGATGCTACCCACAGTCCACAAGTTATCCTGTAGTAAGTTTTCTTCACTGTGAAATATATTCTGATTTCTCTTACAATTTATGGTGCATTCTTTAGAAGTATGTCACTTGAGAACTTTCCATATTTTTTTTATTGATTTTTAATGTATTTCTGCTGTGCTTACAGAAGATCTTTATAAGATGTTAATTTTCTAAGAAATCAAGACTGTGGCTCAGAATATCTGTTTTGGAACATTACGTGTGTGTTTAAAGGGCTTAGTCTGGCACTGTTAGGTGGAGAATCCCCCTTCTCTCCATCTCCCACCCCTCCAGGAAACGTTAATACTACCAGGTGATTGGTAACTTTATCTTCTGTGTATTTACTGATTTTTCTTTCTGCTGACACCTACCTAAAGTGAATGCACCTCACTTGCACCAGGCATCTGACTTGTGTGCTCAGCTCTGTCCCTGAGTTTTGAAGCATCTATGTCTGGGGATTACACCGCCTTCCAGGCGAACCTTTCTGCTACCACAGCAGAAATGGCTTCTGATCTGATCTAACACATCTGGCATGGCTACACCACCTCCGTTCCCTTCTGATTCACACTTTGTGGCTTATCTTACAGCCATTAAGTTCATCTCTTTTCCGTCATAAAGTACTGCCTTTCTTACTGATGGCATGCAGTAATGTTTCAGTCTGCAGCACATACACTTGGCTGTTCAGATCACTTGTCCTCAGTGCGATCGCCGTCAATTTAAACATCACTGTTTATTCCCCATTTGATTTTCTTACACTGACGTACACTGAGATTTTTTTCCCTTCGTAATTTCATTTATGCCTGATATAGACTTTCTAGGTTTATTTCTTTGCTAATTAATTACTTACTTAAATGATACAGGGGTCAACACTATACATTCCTTTGTGTGTGTATGTGTGGCCATTTCATCTTTTTTGTGGTATAATTACACAGTTTACATCTGCGTTCTCAAAATTTTGTATTCTAAAATTCAGGTCAGAATGCAATTTTATCTTTGCTTTGCACAGCCAATGAGCTTTAACATCTTTATATTACCTAAGAGCTTGCTGTTTCTGACCTCCGGATGCCTTAGGGGAGCTCCATACTCAGTCTGCTTTTATCTCTCTTCTTCCTGAAGGAATGTCTTCACCGTGCAGACCTGGCAGCAGATAACTCTCACCTTTTGTCTGACTTGAGGATGTTTTCTCTGAGCCAAGAAACCCACACTGCCATATATTTTCTTCATCTATTAAACTTTTCTGATTCAGTTCGAGGAACCCTCATCCAGCCCACTGAAAACTGAACAGAACAAGTCATAATTTCACCTAAATAATGCAACTATTTGCACACAGCTGAAAACACACTGACCCCCTTCCCTAATTCCATCTCAGTAATATAACTATCTTGACCATGACTTGAAACATACTGACCCCTTACCCAGAAGGCAAGGTCTTGTGTGATGTTCATTCCTCTTATCCTAACACCCTGTAACTTAAAAATTATGACACAAAAAGACTTTCATAATCTTTATTAAGTCAAAAATCTCTGACCTTCCATAGTGAGGGAACAAAATAAGGAAGAAAACAAGGGTGTCCGTTTGGTAAGTATGACACATACTCGAGTAAAAACTACAAATCCCACTTCTGTGTCTGGCCACCTGGTCATCGCTGGCACCTGACGGCCTTGCGTAGCTCCCAGCCACGGCACCTGTGCCTCCAGCAAGCCTCGCGGACCCTAACCTTCATGTCGGAAGTCTCTAGGCCAGGACAGGGCTCCCCGGTTGGAGCTGTGCAGCACCTGCTGGCCTCAAGCACAGAGCGTGTGCGTGTGAACTCACCCTAGGCCAGCCCCCGGGTCCCAGAAAGGTCTGCCGTGCCTCCACGTCCTCCTTGACAGGATTTATCACTCAAGCAGGTATTCACTCTGTCCTGTGCTGACCTGCTGATTCAGGTCTGCAGAGTCCGATGTGGTCAAGCAGAAGCCTCAGCTTCCACTCGGCAGCCATTGTGTCCTCTGGTAGCCGTGTGCCTCTGCCATGCTTCAGGGGGTTATGTGCAACATGGTCATGTTGGAGGAGGTCTTGGGAGGACCCAGGCTTGTCTTGGCACTGTGGGTTTCCACAGCCTTAGGGCTGACCTGCATGTGACCACTGCTGAATGTCCAGTTTTCCAGCCAGTTTGTCCCTCCCTCTGAACCAGGAGGTCTAGACCAGCACAGTAAGATCCTGGGAACAAGAAGCCAAGCTTTGCTAGTGGGCTGCCGGATGATACTGTCATTCCCACCCCCATCCTGAGACTCTGGAACCTGTGGCCCCTCACCATGGAACAGTACCATATACTAGATGCTGAGTAAGGACAGAGGGAGGCCTCTGGGGAACCCTACCTGGGCTTCCAAGGTTTAGCCACCCAGCCGCCATGTTGCCAAGTCTTGGAGAGACCATTCTTCTACCTTATCAAGCCACCTGACTGGACAGTACAGAAGATGGTTTAAGGCCAGGGAACCCCATAACCTTGGGCCCCCTTGCCCCATTCCTTGGAAATGACAGGAGTCCTTGGCCATTTTCCACAAAGCAAGTTCACCAATAAGAAGCTAGGCTGTATGGGCCATCATGACGGTGGCTAAGGCATTCTGGAAACCGTGCACGATCGTTTTCACAGACTTGCACAGAGCGAGAACACCCCTATCACGATCCTTCCAATGAGAACAAACCCTGGCCTTACTATACATACATGGTCCAAAGTAATCACCCTGCCACTAGGCAGCTGGCTGATGATCTTGGGGGAATGGTGCCAGGTCAGGGCCCCTGTGTAGGTGGGTGCAGCTGGCAAACTAGACATTCAATAGTGGTCACACACAGGTCAGCCTTAGAAACCCACAGTGCCAAGACAAGCCTGAGTGTATCTCCTCCAACATGACCATGTTGCACATAACCCCCTGAAGCACAGCAGAGGTGGGGCAAGAGGCTGGCATCCTGCACACGGATTCATTCCTACATGGATGGCAGACCAGAAGACAGGTCATCCTGTCCACATAATCATCCGTGTGTTGCTCTGCTGACATCACTCCTTGGTGAACATGACCTGGGCACGATTCCTTCAGGATTTTCATCCATTTGGAGAAGTCTATTCGTACACCTCTTTCCCAACCTTCCTGTCACCAGCTATTGAATTCTGTTCCTTCTTGATCTCTGCCCATCTAGCCAAATCCATGACCACAAGTCAGAAATTAGTATGGAAACACCAGGCACTTCGCCTTCTGGGCAAAATGAACAGCCAACACAGTGCTCAGAGCTTTGTCCTCGGGATTTCCCAGGACACTAGCCAGAAACGTCCCCAGCAACACTGCAGATGAGCACTTTGGGGTAGAGCCTGAATATCTAGAAACCAGGCCTGAATCCTTTCTTCTGCTGTCACATGATGTCAGCAAACTCCCCACAAGGGCAGAAGCACGCACTGGGAGGGAGAAGAGTCAGTCGAGCACAGTGGGCACCAGGCATTAGAACACATCTTTGTGGAACTTGCACAGATCACCAGGGCCTCATCACAGTGTCCACTCCTGTGTGGGGACAGAGCTCTGAGTGAAGACCTGTCCTCCTGGGCACTCTGCTTTCCTTTAAGGGCTCACTAAAGCATCAAGGTAGTGACACATCTAGAAGCAGATGGCTGGCAGGGAGGTCCCGAGCAGAATCAGCAGTCTTGCATGAGGGTTTCTTCCAGAGCAGAATCCAGCCCTCAGGAAGGACATGATGAGGCCCCTCCATGTCCCCTTCCCTTCCAGCGGAAGTGGGATCGGCTCTTCAAATGACAAGGCAGACCCAACTGCATTTTCCGGCCCAATGCCCCCACCCTCATCAGGGTTGCCACATCTCCCCACCCCAACTTTCAGATGATTAAGGGTACATTCAGGGTGGAACTGCCGTGGACCCCAATCCAACTGTCAAGACCCCAGCTCCCTGCCCCTTCAAACCACACCACCCCCAACAATGCCATGTACTCATTTGCTCTCACAGACCTGGCTGCGATATCCTCAAAGACCCAAAGTAGCATCCACTTCAGATCCCCCAGGGCCCAGCCAGGCACCTGAAATTCAGTCACGGCTCAGTCATGATGGCCAGCTGAAAAGTGCTTCTCAATGCACCTCTGCCCTACTGTTCAATCTTCAGTCTCTGCTTCAGCAGTTCTCAATCCCTTGTTTAGGCCCCCATCAGAGGCCTGGTCTGACATGTCATGTCTCTTTAAAAGCAAACAGAGTTGTCCACCCAGAGAAACAACGTACTGGATAGCTCACATTTTTCCAAGATGATATAAAACTTACTCTAACCACTAATTTTCATTTCCCCTTGAATTAAAAATACCAGAACTCTCAGCACATACTTTTCATCTGATTCTGACTTAGGTATGAATCACCTGTAATTTTTTTTTCCTCCACACCTCCTAGTTGAGCATCAATTCTAATAAAACTTCTAAAGGACAGAACCTCTGATCCAGCCAACAGAACAGTACTCTTGCATGTTACATGAAAATCCTTACGTGAAGTATAAGTTCATCTCTTCTCTCTCCCATTGACTAGAACCCTGGCCAACCCAACACTCCACAAGTAACCTCAGTATGATCCTCTTCACCACCATGAAGACAAAAGGTGCCCACAGACAAGCTGGCCCTCCAGTGTTCTTATGCATAAGGTCAGCCCTACAGAAGTGCTGGCTGGCCTGTTCCTGCTACATCCTGGGAGGTCGGCATGACACTGGCTTTGACTTGCTTGGGTCCCTTTCCTTGCACATCTGCAACCTTTAAAATCATGTGTAAGTCTTGCGCTGCCGCTCTTGTACTCTACATGGAGTAATTTTAAGGTGAGTCTCTGGCAGTAATAGAAACCAGCCAGACACAGAACACTGGCATAACAAATACCCAGCCGCAAACCACCTGATGCAAATGTCGTAAGGGGAGCCGTGAAGAAGGCACAAGCTGGAGAGACCCACCAAGCAGGTCTCTTGTAAAAACCAGGTAACAGAAGTACTTCCCCATACCCTTAAGGTCAAGATTGTGGAAACCTGAAATCCTAAGGGCACGGCCTCCTGGAAGTGTCACCATGCCCCGCTGTAAACGACTGCAGGGCAGGGCAGGAGAATGTGGAACAGAAAAGTAGCTCTCTTAATTACAGCATCTGCAAACCATTGACATCTGCCTCAGTTACAAAGGGGAAACAAATTAAACAGAACACAGAAAGCCAGGCATTCCCTCGGAAGAGCCCCAGACACAACAGAGCCACCTTGAATGCCACCTTCATACCAAGCCTTTGCAGGCAGTGATGCCATAAACCACGTCTACAACAGTGGACCCTTACACACTCAACTGTGACACTCAGAGACATATAAGATGCTAAGCACTGTACCAACTGGAGAAAAGCCAGCTACCTTTATTCATCAAAACAGTGAAAGTGAAACACACGCCGAGATATTCTCACCAAACCAATGAAATCACTGGGACTTCTGGTGGTCTTGCACTAGAAATCCCTTACACAGCAATCCCTGCGTCCCCCAAGCACCTGTTCAGAGGGAACAATCACAGCTGATGAATGCGAGCCTTTCCACTTTCCCTGGTCATTTTGGCAACTACCTTTTCAGCAGCAATTCTCTATCAGGAACTGCGCCAGCACCCGTAATGCTGACGCAGCTACAGAGGCTCCGGTCACTAACTCTGCGTCTCACTCGGGTACAGTCTTTACGACACCAAAACTGCTCCACATGCCTCTTTCCCAGATCTACTTCTCACTCATGCAATTAGCCATTTAACCCTTCTGTACTCAGATTTCTCACCACACTGTGGCCACTATCCTAAGGACAGGTGCACACCACAGGTGTCAGTTACCCGGGGCCTTGTGGTGTGTAGAGGACAGCAATCATGCTGCACAGTTCAAATGGGCGTATCTGATCGGGAAAATCCACAGATGTCTGAGTCTTTATGGAGCTGACATACACACGGCGGATGAAGCAGATGGAGGGAGACGAGAGCACGCAGAGCGAGGCTGGGAAGAATCTGGGCTGCTACAGCAGCACACATCTTCAAGACAGCAGTGAGGAGTGACGAAAACCTGTCCAAGTCTGCTTCATGAAAACTCAGAACCTTGGAAACTATCAGTCTGGCAACAACACAGAAAGCAGTGATCAAGATCAATCACTGAATCTGATAAGAGCAGCGAGCTGTTTCACAACCCTTCCAAAACTCAACCCCATTCTCCCCAGCACTGATAACCTGGGGAGCAACAGATCCAAAGCACTGTCACCTCCAGCAGCTTGCGGCCACCCAAGGGAGAAACAGGGTTGGAAATCCTCCAGTGCCCCAATCTTAGAAGCTGGGGTTCTTGGTCTGTCCTGGAAATGCCACTTATCTGCATTTGGTCTGACCTGAGCCTGCCAAGTGAGTAACCAAAATGGCCTGTCAAAAACGGGGCCAACTGCTTAGAATCACAGCTGTGGTTTTAAGGTGGTGGGAAGGCTGGACACACACAAGCTGAAGTATCAATGAAAGTGGGGGAAGATGTTCGTGAGGACTTCGAAAAGCGCGGCCACTTTTCTGACAATCTAAAAGGCCAAACTCATGCATAATTCTGTGCGTACACATGCATACTCGGGAGAGGGAAGACTGAGATGGCCCTAAATTCTTGCCTCTAGCTCTGCACAAGCAGGAAAGAAAGCTAAGGCAGAGCTGTGAACTGCTTCGAGAGCATCGTAGGCATGCTCTTGTGCCAAAACCCTTGAGAAGAAAAGGAGATGAACCGGTTCTGGCCTTAGAAAACAAAGTATCCAACTGTGTCTGGCCAATATGAGAAAGAGACTTCAGTGGCCAGAGCACTTAGCGGAAGCCAGTGCTATCCCAGCCCTCACACTGGACCTGCTACAAGTCAACAGAAACTGACTACCTACTGCCAAATTTTCAAAGATAAGACTCTCAGAGAATTAGTGTGACCCATGTCTTATTCAAAGAAAAAAAAAAGAAGAGTAAAAGAGTGAAATGTAGAGGTTTGACGCTAATTTCTATGTGACAAATGCAATCATAATCGGACTACCTGACAAAAAGAACATAATGGAATTATGGGTATCAGTATGACATGGCAGCCCGCAGCCGCTGCAGCTAAGCTATCCAAAATGCCTGACATCCTATGTACTTTTAGTCCAGGCCTGGCCTCGAACTCACGGTGATCTGCTGCCAGCACTGGGATTAAAGGCGAGCACCACCAAGCCTGGCTTAAGTTCTAAAAACTTGAAACAAACCACAGGTCAAAGAGAACTTCCTCCACCTGATCAAAATGACAGGTTGGTAGGGAGGTTAAGACAGACAGACAGACACACATATATAGACAGAGACAGCAATAAACCCTAAAAACCCTACTCAGTGCTCCTAAGACTGTACGCTTTCTCTATTAAAATAGATTTCCAGTAGAGAATGTCTCCTGTGACTTCTTACTCAGCATAACTAGAGATCTCAGCCAGTGCAACAAGAAAAGAAAGTGAAATAGAACACAGTTGGGAAAATATGAAACATAACTGCCTCTTTTGACAGACTGCACGAACAGGTGGAAAATCCCAAAGAACCCACAGAAGACAGAGCACCCCTAAGTGAGTAACACTGCAGGTTCAAGGACAGTATGTAAACATGCATTTAGGTAAATAACTAGAAATTCAAAGTTTAACATTACCATTCACAGTAGTCAAATAAACTTTAAAATAAAAAAAATAATAAAAGAACATTAAGATTTTTATGTTGAAAGCTGAAAGATAGTGGGAGAAATCTAGGACAAGAAACTGGACGGAAGAGTCCTATTAACAGATGAGAAAATAAGATTAAGAAGCCACTTTACCCCAAAGTGACTTAAAACGCCATGCAATCCTCCTCCAACCTCAACGCTGAGATTCAGGAGCGGTTCCAAGCTACAGAAATGACAGCACCTGAAACAATTCGAAAAGCAACAGAGTTGGAGAATTCTGATTTCCCAACCTCAAAACAGCCTGTAAAAGAAAAGGTTTTGGGCAAGCGGGAGACACACAGAATGAAGAAACAGAACAGAAGGCCCAGAAACAGATCCACACACAGTGTGTATGGACCTGATCAAAAATACCAAAAGAAACAAAGGACAGCAAGAATGGCTTTTCAACAAGCAACGCTGCTAGAACTGTGCATCTATAAAAGAAAGGGGGCAGAAAGAGCCACAGCCCATGCAGACCCAGAGAAAATGCTGGTAAATGTAACTATGATAGAGAATTGTGTCACTCAATAAAAACCTCAATTAAAATGGACAGGTTTCACAGACACATCATCAAAGAACATACTGATGGCAAACAATGGCATGGAAAATGTTGTGCATGAGTCAACTGAAAATTTAAATAAAAACATAGGTGAGATCTGGGCATGCCTATAATTCCAACATGTGGGAGGCAATGGCATAAAGACCAGTTCAAGGTCAGGCTCCATTACAGAAGAGTTCTAGGCCAGTTTGGGCTACATGAGACCCTACTTCAAAAGAAAAAAAGTTGAGAAAAATCAATGAGTCACCAGGAAACACCTGGTGTTGTGAAATGACCATAAAATCCTAAGATACCACGGGCAGACCAGGATGCAGCATCTTGAACCAACAGTACTCAGGTACAAAACGAAGCAGCTATCTTGGACAACAGACTGGAATTTGATAGCTAAAACATGGCCTTCCACCTGGCCAAACATTCTCTTTGATATTTAATGGAGGGAAATGAAAATCAAAGTCTCCCAAGACCTAAATATGAATGTTTATAGTAGCTTGATTCCTAAATACAAAATGTAGAAACAACCTAAACGTCTACCAACTGATGATTCTGTGTATGTGGAATACTCACATACTTCACATAGTGAAATGCTCTATTTCTTTAAAGGAGCACAAAGGGTTGGTACAGGAATCAACACAGGTAAATTAGAAAAGCACTCAGTGAAGGAAATCAAGAAACCAGGAACAAAGGGCAGAACTGCACTAAGCAGCTTACAGAACTCTCCAGAAAATGGGGACAGCGGTGCCAGGGTGGAGGAGGGAACTTTGGGGGATGAGGCAAATGTCTGGACTGTGGTGGTGGTGTATGATCATGCACAAGTCAGAGTTCATACAATTTTTATTTTTTAACTTGTAAGGTATACTCTAACAGAACTAAATTTTAAAAGAAATGACCTATGCCCTCTGGGAAAACATCAGTTCCAATTCAAACAAGCTAAACTGGGTTAACTGGAAATCCGAGTACAGAACAGAGAAACCACAAATCCTTAAAATGTTGCAAACCTAAAAAGAAATATCACTAGTAAGAAGCGGATATTCATTGATACAGAGTGGCCTTTTGAAGTTACTGCTTATCATAAAAGGAGAAAATCTGATGGTGTTCAAGAGAGACAGAGTCACAAAGCAGCAGCTGGTAGTGACGTGGGAAAGGGCGGCTTTGAAGCCATTTGAAATCCAAACGGAAGTGTCTCACCTCCTCCCCTGGCTACCTGGCTACCGAGAAACCCTTCACAAAGTTTATTATCTAACAATTCTACACCTTACAAATCCGATGACCCATTCGACCATCTCCTGTCTGTCCACTCAAGCCCGAGACTAATCAAAGACAAGAAAAAGGAGGGGATGTTTCCCTGTGGTTTTCTAAGCAGCTTTTTTTTTCTGTTATGGATGAAGATGACTGGGATCTTCTTTAATTCAGAATATCTAGGCCAATCACTCCAATAAGACGATACATTTTTCCGTGCAATAAAAGAGGTAAGTCATAACTTTCATCATTTTGTTTTATGTTTATTCATCTGGGTTATGACGTTGCTAAGCAACCGGCTCACAATGACATTTCCCAGCTCACAGAACCGCCTCCAAGGCAGCCTGGGGGACACCGCACTTCCTCACTAGCGTAATAATTGTCCAAACACAATTCTTTCCCTGGTCAGCGGTGTAGGCAGGTGCGGTGGGCCCGGGCTCTGCGCGGATTCATGTACACAGCAGGCTGTGCAGAGCAGTTAATCCCCTTAGCGCAATCGGGTGGCCGGGCGACCGCAGGAAGCAGCCAGCACTCTGAGTACCCTCCGTACCCTAAGTCTTCTGCAGTTACTGCCCCAGACTGTGCGCTGAGAGGCGAGCCCACCCCAGGACCAGACCCAGCCCTCGCCCAGGCCACAGGCACAGCAATTCCAGAGCCATCCGCCCATCCCGGCGTTCACAGCTGGAACCGAGGCGGGCTCAGCGCCGGCACCGGGAACACAGCCCGGGGTCTTAGGAACCGCCGAGTCACCCCGCAGGGAAAGCGCGCGGAGGCGGAGGCGGCGGCACCGACGCCCCTGGCCTGCCCCGGGCGGTCGCTCCTTCCCACCGGAAGTCGAGCGGCTCGCGGGCAAAGGGGGCCTGAGCCGCGTCGGCGGGACAGGAGGTCGCACTCAGCCAGGCCCCGGTCCCCGCGAAGAACCCGCCTAGCCGCTAGGCTGCCTCACGTGGCCAGGTCGCCAGGCGGAACCGCGGCGGGGTTTCAGTGCCGCGCGGGACCGGAAGGAGCGCCTCGGCCGGCGCCGGCGGGAAACGCGTCGGGGGTCAGCACGTCCGTTCCGCCGGAGCCCCAGCGACTCGGCCGTCCGCCACGCCGACTCGCGCGGGCTGTCCACGGCTCTCCACCCTGAACCGCGCAGGGGCCGGTTCTCAAGGGCGGGAGCAGGCGGACACCCGAGCCCAGGCCTCAGCCGGGCGGAAGTTCGTTCACGCCCCCGCCCGGGTCGCCCCACCGCCCCCCGCGCGCGACTGAGACCCGGGCCCGGATGGCGAGCGCCATTTACCTGCTCCTGCGCTGCTCCCCGCGCTGCCGGAGCGCCAGCCCGGCTCGTGGACCCGTGCAGGCGGACCCGGACCCGGGCCAGACCCCCCAGGGGGACCGCAGCCCCAGGAACCCAAGTTGGGGCAGCCCACGCAGCACCCGGCGGCCAGGACCTCTGCACCGGAAGTTTATTTCCGCCAAGGCCCGCCCCGGTCGGCGCGGCGCTGGAGTCACGTGATGCGAGGCAGCGGCTCCAGGTGTGCCTAGTCTTCCCCGGCTCGCGGCGGACCGCCTGGAGCACCTTCCCGCCTGCCTGCTGTTGATGACGCCTTCCCTCATCCGGGGTGCTGGGCTCGGTGCTCAGGTGAGCCCGTCCACCGGTCGCCCCAACCCGGGCCTCCGGCGTTGGCGTCGGGAGCGGCCTGCCTGGGGTTAGGCTCTGAAACGGGGTGACTTCAACCATCACCCAGATCTTCCCCAGCAAGTACCCCGGGTTGAGTAGTTTCCCACTGTCCCTGGCCTGCCTGGCCCCGTGCCTGATCCCTGTAGAGCACTCAGCAGACCGCGTGCTGTCGCCGTCCAGGACTCGAAGACCCTCCATCACCATCCCGAGATCCAGTGCGAGGAGGACGGAGCAAATGCCTGGCAGCGTGAGCTCGCAGACACCCAGCCGCGACCGACGAGAAGCTTCTCCAGCGACTGACCGACTGCCTCCGCCCCAGGACGCAGCTCCGGGCACCGCACCTCCTCCGAGTCCAGTCAGGCTGTCTCTGAACCTCCCTTTCCCCAGAGCCTCCAGGCTACAGCCTCCGAGGCAGGTGTTTGGTTTGAAAGGGAGAGTGATTGTGGTTTTCCCTTCCAGACTGTGGGGTGTGACGCAGAAGCAGTCAACAGGTAGCCCAGCTGCCGAGAATTTGGAGAACATTCACTTAACGTATTTTGAGTGTGGACCGTTACCCAGGACAAGTGAAATGGAGTCATACTGTAGGGAACCGGATTCCTCGAGACCCAAGTACTTGAAGCACGGTCTCTGGACTGCCTACATTCATTGTGTAAAAGACATTCATGAACATGCTGGAAATTATTCTTCTCAGACCTATAATCTCTGTTGTCAAAGTAGAAAGTATCAGCAATATCCTGACCAGCCTTCCCCCGAGCCAGAGTCCATAGACAGTGTCAGAGCTGAGGGATCCGCTCTTCGTGCCGCGAGTGTGCTTCCATTCTAGGAATCTGATGCTCTCGGAGACCTCTTTTTGACTGACTGCTGACCCAGCAGATCAAGGACAGCCTCTCGTCTGTGTGTCTAGCAGGCTGATTCTCATCCCCTTTGCGTCCAACAGCCTAGATTTCCAAGGGGAGAGGCATCCAGTGCGCATCTGTTCACCTGTTCAGTACCTGTACCAATCGTGACCCTCGGGGGACTTTTTGGCTTCAAACTTTGCACTAATGTCTGGGATGTTCCATGGAAGTCTCAAACTGCTTGCTCTGCCCCACTAAATGCAAAGTTCAGTACTGGTTGGATTTATAGTCAGGATAACATCTATTATTTGCTACATGTCTAGCTTTGGCGAGAATATTTAAAAGCTATGATCTTGTGATTAGAGTACATTTAGATATATTATGCCCACTTTTTAGATGAGAATGCAGGTGTAGAAAGTGTAAGTTAACACACAGCAGACCAAGATCTAAAGAATTCGCCACCGCACACCAGCTCTGCCTCTCGGGTCACTTGTCAGGTCATCTGGCTCTCACTCCCTCTGTGAAATCCCCTCCCCTTGGTTGTCTGTGTCTTATTCTTAAGTTTACAGTCAATCTTTGGAAACATTCACAGTTAAGCAACCATCACTACAGTTGATTTTCAGATATTTCATAGCCTCCAAAAGACCTTCCATGCCCTCCATCTTCACGCCTCAGCTCTGCCCAAGGCAACATTAATCCACTTTCTGTTACATACATGGACTCATACAAGACGTGGTCTTCTGTGCTTAGCTACTTTCACTTACCATCATATTATCCAGATCCATTTATCTGAATAATTCTTTGTCGACATTCTTCTGTAAGGCTTGTGTCGACATGACTGCCTCCCTAGACATAGAGTGGAATTATTAGCTCACAATGCTGGCTTTCTGTTTTAACTTTTTAGGAACAGCCATTCTCCAAAGCCCACATAACATTTTTCAGTCCCACCAGGAACTGCTGAGGCTTCTCATTTCTCTGTTGGGCCTTATCCTCTAGAACATGTGCTCTGATTGCTTTGGACAGTGCCTTCCACAAGCCATCTGGGACTGTTCTTGACATTCATTGTGTGCATGTCTACAGCCCAGTGGTCCTCTTAGTTGTGACTTGCAATGAGAAGCATCTGCCCTTGGTAGCATCAAATGAGAGCAAGACACAACCAAATCAAAATTTGACTGAACTGAATTGGATGCACTGAGTGCCCCTCTCAACCTGGCAAACCAGGAGGTGGTCCTCATGGTATGGAAAACTCAAGCCCTGAAGAAGCAGTAGGAACCAGCCCAGCTAAGGAGAGAGGAGTATGCACCAAACCAGAGTATGGAGTCCTGGGGGTGCTCACCTGCCTGGAGCTGTAGGGTAAACAACTGTAATTTGTAAGTGTGCACAGTGGAGGCCAAGGTGGCAGTGCTGGGTTGGGGGGAGGGGAACTTTGGCTGGTGCCTGTACAAAACAGCCTTCATTCCAGAGAGTAAGAGGCCGTTTTATTTTGATTCAAATATGAGTGCTCGTAGCCTGGGAATGCAGACTCAGGTAAGCTTGGATGACCTAGTCCACAGTGGCATGAACTTTTCATCATCACAGAACACAAGACAGTCATTTCCCAGGTCTGTTGTTGAGACGTCATATATGCAGGTTGTAGCAAAGCAGAGAGATCTCTGCCATGTGTTCCCATGTTACCCAATGACATTCTTAGCCTTTGGGTCAGTGGAGGCTGAGATCTGCAGTACTCCCTTCTAAAGGTCTCTGGGTAGGAAAAGGGCAGGTCGGACCAGATATAAAGACAGATGATGAAAGGTCATTAAAGTTAAGAAAGTAGCCCAAGATCTGTAACAGGCAGCACTCCGCAATCAAGGAAACCTTAATCATCTGGAAACATCACGTTGCACCACACAGGGAAAAGGGGGAATGGAGAGGGGTCAGAATAAGGAAGAGTTTTGTGAACTGTACAAAGGGGCTGAAATTGTATTCTGAAGCTAATGGAAAGCTTTGTTAATCAAGGTTGAGGGAGTTCTTTCAGAAGTGTGCAGGATGGGTTGCTAGGTGGGGAAGAAGTGACCAAGACAGAAATAGAAAACAGCCAGAAGACAAGAGCTAGCTGGAAGCCATGAAATTCCCAGTCTGTTTGAAACATCGTGCAGCAAAGAAGAGGCAGAGGGGAGGGGAAGAAAGAATTGAAGATGGGCCCAGCCATCCTGAAGCTGTCCAAAGAGTGGAGGACAGAGATCGAGGATGTGTGTGGTGAGGACAGAGAGATGCTGACATGCTCTGAGTTCCTTCGAGCTTCCTTGTCACAGTCCTGGACAGTTTATGGACAACATTTTTTTCTCACAGCTCTGAAGACCGGGAACTCCCAGATTACGGTGCCTGCAGATTTGCCGTCTGGTGAGGGTTTTCTGGTCATGGATGGGAGCTCACTGTGTCCTTACACAGTTGAAACAGCAAAGCAGTTCTCTGGGGCCTTTATTCCAAAAGCAGGAACCACATCCATGAACTGGTCACCTGCTTGGATAATCACACAGGCAATTAGGCTTCAGTATGGATTTGGGATATACAGGCTTTGAGGGTGCTGCAGGACCGCAGGGTTACCAGCTTCGTTCCTGACCGAAGGGCTTCCGTGCTGTGGTATGGCCCACAGAAATGGCAGGGATCACAACCAAATTAACATTTCTAGACTTGCAGCATGTACACCAGAATGCCTCAAAGGGTTTATGATGCTGTTCAAGTTCAGGGAATTTCCCAAATAAGGGAGCAGCTAGGTTGGAGGTGGTCATTGTTGTTCAGTTATTGCCCTTTCTTTGTTCTTCATGGCTAGGATAGAGTTATGGTGAAAAACCTCTGCACTCCCACACTGTGGGCTATGAGGTTGAAGGGCCGAATGGCATCAAAGTGTGCAGTGCCCAGGCTTGCCTGTTGGCACAGCCCAGAGCAGGGCAAGAGGAGCAAGAGGATGACGTCAGAGTTAGAGGCTGTGCAGTGTGTACGTGTGTGTACTGTATGTGTCTATATGAGGGTGCACATGTGCATTCAAGTGCATGTTCACATGGATTCACATATGTGTAGAGGCCAGAAGCTGCTGTCAGGTGCTATCCTCTATCACTCTAGACCATATTCTTTTGAAACAAGGCTTCTCACTGAACCTGGAGCTGCAATCAGCCAGACTGGCTAGCCGTCCAGTGGATTCCAAGGCTTCTCCACCCTAGCCCAGCACACTCAGCTTTTACAGGGTCCTGGAGATCTGAATTTAGGTCCTCGTGTTTGCAGGGCACATGTTACCAAACAAGCATCTTCTCAGCCCTAAGACCTTGTAGTACATGTGCCTCATTCTGTCTCTTAAACTGTTACTGGAGTGATGCCCTTGCCTCACATTCATAGAACAGCAAGACCTTAGCTCAGTCCCCAGAACCCATGTGAAAAAGCCAGGTGCCCTGGTGCACCTGGTAATGCCCCTGCTGAGGAGGCAGAGATAGACAGATCGCTGGGCCTTTCTGGACAATTTGTAACTGGTGAGTTACAAACCCCATCTGCAAAACACTGTGGAGCTGATGAGATGTCTCAGCCCCCAGAGGTGTTTGCTGTGCTGGTGTGCTGACCTGAGTCCGATGCCCAGAGTCCATTGGTAGAAGAAGAAAAGCAACCCGTGAAGGCAGCCATCTGGCCTGCACACGTGCACGAAGCACGTGCTCTCACAGTGCGCTCACACACAAAATAAAAATACAAAAATGAAACTGGAGAGATGGCTCAGTTAAGATGGTTAAGAGCACTACTGCTCTTGCAGAGGACCTGGGTTCAATTCCCAGCACCCACATAGCAGCTAACAACCTTTCATAACTTCCGTTCCAGGGGATCTGACGCCCTCTTCTGAGTTCCTCGGTCACTGTACAACACAAGTACACTGACATACATGCAGGCAGTACACATATACACATACAATACAAATAATGAAATACAAAACCCAGGCCATTGAGATGTCTCAGTGACTGTTACTGTCCCAGCACTTACTCTGCTCTTCATACTCCGGTATGAAGGAGAAAGGTAAGTTAACCACACTTTGTCCCATTACTCCAGTCTGAATGAACCAAACTCAAGCTACCATGTTCCCCTGTTTATGAGGAATTTTTCAACGTTAAATCCACATTAGTCACAAGACTTTGGCCTCACAGTTGCGACGTGGCATTCTGACTCCCAGAATGTCATCCCTGTTGAAAGCAGTCTTCCTGTGACCAGGATCGTGAAAGAGGCCATGGAGCTGGAACCCTGATCAAATAAACTGAGACTCCTGACCTTGTAGGAGGCAGAGTTAGCATAAATGGTGATATTTAAAATAAGCCCTTTCTGCTGCTTTTCATGTCTTGATTCTCTGCGTGAACCTACAAATCAAACTGACATACAGTTTGATTTTCCACTGACCCTCCTTGCCCCTGGGAACTTTGGGTTATTCCACAATTCCCGGAGACACTGTGTTGTTCATGTGTTAGCATCCTCTCACTTCTCAAAATTGTCAGGAAAAAATTAGTTTAAAAGCAAGGAAGTTTTCCTTCAGTGCAGTTTCAGAGGCCTCATTGTTTTCGTTCCTGTGCTGGCATCACCTGTGGTAGCTGTGGGGTGGCAAGGAGAAAGAAATGAGTGGAGGTTGCAGTGTCCCTGTCGACGGTATGTCCCCGTGTCCTGCTGTCGTAGCCCTGGACCCCACTTCTTAAAGATTCCACTGCCTCACAATAGCACTGAGCCGTTGACACATGAGCCTTTGGGAAATATCCCATACCCAGACCATAGCAGTGATACAATCTGATATAAATGTGTATTACTATACTAAACAGCCTCAACTTCCAACGACCACGTCAGTTGCCCAAGACAGAATTGACACTATCAGGGATGTTCTTGTGGTGCATTTTCAGAGACTGCTCTCCAAACGACGCTGTCAGACATTCATGCTTAGATATCATCAATCTCATTAGCCTCGAATTAACACCCAAGAACTCATTAATCCATAGAATGAAGGCTTTCATGGGTGAAGTTTCTGGTTTATTGACTAGCATAATCGATGTTATAACTTACTTTCATTGATAAGTCAATACTGTTCACAATATGTATACTGGGGGACATTTCAAAGGCAATCCCTAACCTGCCTTTCAAACCCAAAAGTCTGAAGTTCTAATAATCCTAGCATGGTATGAGGTGGAAACTTAAACGTTCTGATGATCTAAAGGGAGAGTCAAGCTGAGCTCACTAGAGACACCAGGCATGATGGAGGTAGGGGATCAATTATAGGTGCCTTTTCCTCTCTAAAAGATGAGCCAGTAGACTGAATTTAAACTGGCAGAAGAAAGAAATAGAAAGTCTAAGCTAAGGCTACACGTATCTCTGACTGTAGCCACTAGTATTTAATGATGCCGATAAGAGGCAAATGGGTCTGGAACTTTGGTTGACAAAAATACAGTCTCACATGAACTACAAGCCTGGCTGATGACAGCCTGGTACTTGCATCTTTGGAGCATCCCCCTGGCAGCTAAGCCTGGGTAGCTCTCCATTCCTGAAATAAAGCACGCTGACAAAACGTGAAGGGAAAGGTAGTCTGCCCCTTACGCTCCCAGGTGATAGTCCTGAAGGAATCCAGGGAGGATTCTGGTGCCGGAACTGAATCACAGACCATAGAAGACTGTGTGCTGGCTGGCTCCTTGGGCTGTGCCAGGCCTGCTTGCTTATTTCCAGGACCACCTGCCCAGGACTGGCACCACCCGCGGTGGGCTGGGCCTTCCCAATCACTCAGCAACAGAGAAGATGCCCCACAGACACTCAGTCCAACAGAGGAAGTTCCCCACTGAAGGTCTCTCTGCCCAGGCGTGTCCAGCGACAGCCAAAGTTCATGGGACTCAGCACTACTCAGAGAGAAAAGTGGAACAGAAGAAAACAGCGACTTGCGGAGCGTTCACAGCACGTCGCTGGAGGCCCACGGGTCCATGTCGAAGGAGGCCCACCCTCTCGGTTCCTCCTGCGGAGTGTGCCTGCCGAGCCACAGCAGGGCTTGGTCGTCTTTCCACGCAGCCTCTTTGAACAGGGAACTTCGCTTATTTTCATCTCCCCTTTCACTACACTTCATCCCCCTAAGGAGACATTTGTGTTCCGCGTCTGCTGCTGGAACCTGGGATCTGCGGTGGACCGATCTCGTCTGACGGTGAGGTGGGGTAGACAAGAATGGTGTTCTGTCCCAGTTCACAGAGAAGGGCTGGGCAACGACAGGGTCTCCTGCAGTTGTTACGAAAACCTTCATTCTCTTGCTCCGTGGTTTAGCATCAAGGTGAGCCCGGGTAGGCGTGCTTGGACCTTCACGCAGGGAGCTCCTGACTGATCTAGGGAAGGAGTTACCAGGGGAGGGGAACGCAGTCCCCAATTGATCGCAGCACTGCCCCTCTAATCATGAAGTGGTTTTGAACATAAATCAACAAATACAAAGCTCAGGACACCTGTTTAGCAGTTGCTGGAGAGAAGTTCATTGCTTCTGAGAATGTAGGAGAGTTGTTTCCAACAGCCAGTTTATGAGCACGGCTGTGACAAGTCTAAGGGCAGAGCAGACACACGTCGGTAGAACTAAGAGACTGGGGCTTAAGCTTTGATCAAACCAGTTCCAGAACTTCTTTCACATCCTAGCTGTTTAACCTATTTTCAGTGAAGTGTTCTGTCACCTGCGCTCCTAAGTGCTGTGACTGTGTGATGAATTCTAGATTTCTAGCTTTAAATTAAATGTTACAAAATGAACTGTCATTTTCTTCAAACAGAAAAGAGTTCTTTCTGGTTTCTTTCCTGTGTTTACTCAGGCTGTAGCCTGGTTAAAACAGAGCAGCCGTCCTGAGAGCACTTCTCTCAGGCTCATGCCATACTGGACTGTCACATTCACCAATGGAGAAGTATATCAGATCTTAATTTGAGACATTGTGCATAGCTGAAGGACGTTAAGAGTAAGCTCTGAATGACTTAAAGAGTGCCTTTCTGGTCTTTCCTCCTGGTAGGTCTCCTCTGAGTGTTTTTGGACACACAACCCACTTAGGAAGTCTCCATCTTAGATTTGTGACCCCCAACTTCTCCTTCTCTAAGGTCACAGGGATCCCATCACAGGTCTGCCATGGCACTGCTCTAGTCACATGCAGTTTGCTTTATGTAGTCAGCTTAGTGCATAACTGGACAACAATCTCTCCTAACGTCTGAAAACATGAATTGCTTTTATACAGGGGCAAATGCACAGAAGAAAAGCCAGGCCAGAAAATGAGGAGAGGCCACAACTGCACCCATAGAATCATAGAAATTGTTAGTATTTATACGAGAAAGGGATCTCGATCAGCTCTTTACTTCCGTCTTGGAATAGTAATTCAAAGGTTTTGACTGTAGACAGAAAGCACATGTTCACTCTAGTTTGAGCTCCACATCACATCCTTTAAAAATAAATAATTCATAACTTTGGAATTAAACGTTTTGAAGTTAGCCGGCACTTGGGGTGGGGGTAATGCCTCAGTAGTGTGGTGCTTGCCCAGTATGTGCAAAACCCTGGGCTCAATCTCCAGTTCACAAAACCTGTGCAACCCCATTGTTTAATTGTAATCATTGTCACACTAGAAGAAAAAAGTCAGTGCTGAAATAGGTTTGTGAGTTCATTTTAATGCCTAAGTTACTCACATAATTCCAAAGAGTCAATTAAATATACCTCTGACTGATAAATACTACTTTAAAATATTTTATTTATTGTTTTATGTGTATGAGTATATTGCCTGCATGTAAGTACACTCCATGTTGCATTACTGTAACATTGCACAACTGTGACATCACACTACTGAAACACACTTCTGTGATGTTGCACTACTGTGAACTTGCACTTCCATAATAGTGCTTCCTTAGAAGGAATCGTCCACATTCACAGATGTAGTGAGCAGTACTCTAGGAAGAATGTCATGCAAGGGCTTCTGGTGCAAATAAGATACCCTGAGTTTGAACTAAACTTTTTCAAAAAGTTTGGAGCACCACAAAATTAACACATCATGAGAAAACTCTGAAGTTTGAAAAATGAGGTTTGGAAAAACGTGGCTGAACCCAGGGCAACATTCTCTTGAGAGTCTGATCACCAGAAAAGAGGACAGTGATATGTGGAAACAGGGGAAGGCCTTTCTGTTGATTTCTCATTTCTTAAGGTTTTGAATTTGAATTTTAAATAAAGTAAAAAGCAATTATACTCTCTATGCCGACTTTCACCAGCATAGAGAAGAAATAAACATCAGAATGTTATAGGGTCAGTTAAATAACAAGCACTTTGTTTAAAATGTATATATAAATTAATGAAAATCTGAGGACTGGTTTGCCATGCAAGCCTAGAGACCTGAGTTTGATCCCTGGAACATACATGAAGTTAGAAAACCAGTTCTACAAAGTTGTCCTCTAACCTCCACATGCATGCTATGGGCATGTGCATGCCTCTGCACACTCACCACACACACTCACCACACACACACATACACTCAACACACACACTGCACACACACAGTAATAATAATAAAATAATGATAATATAAAAATTTAATCAGATTCCCTCCTCCCAAAATTTATATGTTTGAAAGCATAGTTTTAAAGAAATAAGGTCACAGACTATATCAGGATCTAAATCTGCCTCTGGCAACACCCACTGATGGTCTGAGATGGAAGGAGGATTTGTTAAGAGCTAAACTTCAGGTATATCCAACCTGGTACCCAAGGTAGAGTGTAGCCATCTACATCCCACACCCATCCCACGTGCATCCCATCTGCATCCCATGCACACTGGCTACGAACATAGCCAATGTAAAATCATAACTTACTTGAACTCCAGGAGATCTTGTTTGCAATTATTTTGTGGCTTGATCTTGTCATTCTCAAGCACGAACTTTGTGGATGACTAGGTAGTGTTATGATGTCAAGCATACATTAAAAGCGTTTGTGTCTGTGTGCATCTTTTGTATTATTCCAAGGCATTTATCAGAATCTTTGCTTAAAGTAGGTATGTTGAGCCCAAGCATCACACAATAACTTGGCTACTGATTATCTGCCAAAAATCATAACTTAACAAATGTGAATGATGTCTTCTCCAGAAATAAACAGTTTGGCTTTTAGCTTAATGAAGTAATTATTTGGATGTTTATGGTCATCAGATATCCCAAATCTAAGCTCTTATAGAAATCTTTGATCATCAGATTCCTTAGTAAATATATAGTTTACATGAATATTAAAGGGATGTAAATATTAGAATGCACTTCAATGTCTAGGAAAATGCTCATTCCTTTTACCATTTCCCAGCGTCAGGGCTTGAGCCTGGGCCTCATACATACTAAGCAAGGACTCCACTGCTGGCTTGCATCCCACATCCCAGACGCTAAGAATTCTCGATCACCAAGTGCGAACCTTTTGCACAGGAAGCATTTCCCAAGGACATTGTTAGGATACAAATATGAACCAGTAATCTGTGGTGTGAATTCACTTTCTGATCACTGACTGTGAGTGGCACCCAATTCTGCCTGCCTTAGATAGACTCACAGGCACTTGAGAATTCACCTTCCTGTGACCCTCAATGTCCCCTCCTGCTACTCTGACCATTCTTTAATTTGCCGTCTGTTTCGTTTGTCATGGCTTCCACATCCCTGTCCTTCCTTCTCCATCTTTTGTGTTCCTTCCACTCAAACTGAGCCATTCTCTGTGGGAAATCTCTACTCTCCACAGATGAATCCCTTCCATGGACATGATTGTGGTGTGCACAGAAAATCTTTCTCAACCTACACCAATGTATTCTACATACGCACCCCAAATTTATTTTACCTCACCCACCTTGCTTCTCTGACAGGCTGAATTCATCTCCTTAACCCAGAATGATCCACACCCAGCCACCTGCTAGGTCTGTGAAAACGCATGTCATCCTCCCCTTTCCTTCCAAGCTGCCCAGTCCATTGTTTATTGATAATCCCCATCTCGCGTTAGGCACAACAAAGCCCTGAGCAATCCAGGCCTGATGTGGCGCTGCTTGAGGACCAGCCCTGTGTTCTTCCATTTCCCTTCCCTCCTGTTCCACACACGGCTTCTTTCCATGATGCAACACAACCGCTCTCTGTCCCAACTGCATCTAGCTTGTGCAGGAAAAGGGAAAAGAAAATTGTAAGGGCAGCTTGTAGTTTCTAAGTGCAGGGTATACGTTTCCCTTCAGCACATACCTCATTGGCAGAGCACAGTCATCTAGTCAGACCTAGCTAGAGGAGAAGTCGAGAAATGGCTGAGCAGCCTTGTGGCTTCCCAGAGCTCGAGAACTCTTACGTGGAGGGAAGGGTGATGTTTATTGTGGGAATAACCATCATAAAAAGAATTCTGTCATTCTCTTGTACTCCTCTACTGCTTCAGCCTTGTCTGTGTATGTGTGTGCTGGTAAATACATGTGACAGTCTATTACATGTGTAGTACATGCGAATATAATATATGTGTGCACATATATAGCATATGTGTGTTGTGACTGTGCCCTGAAAGGTTTCAGATCCTACAGTCTGAGTGGGATAGAAAAGATTGCAGTCACCAAACCATTGTCCGCCGTGGCCTGTAGTGGAAGGCTGCACAGTGAGCACTGCTAGTCGGTTGACGTGAGGCAGTCTCCATTCATCTCTCAGGGTCACCTGGTTTCTTTGTAAGTCAGACGGGAGAATCGAGTAGAAATACAGAGACTGGAGAATCAAACAAGACAGCCATCTCTGCACCCTCTAGAGCACAGCAGGCAAGCTTTCCACAAGGCCCAGAAAGTTGTTACATTGGGTTTACCAGCCCATTGGGTAACCACTGCAACCAGCAGACTCAGTATAAGCTCCGGTTTTCAAGCACCCTTCATATTCCATTCTAACTGGATGCCCCTGATAGTGACTTTTGTCATAATGTCAATGAGATAGCCCAACTTTTTGTGTGTATGTCTTTCTGCAGTCCCAGTTGGCCTAGAACTAGCTATGTAGACCAAGTTGTGCCTGCCTTCTGCCCCCCAAACGTTGGGATTAAAGGTATGTACCATCCCAGTTCTAGCTACTTTTTGAATGTCTGGAGCACATTCCCCAAGTAACTGGCCTGTGTTCCCTTTGGGGAGGGATTGACGGGATCGTTGGCAGGAGTACTCACCACAGAATCACAGCATCCTTTGTGAGGGGGACTTGCCTGCTTCAGTGAATGGCTTCATGTTCTAATGTTGGCTCTGGCCCACACACCAGATCACGATACTTGGCTGTAACAGCCCTCCCCATTTCCAGCTCTGTGCGCAGCTTCTCCTGTGGGCATGTGCCAAGGGACCGTGTTTGTTTGCTTTGGTCCCAGGGTCATCACTGTTCATGACCTTTTCCCATAATCTTGTCAATCTGCCTGACATTCAGACCTTTTCGTTCAACTATTTTTCAAGAATTGAAACCCCCTGATATCTGAGGTTTAAGTGTCACTACCTGGTTTCTCTTATTTCGGGTTCTGTCATCTCTTTTGCAGTCTCCTTTACAGGAATGTATCACGGCTTCTCCCTACCATCTGCAGCCTGAGGAGGAGCATCACCACCTACTGCACAGTGCTGTCTGCTGGTGCCCCGCTCACCACATGGTTCATTGTGGTCTCGGTAAATCCAGCATCCTCAGAGCCTTCCTGTGGAACACTCTCATCTCACCATCCTGAAGTCAGACTTGTTAAGTCCATTCCAACAAGCTGTGTCCTGAATGTCTAATCCCCGCCCCTTCCTGCCCCGCCCCAGGATTCTGCTTTACAGCTCTGGCCCGTCCCTTTGCTTAGTACTGATACTCCGTCCTACCTCACTACTCATTTTACATCCATCTGTTCTGACCTTAAACCCGATGTCTCCAGCTTCCCCCCTTGTAGGAAATGTTAATCAAAGGGGCCCTCTGGCTTCCCCAATGCATTTTTATTTGTTGGTGCCCAGTCTCGCTCTCTTATTGCCTTTCTGTAGACCTTCAATGTGCCTAAGCCAATTCACCAAAAATGAGCATTTAACATTTGTGCTCCTGCCTTGTACAGGGTCAGCTGTGCTCCATGCACCACAAAGGTTCATGAATGACCAGGCTGGAATCACCTACTTTCTGTTGTACCAGACATGGTACCAAAGCTCACAGACTATCTTCTTAGGAAATAGAAGCCAAGTCAGAGTTTGGGATGAGGAAGGCTGGAGAGGGATCAAGCCTTTGACAAGAATAAAAACAAACTGAGTCTGGACAGCTGGAGAATGTGAAATGCAGTGTAGACACAACACAGGTTCAGGCAAACCAGGGAAAGCTCTGGAACAGGTCTGTAAGTGTCCTGAATCTGGTTGAAATGAACAGGCCTCTGACGTCCTCTTCTCACAGCAGGTACAGATCGCACTAGGGGTGGTGGGACGCTGAGGAAGAGACTTCCCCACACTGCACAGACTGCAAGGAGGACAGCCACAGGTTCCCTGCTGACCTTTCTGTAGCCATAGAAGAAAATCCTTTTTGAGGGGGTCTGTATCGCTGTCTGGAATGCCGGCCTGTGTGTCGTTTCCCATGCTTTTCCTGTGCTGCATTTGGCTGCGCTGTTTCCTTTGCCATGGACAATTCCCCCTCTCTTTTCCTACAACATGGCACCCTTCAAAGCTGAAGCCTCAACTCTGATTGGCTCGGGATTCTTTCCGGAGCTTCTGGAGTTTTGGTTCTCCATATGAGCACTCGCCACACATTACTTATTCTAGACATTTCCTCAGCATATTTTGAAATTTCTTATAACTGTTCCTTAATGTAATGTGAACTCTGTGAAGAAATGGATTATGAGATTGATTTTTGTGTCTGTGACATCTAAACTAATGGTTGGGGCTACAGAAATGGCTCAGCAGTTAAGAGGGTTTGCTGCACATACAGAGGACCCAGTTTGATTCGCAGTACCCACCCAAGTCAAGCGACACACAGCTGCTTATAATGCCAGCTCCAGGGGATCTGATACCCTCTTCTGGTCTCTGTGGGCACCTGCATATGCATGCACATAGACATGCATACACAATAATAATAAATCTTTAATATCTTTCACAAAGAAAACATTGTTTCTTACAAGGACAAGAAAAGTCATATATTTTTATCTTGTCACCTTTATAAAAATTAGACCTTAAAACTTTCAGAAATAACCTCTATTTTCTTTGCAGCGCTCTACATTTTTAAAGTAATGGCTCAGTCCAGGCTCACTCATGAGGATATAATCTCATAGTCATTCATTTACTGTATAGTACACATTTTTGTCTGTCCCAAGACAGTTCAGATTCAACACATCATTATATCCAAAGAATGTGCTTCTTCACTTTCTTTATGCCTGCTCGTTCATCTACATTTATGCCTTCCTTCATGGTTCTACTGAATTAAATTTTAAAATATAAATTACAAACACATTTCCATTTATGTTAGCACCCCCTAAATCAATTTCTTAAGTATGAATCTCATAACAGGCAGATAAATTACAAAAGCTTAGATAAAATATAGCAAAATATATGAATACATAGATAGAAAGCTGTAGAATGGATAATGATACCAATGTGAATTAAGTACAAGGAAATATACCTGAGAGTCATGGATGAGAACACAGTATTATCGAGATGTCACGTCTTTACAACTTGATCTATGGATTTAACAACATATCCCCCGTTGTCAAATGACAACCATATGACTGTGAATTTTAGTCAAATAGACAAAAAACACAGCCCTATCTCAGCTGAGAAGAGCAGAGTTAGAGGACTGACTCTGTCCAAATTTCAGCTAGAGAATGAAGTCTGGAGTGTTCCTGATCTAGGAAGACACTGAAGAACAGGAAGGCAGGCGAGTGGGCCAGAGTAGGTCAGAGGAAGATGTTCGCCTGGGTTTTGATAAAGGTGCAAAGACAAGGAAATTGAGTGAATGTATTGACAAATGGCTCAAGAACTAGACATCTGTAAGAAAAATGTGAATATACTCTTAGGTTTTATACTTCATAAAAAAATAATGCAAAAATTCCTCACATACCTAATAGGTAAGGAGAGAGGGACAGAGAGGGGAGTGCGAGAACGCTCCACAATGAAGGGTTCTGAGCGCACTCAAAGGCCGGAAACAGATCGTTACAGATTTGTGAAAGTTCTCCCCATTGTGGAAAATAGATATGGAGAACTGCTTAAAAACTAAAAGGGAATCTCCTGTCTGATCCAGGCATACCACTCCTTGGCCTCTACCAAATGGACTCATCCTACTGCAGAGATACTTACACAACCATGTTTGTTGTTGCTCTTTTCACAGTAGCTAAGAAATGGAAACACTAAATGTCCTGCAGCTGATGACTAGATCATGAAAATGTGGCGTGTTTACACAGTGTTCTACTCAGAACTAAAGAAAAAGGAAATCATGAAATTTGAAGGTAAATGGATGGAACTAGAAACTGTTAGCCTGGGTGAAGTAACAGAGACTCAGAACAACAAACATATGTTCTCCCTCCTTTGTGGATCCTAGCACGAAATCCTGATATGTGAGTATCCTGATGTGACCACAGGAGGCAGGAGAATGGAAAGGAACCTCGAGGCAAAGGGGAAGAAGGAGCCTGAGGGGGGCAGCAGGAGAGAAGAACCCACCGTGACCGTGGGTGGCACTATCACACGGGCTGGGGGCAGGTCTGAGTAAAACCGAGAAATCGAGCTGAGCACAGCGGTCATCGCCCTCTGCCTCCTGACTCCGCACAGCATGAGCTGCTGCCTGCCCGCGCTGCCGCTGCCGGGATGGACCAGCCACCTCTCCACCCGTGAGCGGGAACCGACCCCTTCTCAAGTTTCTGCTCATCAGATTAACGTTCCGTCACAGCCATGGGCGAAGTGGCCGACATGTGGAGTGTTATCTGTGGGGACGGTACACTGACTAGGAGAATTCTTCCTTTTAGTGTACTCTTTTAACTTTATAGTGTATGACATCATTAGAAACAGAACTTATAATGGGAGGGAACTTGCTGTTATTTTGTTTAAAGTTAGCTCTGAGTCAGGAATCTTCTTGCCCTCAATCAGCAGAAACCAGCAAAAAACCTCCCGCAGAAGTCCTTCTTTTAATGTAAGGTAAATGAAGAGTAAACAAAAGCCAGTTTATTGAATCTGCACATAAATGACCCCAGAGGCTGAAAAGAATGAGTCAAAAAATCGTTCGGTTTTAGTGTAATGTAAAATTTCAATCACATAATAAAGAATAAAGAAAAATACATTCCATTTTAGATAGTTCTAGAGGATAAGTCAGCTGCTTGTGCTTAGAAAGCCAAAGTCCTGATGTCGGGAGGGTCTGCTTTTAAATGGTTGCATTTCACTAAATAAGAAGGAGGCACATACTCTGCATTTCCACGGGTTTCCTGCTTTTCTCTCTTCAGAAAAGAAACTGGCCCTCATTTGAAGATCATCAAGGACAGGCATGCTCCTAGAAAGCACAGCTTCTGACGTTAACAGTAGGAGAAGAAAATAGCACATGCTTGTATGAAGACAGCAGTGTTGATCACAGACGCTGCTGAAAGGCCTCATCAGATGCTGGGTTATGGAACTCTGTCCTCAGACGTAAGCTTTGAGTGATTCCGAGTCTATTCCGAAGCTGTTATTGATTCTGTTGTGGGTATTGTTGAGCCAAGTGACAACAAACACATGCTCACCATTTGGCAATGGTAGCTGCTCACGCGGCAGCCAGGCCTGTTTGTGATCTGTCCAGACCAAACAGGGAGGCTAATGCTGCTGGATTCTTTATTTGGCCTTTGGCCTTCTTTTTAACATGAGAAAACTCCATAATTTTAGAGGCAAGTGGGACTTGCTTGTGTGAGTGCAGGAACTGAGCCTGTGACTCGCTAAAGCCGGGGTTGTCTGCAGACCGAGGAGACCATTCTTCCCACTGGTACACAACACTTCAGGGATATTTGCAGGTGAAAATGTCCAAGTGGAAGTAATTATTTTTAAACTTGTGTTAATGTGACTCATTCTAATTCTGGATCCATTTTTGAACATGTAAAAAGGAAAATATTATCAGTGGGTGGCCGTTCAATGACCTGCATGGGAAGAATTGGGACTGGAGGGAGCGCACAATGGAGAGACATGATTACGTCACCAAATGTGACATCACTGCTTGGCATCAGCTGGCATCCTGGGCATGGGAATGAACTGTACTCTTAGCTCTGTGTTTCCTCTCTGGGCCCCCCCTGAGGTCACCAGAGGGCACTGTGTAGTACAAGGCTCCACTGTAACCTGGGTTCCTCTGATGGAAGAGCCAGTACCAGACCTGAGCATTAAATTCTTTGCATGCCTATCACTTACCACACTGTGCCCCGTAAATAAGTCCACAAGTTATGTGTGAATTAAAAACTAAAAGGTAAAAGCAACCACCAGGCAAGGTGACCGGCTGAGGGAGTTGTTAGGGTCTTCGTGTACTGACTTAGAGTTCCTAAGAGTGAGAAATTAACCCATCACCACATTAGGTATTACTGAGCTTTTAAACAGTTCCATTGTAGTTTCGAGTTAAGAACAGCCACTTTAGGATTGCTGTTTCCCTTTCAGTGATGTGCTGGGACTTGAATGGAGGCCAAGGAAGGCCATGGGTGCCTGCCTGCTCGGACGGTTTTCCTCTTAGCTTCTTGAGACAGGGTCTCTCACTGAACCTGGAGAAGGTTGGAAACCAGCAAGCTCCAGCCATCCTCCTGTTTCTGATCCCTACAGCACTGGGGTTACAGGTGCACACCCAAAGGCAGGCAGACTGGAAAGACGACTGGAAAGTCTTTTCACATTGGGATAGTTCCTTAAATCCGTATATGTACATATTTGTGATATGAAAGTAAAAGAGGGGACTGTGAGAGGGAAGGTGGCATCTAAAAGTCGGAAGAGTAAGAGATGATAACAGGAAACGACATGGAAGCTGCAGGAGGAAGTGTTTAGGAAGAAGGAGCCAGCAAAAGCAGCGGAGAGCGGGAGTGAGAGAGGCAAGGCTACCAAGAGGTGCTGAACAGGAGCAAAGGTAGATGAGCAGAGTTACAGATCACAGGAAACGTGTTATGTTGTGCATTAGCTAAAAGAAATAGTAAAAGATAGTCTCAAAGAACAACAGAAGCCACCAGACCCACTGGCGGGGAGTCCATTTGAAAGAAACCGCAGTTGAAAGGGGGATCCGTTGAAAACTCCTGCAGGCTTTGAGACTGAAAAAGAGAGAGATTTTGTAAAAGTAAAATTTTGTCTGAGTAAAGCTAAGTAGTTATGGGTGGGGTGGAGAGCAAAAGAAGTCAAAACACAGCCTGAGGTTTTGAACCAGAGTGGGAGGAAGATGACGTCATCCATTGAGACAGGAGCCCCACAAGAAGCAAGTTTGAGGAAAAGACGGGAGAAGTTTACCAAGTCTTATATGGAAAAATCCCATAAAATCCCTTTGTGAAGCTAAATCTTATTTTTGGTCTGTTCCTAATTGAGTCACACACATTTGGAAGCATGTTCTCTTCGCGTCCAAAATGTCTGGTCAAATAAAATATGTATTAAAATATATTTTTAAAAAATCTAATGTGTCTACACATGGTGGTACATGATTTTAATGCTAGCACTTGGGAGGCAGATCAAGTGGATCTCTTGAGACGAGGCCTGTCTGGTCTCCATAGCAAGTTCCAGGCCAGTCAGGAATACATAGTAAGATCCTGCAACAAAAAACTGTACTGTAAACAAAGCCAAATACACATGGCTGGAGAGGTCATAGATCCTAGAGAAAACCTTAAGTCACATCCTTAGATAAGCAGTTTCTTACTGTATGCTAAATATTGACCCTTACATGTACAGACAATATACCTTTCACAACTCATCAAAGAAACTTCCTTTTGCAATGGATGGGGACTTACACAGAATTCCACAACTGGTCAGATGCAGAGATAAGTGTCTGTGAGATGCCCATCCCTAAGTGACACATCTACAGTGGAACCTCTACACCCAAAGCTCACAGAGCATTGTGGAACAAAGGACAGAAACAATGTCAGTGCATCTTTCAACTCTCACCCATGAAACTTCCTTGTGTAATAGATGGTGATTAACCCAGAAAGGCATAACTGGCCAAAATATATTGAATAAGAGTCTGCAGAATGCATGTCCCTGGACAGGACTCCTATATTAAACCTCACCCACCCTGGGCTCAGGAACCATTTCGGAAGAGGGAGCAAAAAGACTGTAAAAGGCGGGGCACGAGACCCATGCAAATTCAATCAGACAAAAACTGAGCATAGAACTGGGGAGATAGGCGGGAGGCCCCAGCCTTAGCTGAGGGACGACTGGCAGCTGAGCACTGCTGCGTGAGGAGATGTGGCTTTCTTCAAGGGAGTGACGCCGCATACACTGATCCAGTGGAATGCACAAAAATTCAATAAAAAATAAAAAACAATAAAAAATTAATGTAAAACATCTAAGCAGTGTATACTGTGTGATCCAGGTTAATAGACTTCAATCTCAGTATCATAACAAACAGGAGGAGCCAGAAGGTGTTTTCCCACACTAAGGAAAGCCAAGTTTTCTATAATTTATATTAATTGAAATTTAAGGTGACTCTAATTTTAGCAAACAGTGAGTTTCTGCTTAGACCAAAAGTTAAGAGCTGCAACCTTCCTTCCTCCAACGTAACTGTGTCCTGTGGATTCTTTTTCTTTCTAACAGAAAACATAAGATGGATCGCTTAAGAAAAAATAATAAAAATTTATTGATAAAATACCACCTTCTTCACGTTTTCAGACACCCATGTGTTAGCGTAAAAGGCGATGACAGAATCCTACTTGTTCAGGTGTCGTATTTTTCCACAACTTGGCTGACAGTCACAGACCCGGAGATCAGGCTGTAAGGGAACTTTTCCAGTAGAAGTATCTGTTCTTGTGGCCAATTTTCCAATCACTCATGTTGGACGTTTGGGAGTTCCCTTAATCTCATCTGTTGTTGGTTATTTGATTTGTTGTTGGTTCTGTTTGTTTGCTTTTTGTTTTTACTCAGATTAAGTAAACAGCATTATCAATGGTGTGGACTTAATTCTTGTCCCATAAAAATTAGTAACAAATTTTCCTCACCGAATTGAGTTCTAGACTTTTGCTTTCTTGGTCCTTAAAACACCTGCTTATCAGATTGTTTTGTTCATATTTGTGGACCCTGTAGCTTGAATATCCTCAGTGAAACACAAAGGACTCTTCTACACTTGTTCATGCACCCTTCCCCGTACCTATATGATTAGATTAAAAATGCCCTCTCATTTTAACAGACAGTTGCAATGGATATTTTGGTGTCTGTCGGGTCAAACTAGAATTGGATTACACGGGCTCTTTGTTGCTTTCCTTTCTCATCACTGTCTTAAAATACTCAACAGAGCGACAGGAAGGAGAGGTGATTCTGCCCATCGTGGTGGGGGAGTGGCTCCTGAGGCTGCACCCGTTGTGTCAGGGAACAGTGCGGTTTATTACATCTTAGAGGATTTAGAAGGGAACAAAAGCCAGGCATGGCGGCACACACCTTTGATCCCAGCACTCAAGAGGCAGACACAGGGAACTGAGGCCAGCCTGTCTACATAGCAAGTTCTGGGCCAGCTGGGGCTACAGAGAGACTCTGTCTCATGATGGAAGAGGAGAAGGAGGAGGAGGAGGAGGAGGAGGAGGAGGAGGAGGAGGAGGAGGAGGAGAAAAAACAGTCTAGGAACTCTCAGGGGCCAATCATACAGCATTATATCCACGATATAGGTCTCGTGTCCAGAAGGTTCCACAGCCTCCCCAAATGGTGCCACCAGCTATGCTCAAAGTCTTCAAACACATTATTCTGTGGGGACATTTCTCATTCAAATTGTAACATTCTATCCTGTCTCTAATCACCTCACAGCTGTTTCATAATTCAGTATGCATTTGTCCAACTTCAAAGTTTCCTTGGTCTTATTACTCCCAACATTGTTCAAAAGTCCAAAGTTTCTTCTAAAACTCAAGGCAAATCTTAGGCCCAAGGCTCCTATAGAATAATTTTTTTAAACAACCTACTTATCAAGTATAAACTGACCCAGAGCAGACACCCTCATTCCAGCAGGGAGGGATGGGAGGGCTGGAGCAAGATCAAAACACCCAACCCACAGCTCCAGACCCCAGAGCCCATGCCTGGGGCCCTTGGTGATGTCATGCACGTTTCAACAGAGCCTTACTCCTGCAGCCCCATGTGTATGTAGCATTCGCGGCACCTCTCTTGGTCCTGTTCACTGATGTCCACAATGCTTCTTGGCAGACTTCCCTGCTGCAGGCATTTCCAACATTCTGGGGCCTCCACCTCCACTCAGGCTCCTCCTGCAAAGCTCTCCCTTTGGCTCCTGGGGACTTCTCTGCAGGGCCCCATTAGCTGCACGCTGTCTGGAGCCATCAGTGTCTCTCCATCTCGGTACAAGCCTCCGGGACCCCAGCACAGCAGTGCCTTGTGGGGGAGCCGCCCTCTGTGGTCAGTGACCTCTGAACCTGGGACCACACCTCCCTAGGGGACCCTGTGGAGGAGGGCACCGCCACATGCTCCAGTGCTCCATGTGCTCCATGTGCTCTGTGTGCTCCGTGTGCTCTGCGTGTGCTCTGTGTACTCTATGTGTGCTCTGTGTACTCTATATGTGCTCCATGTGCTCCGTGTGCTCTATGTGTGCTCTGTGGTCTCTGCTCACGCACTCTCCTTTTAAACAAGCCTTTTCTAATGAGCTTACGCTACTAAACTCTGAAGCTTTCAGATGTGGGGTTCTGCCTTCAAGGCTATTCTCCTGATGTCGTAGTGTAGGGTGTGTGGCTTTCCTTTGATGCTGTTAACCTCCAACAACTGCAGCCATTTGGTCTGCACCTCACTTATCTGTAACTTGGAATGTGTTCGTGACCCTTTACTTACATAACTACACAGGTGGACGTGTCTGCTCTTCTCACTTAGGCCAGCGTGCAGTAACTATGCAGCAAGTGTGCTATCCAGAAGCTGGCTCCATCAAACAAACTAGTCTCCTACTTTTTAATTCAGTTTCCTTTAAGTTCTCAGGACACGGATGGAACATAGTCATTTCCGTTGGAATGTAACATGCGTGGCCTCTTTTCCAGTGCCCAGTAGAGTCCTTGATCCCGTCAGAACCCTTTGAATCTTGCCTTTACCATCACATTTCTGTTGGCATTCTGGTTTTCAAACACCACTGCCACTACAGCAATCTAGTTCTTCTCCGGCCCACAGCCCCAGACTCTTCCACACTGCTCTCCTAAACCAGTTGCAAAGGCCCCCAAACCACATGGTCAAATTTCTCACTCCAGTAATCTCCTCCATATCAGTCATTCTGACAGCAAACCTGCAGAAGCAAATGAAGAGAAGAGAGTTGCGTTTTACTCACAGCTTAAGGGCTGCAGTCCGTCCCGACGGAAATGCATGGTTAGGGCTGCGTCCACCAAGGTGTCAGGAGTTTGAGGTACAACTTTTTATATCTCAGTGGTTGAGGAAACAGAACCAGACCAGACCTGAAGGCCAGTCACCTGGCCCTGCGTCCACCAATTAGCTCCGTGTACAAAAGGTCCTGTAACCTCCCTCAGATAGTATTTCCAGCTGGGGTCTAACGGGTCAAATGCAGCAGCCTGTTGGGGACATTTCATATGCACACCAGCCCAGCCTGTCAGATGGCTGTGTGTGCTGCTGACATTTAACATTATCAAGACTTCCAAGCTTGAGCGTATCTTTGAAGTTGAAAACAAATATCATTTTTCTAATTTAAAAGCCAATTTATTAAATGAATGACAGTGAATATTTTTATTCATGATGTCAAATTCCAAGAAATCGGAGAGAGGAGAGAGGAGAGAGAGACAGAGAGAGAGAGAGAGAGACAGAGAGAGAGAGAGAGAGAGAGAGAGAGAATTGGTTTATTAAACAGTTTGAGCATGCCTAGTAGGATTTATTAGATTGATGAAGAAAATAGCGAAAAAAATTTCATGCAGCTGTGCTTTTATATTAAATTCCTGGGTATACTAGTTTATGTTTGTGCTGCTAAAATTCAATTTCCAATTTAAGAAACCATCAAGAAAACAAAAAGAATAAAAACTCCAATTTTCACTGATGTAGTTCTCTATTTGAGTGCACATCAAAATTTTATTACAGGTTTGTAGCTAAGTGTCAGATGAATCATCCAAGGCTTTTTCATGAACAATTTAATTTTGCTGACAATGTTTTAAAGAGTTTTACAAACATTTTATGAAGCTTTGGAAATTATTGCCATCAATACTTTTATGTAAACAACATTGGAGATAGAGACTCACTTGGGAGGATCTCAGAATGTTCAGAACATCGACTCTTTTAACATCTAAGGTTGTGTTTTCCACTCAAAGACTTTTCTCTGGGATTTTGACTTCTTCATTCAAACAGATTCGCCGAATGTGACCACGAGACAGATGTCAGTATGTGCCCTGCTCTTGTAAATCTCTTGTCACATTTTCTGACTGTAGATCATGGGAAAAATCCATGTTGTTAACTTTAACTCACTTGTGTTTTGTAGAGTAAAATAAAAAAAACATATGTGGCAGTACTAGAGAGTCCCTTGCCTGTTCCGTGGCTAGACCTTATTGTTCATGGGCTCGAGATTACCAAGTATGTGAGTAAATAGTACCAGTGTTGATTGTCATGACACCATGCCTCTGACTTTCACTGGAATATCCTTGATGTTTCACCATGAAGCATGGCAGAACTCAGTGGAAAAATCACACTGTCATATTTTTAGAGCGTATATCCTTCTGTGCTCTGGGCTCTATTTTGGATGTTGGATTTTGAATCTTTCTAAAATATAATCTCTGTGTTATATCCATGAGGCGTCTGCTTGGAAAACAAGAGCTACTGCATGTGATCAATGTACAAAAAGTTTATTACAGCAATTATAAGTATACACAACTAGAGAAATGAAGGGTGGGGAGTCAGGACTCAGGAGTTCAGCATGTCACACACGGCTGGCGATGTCAGCAGGTCCCATGATCAGTAGGGATCTCAGATATGCTCACCTGTCCCATGATCACTAGGGATCTCAGATCTGCTCACCTGTCGGTCTGCGGCCTTCCGATGCCAGCACCCTATCTGTCCGTTCCCTGTAAAGCTCATGAGACCTCTGGCTCATCAACAAAGTCTTGCAAGGACCACTAGCCCTTGGCTTCTCCTCTGCAATGTCCAGAGCCAGTGACAAGGCACAGAGGCAATCTCGAAGAAGAGTTATCAACCCAATTGGTTACTTCCGGAGGCAACCATGCAATGTTGTTATAATATGATGAACTTTGATAGCATTTTTTAAAATACCAAGCCTTTCTTTAAAAGAATAAAACTTACTTTGTCTTGGTATATTTTATGGTGTATTATCAAATTTAATTAATGAAAACTATATTTTATTTAGTTTACTCTTTTTTATTATATTTATGAGTTTTGCAATTCAGTGATGTTATGATTGGCTTTGTTGTCAACCTGACATCTGGGAATCGGGACCCTCAGTTAGGGAATTTCCTCTATTGGACTGGCCTGTGGCCATGTCTGTGAGGCATTTTCTTGATTCTTGAGAGATGTGGGAGGGTCCAGCCCACTGTGGGTGGTGCTATCCCTGGGCAGATGGCCCCAGATTGTGTAAGAAAGCAGGCTGAGCATGGCCAGGGGAGTAAGCCAGTAAGCAGCGTTCCTCCATGGCCTGTGCTCCAGCTCCTGCCTCCGGTTCCTGCCCTTGGCTCCTGCCCTGGCTTCCCTCAAAGATGGACTGTCACTTGGAAACATAAGATGCAATGATCACATCCTCCCCAAGTTGGTTTTGGTCAACATGTTTAACCATAGCACTAGAAAGCTAACCAGGACACACTGCATTTTGAAATCTTGGTCTGCTATCTGCTTCACAAATGAATCAACAAGGTTTCCGTCTTTCTGTTCCATGTTGGGTGGCAGAGCAGAAATAGGCGGAGGGCGCTCAGCCTTAGGAAAGGATTACAAGTGACATGCCTACAGTGGAACCTCTGCCCCTAAGGCTCAGTGAACATGGTGGAACAGGGGGCAGAGAGGATACTAATGCATCTCCCAACTCTCATCAGCAAAGCTTCCTCATGCAGTAGAGTGCCATGCACCCTGAAGCCCACAACTAGCCAAGTTTTAGAGAATAAGAGACCACAGAGTGCGTGTCCTTGGGTAGGACTCCTCTACTGAACCTCACCCACCCATGACTCAGGGACCATTGCAAAAGAGGGAGCAGAAAGGTTGCAAGAGACAGGGGAGGTGGATGACCACAAGGAAACAGTTTTCCAGGCAGCTGGGAATCTGCTCACCTGAACCTACAGCAGTGGTGACAGCGTGCACAAGACCCATGCAGACTCAATCAGACACAAACCAGCATGGAGCTGGGAAAATGGGCAGCAGGCCCCAACCTCAGCCAAGGAGCTATTGGCAGCTGATCACTGCTGGGTGAGGGAGCGTGAAGCTTGGCAGGCCGACCTGGTTCAGCAGACGAACGCGTACCAAGTGACATCTGGGTGTGCAGACTGACTCGAGAGCCTTAACCTATGACAAAATGCATGAAACCTGTGTGGGGTTATGGGTGGGCAGGTAGGAGAAGGTGTAAGTATGATCAATATGTATGAAAGGCATAAAATTTCAATAAATGTATATTGAAAAATATTTTAAAATTTATTTTATGTATATTAGTGTTATGCTTACATGCCATGCAGTGCCTACAAAGGACGGAAGAGGACAACAGATCTCCTGGAACTGGAATTAAGGATGGTCATTAGCCACCGTGTGGGTGCTGGGGTTCGAACCAGGTCTTCTGCAAGAATAGCCAGTGCTCTTAAATGAACAATTTCTCCAGCCCCTTGAAAAAAAAATATTTTAAGGGAGTAAAAATCATGAAAGTCCAAACTAGATCTGTGTCACTGGAGTTGAGAAGGATTAGTTTGAGAAACAGTCGATGCTAAGAACAAACACAGTGGTTTACTTACATGTGGGTTGAAATATAAAAGGCAGAACAGAGGACTATTCAGAATTATCTAGGGGCTGGTGACGCAGCTCAGAGGTAGATCACTCACCTAGTATGTATTAGGTTTTAATCTCCAGTACTTCAAAAAGAAATCCACCTTGGATAACTGGGTTAAGGATGGGTTCCTGAGACGCGACACAAAGGAGAACAATCAGACGTCTGGGGTATAGAAAATAATCTTATGTTGACACAGACTTTGAGGGTTCTGCTAGGAAAGAAAATAAGTAAGAATGCCAAGCAGACAATTCAGAATCTAGAGCTGGACCTCAGATTTGGGGCTGGAATGTAGATTTGAACATTATTGATGGACTAGACTGAAAATTCCAAGTCAAATTCCCCAGGAAGCAGGAACAGGGAGAAGAAGAGGTGGAGCACAGAACAGACAAGGACGTGACATTTCCGCTGGGAGAAGACGGTCTAGCGAAGGAGGCTGGGAAAGAACGCTCAGTAATTAGAAGTGCGAGTGCGTGGGGCCTAAAAGCCACATTAGGAGGAAATTTTCAAAGGAAAGGACAGCCAGAGCCACAAGACACGAGAACTCAACAGTGCCTAGGGTCAGGGATTCTATGATCAATGGTCACCTAGAAAGCATCATTGAATGGGACCTTTTTGGAACACTACAGTGGTTTCAAAAGTTAGAAAACGCTGAGCAATCTATCCCCAAAATAGCTCATAAATATAGCCATGCTGTTTTTCAATTTTATACAGATCTTTTATTAGAGCAGAATTTCAGGCAAGCACATAAATTTTGCATGCAGCTCACTGGGTTCTGAAACAGTGAATAAACTCATGTAACCAACACATAATTAAGAATAAAGTACCTCACTGCAAAGTCCACTGTCCCTTCCTTTACTACTCATGATCCAGCTCCACTAGGGACAACCACTGTGTTGACCTTTAACAGTATAAATGTCCTTTACTATTATTTAAAAGAAATTTTACCTAATGTACATTTAATATTTTGGCCATAACTCACAATTATCATTATAAGCGTTAATTATAAGGTAGGGCAGTCGTCTCATACTCCTCTGAATCCCTAGAGCCTGGAGAGTTACAGGAGGTTCTACATGAACAAGGGTTTGTCAGGCATGGCAGTACATGTCTGTTTGCACAGCACTTAGGAGCCTGAAGCACGGTTAACTGTGGCTACACAGCTGTTCAAGGCCAGCCTGCACTACATGAGACCTTGTTTCAAGTCAATAATTAATTAATTAAAAAGATATTCTTTGGCCGTTGCCAGGCGGACAATCTTTGCACTCGTTTCTTCATATGACCTTCTCAGGGTCATGGAAACCACTTTAAAATCAACCAAGGCTGAGTCACTATCTCCCGAATGCTGGCAAGGAAAAGTTCCACATGGTCACACTTAAAAGTGTTTGCTGCTTCCTTTCGAGAGACATTCTAGAACTTGCCATTCTTCGGCTGACCAACATCTCACTTGACACAGCTGCATGGCTGCAGGCTGCCTCCTTACCTTTTTCTACCTGGTCTGAGACCCACGAGCAAGGTCCCCACCTGGCTTTTCTGGGATACGTAACAAGTATCACTGTTTTTATTCATCGCAGGAGCCTCAAGACTTGGGACATAGTCCTTAAACCAGATGATATATAAAATCATGTGCTAATTTGCAGAATCCCAAACAATTGTAAAACAAACACATAGTCTTATTGTAAAACAAACCTATTGTACGGAAAAGCAGCTGAGTGGGAACCAGATCACAAAGCAACTGTCATTGATTTCTTATGGATTTGTCAATCACTCCTTCCAGGCTCCACCATATTTAATTTGATCTGATACCATTAAAATATTATCCTCAAGGGACTTACCAGGATTCAAATGCTATGATCGAAACCATAAGTGAAACTTGTTTCTCTGTGTTCCTAACAAAAGCAAGAGTTAAATAGAAGCCCTTCTCACAAAGCACAGAACAGGTAACCCCCTCTGCTCAAAAAGAATGCATACTGACAAAGCACTAAGGTTATTTTTATGGAGGGATTTAGACTTGCAAATCCTTTTATTAAGAGCTGGGCTGTGTTGTTACATCAAAAGCCTGTTTGTGACTATTCGGGTTTCTGCTGTCAAAATCAAACCAGAACATGGTAGTATAAAGTACTAGTTCTTCCCCTGCAGTAAGCTGTGAGGAGAAAGAAGACCATAAAAGAAACATCCCAGCTCAAGGAAGAACAGACTGTTTGGATTCCATCATTTTAAATGGGAAAAAAAGAACCAGAAATTTTAGGTATTCTCAATAAGAATGTTTATTGTTTAAATCCTAATTTAGTAGAGAACACACACAGAAGTTACTAAAATGTGAAAGCATAAAATTCAAGAAATAGAGAAGGGAGCATGGAAGAAAATCTTGTAGTATAGATACTGGAGATCTTTAGGTAGCTTTGCATTTGTCTAGCTTTCCTAGAAAATAAAGCCAAAATTCTAAAGTAACGGGAGTTACAAAAGAATTAATAATCGATATTAGTACTTACTGACCATTTCTTGAGGCTGGGCAGATGTCAGTGTGGCTTTGTCTTCTGCTGTATCATTGCAGTACTTTTCTTTATTACTTTCCCTGGATTTATGAGGAACGAAGGTCTGTGAAAAGTTCTGAATCTCAGTAAGAATCTGAACACAGAAAACCGGACATATTTTCACGATCAGTATCCTAGTTTTTCCGAGATACACCCTCTTAGTCTCCTAAATACGTGGTTTTAGGGTACATGATAATTTCAGTTTGATATCAACATTATTACTAGCTTCCATCTTGATAATAAATGACTAGATCTTTCTTTCCAGAGAAACAGAGGTCTCTGTCTAATTATTCAAACGTCATATTTTAAATTTGCTGTCTCCATGTTTTAAAATTCTTTCTCTGAAGAAAATACTGTCTGTGAAAGAGGTACATTAGATGTCGCATGCCCTTCTCTCTGTAGTGTGGTTTGTGGCCATTTACGGTCCCTCCATCTCTCTGCTTTCTACCTTGTTCACTTCTCCTCTGTGTTGCTGCAACAGAACTTGTGAACTCGAGCTTCTTAAGCCCATGTCAGCAGCATAAGAAATGGCACTTATGAACGGCCTGGCGTGCTGCAGACTTCTGGCAATTAATTTCAATTAGGTTATTTACAAGGTGTGCCCCTGCTAACTTTGTGCCCAGATGTTTCACTTGGCAAAACACAGTGGCCACCAATGAAGTCGGTTTCAGTAACAATCACTCATTGATGGGATTTGCACTGTGAATTCACAGCACCTTCATAACACCAGCGTATGATGTCATCACCCTCTGCCTCATCATAACCATAAAAATGCCGGTACAAGTTGCAACATATGACTGCTGGGCTCGAACAAGGCTGTGGCGAACACCTGGGCTGCCGTGGAATCTAGCAGCTTTCAAAGCTTCCTTGCCAGACGTTTGTGGAACAACTTATGCATGAATGGAAAACATACATTATTTTTTCATTTGCATGAGCGATTACCAGACCTTTGGAAGTAGTGAAAACATGTGTTTCATTTTTTTTTAAAAAGGCTAATAAAAGTTTACTAGGGACATTTTTAAAATTAAAATCAGCATTGTTAAACATTTCGAGTTGAATCTGCCTAATGATATTTGTGAGCAATTATTTGTTTAGATAATACTAAAAAAATTTTTTTAGCAAATTACTGGGACGAGGACAGAATCTACAGTGGTTTTATTGATTTTTAAATCAGTTATTAACTGTCTGATTTTGTTTCATAATTTTGTATGTTTTAGGATAGCATCCATTTAATAATACCTATCCTCTGTCTTCTTAAAAGAGGGCAAGGGGCACTGGAAGGTTGCCTCAGTGTTTAAGAGGGCTTGTTGTTCCTCCAGAGGTCACAAGTTCAGTTCCCAGTACCCACAATGGGCAGCTCACAGGTGCCTATGACTCCAGTTACAGGGGGTTCAAGGCCAGCACTCAAGTATACATACATACACAGATACATACAAATAAATCAATGATCAAGTAAGACAAAGACTACTTAATATTTTCTTTATGTGTTTAACAGCCACCGTCAGCTTAACACAACATCAGTGTAAGAGGAACTGTACTTTGTGATTTGATTAATAGATCATTTAGAAAAACGCTTTTTCCATGTCAGTTCTGACTGTATTCTCCACCTGAACTGGGATACTGTTTGCCAAATTTTTGACAGATCTGTTTCTCATAGGATTGTATTTTGTGTCTTTTAAGGAAACGGGTACTTCTTAATTTTTAACCAACTAAAATATGAAAATAAACTGTGGTCCCATTTATGAAAGTTCAACTATTGCTCCTGGGAAAATGTACTTTCTTTTATGTTGGCCCCAAAATGGACCACCCCCTCCCCCACCACCCAGCAACTACAGAAAGTTCTTGAAACTATGAAAGCTTGTGGTAATAGACTCGCAGTGATTTGGTTCAAGGAACTCTAAATCTTTCCAGGAGTTAAAATGACGTAAAGTTCTGAGTAAAATCAAAGTCCATTTTACCAAGATCTGATGAAGGAATTGTGCTTATAAAGATCACATTTAAGGAAATATGTCTGTTGCTTCTTAAACTAGTAAGTTAATGTTTAAAAAATATTTAAAAATCGTCTTGTTTAAGAAGCAAACATTTCAACTATTTTGATACCTTGACTGAGAAATGACCCCAAAATGGACCTATTAGATATCAGGATATAAATTAAATGAAGTGTCAGGAGCAAACACATGTCCACAGGCTGCATAGAAAACATGGAATGAAATGGCTTTGCAGCTTTCACTCTTGGAATATGGATCCCCTCACCTTGTGCCTTGCTGTCAGGTTCATGGTGGTCGTGGGGCTGGGCCGTGATGTCTTCCTTCGTGTGCCCAGGACCCCCCAGCTCTCCAGGGAACCATTACAAGCAGCAGGGTGGTGCTGCCAGCAGGCGCCTGCTGGGCATCTCCAGGGAGGCCCAGGTGTGACAGGCACTGAGGTCCACTGTGGACCCACATGCTCTTATTCCTGGTTTGTTATAGGCTGGGGCCCAAGGGGATAGGAAAGAACACCGTGTGAATGTAGCTGCTTGTGTTTTGTTAAGAAAATGTAAATGTTTCCCTGTTGCACATTTTAATCCAAAATGATCCTAACTTTAAACTGGACCTCAAAGCAAACTAACCAGGCTTGTGTTAAAAGTGGGCTGCAATTTGTTTTCCGTCCTTGGGACATTTTTACATTCTCATTAAATAAAAGAAATAATCACAAAGGAAATTAAACCACAAAGAAAATATGTTAAAGCCATGTTAACGTCTGACCTAAATATATAAAACAAAGGAAATACACGCCTGTGGTTAGAACTCAATCTTTAACCGATCTACGGCATTTTCAGTCCTTGGGGACATGGTGGCCATGTGTTAGAGTAGCCTTAAGCTGTATTTATTCTGCATGTTTGGAAGAGTCAAAAAACCACTGAATTATCCTAATGTTTTATTCATTTGAAGTAAAACTTCCTGGTTTTTACAAGTGTCCATGATGCTGGGAGTATTAGGATTGTCCATCAGAGAAGGCTCATCATTTCCTCTGTTTACAAATATAATAAATACAACTTCTACCAAAGAGCAAAACACCTCGGTTAGTGCAAGTCACGCATGGCAGTGACAGGTGAGCTGTCCATAGCGGAGTAAGATGAACACAGCATGTGTGCTTTCATGAGAAGCACTGCTCTGAGGGTGCACTGTGCGAAGAGTTCAGAGCCTGGTTCACATCGAACTGCAGAGAGCAGATGTGTTCCACGCAGTCTCGACATGGTTTGTGGGTTTTGAATCACTGAAGACCAGAGGTGTTCTGTACAATCTAGGTAGTCAGGTGTTTAAAGATACTTCTCAGTCTGGTTACAGAAGGCCGTCTTCCTGCCTGTAGCAGGCCAGCCACTCTCCAGATCTAACAGGGGAGGGGCAGCTCTCTGGTGTGCCCTGATCAAGAATCTTGCAGAAATATGTCTTGGAGAAGTTGTTTTTAAATTTTATTTATTTTTATTTTATGTATAAGAGTGTTTTGCCTGCATATATGTAAGTACACTAACATGTTCAGTGTCCACAAAGATCAGAAGAGAATGTCAGATCCCCTGGAGCTGGAGTTACAGATGGTTGTTAGTTGTCATATGAGTGTTGGGAACAGGACCTGGGTCAAGAGCGTGTCTTAGTTTCTTTCTACTGCTGTGTTAAAAACAATGACCAAAAACAACTTGAGGAGGAAAGGATATATTCTGTCTCACGTCTCCCAGGTCACAGTTCATCACTGAGGAACGGACCTCAGGGCAGGAACCTGGAGGCAGGAACTGGAACACAGACTGCAGAGGAACGCTGCTTACTGACTTGTTCCCCTGACTCAGCCTGCTTTCTTATACAACACAGCACCACTTGCCCAGGGGTGGCAACGCCCACGGTGGGATGGGCCCTTCCACAACACTCAACAATCAAGAAAATGCCCCACAGGCAAGTCCAATGGAAGTAATTCCTTACTTGAGACTCCCTCTACCCAGGTGTGTTAAGTTGACAACTGAAGCTGTCCAGATCAAGCAGTCGGTGCTTTTAAGTCTGGAGTCATCGCTCTAGTCCTCGGAAGATTCTTTTTACTGGAAACATGCTTTGCTGATAGAAATTGCCTAATCATTTGCAAGATGTCTTTTACATGCGTTTGCTCATTCAGTTCCATGCCAGTTTTCCCCTGTAGCTCATATTAACTAATAATTTGGATGTTGTTTAGTACCAAAAATAACCAGGACTGGGGTGATAACTCATTTGGTAAAGTATCTTGCAAGCATGAGGACCAGAGTTTGATCCCCAGCATGCACATAAAAAACCTGACGCGGTGGTTGGGGAGGCCAAGATGGGCACTTTACATGAGACTTGATGGCCAGACATCACCTCAGAGCTCAGTGAGACACCCTGTCTCAAAATCCAAGGTAGATGACTCCTGAGGAATGAACCCACAGGTTGACTTCTGGCCTCCATACCCACACACAGCCACACACGGTTTATGATGGAGAGCACCTGGGTGAGCCAGACTCTGACAATTTAACACACTGTGCCTGTGTGTGAGTGTTCTCCTGCACAGAAAGCAGCTGTGACCCTGCTGTTTGGTGGTGCTGCAACTAACTCACAGTCTTGCACTTTTCTCCGTGCACCAAAACTTTCACTCAACATCTGTTTCTGTCCTGATGGGTGACCCACACAGAAGCTCAGTGGTAAATCAGGCTTGGGAGTCCACATGTCCCTTAGTTAAATTAAGCCTCTTCTGTGGGACAGGTTCCAATTAGAAGAGACATTCACAGACAATCTGGCATAGTGCAGTGTGGCTCTAGCAGATGCTACTGTAGTGAAGGGTTTGGAGAACACGGGGTAGACACTCTGGTAGCCATCTTCACAGTAATAGATTTCATTCCTGTAAGTCACGAAACCCAGTGGGAAAGTTCCTTTACTCTGTTGCATTTTTCCCATAAATAGTCTCATCCACATATATGAGTCATGCGGCATGCACTGCCTGAAGAAACCATTGTCCTTTGTTCAACATGAAGTGTACTTCCCACAAAAGCTATCCCCCAAACTAGGCCTAAGAGTCCTACGTATTTCCACAAACACAAAGGAAAACGCTAGCATGTTGGAAAGCCTGTCCTGTGTGCTTTATGATCTGAAGTACAAAGAAACGTGCTAGAGGTGGTAACCGCACAGTTTGCACTGATCCTTACACGACATTCCCAGTGTCTTGAACTTCCTCAAAGCAGAATGCACCAGATTTCTTCAAAATGTCACCTAAAGTTTGTTCCCCTCCCACTTGACTCTAAATTAGTGTAGACCGTCCATTTTCAAGTCAGCATTTTCAAAGCGGATCGGCTGAAACTTGAACAGGCAGAAGGAAAAATGTTTCCACTTTGACTAGACTTAAAAGAACATGGGCACCTTTCATATTTTTCTTATTAACTCTGTAATAGAAAGCATCTGTAACAATTTAGTAAATTAAATACATTAAAACAACAAATAAAAGACACTGTAATGAATAAAATACAAAGACCCCATACGGCTGCCGGCTTCTTTCTTGAAAAGCAGCGAAGAGCCCAGAGCTGTGAGGCCTGGCCCGCGGCAGAGCGGGAAAGGCTGGTGGGCGGCCGTGTGCTGGCAGGACCCCAGACCCTCTGAACCGTGGCACCTCTACAGGAGTAGGTTCCGGTTTATCGTTCCCACCTTCTTCCCCTTTCTGGAAACTAGTGATTCCAGTGCCCTTTCTGTTGCTCTGACCGTCATTTTGACGTGGCTCCCAGCTGCTGTCCATCATTTCTCAGCCCCGTTCATGGTCCAGAGCAAGACAGGAACTCAGACACACTTGCTATCACCCAGTTCTTTTCACTCTTAGTCTAAGACCCAGTCTGTGAAATGGCAATGTCCTCATTTGCGGTTGGTCTTTCCACCTTTATAACAAGCAGGACAGTGCCCCCAAACATGCCCGTGGGCTAACCTGATCAACATTACTTCTTCAGATGGTTCTAGATTTCAGCAAGCTGACATTTAGAACTAACCAGTAGTCTTCAGTCTTCTACCTAACGAGATCTGTCTAGATCACTGGAAAGCTTCCAAGCCCATGTCTGCAGTCATGATAAACTATACGGGAAGCAAGAACCTTTTCACAAAGAACACTCCAGCCCCAAACGTGGAGAGGAGCATGACTGTAAGACGAGAAACCCAAACCCTTCGGCATCTCTGTCACCTGGTCCTTCTAAAAGTACCATTTTCGCTTACTGATGCTGGGGCGTCTCGGCTTCATGCAGACTGGCCTCTATTGCATGTGTGTCAGCATCTTTGCCTGTGTGTAAAATGGACTCTCAAAAATGAATGATTATTTCTTTATGAGAATCTGTGTTCAGGGTCAAATGTTCTTGGAGTCACGCAAGCAACTCATTCATCATGAAATGAAATACTAAGGGATGATGTAGGCTGGGCAGGTCCCACATAAATGCACTGTGATGGCTAATGTTGATTATCAACCTGAAAGGATCCAGAATCACCTAGGAGACACCCCTCTGGACATGTCTATGAAGGTGTCTCTAGATTAGATTAAGGCAGGAAGACCCACCTTGAATGTGGATGGGACATGGGCTGGGATCCTGGACCGAACAATAAAGAGGAGAAGAGCCCAGCACAATGCTGTTCCTCTGCTCGCTCTGCTCCGTGACTGTGGCTGCAGTGTGACAGTCTCCTCCAGCTCCTGCTGTCATACCTTCCCTGCCATGATACTTAAGCCATAAGCCAAAGTAAACCTTTCTTCCTTTAGTAACTAATACAAGTACTCAATATGGGCTGGAGAGATGGGTCAGCCATTAAGAGCACTGGCTGTTCTTGCAGAAGACCCAGGTTTGAATCCCAGTATCCACAAGGCATCTAACAACAGTCTATAACTCCAATTCCAGGGCATACAACACCCTCTTCTGACCTCCAAGGTAAATACACAACAAGGGTGTATTTACATACATGCAGGCATAGCACTCATACACATAAAATAAAAATAAAAAAGTACTCAGTACAAATGGGCTACTAAAATACTGTGCCCAGCCAGTTATGGTGGTGCACACCTTAATCCCAGCACTTGGGAGGCAAAGGCAGGTGGATCTCTGTGAGATTGAGGCCAGCCTGTTCTACATAATCAGCTCCAGGGTAGCTGGAGCTACAGGGAGTCCTTGTCTCAAAAAATAGTAACAAAACCAAAAACATTGTACTGGTCCAGCAAAATATAACTCGACCTGAATTAACCCGTGGAAGACAAATTCAGAACCTGGGAAGAGAATCATCATTATTAAAATCTATTAAAATTTGGCTTCTGAATTTCCCTGAAGATGTGTATTCTTCACCTTCGTTTTCCGCTTATTCGGACACTATGAATGTCTTTGTACTGGCATAGACTGATGCCCCTTTTTCTCAACTAGTTAGGGAAAACATTTTGTCGGTTCTTCAATCTTTGTATTCTAGTGATAATCTCCTTCTGTCTGTCTGTCTCTCTCTCTCTCTCTTTCTGTGTGTCTGTGTGTGTGCACGCATGCACAGGGCAACATGTCCTGGTATATGGAGGCCAGAGTCAATATTAGGACATTAGTTACTAAATTAATTTAGTCTCTGAAGCAGGATCTCTCACTGAAGCTGGAGCGATGTGACTAGACTGGCCAGCCAGCAAGCCCCAGGGATCCTCTTGCCTCAACCTCCCCAGAGCTGGAGTGACAGGCACAGACCCCATACCAGGCTTTTGTGGGAGTTCTAGAGATCAAACTCTGGTCCAGCCGTCTCTGTGGCCTTTTTCTTCCACTTTTAGGTATAAGAGCTGGTTAGCCTAAGAAAGAATAAATCATGCATGACCAAGCTAAGGCCTTCTAACTTTATCTACTTTCTTAGACATAAAAACAAGGAAATCAGGTTAGGGTGACACAAAAAAGAAGCCTGAAATTTTTGTAGCACTTACTTGATATTAATCTGCTTATTGTCAAGAAAGATAACTTAGAGGGTGGGGAAAATAGACTGGATTGGGAATTCTTACGTTATGACCATAGCCAAACAGTTTACTCTTTAGGGTAACATTTCTTCATCTTTAAAACAGCATGTTTTGGGGCTGGAGAGGTGGCTCGGTGCTTAAGAGCACTGGCTGCTCTTGCAGAGGGCCCAGGTTCAGTTCCCAGCCCCTACATGGTGGCTCACAACCATCCATAACTCCAGTTCCAGGGGATCTGATGCCTTTTGTAGCCTCCGTGGACTTTCTTAATAGACACATTCTGGAACATCAGCCACAATGATGTCTTAATTATTTTCCCTCCAACCGCAGAGCTCTGTTCCTGGGGACACGATCTCGAGATCACTTCTAGACTGCGGCTTGGTGTGATTAGAGGCTCCTACACCACTCCCTCCTCATTTCTTTTAGCATAAAAATGATTCCTTTCCAGAAGCAGTGACAGAGGAGGAGGAAGGGAAGAAAGGACCGGAGGGAGAGTGAAGAGGAAAAAGAGGAAGAATAGAGGGAGGAGGGGGAGGGACGGGGGGAGAGAAGTTGTCCCTCCACCTCTGTGCGTGTCTGGTAAGTTAGCCTATCCTGACTAGCCTCATTTTTTCCTTAGCAATCCATTGTGGTCTGGTTTCCACCGCCATCGCTCCCGGAAAATTGCTCCTGTGATGCCTACCAGTGGCCTTCTAGGTGCAAAATTTGATTCCTTTCAGTTGTCCAGTTTACTTCTAGTAGAATCCAGAATATTTATCAGACTCCACTTGACATACTCTTTTGTACTCTGGTTTTCCTTCACGACTCCATTCTCACCTGGTACATTCTCCTCTGCGCCCTTTCCTGGGCAGTATCACTCACTCCTGTACATCATCAGTACATCAACTCATGGCTCTTAAGACTCTTAAACTTGTAATCTTGGCATAGACCCAGCCAGGTCTTGGATTTCTGACGTGTATGTCTAAGTATCTCAGAACCCTCCTCGTAACTTGGCTCATCCCTTCTCACTTCCACAGCATCACTTCACAGCTTCTGGAGCAAACCATTGTAGCTTTCCAAATTGGAGGGCAAAGTTGACATACTTGCCTGGAATACTTACAGTCCTTTGCACTTGGGAAACTCCTGCTCAGATTCCTAAACCTCACTCGAGGCGCATCATCAATCATATAACGCAGAGTGTATCTCTGTTAGTGCCTTCATCAAAGCGGTATTTTTTTTAACATGTAGGGTGTCGGTCTATCCTTGAGTCTCCTGTGCACAGGACACATGCCTATCCATCTGTTCTCAGTGTTTTAAGTTATGCTAACTGTGTGTTTGTCTGATGAATGGTGCTGGAAAAGCCTAACAAATGAGTAGAAGAGAGGGACCCGACGAAGAGCTGACTGACAGGGTTTGGTCCTCATTGCTGGTGCCATCAAGACTGCAGGTAACACTACGCACTGTTTTCTCCACCCCATGCCCCATCTGTTTCTTCAGCTGATGTAGTGTTTATCTTAAAAGCAATTATAAGTGGAAATTAGTTCTATTTTCAAAAGAATAAAAATGTTTAAGTAAGACAAAAATGTGTGTGTGTGTGTGTGTGTGTGTGTGTGTGTGTGTGTGTGTATGCCGTGTTTTATATGGGGACCTGAAGAGGACATCAGAGACCCTGGATGTTGTGGTGTGGGCTGAATTCAGATCCTCTGGAAGAGCAGCAAGTGCTTGTACTCCTGAGTCATCTCTCCAGCCCCATGCGTCTGTTTTCTCAAGTCTCCTGAAAACTGACTTTCGTAGAGCAGAAGATTATATAATAATGCAACATTTAGCAAATCAGAACACCTTCATAACCACAGGAATGACTGCTCAGAACAGCCCGAGGACCTGAACTCACACAAAGGAGATGTCCCACCTGTTTTTATTGACAGGTGAAATGAGAGATGGGGTCTGGCTTCTGATTGCTGATTCTTTCATGAGAAACATTTGGCTGTTAGGCCTTAACCCTCCAGCCCCCATGAGAAGCACTTGGAAAAGTGTAAGCCGTCCTACAGCATGTGGGGTCAGTTCTGTCCAGTGAACAAAGCACGGACGTGTGCGTCACCATCTGCCTTGCAAAATCTCCGGTGGGCCTGCAGCTACATGCAAGATGCTGATTGTATGAGGTGCTGTACGTGACAACGAACACTTCAACAGTAAGTCTAGACTGTGAGTCCATATTCAGAAGCATATGACCTCAGCAGGGGTGGGGACTGGTGTGGAGCAGAGCCTGGATCAGGTGAACTTCTAAATAGAAAAGTATTTGTGTGCTCATGGAAAAAATGGAACAAGGAAAGAAGTTAACAAAAGAACGATTCGTCATAATTCTGGGAACCACAGACAACTATTAAACAATCTGGTGCTGGGTAACTGTAATGACAGCTGGAGTGCTGCAGGAAGATCCCTGCCAATTCTCAGATGAAGATTGGTGGGCGGGGGGAGGGTAGCAACATTAAAGACACGCAGATTGAGATCAATTTAGAAAACAGAGTTCCTTTGAAATTAGCAACTTTCCTTTAGACAACAGGTAATATCAGACTGAAAGGACAGTGAAAAGCTGGAGGATAATTCTTTGAATGGGAATTAGAAATCCATGAAACAAGCCACAAGATGGGTCGGGATCTCTGCCTTTAGCATATTTGAATTCCTCTCGAACTCCCTGCTTTCTGTATCCAATTTCCTGTCCTACATCTTTTTCTCTTTTTGCTCTTATCTTCCCTGAGAATTTTTCTCTTCTTATTTGGAGAAAGGGATCGCAATACCAACTCCATTGAGATAAGAGTTCCAAGCACAGCAATGGCCAGACTCTGCGCACTGTAAGCCCAACTCCAACATCAAATACATAGAAAATGGTATAACACCGTGTTTTGTGTTATTTTTGAATCTTAGCAAACTATAAAAAACCTACTCCACTAATATTTCCACTTAAACCCTTAAATTCCAATTCTGAACACAAATATTAAATGGTAAACGATCATTTGGAATTTATAATGGAAAAAAAAAAAGGCCATTTAACAGACTCAGATTCCCTTAACTCAGGTCTTCGTTTCTGGCAGAAGGCAAATGCTTTACAGGGAGATGTGTGGTTGGATTTGCTAACGTTAAACTACTCAGAGTTATACGCCTAAATTTTTCATTTTCTCTTACTAATCTAGTATTAATCTTATTGAGCCAGAAATCTTTCTCCAACTCTCTGTATATGCAATCTCCCTTTGGTTCTGGGAGTACTGAATTCAAAATTCTTGTCACTCATATAAAGATGCTTTTCCTGCCCCTTTTCTGTCAGATGAGCTTTACGGGGATGCGGCTGCTTGTGATAGGATCCACGCTCTTGTGATCTTAGGAACTTGGCTTGGTTTTTACTCCACACTTGTCTTCATCTCTTGACCCTTCACCTGTCCTGCCTCTCTGGGTTTTCATGATGCACACTTGATCATCAGCTTCTCAGGCTGAAGTATGTGATTACCGTCCCCTTCAGAAGCAGCCATCGCTGTGAACTGTCCCAGCTGGTCTGGGTTGTGGCTGCAGATTGCTCTGCCTATCGCCTGATTTCCCCAACTTTCTGAGAACTTCAACGTTCTGACTTATCTGATTTCTAAATGAAAATAATGGTTTTTATTAATATAATTCCAACAAATAAAGAGAAATACCCAAATATATTCTCTCCAAAGATATAGTTAATATTTTCTTTGTGCATGTACATATATACATTATTTTCCTAAAAAGAAAATGTAGTGATGATTCTTGTCCTGGGAAGAGTTAGAAGAAAGGAATGTGGGGGGCTTTGGGGATCTTCCTCACAGTGCATATACCTAACCTTAGAATGATTTCCGCAGAGGCACATCCACTTTTTGAGAGGGGAGAAGAGTGAAGGGTGTCCACCCTGTTCCGCCCCTCCCCAGATTCCTGCGTCTCTATTCAAGCTTCCCCTCCACAGTGGCACTTTAGATCTCCCCAGCTTGTTTGGGAGGTTTAATCCCTCATCTTAGGTTGTGCACATCTTCCTGTGACCTCGTAGTGTCCATTGTAGGAAAGTGACCACGACAGGTTTAAAGCGAAAAAGCACAAATTACAGGACCAAATCTTCACCAGGCTCTTAAGTGTTCTCGTTGTTAGTGACATCTTGTATCTTTATAGATACATGAAATCTTGGAAGGGCATAGGTCTCTCTGTTACTTATCTTTGGGTCATGGGGTATTAGGAACATTTTAATTCCTTTATTGTTTGATGGTATGGAGAATTCCGTGTCATAAAAAGACTGTTCTGTAAACATGAATGTTCTTTGATTGACAGGTTCTCATTGAAAACATAATAAATAATGGATGTTTGAATATTGATGCAGATTTCTCTTACTGTATTGTTTTTAAAAAGAATTCCTTGTAATAGAATGGACAGAGAGAGTAAATCTCAGAATATTTGGAATCTGTGGTCACACTAGTAAATGATAACAATCTGTACTAATCTGTCCTGATCAGAGAGTGTCTATTGTCCAACGACTTGATCAACACAGAGCATTTCTTAATCTTTCAAATACACGATGTGAAAGACATATCATTTAGGTTTGCAATTTTTTGATTTAGTTGGGGGAGGGTTGCGCATGGTGGCTCACAGATGTAATCTCAACATGTGAGAGGCTAAAGCATGAGGAGTGCTATGAATTGAAGGCCAGCCTGGGCTACAGAACTAGATGCTGCCTCAAAAAAAATAAATAAATAAAATAAAGAACCCAAACCCCCTCAAAATTAGATTGAGTTTGAAGCCTGCACCACAGAAGGGAGGGAGTTCATGCCGTAAACTGCGGAGAGGCACCCGTGACTGAGGAAGTTTGGGTCCTGGAGGAAAGTTACTACCAGTGTCTAGTGGTATTGTCACGGTACCACCCTGCTTCATAAATATTTATGTTTACACCTACAGACAAGTGTGACTCCCAGGCTTCATCCGAGGAGCCTCTCTTTGCAGTGAACAGTGTTGAATGCAGAAACTCCACTTGTGTTTGGTCCAGATGCTGGGACTCAGGGATGGTTGAGTGCTCAGTCCTAAAGAGGACATTGATACCATTCCCTGGCTGGCTCTGGGATTTTCATGGAAGAGGGAGTGAGAAGAATGTAAGAGCCACAAATCAGGGCCAAGGGCTGTGAAATGCAGTAGTGACTCACAGCAGATATGGCTGCCTGCATCAGGCCTACAGAAAACTGGGTCCATCAACAGTCAGTTGGGGATCTGTGAGGGAATAGGACAGATTCATAGTTTGGATTTGAAGTAGAAAGGAATTCCTTATAAAAAAACTCAGAAAGTGGCTGGCAAGATGGCTCAGTGGGTGAAGGTGTTTGCTGCCAAGCCTGATGACCTGAGCTCACTCCCAAGACCCACATAGTGGAACCCTGAGAGCTATCTTCAGACCTATACATGTGTGTGCACCATGTACCTGCACATATATATACACGTCCAAATAAAAGTAATGAAAGATATTTAAAGCTCCGAAAGACAAACCTGGCCTTCCCTGCCAGGCTACAGTGTGTACAGGACTCATGGCAGCCACCATTGACACAGAGAAGAGGGATGTGTTACAGGGAGGCGCTTCCTGTGGGCTTGCTGTATGTGATTATAACCTATGAACATTCTTGTTTCAGTGATGTGTGTGGAGGCCATTGTCTGGGCTCTGTGGCCCTCTGCCTCCGCATGACTTCCCAGTCGCGAGAAAAAAAGACTGGCATTATGCAATCACAGCTGCCCCACCTTCTGCTCACGTGACACCTCACCCTCTGACCAGTGGTGACCATTGCTCACCGAGTTTCAAGGAAGAAGCTTCATGACGTACATTTGAGTCATGGCACCATCTGCCTCATTGCTTTCTCATTAAAACATTTTCTTATGTGCATGTATGTCCGGATATGAGTATGTCTATGTAAGAGCATTTGTCTGAGACCAGAGGCATCAGGTCCTCTGGAGCTGGAGTTGTAGACAGCTGTGAGTCACTTGATGTGGGGTCTTCTGCAAGAGCAGCAGGCTCTCAGCTACTGAGCCATCTCTCCAGCCCCAGCTTTGTCTTTAGAAAAGCTATCTCACGGAAGCATCACTTGGTAATTTGGAAGGATGTACCTCACCAGGCTGCTCCAATGATGAATCAGTACTGGAACTTAGGTTTATCCACAAGTAGAAGCTGCTGTGTGTGCTATTATAGCAATGGTGAGAGCCATGGGTTTTAGTTTGCTATCTGACTTAGGAAGGGAAGACTCGATATCAAAAATGAATGTACAGTCCCCTGATCCCTCCAGGACTGCAGCAATCTGCTCTACACTGAAATTTTGTGTCCCACCAAAATCCATATGTTGAAAACAGTCATAAAGATGATGGTATTCCAAGTGGGCCTTCAGTACACAAGTAGACCATGAAGTCAGGGCTCTTATAAACTGGACTGGAAAAGAAGTCCCAGAGGGCTGATTCCTCCTCTGGCCTGGATAGAACAGAGCCAAAAGCTCATCTCTGGGCTTTACCAGGGCCCTAATCAACTGGGTTCTTGATTCTGGACTCTACAATTGGGAGAAATAAATTGTGCTGTTTACAAACAATTCAGTCTCTGGGATTTGGCACAGAACTTTAAACAGACCAAGACACTACCTCTGTGTAAGTCAGTATATTGATAGAATCAAATGCTTACAGTAAAATCCTGCCACCAAAACTCACTCAACCACAATCACTTAGAATTCTTGGGCTTTTCCTTGAGAGAAGGACCTGCTTATTGATGATTATGTTATTGGATTTGGGGGGTGATGTGACTGTTTGTGACACAATAGGGTCAAACAGAAGGGAGGACCCTCATCTGGAATGAGACCTATTACCCATACCTCTCCAAATGCCTCCCTGTAGGTCCCTCAAGTGGGAACCAATAGACTACAGGCAGGAGCAAGATGAAGCGGGCCATTCTAAGGACAACTCTGTCCACCGTCCAGGTCCACTGTCCACACAAAGGAGAATTCATTTGTTCAGAATTTGTTCCATCTTAGTTCATCTTTCTTCAGAACGTCTAGTGGCATTATTCACCTTGTGTTCCTGCTCATGGCATCTCATCCCCTGAGCACAGCTTTACGAGGGCAGCCCAGTAATGCCAACAATATTCCATTTTAAAATTACAGAACAGACACATGAGATGCGCCTGACAACAGAGAAAGCTCAACCCACGTGTCTGCGGATGGAATGGCAGAGGGAGTTTGTGGCCGTTTGGAGAAGGAGCGTCCCCTGCAGGCACATGTGTTAGAGTGAGGGGTCCCCAGTTGGTAGCACTGTTGGGAGGTTATGGAGCTCGAGGAAGTGGAGTTCTGCTGAGGAAGTAGGTCGATGGGGGTGGGATTTGAGGGGTTAGAGCTTCCTTCCACTTCCTGCCCCCTCTCTCTGCTTTGTGTGGATGAAAATGTGATTAGCCCGCTTCCTGCCTCTGTCCCCATGCCATGGCTGCCCGGCCGTGATGGGCTCTGTCCCTCTGGAACTGAAAGTCAACATAATCCTTAGTTCCTTAAGTGGCTTTTGGCCTTGCAGTGACGGAGAGGTGACTAATATGCTGCAGAAACTTGGGAAGACTCAACAATTAGAGACACTGGGTACTTTAGAGGAAGGAGTAGGCAGCAGAGTAGAAAATAAGGTGGCGGGTCGCGCCAGGCCGTGCTGCCTCATCCCTGTGATCGTGTAACCAGGAGGCCTGCCTGGGCTACATAGTGAGAGAATCTCTCTCTCTCTCTCTCTTTCTCTCTTGCTCTCTCATCAGTTGAAACTCCTATAAGGGAGACATTTAGGCCCCTCTGTAACTTCTGGGCATTGGGTAATGAGCCCTCCTTGAACTTGAAAAAAAGACTAGTTTTTTGCTTAGAGAAACTGGACAGAAGTTTAGGGTGTGTGTCGGGGAACTTTTACTGTGAAAACCCATCCCCCGTCCTCAATACACATGCTCCACACACATTCGCTGCTTATAGACATGTGAGAACTTACAACCAGCCATGGCACAGATGAAGAGAAGCTCCAGCCAGAAGATAGAGACCAAAGTAAAGACACGAGAAGAGAAATTCAGGGAAACGGGGTCAGGGCTGGAAGATGGCTCAGCAGTTAAGAGCACTTGCTGCTCCTGGAGAGGACCTGGGATCAGTTCCAAACACTTACATGGCAGCTGGGGTTCCAGGGAATCCTATGCCCCCTCTGGCCTCTGCAGGACACGGGAGCACTTACATACATCAGGCAATACATTCATACACATCAAATAAAAATAATAAATGAAATATTTAAAAGTAAAAAATGGTCATTCAGGGAGAAGAAAAACTAATAGAATAAATTAAAATTTTGCTAGAAGAGTTATTTACATGGATATAGACTTACAAAAAAAAACAGATGTAACATATGAAAGATGATTGAAGTTTAGAAGTTCAATCCAAATAATACAATAACCAAATCTTAAAAGTGCCATGATAAGAAGAAATTACCCAAAAAACAAATTAAGAAAAGTTCCCAGGATGGAGGTGTTAAGATTTTTATTTTAGAGGGGCAAATTCCAAGCACCATGAATGAGAACCCACAGCAAAGCAGACCGTCACAGGCTCTCAGGAAAACAAGCAAGGCTTCCACAGAGAAACTGGGTAAGATCACAAGGAAGTGTAAGGACCCAACGAAAATCAGAAACTGGAGGACAACCAGCAGACTGGGAAATCCTGGGGACAGTTTCCGGTTTAACATGGTAAACTGGCATATTAGTCAAGTTCATGGGAGAAGCATACTGGCAGGAATTGGGCTGTTCCCTGTGGATTTTCCTGGTGTGAACCACAGGGCAGCGCAGTCCCGGAATGTCATAAGCATCCTTCCCAGAGGCCTTGACCCCTTTTAAGTCCCTGTTCCGTCATTTCCCCACTTGGCCCGTGGCAGTCCAAGGTGACAGCCACATTTTAGCAATGACAAAGGATGGATGACCTGTAGTCCTCTCTCCAGGAAGGTCCCCAGAAGACAGAGTCCTTTTACCCCTGGTTTGGTCTCTAGAATTTCTTGTCTGTACTACCACATACCAGCTCAAGAGGTTTCTACATGAATCCCCCATGCTGGGCAGACTTGAAAAACTTTATCTATGAGAGATGGTTCCGTGCTGTCCTAATCTGCTTTCAATCACTGTGACAGAACACTGACCAATACCAAGTTTGGGAGGAAAGGCTTTACATGATTTACATCTCCTGTGTCGCAGTTCATCACTGAGGGAGCCCAAGAGAGGAACTCTGGGCAGGAACCTGGAGGCAGGAGTCAAAGTACAGGCCATAGAGGAACGCTGCTTACAGACTTGCCCTTCTGGCCAGGCTCAGCCTGCTTCATTATACAATACAGAACAACCTGCCCAGGGGTGACACCATCCACAGTGGGCTGGATCCTCCCACATCACCCAGTAATCAAGAAAATATCCCACAGGTGTGGCCACAGGCCAGCCCAATGGCGACAATTCCCCAACTGAGGCGCCCTCAACCAGGTGTGTTAAGTTGACACTAAAGCTGTCCAGCACACATGCCCTGGTGACAGTCTGAAACCACAGCTGTGTTGTGTGTTCTCTATACACCATGAGGGCTTTTTCCTACTAAGGTCTTCTTCCACTTAAAGGACACACTATGAAAACTTGCCAGTAGCCTGTTCTGCTCTTTGGAGTCACTGCTGAGGAAAATTAAGTACCTAAGCACAGTGCTCTGGCCTCCCAAGCTGGTCCTGACCGGCGAGGTAGCACAGCATCGGGCACTGAGTACAGGCCGAGTCGCGTCCAGGGAGGAATGGAGCAGGACCAGGACAGCAAGGGCGCCCTCCTGCCGCTCAGAGCCGGGCCCAATTTGGAGTGTGTAGGTCGTTTCCTGAGTTTTCTCTATAATGCATGTTTGGACGATGGCTGATGGCAGGTAGAGACTGGAGGAAGCTAAAGGGAGACTGAGTGAGGGGTGGAGGGCTGTGTTCACCGCACCTTTGATGGCAAAGGGGTCATGTACTCAGTGCGCTCTCTCTCAGCAGCATGTAGCCCAGGAAAGGGTGGCCCTCACATCTGGGACTGGCCACCTCCACAGCTATGAGAAATGAGGTTGTGTTGTTTGTAATCCCCTCAACGACAAGGGGCCGACAAAACAAAACCATGTGTTCATCTTTAGCGAAAACCAAAAGTTGTGCAATGGAAGAAGTGTAATCATAGTCTATCATAAGGCTCAGACGTGAACTTAATGGGAAACGGGACTCAGGAGAACGCAGTTCCCCTGTGCGTTCCCCTGGGAAAACGAGAGGGAGGGAGAAAAGGAGGGAGACAGAGACAAGAAGAGAGAGAAGGAGGGGAGGGAAGAGGGAGGAAAGGAAGGAGAGGAGGCAGGAGAGATAAAGTGAGGAGGGAGAGAGGGGAGAGGAAGAGGGGACGAGGGGGGAGCTGAGTGCTCCTCTCTGTCCTCATCCCTGCAGTTCCCACAGTACTTTTACTTAAAAGGATAGAGGGGGAAGTAACTAAGAAAACTAAGGTGAAACCCAGCCCTTTTGATTTATTAAGGGTCCCTTGCAGAAATCCTTCCATTCTAGGGCTGGGCATGATGCACATGCCTGTCATCCCAGCTCTGGAGAAATGGAAGCTGAAGAATCCCGAATCCAAGGCTAGCCTTGGCTACATAGTAAGTTGCAGACCAGCTTGAGCTACATGAGACCTTGTGTCAAACAACCAAAAAACACCATAATAAAATAACAATGAAGAGATTCTTCTGTTATTCCTGCCCATCAGCCATGGTGGCTCATGGCTCTGATTCCTAGGTCTTGAGAGGTTGAATCAGGAAGATGAAGTGTTCAAGGCCAGGCTTGCTGTATAGTGAATTTGAGGTCAACCTGTTCAAAACCCTGTCCCGGGAAAAGAAATTCTTCCATTCCACTTCACTAAAGTAGAAGGTGAGCAGGTTTACAGGGCTGATTCCTTGTCTCAAAATTGATCACCACTGTTAGAATTATATAATTATGACTGGCCACTAACATTGTGAAGTCCTTACCATGGGCAGGGGTTCTTCAACTTTCAAAGCCATCTGAGCAGTCTAATGAATGTGGCACCTTCATCACCTCTGCTGTACTGAGGAACCAAAGCTCAGGGCAGCTTCCTGGACTTGCCCGATGTAGCTTAGCAAGTTTAAAACATCAGTGAACAGAGTTGAAAAGGGCAAATTATTTATTGACTGGCATCAATACTTGACCTGTGAATATGATTTACTCTTTCAAAACACTAGTAAACATCGGGCAAATGCAATTTATAAATTTATAGCACCTTTAATCTAAGCCTGATCGGACACCCAAGAAGTTTCCCACAGGTAACACTGCCAGAAGCACCTCCGTCCTGACCCGCAGCACCCTGGCTCTGGGTCTCATCTCAATTGAGTGTGCCAAGGATTTTAAACTCTAAAAAATGATGTCAGTGTTTTTACAATACAAGTATCACACTGGGGCTCTCTGGCTCCAAAAGAAAAGTTCCATCTGATGAAGCCTTTAATGAAAAGTCAAATTAAACAATTTTCACCTTTCTGTCCTGTCCAGTGAAAACCGTATGGAACAGGTCAAGGGCTATGTTCACGGTAAAAGAAAGGTCGGCCCTTTTCTAGCCTGCTGTCAAACACCTTAAGTGTGTTCCTTAAGACCACCTTCTCCAAGCAAGTCAACAAGGTAGGAAAAGTTAATTTTCTGCATCTTCCCATTCTTCTTTCGGAAGGGTTTGGGCACCTCCATGTTGTTTATTACAATCCTCTTTTCTCTCACAAAGATACAGTTTTCTTGTACTTCATCCTAAATTGCTGTAACTAATAGGTATTAACCCCAACACCATGACTTTGGTTGATACTCTCCCTGGGCCTTTCTGCTAGATGCTAAGGGCTAGCCATGTCCTCATAGACATCCTCCTGCCTCAGCCTCCCCAGAGCTGGGATTACAGGCCATGAAGGACATCTGTCTCCTAAGGTAAGGGTTATTTTCCAATTCGGGTGTCTAGGTAGTAGACTGATAACTGTTAGACTATAAAGCTAAACACTGAGTTGGGTGTAAGCTTTCTGGGAGAAGAAGTCAGGCTGAAATCAAGCCTGAGTTATGTGCAGATGTCCAAGTGGAGATGTCTCCTGGACGCTCGTCCTGTTCGGAACAGTATGGAAGCAGAACCTGATAGATGCTATCAAGACTGAGTAGGGGCCAGTGCTGAGAACAGTCTGTCCTACTCAGGGTGTGGTACCATGGTCTGGACCAAAACGACTGCTTTTCCAGACATCAAGAGATAGACAGAAATAGCTCTGTTCTTTGTTTAAGTTTCAATGCCTCCTTCTATCCTTCAGAGCGTTTCCTTCTAATTATCCTCATCTGTTTCTGCTTTAATTGCCTCTCTGGCTTTCTGTTTACCTTGGGTTGGGACATTCAGATGCCTTACTGCCGGGGCCCAGGGAGGACGCTAAGGAAGACCGTTTCCACTGAGTCTTGGAGACCAGTGGTGTTCCTCTCTACCTGCTCTCCCACTAGCACCCACCAGCCAGCAGGGTCATGAGGAAGACCACTGCATCCTCATCCTCACTCAGCCTTGGGCTCTTCAATCGGCATCCCGATTGTTTGGATTTGCTTTGAGAACTTTCCCTTCAGTTTTCTAAACATCTCTTCACAGCTTTTCCCTATTTCCGCCCCTCCGTGGTTATGGACATTCTTGGAAACTTCCAACTTCCAAACCAAAGGCCACAAATTCCACAAGCCAGAGTTCTGGAGGTGAAGCAGAAAGGCCTGGGCAGAGGACTCCCAACAGACGTGGGCTCATCCCTGCTCCATCAGCTGCAAACAGTGGACTTAGGTGTGCAAGTTGACCTGTTCCACAGCAGAGAAATGGGAGCAAGAGTAGCTATGGGTTATTTGGAGTCTAGCTGCTTCCCACACAGCGGAGCGTCCAGTACCTGTACTGTAATTATCGGAACGGCTCTCCACCTCGTACGTGTCCTCCCGATACCATCAAGTTCCTGAGAGCTGAGCTGATGCTTTAATCCCCTTGTGTCCATCAGAAGACCTACACAGTGCAGGTTTTCAGTACAACCTGCATAGATTCTTCATAAACAAGTTAGTTACTTGATGACTTTGTTTTTATTCTGGACAAACCAAGGTATATCATACTAAGAATAACCATGATTATCTTCAAAGTCATCCAAATAAGCATTTATTTGGTGCTCACTGTTTGCCCAGATTCTGTTGTGAGTGCTTTATTGGAACGAACTCATTCTGTCCTCCCACTTGAGGGCATTATTATTGTCTCTACTTCACAAGTGAGCCTACTGAGGCAGGGGAAGGATGAAGGACTCATTCAAAGCCATCCAAATGATAGGTGAAAAGTGAGGGTTTGAGGTCCGGGTATGTGATGTCCAATGGGCACACATGTAAGACCTGGAAAGGGCAGCCCCCTTTTGGCTGACCGCTGCAGGTTTGTTCCTGCCTCTTTCTGTCTCTCTTCGGTGAGGTTAAGGATACTTTTGGTGAAAAGGTTGGAGAGATAGATGTCCCTAGTGGAATCCCAGCACGAACATCCCCCTAACTTAAGCGGGTTCCTTTCAGCAAAGGCCCCATTTCTAACATTCAAAATAGATTCAGAAAGTAAAACCCAAAACTTACTTCAAGTCAGAAAGCCACTAGTCTGCAGAGAGTATCATGTTCCCCGTTCCCAAGCTCTGCTTGAAAAGTTGTTTACAAGCAGAGAGGAATAGCTTGCCCAGGTCCTTATCCACTGTAGATTTGATTTATCCATCTCAGCATGCAAGCAGCCCACCTTCCTGCCTGTGTTCTGCGTGCAGCCCAGAGCACACGCTGTCGACCTTGGAGGCAGAGGAGGTAGGTAGGAGCTGCCGTGGATGGGACATGCCGAGAGAGAAACACAAATCACAATATATTCCCCTGCACAAGCTTGTCTTTTTGTTTCTGTTTTCTTTCTCCTAGGTATGACTGCACAAAGGGGACCCCGTCTCCAGGTCACCTGTACCCAGAGTGCCCTTCACTATCTGCCCATGCTTAACGGGCTTGAGGGGTTCAGGTAGGGACCAGCATAGACTGCTAGGTAACTCAGGGATTCTTCAATTCTTTAAGAGTTAGTTTAAGCTTTCCTTGTTCTTTAGTGCTGAGGTCTGAACCAGGGCTAGATGCCTGCTAGACCCCGAGTTACAAAGGCAGCTCTGGATTTCTCCTTGATATGTTTTCTTAATCTTTTCCTTTGCTGTTGGTTTCAGAGTGTTTGACTTTTGTTGTTTGTTGGTGGTGGTATTTTTGTTTGTTTGTTTTGCTTTCAGTGTCTTATGATCAGCAGGGGAAAGGCCATGTAAACTAACTCAGTACAATGTCCAGGCTTTATCCAGCTTAGAGCCTCATCTTTTCACTGGCAAAAGTTTATCTTGGCCTTGGGTTGGAGCTGGGACAGTGCCTGCCCACCATACAGAAACCCTGGGCTCAAGCCCTAGGACTACATAAACCTGGCATTGTGGCAAACACCTGCAATCCCAGCTCTCAGGAGTTGGAAGAGGGAGATCAGAAGTTTACAGTCATCATTGGCTACACAGCAAGTTCAAGCCCAGTCAGGGCTATGTGACAACCTGTCAAAAAACAGACAGATTACCATTTCTCTAAAGATTGTTGATTATTTATGCCTTCTCTAGGCAAAGCCACAGCGGGATGAGGGATGCTCTTGACCAGTGTGGAAGAACTGAACTTGGCTGGAGACCTTGCCGGGAGGAATTGTCAAGTGCTGGCCTCCTGTCACCAGTTATTACGACAGGGCCTGGGGAAGCTCACATCCTCTCTTGACCCTGATTTTCTCATTTGTGAAACCATAATAGAGTAACATTAATAGTTAAGAGTGAATTAGGGGAGGGTTCTGTCCAGTCCATAAACATAACAGCTTACCTGGTCTCTATCGAAGTGTGAGAAGGTTCTAGCAATAGCTTTTGGCAGATGATAAAACTAGGAGGTAAATACTCCAGTAATTTGCTCAAGATCTCAGAGCCACTAAATGATAGTCAGGGCTTCCCCCAGGCAGATCGAATCCAGAGTCACAGAAGACCATCTAAAGTTCTTGAGAATCCAAAGATTCTGTTTCAGTCTGAAGCATCCATCTCACCATTCCAAGACCCAGTTCCAAACTCCGCTGTCAGGAAGAGCCTTGAAACACATTTCATGGAATTGCAAAACACCCCGGGCTAAAACCCAGTCATTTACCTAGGTTAACCTGATTTGCATTTCATGGAAGGAGGGGAGGATTTGTTTATTTTGCATACACAGTTTGCATATTTCTCTAGGGTGGAGCTTATCAGTTTCATGAAGTTGGAACATGTCGCCTTCTATTGTACTCCAGACACTCCAAAGGACTTTTGGCATCCGACTAGAAAAAGATTCCAGAGATTCTTGTTTTGATTTCTGTTGGAATAATCACAGCCAGCATTGATTGGAAACCTTCAATTGTCTGGACAGAGAGTGCCTTGTGTGTACCGTTCACGTGACATTCACGCACAAGACTCAGTTAGCTCTGACACAGACTCATTCTACAAAGGGACTCTGTAACTCATCTTCAGTCCTGCAGTTTGGTGAAAACCTTGGGGTTTGAATTTGCTCAGTGTTGATTTAAAACCCTCTTACTCAAGCTCTCCCTTCATACAGAAAGAGAAATCATGAACACAGCCATTTGAAAGGAAGGCAAACGCCAGAGTGGGAAGCACTGTGTTAAGTCTTTTAAAACCTGCTTGAAGGTTCAGCAAAACAAGAGGAAGTCATGGACAGAACCCAGGGCATAATGACGGCTGCCGATTGCCAACTTAGGCATATTATTAGCATTAAGATGAATTTTCCATTATCTGTGTCAGGTCAGTCTTGGAGAAGCACAGGAAATGTGAATTCTCAGAAGAGACACCACATCTTAGAGCATGGTCTCTGCCTTTTCCCTGACCAAACACTGCACAGAACAGCCAGTTATTACCATTCATAAAAAAGAATGCCATGGCATTTTATGTGTTCTTTTCCTGTGTGATAAAAGTGTGTTTTGAAAAAGAAAGATAGGAAGAAACATGCCCTGTGTCCAGATAGGATTTCAGATAAATAATCAGTTCCTTCTTAAGTTAATGCGTGGGGGATAAGACTCCTGAAATCCTGAAATCCGTTACTTCTCAGATACCTTTCACTTTCAGGTTTCTGCTTTAAAATGTGGGAAGTTTAAGCCAAAGCCAGTTACCACACGCCAGAGCAATTGGGCTCACCGTTCAGGGAATGGACGTACACGATGAAGCAGACTCTCCTTTTATCAGAAACACCAAGGTTTCCTTTCTTCACTGTTTCAAGGTCATGATGGGAATAAAGCCAGGCCATTCCCTGCAGAAATGGGAACATGGCCTGGAAAGAGTCCTAAGCAGATTATAAGAGAAAAGCATTCTTTTAAGATGTGACGTTTCTATGAAGTCCTTGCTATCAACATTGGATGTGCTGCACCTAATTAACATGTAAACACTGGTTTCTATGCTGTTTGGGGTTTGTTTGAGTGCCACGAGGAAAATCCACCTTTTCTTAGTTTGAGGTATTATGAGTCACAAGACCGTCATGTCCTTCTTTCCATCTGTGTTTGAAAAATTTCAGACAGATAGCATTGTCTCCAAAGAACCCGTAATTTCATTTCAGTCAGTTACATGTGTTGCTCATTTTCTGTTTAATTTCCTAAAATCATATGACTGATAAGAACATCTAGTCGTCATCTCAACTGAGCACCCCACAAAGACACCTTGTAACTCATAGATGGTGGCTAGGTAGCCTCCTCCTGACAGAAGGCCTCCTTTATCAAGACAGCTGTGTGCTCAAATCCATCAGTGGACACCGAGGCATCTTGTTTGACATCCAAAATGATTGTAAACTTTATGAGGACCTTTATAATAATGACAGAAAAAATATATCACAGTTTTCTTATCCATGAAACAGGGCTGATGTCACTTGCGGAGAAGTCCTTGAGCGTGGTTAAGTGCTATCAGCCCACAGTGTAGATAAGGTATCTCCAGTTCTGAGAGCTCAAGTGGAGTCATCCACTTGTTAGAACCATCATGCAGTTAGGTGGTAAAGCCCAATGTGCTCAGGACTTCTGTTTCAGTCCCTCTTCATTCACAAGCCTGCACTTCTGAGTACCTTGTATGTCACTCTGTAAAAGCCTTCCAGACAGCTTTTGAGTAGCTTTCTTAATTTTATGTCATAAATGAAGAGTGTGAAATTTGTGGTCTATTTGGTTAGGATGGCAGAAGAGGACTTGTACTCGTGTGTGTGTTCACAGGACTGTGTGTCAGTATGCATGTACATGTACATGTGTGCACGTGGAGGCCTGAGGCTGGGGTCAAGAGTAGTCCTTGATACCTCTCCACATTATTCACCTTGCTAACATCTTTCAAATGACCCCGGACTTGCCCATTTGGTCAGCTTGTTGGCTCCAGGGATCCTCTGCCCACCTAGCATTTCTGTGGGTTCTGAGCTTCCAAACCCAGGGCCTCACACTGTCACAGCAAGCATTGACCTGTAAAGCCAGCTTCCCAGCCCCATGCTCTTCTGATTCAGATTAATACATCTTGCACTACCTTCCCACCACTGGAGTTTGCAGTCTCACTCAGCAACCCACATGAACACAAAATGAAGAACAGCGAGGCCTGGAAACCTCACACGCCCGCTCACGGAGCCGTTCAGGCCAGAACTGAAACAATGCTTTGGATTTCCATCCTAGTTCCATGCTCACCAGCTATCGGCCCATACTCGGGGTCCTGGCTAACTAACGTATATCCATTGCTCCGTGCCAGTCCAGTCAGTCTGCCTTCCCCTGAACTTGGTTTGACTTGCCAATTAAATATTTCCAAACACAAGTATCACATTCCTTTCATCTTTAGACACAGTTGTCTTCATGAAGGTTCAGATTTGCTTAAAACATCTCCACTCGCTGAAGTGGCAGATGCTCATTATTTCCTGGGGTTTGCGTGTCCATGCAGATTGTTAAATACCTTCCATGCTAGTCTGCAGCTTAGGTGGCTATGCAGGAAATTGCAATGACTCAGCTCCAGCCTGTGCCAAGTGCCGTGACTGAGAGCAGCACTCCCTTTCAGGGCAGATCCTACCTGCATTTGCCCCATTCGCCGCCTCCCGAGAAGCAGATTCACACAGCAGCCACATCCTGGGTGACCGTTCCTCCCCCAGTGTTCTGGCCTAAGCCAGCCCCGGTTCATTCTGTAGATGCCGTGTGTTATTCCTAGTGGGGAAGTCGAGGCAATGGAGAAGCACCCACCTCTGGGGCATAGCCATGCTCCCAACTCAGTGCTCAATTCCTCCACAGCCTTGTGACTACTATCAAACTCGTCTCCGCCCCAGTTTCCTCATTTGTAAGAGTCTGTTAACTGTAGCTCCCTCCCAGGGTCGCTGAGAAGATCCAATGGTCGGTCCAAGCGCATCGTGTTTGAACATAGATGTTCAGTGGGTGCCCTGTCCTAACACCGGACTTCATAGCAATCAGCATAACAGGGCTGGTAAGATGCAGGGAAAGTGATGTGTTTCATCACCTTGGAGGCCTTGTCAGAACCCAAAGTTCAATCTCTTCACTCATGTTGGAGGAATGAGGCGGGGAGCATCAACGTACATGTGTTCTTATGGCAAGGAATTGGTAGAATGGGAAGGCAGATTCAGATCAGTTTTATTCCCATGCGCCAGATAATAAGAACAGCACTGCCACGCCAGCGGTTAGTGGACGCCAGAAGCTGCTCTCCTCTGCCCCCGTGTTATTAGCCTTTAAGCAGGCATTCCTGTGAGACTCCTCCTCAGCTCCAGAAACTTTCCAAAACTCAAGTCAAATGGATAAAGTTTCAAAGTATATATTTTAAAATATATTTTATGTAGACGAATGTATTGCCTACATATATGTAAGCACACCTGTGTCGTACAGTGTCTGCAGAGGCCAGAAGAGGGCATGGGATCCCCTGGAACTGGAGTTACAGATGGTTGCTAGCTGCCATGTAGGGGATGGGAACTGAACCCAGGTCCTCTGCAAGAGCAGCCAGTGCTCTTAACGTCTGAGTCAGCTCTTCAGCCCCCAGAGTATAATTCTTGATAAGAAGACAGTCTCAAAATTAGGTGGTTAGAGCCAGGTTAGTGATTTTTTTGTTACACAGGTTTCTACATGTGTAAGCATCATGGCCAAAAGACAGCCCTGTAGTGAGATTGTGTGAAGAGTTCTAGACTCTGTTAATGCGTTTCTTACACTTTAGTACCAGCTCCAAATGGAGTCAATTTATCTAATGTTTTCTCTAGACCACTCAGGGAGCAGTACGCTCTGTGGTGAGGAAGTCTAGGCACAGGTTTGGAGAGTTTAATATCGCCCATGTGAAGGCACTCACTAAAATTATCCACAAGACCATGGACTCTGCGGTGACACAGGTGTGAGCGGTGTGGTCACAGTGCCAGCCTCCTAAGACTTGGTCAAGTCTCTTTCCTTCACCCCTGTTCTTCGCTGTGCAAGCTCAGTATTAGAGATTTCAAGTTTGAATTTTATTTAAAAGCAAGTCATGAGTCAGATGTGCTGCTGCACACTTTAATGCCAGCACTGAGACTATGTGGGCAGAGGCAGGGGGATTTCTGTGAGTTCAGGCCAGTCAGGGCCAAATAGTGAAACCCTGTTTAAATAAAGACTGGGAGTTGGCGAGATGCTCAGTGGTTAAGGGCACTCGTGGCTCCTGCCAAGGACCCGGGCTCCGTTCTCGGTGCTCATGGGGTAGCTCATGACCTCTTGTAACTCCAGGTCTTGGGATCTTTTATAAAAACATATTTTCATTGAATTTTTGTGTATTTCATACTGAACATCTTAATCTTTACACCGCTTCCCCACTGGCGCCCTCTATAGCTCCCCACTGGATTTCATGCATTCTGTCATTTGTGTTGAGGCCTTATGGAGTCAAGTTAGTGTCCCTAGATGTCCCCCGGTGCAAGTCCATCCACTGGGGTCTAGTCAGCCTATCCAGAGTCCCTCCCTTTAAGAAGGTTGGGTCTTCCTCCACTACCTGCTAATAGTTCGTCAGCTAAGATTGGGGTCTGCTGCCCAGTTCCACAGTTCCGTGCTAGATTTTTGTCTGCTTGAGTTTGCGTGGATCTTGTACATGCTAATGCCTTGCTGTAGGTTCATGCGAGCAGGTCCCAGGAGCCTGTAGGACTCTCTTTCCATGTGGTCACATGCCTCCTTTCTCCCCTCTATCACAGTGGTCCCTGAGCCCTGGGTGAGGAACTTTAATACAGGAGTCCTGTCCAGGGAGCCACCCTCTGCAGGCTCCTAATCTCCGTGCTTTGGCCATTTGTGACCTTTTGTGTCCCTGGCCCTCTGTTGCATGAGGAGCTTCACTGAACAGAGCTGAGAGGTGCATTAGTGTCCTCTCCACCCCTTGTTCCACTGTGTTCCGTGAGACTTACGTGTAGTTTCTGGGGATCTTCCACCCTCTTCTTGCCCCTGGGCACGTGGTGCACATACACACAGTCAGGCAGATGCACACACGCATGAAAATAGAAAGGTAAAATATTCTTTAAATTTAAAAATGTCAAAGACCCACACCGAGACCCCTTCCAGAGTGCACCCTCTCAGAAGCCGCCTTCCCTCCCCAGGGCGCTGTCTGTGCTTCATTGGTAGTAATCAACATTACAAGCTGATGCTTCATGGGGAGATATGTCAAGGGTTTCCTCTGGACAGATTCTGAGGTCACCAAATAGGAGAATCATACTAGTTGAACATTGGTTTTCCAAAGATTTTTTGAGGGCTTCATGAAATCACAGTTCAGATACTTCAAACTCTAATTTTTGAAAGGTATTTATGATTCTCAAAATTCCCCCAGCATCACTTAACCCTCCCCCTTGACCCTGTTATCTTCCCACACCCCAGGCCCTGCTGACTTGGGGATTTTGATTCATCCCTTGCAGACAAGAGTTTTAAGGGACTTTTTCTTTTGTTTGCTTGAAATAAAATTTATCTCAAGCCACACTTCCCGGAGGAAAATTCTTTTATCGTAAGATTTTGTGGCTACTGCTTATTTCTCTTTCCTGTGAAATCAGGATGACTGGCATATTTATCCCTGTCTCTTTAGGACTGAGGTATATGTACACAGGAAAACACAGATTAGCAAGAAAAATAACTTACACATTCATTGAATGCAAGCCGTCTGTGCGTTGGGAGCTTTTGGAGTGAAGACCCTGAGAAGCAGGTCAGTTTATGTCTCTGGTGGGCAGGTTTGATGCCCAGGTGCATGTTGGAGGAGTAGGCTTGGACCAAGAAGAGTGGGGAAGACCTGGATGGAGGGAATGGGCTAAGCATGGCTTTCGCCAGCTCTGCTTTCGTTGTGTTCAGATTTCCCTGTGTGTTCCTGTGCTTTCAGGGGTTAGAAATGTTTCCTTTCAAAAGCTGGGTGCAGGGAAAGCACTTCTGAAAAGAGGGTCTGGTCGGCAGCTTCGGGGTGAATGGAGGGAGGACGGGGTCATGACTTCCTACTTCTGCTGCTTTGTCAGATGCTAAGGAACCTGTTTGGAGATTGTGTATCCCACACAAATGCACTTCCGTAATGCAATGTAAATAGAGAGGAAACTGTGTACATGGGTGTGTGTATACATATATATATACTTATATGTACATGGGTGTGTATACATATATATTTACATTTATATATGTACATGAGTGTGTGTATACATATTTATACTTATATGTACATGGGTGTGTGTATACATATATACTTATATATGTACATGGGTGTGTATACATATTTATATTTATATATGTACATGAGTGTGTGTATACATAAACTCCAGGCTGCTTCCCAACAGCCCCAGCTGAGCAGCATGGTGCTTCTGTGAGGCAGGCAGCCAGCATTTGAACCACCTGATGCTGGTGTGGTTTACCAGGAGCCCAAGAGAGCACTGAGTCAGGGCCCCATGGGCAGGTCTCTCTCTGACAGCCTTGCTGTCCCATTGGCCCTCTGCAGATCAGCTTACTGATGATGTGTGATGGTTAAAGGTCAACTTTCCACGGCTTGTTGGAAGGGAAGGGTGATGGAATCAGTCAAAGAAGACAGAACGTTATATTCCTGTGTCTTCCATGAGTGTAAATTGTGATGTCAATTTTCTGAGTCCATTACCCAGAGAAAAAATGAGTGCCAACTCAATGGAAACTGTGGAAACTGATGGAAAAATGAAATAATTTCATTGTCCTTGTGCTCAGAGCAAGAACGGACAGGTGGTGTTTGGACTTCCGTTCTCAATAACTGCTCAGGGATTCATTCATTCAGAAACAGTTCTGCATAGTGGAGTTGAATGGCTGTGTCAGCTACTTTTCTGTTACTGTGACAAACACCAGGGCCAAAAGCAGCTTATAGATGAAAGAGGTTATTTGAGGCTTACAGGTCCAGAAAGATACAATTCCCTTGCGGTGAAGAGGCGTGGCAGCAGGAAGAGGAAGATGAGAGGTCACACCTCCCCACACCACACTGCAGAAAGCAGAGAGAGCAACCTGGAAGAGGGGGAGGCTCGGAACCCTCAGCGCCCTCCTAGTGATGCTGCACTTCAGAACAATTCCATAACCTCCCCAGACAGTGCTGCCACTAGGGGACTAGGTGTTCAAATAGCCCCGCCCATGGGGGCATTTCTACTCAAATTACCCCAAGGGGTAACTGGAGTTCTCTTCCATAACTATAGAATTTCAGCTCTAAAGCTGTGTGCGCTGTAGGGTTTAGATTTCTAGAGTCTTTCTGAACTAAGTGTGTGATAGATACAAAGACGACTGCTTCTATGTGGTGCTTGGCTTTCGGCATGTGACACAACATAGTCGCTTCTGAGAGAACCTGGTAAGGGGAGGAAGCAAGCACCTGTGGCTTAACCCCATTCTAGCTGGGCAATATTCACTTTCACTTTTTTCCAGAGAGAGTGGAGCAGAGGAAAATAGTGATCGGGTGCTACATCACTGGGAATCAAATAATCCACCTGACCTGTGTGGTACTAGTCACTTACGTGGAAGAAGAAACGAGTGTTTCATCATGAATAAATGAGACATCACATGTGTGTGAATGAGTTAGCAAGCCAGTATTGAAGCAAGAGAAAAAAAAAGCAAATTGGCAGAGGGACGGTCTCTGGTTGGAACCCAGCCAGACACGGGCGGAGAGGTTCAGGACAGTCCTTTCATGTTTTGCTTCTGGGGAGCAAACAGGACATTTTACACGAGATCACATTTCATGAAAGAGTGCCTCCTTTCTGGCTCTTCAAAGGACAGCTATTCTGTGACAATTCGTTTTTACAAGGTCACGTCTCCATGTTATAATCAATGTGAACAAAACTCTCCATACAGCTATTAAAGTTCCAGCAAGCTGGGAGGAAAAGATTTTCTCAGGACAGCAGAACATCACAGTGTGAGAACACATCTTTCAGAATTAACCAAGTGCAGTCTTGACTTTGGTCCATCGTGGTGACCCACCTACATACAGTCCATGACAGGGTTGCAAGTCCTCCCTTCTCAAAGGAATGCCTTCATACGTCTCAGAGTCACAGACTTTAAAGGATCGCACGGTGATGCGCCAGGGAAGGCTGAGGATCCCACAATGACCACGATCCTCTGTCCTGCAGAGGAGTCAGCTTTACACAGTGAAACATGGGGCTCCCCTGATGTGCGCTTAACTATCTTTTATTTCACATATGCAGAAAAATTTGGATTATTTCCATGTTGTTACATGATTATTTCCTCGACTCTTGGCAAATCTCTGAATCTTGAATTGGATGCTTATGTTTTTCTTTCCACGAAGGAAAGAAACAATATTGTGTGTGTTCCATGATTAATAGAGAAACAAGCTTTGGAGGTTGAAAGATAAAACACAAAGGAGAAAGTCATCTTTGCTACTGTCTCCTGACCCCATCTTAGGACTGAGGACACACTATTTTTCAGTTGAAATCGAAACATAGTGTTAGATTAATGGAGTTCACCGTCATCATTTTCTATACTGATGACAATTTTAATTACCTAAGGACAAATAGTACAATTATTTAAAATAAGAACTTTGTAGTCACTAGCTTAAAATAAGGGAGTTAGCTTAGCCGTTGAGAGCATGCACTACTCTTCCAGAGGACCCAAGTTCGGTTCCCAACACCTGCATCAGGTGACTCATCACCATAAATACCTGTAATTTCACCTCTGGGGAATTTGACAGCCTCTTCTGGCCTCTGCAGACACCTGCACTCACCTGCACATATCTATACACATAAACACATCACTAAAAATAAAAGAAATCTTTAAAAATTTATTTTAAAAAACAAAATAAGAACAAGGACTGGAGAGATGTCTAGGTGGTTAAGGCCACTGGCTACTCTTGCAGAGGACTCAGGTTCAATTCCCAGCACCCGCACTGCAGTTAACAACTCTCTGTAACTCCAGTTTCAGAGGATCTGGACATGCTCTTCTGGCCTCCACCAGCATTAAGCAACATGGATGCACCTTACATACACACAAACAAAACACACATGCAGGTGAAATAAAACTAGATTAAGATGTTTTAATAACCAAAAAAAAGAACAGAGAAAAGTTATTACACAGGTTACAATAATTCCTCAGTAAAGGTTAAGATTTTTTCTCCTCACAATAGAAATAATCTTTTAGCACATCATTACATTTCTGTTTGAAAGTCTCCTGTAAAGGCCCAGTGCTGGGAAACTATAGCCAACTAGACACTTGAAGCATTTCGCCTTTGTTTACTTTGGACTATGCAGGATCTGTATATATCCCCCCCGCCACCCCCAAATCTGAAACAGTGAAATCCTGGAGGTCCTTTGTTATCGATTCACATCAGAATATGAAGGAAGAACGTTAGACACAAAACATTTCTTGGAAGAAGAATAAACAAGTTATGCCAGTTAGAACAAGCCAAGGAATTCAGAACTATAATATTTGTAATGTTATTAGTAAATCGGGTACAGTGTGGGGGAAACCCATAATCAAAATGTTTGCAACAGACTGAGAAAGAGAAAGAAAGATACTTAAAGAAATGTTGTGTTTTCAAACAATGGAGATGTTTTCGGTGGGATCCAGTTGGTATCTGCCCTCTGTAGAATTTCGTGCTGCCTCTCAAGCTCTGAGAAATCTGCTTAGCGATCGTGTTCCTCCCTTACAGTAAGAAAGTCTCTCATCTGTGCAAGTCGACGGTTTTCATCCGATTTTCCCACAGAAAAGAAACTGCATCAAAATAAAGGTCAATTTTGTTCAATAAGGAATTAAAACCCACTCGCCATTCTTCACACAGGAAAAAAAAATCAACCTGACTTTTTTCTTATTATGATTTATAGCCTGGGGCTTGAATAAGATTCTCCTCTATGCTTTGAGAATGTCAGAGTTTAAAACTTCAAAGGTAGGAGATGATTGATATATGGTATTCACAATAGATTGTTTTAAGAAATACATGCATATAGTGATTCATTTTAAACATTCCTTTGAAAGATGAAACTTCATTCTTAGAAATGGGGCATCACAAAGAACCACTGTTTTGAGATCTGTGTCCCCGTGGGCTGTTGCTCTGAACTGAATTCTTCGCAATTGATTCCATTTTTTGATCCCCTTCTCATTTCATTATTTTTACATTTCAATGTTTTAAGAATAGTTTTGGCTTCATGTAGAAGCTGCTTTTCTGTTTAATATTTTCCTTTCTTATTTTAACCACACTTACAATTTTTATATACGTGCTTTTTCTCTCTAAAAGATTATTATTAATGTTCCCCTTTTAAAATAATCTATTTCAAATTTGATTTTAAGAAAGAATAATTTATAATACATGGGAGATACCGAAGATGAAAATTCTGCAAGATGGAGCTTTTCACATTGCAGAAAAAAAAAGAAAAAAGAAAAAACAGCCACAGAGCCATAGCCTTGGTTGAAAACTGGCTAAGGTGACACTATGCCCCTGAGGAGGGGACTGAGGAGGGGACTGAGGAGCCTCATGATCGGGGGATTCTTTTACTTGGAACCAGATCAAACTTCCCAAACAGGGGCAAAAGGAAGAAGAAGGGGCTTTAAACCACACAAATTGCCACAGAGGGTTCAAGCTCAGCAGGCAATTCCTTCAAGAAGATAAAAGTGAAACTTTTAGGTGAGACGTTAGTAAGGAGTGCCTGGGATGGCTTCAGTAATCATGCTGAAAACCTTAAAGGCATTTCCACTCTCCACTTCTTCACAGTTGAAAGCAAGGAGGGCCCAAGGATGCAGCAAGGGGTACAGCTTTCTTTCTTCCTTCCCTCTGGTTCACAAGGATCCTCTGGGACAGCCCCCTCGTTCTCCAGAGCCAGGTTCATGTTTGTCTTTCATTAGCCTTGCCCCTTGGTATGGACCCGAGCACTCACAGAGGGTGCATTTTAAGCAGATCTCTTCAAAACAACCAAGAAAACAGAATTCCAAATTACTGCACCTTACAATCGCTGGACAAACATTTTGTTTTAGACTATGTGGGTTGTTTTTGTTGTTGTTGTTGTTGTTGTTTCCTGGCAGGGGTTTATTTGAAAGATCAGAAAGGCAAACCCAGTGGTGAGGTATTTATTTCATTGCAATTGACGGCTCTCACGTGCTGTTATGGAAGGCACTGCTCCCAGCCTCTGCCTTCTTTCCGACTGTCCTTTTCCTTGGGGCGGGAAGGAGATGAGATGGTTTGGTCGACATGACGTTTTCATGCATAAAGCACTATCAGGGTGGTCAGCACAGAAGTATTCCCTGGGTTTCAGAGACACAGACCTCTGTGCCTCCCTGTGGGAGAGGGCTGCGGAAGGTCAGCTAACCTGTGTATGTGGGACATGTCTGCCCTGCCTGCCTGCTAGAGCTCCCAGCTCACCCCTTACTGCGGCTGCCCGTCCCACGGCTCCTTCACAGTCCTTTCTTTTATGGCTGATTTCCTCTTTTTAAAAAATACTTTATTATTTTTATTTTATGTGGATGAGTGCTTTGCCTGCATGTATGTAAGAGCAGCAGTGTTGTGCAGTGCCCTCAGATGTCAGAAGAGGGTGTCCGATCCCCTGGAACTGGAGTTGCAAACGTCACCAGCTACCATGTAGGTGCTGAGAATCGAACCCATAGTCTCTGCAAGAGCAGCCAGTGCTCTACCGCTAAACCACCTCTCCGGGCCCCCAGGTTCCCTTATACTAAGTTTAACACCATTTACCCGGTGAGTTCTAAATGCATTTCTTCCGGTCAGTGCCTACTGCATATATATGTTCTTAACCTGTCTCTCCTCTGTTTCCTCTTCCTCCTTACCTTCTCTGCCTCTTTCTCTCCCTACCTTTCTCTCTATAAATCCCTCCCTCCCTTTTCTGCCTCTCCCTGTTTCTTCTCCCTCCTCTCTTTCCAGAGGCAAAGAGCAGTTAGCCTTCCGGAGGTCCTCCGGTTGATTTACTAAACTTCTTTTTAGAAGTGAATTGGAGTTAACCTCTCTCCTTTCTGTCATTGACAGTGCTCCTGTGTATAAATGGAGGTGGACTGTTTAAATCTGCAAGGGGTTTTCTAAGTCACTAAAGTAGGGGGCACACATTGCGTGTTTATCTAGTGGTGTACACTTCATATATGCCCCCCAGGACTTACACTCACCTTGTGTATTCCTATCCTTTTACAGGGAAGGAAACAGGGTTCCTAGAGGTTAACTACATTGCTTCAAAGAAATTAAATAATATCATCTGTCACACACAAAACACAGAGCACCTAGATATTTGTTAAACCACACATATCTAAGGCATAGTACAGGAGATGAAACTGAAATTAAAAGCTAGGTCAGCAAGATTCTAGAGACATTGTCCTTTCTGCTACAACACATAGCTTTGAAGTCCCAATTCAAGAAGAAGAAGAAGGACAAGGAGGAGGAGGAGGAGGAGGAGGAGGAGGAGGAGGAGGAGGTGGAGGAGGAGGAGGAGGAGGAGGAGGAGGAGGAGGAGGAGGAGGAGGAGGAGGAGAAAAAAGTAAAGAAACCAATTAAGAACCAAGCCAAAGAAAACACAAACAGTTCATTTACCCCTGGCTTAATACTCCAAACAGAACACAGTCAGCCCTACTGGCCTTAAAGCTTCCAACGTTTTCTTAAAAACTACAAACAAGCAAGAGAACCAACAGAAGACTGGTGCAATGGTGTGCTTTAATGATGTGAAACCACTCCTCCCCCCAACACTGTGAGTTTAAAAGGACTCTGTAGAAATAAAGTAATATAGCTGGCTGTGGTGGCGCTCGCCTTTGACCCCAGCACTCGGGAGCAGAGGCAGGCGGATCTCTGTGAGATCAAGGTCAGTCTGGTCTACATAGCGAGCTCCAGGACAGCTGGGGCTACAGGGATACAAATGTTTATTTATCTGAAAAAGACAAATAAATAAATAAATAGATGAAAGAAAGGAATACGTGAGGCGTTATTGGAGCTTTCTTGTCTTTTCTTTCCTCACTTCTTCAGAGACAGTGTCTCACTATATTGTCTCGGCTTGCTTGAAAGTCCCTATGTAGGTCAGGTTGGCCTTGAATTTCACAGAGATCTGTGGCCTCTGCCTCCCCAGTGTGTGAAGGCCTGTGCCACGGAGCCCAGCCCAGTAGGAGCTTCCTTTAAGCAAGGAGACTGGGTGTTTTGTTTATTGTCCACTGTCTTCTTTGATTTTGCACTGTCTTTTTATATGTATTTTTGATTGTTTTGTGTGTTTTATATAATAGATCTTAGTCAAATTTGAACCCTCTCCCAAACTCTCACCCTCAACCAGATTTCATGCATTCTTTTGTATGTGTTATGGCCTGTTGGTCAAGCGTTGTGCCCAGATGTCCCTCCCTGCAAGTTCATCCTCTGGGGTCTAGTCAGCCTACCTAGAGTCACTCCCTTAAAGAAGATCAACTCTCCCTCACCCCAAGGTAATCAGTTGCCAATAGTTCCTGGGCTGAGATCGGGGTCTGCTGCCCATTCCCCAGTTCCACGCTCGGTTCTTGTCTGACTGAATCATGCTGTCACCATCGCTGTGAGTTCATATCAGCAAGTTCCAGAGACCTGAACGCCTCTGTTTCTTTACGTTTATGCACCAACCCTAGCTCTTAAAAAATCTTCCTATCCTCTCTTCCACAATGTTCCCTGAGCCCTGGGTTGGTGAGGTTTAATATAGGAGTCCTGTCCAGGGACACACACTCTGCAGTCTTTTATTCTGTACACCTTGACCAGTTGTGGCTTCTGTGTACATCACATTCTGTTGTGTGAGGAAGATTAGCTGGCGAGAGTTGAGGGATGTATTAGTTAGTATTCTCTCTGCCTTCTGTTCTACAATGTTCCATGACCCTTAGGTGTAGAGACTCCACTGTCATGTGTCACTTAGGACTGGGCATCTCTCAGTCACCTATTCTTTGTGTGTGACCAGTTGTGGAACTCTGTAATCGCCTCCCTCTGTTGCAAAAGGAAGCTTCTTTGGTAGGTGCTGTACAGTATATTTGTCTGCAATGTTTTTGCATTTTCTATAAAAGTTACTTTTTCAGTTAATGACATCTTTAGCAAAATTACTTAAAATGTTAAACTAGTAAAAAAGAAAAAAAAAGCTTTAATGGAATACCTTAGATTTTTTGATTTTTACCATGAATGAAAAGGAGAAAGCAAGAGAAAGCAAGCAAGAGGAAGGGAGAGAGGGAGAGGGAGAGAGAGAGAGAGAGAGAGAGAGAGAGAGAGAGAGAGAGAGAGAGAAGAGGGGAGGGCTAATATCAGGTGATTGGGTATTATATTTACAAAAACCATTTTAATCAGGCTGAGGGAGTTTAGGACTCCTACCAGGACAAGCCTGCGACCCACTTGGTGGGAGAAGAAAGAAAACACTCTGAACTGAACTAAGCTTTGGAGTTTAATTACTGTGTGAATGAAAAATTAAGACTAGAACCCAGCAGGGCACTAACTCCTCAAGCCTGGCTGCTTTAATCTGGCCTCGCAGATGCTGCTGCTCAGGATCCAGGAGCAGGAGGAGGACTCCAGCACTGACCTCTAGCCTCAAGGCAAGAGCTTGTCTTCCGAAGCTGAGGCCGGGGACAGGTTTTCAGACCCTGAAGTCTTTCTACTGCCCTCCTTTAAGGATGTGCCCAACTTCCAAGTCTGTTCCCTACTGAGAGAGATACCCATGATGGGAAATTGCTTCATGTGTTTTTATTCTTATTTTTTGGCTTTATTTGAGACAAGGTCGCTATATAACCACAGCTGGCCTGGAACTTGCTGTGTAGACCAGGCTGGCCTCAGTCTCACAGAGATCTATCTGCTTCTGCCACCTGAGTGTTCGGATTGGAGGCGTGTGCCCTGATGCCCTGCAGGGGAATTGTTTTACCACCTTGGTTCTGAAATGTATCTAAGTCCGAGCTGAAGGCTGCAGCATCTGATCGCATCGGAGCTTGGCATTGGGTTGTCAGAGGCATGGACCCTGGAGAGTCCCAGGTTCACAGCAAACAGTTCTGCTGAGATGGCAGCTTGCTGCTGTTTTCAAATATTTCTCTAATGGTTGATAGGCCGAGCACTTCTCCCCATTTTCATTTGCTTAGTGAATTCTTTCTTCAATTCTCCTTCCACAGACCTATACGTAGTTCATTCTTCTACTTTGATATATGAGTTATAAGCATATTTTCAAAGGTTGTAGGTTTATTGTGTGTGTGTGTGTGTGTGTGTGTGTTTGTCTTTTCTTAACCATGGTGTCATCAAATTTTCATCTTTTCTGCCACTTTTTGTGTCTGGAGAAAGAACTTTCCATCCCAGAATGTTTGAAGATAGCCCACATTTTCACCCAAAGCTGCTCCCAACATTTGGATCTTTAGTCCATCTGGAGTCTGTTTCTGTATACCGTGTGAGGGTGGGAGCCCATCTTATTTTTCCATGGGGTTCATCGCTGGACTCACTGCCATTTGCCGAGCTGTCCTGACTGGCCTTCTTGGTCACCATTCAAGTTTCCACACATGCAAGCGCCTGTCTCTGGAGCTTCTATCGTGTTCCTTTGGTTGACTGCACTTTCCTATGCCAATACCACACTTCTAATTTTCTATCGCTGTATAAATTCTTGACGTATTTGGTCATGCAATTTCCCCCTCCCCACCAACTTCTTTCGATTTGTCTTGGCTCTTCCCGATTCTTTGTGCTTTTATATTAATTTTAGGATCCACTGTCCTATCCCATAAAGTCTCTTTGGGATTTTGGTTAGTAACTCATACATGTATGAAGTATCTGGACGGGATAGTGGCATCTTTACAATTCTTGCATATAGCAGTATATCTCTCATTACATTGGATTCTTTTTGGTTCTTCAAAAATACTTGATTTCTCCCCCAAAGGTCTTTACTCTCATTTATTAGTTTTACTTGAGGGTATTTTCTAAGTCCCCCCTCCTTTTCTGGCTGGTGTTATGTTACTGAAACGCCTATTATTTTTGTGTGTTGACTCTAATCCAGTAAGCTTATGGAACATTATTAGTTCTGTTGGAAGAAATGCATTTGGATTGTCTTTGTTGAAACTTAACATTGTTTACAAATAAGGACAGTTTTATGGCTTTTCTTTCTAACGTGATACTTGACCCCTTTCTCCCTGTATTGTTTCAGATGAGCCCTTCAATTCACAGTTGACTATGAGCGTTTATAGAGATATCTTATGTCTGGTTGCTGGGAGCTGTCTTAAAATTTTACCTTTAAGTGTGAGGTCTTTAGTTTTTCCATAAATGTCTTTATTTGATAGCTGGCTTTATTCCTAGCCTGCTATGATGGTTATTTTTGTCAACTTGAATGAGCCACACAGTGTCCAGACATTTTAGTTAAACAGTATTCTGGGCATGAGCAGTTTCAGAAGTGTCTGATGTTTGAATCAGTAGGCAAAGGAAAGCACAGACTTCAGTGGTCTGGGTGGGCCCTGTCCAATCAGTTGAAGTCTAACTAGAGCCAAAGATCTAACGACACTCTAGTCCCACAAGTAAGGGGTGACAGCCTGCCTGACCGCCTTCATGCTGGGTCATCAGAGTTTCCTTCCTTATCATTCAAGTGACCCCCTAGCTCTTCCTAGGTCCTGAGCCAGTGTCCTTCAGACTTAACTGCAGAATGGGCTCCCTTAGGCGTCTACTGCTTTGTGGGTCTGCACACTGTGAAATCCACATTCACTGGGGCCATTCATTGCACTAACCTCTGTTTTCTATGGACGCCTAAGACGTTTTCAAACGCACTGTACCCATGAATCAGTTGGGTCACTATGAGCTGCTGAGACTATCCGGTAAGCACCTCAGGCCCTTCACCCGAGAGACGACCACAGCCTTCACATGTCCTCTGTTTGCTATCAATCTCGTAGATGCCAGATAAGTACTTTCTAAAGCACACCCCAGACCACACTTCTCTTCTGTGTACCCACCATGGTTTTACCATCTCATTCAGAGACCAGTCCAGAGACCTCATGCACAAGTTATAGTAACTTCTCATGCTCCTCACTGGTCTTCAGTTTGGCTTCTCCATCTGCCTCATTACTCCTTGATCTGGCAAGCAGGCTCTAAAATTCTCGCCCCAAATCCTAGTTGCCTTGGAGCCTTTGCCCTCTGCTTCTGGTCTGAGATGCCACATGAGATCTCACTTCTGATTTCATTTCGTGTCCAGAGAAGCTCCTCATGACCTCAGGGTCCTTTGCTAGCCTTAGGGGTTATGACACATGACACCCTCTACTTTGGCCCCCGCCTGTGTGGTGATGTTCTGGTTCTCCTTCTTGAATCTAGGACGTGGAAAATCTACGTGTTGTCTGAGACAGTGCCTAACACAGTTGCTTTTCCTATCTTTTTGTTTCATTAGACAAGGTGTCATGTAGCCCAGGCTGGCCTAAGACTCACTAACTATAGCTGAGGGTGATGTCGAAGTCCTGATCCCTCTGCTCCCTCCTGCCAGGTGCAGAGAATATAGGCCTGTGCCATCAGGCTCAGTTTATGTTGTACTGGGGGCTAAACTCAGGGCTTCCCTTGTACTGGGCAAGCCTGCTACCCACCGGGCACATCCCCAGCCCTCATGTACTAGTTTCTTGAATGAATAAGTAACCGTGTCAACTTTTTACTTTTTCTTACATTCTCCTGCAAATCTAGTAATGCTGATAAAATTGACAGACTGTCCGATGTTGAAACAGTTGCTTTGGGTTCAGGAACAATGTTTCTTGGACAGGGTGTGCTTTTCAGTGAGTGATTGAATTTAAATTGTTATTAATTTGTTTTAGCTTTGATTTTATGTCCACATAGGAATTAGTCCATACTCTTACTTTTTATAATATCCCTTGTCTGCTTTGGTGTCAACAGCAGCAAACCAACTTGTCATCATTTTAAATCTTAAATAATTTAAATAATAAGGCTGATTTTTGTCCTCATGAAGGAGTTAAACTACATCTATAAAACAGATGTGTTCTGATGTCTTTAGATGGGAAATTTCTAATAGTTTAATATCTTTAATAGTAGTTGGTTCCTTAATCTTTTCCATTTTTCTATAATTTTTGATCATTTTATGCTTAGGACATTGTCATTTTGTATAATGATGTATCTAATTATATAATTTTCCTGATGATTGTATCTAATGATATAATTTAAGCATTTATCTAATTTTAATGACATGATACATCCCTAGCTTCTTAGTATCTGTACTTTAAATTATGTCTCCTTTCATTACTAAATATTTACATTGCCACTTAAATTTTTATAAGAGCTCAAGGTTTTGGGTTCACTGATCTTCCGTTGTGTTCCTTTATAAAATCTCTGATTATTAATTTGTATTCTTATTTCTTCAGAATACTTATATTGCTTCGTTCTCCTTGTTACTTTTTTCTAGTTTCCTGAGTTGAACACTTCACTGACATGTTTTAAATCTTAACCTTAAACATGACAAAGCTCTAATTCTGCAGTGTAGTGTTAAATACAACATTACTTTCATTATTAGTTACATTTAAACAGTTTTCGACATACGAAATATATTTTTAAATCCAAATACATGGTGTTTCTACAACATTCCTCCTGGGAGGTGCTAAGTTCAGTCCCTTCCTCCCCCAGTCCTACAACAAACAGGACGCAAATCCCGCAACTCACAGTTTGGCAAATTCTAGCTAATTTTCTTGGACTTTAACAGAGCAGTGGGTAGCAGGTTGCTTAGTGAAGAATGGGTGCCCTCCCCACCTCCATAAGTCCCATCAGTAGATCACAGCCAGGCCCATAACTTCCTGGCTATCAGAGCGAGAAAGGCAAGCGGGGGAAGGACCCACGTTGTGGCAGCCTCCACTAATATGCCTTTAGCCCCTCTCATACCCACGGCCAATGGGCTGGTTGGGAGGGTGTCTGACTTTCCCAGGTCTTCCTTTTCTCATGCAGGGTAGTCCTGGGTAAGCAGACACCACCTGGCCCGGGAGGGAGGCCTCCGTCCAGCTTGTTCCTCGGAGAACTAATCCATACAACATATGAGTTCTTAAAACTACTTTGTTGTTGTTGTTTGTGGTGTGTTGAGATGGGTTCTATAGCCCAGACTGGCCTGGAACTCCCCTCTAACCCAAGACAGTTGAGTCGGCCTGGAATCTCACTGCCTCCGCCCTGAAGTGCTGGTACTGCACTGCCTCGCTTAAAGCTGCCTTTTAAAGTTGATTTTTAAAAACTTAATTGTGCTGTGGTCAGAAGATGTGGCCTATGTGATATTAGTTTCTTGGAGCCTATTGAGATGTTCTTGATGGCCTAACACATGGTCAGTTTGAAACAAATATTCCATATGCACTTGGAAAGAACATATTTTCATTTGGAGGAATATAGAGCTACAATGGCTCTTTAGTTGAAGCATCTCCTCCATCAGGCTGGCCCGCGGTCATGTGTGAGGCATTTTCTTGATTGCTAGTTGAGCCAGCCAGAAGGCAGCATTCCTCCGTGGTCTGTGCTTCCGTTCCTGTCCACCGGTTTCTGCCTCGGCTCCCCTTGACTGTGGACTGGAACCTAAAAATCATATACACCCTCTCTTCCCCAGGCTGGCCTTGGTCAGTGTTCTAGCACAGGAACAGAAAGCAAACTCAGACAGAGGGTCTCCCAGTTATCCTGGGATGGTCTTGAACATGTGATCCTGCCTCGGCCTCCTTACATAGGTGGGAGGACAGTGAGCACCCCAGGCCAGTTCCTCTCGGGGGCGGCAGCAGTGTCTGAGGGCCGCAGATCTGCCTGTCTGTATTTGGATCCGCACAGTGTCGCATGGTGGACATTTCAGTAGTTAATGAGTCTCATAAGCAGGGCATTCAGTTGTTTTCAGTCACTGGCTATCCCTAGATATCCTGGTGCATAGCTAGTTTGGAAACAGGGGAGCTGTAGACCCCTACTCAAGGAACATGCATGCAAAGATGGTTTGCGCTCCCTGTGAGTAGCCTTGTGCTGTCGCGAACCTGTTTTCCCCAGAAGTCTGAGTGAGTTGTAGTCTCAGAGATGGTCGTCTCAGTGCTTTATTGAAGTTCCTGCTTCCCTCTCTTTCTCGTCAATTTTTAAATTCCAAACTCTTTGATATCTGTTAATCTGGAAAGTAGAAGCCCTGGTAAGCCGCTGCTTGACCTTTGCGTGTTTTGCTTCTGAGACCGGGTGCACTGCCATTTTCTATTTGCAGTTGCCTGCTGTAGTGTCACCCTTTTAAATATTTCTATCTGTTCTGGAGAAAAGGATAGACTGTTTTATCTGTGAAGTCAGTTTTATAGTTAAGTGTATTTATTGTCTGGTTCCAGTGTTTTCCTTTTCCCTTGTTCCTGTCCCTGTGGTGACACAAGGTCTCACTTAGTCCAGTCTGGCCTGGAACTGGCTGCCAATTCTCCCGGTTGCACTTTTCTAGTGCTGGGGACAGGTGCGTGTGACCACAGCTGGCTTTCGCTAAGCTCCTGATGCAAAGTTTTTCTGTGGAGAACTGTTGTCTCCCACTTTCAAACGAATTTGTAGAGTATGAAATTCTTCATTTATACATTTTTTTAAAAGGTCTTTCTTACCGGTATCCTAATACTTATTCCTTATGTAAATACATTATCTTTTGATTAGAAGTTCAGATAAATTTCCTCCCTCCCTCTCTCTCTCCCTCCCTCCGTCCCTCCCTTCCTTTCCTAAGTACTAAAAGTATAATTGTACTTTTATTTAACAATTTTGTGTATGTATGTGCGTGGTGTGTGTGCGCACATATGAGGGGGTGAATTTGTCTTGGAGCAGGTGTGTGTATTTCTGTGCGTGTATTTGTGTGTGTGTGTGTGTGTGTGTGTGTGTGTGTGTGTGAAGCTAGGTGTCCATACTGACTGTCTTCTTCAATCACTCTTCAAAGTATTTTTTGAGATAAGGTCACCCACTGAATCTGGAATTCCCTGATTTGGCTAAGTTGTTCCCCCCAGGGGTCCTCCTACCTCTGCCACCCCAGGGCAAGGATTCCAAAGTGTGCCACTTGCCTGGTTTTGATGTGGGGGCTGGGAAGCTGAAATCATGTCCTGATGCTTGTGCAGCAAACTCTTTCCTCCCCAAGTAAACTCCTCAGTCTCAACAATTTTTTAAAAATCCGATTTATTATTTTTATTCTATGTGTATGGGTGTGTATTGCTTGCACATAGGTAGGTGCAATGCCCACGGAGGTCAAGGGAGTCCATCAGATCCCCTGGAACTGGAGTTATGGACAGTTGTTCGCTGCCATGTGGATGCTGGGAAAAGAACCCTGGTCCTCTGCAAGAGCAGCCAGTGCTCTTAACCACTGAGCCATCCCTCCAGCCCCTAGTTCATTAGTTCTATGTTCCCAGTCAGTTCTAGACCCTAGAGTGACATCATAGACAAAGAATACAAGTACAGTGCAGACTGAGGAACCTGGACATAGTGCAGGGGCTGGACAACAGATGAAATAAAAGAGTTACCACACATAGACTGTCGGTGTGTTACGTAGAAAACAGACACGGAAACGGGGTGCCCTGCCTCTACACGGCACCATCGATGCCAGCTTTGCCAAAACGTCAGCATGAGAGCACCCTAAGGCAAGAGTGTTCTGCAGTTCTGGCAGAGGAGAGTCCACACAGAAGCCCCAAAGCTCCAGCCTCAGTAGCAGTCAGGCCAGTTTGGGGGCAGCAGGGAGGGAGCAGAGCTCACCGCCTGCAGGACGCCGGCCTTTGCTCCAACAATGTGGGAAGCAGAGACAGAAAAACCAGGAGTCAGCTCAGGGAGGCAGGAGCTCCCATGAGTTTTGCTCCGCAGGACCCAGGGTGTGGCTGCAGAAGGGATGTGGACGTGTGTCGGGAGCAGCTCAGTTTCCGCCTCGTGGGCACCGAGTGCAGATTGTCCAAGATTCCAGTCAGTAAACATCGAGCTCCTACAACATGTAGCATATTCTACCTGAGAACATTCCAGATCCCTACTTCTAAGCCATTAAAAATACTAGCTGGTGATCGCTGTCTGCAGACTCCTTATTCATAACGGCAAGGTGGTTTCCCAACCGTCCCTCGTCATTACGCGCCCACCTTCAGGCTCAGATGACCCACACCCTCCTCCCACCTTCTAGGGGTCAGCTCTTTGATTCCATGTGATACCATCACCTGCAGTCCGCTTTCCGTCCCTGGTTCATTGCACTTAACACTATGACCTCAAAGCCAACATCCACACACAGACTGTACACATAATTAAAATAAAGCAATGATAGTGAGTACTCACACAGGAATTGTTAGGAACTCTGTAGAAACACTTACTGCTTGCTTTTCCTTTTTCCTCCTAATCTTGACAGTCCTTTCCCTTTTTCACGTGCTCTGTAGGAGGTGACTTCACCCTGAAGAAGAGGCACCCTTTAGTACCCATGGGGGATTGGTCTCGGTATGCCTGTGCCCTGAAGATACCAGGAACCTTGGATGTTCAGATCTCTTCTAAAAATTCTTTACATTTGCATGTGACTTCTCTATGCATTTTTCTTATATTCTGTATCACCTCTAGCTTGCTTACACAATGTGAAAGTTTGATTTCAGATGCTGGGACCAAAACCAACATGGGGAGGAAAGGGCTTATTTCATCTGACAAATGAGTCCACGGCAAGGGAACCCAGGCCAGGAACCGGACACAGGAGCTGAAGCAGAGGCCGCGGAGGACGCAGAGGCCGTGGAGGACACTGCTCACTGGCTGGTTTTCCCTGCCTTGCTCAGCTGCCTTTCTTAAACAAAGCAGGCCCACCTGTCAGGGATGGCACTACCCACAGTGGGATGGGCCCTTCCTCAGCTAACAATTAAGAAGACGCCTTACAGACGTGCCCATAGGTCATTCTGAGGGAGGTAATTCCTCACTTGTACGTTCCTTCTTCCCAGATGACCCTCGTTCCCATCAAGTTGACAGACATGAATCAACACAAGGTAAATATTTAGGTGAAAATGAGAAGAAAAAAGTTTGTACATGTCCAAGACAGGTGCTATTTATTTATTATTATTATTACAAATATTTTCCATCCATAATTGAATCTGTGGATACAGAACCAATGGCTGAGAGGAGCTGAGGGTAACTACAGACAGCGGGATAATTTGGGGAGGACCAGGGCTCTATCTTACGCTATCAAGGATCTTTTTGGGGTGCTAGCTTGTGAGCACTGGGCAGCTCTTCCCTGGTGAGCAAGGCTGCGGTGTCCGAACTTCTGCCGAGCGTTCCTTCTGCTCCGCAGTGGGGCTTGTCTCTCCATTTGTGTCCCCCTGCCCTTTTCTTTTTCATTGTTGTACATTTTTTCTTGAATTTTTTGTGTATTTCATGCAGAACATCTTAAATATCTTTACACCCCTTTCCCCGGCACCTCCCATAGCCCTCCCCCCGCCCCGCTGGAATTGATAGATCGTCATTTGTGTTAAGGCCTATTGTGTCGAGTCCGTGTCCGCAGATGTCCCTCAGTGCCAGTTCATCCATTGGAGTCCAGTCAGCCTATCTAGAGTCCCTCCCTTCAAGAAGACTGACTCTTCCTCACCCAGCAGTAATCAGCTGCCAATAATTCTTAGGCTAAAGTTGGGACCTGCTGACCATTTCCACAGTTCTATGCTGGGTTTTTGTCTGCTTGAGTTTGCGTGGGTCTTGAGCATGCCAACACCATTGCTGTAGGTTCATACGAGCAGGTCCCAGGAGCCTGTAGGATTCTATTTCCATACGGTCATGCATCTCCTCCCTGGCTCTTACAATCTTTCCGCCTCCTCTTCCTCAGTGGTTCCTGATCACTGAGTGGGTGGAGTTTAATACAGGAGTCCTGTTCAGGAACCACACTCTGCAGACTCTTATTCTCCGCACTCTGGCCATTTGGGACCTTTTGTGTTCCTGGCCCTCTGTTTCATGAGGGAGCTTCACTGATGAGAATTGAAAGACACATTAGTGTCCTCTTTTCTCCTTGTTTTGTGTTCCATGAGTCTTAGGTGTAGAGGTCGCATTGTAGATGTGCTACTTAGGCTTGGGTAATTCACAGTCTCTGTGTATGACCAGTTGTAAAATTCTGTAATAATCTTCATTTGTTACAAAAGAAGCTTCCTTCATGAGTGGTGACTGGGATACTTGACTGTAAATATAAGGATACGTATTTTGCACATAGTAAGAAGTTACATTTGTCTGGGGACGTGACAGTCTTTGAGTTTCCTCTAAGATCTACGACCTCTTCACCTCTGTGTGTTTGGCTGTTTACAGCACCACACATAGGTTTCTTCCCATTGAGTGGGCTTTAAGTCCAATCAGGTGGCTGTTGGTTACCTCCAAGATAAAAGTGCTGCTACTACCCAATATAGTTTGCGGTACTGGTCATTGATGTGGTTATTTGGCCTTGAAGCTGGGGTGGACTGTTGATTGACGTTCTCCCTAAGCTGTGAGAGCTAGCCTTCAGTGAGGTGACTTCCAGGTCAGTTCCAGCTCCATTGCTCCAAATCCAGTCTCTGAATTGTGTCCTGTCTTCAGCAATAGGGTCTTCCCTTCAGGTTCTGGGAGGCAGCCAAGGGTGGTGGCAAAAGCCTGTGTAGCTTCAAGACTCTTCAACTACCCTGGTCAGCAACTGAGAGGAAGGTTTCTCCTGTCTGGCGCCGTTTCTTATTATGTAGCCTCCAGCTATGCATGGACTCGTGTGTGTAATTTGTCAGTAGGTTTTTGGACTAATATGATGCCCTCTGTTTTCTTTACACTATCTAGGCATTATTTATCTCTCTCCTCTTTCTCTGTCTAACTCTTCCTCCATGGCCTCCTCATCTCTCCCTTGAGACCTGTCTCCTATGCCCGCCCCGCCGAGCTCCTTTCCTCCTTCATCCCCGTGGCTCCATGTGCATCCCTCCATCTTCCTCCCACTTATACACCCCCATTTTTATCCATTTCACCCTTAGTAATAGCTGTCCCCTACTGTTCTTCTCTCTCAGGTTCCTTCCACTTTCCTGGTCCCTGCAGGGACATCAGGATACACACTCACATATAAGGATTTGGTGCTGGGACCCACGGATGAGGGAGAACATTCACTGTTTGTTTTCCTGAGTGTGTTACTTCACTTGGTGTAACACTCTCTAGTTCCAGACATTTACCTGCAAATTTCATGATGTCATCTTGCTTACTGCTGAGTAGAACTCCAGTGTGTAAATGCACCACATTTTCAGTATCCACTCGTCAGCGGAGGGACACTTAGGTTGCTTCCATCTCTTAGATATTGTGAAAAGAGCAACAACAAACATGGACGTGCAAGTACCTCTGCAATAGGATGAGTCCTTTGGGTGTGTGCCAAGGAGTGTATAACCGGGTCACATACTAAGTTCATTTTTAGTTCTCCACTGTGCTTTCCATGGTGATTGCACAAGTTTGCACTCCCACCAGCAGTAAATGAAGTTCCTGTTTCCCCACATCCTCTCCAGCATTTGGTATCATCGTTCTCTTGATCTTAGCCAGTCTGACTGGGGTAAGATGGAGTCTTAAGGTGGTTTTGATTTGCTTTTCCCTAATCATTAACGATGCTGAACACTTCTTAAGACGTTTGTGGCCATGTTTATTTCTTCTTTTGCGGACTCTCTGTTCAGATCCTTAGTCCATCTTTTAATCGGATCACTTGTCTGGATTCTTTGTTTTTGGGTTCTTTATTCTGAGTGTTAAACTCTGCCAGACATGTCACTGGTGAAGATTTTCTTCCTCTCAGTGGGTTTTCACTTCATTTCTTTGGTTGTTTCTTTTGCTGTATGGAAGCTTCTGAGTTTAATGAGGTCCCACTTGCTTATTATTGCCCTTAATTCCTGAGCAACTGATGCCTACTCTGATTTAGAAAGTCCTTTCCTATACCTTATCTTGCAGGTTACTCCAATGTTTCTTTCTCACATTGAGGTCTTTGATCCATTTGGAGTTGACTTTGTACAAGGTGAAAGATAAAGGTCTAGTTTCATTCTTCTGCAGATGGAGATCCAGTTATGCCAGTACCATTTGCTGAAGATGTTGTCTTTCCTTCAGTGAGTGTTCTTGGCCCCTATGTTAAACATCAGGGGCCTGGAATTGCATAGTCTTCAATTGAGTTCCATCAGTCTACATGTCTATTTTTGTGCCAGTACCGTGGATTTTTTTTGACTATATTTCTGTAATATAGTTTGAGACCTGGTATAGTAATCCCCCCAGCACTGCTCTTTGTGCTCAAGGTTGCTTTGGCAATATGGGATCTTTTGTGATTCCATATGAATTTTAGGATTTTTTTTTCTAAATTTGTCTAAGAATGTCGTGGGGATTTTGATTGAGATTGATTGAATCTATATACTGCTTTTGGTAGGATGGTCATTTTTACAATATTAATTCTTCTAATCCATGAGCATGGGAATCCTCCCATCTTCTGGTGTCCTCATCAATCTCTCTTTAAAGAGATCCTTTTTTTTTTTTTTTTTTTTTTTTGAGGCTATTGTAAATTGGAGGATTTCCATGTACTCTTTCTCCAATTGCTTGTTATTGGTATGTAGAAAGGCTACTGATTTTGAAGATTAATTTTGTAACATGCCACTTTACCGAAAAAGTTAATCATTTCTAGGAGTTTTCCGATGGAATTTGGGGAATCTCCTAGCTGTAGTATTATCTGCAAAAAGGCGTAATTTGACCTCTTCTTTTCTAATTAGTACTCCTTTAATTTTCTTCTCTGGTCTTATTGCTCTAGCAAGAGATTCAACCACTATATTAAAAATGAGTGGAGACAGTGGACGGCCTTATCTGGATCCTGATTTTAATGGGGATGCTTCCAGTTTTTCTCCACTTAGAATGATGTTGGCTATGGGTTTGTTGTATATAGCTTTAATTATATTCAGGTATGTTCCCTTGCCTCCAGTCCAGTTCCCTCTAGGACTTTTAAAAATGCATGTTGAATTTTGTAAGACCTTCTCTGCATCTCTTGAAATGACCATGTGACTTTTGTCATTAAATCCATTTATATGATTTATGACATTTATTGACTTATTGACTATTGAGCCATCTCTGAATTTCTATAATAAAGCCAATTTGATCATGGTGGGTGATCTTTTGATGTGTGTCTGTATGAAATTTTTGAGTCTATATCCATTAAGGAAATTGGTGTACAGTTTGGAGGGTCTGTGTCTTTATCTGGTCTTAGTATTAGAGTGATGCTGGCTTCATAGAAGGAGTTTTGGAATTTTCCCTCTGTTTCTATCTCTTTGAATAATTTAAGTAGTATTGGCTGTAGATTATCTTTACATGTCTGGTAGAATTCTGCTGCAAATCCACCTGGGCCTGGGCTTTTTTAAGTTGGGAGGTTTTGTATGTCTGTTTCAATTTCCTTAAATACTATGGGTCTGTTTAAGCTGTTGATCTCTTCTTGGTTTTGCTTTGGTGATTCCCATGATTTTAGATATGCACCCATTTCTTTAAGTTTTCAAATTCAATATCATATAGGTTTTTAAAGTATTCCCTTATAATATTCAGGATCGTTTTATTGTCGTGATGTTTCCCTTCCCATCTCTGATTTTGTTGATTTGAATTTGCTCTTTCTTTCTTTGGGTTAACTTGGCTAAGTCTCTGTCTGTTTGGTTTATCTTTTCAAAGAACCAGCTCTTAGATTCATTGATTCTTTGTATTTTCTTTTATTCTTATTTCTTATTATTCTCATATTCTTCTTTCATTTATTTCTGCTCTGACTTCTGTTATTTCTTTTTATCTACTGGGTTTGGGTTTCATTTGTTCTTGCCTTTCTAGGATCTGGACTTGTAATGTTAAATCCTTTATTGTGCTCTTTCTGATGTTTTAATGTAGGCACTAATGTATAAACTTGCCTCTTAGGACTGCTTGTAAAGAGTCTCAGAGGTTTTGTTGTGTTGTATTATCCCTTTCATTTAGTTTCAGGAATACTATTTCTTTCTTAATTTCTTCTTTGACACATTAACCATTCAGGAGTGTGTTGTCTAATCTCAATGAGTCTGTGTAGTTACTAGGGCTTCTTTCAGTGCTGATTAAGCTTTATTGCATTGTGGTCTGATAGAATGCTTGAAATTATTTCAGTTTTTTTTTTGATTTTCCAAGGTGCCCCAGTATGTGGTCAATTTTGAAGAAAGTTCCATGGGGTGCTAAATAGAGAATGTATTCTTTGGGGCTTAGGTGAAATATTCAGTAGATGTCTGTTAGGTCCATTTGATATATGGTATTGTTTAATTCAGGTGTCTTTCTCTTTATTCTTTGTCCAATTTACCTGTCTAATGGAGGCAGTGGTGTATTGAAGTCTCCTACTATCATTGAATTGCAGTTAATCTATTTCTTAAAGTCTTGTAGTACTGTTTTTATGAAATTAGATACATGAGAATTTGGTGCATATTTTGTTCATGATTATAATATCTTCTTGATCAATTGTTCTTTGATCAGAATGAAGTGACCCTGTCTAACTCTTCTGATTAGTTTTAATTTGAAGTCTATTTTGTCAGATATTAGAATTACAATCCCTGCTTTTTCTTAGTGCCATTTTCTTGGAATATTTTTTCCGTCCTTTCACCTTAAGGTAGTGTCTGTCCTTGAAGGTGAGAAGGGCTTCTTGCAGAAACCAAAAGGATGGATTTTTGTTTCTTAATCCATTCAACTAAACCATGTCTTTTAACTGTGTCTTTCTACTGATATTCAAAGTTACTACTGGAAGATGGGTATTGGTTCCCATCATTTTAAATTCTGCTTGCATTCTAGTCCTAACTTTGTGTTTCCACAATTATACTTCATTGAGTTTCTTTCCATTGTCCTTTGGGTATGGTCATTGCTTTCTGCAGCTCAATCTATTGCTTCAAGTATTCTCTGAAGAGCTGGTTTTCTGGACAACCTAATCATGTCATGGAAGACTTTTCTTTCCCCTTCAAGTGTAATAGACATTTTTGCTGGGTAAAGTATTCTGGGTTGGCGTCTGTGCTCATTTAGAACTGGGACTACTTTGGTACAGGCTCTTCTGGTTTTCATAGTTTGCAATGAAAAGTCAACTGTAATTCTGATGGGTTTTCCTTTGTATGTGACTTGTTTTTCTTTTGCAGCTTTCCGAGTTCTCTCTTTTCTCTGTATGCTTGGTGTTTTGACTATGACATGCCACAGGGAGATTCTTTTGTGGCCCTGTCTATTTGGAGTTCTATGTGCTCCTTATATTTGTATGGGCATGTTTTTCCTTAATTTGGGGGAAATTTTATGCTACAATCTTGTTGAAAATCTGGTTAATACCATTGTCCTGAGATTCTTCCTCAAAGCCTATGATGCATAAATTTGGTCTTTTCATGCTATCTTCCCTCTCATGCATAGGCCAGTTTTGTGTTTTTCTTCCTAGGTTTTCATAATCTTGCTTCAGCAGGTCAGGTCTTCAGCTCGATGTTCGCTCTTGATATCCTCTTTTCCTCTTCGTTCATTCTATTGCTGAGATGTCCTCCTGTCACTTCAAGTTGACTTCCTGAGATTTGTACTTCTTTCTTCATTTCAGCCTGAGATTTCATCACTATTTCTATCTCATTCGTGAATTCAGTCAGAAGTTTGTCCCTGTCTTCTCTTAGTTCTTTGATTTGTGTGTTCTTTTTATAAAAAATGTATTTTTTTAATTTAAAGTGTATGACTGTATTACCTACATGTATGTGAGTGTACGTATGTTGTGGAGTGCCCACAGAGGTCAGCAAAGGGCATCAGATCCCATAGAACTTGAGTTATAGATGGTTGATCAGTGCCATGTGAATGCTAGGAATTCAACCCAAGGCCTCTGTAAGAGCAGCCAGTGCTCTTAACTGCAGAGCATCTTCCCGTTTGTATGTTCTTTAAATTTGTTGACTTCTTTGATCACATTTATGATTTCTCTTTTAAAATTCTGTGCCCTGGGTTATCTCTAAGGGGTTCTCATTGTGGGACTCTTATGGGACTTGTGGTGTTTGGTGGGAACATATTGTTTTTTCATTGTGATTTTGGCATGTGGATCTCTTCTGTTGCTCGTGATTCTGGTGTGAAACTCAAGCCTTCCTCCTGTTGACTTCTTTACTGAGGTGCCTTGGCTGTTTTCTTTTTCTTATTATTATTAATTTTATTTTATATGTATGAGTGTATTGCCTGCATGTGTGTAAATGTACCCGTGTCGTGCAATGCCCTACGGAGGTCAAAAGAAGGCATTGGATCTCCTGGAACTGGAGTTATGGATGGTTGTCATCTGCTTTGTGGGTGCTGGGAATCGAACCCCAGTCTTCTGCAAGAGCAGTCAGTGTTCTTAACAGCAAGCTATCTCTCCAGCTCCCGGTTGTTTTCTTATTAGATGTGAAAAGCTAGTTGGTCTAGGCTTCAGGTTCTTTTTTTTTGTTTTTATATTAGAGGGGCCAGAGGACTTCAATCCAGCTACCCAGGAGCTCCCACCAAGGTCCCAGTCAGGCACTGTGGGGCTTCCTCCTACTAGGCAGCAGGCATAGCACAGTTTGGGAGGCTGAATTCAGGTACCTCAATCTAGAAAGGTCTAGGCCCCTACTAGACAGCAGAGATGCCTAGTCCAGGAGCAGAGGGAGAGACTGCAGGTGGTCCCAATGTAGCAGAATGGTCTCAGCATGATTTGGGAAGCTCGCCACCATGGGGAAGCTGGAATTTTTTTAAATGTTTTTATTGAATTTTTGTGGATTTCATACAATACATCTTAATCATATTTAGCCCCCCTTCTCTTTCTGCACCTCCCCCACAGCCCGCCACAAGGCTTCATGCATTCTGCCATACATGTCAAGGCCCATCAAGTCAAATTTGTGTCCCCAGATGTCCCTCAGTGTGAGTTCATCCACTGGAGCCTGGTCAGCCTACCCCACATCACTCCCTTACAGCGGATTCCTCTCCCTCGCCCAGCAGTGACCAGCTGCCAACAGCTCCTCCCCAGAGTCGCAGCCTCCAGCCCACTTCCCAACTCTGCGCTGGCTTCTGTCTGAGTTTTCAGGGGTCTTGGGCACGTTGTCACCATTGCCGTGAGCTCATAGAGCAAGGTCCCAGGAGCTTCCACTTTTACCAGACTCTGTCCAGGGAAGTCCCTGCTAGGACAGCATCTGTCCTGTCTTGTCCTCCCACTGCCCAGGCAGGGCGGGCTTGGGCCTTGCCCGTCTTGACGCAGCTCTGCAGGCCCTGCCACCCTCTCTCCGCATCTCTTTGGGTGCCTGTTCTGTTTCATACCTCTGAGTGACACAGAGAGAGCTTGAGGAGTGTTGTACTGCTTCTAGTTTTGCTGATTTGGGTGTTTTCTAAGAAAAGAAGATTGAAAATATCTTTGTTCCACTTTAAAAGGCAATCCTATGACCAACAACAGGTCACTATCTCTTTAAATTATTTTGTTTTCATTCCTAAACCTTGAGTCACTTCATTCCTTTCTTCCCAACAATCTACAACTTTTCACTCAATTTTGAAATCAGGGCATAGTGCTTGAAGACATAAAGACCAACTGATCTCAGAGGCTTGCCCCCAGCTCTGGCGTTTATGACAGGATCATGTTCTTTTTCTAAATTATCACTTCTTAACATGGAAGTTCAATTATGAACGAATATAATTTCACATTCAGGGGTTCTAGTAAAATTGTGAGAGGAGTCTTTATCTCTGTGCTCAACACAGGCCTGAGATGCAGTGTACAACAAAATGCCAGTCCCTTCCAGGTATGCACAGTGCCCAGAGGCCCTCATCCAACAGTCCTGGATTTGAACTCAGTAAGCTCACATAGACATCATTGTGACACAGCACAGCAGAACTGTTGGAAGCTGTTCTTTGTTCAATGTTAGAGAATTAACTACATTAAAAAAAAATAGACCAGTTAGGGCTGGCTTTTCAAATGCTTATTTATCAGTGTGTATGGAGAGGCTGAAAACCACATTTCAGAGTGCATTTTATAGAAGTGTAGGGTTTTATGAAGTTTCCTGTCTCCTCTGGCTGCCTGCTTGGGAACCAGGGAGGGCCGTGGGATTGTAACAGTGACTGGATGTAAATTTATATCTTTGGCATAAAATGAAAGACAAAGTGATCAGAAATCAGCAAGTAGTTCTGTTGGCCTGACGACGGATCTTAAGTTCAGTACACCTCCAAGAAGGGAAAGGGGCAGAACGTGTGTCCGCAGTCTAAACACTGGTGGGGGCTGCTGCCAGATCGCCCGTGAGAGGTGGTGGAGGGCAGGGAATGCGCATAGAAAACACTGATGTTCTCCATCACAGGCCCACCAGACCTATTTGCTGTTCCCCAGATAATGAAAGCTATTTGCTCAAGGTAATGTCAAATCTAGACACTAGAATTCAATAATTCTATAAACTACACAAAATAAGAGGTGAAAATTTACATCTAGATTCTCGAAGAGCAACCAATCAACAAATGCACAGAAGAACAATTTTCTACTTAGTAAAACCAAGCCACTCTAAAATGCATATCTTCTTTATTTTGTAGTCTGGTCTCCGAGGTATTTCTAAACCAGGCATCCATGCTCGCCTACAATAAGGTTGTTGCCACAGCTGTACTGGTTCCATGTCCTCCTTCTCTGAATTTTAAGGGGGCTGGAAACCAGTGTGGTTTGTTTTTGCACATAGCAACTTGGCCTAGATCGAGGGAAGACCGCAAAAGAATCTGATAACACACTTGGATTGCCCAGGCACAGACTCAGACACATCCCAAGGCCAGGCTTCATGAGTACCCCCTGGGTGAGGAGTTCCTCCCTGCAGAGTCAGCAAGCGTTTCAGAACACCAAATGCCGTTTTAAGACAATACTAGGGAACCCTGCCAGACATCCATTAAAACACTTGAGAATGATGGCTCTCCCTCAAGAACTCTCCACTTTATATTAACGATCACCTTAATCTTCTTTTCTGGCCATTTTTCTGAATCTAACAGAACCCCATAACTTAGATTAAAAATGTGATCACTCATTTTCATTTTATTTTTTGTCTGTGTAAGCACCATTCTCTGAGGGGTTGTATCATGTGCTTGTTTAAGACCTATGAGGCCAGGGGACACAGGCTTGCTGGAGCTGAGAAGGGTAGTGAAGAGAGCAGAGGTTAGAATGGAGACAACACAGAGTAATTACTAAAGGGGCATCTACCAAAGCCCTTCCTAAGCAGATGGTTTGTATGTTCACGGCAGTTATAGGCTCCTTCCTCAACTGAAATTCATATCAGGTTATGAAACACACAAAGCAGAGCTTCTCCGATTGAGAGGTGAACAGGGTACTATGAGTCTTTCCATTTTAGGACTTTATCTGAAGCCATGACAATCCTTAAATGTGGGTGTTTCAGAAGATGGCAGAGGGAGAAAAGAAAACCTCTCCTAGTCTCTAAAGTACATCTAAAGTACATATACACATATCCATCCCCCAATGCCCATCCATCCCCCGGTCCCTCCACTCACCTCCCCACACCCCATCCATCCCCCCATCCCTCCACCCATCTCCCCATCCCCTCACCCATCCCCTCACCCATCCCCTCACCCATCCACCCACTCACCACCTACCCACCTACCTATCCATCCATCTGGGTTTTAAGTTGTCAGGCTTGCATAGCAAAGTGCTTTTACCCACTGAGTCATTTCCCAGCCACATATTTATTTTCTCCCAACACTTGGGGACAGGCATGCTTAGCTCACACTGGATTTAGATGTGTAGCACTTTCCTACTACATCAGCTTGGATTACTATGTTATAATTTTTAAAGTAGGAATAGCAGAAGTCACAGAAGTACATGCTGTGATCCCAGCTAGGCAGGAGGCTGAGGCCAGCCCCGGGCAACACAGTAGGACTCCATAGATGAGAGAGAAAGACAGACAGAGAGAGAGAGAGACAGAGAGAGGGACAGAGACAGAGACACAGAGACAGAGAGAGATCAGAGACAGAGACAGAGAGACAGAGAGAGGGACACAGACAGACACAGAGACAGAGAGAGACATCAGAGACAGAGACAGAGAGACAGAGAGAGGGACACAGACAGACACAGGAGACAGAGAGAGACATCAGAGACAGAGACAGAGAGACAGAGAGAGAACAAACCCATAAAGTAGAATTAGATGAAGACTAGAGTAGAGCACAAGTTAAAGAAAAAGAGGGGCTGGAGAGATGGCTCAGTCGTCAGGAGCACTGGCTGCTTTTACAAAGGACACAGGTTCGATTCCCAGCACCCACATGGCAGCCAACAACCGTCCTTAACTCCAGTTCAGTCTCTATACTAGATAGCCAGTCTTCTGATGACTGAGAGAGAAGCAGGTAAGCTTTCCAGACCCAAGTTTCTATGAAAAAATTTTATGAGAACTATATCAATTTTACCCCTCCAGTCTCTCCAGAGTTGTGCCCACTGACAGGGACAGTGGAAGTTGGGGTCTCCAGACATCTGCAGGCTTTATGGACTTGGAAGAAGACCTTGCATGCATTAAGGAATTTCAGACAGGTTTTGAGTTGGAATAAATATAATCCTATTTTATATATATATGTATATATTATATATAACATATAAATTATGTATGATGATATATATTATATATAAAAAATTTGGCAGTGTGGTGATCTACTTAATCCCAGCACTCAGGAGGCAGAAGCAGGCAGGTCTCTGAGTTCAAGGCTAGCCAGATCTATACAGTAAATTCCAGGCCAACCAGGGCTACACAGTGAGAGCTCATTTAAAAATCAATTAATTAATTAGTCAAATAAAAATCTACATTTTAAGGCAGTAACTGAATTCTTGGAGTTGAACTCAAGCTCTGTCACACTGGAATTATACAGTGGGTTCTTGAATATAAGTACAAACTAGAGATTTATGTATTAGGTTTTCCTACAACTAGATGGTCAAACTATCAAAGCTACACGGCCCACTCTTAATTTCCATTCACTCTCTGCTTTCTGTCATGGTAGACACAATAGAAAGTACTCTGAGGTCTGGAGAGATGGCTCAGTGGGTAAGTGTGCTTAGTGAGCACGAAAGAACTGAGTTCGGATCCACAGCACCATGGAACAGTAGGGTCTATTTGTAACCCTGGCACGGGTTAAGCAGAACAGGAGAATTGGGGATCCCCGGGTCACCCTGGCCAGCCAGTCAAACAGAAAAACAGCCAGTTCCAAGTTCAGTGAGAGACCCTATCTCAAAGTCAGAGGCAGAGGTGATAGAGGTGTCTAATGCCAGCTGGCCTCACCAGCTGTGTTCATGGATACATGCCCCCACACACAAACATGCACTCACAAGTACACACCACACACACACACACACACACACACACACATACACACACACTCGCCCCACATAAACAAAGGAACTATACTTAAGATATGGGCAGAAAATTAAAATTTTAAGAGTAAACTTAAGAGTATGGAATTCTAGAATTTTCAAGATATAAAAGCTCTGTAGGCAGACAACTCCTTGGAACCCTAGGAGAATTTTAAATCTTGGATTTTCTCATCTACTGGATTTTGAGGCAAAGTTCTTGAAGTTAGCCAGAAATAAGGATTGGTTATCCATAAACAGGAAATCTAAATGAGATCAACCAACAAAAGAGCAGAACTAACAAGAGGTGGGGAGCAGGGGACAGGAAAAAGCTGATTTATAGAGGAAAAAGTGATTAGCGAGAAAGGCAGAAAAAACAGCTTCTGGAATGCTAGAGGTAAGCAGAGTCCCTGCTTCGTCAAAAGAGGGGTCTATTTGGGACGTTAAACGTGACAGAATATGACCGTGGGCATCTGTTGTTAAGAGGACACCTATAATGTCAGTGTGTTGTTCCCAGAAGTTTGCAGTTTTCCGAGCTGTCTGATAGAGAGGTGATCTGTGTCAGAGTCACCACCTCTGGATATGCACCACTCAGGGAAGGACAGCTGAGAGGGTCACCTCCACATCACACATGCCATGGCTTCGAGTACAAATGGTGACAATATTCTGCATTGAAAGAAAGTGCTGGAGGAATTGGAGCCTTTCACTCATTTGCAAAGAGAGTGTGTGCTGGAGACACACATGCTCAACTCGGCATCACTGGTCCCCATTCCTCTTAGGAGCACAGTCAGGTCAGCTCCGTCCAGGAGACTTATCGCTCTTATCATGACCTTAAAGGGATCTGAAATGATCATCTGATCTTTTCCCAGAGCATTCTAAAAGAGAGCTGTATTCAGAAGCCTGGGAATGAGCCCAAACTAATTGTCTGTGTTTCTGTACAAGATGGGGATCGGGTAGTTCCAGACATAAACAAACAAACAAAGATTCGCAAAGAAAATGATGTTCTTCTTGTAGATATTTTACTGCCTGGAACATAGCAGCCATTCCAGAAAATATTTCAGGAATGAACTAGTTTCTATGGAAGACGTCACCTCTGGAAGGTCTCCTTTAACATCAGGGTCCACCAAAGCCAAGGTATAAATATTGACAGTTCAAATGGAACTTTGATGCACTTCAGGGCTTCGACAGGCTGCACAGGCTGATCTGACTGTATCTGGGATTTTCTAAAGCATGATGATTTTATTATACCCAGTGTTTTGCCTTTCCCTTTCTTTAGCCCGATGTCCACTTGCTGGCTGGGTTCTGAGGCATACTTGACATTTTCATCAACACAAAGAAAACTGTTCCAAGTCCAAAGGATTGGTCCCATCATGGTAAAAGGTCATAAAACGCTAGGGGTTGTTCTGTAGCAATAGATTTTTGAAGGTGAGTCCAAAGAAAACATGGGACATGGTTTGGAACAAGCTTGTGTGTACTTCATCATCGGGCTGTGGTACACAGCATGAGAAGGCTTCGGGAGAACTGAAACACGGCGGGAAAGGAGGGCTTTGCTTGCATTGGTTATAATAAAAATGTTTTTACAGTAAACAATTGGATGGTCATACGACAGGCAAGTCTGAGATGGAGGAAACCTGTTTGTGCCAAATAAATTACAGAAACAGTTCAAGAACAGTTCATCCTAGGGAAAACATTACCCCTGAACTGCTGGCGGGGGAGTGTCAGCTCCGTTATCGTTTGCGTGAGTGCCAGCTGCACTCGCTGAACCTGCCTGGGGCAGTCTACTGAAACCCGTCTACACTTCGATGCTTCTCAGCAGCCTTCCACAGTTTCATTTTTGTCACAGCTGAAGCTTACTCTTTTCTGCTCAGAGTCAGTTTTTTCGCCCCGCTCAGAGGGCTTGAATTTGGACATCGTTCCTCCCTGCCCGTCTATGCCTCCCTGCTCCCCACATCCTACGTGTCTGCACCCCAAATGAATGTCTGAGAAGGGGGCCAGGCCGACGGAGGCAGATCCAGTAGAAGTCACAGAGCAGACAGGACCAAGCCAAAGGCCATCATTTATTCAAAGCCCAACCCTTCGGTTCACAAAAGGGAAACAGCTTTTAAAATGCAGCCAGCAAAATCAGCGAAGTAAGACTCTCTGAGGGGCCATCATTTCACTGAAACTGTTGAAAACTTATAGCTGTTCATAAATTTTGACTTTGTAGAATATTAAAGGAATATTATATGCTTATAATTTATATGTATTTCTATTGCAACATAATATTTTGGATCAGAAATGTTAATTAATATTCTAACTGCTGTGGACAGCAAACCATAAGTCAACAGTGCGTCACTGTGTGTTCACCGAGCACTCACAAAACCAGAACAGGTGTTGGAAGGAAGTTATCTGTGGATATCCTTGTGTCTTTGTGTGTGTGGTATATGTGTGCTTATGTGTGTGCAGGTGTGTGAGTGTGAAGGCCAGAGGTAGACACTGGCTGTCTTCCTTCATTGTACTCCACTTGACAATGTTCAGTTACTTTCGCCAGATCAACCACAGATCAGTCTCTCACTGAACCTAGAGCTGACTGCTTTGGCCAGACTGGATGGTCACTCTCCAGGGATCTGTCTGTTCCCACCTGCTCTCAGAGCTGGGGTCACAGCACATGCCACCACAGCTGGTTTTTACGTGGGTCTTGGGGATCCAAACTCAGGCAGGCACTTTACCAACTGCCCGTCTCCACAGCCCGCCTTTACATCTATTTAGGGAACTGAGTCACTTAGGAGTAAACATCTGTTCAATACCTTGAGCCACTGTGGTTTGCCATGTTATATTTTTCTGGATTAGAAGGGTGTGTTTGTGTTTGAATAGTTTCCAGTGGCAGGATGCTGATACTATCATGCCTGAAGTCCAGAACTTGGAGGCAAAACTTGGAATAGGAGTTTTAACTCCACACTGCAACTCCCTGTACCTCCGTTCTTTCAAGGACAAAATGAGGGCAGTAGTAACACTTTCTTCACCAGAAGATTGTTGGTGAAGATTGAAGAGAACGAGTAGGATGAAGTCATTCAGACTTACACAAATATGCCTTGTCATTCTGAATCACCTTTCCCAGCATGATGCAAGCTCCCAACAGAGGAGAGATCCTGTCCGTCAGTGCAGCACAGTGAGGTCACGGGTGAGCGTCAGATCAGCCGTGGAGCCGATGGAGACAGCCTCATAGAAGAGAATCAAAGTATCTCTTGATGGATTTGTCATGTGCATCATCACAGATTCCAGGACAGTCTGTGACCATCCAGACACTGTGGTGCTGGTGGACTCTGGCGTAGGTTCTAAGCCTCCATGGAGACACACACCACCTGGCAGTGGGAGTTTATACTGGGCATGGAAAGGAAGGCTGTTATTCATGAAAGCAGCCGCTACGTCATCACCGATGGCAGGCGGAAAGGGGACCGGCCAATGATTGTCTCAAACCTGCAGTTCCAGAGGAATAATACTTCCATGCAAAACACAGAGTCTTATGACCTCCTTTCCTTTATCATGGATGGGCAGATGGACCCACAGTGCCCCAGATACCCACAGTGCATATTATGGGACCCATAGTAACTGTCAAAATTGACTCAGTATGCTCTTAAAAGAATTCTGAACTCAACCTTTCTGAGGCAAAAGAAAAGAAGATCAGTTTCCACTTTATTATTGTTCAATCTCATTCACCTCTGAACTTCCTGGTTCGGTCTGAGGCCAAAGTCAAATTTGCCAAAACACCACGGGAAAGGCTGCTCTCACAGTATTTCTGGCTCACAAGAAATTTCTTGAGAAAGCCAGTTTCCATGAGATTTCAGTTCCAATTCTGTAGACCCAAGAAAACTCAGAGTGGTTCAGATAAAGTTCAGATAAGCACTTGAATTTTCAGTTACTTTCGCCAGATCAACCACAAAGCCATTTGACATGTTCACATCACTGTTTTAGAATAACAACAAAAAAATCAACTGGGAGTCTGACCCAGTGTGGACAATTTGGGAGAGTGTAATGTAAGGAGAAACCACTGGAAATACATGAATACTTTCTTCTTAAAAAAAAAAAAAGATAAAAATAATGACCTGTGACTTAGTTTAGGTATAAATGAACCTTGAATGAGGTAATCTAGTGACCTCAAATGCTGAGCAATAGCCTGTCTGTTACTATGGTAACTGGCACAAGATGGGACTTGGAGTGAGAGCACACTGCCTGCCGGCGTATCTCTAACTCATTGCTCCTCCATCACTCCTTAGAAATGGACACGATGGTACTGACCCCACTGAAGAGTCTATGCTCCGGGAAACAGAATGAACTCCTCACCCTAAGACCTCACAACTGTCAGAGAATCAGTTTCCCCCACTGGCATGGAGCACAGCAAGGAGGGATGAAGACTAGGTTCGCTTTTAGATAAGCATGTAGGGGAAAAATCACCTCTGGGATCAACAGCTATACTCAGAGGCAAGAAATAAACCCTGACTTTTTCTAAGGATGATTTAACATCAATTCACTTGCTAGGAAATCAAGCTCCTCCCGTAAGTGTCCTCAAAAACAAAATAACAGCATTGGGTGAGTACCAGAGTGTTTTGTAATTGCAATTCACGATGGTAAGAAGCAAGCTTTCCTTTTCAGAGCCTGTCCGATGAGTTTCTACCATGGTAAGGGCAGAAGGAACGTTCCAGAACACGATTCCATTTCTAACTTTGTGTGTGTGCCATAAGTAAACCCTATTCTACACAAACACAGTAATCAAGAAAATTCGGCCACAAGAGGTGAAAAACTGCCATTAAGAGGTATGTTTATTACCCCACTAAGATTTTTAGCAGCCCCCACCCCCAGGAGATACATAAGCATTCACAAAGGAGACCTGTGTTTTCTTCACCCAGCATAAATCACTCTTTCTTAGCTCAAGGGAGAGTCTCTGAAAGAGACTTGCCAGAATGGGTAAAATACTTTGGACTCTGCAGTTACTGAGTTAACTAAAGGAACATCCTCAAAGAACGGCAGTATAGGCAGCCATTTTGAAGTGCTGAAGGACATTCCGTTGACTCCTACAACTTGGCTTGTCACTCCACTGGCTTGCCTTCTGCTCCAGCATACTGTTGCCCAGATTTGGAATTGGACTTCTTAGACTCTTTGCCTGTGTTTACTACACCTACATAAATAATTGTGGCTTCAAAAAGAGATACCCATCCTCCATGGAAGAGGCTAACTGGCCCTCAATATTCCCAACTCTTCAAAAATCAAGGTGAAAAAATGTAGTTATATATCATCTCTAATAACTATCAAACAAAAGTATGAATTATCAGATATATATATTATTAATCAAAGTTTGTATTTGAATTTTCACTAATACTCATGTCATTAGAAGGAATTAAATTCCTCAAGGAGAAAATATACCCTAATTAATATGCTATAGAAATATCAGTGAATATCAATTTTGATATTCTGTACACTGAAAGTCCCTTAAACAAAATCAGCCTCAACCCCTCACTGATGGCTGATGGAGGATTGGGAGATAACAGTACAGTGCTGGGTCTCTCTCTCTCATGCCAACCAGTCTCTTGAGTTGAGAACAGGACACTGTGAAAAAGTGACTAGAATGTAGAATCTTAGAAACAACACACATAGGCGTGTGCTGCACTTAGTTAAGCCATGTGTTGTTTTTTTTTTTAATATGGCAACTACTGTTTACTTAGTACTACTAATTTCGGGTACTCTTTAGATACTATGCACATGCTATATCAGTTAATTTGCTCTAAACTTAGAAGAACAACTTAAACATAATAATTACTGTTATTATTACCCATCAGTGTAGCCAGGAGACACTCAGACTACAGAGAATGGAGTTAACTCACCTGTCTTCACACAGCTAGGAAGAAATAGAACTTATTTTTACAACTAGGACATTTTGAATTAAAAAGTTGCTCACTGTTCACTGAGAAATTGATCCTAAATCAGGACACTGTGCTTGAGCACTCTATAAATATTAAAATGGTAAACACTTACATGGTGTCAAGTAACAATGGCCGCTATCTAAGTCAGGGCGATTATGTACAATTTAACACTGGCCAGCTTTTGATTTTATATTTGTACTAATGAACTCATTGCTCATGCAGCACTAATTGCCTCCTGCATATAAATGTTTCCAGATTTGCATCCAGACCTAACCATTGTCAGACACCAAAACTCTGGAATATAATGCTGCTGAAAATAGAAAATATTTTACCACTGAGAAGGAAGACATTCCTGTTGTATGTGGGAGGTTATAAATGTTCTTCCTACTCAGAGAAGAGCATTGGAGTGATCAAGGATCTGACAGGCCAAGCTATGAAGAGCAGACGTGAATTAGACACAGGGGTTAGAAAATGATGGTTCATGGCAGATTCTTGGGGTGCAGCCCCTGAGGTGTGTGGAGTTGATGGCCTTGGGCTAATCCTGTAGGCGTGGTGATGTGGAGTGGAGAGGACCTGGGAAAACTGCCACAGGTTCCAAGACCCCTTCAACAGTGGAGACCCGGATGTTAGATAGGCTGGATTCAAGAACACACCTAGCCTGCATGAAAACCAGCGGCGTGACCGCAAACAACCCGAGCAGCACAGAAAAATGGCTGGCAGCAAGAAGAAAGGGGTAAAGACGCTGCCAAGGGGAGAGTAAGCTCAGATCCTCCAGCGGGCTGCGCGCATGGAAGCCCAGGAGAGGATTCTTACAGGAAATACCCAGAAATAGTTCCGGCTCTGGAAGCCAGGCGCTCTGCAGAGACAGAGGACAAAGCTGAGGGGATCCTGGGGCGCAGAGGGGCAGTTGGGATTGGGAGCATACAGACATGCCCAGCATGTGCCCCACTGATCTCTCAAGTGACCCTAAATCCTGTAAGAAGTGCCCCCTTCTGGTACCAGTTTGCCAACAAGGGAACTGAAGTCCAGGTGTCCCACGGACCGGCAGGCCAAACTGACACTAAAGACACAGCAGTAAGAAACTTGTCCTGGTAAACTGAGGTTTTGATGAATTTTTAATTTTCTAGTAGGTTTTATACTGTTGTGGGCAAAAGGTTTCTAAGCAATTACTTCCATAAAAAGCCTCTAACGAATTGGGAAGAGGAGAAAATCGTCCAAGCAGTGAGGTGTTGAAGGGCCACAGGGTCTGGTGGAGGCTCTCTGGAAGTGAAGTTGTATCTGTGGATCTCCAAGGCCAATGAGGAGGGAGCAGACCAGCACAAAGGCAGGTGACCAGCAGAGCCCGTTTTCTCCCTTCCTCTACAAGGTCTTCGCTTCCACGACTTCACCTCCCAGATATCAGAAGGGCTCTTGCTGGGCCCGATGGTTCCCAGAAAGAGTGAGCAGCCCCTTGACTTCCAGACTGGAGAGATTAAAGGGTTTGAGTGCTGAGCCCAGCCCCTTGGACAGAGCTCCTGAGTTCCCCTCCACGTGATGGACAGGCTCCTGAGTTCCCCTCCACGTGATGGACACGGCTCCTGAGTTCTCCTCCACGTGGCATGTGTGCTGCTGCTGTCACCATTGCGGGTGCCCATGTTGCATCCCAGCATCCCCCGAAGCAGAGAATTCCCTCATCATCTTCCTCATTCCTCTGCGTAGGAGATGATGCTCCAAGCTTTCACAGGGCTTTCGTTTTGCCTGGTGTATGTAAGTATACCATGCGCAATGCCCAGAAAACTCAGACCAAAGAGACTGGGTGAGAGCTTGGGACAAATGGGGACGACTTTAATGCACTAGTTCCTTCCCATTTGCTCTCCCACACCAAACTGCCTTGCCAAATGTGGTGCAGGATTTACTTCCACCCAGAAACCCAGACTGAACTAATTTTCTTGCCACTGTAACAAAATGCCTGACAGAAGCAACCCAAAGGTGAAAGATTAATTTGGCTCATGGTTTCAGAGGTGTTAGTCCATTGTGGCCTGGCAAGTGAGGACAGAGAACACTTTACTTTTCACATTCCGGTGGCCAAGGAAGCAGAGAGAACAGGAACAGTGGCCCTCACCCCAGATTTCTTCTTTGTCTGATTCTGCCTAGGTCCCAAGCCATCCAGCAGAGTGGGTCTTTCTCAATCCTGGCGCACTCTGGAAAAGCCCTCACAGACACAGCCGGGTATGTACCATGCCAGTCTCCTAAGTGGCTCTGAATCCAGTCAAATTGACAGCGAAGGTTAATTATCTTTCTGACAAGTTAATTCAAACACACCATCTCAACCTTAATGATGGCTTTGAAAGGCATGCGGCATTCGCAGACAGGCGGCCGAGGTCTGCACTGTCTTCATGGTGGGCAGTAACACAAGCTGTGGGCACCAAACCGTGAACTGGTAAGGCATTCTAAAACATTGTGTGTGCTGTCTTACCTTCCCAGACCCCTCAGAGACTTCTTTGCTCTTACCCACACTGCCCTGGGCACTCTCTGCTGTGGCACCTCTGTGTGCATGGCACATCATTAGGTACACAGTAGACACTTGAAAGGTAGGCTTGCATCTGCAGTGTGGTTAAGGCACGTCCTGAGCCTGCTCAGACGCTCTGCAGACCAGATCCGTGCACCTCTCTCCGGCTCCACTCTCAGTGACCTCGCAGCAGCGTGGACAGTCCACTGGAAACTGCCCCGTTGATCTTGAATATTTAGAGTCGAAGCATGTCCCCTTCTTACCCTGTCTGTCTCATAAACTGGCTTCAGTTCAGCCTTTCATGTGAGCTTTACACTTGGCATAACTCTGTTTCTAAAATTCATTGTTTTAAGTTATTAAAGAAAAAAATATCTTTCTAGGCCACCTTTTCCAGACAATTAGTCTTTTACTTAGCTACATAAATGGTAAGAATTGAAGAGAAAATTGCTATTCCAGTTTTGTCAAAAGTACTTTTAAGTACTTAATAAAGACTCTAAAATGTAGTTTTTAATGACCAGGAAATTAAATTGTCACGTGTAAAATTGGAAAATAACTTTGTGTACTGGAAAGTTAATTCCATCATATTCAAATCAGTTCTTTTGGAAGTTCTATCACTATTTGACAAAACAGTTGTCCTCTCAGCCAAATGCCTAGTACTTCCTGTCTAAAATAGGCTTACGATTTGCAGATGCAGACAATCATTCTCTAGAACACACATGGGAGAGACAATAGTCTTTTGAAATTAACCAATTAATGATAAGGTTGATGCCTGGTGCTCTTTGGAAAGGCATCAGAGTAGTAGAGAATTGTGGTCAAGTTGTAAGGCTTCTAGTCCCAGAGACTCGCTTGATTCCCTGTGACCAGTCACTTAAATCCCCAGTGCCTTAGCTTCCTCATGTACAATGGTGACCATGGGCTCTACCCAGTGCATTTATAATGGGAATTAGATTTGTAAGCACTGTACATGCAAATACTTGGAGTGACACCCAAAGGTCAACAGCCTTAAGAGTGCTTATTATTGAACCAGTTACGAGCACTGACTGTTCTTGCAGAGGACCCTGCTTCGAGTCCCAACAGCCACATGGAAGCTAGCAACCATCCATTCCATAACTCCAGTTCCAAGGGTTCCGATGCTCTCTCCTGACCTCCAGGGGTATTGCGCAACACCAGTGCCCCTACATACATGCAGGCAATACATTCACACACAGAAAGTAAAAATAATAGAGTACTTATTATTTCTAGCCTCTATGCATCTAAGAACCTTAAGCACACATTTCTAAGTTAGTTATTAAATACTCAGTGATGCTCATGATACAGAGGAATAGTAACTGGTGCCTAACGAACACTGGGAACATAGCTGTGAACAAGGGAGAGCACCGGGCACACAGCCGTGAACAAGAGAGGCAGAGTATGTATTGCTTGGACCAAGTGAGCATAATAGACCAGTCTCAGTGTTTCAGGACTGAAGAAAGGTTTGAACCAGGAGCTCCCAGACTGCCTGTTAAAGGCTGTGCTCAATGCAGCATGAATAGAAAAAGAAATGATTTGGCATAAAGGAAGACAGAAAAGTCTTTCTCATATAACTGTCCTGAGATAGACAGTCCAGGTCTGTCTAGAGACCCAAGTTCTTCCTGCCCATAGATCCACCCACCTCGCGTGGCTCCCAGACTGCACGGTCTGGAGAGCTCCTCACCACACATCCACATTCCAGGCAATGGGTAGAGATAGGAAGCCGAATCCCCTCTTCCATAATGAGAGGGATGAATGAAAAAATTTTTCCATATCAAGAACGGCGGCCACATGTGTAACCAGATCACGGGACACTGAGCAGGAAGATCACGAGTTTGAGGCTAGTCTGAGCTATTTAGCGAGACCCTGTGTGACAAAAATATTATTAAAAATTACTGTCTTCACTGTATACATGAGCTGTAGAACAAACAAGGAGAAATCAATCTGGTGCTGACGTCACAGCCTCATCTCCACTGTTCAGTGTTGGGAGGCACGAGGCATGGATCCTGTGAACTACAACTGGCCTGCCACGGTGTGCCCACTGTGCAGTAGTGCCATGAACATCACAGGAGCGACACCCCGTCCAACTGGATGGAACGTCTCCTTCATAGGGTGGAGCCCTTAACTGACACTGATATCACGCTTAGGAACCTGAGGTTAGACAGGGCATAGGGCAGAGCCTAATACAGTGTTCTACTAAGTAGTTATAGTATTAAACTGACTCCTAATGACCTCTCGTTATGCCCATAGATGAATTCATCTCTCACTCTCACCAGAGAAGTTCCTTTATGCAGCAGATGGTGAGTAACACAGACACCCACAACTGTCCAATGCACAGAGAACAAGATGCTGCAGAGTGCCCATCCCTGAACAGGACGCCTGCATCCAACTTCTGCTTCCTAAGGCTTGAGGATCGTTGAGGAAGAGGGGCAGAGAGACTGTAAGAGCCAGGGCGGTGGATGACCACAAGGAAACAGAGTTGTTCAGATGGCCGGGAGGTTACGCATAAGAACTCACAGCAATAGTGACAGCATGCACAAATGCCACGCACGCTCAAACCAGGCAAAACCCCAGCAGAGACGTGGGGAAATGGGTCAGAAACCCCAACCCAACCTAAGGAACTTTTTGCTGCTGATGGTCTCTTTAAGGATGTAACTCATAGTAGATTAGCCAGGCTCTGGTGGATGGACCTACACTGAAGAACATTTATGGACACAACTCTATAGGCCATATATATATATATATATATATATATATATATATATATATACACACATTAAATTGGGCAAGGAGCAGTAAGAAGAGATGTGGATGGGGAAAGGATCTAAATATCAGCAAAATATATTGTATTAAAAGTATAAAAATTCAATAAAATTCTAAAAAACAATTACAACAAAAAAATTCTGTCTTCAGTTCTGTGTATCCCCCACTGGGAACCTCAAATAGCCCACCTAAAGGAAACTGGGAAATAGTTTACACTGAAGTTTCTGGAGCCTAGACTAGGAAGCAGCAGAAGAAAACACCCAAACCTTGAGGGACAGCGAAGCACGCCAGGCTCCCTTCCTCCCTCCCTCTGTCCCTCCCTCCCTCGCTAAGCTTCACACTGTGCTCTACAGCGCCCCTCACTCCCATGCCTTGTCCAATTCTGCATCTAGATGAAGTGGGGGGAGGCTGGTCCCGAGTGAGCTCAACACTTGTGGTTCTGCATACATGGAAGCTGATAGACTAACAGCCAAGCTGTTCCTGCCCTCCCGATAGAAATGTCAGAGTAGGCCCAGATGACCCAAAGGAGTGCTTTTCTCAGAGAGTGAGGACCTCAGAGCTGTGCCCACCTGTAGGCGGATCCCGTACTCTTGGACGGGAACCCTGCGAGCACCCTTCCTCCTGCTGGCTGTTGTGGTGGCTGTGGCCTCCACTCTCTGGGAAGATTTCTCTTACCCATTGTCTGCTTGAGCCCCATCTACAGCAGACATCAGGGGGTGTTTTTTCCTGGGCCACCGCAACTTCCACGCTGTGCTCTTGGAGATTTCAATTTACAGTTCCAGGAGTTGGGCTGATTTGCCCAGGTTTTAGCTTTCCGTCTTCTTTGGCAAGGTCGTTCCCTTGCAACTGTAAGGAGGCCTTCCAGGCCATTTGTTTCTGTTCATTTCCACGTGTGGGGAATTCCAGCCAAGGCTCTACTCTTGATGTAGATGTGAGCACTAAGCTTTCTGGTCCTCATAAGGCCCCGGGATTCTCCAGGGAAGGATTCTTTTAGAGTGGAGCTCCATGCCGACAAGGTGTTAAGTCACACCCTCCTGTCAACAGTGCTGTGAGTGACACAGGCTCCCAAGCCACAGCTGCTCAACTGCTGGGTCTCAGGCCACACACACTCCCCCATGCCATCCCTCAGTCCACAGCATGAGTCTTAGCGGAGCTTGCGGACACTGTTCAGTCCTGCCCAGCCTTTCACAAAGGTCGTCTTCGGGGATGCCCACACCAGCAGTGCTGTTTCTCAAACGCATCTTCTTTGGCTGTTGAACACGTGAACCCCCGGGTGGGGCCCTGAGGAGCTTGGGATAAAGAACAGGTGTTCCACTCAACCCCCTCCACCAGTGACCAAAGCAATCTATCTAGGTTCAATTCCTTCATTCATTTTTTGTTTCATGTTGTGGGCTGGTGGTTTTTGGAGATAGACTCTCACCCTGTAGCCCAGGCTGGCCTCAGACTTACAACGATCCTCCTGCCTCAGTTTCCCAAGAGCTTTGATCATAGCTGTGATCCAGTATGTGTACCTAATTTCTTTGTTGTGAGATTTAAGTCTCATAAGATCTCGTAAACCTCCTCGTTCCACATGTTCTTTTATCAATGCCTCTGCCTATGCAGATGCCCAGGCATAACGCCCATGCCCACATTATGGGCTCTGTCCCATCTAGCCTGCTCGCCTCATCCTACCATCAAGGACTTAAGAGTGACTCACTTGTCATCAGGTTCCAGCCACTTGGCTGTGTTTTAGCAAGTCGGGCAGCTGTAAAGGTAGGCATGTGTCACCTAGCATATCTAACTTTACAGCTTTAACTGAAAACTGAGATGAGAGAAAGTTCATTCGGCATTTTCAGTGTGTGTAGGGGATCATATGTATGTGCATGCATATGTGTGAGTGCATGTGTATGTGCGTGAATAAAAGGCATCTTCCTCAATTGCTCTAGACCTTTACAGTTTTTTAAATTACAGTTTACTTATTTTGTGTGCATGGGGGCCATGGCCCAAGAGCTCAGGTTAGAGAACAAACTCAGGTTGCCAGGTTAGCAGTAGACATCGTCAGCCTCTAAGCCACTTTGCAGGGCCCACTCCACTTTATTTTTTGAGACAGATTTCTCACTAAACCAGAACCCTCTGGATTTGGCTGAGCTGGCTAGCCAGCAAGCTCCAGGGATCCTCCTATTGCCACATTCCCAGCCCCCAAGATTTCAGGCACATGCTTTGAGGCCCAGTTTTACATGGGCTGCCGGGTACTGATCACAGGTCCTCAAGCTGACCCTGCAAGCACCACTATCTCCTTCATTCACCTTTCCGGGCCACTACTACAAGTAATAATAACAACAATATTATCTACCATTCCGAATGCACCAGGCAGTGCTCTGAGCACTCTAAATCTACCCAATGATTAGTTTTAGCAATCGTGTAAAGTCAGACACAGAAACTGAAGAACAGAAAACGTAATTCTAGCTTGGTGCAGCTAGTGTATAGTGGATCCAGGCTGCCTAAGGGCAGAGTTTGCACCCTAACCACAACCTGTTCCCACCTCTTTTCTGTTACAGAGAGTTGGACTTTATTTCTCCCTTCATCTATAAAGCAGAGTTAACAAAATCTACATTATACAATGATTTGGGAGATAAAATAATAAAGATCTTGGAACTGGCCCTGACACATATTAAGAACTTGATAATAAACGATCACAATTATCATTACTTTTTCCTTGCAGTATGCTTGGGTTGGTACCAAGCCAGCATCAAGAAATCCAGAAGTCATCCACATAGAAATAAGATGTACACCCAAGTCCCCCACCCCAGGTCCCCACAGTGGCTGGCAGAGATCTCAGCACCACACATGATTCCCCTATGTAAAGAGCAAAGTGTGGGAAATGCTTTCCAGATCAAAACAGAGCCAGAGATGGTTTGTTTCCTGTTAGGTTTACTCCTTTGAAGATGACGCCAAACAATCAGAAAGATGTTAGAGAAACTGAGACTGATCCTAAGCCCTCTGATTCCCCTTGATCAAGTTCCCAACACAGAATCTGCCCTGTGTGGTGGCTGGAGAAAGACTATATTTTATCTCCTCTGGCAGGCAGAGCGTCAAAACTAGTCCCAGACAAAAAGCTGAGCAAGGACTCCATTAGGGTGCACATCCCCTGCATGGGCTGAGTTGCCTAAAGAGGAAGAGAATTCTAGGTGGGGGTTTGGGATACCTATACCAGCCACGGCTTTGCATTCCTGTTCTGCCTGGGGTGCAAGAGAAAGGCTTGATCACCTACCTCTAGATGGCTTGCATTCAAAGGCAAAGCAATCATACAAATCTCTCCTTTAACTTCTTGGTGGGATTAGGCCCATGTTGACCTTGGGAAACAGGTTGCTAAAAAGAAGTGGCAGTTTCTCATCCCTGGAGTTTCTGTAGTTTTTCCAAATTACATGGCACTGTGCCCAAGACAGGCAGCCAGAGGGTCTTAGAGCCCAGTATACCCAGCCTACCTTTTGCTTGGCTGCTGACAAGAAGAACCAGCATCCAGTTCTGTGTCTGAGACTGGAGCACCATGTCCCTGGGGTGGGGAGAGGCAGGGACCATTGTGGAGATACTTTGTGTCTCACTTTCTTCCTCATCTGTAGAGAGGAAGTTGGACTCTGAGATTCTGAGTTTGTATTCTTGGAAATTTAATTACTGCCACTCAAGTATGGGGAGCGAGATGACAAGGGGTAGAAAGAAAGAACTAAAAGATGGCGTGACCACTGGACGAGTAAGCACCCCATCTTCAGACCAGAACCTCCTTAGCCTTTGTAACTGGAGAGCCCTCAGGAAACCCGGTTCCCTAGGGGAGAGGAAGGTGGGTGTGTGCAACCTAAATGTTTTCCCAGAACCCATGGAGAGTCCCAGCAGCCCGATTTGCGGGATATAGCCCGCCTCTCTGGAGAGTATGTATATCTTTTTCAGTGCATACACGAAGATTAAATTCTCCTCTTCTCTTGCATCCAGAAAAGTTCAAGAACTTAAGACTGATTCAAAATTTAAACCCGGGTTTAATCAGGCTGCAGTCCAGCTCTGAGATGAGTGCTAACATTAAGTAATGAAGTGTCTCTACCTGGGCCGAACTGACCCGGTGGGTACATAAACAGCACTGTGGCTGCCAAGGACATCCTAATACCAGGACTGTATTAAAAAATAAAATAATGCCTGGCTGTGCAGGGCAAGAGCGGAGTCCATAAACCACAATATCTCTGTGAGGAAATGGACTTCCTGTCTATTTTTTATGTGCCCAATTAAGTGCAGATTTTTGGCGGTGTGTGCAACGTAACTACAGCATTTTTTCCCCAGGAAAAAAAAACAAGAAATGAACTCAAAGAACTAAACAAGGAAAAAGTCTTATGAGAAGATGGTTGACAAGTGCTGTGGGATAATCTTTATATACCTGGTATCTTAGAACCTGGATGTGACCCACCTGGACGGTAGCTCTTCTTTCAAATGCACTGTCAACACCCAACACCAGGGACGTCAGCCTTCATGAGCCGAGGGCCTCTCAAGGCCTTGTCTGCAGCAGTAACCCTGAACCAGGGCAGGGTGGGTGACTCACCAGTAGGGGCTGCAAACTAAAGGCAAGTGAAATCTTTTAAAGATTGATTTATTTTTATGAGTGTTTTGCTGCACGTATGGACGCTAAATGTGGTACAATGCCCACAGAGGCCAGAAGAGGGCGTCGAATCCCCTGGAACTCCAGTTATGGAAGGTCATGAGCCACCATGTGGGTTCTCATACCGAGTTACACCCACCAGGGCACTTTCTGGCTTTAGCTGGAAGCCAGAACACCAGAAAATTGTGAGAAGGGCCAAGTTGGATGAGAGCAGTGATAAAGGACCCAACTCTACCACCTGAATGAATCAGGCCTCAAGGTGTCCGACACACACTCTGTGAGTCTAGTCAGAAACTCAAGGGTGCACAGTCAGGTCACTGCTGCCTGTGACGGTCATCATGAGACTCCCTGTGTCAGGGACTGAATCCCACTGTGTCTTGAAGACACAGTTCAGAGCCACCCAGCACCCGTGTAACTTTGTCTATATGACAGAAATAAAGGACAGAAGCAATGCTTTCAACAGGAAGCCAAAATCAGCTGTAAATATCTCTGTGAGGCTCCAGTTGGCCCAGCTGGGGTAAAACGACTGGACATCTTTTGAACTCTCCTTAGCTCTGAGCTGCCGGATTGCTTAATCAATACTAATACTAGCATGCGCTAATGTTGGGGGTCCCTGTGCTCGGGGCCAGGCCAAGGGGACGAAGGGTCTCCACCGTGGGGCAGGGGGTTGTGAGTAGATGCAGAATCAATAAACAGACTCCAGGAGCTGAGTGAGAAGCATGTGGACAGGCGAGCTGCTGCGATTTATTCATTTATTCATGGAAATGCAAGGGGTCTTATAGGTCTGGTTAGCCAATCGCTTTATGGGGTGGAGTCCCTACTGCAGCCAATAGTAATCTGTCCCCAGGTAGATCATCTCGGTGCAGGTTCTTTCCAGAAGCTGGTTTCATGACTAGCCAGAGCAGAGTGCCACGCCCACAGGAGCCATTCCTCTATTCCTCATAGCAGGTGACCTGGTTAAGCCCATCCTGCATTGTGCCCTACATGCTACAAGTTTAGTTTGCCCAGCAGGGTAAAATTTTCCCTCCGTTCCTGTCTGGATTACTCCTTAGCACAGTGTACATCCAAACGTTCCTTCCACTGCCTCCCCTCAGGCTTGAGGAAGCAACCCTGGCCTTCATTCTCTTTGTCTGTTCGACCTGTTTGGTAGTGTGGGCTGTACCTGCTTTGTACTGATAGGATGAGGACAAATCAGATAATAGAGCTGAAGGCGATTTTAAAAGCTCTAGAAAAAAAAAATAGTACAGTCCTTTCCAAGTGTAAAACTCAGCCCTCTGTTAAATCCAAACCACAATTGTTGTTTTCAAAATAAAGATTATAAATAGGGAGGCAAAATGGAACCATGTGCTTCAGCGTGGACTGGTATGTGATTTCAGTGTGCTTGGAGGCCCAGTGGAAAATGTGGACTGGCGGGGGGGGGGGGGCTGGTGGATCTACGTGGTAATTAATGAGCTGTGGTGATGCAGATAATGTTGTTCTGTGCTTACATGTGGATATGTCTCCTATCATTTAAAGTTTCAATGCAAGACCAATTTTGAGATGTAAGTGATATCAGACATGAAATGTGCTCATTAAACTCACATCACACCCTCTCAGAAGTCAGCATGCTACAGGAACCGCGGCCCCCTGCTCACCAGTGCCCTTCTAATGAGGCCAAACTGACTAACGCATATTCCAAGAATAATACTTGACCAAAATTGAATGCAATTCTCTTGTACTTATTATAATTTTCTATGACAGAGAGCAGAGGCTAACTTCGGTGAAAGTATTGTTTTTCTTCTAAGTGTGGGTCTGCCAAACTTTGTTTTCATTTATGTCCCCCACCCCTCAGTCAGTCCTTTAGGAACGATGAGGTGTCATGCCCACGGGGAAACTTGCTGCTCTCTGGGTGCCACTTTTCACGACTTTCCTTCACCCCTTTGATATGTTTCGGGCACGGACTGGATCAGCCCCAAATGGAAGAATCATTATGAAGAGCCATGTCAAGGGAGGCCTTGAAACCTGCTTCTGAGATCCCATATGCATGGCGCAGTTACCGCGCTGACAGAAGAAAGGCCATTTGAGGTCTGAAGCAACCTCTTCTCCTCAGAAGGAAACATGGCAGGGAGTCAAACTGATACAGGAATTTTAAATATGTGTGGTCACACGATCTTAGAGGAGAGCGTAGATTCAGCGGTAGAGACCAGAAGAAGAAAACAAACCACAGGTACTATTGTCGTGTTGTTCCCGCTGTCAGGGGAAATGCTAGAGGGAAATATTTCCATTACTTGGAAGCTGAGCTCTCCTTCCCCAAATTATTTTCCACCAACTTAAAGCAAGGCATGGTTGTGTGAACTCAAGTATTCCTGTACTTGGAGAGTTTGTCTTGTGACTGGTGGGAAGATGCTTGAGGCCTTAACAGATGTGTGAAGTCTGCTAGGACATGAGAGCAGGCGGGGGTTACTGGTCTTCACAGAGCTTTGCAGCATTAACTTGAGAGCGCCCACCTCCTCTGTGAGCTCACCCGCTGGTTTCACAGGGGTGGGAATGGATGGTGGAACTCAGTGGAGACGCTCACACAGTGAGAAGAGTAGTTACTTTTCTCTTTCCGGTGGCCAGGAGCGAGGGTTTATTTGGAGCTTGCAGTGTGAGAAGATGCAGCCTGTGATAGAGGAGGCTTGGCTGGTAAAAGTATAAAGGGGTGACAGGGAACGGACAGCAAGTGGGACACACTGTAAATTCCCCAGGCCAGCCCCCAGTGAGCCACTTCCTCCAGCAAGGCTCGACCTCCTGAATGTTCTACAACCTTCCAAAATGGCACCACCAAGGGGGCTACTTTACTTTGAAACCTTGAGGGAAAGTCAGTGGGTTTGGGTTCTTTGTCCCCAAAGCTCAATGCATGTCTCTCCCTCCCTTCTCATGATCCTCGTCATATCCTCAAAAGGTCTCCCAAAGCAATCTTCGAATCTGCAGACACTCCCGGGAAGTTGGTGAACGCTGTCACATGCCCACCACACTGCTGTTGACTTTGCCGGATGCTGGGACGGTGGCTCTCTTTACAGGGCCACTGTGGCAAGCATTAGAGCATGGTGCCGCCCGCATGCATAACAAGCACCAAACGACCAGTAAGACTGTGCCGTGAGCTTGTCGTGGCTACTAACCCACACTCCCTATCCTAGTATCTTGAGACACCTCTCAGGCCCACTTGGGACTCAGGGGATGAGTATCCCAAGCCACTCAGAGCTGTGGCACCCAGAGGTCAGGATAGAATGTCTAAAGCTTTCTTTAAATGTGGAGACTATTATGTGCAATCGTGTGGGAGGATGGCTAAATGAGGGCTACGAGTTTTTAAGAAGAACAAGCTACCACTGCCATTCCCGGCTACAGCCTACAAGCTACTTTGTTGTTAGTAAATCTTTGCAAGATATCTGGGATGCCTTATTTTCTATATTGCCCCAGTGGGGAAACTGATTAGTTAGTTCATCTACCAAAAAGATGTACTGAGCATTGGATACGTGTCTGGCGCTATTGTGGGTATTGGAGGCAAGAAAGACAGAAAATAAAACAGACAAATTTCTGCTCTCGGGGAACTCAAGTCCAAGTTGGCGGAGCAAAGGAGACAGACAAGGAACTTACAGAGGTAGAGCACACAGCGAGCCGAGGAGAGAACAGCAATGGGGAATGGGGTGGGGCAGAGCGGGGTGGCGAGGGGGGCTCGGATTTCTCTCTTAAACAGGGCAGCTAGAAAGCACCTTGTTGAGAGGCTGACTCTCAAGCAGCAGCTGCAGAGGGGTTGGCCAGGCAGAAAGCTGGTACAGGGGCATTAACATTGGCCAGTACAGAGGGCCAAGGCCGAAGCATACTGAACTCAACAGCATGCACAGCTTACAGAGAGAGAGACCGACGGGGAGCAGGTGGAGATTCCAAGGCAGAGAAAGGAATCCCATTCAGGTGGGGTCTCAGGTGTTATTTTTAATACGCTATCTACACAGGCAGTATCAACCCAGGTCTGACACACACTCACTCCCCAAGCAGTATAACAGTCTGTCCTCCACAATGGTGCAGGATCGAAGCGGGCCCCAAAGGGCCAAGCAATTAACTCTTGAGTTGGCACATCCTAGCGATACCTCCTGCTAGATTCCAGAGGTATTTCAGGTGGAATGGGGTAAAGACTAGGAGGAGGAGCGACAGGACAGGCCTCCTTTCCGAGTAATTGTTCTGACTGGTGTTGAGAACAGATGCCAGAGAGGCGAGGGTGGACACGGGGGGCAGTTAGAGAGCTACAGCAGTCACCTCGTGTGAGGTCAATACTGTCAACTCAACAGGATCCAGAATCACCACGGAGACAAGCCTCCGGACGTGTCTACAAGGGATTCTCTGCATTAGGCTCATTGGGGTAGGACCCACCCTAAGTGGTACCAGGGGCCAGGATCCCGGGCTAAATGCGAAGGGGAGCGTGCGCGGGTCACCAGCATTCATCTCTCGTGGCTTCCTGATTGTGGATGCAAGGTGGCCAGCTGCCCACGCTCCTCATGCCTTCACCGTGACGAGCAGCACCCCTTCTTACTGTGGGCCAGAACAGACCCTTCCCGCCTCCACAGCCAGGCATTTGGTGGCTGTGGCAGAGGTGCTGCGGGAGGAAGAAGCCCATGCACCCTCGTGTCAGAGGCCGTGGGGTCCTCTGAGGTATTACAGCTGGGTAAGAGACCGTTTGTCAAGCATGGCAGGAGGGACCGGAAGGTGGAGCTCTGTTACCATCTGGGGTAGGAAAGACTGGAGTGGAGGAGGATTAGGACACAAGACCAAAACTTTGATTTGATACATGTCGAACTAGAGATGGGTTATAATGATCAACACCTACTACGCACCATGCCGACAGCCCTGTCAGCCAAATGGCATCCTGTTCGCTTCACTTCTGAACTGATATGAGTTGGCCCAAACAGCCCCAACCCCCTCATGCTTACAGCAGATAAATTGAACACGTCAAGGGCGCCAGTGAGGTCTTCCAGTTCTGAGCTGAATGTTTTCCTGAGACACCCCACTTGAGAACTCAGCCATGCTACAAGTAGGTAGGTGAAGGTAATTTCCTTTTCTGTGACCCCCTGACAGCAAGGTTTAAATGAAACTGTTCAGACTCTAAGATTTTGGGAGCTTCTTCAGAAGGAGAGGTAAGTTCAATCTTAAATCCACTTGAAAAACCTAGAAGGGTTTTTTTGTCCCCCCCCTTAAAAAAAAACCGAGTTGAGTCCAGGGCCAGCGTGCTGACTGCATCAGAGAGACAAAGATGAAAAGAAGTGGGCAGGAACCCTAAACCAGCAGGCCGAGGGGCTGGCCCGGGGGGTTGTATTATCAGACATTAGTCAGAGAAGAACGTTCTTGCCCTGGCTTAGAAGAACACTGAAATAACATATTAATTTTAGGTCCTTTGATTTTTTTTTTTCCTGGAGATATTTTGCTCTGAGATGTCCAATAAGAGCCAAAGAGAAAGGCTCAGAGAACAGACATAATAAAAACAGCTGATGACCCAGGGCCACTGCACCTGAGGTCCATTCTCAGTCTTGCCTAGCCCCCCAGTGAGCTAATCACCAGAGATCTTCAGGGTCCACCCCCGGCATTCAGAGCAAGCCTCGGCAAGCAAAGCTCCAGCTCTTCCTTCAGCTAATGGCTTTGAGACCTTTAGAATTCCAGTGTTTCTGAGAAAGTGGTCCTGATACTCACTCAGGGGAGAGGGAGTTAAGCCTGATGGGAGAGATTTCCCACAAAACCTCGAATAGTTCATCCTGGGAAGCGCCTTTTGGGTAGAGGGTCTAAGACTGGTCTCCACTGATTCAGAACAAGGGTACCACTTGTTTGAGCAAAGAACTGGGACGGGGGACAGGAGAGTAAACCCGCCCATTCAACAAGCACACACCATCGAAATCAGAACCTAGAGAGGGGAGTTGGGAGAATGCATGAGAAAATTTTCTCATTTAGTGTAGAACAAACATACTGCAGAGACATAAAGACACTGGCCAGAGAAAGTAAAACCAGGGCCTGAAGGTGGGTTGAGAGAAGGCGGGGAGAGGAGAGGATGAAAACGAGAGAACAATGCCTCCCACTCTGTATTGTCATGATGCTTGCCTTTAAAGATTTAATTATGCCGAGGGTTTTAAAGATTTTTAAAAATTACACATATGCATATGTGTCTGTGTGGGGGTTTGTGCACATGAGTGTGGGTGCCTCCAGAGGGCACCAGAGCTGATGGATCCCCTGGAAGCAGAATTTGGGGTGGTTGTAAGCAATCCACCACGAGTTCTGGGAACGGAACTTGGGTCCTCTACAAGAGCAGTTCATGCTAGCCACATCTCTCCAGACCCTCATGTTCGCCTTTTCAAAAAGTGTATATACATATTTCATTGAAAATTTTGACATGAGTTATTAAGGTTGCATTGATGTGAGCAAGCATGTAGGGCTAAGCGATCGTTAAGACACTGTACCTTACTTCCAGGGAGGCTTAGGAACAGAGCACTGAAACCCGAGGAATCAAAGAGCGGGGCCAGACTGCAGATCTCTGCCTGTGGGTAGGACTGTCTGCTTCGGATCAAGTAAGTTCCCAGATGCTCACATGTTGAAGCCTTTCCAGGAACTGCATTCTTCCATGTCCTTCCATCTTTTCTCCAGTGGGGATTGACCCACCCTTGGAAGAGAACATAGAGAGTGAGTGGGAAATGGACCCAGGCGAGGAGGACCCTTCCCTTTGATGGTGCAGCTCTGACCTGGCTATGTTCTTGCCCACCAGGCTCCCCAACTGGATCTTCAGGAACATGTTTCAAGAAGAAATTGCCAGAAGCAAAGGGGTTAATAAATTTAAACCCACTTGAGGTGAATCATTCATAGAACTTCAGACTTCAAACATGCAATAATTAAAGCTATTAATGTTGGTTCTGAGCTCTGTCCTCCAGAAGATGGGGCACCAGGCTACCTGCTGAAGATGGGGCACCAGGCCGCTTGCTATAATCGCTTCAACAATGCTTCGTGTAATTGCGTTCAGTGTCTTTCTTCCCTAGAAGTCCTGATGTGGTTAATTCACTAGGAAAACCTTTGCAGCTCAGAGATCCAAAGTCCCTACCAACACAGGATAATCAGCATAATTTTATAATTAAATGCAGGTTTGTTACTGATAATGACAGTGGTTTACAGGCATTCGTGCTGTGCATTCAACAAAGTTTAATTAGTGTGCCTAACTATAAGGATGTTAGGATGAAGTCATAACTCCTCACTCTTAAGGAACACACAGTCCAGTTAAATCAAAACAAAGCTTTAATAAAACATTTTGAAAGGGATGATAGTCTCGGTCTTTCCTAGCGAGCATCTTATCTGCAGTTTCCTACTGACCTTTGTAGACGGGAAGGATAGAGGCCACTCAAGGGGATCAGACTGTGCCAGCCCAAATGTCACTTTGTCGTGAGGATTTTTTTCTGAGTTGGTCAACTGCAGAGCAACAGATGGAAGTAAAGCTCTCAGATGCCCACTTTGAGTCCGAAAACAGGGCACGAATGTTCATCCGTGAAGAAGCCTCCTTCTCCGTACCAGGAAGAAAGTGATGGCCTAACCGATGCAGACACTGAGTCAGGCATCGGGAGCCTTTCCCGCTGCCTGCATGCATGTGCCTTCAGCAATCTACTGTCCCTAGAAAACCCAAGCATATCCTCTTCCTTCGTCAGGTGACTTCACAACCCACGGCTCCTTCTGAAATTGCACACACCTCTGAGACCTCGACTCTTCGCTCCCTTTTTCCTACGAATGCTTCCGTATTAACCACTTCTGTTAATCTTCTGTGAGCTTACTTTATCCGCATCAGCTGAAGAGCAACAGAGAGCAGGGGGCAGAGATGACGTGGGGGCAGACGTGTCATAGAGGGAAAGAAAATAGAAAAGCAGCGTCATAGACAGCGTAGAGGGCCGAGAGACGTGATGGCAGAAGGTGAAGAGGCCAGACTTTCATAATTACATCTCATCACATCTTGAAAAAGAATCTTGTTTTGGGTGAGACATAAACATCAGAGGGTGTGAAGACAGAGATACCAGCAGCTGTAGCTTAGAAGAAGCCAACATTCCACCTCGAGTACACGGACACCTTGTATTTTATTTTTCTGAGACAAGGTGTCATGAATCCCTAGCTGGCCTTCAATTTGTTATATAGCCGAGGAAGACCTTGAACTCTGATCCTCCCAGCTCCCTTTCCTAAGTGCTGGGATTACAGACATGTATCGTGAGGCTCAGTTTTTATGCAGTGCTAAGAATTGAACCCAGAGCTTCATAGATGCTATGTAAGCACGTTGCAACCGTGCCAAATCCTCGGCCCCTCTATTTTGATTGTTCTTCTCTAAAGAGCTGAGGGTTTGGCTTAGTGTAGAATGCTTGCCTAGTATGTGCAAGGCCCTGGGTTAGATCCCTAAAACCATAAAAAAAAGTTTTTAAAAAAGACTTCAGCCAGTTGTCATGGTAGCTGTGCATTAGGACGGGCAAATGACAAGGCCTTGGAGGAAGTTGCTGGATACTGGCTCTGAACGTCACTGTCTTGTGAGATCCAGAGTGCACTTTGTGTGGCTCACTGGTCTCAGAAGTGGGTAGTGGAAGGTGGGAATCACTGTGATTTTGGCCTGGGGCTCCCTCGATATAGGCCATTGAGGCTCCAAAACTTTCCCATATTTATTTTAAAAGTTTCAGTGGATGCAGTTGGAACATGCATATGTTCAAGGTCCATCCTTGGCTGTTTAGCAAGGAGCTGGCTAAGCCTCCATACTGGCTTTTAATCTATGAAAGACAGAGCCTGTGGGAGTGCGAAATGGAAAGCCCTGGCACGTCATCCAGTTCCAAAGTGCTTAACCAAGAGCAGTGCTCCTGTGTCACAGGACTAAGAGATTAGCAACATCATCAAAGACTTGAGTGGTTCCGGGGCAGACCCAATGCATCCCTTTTCAGATAGACTCTTAGTTCTGTGCATAAGAGGGGCAAGTTCTAGAAGAACATTCAACACACTGGTGACTCAAGTTGGCGTTGTTACAGCTGTATTTTCTTTGTTGGAATAAATCCACACATCGTCCTGACACAGATGCAAGAGTTTATTTTAGCTTATTAATGTGTGTGTGTGTGTGTGTGTAAGAGAGAGAGAGAGAGAGAGAGAGAGAGAGAGAGAGAGAGGGAGGAGGTCAGAGGACAACTTGTAGGAATTTGTTCTCTCCTTGCACCATGTGGGTTTTGAGGATCAAATTCAAGTCATCAAGCTTGGCAGCAAGTGCGTTAGCTGCTGAGCCATCTCGCTGACCCTCAGATGCAGTTACTGATATGAGAACTGCTTGTTATTACTTATATTTAATTTGCTTGTAAAGACACGGGGAGCCTTGTACTCTCAGCCTGAAAGGCTCCCAGTACATACACACTGTTCCACCACTGTTCCAGGCTGTATTCATTATAACCATATCAGAACTTCATCTGTAAGACCTACAAGATCAACCTTTGTTCCAGAGAGAAACTTCTATCCAAACACATTGAAGATTATCATGCTGATGAAATATGGTAAGAAACAGCAAATCCAGGAGCCTCTGACAAGGCAGCTGAGGCCAGTCTTACCCTCTGTATGCGTGTAGTCTGATCTTGAAGAGAGCTTGCAAAGAAAAACTAGTGGAGACTTAGAGGTAGCACATTGGGACGGAGGCTGCCTCTCCGTGAGCAGGGCATGGGGAGAGTCAGAACAAGACTGTGTCCTGAAGAGAGAAAGAGCTTTGGAAACCTATCAGGAATGAAGGGTGCTCAGAGACGCGTGGAGGGAGGAAAAAAAGACACATGGGCGTGGTGGAGAAGAGCCTTACACAACGGTGCAGCTACAGCAAAGGGAGAGAAGCTGAAGACATTTCTAGAAGAAATGAAAGGGACAGAAAGACAAAACACAGGAGGACCAGGAAAAGCCCCGGAGCTCACACCAGGCCAGAGGTGCCCAGGGTATGACCAATCAGAATGGAGAAACCACCCCGAAGTCTGGCAGCATCAGTAGGCTTGGGATGATGCTGAGGAAACCAAACACAGAGATGATGGCTCTCCTCTGTCCACCCTAAGCAGAACTCTAAAGGAAGTCTAAATCAGTCATTCAGGCTCAGCAACTTGCTTCATGGACTGGATCAAGAAACATTAAATAAACACAAACCCATCACTCAATGACATTCTGGACTCAAAGTGTAGCATCCTATCAAAAAGAGACAGGAAAACTGAGAAAGAGAAGAAATAACCACCACCAACAAAACCCAGCAGAAACGTCAGCCAGTGGACCGCGTATAAGGTGAACTTAAGTCAACGCTTATAAATTCGGGAGTAAATTATATATATTGGAAAAAGGGAAGAAATTGCTAGTGTTGAAAAAGTAGACTCTCTGTAATGAAAACTCTCCCGGCTTCTGTGGACTGAATGCTCATGTCTCCTGCCTTGGGAGGGGTCCGAGTAACGAAGATGGAGCCCCATCCACGGACAGGTGTTGTTACGGGAGGGTCCCCCGAAACCCCATCTCTCTGTGGGGACATAGAGGGGACACGGCAGCCTCCTCCTGGAAAATATCCCTCACCAGAACTCAATTGCAGCCACTCCTTGGTCCTAGACTTTCGGACTCCAGAGCCTTAAGAAATGAACCATCCAGTGGGCAGCCAAAGGAAGACATAGTGGCCCCAACAACGGGAATCTGTGGTGACAGACACCTGACCATGGAGAAGAGGCTTTGGAGCTGGGAACTGGATAGCACCCGAAAGAATTCTGATGTGCATGTCAGATAAAGCCTAGGTTTCCATGAATAAAGCTTTGAAGGCATTGCTGGAGAAAGCATGGGACTGGGAGGAGCTGCAGGAGAAAGCTCCTGGCTCCCTAGAGAAGTCCTGAGTAGTCACACACACTGCTGGAGACATAGATGGCAAAGGCCATTCTGATGAGGCTTGGGAAACAAAGAACACACCGAAAACCCAAGGATAGCTGAGCCCCATAATAAGGGGCAATGAATTTGGCCAGCTTGTCTTGGTGCTAAGTGGACCTGATGGGTGGCAGTGTTGGATATTTACCTCAAGATGCTTCCAAGCAAAGTATTGGAGGTGCAGCTTTGCTCCTTCTAAACAAAACAGCAGAGGTCCAGCCTGGCCCCTTCTCACTGCTTATAGTAAATGAGAGCAGAGAGATATGATTTGAAGCCAAGACTGATAAGCAAAAAAAGAACCAAAACTTAGAGTTGGAAAATGATCAACCATTCCCTCAACAACACAAAATAATATTTTGCAAAAACTAAGAATAAAAACACAAAGCTCTTTGGACGACCACGTAAGGATGTGACCCAGTGACTATGTGATGAGATGTAGGTAAGAACCATGGCTTGATCGATCATTGCAACTAAGTCTAGAAAAGGAGATGAAGTTTCAGCAGCTGAGACACCCCCAGTCATTAACAACTAAAGGAAACATAAAGAGTTAAAATGAACACAGAAGACCCCAGCCTTCTCAGACTGCACATGACCAGACTCTAGAATGATTTGTCTGCAGCAGAGTCTTCTTTAGGACAGGGAAGAAGGCCCACAAAGGAAATCCAGAGCTTGCCTTGGCTTTCACCCTACCACACCTCAGAGTACTGGGGGACCAGAGACGCCTCCTCACTTCCGAAGAAAAGGACCAGGACCCAGAAAACCCCTAGGTATCAACCCCTGCTCCTATGACCACAGTGTGGCAGGGTCACCTTAGGGCACAGCCGTCTCAGTAGTGTCCCACCAAGCTGTGCTGGTAACACAGTCCCCACAGTGGGTCTGAAAGTCAGAGAATCAAGACACCAGCATCCCAAGCCAGCTCTCGGGTAGCTTGCCATTCAGGGTTTGAGAACTTGTCGAACCCTCCACCTCCTCCTCCTCCTTTTCCGTTTCACCATTTCAGAAGGGAAATGTCTGCCCCATGTCTGTCTCTCCCTCATATTTTGGAAGCATTTGATTTGTTTGGTTTCTGGGGTTCACAGCTGAAGAGGAATTTTGCCTCAGGTTCCCACTCATTCACATCTGATCTGCTTGATAAGTAGATGAGGCTTTGCTCTGAAAAGTTTAGAGCTGGAGCTAGAACAATTTCATGCATTTGGGGTTGCCGGGATGGAGACAAATCTGCGTGTGAGGAGGACACGGATTTGAGGGAGAGAGCAAAGGACGTAAGGAAACGAATGCTCAAGTCCTTCCAAAACTGATATGCTGGAGTCTGCCCGCTGCTGTGCTGGTGCTAGGGTGTGGGGCTTTGGGAGGTGATTCCTCAGAGAGCTCATCTGCTCTGTGACCATCTGGGGAGGGTTCACTAAAAGGTCATAATCTTACAGCCTGGAAGAAAGCCTTCCTCAGCGCCAGGCCGTGGTAGTGTTCAAGTATCAGTCCAAAGGACTGGAACAAGTAAACCTCTGTTCCTTTAAGTCATTTGGTCTTTATGACAGTGACCCAAAGTCACTGCTGCTGTAGATTGAATTGTTTCCCCAAAAGAGATTGTTGCAAAGCTATCTCCCAGAACCTCTGAGCATGAACTTCTTAGAAAATGTCATCATCATACATATCACGAGTTTGATGAGTGGACTCTTAACAGCGTGACCTGGCAGCCTTAGGAGAAGAGACAGCAACAAGGGGATGGCACGTATGACACACCTGTGAAGAAATAAGTGCCAGGGATTGCGGGCAAACACCAAGGGTGAGGGAGGCAGCAAAACAAGTCTCAGAGCGAGGTGGCCCTGGCAGCACACCCGTTTTGGATTTCTAGCCCCTAGGCTAAGAGGTCATAGATTTTGTTGTTCTAAGCCACTCAGTTTATAGTAGTCTGTCATCACAGCCCTAGGAAATAGATACAATGTGATTCTCAGAAGCTTAGTTACCGAGATCAGAATCTAAAGCCAAGTGCACGCTACGTACACACGCACACAGTAACTGACAGAATGTATCAGAGGTTTGTAGCATGTAAGGCAATGTCAGATGCACAGGTGGAGAACATAGAGAAAAAAGAGACATATCTGAAGAAATAATACCAAACATTTTCCAAAGTTACAGTGAACTGTAAACTCAGAAACCAAATGTTCAACAAATATAAGATGAACTTAAAGCTACACCGAGACACGCTATCAAATTGTCAAGTTGATTTTCTAAAATGCAGTGATAAAGGGAACATGTTAAACTCACCCCAGGTGGGGGGAAGACATGTGACTGACTGATGTACGAGCAAAGAGTGATTTCTGGCTTCTCATGTTACAAATACAATGTGATGTGGGAAACCATGGACAGTGTCTCTATAAATGCATTCAGAGGGCTGTAGAGATGGCTCAGTGGGTAAGGCTGCCTGCTATACCACCCAGAGGACCTGGTTTCCACCTGGGCATTCATGCGGCACACACACCCAGACACACACATGCATATACTTCATACATGCCACCCATCACACACCACACACACACACACACACACACACACACACACACACACACACACTCTAAGAAGAATAAAAAAGAATATATCAAAAATGGAAGTCCGCTGTATATCCAGTGTTGTAGCGCACAATGCAGGATGGGCCTTAGCCAGGTCTGCTATGAGGAATAGAGGAAGGGCTCCCGTGGGCGTGGTGCTCTACTCTGGCTAGTTGTGAGACCAGCTTCTGCCCAGCATCTGGATAGAACCTGCACCAAGATGATCTACCTGGGGAAGGATTACTATTGGCTCCAGTTGGGACCCCACCCCATAAGGCCATTGGCTAAGCAGACCTATAATAACCCTTGCACTTCCTTGAATAAACTGAGTTTGCAACGGCTTGCCCATCCGCAAGCTTCTCACTCAGCTCCTGGAGTCTGTTTGTTTATTCCGCATCTACTCGCGCCCCCACAGCAGAGACCCTTTGTCCCTAGGCTGGCCTCGAGCACAGAGACCCCCAACACAGTGACACTACCCACTGAAAAACAAACAAACAGAAAATAGAAATACTTTTAGCACAGCTGAGAGGCTGTGTCCTCAGTCTCCATGAATTATAAGAAATTCTGGAAGGGGTTACTTAGACTAAAGAAAAATAAAATCATGAAAATTTCAGATCCAAACAGATGGGGACATGGGGAAAATATAAATATATGAAGGATAAATATAAAAATCTAAAGGAGACATAAAAAGAGTTCAAATCCTTTCTTTTGATTTCTTAAAAATCAACAGATTAGCCTGGTGTGGGAGTATGTGCTGTTAATGTCAGAACTCAAGACAGAAGACAGAGTCATCTGTGAGACTGAGAAGACCCGGTCTCAAAAAAAATAAATCCTCAGATTAAGTCTGGTTTCTGTTGTTATAGCAAAACAGTTATGGCTGGGTGCACTCCTAAGAGAAGATCTCTCTTTAGCTCACAGCCTCAAGGCTGTGATGGTGGATCATGGTTGCCAACTTGACTGGACGTAGAGATGGCTTCATCAGTGCAGCAGCTCTCTGGGTGTGTCTGTGAGGATATTTCCACAGAGCACTGAGTCGGGAAGACCCCCTCTGAATGTGGGGAGCCCTGCCCTATGGGCTGGAGGGAAGAGGCCAGCCAGGCCGGGTGGTCCCCTCCTGCATCCTGCCTACCCTGATGTGAGCCTCTCTGTTCCACCATCTTTCTCGGTCATGATGGATGACACCAGGACTTGAGCTAAATCCTCCCTTTCATACATTGTCTGCATGGATCATACAGTAATGCAGACTGGTGGTCCAGACCAGGCAGCCCCAGCTCACTCCCAGCAGATGGCATGGCGATAATGGAGACGCACAGAGAAAAGCACGTTACAGAGGAGGAAGCACGAAGACTCCCAGCCATGCTGGCTCTTTTTATAATGACTGTCGCAGAGATGAGCCAGGGTCCCAATTACCGGGTATCAGGCCCCACTTCTTGAACTCCAACACATGCCAATACCAACACACTGGGAACCTCTGGTGGATACTTCAGACCTCAGGGACAGTGTGCCAAAGGCTGTCAACTACTGGTGGATCCGGTTATCACCAGTTTCTCGGACAGTTTTAGATCCATATTCATCAGCCCTACTGGCCTGTGCCTTCCTTTTTCTGTACTGTCCTTGTCTGGCTTTGGTATCAAGGCAATGCTGGCTTCACAGCATGTTTTGCAGTATTGCTTCTTCAGTTTTGGGGGTCAGTGTGGGAAGAATTCGGTGATAGGTCTGATTGTTTGGTGGGATTCCACAGGAAAGCCTGATCCTAAACTTGACTTGCTTCCATACAATCTACCAAAACTCAACCACGAAGAGAGAGGAAACATAGCAGAATGATGAATACTGAGATCGAGTCAGTAAACAAAATCAGATGACTCTATTACTCACACTGGGAGTTTTTATTGCGATGTACCAAATTACCACAAATTACATTGGGTTTTGGAATAATCAACTCAATTTATTATCCGGCAGTTTCTGTGGGTCAGGAGGTTGGCAAGTCTCAGCTGGGTCTTCTACTCAGAGTTTTTTATGCCTCAAATCTGGGTGTCACCTGGAATTGTGGTCTCATCTCAGGAGCATGGCAAGTTCCGCTGGGTCTTCAGCTCAGAGTCTTATCCGTTTTGGATGGGATGCCAGCTGTGACGTGGTCTCATCTGAGACTTGGGAGCTCCTGACCTCCCTGACTGTTGATAGAAGTCAGTTCCTTGTGGTCAGAGGCCAGAGAGCCCCCGTTTCTTACTGGCTGTCTGCTGGAAACTGCTCCCAGTGCTAGAGTTCTCCCTCGTCAGGCTGTTTAAAGCATGGCTCTCTTGCCGTATTCACAGGCCTTGCCCACACTGGCTCTCTCCTCACCTGAGCATTTAGTCCATCAAGAAGTAACAAGAGGAAGCTGGTCCCTGGGGAGAACAGATTCGCCTTCAGCATCCCTTGGTAGCTCTTCATCTGGATGTAGGATGCTGTGAAACTTGCCCGTCTATATTGGCATGTCAGCTGGTTTTGTCATTATGCATGTTAGACGTCAGCACTGTGATACCATGGGCGCAGCTTCCCTGTCATGTTCAGAACGCATGAACCAGCAGCAGGTGACGTGTCCCTCTGGCTCCTACACTCTTTCCACTCCCTCCACGTTTCCTGGGCTGTAGGTGCAGAGGCTGTATAGATGTATATATGTGTGTATATATATATATGTGTGTGTGTGTGTGTGTGTGTGTGTGTGTATATGTATATATAGTTGTACACACACACATATGTAACAATAATCTAAGAAGAAAAGAGTTGGAGGAGGGCTGGGGAAGACAGAAATAATGAAACTAGAATACTCTTGTATGAAATCCTGAAAACAAGAAACGTTTTATAAAGGAAGTAACAAAAGGTTAGAAGACAGGGAATTTGGACAGCAAAGCGAAAAGGATGTGGAGTCATGAAGTCAGGGCATCATGGGAACTCCTAGACAAATGCTTCGGGGCAAGAACGAGATGAAGCAAGCTCAGTACAGCTACAAGCCCAGCAGTGTAGGCCCTGAGCTGAAGAGCTCCGGAGATGGCATCGGGAGGATGGGTTCAGCCCCGGACAGCTTCATCCCCTGGACAGCTTCATCTGCACCGTGATACCAGCTCAGCGGAAATGCAGATTGGAAACACAGGTGCATGGATTTTTGGTAGCAGGGTGGTGATGATTAATTTTGACTGTCAACATTGTAACTATTGGAGAACACCTTTGGATAAGTCTGGGAAGGTGTTTCCAGATGGGAGTGACTGGAGGGAGGAAGGGAGGGAGGTGTCAGAGACCCACCCTGAGGAAGCATCCCATGAGCTCCAGTGCTGGTGTTGAATGGCAAAGGGAAAGAAGGGAGCTGCTGAACATGGACATTCCCGTCTCTGCTTCCCGATCCAAACAAACCCTTCCTCCCTTGAGTTATTCCTTGCAGGTATTTGATCACAACAACAGGAAAATAAGTACAACATTATAGGAAATGATGTATTTTAGGATAATGATAAAATTCAGAAATAATTACTGCAGCCAGAGAACATGTTTGCTTATGAAGGTGCGTAGACAACTGTGGAGACTGAATCTGTGCCGGTCTAGGGAAAAGTTGTGACATGTTTGTCCTTTCTGTATAGTTTTTCTGAACCACATTGTCTTTGATTTATAGCCATTCTTGTATCTCCGAATTCTAAGACCAGTACGTCCTTACGAACTGGCCTAGATAATTCCTAATAAAAAGACGTCTACTACTTGTGGGGTGCTATTTGATTTTCAGACCCTGGAAAGCTAGGGACTATTGTATATGATCATCTTCACGGGAAGGCTAAAGGACTCACGGGGTCACTGGGCTGGGAGGCTCAAGCTCTGTCCTCTCTCCCATTGTGATGCGCTGCCTTCATAGACTACTGAGGTCTTCCAGTGTGCACACAAGATACTTAAGAACTTATTTTGCCTATAATTGCTGTGCTTTGATTCTCTTTTGTCTGCAGAATGTCATCCGGAGAAGGCGGAAGCATTGTCTCCCAGACTGAAGATGGAAGTGGCAGCTGAGCACTCCTATACTCCGTGATATTACTGCTTCTCAGAGGTGAGATTCCTACAGCACCACAGTAGTGTAACGCTTCCTCAGTAACGATCGGTTCCTCCTCTTTTCCCCTCCTTTCCTTTTCTGCTCCTCATTCCTGTCCTGCATCTAAAAGCGCATCAGGGGCTGTCCGTTTCAGGGTGCATTAAGGGGAATCAGTCATTTGGTGGCCAGCAGCAAGTTGGCCAAATTCACATGCCCCCAAAAGACTTCGAAAAAGAAATCAAAAGGAGATCTTACACTTTTAGGAGAGAGAGGGGACCTGGCAGAGAAGAGGTTTTGGGGGGAACAGGAAACTAATGTCAAGAGAAGGAAACGCATGGGCTCACTGTCAATAGCTTTTCAGAGTGACCTTAGCATTTGAAACAATCTGCGGTTTGATTTACCCAGATAATTACATTGGTTCTGCACTTGCCTGTCAGAGGATTCGAAGCTGTGGTTCTGCTGCAGACTGAACTGCCCTTTGCAAACTGACTTTTCTCCCTGAATGAACTGCACAGCAGTTCAGCCCCAGCTCCTGCTGAAGAGGACCCTGCCGCCCCTGCCTGCCTCCACCCCCCACTAGCCAACAAGCCCAGGCCCAGCCTCTGGGCTGTGTAAATCCAGGCATGTATCAGTTCAGCTCCAAACACTGGCATGTCTGCTCCATCAATTAAAGGGCATTAGGCAAGTGAGCCACTCAAGCAGGATTAAGAAGCTCTGTGCATTTTCACGTCCACTTTTAACATCTCCATTATTTCGACTGAAAGCTCCAATTATTAGTTTTATTAAAAGAGGGGGCAAGAAGAAGAAAAGGAAGAAACAGAAGTCAAGGCTGGCTTCCAGGCAGGTTAGCACAAGCTCTACCTCAGCTCTCTTGATTTTAGGAACATTCTCAGAGGGAGAGGAAAGGCGTTTGGGGTTGTATGGAAAATTTGACTCAACCAAAAAACCCAGCCAACACCACAAAGTGGAGTGGAATCAAATCAGATAAATAGAAAAAGGAAAAGAATACAAACTATCTGTGAATGACAATATCAAAAAGGTTAAAAGCTCCGTAGAACTGGTTCAGGACAAGCAGACTCCAACTTCAGCTTCCTGCAAGGATAGGGCCCAAGTATTGATTATGGGATGCTTCCTGTGCCCATGGAGAAGTAATACAACATTCCCAAACATATATATTTCTCTTTGGTTTGGTTTCTGAAACTACCAAAAATAACATTTACGAGAAGTTACCCATGTCTCCCAGCATATTATTCATGAACCTAGACAGCCCAGGGAAACAGAATGTTGGAGACTCCGGTGCCAGTTAGCTTGCAAAGACCTGGGAGCCATCTGTGTTCACTTCTTCAACATCTTGCATTGTCTTCTTGTTAAAACGGAAAAAGATTGGTCCAGTTTACCGAGAAAACAGCAGCTGTTTACATACATCCACCCTGGCCTTTGACAAAGCCAGGGAATGAATTCTAAGCAAAATGTGGGGGTCTTTGACAGACAAATAGAGGGCAAACTTTGAGGTCAATAACCATGAAAAGATCTGGGTCGAATAAGGCTTCTGGCTAGTGATACATTCTAATACTTTCCATTTTTAAGCGCCCCAATATTTTGATATACAGTTTCTGTTTCTTTTATTCTGAAAATCTTTAGTTTGCAAAATCATGTCCTTCCAAGACTTTTCTCTGTGTCCGGCCTGGAATTGGTAATATTTGTAATAGTATATCTTGAAATGCAGAGGTCACCCCCTCCGGGGGAGGGAAACAAAGCAAACCAGACACTTTTCAAACATTGTTTTAAAGTTTGGTTTAGTGAGTGCTTTGGGTGAACACTTGAAGGAGAAGAGGGGTGAGGTACATTCTGAAGAGTCCAAGTCTCTTTGCCTAAACCTGCACCCAAACCAGGTTGGTATTGTTCAAACAAGACTGAATACACACTGGAGAAGAGGAACGGGAAGCGATACACCGTGCAGCAGTCAACTTTGGCGGGGGCAGCAGGAAGCAGGACGTGGAATCCAGACATTTTCAAAGGCACCAGCCCCTGAGCTTCATTCAGCATTACATCGCCTGAGTCAAGGCCCAGGACTGAGTGACCAAGCCCTGCTGCCTTTTCAGCAAAGCTGATGGTTTGAACCACGTTTTCGGAGTCTCACCATGTGGGCGCCTCCCTGACCACTAGTGGCTGTTCTGAGCTCCTGGAACCAGTGTCTTAAACGATTAATCCAGACAGCCTGGCAGTTACCTACCATAGAGTGAAAGGACTCCAGCTTTGCCTTCTTCCACTTTGATGGTGAGGAAGTTTATGCTTCTGAGATAATTAAAGGTTGGCAGATTTATATAAATTTTACCTTGGCCCTCTTCTTCTCTTTAGATGGCTTCGTTCCGGTGTCTCTTCTCTTAACCACCGGCTTAACATCGTTCCGTAATAAAAAGGCCGCACAGGCTCTGTACAAAGCACCCACGACAGCTGGCAGACTGTCGATGCCATCGGCCTTCATGTAGCTGACGGAAGTGTTGGCACATGCACCCGGCATGGCGGGACAGGCTCTGGGGGCACAGCCATGGGAGGGCAGAGGGAAGAGGGCACAAGAGCCCAACTCCTGAAGTGGGGGGCCACCTCCCCACAGAGCCATGATCTCTGTGAAGGCCCCCCTTAGCTGCACTGCTGAGATGTGATCATGACACCTATAATCCCACCATTTGGGAACCTGTGGCAGGAGGATTGTTGTAACATAATGAGTTGTAGGCCAGGCCTGGGTTACAGAGTGAGACTCTGTCTCACTCCCCCTCAAAACTAAGAATAAAGAAATTTTAATTAATTTAATATATATAAAATTTTTAAAACTCCTACAATTATGAAGTCAAGGCCCAGACAGTGAAAAGAAGGCTTGTGGTTCTTTCACAAACTATTTTTAAAACACCTTTTATTTAATGTGTGCATGTGTCTGTGAGACTGTGTTTGTGTATGTGGAGCGGAGGTCAGAGGCCAACTTACAGGAGAGAGTTTTCTCCTCCTGCCGCGTGGGACCCAGAGTTAGAACTCAGGTCCTCCGACTTGGAGACAGGGACCTTTACCCACTGAGGCGCCTCTGTGGTCCTTATACCTTATGCTATCTCAGGCAATCTCAAGCATAGTGTACAATTAAGGCCAATGACAGCAGAGTCCACCTTTTAGGCTGTACAGGAGCAGACCCAGTCACTTGAACTGCCATGTGCAGATTCCAAGATCTGCATTACATAATCTTAGGTTGAACTTGAGTAAGAAACTGCCATCATTTGATTATTTCTACCTACAAAAAAAAAGGGAAAATTCATATGGTTCTTTTTGTGCTTATAAATAGAACAGTGTAAAGATTTTCTTTGGACTTGAACATTGGTCTAATCCTGTGGATTTTTCAGATTCACTGCATTTAAAAGCTAAACACCCAGATATTTGTGTTTCTTTGTTTTGTACAGTATCTCTCTCTCCCTCCATTTTCATGGATATCAAGTGTTTCATAGCTATCTAGCCCCACATGCCAAGTTGTGGGAAGATTTAACTCTCAGTAGGAAATCAAGGATGAGATTTCTGCTTAAGCCAGTAAACTTTGCACAAGACATACTTTATGTTTGATGGTCAGATCCTGCGTACCTTGTCCTAAAGCAAACAGGGTCAGCTCTCCATCCAAAGAAATCTGAGAGGAATAAAAAAGACTGCTCACCTCTGAAAAAGCCATTGACTATGGTCTTGGAGTATCAGGAAAAGTTGATTTATTCTGCAACATCTTTTTACTCGGTCAGAGGGTCTAAGTCGGAGGGCCTGGCCCTGGCCCTCGGCCTGCAGGGCCTTCAGGAGGAGCTGCACCGCAGGTCGAGGATCTCTCTCCATGCTTTACATTCTGTTTGTGAATCCTGGATTCATGGTTTTTAATGCTCATGGGATTGTCAGAGTATCCTGAGTCAACATGGGCTTGCTGCAGTCTGCTTGAATTTGCTCAAACCTTTAAACACACACACACACACACACACACACACACACACGAACCAATGAGCAGAAACTATGGTTGATTTACATCTACAGTACGAGACTTCCCATCAGCCCTGGCTTCTTGTAAGTGTTCATCCTGGAGACAAACCACTTAACAATTCCAGACCAGCAAACTTTTGTCCAGTTTCAAAAAACAGCCTTTATTCTCCCCTTTCATCAGAAGGTTAGGGTAAATTAAGCTTAATGAGAACAAATTACCAGAAGGAAAAATTATGTCTGTCATCACAGGCACAGCTGACAATGTCAGATCAAGCAGTATTCGGGTAAGAAGAAAGAGGTTCATAGTACCTTTCAGACAACATTCTCAGGGGGGGAAATAACTTCCAAACGTCTGGATCACAAATTGCCAAGAATTGCGATCAAGTCTTGATCCTGCCACTGATAGGCGCTGGGACTGGGAACAGTCAGCTTCTCATCCCTGAAGGTCTTGAAACTCATGTTTTATCTGGATCTCCCATGTTGTAGTCACCAAGGCTTCCCAAGAATAAAATGGAATTATATGGCAGCTTAGATCCCTTCCAAAGGTGGCGTCACTGTGTCTTTCTCCTTAATTAGCTGGTGGTATTGCCAGCTTCTCCCCGAGGCATCGTATTTACCCAGCAAATTCTTATTTAGAAGGCTCACATTACAATGATCCTGTGCACTTTATCTAGATTGGCAAATGTAAAGACCCATCCGCCAATTTATGTTTTATTAAAACTGGCTCAGTATACCTACAAGGCCTGCAGCTAAATTCCTTGAAGGCAAAGTGTAGATGAAAGGCTACATCAAATTCCATTTATAAGAAAAAATGAGTGCATGTGTGTGTCTGTGCATCCATGCACATATGCACAAAGGCACGGGGTTGCTGTGGTGTGAGGTAGGAAGGCCCTTCCGGACACTCTTGCTCATCAGAGATGGCCCCAAGTGGCTGGTGATAAGTCAGACTCAAAGCAGCACAGTTCTGACCCAGGCTGCCTGTTCTGTGTTCTGTCTCACATTGGATGATTTCAAGTAGGAAGAGGAAGTACCATAGAGTCAGGCTTGGTGGTGGGTGTCTGTAGTCCCAGCACTCGGGAGGCGAGGCAGGAAGATCATTCCAAGTTCAAGGGCAGCCTGGTCTACGGAGCAAATTCCAGACCAGCCAGGATTTCATGGCAAGACACTGTCTCAAAACACAACAAAACCAACCAAAAAGAAGTGTGCTTTGTCCCCCAAAGGTTTGAAAGATGCTTTTAAAATGAGACAAAAGCCAAGACAGGAAAATGAAAGACCCGGGAAAAGAGTTATGAAAGGGAACACATACTCTTGAAAAGGAAGAAGGATGTTTGTGGTTAGAGAGGGAAGGCGCTCAGGAGGGATAAAGCAGCAGCTGGGATAAAAGGAAATAGGTGTGCGTCAAAAAAGGAATGGCAAAGTGAGTTATTAAGGAAAGAAAGCGAATCCAGGGAAAGGCTGATAAATTACTGAAAATTCTGTTGGGGGAGCCTGCCAACAGCACCTTCTCTGACCTTGGGCACTGCAAAGAAGAATTCTAAGACTGCTCCAGAGTTCCAGTTCCTCTCTTAGTCATCTTTTCTTTTTCTCATAAAACCAAAAGAACAATTCATTCTGACCTAACATCAGCTCTTGCTGATGTCAGACTGAATGTCTGACTTGTGCGTGCTCCTCCCCTGAGGAAGCAGTCCTCTGTAAGACATAAACATCACTGTAGATGAGCAAGGTGGAAAGATATTCAGAGGGCTGGAGAGCCATGTGGCTCACCATTGTGATGGCCTTTGATCTAACTTCTCTGTCACCAGAGAAGGAGAGGACTCAGTGCCCCACTGCAGAATGGCCTTGAGTCAGCAAACAAATTCAGTGACTGAGAATGCCTTCTTACTAGCTACCTACGCAGCAAACTCACAAGCAAAAGAAAGTTCTGGATACCACAGAGATCCTGGGCCAATCTATTGAGATTTGAAGGCACGAGAGTGATGCATGTGTGTTGAGATGAAGCAGCAGAAAGGGAGGTCCACACAGCAGTCTCCTGTGGAACTCCGTCCTCCAAACATCACAGCTATTCCAGTCTGAATCTGAGGTTCCAGCCACTCTCTCCTCCCTGGGCCCCGTCCCAGCTGTATGCAACCCTGCCCCAGCTGCTTGTGGAGATGAAAGCTTCGGGCGGTGGGGGTTAGCCGGAGGAGAACTCCACATTGCAGCCTGTAGAAGGTTGCTGTCTGCGACGGGGTGGGACTTTTGGTGTATCAGGTATACTGGGGTCACCCGCACTCCTAGAGGTTACCCCTCACCTATGTTCTTGCTATTGGTAAGCGCAGCAACTCAGGAAGCTGGTCATTCATTGTGTCTGTCCCGGATGCTCTATATGGAGTGAATAGATATTTATTCATCTTTGCTGGAACATGTCACTGCGTTACTTTACTCCCGCTGTGATAAAACTGCATGGCCAGAAGCAGCGTATGGGAAAAAGGGCTCGTTTTGGCTGACAGTCCGCGATGAAAGACGGGGAGTCATAGCAGCAGCAGAAGGAGCTGGCTGATGACATCTTCACCCTCACACAGGAAACCGAGAGAGAACAGGAACTTGGCCGAGGCTATAAGCCTTAAAGTCCACCCCCAGTGGCATTTTTGTGTCCATCAAGGCTCCCTAAACAGCACATGAGTCTATGGGCAACATTTCTCATTCAAACCTCCACAAGTACCATTATCGCCCCTATGTCTTTTGAACATATTAGCTCAGCAGTTTAAATAACTGTCTCCTATGGAGTTAAGACCAGAGCTGGTATATTACAGAGTGAGGTGCCAAGGACCAAGACAGGGTTGCTCGTTTGGGGGACTGACTTGGGGTGGGGGGCAGAGGAAGGAACCGTATTTGAAGGAGAGGTAACAGTCACTGTGGTGCGTGTGTGCATATGTGTGTGTGTGTAGATATGTATCCCGGGGCATGTGCGTGTAGGTATGTATCCCGGTGTGTGTGTGTGTGTGTGTGTGTGTGTGTGTGTGTGTGTGTGTCCCCATGCGTGTGCATGGTCCACATAGCCTGGAAACACACGGAGCCCTAACCTCACTCCAGCGATGCAGCCGAGCCTTATACATTTGGAAGCTGAGGAGAGGTAAATCAGCCTACTTAAAGTTCCGCTATATTTAAAAGTGTTTATAAGATAAACACAACTTTCCTATCAGCCCCCACAATGCGCACATCCTCCTTAATCTAGGTCATTTGTCAGAAAAGCTGCAGTCCTGGCTCCCTGCTCCGAATGCCGAGACCCAGTGCTCACACAGACCTTAACAAATTCTGAGTTTTTAATTGAACTCTGAACAACTTGACCTTGATTTCACAAAAACAAAGGTAATTTTTTTAAGTTAATCTTCCTGCAGTTGCAGAGATGGCTCAGTGGTTAAGAGCACTGGCTGCTCTTACAAAGGACCCAAGTTCAATTCCCAGCACCCACACAGCAGCTAATAATCATTCGTAGTTCCAGAGGTTCCAACACCTTCTTCTGGCTCTGTAGGTACCGCACACACATGTTGCATTTACATACATGTAGGTAAAACACTGATAAACATTAAATTAATTAAAAAGAAAAAATATTTCATCTCTTTGTGTAATTCTGTAAGTTGCTCTGTGAGTGGTGACTTGGATTTTATACATCACCAAGAACCAGTTCCCAGAACCATTGTGGAACTCAGAACGGCGTGGAGGTGGGAGTGCCAGCCACTGAGGGTTGGGATCCCATCGCCCCCCCCCCCCCCGCATCAAGTGCTTCAAAGAATTGTAGAAACTGCCCAGTGAGAAAGCCCAGGGGAAGCATCACGGAGCCTGGCCTCATCAGGATGGAAACAAAGACTGAGAGCGTCTTCAAGGCTGTGTATACCAGGTTATAACAAAGTACTCCTACCTGAATTCAGATCTAAATAATATGCATCTCTGAAGTGTCTGATGCTGACCTCTTTATAAACGGACCTGGTATTTGGGTGTCAAGAGAATCTTGCTTGCTATACCTGGGGTATGGGTTTTGCTCAATGGATAAACATCTACATTTAAAGAAGTGATTTGTAAATCACTCAATCAATTAAAAGAAGAGGAAAATAGTGACTTTGCAGAACCTGTTTGCAACTTACTGCTGTGTGTTTCAACGCACCCACAGGGACGGATCTCTCTAGAAGGGTGTGGAAAACCTTACCACAGGACCGACAGAAGGGAAACGAGAAAGATGAGGACAGACAAGAAGTTAGCATAGGGGAGCTACAGGAAAGGACAAAGGAGAGACAGAAGATCTGCAAACACATACCATCAAGAAGGGCGAAAGGCCTAGCAGACTGAGTACCGCTGATGACCACGGGCTACCTTCTGATGGGCATCGCTCTGCTGAATAAGACACCGTGGTCACACTGACAAACTACCAGGTGGGTTGCCGAGGGCTTAGAAGGCGGTTCAGTCAGTAAAGCACCTATCTAGAAGCACACCGGCCTGAGTTTGAGCCCTGGAACCCACATAAAGAAAAGTCAGACGTGGTGGTGAAAGTTTATGATCCCAGTGCCTGGAAGGCAGAGGCAGGCGAATCGTGGGGCTTGCTGGCGGACCAGCCTGGCCTACTTGTCATGTTTGTGTCAGTGAGAGACTCTCTGTCTCAAAGGAAACAAAAAGGTGGGGGGCACCTGAGGAACACACCCGAGGTATCCTCTGGCTTCAACGTGTGAACACGCACAGGTGCGATCATGCACATATATACAAAAACGATCTGGGCAGAATTGAGCTAGGTCTAATATTAATGTTAATTTCCTGAACTACACTACAGTTACACACACAGTGTATATTCAGACATTAAAGAATCACAATGCCTCCAACCTGCTCTAAAACAGTTCAGAAGTACGCACACACACACACACACACACACACGTGCATACATAAATATATATATATATATATATATATATATATATATATATGTACAGGCACATAGATTTCCCACTGTTTCTAGTTATATTTCTTGTCGTATAGTATCTCCACATGCATGTGTATAATATCTCCACATGTAAGTGTGCATATGTCTGAGGAAAAGAGAGAAAATAAGAAAATATTCATTTTAGCCAGGCAATTTTCATGCAGGATACATGAGAGTTCCTTGTACTATTCTTGCAAATTTTCTATAATTAAAAAAATTATAAGAAAGGAAGTTCTGAAGAGCTAACATAGCTGAGGGGAGCTAACCAATTTCTTAAACAAACAGCCTATTGTATGCTTAGCCACTTCTGACCACCCTGACATCAAAGTTTTCTTCCAGTGGCTGCAGGATACACAGAGACAGGAAAGCAAAGACTCCAGTGTGCACCTTGAGAGTTTCCTGTTGACTTTCAGCACAACTGCAATGCCCTGTCATCACTTGAAGGTACCATTTCTGTATCATAAAAATCTCAAGGTTCAAACAAAAATCTTTTGTTCCCCATCCTAATCAGCTACACTGAGCTATTGACAGCTGCTGAGGATGAAGAGGGGTGTGGGGAGGAAGGGAGGCTCTCCAGGTGGCTGGATGTACACCCCTGTGAGGCAGGCTGACGAAAAAAACTCTCCTCCTCGCTGGGACCACAAGCCCTGACAGTTTATGGTTTCTCCTGGCGGTTCAGGGAAGATTCTCTGGAGCCTCAGGGACTCGATGCTAAATTACCTTTGAGAAAGCCAGTGCTGGTATTCTGTGGTCGTGGCCAGATTATACGCACAGGCGTGGATATACACCTTCTCACGAAAGTGAGTTTCTGGGGCTCATGACTCACTGTGTCTTCTATTCAGAGAGCTAGCTAGCTATTGTGTTTGGCTGAGACACAAGAACAGGTAGCTTAACTAGTAACAGGAGCATGTGGCCTTTGTCATAGCCCAGAGGTGATCACCTGCTGGGCCTGCATGGAATTTCCACTCCCTGTGAGAATCAAAAGCTAATTGAAAAAAAAAAAAATGTTGTTGGTCTCCAGGTGTTTCTCTGGCTTGGCCAACTTCCGCCCTCTCAATTGTGTTTCCCAGGAATGGGAGGCTTGAAATGGGCTGGTGGCCATTGGGTAAGCATGGAAATAGCTGCAGCCAGCTAGACTGGAGACTGGAGAGCTCCTTCAAGCTCACGGAACAGCCTCCTGCTCTCTGTTTAAAGAATGGCTCCTCCTGAAGAGGCCAGTGCCAGGGTAGACACAACTGATGAGCCTACAGTGGCTCTGGCCTTTTACCTTCTGGTTGATGTCCACCTAAAAATACACTTCGAGGAAGACCAACAGATTCACCTCACTGGTCCCATCTACTCCTCTCCAGGAATTCGAGAAGCCAAAGCATGGTTTTATCTTTCCACCTGGAAGTCCCCTCAAAAGTTGACTACACATGTAACTTTTGTTTTGTGTGCTTCATTTTGTGTGTGTGTGTGTGTGTCCTGTCTGTGTATGCCCATGCGTGTGGAAGCCAAAGGTCAGTGCTGAGTATCCCCTTCAATGTCTCTCCTCCTTATTTTGTGAGGCAGAGTTACTGAACTTGGAGCTCACCAATACAGCTAGACTGACCGGCCTGCAAGCCCTGGGATCCTCCTGTCCCTGCTTCCCCAGGGTCGAGACTGCAGCTATGCATCGCCATGCCCAGCCTTCACATGGGTACTGGACATCCATACTCAGGTCACAGTCTACATAACTAGCACTTGACCCACTCGACCATCTCCCTGGCTCTTAAACATTATTTTTAAAACATTCAGCATGTAAGAGTCAGGTCTTGGTTGCAAACAAAAGAAATTCCAACTTCAAAAAGAAAGGAAATTTTTAGAAGCAAATGTGATTTAAATGGCATGATCAATACAAGGATTTAAGAAACAAAATTTGGGGGGAAACAGACCAGAATTGAGGGCTACTAGCCGTGGGAACTGGATTAGTCTACATGCAGACCCTGTGTGGACATGGCTGGTCACTGATGTCTCAACCCCAAACATTCTGGATTCCATAGTAGCCTGTGCCCCATGGGAACAGTCCCTTAACCACTGAGAGCCCTGTACCAGTGTTTCAAAATTTTGTCACAGGCAGAGCGTCTGCATGGCTGGGTTGGTCACGGGGGCCAGCCCAGCCAGCCTGACTGGCCCAGCGGGAAGGATTGGGACTCAGAGGGGCAAACGCAAACATCAGCATTTAAAATCTTCTAGGTAATTAGAACGGAAATATTCTGCATCTAATTCATTCATAAGAACTTTTATCTCTCACGGACTCCCCCTTGCTTGATTCCTGTCAGAGGTGAGTGTCTCTGACATACTGAATGTGTCTACTCAGCCCTCCGTTCTTAGTAAAGACTTTAGCCTTTCTGTGTCCACCCTAAAACCTGGTGAGAATTGTGCCACTGTTCACAACTTTCATCAACATATCATCATTTCAGTGAGAATGAATGTGTTCAACCAGAAACACAGTTCATTGGCTTCTCGCTGAGCTTTTTCCCTCTGCAGAGGGTAGAGGATTATCAGGTTTTCAAACATGATCAAGCACCTGGTTGGACTTTCTCCTACATTTGAAGTTTAATGATAAGCCTGGAAGAGAAAAACAAACGAGCCAATACATTCCCTTTATAACTCTTTCCCTGACATTCAGATGAGGCCTCGAAGTATTTTCATTTTCAAGTTGCTAAATGAAGCCAGAGATTTTTGGATATCGATTTCACAATGATTCAGGCATCAATGCCGAACAGGCCCAGGGTCAACAGCGCCAATGTTCACGGTCCAGCACTAGTTGTGTTTTGTCTACCAACTCCACAGATTTGTGCGTTTTATCCTCTTTCAGGTAAGCAAACGGGAACTAGTGAGGTCACTCACAGTTACAGAGCAGTAAACAAGAAAGTCAGAACTCAAACACACCACAGGCTTCGACTCAGATCTGTACGAGAATGGTGTCAGAAACCAGAACAAGCTGCAACTCAGGCCACAGTGCCTACAGCAGCCCTTTCCCTCTCATGGACAGCACAAGCACTCTCATGGGGCATCGTCTGTGCATCTCTAGCTAGACTACTTGGCCTGATCTCTCTCCTGGGGAAGTGAGTTTACCTCAGAGGGGTTAATGGGCCACTCACCCTGAGCATACCTTTTCCCTGTCCTCTCTCTGGAATCAGAGAGGCTGGCTGCAGGCTTGTTCTGAGAACCACCTCCATCCTCTGAGAACTATAAGAAAAGACCCCCACTTCTGTCCTGCAGGCCCTGCTTCCTCCTCCCAGCCTCACCATGCCGTCTCTGGTACTGGGAACTGAACTCTCCTGAGAGCCTTCACTCTGCTGCTGCCTGTCTGTCCATGGCATTAATGGCTCATCTAATAAACTCCTTACTCCAAAATCCACCTTAGTGTCTCTCTCTTTATATATTTTATTATTTTTTTATTGTATGTGTATGTGTGTATTGCCTGCATGTATATAAGTGCACCCATGACTTGCAATGCCTGTGGAGGACAGAAAAGGATGTCGGATCTCCTGGAACTGGAGTTATGGACAGTTGTTAGCTGCCATGTGGGTGCTTAGATTCAAACTGGGGTCTTCTGCAAGAATAGCCAGTGCTCGTAACCACTGAGCCATCTCTCCAGCCCTTGGTGTCACTCTTGAACCTGTATTCAAGACCGTTCAATACTGTGATACCTTGAAACTGTGCTCGCACTGTCTGACGTCCCCGTCTTCCTGATACGCTGTATCTGCTATCGTCTGACACTGATCTACACTTGTCTATAGTCTACCCTCTGCTCTCTATCTCTGTCATCTATCTGTCATCTGTGGATTATCTATCCACCTCTCTGTCTGTCTGTCTGTCTGTCTAGTACTTTATTTAGATACAGGTGTTTTCTATAGCCTGGGATTTCTACAAAGTACAGGGTTCTCCAGAATTTTACCAGAATGACCAGTGTGATGTAGCCACCATCCCTGGCACATTTAGAAGCTAGCACAAGTGTCGGGCCAACTGCAGACATGATCTCATGCCTTGCGTTCATTCACAAAGCTTGTTGTTCTAATGCCATTTTATACAGCTGGATTCAGGCCATCAAAAGAGGAAATTAGGTCATGACTTCTAAATACCACACTGCATTTGAAACCCCAGGAAGACGGCATTTTTCACTATTTTTAATGATGAGAAAAGCACATCCTTGGTATAATTAATTTAGAAAACATGATAACGTTATAAGAACAAATGAAGTCATCTATAATTGATGGGAAGGTTTGGATTTGGTTACTCTTGGTATATTGCAGAAATTCACAAGACGTTAGTTCTACACAAATGATTAAATGACAGAACCGAGCTACATGTGAGAGAGAGCTCAGGAGAGCCCGATATCAAAACCAATAGTCACTCAGCGCTCATTTGATTAATTGATCTTACCTAATTTTGTCCCCAGCAGAAGAAATGAAATAACCATATTCATGAAAGATGGACATAAATCAAGCAAGGGCAGTAATCAATTGTCCTTTCTTCAGTGGTGAGAATGCCAAGGGCAGCTGACCCAGCCAGCAATGTCTTCCTGGCCTCTGCCAGGCCTCTGCACCGTCCCCTTCCTCACCAGAGGAGGATGTGCATGACTGGGGTGGGCTGGTGAATCCACTCAACAATACTGACTAAGTGCTGTGTATGAGCCGGCCCTGGCAAGGCCTCTAGATGCTGGTGAGTCAGCAGGAAACCAGCGGGAATGACTTCCGAGAACTAAAGTCCTTCGGTCCGAACGTCTCACATGGACCCCCAAGCCTGTGTGTGGTGTCCGTTTATACCAGGACAGCCACTCTGTGGTGATGTTACAAAAGGAGCAGGTTCACTCTGGAATGACAGTCAGGTGAAGCACTTCAGACAAGGAGGCCTTCAAGCCCTTGGATCCAAGGCCATGGGTCAATCAGCTGGTTTTCTCCTTACCCTCTTAAGGCTCTGGGTCTTGAAGATGCCACACCCACCTGAACTAGCACATCAGAAAGTGTGGCACTGTCCCCAGCCATCATGGGGAACACCACATCTTTCCCAAAACCTCCTTAGGCCCTTTCTCCCATGCGGGTGTCCTGGGGTGTGTTTTAAGCTGAATTCTCGGTGTAGCCATTTTATCCCATCCTTGTTAATGCAACACCTCCAAAATGCCACACACAGTAAAATATCAGATGCCCTTTTGAGGAAAGGTTGCTTTGGCCTTCCAGAACTTGGAAGTTAAAGGGCCATCTTAGCCCATCTTCATGTCCCATGACTGCCCAACACGGGCAAGTTATCAAGCTTTGTTTTGGAAAACAGCAATGCCAAGGCGCACAGAGGCAGACCTCGGTCTCCCCACGCCTTCCTCTCCCACTTATTTGTCTTCTTTGGGGATTGTCTGCACACCTCTGGGGTCTGCCCTCTATTTCTGTGTGTGAACCAGGCTGAAAGGCAGGACTCTATGCTCAGGTCGCTCAGTGATGGGAGCGTGGAGTGCTATATGTGGTTGGCTGCCTTATGCTTTCCAACATGTTTCAGTCACTAGCAAAGGACACAGACAGCTTCCTCTCCTGTCTGTCTGCCCCAGCTCCTGCCCCATGCCTGAATGACTGAGTCTTCCTTGTTGGAACAGTCGGGAAATTTCTGTGGAAACAGAGATACAACTTCCTTTTGTAGTGCAGAGTGGACTGACGTAAGCAACAATGACAAAACATGCAACCAAAACCCCGACTGCTAATTTCAGGAAATCAGAATACCAGGAGGACTTCCCAACAGCCTTTCACATGAAGATCAATCTTTAATTTAAAAAAAACACTTAATGCATACGTATTCTCTTACAGAGAAACACCAATAACTATTATTTCATAAAACAGATAAATTTCAGATGCTGCGCTGTATTAACATATCACTAAAGGAATTTATCTTTTATTTGTAATGTATGTGTTCACGTGTGTGCATGTATGTATAGAGACCAGTGGTCAAGTTCACATCTTCAGTTACTCTACAACTTATTTTTTGAGGCAGGGTCTGTCACTGAATCAAGAGCTCATTCCCTGACTAGGCTGACTGGCCAACAAGCCCCACAAACCCTCCTGTCTACACCTCCCGACCCCCAGGATCGCAGGCACATGTTGCTGCACCTGGCTTTGCACCTGGGTGCTTGGAGTCTGAGTTGCAGTCCTCGTGCTTGCACAGGAAGTCCTCTGCCAGCTATGCTATCTCCTCAGCCTCTAGAGTTCAATCTTCGTTGGCATATGTTTAGTGTACATAGTACTGGATTTCATGAGAGCATTTTCATACAAGTATATAATGCACTTTGACCACAGCTAATTGAAAGGGTGTCTGAACACTTTTCAAGAGTAACAATGCATGCATGTAGAAGATGACAATGTAGGCATGCTTGGCACAGGTACACACTTAGAGATTCCTCATAATAACACTGAATAAATGGGTCAGAGATGTGGCTAAGAGTGGGAAGAAATGCCACACTTCACTTGAGTTGTGCCTGAGCCAAGACAGGCATCCAAAGACCTCAGGTCTGCTGTGTCTCTGCCTCCTAGCCTTGTGAGCCTGGGTGTGGTGCTTAATCATTCTGGGCTGCCTGTCCTTCATCCATGAGGTAGCGATGGCTTGGCCCAATGATGTCAATGTGATTCTTGAGCCAGACTGTCAGTCTGAAGACAAAGAGCCTAACAACCCAAGACTCGAGCTGGCCTTTGCTTCTCTTTATCTCTTGAGCACATTAAGACACAGCGGCCCACACAAACTTGTCTCACAAGACCAGAAGTGGTCGGCACTGAAGGACTCAAACCATGTGGGTGGTGGCATCAATCCACCACTGGCTGTGCTGAATTTAAATGGATGACCTACTCGTAAGTGCCTGCGTCTAATCTACCAGGCCATTTACCAAACAGAAGTCCTGCTAATCCGTGTCTTCTGACACGATGTGCAAGGCTGCTCTCTTAAGCATTGGCCTTCCTCTTTGTCATGATGTGTGCAGATCTTCAGAGAAGGAATTCATGCCCAAGAGTAGCTTGAAGAGCCCTTTGTACATAAGTGAAACACCGAGCTCACAAACAGCATCCTTTATGTAACGCCTTCTTCCCATCAAGGATCTGTGGGCTTGAGTCTGTTTGCTGTAACTCATTTTTCTCATCCGGTAAGATTTAGCCATCACTGCCGCAGCCGCAGTGCAAAGAACCACGCTGCAGGCTGGTGATGCCACCCCCGAGACTAGGCCTTATTTCACACATAAGCTTCTGAGTGTGGGTCCCACACTAACATGTGCTCAAACCCCGAAAAGAGTACGCACCCAGAGATCATGGCTCAAGGAACTACAGCTCTCAGCCCTCATCCCAAGGGCAGCCAGAGCACGGAGATCAAAGGCAGTTCAGAAGGAGCAAGAGCACAACCCTAATTCAATACAGGAAGAGTCACCATGACTCCAGTGCTAGGTTCAGTCTTCCATGAAAACAACAGCAGAGGACAGAAGAAGAAAAGAAAAATCAGGCTCTGGCATCAGGAATCAGCTTGCCAAGGTGGAAGGCATCCCCAGTGGGGAGGGCGGCTTGCTTTCCTAATCAGAGAGCTCTGAGTTGGCTGTTATTTCCAAATGTACCATTGCCAAGAAACAACATAAGCCACTTAATTCCTTCCCACAATCTAGAATTATTAGCTGTTATACAAGCCAAACACTTTTAATAAAACCCCAGGAAAAGTAAAATCCATCAAAGGTGGAAGTTAAATCAGGGTATGGGCCATCAGAACTTGGGGTGGGGCAGGGCCCCCACCTCATGAAAAGCACATCAGGAAGCCATCCTAGGGTGCTGGTGAAAAGCAGTTAATTGGTGGTTACCTACTGACACCGTCCACAAAGCTAGCTGGTTGATCACGTTGGGGAGAGACAGAAAGGCAGGGGGTAATGCTTGCTGTAAGAATGGGGAATTCTGGTGGTCAGAGTCTCTCTGTGGGTACAGAACACACAGAAAATATAAGGACAGCCTCATTTGCCATTGTTTGCAAGTGGGCGAGGCCAGTGATCAGCACAAACCTAGACAAGAGGGACAGGAACCTTTGATTTGGAGGCCTTTGAGGCAAAATACCTTCCCACAGTGCGGATGCTGAGCGCCCCACCCCATGAGTCACTCTTTGGAGTTGAGAGTTCCCAGAAGGCACATTCATGACCTCGAAGACTGACACATGAGCTGCAGGATTGCATCGGGCTCCCAGGATGCTTAGTGAGGGATCAAGGTGCTAAGCCTTAAGAAAGAAGGATGAAACTACTGAGCTCTCCTAGAACAAGGGTCCTTCTGAGAGGAGAACATGAGCCTTGAGGGGAGGGGTCCAGAGGACCTGCCTCCTACCCAAGAGCAGCAGGTCACAAACGGCAAACAGGACTCAAAGTCTGGGGCTGCACTTACTGACTGCCACTGATCCCAGGGCCAGTGCTGAGGGCTATTTAGAACTCAAGCTGTCGATTGTCTTGGTTTTCCATGGTGGGACTCAGCAATCTGAGTGCAAGCGCTACCAACACAGACCAACTAGTTCATGTAAAAAGAACTATCTTATGGCACACACCTACGGTCCCAACTCTTGACTTTGAGGCCTGCCAGGGTTACCTCGCAAGACTCTGCTAATACATACAGACATGCATATGTCTGTACATACTACTCTCAATAGAGCATCAATTAAGCCTTCCTTTAATACATTACTTTAAACCAAGAAAAATGTCCTAATGATACTAAGGATAACTGCCTGGAATTTATCATGTTGTTTATTACGGTATCCTGCTCAAATTAAAGAATTTAAGAGGATGTTTGTTTAAAACTGAAAGTTGCACAAATACATTTCTACTTTCATAGATGTTCACCTCTTGGTCCCAGTTGTAAAGTGAAACTAAATTAGGAAGAGACCGTTCATCTCTGTTTATCTAACCTATCTTCATTTGTGACCTGCCTTTCCTATCAGGGGACTGATGTTAGTGTCCACTGTTTCACACTCAACAGATTCAATGGCATTTGGTAGGGTGCCTCTCTTCTCCGGCAAGGAGGCTCTGTACTGAAGCTGCACCCCTCTTCTGTGCCCAGTGGGCTACGTACATGTCAGCTGTCCTTATGAGTGGTCACCATCGTGTGTGTCCAGTGAAAGGTAAATGCCTATGCGGACATCTAACTGTGAGCACCTACGTGTATGTTTGTGTATATTTTTAATGAATGAAATTTTATTTGATGTATATGAGTGTTTTTCCTACATGTATGTAAGTGGACCATGTTCATGCAGTGTTCATGGAGGTGGAAGGGAGTGTTGAATTTCCTGGAACTGGAGTTACATATGGTAGTGAGTTGCCATGTGGGGGCTGGGAACCTAAGCCAGGTCCTCTGCAAGAACAGCCAGTGCTCTTAACCACTGAGTCATGTCTCTGGCCCCATATATGTTTTTGAGACAAAAGTTTCACTATGTATGTGTAGCTCAGGCTAGCATGGAACTCACTATGGCAACCAGGTTGGCCTAGAACTTGTGAGCTGTCCTCCAGCCTCTGCCTTGTGACTGCTGGGATTACACACCTGGCTTCTCTTTATTAGCGCTGAGAAGGTGTCCATAGGGAAGGCAGATTCTTGAGGATTTTCTTCACCGTTCTTTGTTGTTAATCAGAGCAAACGGGAAGCTGGGGATAAGAGTCGGGGGAACTGAGGCTGCTCGTGGCTGCTGCTTCAGCCTCAGAACTTCTGGGCTGGGCTCTGCCCAAGTGAGGCACAATAGCTTAAAAGTACGGTACAATAAAGCCCATTGCCCAGTCCTATCTGGGGAGTCCTCACCCAAGGCTCCTGAGGCAAAATTACCATCTTCAGAACCAATATCGCTCCACTCCCCCCCGTAACTCTCTCTCTCTCTCTCTCTCTCTCTCTCTCTCTCTCTCTCTCTCTCTCACACACACACACACACACACACACCAGCGTTGTACATTGGGTGTAGCTGATACCACACATACAATTGCATTCTTTCCACTCATTTGCAAAAAGCAACCCAGAGGAAGGTCCCCTAACTTGAACCTCTCAGGACTGAGCTCTTAAGAAACCTTAGTAGCTTTTAATGAGCTCGGAACCAGGAAATGGTGCCTGGGGCAGCAGAGGCGGCATCTAGAGCGCGGCCCCTGTGCTCTGCAGACTGGCTCCTGTCCGGTTCTCCAGCAGCTCCTGTCAAAGCTGTCACTCAGTTGTCAGCCTCCCTGGATTTCCCATCATTGGTCAGTTCTTGTTCTCTCTCTCTCTCCTCTGTCTCTCCTCAACATACTCCTTAACTGACTTTACAGAGTGTCTGCCAACCTGTGATTTGCATTTTGTATCCAGAGGTCTGCATTCCCCTCTCCAGCATCCGCAGTGCCAGCCACTGATTGAACAGACATCTCTCAGACCTCCCTGTAAGCTCGGTTTGTGCTCAGCACTGTCCCAGGAACAAAGAAAGGTGTCTCCTGAATTTGAGACCCTCCTAGGCACTCATTTCACTTGAGCACTAGGCGCACAAAGCTGTGAACCACTTCTCAAGATGTCACAGATCTCGAAAAACTGTGCTCTCCTCAATAGCCCTTGTTGCTGTTGCTGCTGGTAGGATCTATCTATCGGTGTCCCTTCCTACACGAACCCCCTCCTATGTGAGCCCATCCTATGTGAGCCCATCCTATGTGAGCCCTTCCTATGTGAGCCCTTCCTATGTGAGCTCTTCTCTGATCTCTAGGTCATAATGGAGACTGTCCCTTCTTGGAACTGCACAGTGCTCATCATGGAACTACAGGCCTGAAGAAAGACCTACCAAAGGATACCAGGGGACAGATCAGCCTTCATAATCAAGACAGAATATATTTGAAGAATATGGACTGGGTCCAGGAATGAAGAATGAAATTCAATTTCAAGAATGAAACAGCAACACTTCAGGATCAACAGGAACCAGGGTAATTCTTGGGTTCCACAGACTAAACAAAAAGGTATTTTTTATTGGCAAGGGGAGATCAATACACTGTGATTGGCAATAGGAGGAAAGCCAAATCCAGTTAGGCTGCTCTCTGAATCACTGTGTGTGCACTATTGCCAGAGCAGAGATGATGCAGGGGTGTGGCTGAAGCCCACCCTGGTGAATCCACTCTCATGAGCATCAGAACAGCAGGATAACTCTCCTTAAAATTTCTAGATTCAAGTATGCAAAAGTTTATGTGCAGGAAATCCAAAACCAGGTGCCAACACAGTCAGGATTATGAGATGTGTCTGAACTTGAACCAAAAAACAAAGAATAAAACAGCACTTAAATGGCACAAAACAAAACCAGTCATGTTTTCCTACATTCTCTTCCAAGACTTGATTGTACACATGAAACGTAGTCCTGCGTTCTGAATTTGACCATATCCCATGTTCACAGTCTTTCTACATTTCTCACGGTATCATATATATATCACACATCATTTGCTCATCTCATAGATGGTTAGGACAGTTCTAATCTTTGCTCCTACACACGACTCTGTGCCAAGTACCTTCAGGAAGCTCTTCGTATTATTTCCTTGGGATAAATGTCGCACGTGAGGCAGGAAAGGAAAACAAAAGTAAGAACATGCGGGACTCCTGAAATACTTTGCTGAATTACTCCAGTTCAGATTCGCCATTCGTGAGGCCCGATTATCCCAAAGTTTTCCCGGTGACCTGGTACCACCAGCACATGGCTGGTCATCGTTTACAGAGGAAGTCTCCACCACAGAACTCCTACATCCGTACAAGTGGCAGCGTGGTCGGGAGCCACCACTCACTTGTCCTGATGGTCTATGTCTTGGGTTTTATTTTTAATTTCCTTAAATGTCTTCATTCCAAAAAAATCAATGTTCTTGCTTTTGAATATACATGATAGGATTGTTGTGATTTTCTGAGCCCTCAAATATTTTTTAAACAGAAAAAATGATGTGCATGTAACTTAAATATTAAATGAAAAATTGCTTTCAAGTAACTCAAGTTATAAGCTTTAAAACTTTAGGTTTTTAAGTTCAACTTAGAAATATTACTTTATTAATAAGTCAAAATAATTTAGCAATTTTTTGAAAATCATTTAGAATAACATTTTGTTCCACTTATGAACTTTGTTATTTAAACAAAAATAATTGTAACTCCATTAGCACATTTCATATAGTTTATTTTCTTTGTAAGTAGAGTTATTAAGACAATTTTTCTGAATTCCTTCAGAATCATGTTGTTATAGTAAATTAAACCTGTGAACATGGTTTTCTTAACTGTTGTAATATTCTAAATAAGCTTGCCAAGATTTAACCTAAAATCAATAGTGTCTACAAATATTTTACATCAGAATGTCAAGAGCGACCTATTGTTAGAGGAGGCAAAAACATTCTTAAACTCAGGAAGACAAAAACAATTCAAATATCACATGCTTTGCTATAAAAACATTAATACTGTTTGGTTTTCTCAGACATCTATAACTGAAGCTTAGTCTGCCCACTAGGACTCTGAGGCGCCTCTTCCACCAGCGGTCTGCCCGGATGCTGCCTGAATTCTCATTTGTCACTTTGCGGGACACAGGGGGCCACACTGCATTGATAATCTACAGCAAAGACCTCATAACTTAAACAAGGTATTGGTTTCACAGACTCCAATAAGCCAGATACTCAAACACTCTTCATCTCTGCTTCTCTCTCTTCCCAGCTGGGCCATCTGGCTGTCCTGGACACTTTGTTGGCTTCCAACTCTAACCTCCTTTGAACCTGACCAAATTCTGCATTCCTTTTTCATTTATCAAGCTCCACAATTCTGAATGAAACTAAAGCAAAATCCAAGAGGAAATCTTAATATCCTACATGCGTCTGTCACTCACCCACACCTTAGAAGTTCACTGGACTGACCAGGGTGCCCATCTTGAGCTTTTTATCTTCTCATTAAATTCACGTCTCCTTTTCTATTTTCAGCCTTCATGATCAAATCAGGAACATTCCTGACTAGTAGATATAGTACTCAGCATGAGTTCATATTGCACTCACCATGTTTCTGAGTTTGCTAACTATACCTGTATCATAACAATAATTTGTAGCCAACATAAAGAGAAGCATATTCATGTTAAAAAATTCAAAGATTTCCCAAGACCAGAATGAATATTTTCCAGCATTCTATCATTAAATAGCATCTAAGATCTCTGTATTTTGCAATGTAGGAAGATCTGAGGACCACATAATTACTGTAACAATAATGATAATGGATTCAGCATTTTCTTTCACACAACTAACATTCCTTGAGCTGTCACTTAGAGTGAGCGTATACCATCACCACTCACAAGCCCTGTGAGTAAAGCGAGGCCTCTAATGTTCGTTCGTAGGTGTTTACTGTGAGACTCAGATCAATAGCATTCATTGAAGGAATGAACTAGGAATGGACTCATATCACTAACGTCCACTCACTCTCACTATGAGCGAGTGGACTCATGCCACTAACGTCCACTCACTCTCACTATGAGCCAGACGCATACTAACACTGTTCACTGAGCTCTCCCCACAAGCAGAGATTCTACAAACACTTTCTGTGCATTGTCTCATTTACTGTAATCACAAGAGAACCTGTAAGTTATAGGTTTCACAACTTCCTTTATATCAGGAAGAAAAGGAGAACTTTCGGGAAAAAGAGAAACGCACGTGCTTGGTGGTACACGGGTGTCTGGGAACACGTAAGGGGGAGAGTGTTTGAGAGGCTTGGCGTGTTTCCACATGTCCATTGGCAGCAGCACTGTCTGTCTGTGAGAACACTTGTCACTGTGAGATCATGCGATTCCTCAGATTCAAGGTTCTGAACCTGTAAAGATGGAAGGAGGATCCACAGCACTCCTAGTTACAAACAATCCTGTCATGGCAAGGCTGCTGCGTGTAAGGGACATCTCTATACTGTCATTCCACACTGTGGTGACCGAAAGACTACCACACCAAAGGGAGAAGAGTGAGGAAGGGCAGGCTAGCCCACCCAAAGGCACCTCCCTGTGTCCCAGTGGCTTCCCTCTAACATACCTTCCCTCAGCTCTATCAATCTCAGACCATTTTCTATTTCTGTCCAGAAATGATCATGAAAACTCTCCCTGTATGCGATAGGTTAATGACTCGAGGCCTTTGTGGGTGAGAAGCTTAGTGTCTCTTTACAATGCTTTTCATTCAAAAAAAGTTGGGGGCTGGCAAACGAAGAGAGGATGGAAGTGAGATGGAGAGGATCAGGGTGTAGTCATCACCTCCGCATCGCTGGCAGTTCCGGAGTTGGAGCGGAGCAGCTGACGTGACACAAAGCTCCTTGAACAAGCTCCCAGTTACAAATGTGGCTCGCAGATGGATTTTAATAAGCAGCCTGAGCCATCTGGGAGCATCCTATTTTAGCTAATTACTCTTGTAAGTAAGTGCTAAGCTTTTAAAATCACTCTTCAATTTTGTTTAGCTTTGTTTCTCTGCCACCCTGCCTCTGTATTTTGGTTTCCTGGGGTAAATCCCGCCCCCATCCCTGCTCCAGGGAAAGCCTAGCATGTCTACTATTCTTAGCAGAAAAGCCCCCCAGAAAACCTCAAGAATGCTTCCATTAGCTCTCTGATTATCTCCGTTTTCCACCAGAATGCACTGCCCAAACAGCAGAGCTGACTAGATGCACCCCAGGCACGACTGTGGCCAGGCAGCTTGCCGGGCACCTTGTGATCCCCTAGTTGTCCACCTTTGGCTCTGTTGCTACCTGATTATATAGCCATCTTATGTGAATGTAAAAGAATGGCTCCTACAGGGTCTCGTGTGGCCCAGGCTCGTGTCAAACTTTCTATGTAGCAGAGGCTGACTTTGAACTCCTGACTATCCTGCTTCCGCCTCCCAAGCGCTGGGATTACAGGCCTGTGCCACCACACTCACGGGGTGCCCCCTTAAGAGGGAGAGCTACAGGTAGTCAATGGAGGCTGAAGGAGAGTGAATCCATTTTCCCCAGGGACTAGCTCCTGTGAGGTTGACTAATCCCAAGTGGGCAGTGGAGCCCTGAACACAGGCACCACTAAATAGACTCAGTGGCTTTATTTATTCCTAAATGTATGTATGTATATGCAGTAGTAATAATCAAAGACCAGGACAAGAAACTGCGAGGCAGAGGGGATACAGGAGCACTTGGAGGGATGGAGATAACACAAATGCAATACCCACTTAGGAAATTCTCAAAAAAATACTGTGTGTGTGTGTGTGTGTGTGTGTGTGTGTGTGTGTGTGTGTAATGGTTCAATTATCCTTGAGTAAAACTGAATCTTAAGGAAGATGCACCAAATTGTCATGTGATATTTTGTATCCCTCAGAACATGGCCACAGTGAAGAGGCAGATGAAGGAAATGCCTTTAGGAACACAGGGAACAGCAGGAGAGCAAGGCCCTGGGCAGGTGGCGGAGGTGGAGAACAGCAGAGACCCATTCACAGAAGGGGTCCAGGAAGTGGCCCAGAGCCCAGCACCTCCCTGGGAAATAACACCAGCCTGGGGCCTCACCCACCAGGGCCTCCCCTCCCCATCCCCGCCTTCATTCCCAGCCCGACTCCAGATCCTAAGAGCCTCCAACCGGGCCACACCGCCTCCTTCCTCAGTTCAGAAAAAAGGGGAGATGGGAGAACATGGTCTCCACATTAATTCTCCAAAAGATCTGAGTTTTCCAGGCTTGACTCAAGTCCCAGGTGGCCCTCTCTGGAGCCGGCTGGCTCTGAGGAGAGTCCTTTCAGTCCCCTCAGTAGTCTAGGGTTTCTGTTTATCTCACAGGCCTCTTCCAAAGACTGAAGAGAAGCGTGTGATAGGTGCTTGGAGTAGCTGCTTTAAAAATGAGAAATGATTTCTATATTTACAAAGTGAATAAAGATTTATTTAAAAAGAAAATAGAGCCCCTGCACTGGGGATGTAGGTCATTTGTAGAGGCCTTGTTTAGCTCACACAAGGCCTTGGGTTCAATTTCCTGTGCACACGTGCCCAATATATATAAATCTCTAAATAGGTAGATAAATAGATAGATGATAGATAGAAAGAGAGAATGGGGCTCCTCCTGTGTTTCATGTAACTAATGTCCCAGTTGGCCCCATACCACTGGGGAGGGTGAAGAGGGCACAGGGACACTGACAGGGGACACTGACGGGGACAGTGACGGGGACACTGACGGGGATGGTGACGGGGACAGTGACGGGGACACTGACGGGGACAGTAGCTAACAGAATCTAACAGGTCCTATTCTTTCCAGATAAGCAGCTCTATATTTGAGTGCCTGAGACATCCACAACCTTTTCCCCTCTAGATAAACTCTTCAGGATGTTGTCTCTCTGTAGTCACCAAAGTTCTTCTCCAGCTGTCAGCCAATGGTACAGACTGCATCCCTGCGGTCACAATCTTAAACCTCCTCAATGCAAACGGATGCCATAGAAAAACAGAGGGGAACACAAATAAGAAATGAGCGCGAGAGACTTAAGGACTCCTGACATGTTCTCCTTCCCTAAAGCCAGCGCCTACTGGCCGCACAGTCAGCTTCACCTGTCTTGACACAAACCTGGAGTCAGCTGGGAAGGGGGACCCTCAACTGCAGAATTTCCTCCATCAGCGTGGCCAGTGGCCATGTCTGGGAGGATTTTTCTTGATTCCTACTAGGTGCAGAAGGGCCCAGCCCACTGTGGCCAGGGCCATCTCTGGGCTGAGCTGTGTAAGGAAGACAGCCAAGCCAGGGGCAGCTCCACTCCTCCATGGTCTCTGCTTCAGTTCCTGTCTCCAGGTTGCTTCCTTCTGCTCCTCCCCGATTCCCTCGATGATGAACTGTAACTTGTAAGCACCACTAGGCGCCTTTGGTCACCATGTTCACAACAACAGCAGCAACCTAGGTTAGTCAGTGAGGAAGGCCTCCACCCTCTTGCTTCGTGCATGTGACTTAGCATCTTCAGGGCTGGACTCGGACAGCAACTCTCATAAATAGCATCATTTCTGTGGGAGCATTTCTTGACAGGGCCTGATAACTGACTTCCAAAAGACATTTGGGAGCGCAGCTGGTTTGCAAGTTGAGTGTGGACAGTGTTCCACTCTACAACCCAAAGCTTCCCCGGGAGACACAGGGTGAAACCCAAGAAGGGTGATTATCTTGGACTAGAAAAATTAATATTCCTAGTTTCTCTGGTTTTACAACTCACTCCCCGAGCCCTTTAGCACAAATATAGTAGATCAGAAGAACCGAAGATGGGCTATAAACTGGAGGCTGTAGTGAGTTAAATGTATTTCCTTTGTTCTGCAGATGTTAAACACGATTCCCACGAAATTTGAAAGGTGGAGTTAATTCTGACTTAGCCGAACCTAATGAGCAGATGTTTTGATTTTTCCAACCATTGATCTGATTTTCTTTTAACTTGATACTGGTTGGTTTATACAAGTCCGTGTGATAATTGCAAATAGCCAAAGGTGAAATCCTTCCAGAACCTCCACCAAACAGTTGTGTTGTTAAAATGTCAAAAGATTCTTTAAAGACACTGAACAATTTTGTATAATGCAGAATGTACTATACACAAATATATTTATGTTTTACTTCTATAAATGTGTCTCTAAGTATATAACTGAATACAAATGAAGAAACTGACTATTGTTTTCTGTAAAAGGAAGACATTTCCTTAACAAGGATATAGAGAATCATGGAAACACCATCCTGTGGGCTTAATTATGTCATTTCAAATTTCATATGTTGAAGTCCTAATCCAAATGGGACATTTAGAGATAGGATCTTTAAAGAGGCAATTAATTTAAATGAGGTCATTAGGAGAGCCCTACTTCAATATGACAGTGTCCTTCTAAGGAAAGCAAGTTTGGACATAGACATATTGTAAGAGAGAAGACCACACAGGCATAGGAAAACAACAGCCACCTGCAGACAAAGGACAGAGGCCTCAGAGGAAACCAACTCTAATCACACCCTAAGCTTCAACTTCCAGACTCCAGAACTGTGAAAGAATAAATTTCTGCCAAGCCACCCGGCTCTCAGTGGTTTACCATGGCTGCCGCAGCAAACCAATACACCCTCCCAACTAAAGCTGTACCTAGAGATGTGTAGTTTAGCCTGTGTTAGCTGTTGGGTTAATTCTCTTACAGTGTACGAGGTGATAGATCATGGCTTTCCAAATGATGCTGTATAGTAACATTTGAGTGTTCTGAGAATGCTTAATTTGCATTTTACTCTGAGTTATATCTAAATATTTTAAGTGGTAATAAAGAGTTTGGCGTCTTTAGCTATGAAAATGTGGCTCACTGCAGACCCTGCTCTCCTCTGCTTCCAGAGCTGCCCACCTCACAGCAGTGCAGGATGGGGTCACAGCAAAGCTGCTCCTCACAGAACTGATGCAGGAGACAGACGGAGGCTTTATCTGAACCTTTGAAAAACGCAGTTCTCTATAAAGGTCTGTGTTCAGTGGTGACTCTTTAACGGTGGCCCATTAAAGAAGGTGAAACATCAAAAACACACAGTAAATATCTTATAAGAAAACAATGGAGCTGATGGAGGAAATATGTCTATAGGCTTGCCTATTAGTTATGATACTGACATTTCTGTTATTTTCTGTTTGGCAGTGTTTGTGCTGTTATAGCACAGATGCACAGGCAGATGCCTATAATTCCAGGACTTAGGAGGCTAAGGTGAGAAAACTGGGAATTTGAAGGCAGCCTGGACAATGTGGTGAGACGACGTTTCAAAGAAAACAAAACAACAGAGTCAGAGGTGAGAGAAAGAAAGAGAGAGAAAGAGAGAGAGAGAGAGAGAGAGATTGATTCTGACAATCCAAATTGAAGAATATATCATTTCTGAGAATAAAGCATATATTTAGTAAATGTTTATTGTGAAGCAGTCTGAAAATGTAGAGATTAATAAATTCATTCAGAATCATACAGATATATATGTATATGCTTACTTGCATAAAACTCTGAATACATGACTTATATGGAAGCAACTGAGTGTGTTATGCTCTAAAATGCCAAGCAAGTTTCTGGCATGACTCTTCAATGCATGCCCTGGTCATGATAAACATGTGATTAGCAGTTGCATGAAAATGAGTGACCACTGTGACATGTGGAGTCACGGTTGCATCATAGGAGAGACAGTTTGGACCCACAGTATAAACTTCCTGTGACATATATGTACCATACCAAAAGCAAGCAGCTGATAGATATTAGCAGTTAACTTGAAACAGGAAGTTCTGTGAACCTCTTTTATCAGCCTCTCAGTCACTCAGGAGAACCCTAATATTACAAATCGAACAGCTTTGATAAATTAATAGACTTTTGTATTTTGGCATTTAGTCAGGATAGGAGAGAACTAGAGTCCCACATCTCCAGTTCAATGTTTTTGTTTGTTCGTTCCTAGTGCATAATCCTATTACTCTCCTTAACTGACTTTATAGCAAGGAGATAATATATACGAAACTAAATATTATTTATAAACTTATATATCATTTCATTCCCTCAGTGCAATGTAAGATTTCATTTGGAAAAATATAGATACTAACATCGAGTATCAAGGAGTAAGTAAGGAATCAGGGTCTTTCGTCTAAAGAGGAAAAGACAAGGTTGCAGAGAAAACTTGGCAGTTAAGAGCACTAGCTGCCCTTACAGAGGACTGGGGTTCTAGGCCCCATATGGTGACTGACAACCTGTCGCTAACAAGTCTGTAACTCTAGTCACAGGGGATCTGACCACCCCTCCTGGCCTCTGAGGGCACTGCAAAACAGGCGTTCACTTACCTACAAGGAGGCAAAACATTCATACATATAAAATGAAAACAAATGAAAAATAAACTAATATTTTTTAAAGAAGGACAGTTATTCATGCAGATGTCGTGTATCTGAATGAGAAAGTTAGCGTGGTTACTTCAGAAAAGCTAAGGAGAGAAGATGGTTGAAGTTGGGGAGGAGAGAGAAATGTCATCACAATACACAGAAGAAGTTTTCTATAACTAATTCTTTCTCAAAGCGAAGAGTTGCCTTGTGAGGTCCTCAGAAGCCCAGGCAGTGGGGATTCAGGCAAAGCCTGGATGTGTAAGAAGCTCAGCACAAGTCGGGCCTTCTTTGGGAGAAAAGATTAACTCAACCCAAAGCTCTGAATCCAAGCAGGAACTTCTCTGAGGAAGAGAAAAAGCAGGTTGGGCCTCCTCCTTTGGGGATTTGGGAGAAAACCCTTGAATTTTCTGCACACTCAGTCATGTGAACCCGGAGACTGAAGTCACAGAGCCACAGAGCCTGATGCAGCACGCTCTACAGCAAGAGCAGCTTTAGAAAGGTTCCCCTCATTGGGGATAAAATCACATGAAGATTCAGGAATTGGGGTTTTTTAAGTAGGAAAAACAAGAGGATGGATTTCAGTCATCACAGCCTGAAAGGGAAGAACAATAGCTGTGAGCTGACTTGCAGAAGAAAGTTTTCTTTGGTCAGGTTTATGAAACGAAATGGGAACCAGGGAGGCTGTGCCCCTGGGTGATCCCATGTCTCCCCTAGAATCAATGGCTCATCCCAGCTGTCCACTGTTGACTCTGGGAAGTCGAGGCACACCCACTGCAAAGTGCAACTTAGAGTTGAACTCATCCAAGAGGGGTGGGAGGAGGCGGAACTCCGGAATCAAGCCTCCTCACTTATGGTGGTCCTGCCCAGGCTACCCCATTCATCCTAGTTTCGGGGGTCTTTCTGGATCTCAGCTCTGACAGCCTGGTGTTTTGGGAGCTGCCTCAGACTTGAGCACACCAGGACAATCTATCTCTGCCACTGGAGCTAGAGGACTCGCCTGAGATTCCTGGATTCCCCGGCATAGTACTTGTAGCTGCCACACAGTCATTGGGAGAGCAGAATAGGTAATAAACAGAGTATAGAAAGGCTGGTGAGATTGCTCAGTGGTTAAGAATACTTGCTATTCTTCCAGAGGACCTGGGTTCAATTCCCAGCACCCACATAGCAGCTAGTAACAGTCTATAACTCTAGTTCCAGGGGATCTGACATCCTCTTCTGGCCTCTGTGGCTATTGCATGCACGAGGTGCCCTTACATATGTGCAGGCAGAACACTCATACACATAAAACAAAAAATTAATTTTTATTAAAAAACACGGTATGGAGAACAGTCATTCTGCAAATTAGTTTTTATTACCTGTGAGCTGTTCCATCAACACTGTGACTTTAAGTAGCATGTCAGTTCTAATGTGTGCTTACATGCAACTCCTTAAAACAAGACACCCTGCCCCCTCCTTTTCTATCATGGTCTTACCAGCTGCAGGAAAATGTATGCGGGAGGGGCTAGGAGGGGGAGCCTCAGTAGTACGGTGCTTGTACAGCTTGTAGACAGCCCTGGGTTCAATCTCCAGCAATAAGAAAGAAAAGAAAGGATGCTCTCAGTCATTTAAATCTGGATTTGTGCACTGCTCAGATTCACTGGTCACACTACAAACTTCTGAAATCTGAAGTATTTTCTCTGCCTAAAGCAGTCCTGAGTAGGTACTGGGAGGACAGGGAGAGAGGGCCAGAAATCAAATATCATCATTCAGGTGCTGGAGAGGTGTCTCAGCAGTCAAGAGCACTGGATGCTCTTGCAGAGGACCCAGAGTCAGTTCCCAGCACCCACATAGTGGCTATCAAGCATCTGTAACTCCAGTTCCAGGGAATCCGACACCATTTTCTGGCTTCTGTGGGCATTGCGTGACATGGGTGCATTTACACACACGCAGGCAATATACTCATACACATAAAATAAAAATAAATGAAATATTTAAAAAATATGATCATTCATCTATGCATCAGCATGATGATGTGGATTCCTGTGAATGTGGTGACTGTGAAACCCTGAAGAAGAGGCTCAGGAGTGGACCTGAACTAATTTCTGACATTCACATAACTCTGATACCCAATATACAATACCAGGTACTGCTGAGACCAACATCCCTTTATAACCTAACAAACGGCCTACTTATAAGAGGGATGGAAGACTAAGCAGACAAGACCTGCTTGTGCCAGACCCATGAAGGGCATCTCCGCTGGTCTGATGTGGTTCTGTCAGGCCAGAACCACTGCCATTCTGACATTGTTTGTCCTTTAGTCGAAGTAGCTGGATGATCTTTGAGCATCCTTCCATGAAAAAAGATGGGGTACATTTGGTGACTCTGGGCTAAGAAAGGCCCTAACACAGCAGCAGCAACAGCCCAAGCATCTGAGGGCAGATTCCCTAAGACACCTTGTGGGGAGCTGAGTTCAGCTGTCCTACGTCTAAGCAGCTGGAGCAGAATGGAAGGCCCAGAGGTGTCACAGCCCCAAGGATCCCGTCCATCACCTGTCTGCACACGGGATGTTGGCGTGTCACCGGGCTCTGAACTATTGTTGCTTGGGACTATCCAGAAGGAACAGGCCACATGAATTGCTCTTTCATGGACTAGTTATGTGTAGTCACCCGAGAGATGGGCTTAGACAAAATAGTCTTAGTCAGCTGGAGCCTGACTTACCCAACAACCGTCAATTAACATTTTTCCTTTTCATCTGGCTTCAATGAGAAATGAGATGAATCACAAGAAAGTCATTTGGCATCAGGGAACTCTCCTGTCAGCCACCCAGGTCCGAGTCACCAGGCTGCCCCAATGAGTAGCTTTTTCTGGCGCACCTGAGACATTCTGACATTTATGATCACATACTGAATCTGAATGTGCACTTGGCTCTAGCCTCCTTAAGCATGGGACATCCAGAGCAAGTTCTACCAAAAATTCCTTTCTCAAGGAGCGCACAAAACTGGGGCAAGGCATACAGAAGGGATGCTGTCCGCGCAGTGACAGCCCTTCCTCTCTACGTCCGGATGTAGGTGGCGAATCATCTTCCCACCATGCAGAGGACTTCTCTCACGGTGCTTTCAAAACAGCCTTAGCCACCAAACCCTTCTTCTGAGTCTATACAGACAGGTGCTCGGCATCCCCACCCTATCAGAATAGTGAGAGCCCTCAGAATGAAGGGCTTTGACAGCCTGATGTGGAGGCACACACCTGTAATCTCAGCACTCAGGAGGCTGAGGCAGGAGGATCATGGGTTGCAAGCTAGCCTGAGTGACATAGCAAGATCTACCTAAGTAAAATAAAGTAAATGAAGGAAGGACTTTACGTTAACCCAGGGACAGCATCAACTAAACCTGCATGGCTCACTGTCCAGTCATAGGTACACAAATCCTCTATTCCGACACTGTAAAAGTACTTTATTAACACACGTTCACAGAACTCACTGTTAAACCGACTGATGAGAAAGTAAAGCCATTTCAACTGCAAAAGAAAGAAAATAATAAAACTGAAGGACACTGCTGTCATCCGCGCCACGCCTTGGAGTCCAGTGTACGCTGCGCGGGAGCTGGTGCTGAGGAAAGTGTCGTCATGTGACTTTGCACTCCGGGGATAGCTGCTGTAGCTATTTTGACAAGTTGCACGATAAGCTCAGGACTCAGTCTAACTAGCCTGATTCATCACAGAGAGCAAAGCAAGCTGTGTTTGCTTTAACACTTATCACTAACACCAGCACATGTACTTTCATGACAAGTGTGAGAGTCAGAGGAGAAACATCCAGAATGTATTACGGACATAGAAGTCTCTGTCATACCATATACACACTTATGAACCATATCCCACATGCCATAAGTCACATAGCAGACCATATATAATATGAATAAATACAAGCACATTTAAAGAACCTGACAGCCATTGACTGGCCTCTTGCCACTCATCTATCCTAGAATCAGCCCTGAATTCCTGGGCCTAGCTGGCTTTCTTGTCACTTAGGAGGTATCCTAGTTTGCTTCCTGTTGCTGTGATGAAACATTCTGACCAAAACCAACTGGAGGAGAATAGGGTTTGTTTGGCTGACATGATCTGACCACAGTTCATCATCACTGAAGGAAGCTAGGACAGGAGCAGAAGCACAGGCCACAGAGGAGTGTGGCTTACTGCCTTGTACCCCAGGCCCATGCTCAGCCTGCTTTCTTACACAGTACAGGACCACCTGCCTGGGGTGGTACCACCCACAGTAGGCTGGGCCCTCCCACGGCACTCAGCTATTAAAAAAATGCCTCAAAGACATGGCCACAGGCCAGTCCAATAGAGCAAACTCCCCACATGCAGCACCTTCTTCTCAGGTGTGTGTCAAGTTGACCATCAAAGCCATGGGGAGTCACAGGTGTACACTGAGACATCTAGGTTACAAGAGTGTAGGCGAGTCCTACTTACTTAGCTCTTCCTGGGGCTATCTGTGCAGGCCTAGACTGCTTGAGCAACTCAATCAACAGTAATGTATTTAAAAGAAGGTCTAGCCAAAGAAACTCTACCCTCAAGCACAGAAAGCCAATAGGTGGCACCAATCAAAAGTGACTATCAGTGTGCTACACATTAACAGTAACATTTTTATTTGATTGTTTTTTGTTCTTTGTTCTTCTTGGAGACGGGGTTTCATTCTATAGCCCAATGTGTCCTTGAATTCCTGGCAATCCTCCTACCTCAGCCACTATGTATTTCTTCTGACAACATTGGAATTAAGGCATGAGCCACGATGCCCAGCTTGAGTGACATTCTGATGATTTAAAAAAGCATGTTGCCTTAGAGGCTGGAGAGAGGGCTCAGCAGCTGAGTGCTTTCGGCTCTGCCAGAGGACCCAAGTTTGGTTCTGAGCACCCACATCAGGCACCCGAAGACTGCTCGAGGAGATCTGCCTCCCTGTTCTGGCCTCCACAGGTGCCTACATACACACGGTACAAACACATAAAGCACATAAATAAAAAATAGACATCTTTTAAGATGACCATCAACTTGCACATTTTTAGAACTGGGTTCTAAAATGTAGGAAAACAGCACTTCTTTGTTCACAGTCTGCCTGGTGCCAGGCTCTAAACATTAATTGATTTAGCACTGTAACTGAGGTGCTGAACTAAGTGACTTTCTGAAGGTCACAAAGCTACTAAGTGCCACCACCAGACTTCAGACCAAACTAGCTAGATTCAGAGTCTGTTCCCAGTCATCAAACTTGGCACTACCACTCATCTCGTGTGAAAACCTGCTGCAGTTTACACACCAGGAAGTTTGTTTCTAAAAAGAAATGAGGCTGTGCCATGGGTGCACAGATTTTAAATGACAGGCTAGAAACATGCCTTCCAGATGCCTGTGCCTGAGCCTTTCTCAAAGGACTCTGCCTGACCCTTCTGTGCAGACATCAACAACGGATCACCGCACTATCTACATTTCCAGAGAGGAAAGACTTTCCTAATTCCTAGTGTATTGCTTGATGGTGGTTTGTTCTGCACAACAGAGCAATGCAGACTCTACTGCCTCAATGGGCAGCTGCACACCAGTGAACACAGTCCTGGTTCCATGGGAAAGAGTGAGGAGAGCCCCTTTCCTTGCACAGATTATCAGAGCTATAAAGGACCTAAGGATCTGTTTACAATTACATAAATACTGCCTGTTTTGTTCCAGGCTGGCCTCTTTAAAACATCATAAGCAAGCCGCAAAAACCCAGAGGGTGGCCCCCTCCCACTCCAGAATGGAACAACTCCTCGGCTTCTAGAGGCAGAGCTATTCCGCCTTTCATCAAAAGCATCAGAGAAGGAGCCGTCTCCAACCAGCACACTTCTCTGGGTTCCCTGTCACATGCACCCAGAAGAAGCTGACTGCTTTGACACAGGCGTGCCATTCCAATTGGCCCAAAATTTAACTATGCAACTCATGCACTGAATTTCAGTATTTTCCAAAGAAGTCTTGCAAATGGTGCTGAGTTTCCAGTACGGACTTCTTCCCCAAGTGTATCCAATTCACATGGAGCTGAAATATTGTGTATTTGCAATCAAAAGAAAGATGTTGCAGAACGTATTTCCTCTGTAAATATGAAATAATTGTCCAATCCTACACTTTACAATTTCTGGAACGAATGCTAGGACATGTGTAACTAAACCACACTGGGAAAGTAATAAAATAGTTTTAGTTGTCTTTAATTCTGATGCCTGGGGAAAAGTAGATTTAACTCTAGAAGCTGAGATGGTGGGCAATGATGCTCCAGAATGAGGAGAGGAACTTGTGGGCCCTTCTGAGAGCAGAGGCTATGTGGAGAGTGTTGGTCCTGTGTCTACTTTTCCTTTGAAACAGAGGCCTGGGTTCCCTTCCTCTCAACTAAAGGGTCACTTGTTGCCTCATCCAGCTTTCCACCAGCACACTTCCTCCAAGTCCCCATAGACTTAAGGAGGTCACATGCTGGCCTTGGATAAGAAAGGGTCAGCCTGGCCTCACAGAGACTTGCCTCCTGGTTTTACTGGAGGCTGGTTCTCCCTCAGAGTCCTGTTTCAGGGTGAGAGGTTACATCCCTGACTGGAGGCTGGATGGTAGCCAAAAATAACCGCTGGCTGTGCTGGACCACACCCACCTCCTCACCCTGAGGTCATATCCACAGACTGAACAAGAAAATTCCATCTTCCGACTTGTAGGGTAGGAAGATGGACTGTAGAAAATCCAGGCTCAATGGAAGGCAGCTCCCCTCGCCCTACTGTGTAAAGATAAGAACAGGCACCAAACATGGATCCCCCAAAGATAGGAGATTGCAGAATAAAGCCCGACCTCCCCCCACCCAATACTCGACCAAACCCTCTCATCAGATGGTCAGTGTGACAATCTTTCTGTCCAACGTACCATCCTACCTGGCCTCTGTGACAGGAAATGGTCCTGTCAAGTTCTCCCACATGCCATAATCACAGTTTCAGTCATTCTCGCAGCTGCAACCTGCTTGCCCTCATTCCTGAGTAGACACTAGAATGTGGTGCTTAAGGTCACAAACTTTGATCCAGAGCAATCTGTACTGCATTCTGCTGGAAGACCTGGGTACATTCTAAACTCTGAGTCTCAACTCCTCTGTGTGTAACCAGGATTGGAAATCCTTCTCAGCTCTAGGTTTCCTGTTACCAACACGCATTACTGTCCTTACCATCAAAGTCCTTCAAGAAAACTCCCTGGGGCTAGAGAGACAGCTCTGTGGTTAAGAAAACTGGCTGCTCTTGCAGAGGACCAGGGTTCAATTCCCTGCACCCACATGGCGGCAAAGAACCATCTGTAACTGCAGTTTCAGGGGATCTGACGCCCTCTTCTGTCTTGCATGGGCAATGCACAACATGGGTGCACTTACAAACACGCAGGCAATACACTCATACTCATAAAATAAAAATAAATCAAAAAAAAAAGAAAAAAAGAACACTGTGGTCTTCTCCCTGTTGGGTCAGCAGCCCCTGTCAAGACATCCAGACCAGAGACAGTTGTCAGTCGACATTAATTCACTGAGTCAGTCGACAACGGCCAGCTAAGGAACGTGGACAGTGCTGGTGGACATGATGGTCCTGCTCCAGTTGCTGCAGGGCTCAGTCAAGCTGTCCTGAGGGTTATCTCAGAGCCTGACACATCCTCTGGTTTGGAGGGCATTGTACATCTCAGTTATTTATTTCAAGTGTTGAAGGGCACCCTCGCTCTGGGCTGCTTTACAAACAGGCCACCATCTGCCGTGATGATAAAAATGCTTGGCACTGGATTTGCTGTGGTTGTCAGTATGGATGGCCTGATATTCAGCCCACTTAATATTTTATAGAGCTGATTTGGGAGCACAGAAAGCTTCCGGGAATGCTGCCCTACATAGCTGCCCTTTATAACCAGGACAGCTGTGCCAGTGTGAGGCTGAGGGAAGGGAGTTAAAGAACCCTGGCAGCCAGGCTCTTTCGGAGCCCTGCCGGGTGCCATCCCAGCACCAGGCGCACCTTCCACTGCACCGAACCTCCCAGCCTTGCCTTCGCTTTTGGAGTTTCACTTTGTCCACTATTGCCCATTTTTAAAGTATCACTGTGGCTCTGTCTCAGATCTCCAAGTTAGAACTGTACCCTGGCTGACCCCAGCCCTCATTACAAGGAAAATCTTCCTTTTAAGTTTGATGGCAGTGTCGGTCTCATTCTTCTGCAACGTCCTATTTCTTTTTTGAAAGATCGATTTTATTTTTAATTATGTGTATATGTGTGCATCTGTGTGCAGCCATGTGCAGCATGTGTAAGTGCAGGCACCCTTGGAGTCCAGAAGAGGGAGATGGACCCCGGTGCTGGACTCACGGGTGGCTGGAAGCCGGGTCCTCTTCAGAGCAGTGCATGCTCTTACCAGCATAGCCATCCTCTTTCCAGCCATGGCCATTTCCTGTTCCTTGAGGCTACAGGTGGTTAATTTTAGTGTCTTTGGACTCCCCGTTTATCCAGGATTGCACGGAGCATTCAAGGGTCAATGGTACCCCATTGAGAAGGGGTTGAAGATAGCCCTGGTCCTCAGTGTGACCTTGGTCCTCTGTTACCTCCTGAGATAACCCTAGCTGGAACCACTTGAATGAAGGCTATGTCCAGTTCCCTCCCACTGGAGCAACAGCCTTTCTACAGCTTTCTAACTGGAGTCAGGGGTGAGATTCTTTGTGCCACTCGCTGTGTCCCTGGCTGCTGGTGACTCTGTTTCCAAGTTCGTGCTCAGCATGGGCCCTCTGGAGCTCGCAGAGGTCAAGGAGGTTGGGTGGACCTTGCTCTGTGGCCTTCCTCCACTCGGCCCCACCTTCACTGGGGAAAATCCAGGTGACCATCAGGAGAACCCTGACCCTGACATTCATCAAATTCTCAACAGTTTGCGTAATTCCAGAATCCTTTCCATTCCCTTAAGGCTACAGGATTTGGGAGCAGGAAGAGACTTTTATTTTCTCTCCTTTGTGGTGAGGTGAGCAGCAGACCCAGACGGCCCTGAAGGAAAGGAGCACAGTGCTGGGGATACGTAGATGCCCACCAGTTACTGCTGTGAAAGTCAGCGTGCCGAAGCTGCGGGGGGCAGATGACTTCTCTGATAAGGAAGCAGATCTCAGAAGCTGAGTAACATGGGCAGTGCCTGTTTTCCAGTCCTGTGCTATTCTGCCCTTCACTGGGAAAATGCAGAACCCAATGAGTCTCCACAGCTCTCCCGCCACGCAGATTCCATGAGCTGACTGGCAGACATTGTGCCACTCACATCCCCACATCTGTTCATGCTTCCTTCACACTCAAAGTGTGCTCCCCATCTCAACCTATCAGAATACACACACACTCCACAACTATAGGGTGGCAGCTGCTCCCCCATACCACCTATCCTCCGTGCTAGACTGTGAACTCTTAAAGCCCAAGAGGCAGACAGATTGATGAGTGGATGGGTGGATGGCGAGATGAAGAGATGGGTGGATGGATGGATGGGTAGATGGAGAGATGGATGGATGGGTGGATGGGCAGATGGAGAGATGGATGGATGGGTGGATGGGTGGATGGACTGATGGACTCAGGCTCACATCTAAAGCCCATAGGAGGAATCAGGAAGAATGTTCTAGAACAGTAGGGAAGATGGAGGGGAAGCAGCTCTGGGAACCAGCTTATTCTGACTGAGTTGTAGGCATCTCTGCTGCATGGGAGAAAATAAAGTACCTGTCTCTCTCTAAAATCCCCCCCCCCACACACACAGGGAAATATAAAAAGGTCTGAGACTCAAGGGAATATACCGAAGTTCTGAGCAGTCTAACTAGGGGCTTGTAGCCGAGTGCTCACCCTTATCTTTCCATCAGCATACCTCCATACTTGATGACATCATGCTGAAAAACAGTCACCCTCAGGAGCTAAGAACTCGAGCCTCTGTAGGGGAAGAGCATCCAGACACCTGGAAGACAGGGATTGATTTAATCAGCAGACACCACAGTAAAATCAGATGTAGACCACACACTATATCATAAAACATAATTAACTGATTATGATACAATAGCCATCTCTTTCAAACATGGCATTGTATAGTACCTTTTAAAGGAAAACAAAGCTCATGTGTTCTTTCCACGATTTAAAGAGGAAGCTGACAGTGACTGAGAAAGCCTTGGATCAGCAGTGTGTGTCACTTTTCCCTTCTGACACCGTGTGAGGTCTGGCAGTCCTTCCCATGTGTTGCAAAGGGCACTGCCTTGCTCTCTCCCTTCTGTGGATGCCTGGCCCTGATAACTCGTTCCCTAAAGTGAAACCACAGAAACAACACTGTTTGGGAAGTCGGTTACTAAAAGTCACCCGCGTATTATAAGACAGAGAAATCTTTGAGGAGGGGTAAGGATTGCTTGAGCCAGACAATCTGCCCAGCCCTGAAAGCATTTTTTTAAAGTTGGTAAGTGAGCTACAACCCTCCTTCAATCGCAAAGCCCCAGACGCAGTCCCCCCAGGGATCTCTGCCTCCTGCTCTTCCTGCATTTAGATAACTTCCTTACCTGGAGTATGAGCTGGACCTAGAGTTTTGCTTCTAACCCAGAGATCAAATCAAAAATGCTAGGTCACCTCCCAGATTAGCTGAGCAAAATGTCGCGATGGCTTCTGACCCAGGAGCCCATTCTCACTCTGTCAGGGGCTTGCTCTGAGGAAGAGTAGATGCCTTGCAGCCTGTAGCCCTAGGGGCATTCTCCTGAAAGATCCGGAAGTACATCCGCCCCACCAGGAAGTGTACCCACCTGTACTTGTGCCTGTAATACCCACTTCACCACAGCCCTTTCAGAAACCTTCGGTTATTAACTCCCTGCACCCAGACTTTCAATCTCTCCAAACTGAAAACACATGCTTAATATTTTAAACTACCTACCTTAGGATAGTCATTATGTGCAACAGATAGCGAAGGGGCAATAGGTAAGCAAAGAGTAACCATCATGTGTATAATCCTAAGGACTATTATAGGTCAGAACCTAGACTAGACGTTTATCACATGTTCCCTGTACGTTCTCAGTAATACTGAGATACTGTGGTTGCCTTCATTCTACAAATGGGGAAAACCGGAAAAGCAGACACGTGCCCTGCCCAAGGCTGCACCACTAGCTCATGGAAGGGCCAGGGCTCAAGCCCACACTTGGATCCAATGTCCTTGCTCCCAAATCAATGGGCTGTGCCTCCCAGACACAGGCAAGGGTTTCATGATGCAGAGGAGAGAGTCTAAGACCTACAGGTAAGGGCCAGAGTCTGGTAATTATGCCTGAAAGTTGTAGATACTTTTCTGGGTTTATATTAGACCTAGAAGGACAAGAAGCTATCAGGACTCTAAATGTTAGAATTCTCTGAGAGGCAGAAAGACCAACAGATGAAAGTAGAGAAGATTTCCAAATTGAAAACTTCTGGTGTTAGTTGAAAAGCTGCAGAAGATGAGGCTGGGTCGTTGGGAAGGCCAGACTGGGAGGATATTCTCCCAGGAAACAAAACACAGTTCACTCACTAGACTTTTTTTTTAATTGTGTTAATCTTTTTTATCTTTCGCCTCTCATATAGGATACCATCCCAAGATATTATCAAAAATATGGAATTTCAGCCTGGTATGGTGACTGACACCAGTAGTCCGGACACTGGAGGCTGAGCGAGAATGACTTCAAGGGAAGCTACTGGGCCGCGTAATGAATTCCCAGATATCTCAGGCTACAGAGTGAGACTCTGTCTCAATAAACAAATAAATATATATACTGACATGTGTGCATATACACACATTTATACATGTATACACATATGTAATTAAAGTTTTTCTGACCATGTAAGTTAGACATGGTAACTGCAGGGTTTTTATTTATGGTTTTAGCCTCAGACTGTGGTAGCTGCAATTCTAGGAAATAGGTCCCTTTTCTTACCATGCTCTGTGGCAAGCAAACACATACGAATAGCATTTACTGTTTACCAACATGAATAACTCTGCAAATATTATCTCAGCCTTTACGATTTCATTGATCTCATATGAGGTATGTAGTTCCACCTTGAAACACCAACTCAACAAGCTGTGGATCTGCCGTGTCCTACCTGAAAGTCTGGGGCTTGGGTCTGGAAGTCAAAGGTTCACGTCCCGAGGCAGAGCTTTGGTCTTGGGAAAACGTGTATCAAATTCCAAATGCTTTTTGTGACATCAACATGACATTTCTATCTCCTCAAACAGATCCCAGACAATTTAAAGAATGATATAAAAGAATACAATAGGAGAACTAGGAGAAAACGAATATTTAACAGACAGGCAGGAAAATAACTGGCCCAAGTGTAAAACCTAAAGGAGACAAGAGCAACAGTAGCCAGTTTTTAAAGTACAAAATTCTTGGGGTTTTTGGATTTGGGGCTGCTATTGTTTTGTCTCACATCTCACAGCCTAGCCCAGGGTGGCCTTGAAGCCTCCAGAAAGCTTCTGCCTCAACCTCCCAGTGCTAGAATGACAAGCATGAGTCACAGGGCTTGGCTAAAACACAAGATTCTTACTGCAAGCTGGAATGAGAAAATGTGGGAGGAATTATTCCTATCAGTAGAACATAGGGTTAATATGTATGAAGACATCTCAAACGCCACAGGAAGAACGTCAGTACTCTGTAAGTGATTGTACATGCTCCTGAAACTCCATCCAAGATGTCTCCTCATGCTCTCATTTTGTTTTATACAAAATCTTCTAAAATATTTTATTGTTTTTGTTTTATGTATATGAATGTACTGCCTGCATGTATGAAAGTGTACCTGTGTTGTACAATGCCCTTGTAAGTCAGAAGATGGGGTGGGATTTCCTGGAACTGGAGTTACAGATGGTTGTTAGCCACCATGTGGGTGCTGGGAATCGAACCCAGGTCCTTTGCTAGAGCAGCCAGTACTCTTAACCACTGAGCAATCTCTCCAGTTCCATAAGAATCTTTTATACAAGTTCTATCTATGTTATCCTAGTCTGCAGATTTTTCTAGTCTGCAGTTTTTTAACTGTGTCCTAACAAGACTAAATTACTCAAGTTTCAGAAGCTGGGAGCCGACTTTTGCTTTTAAATCTATATTTATTCCATTTCCATCCCTGTATATTCATTGAACATGGTTGTGTGGTACATAGGGACACTGTCATACATGCATTGTGGACTGAGTATATTCCCTCTAAACCTTGTTCTCCTTTTTTTAAATTTAAAATTTTATGTGCATGAGTGCGTTGCCTGCATGTGTGTAAGTGCACCCTTGTCATGCAACACCTGCAGAGGTCAGAAAAGGGCATCAGATCCCCTGGAACTGAAGTTACGGGTGGTTGTTAGCTGCCATGTGGATGCTGGTCATTGAACCCAGGTGTTCTGCAAGAACAGTCCCTGAGCCATCTCTCCAGTCTGCTCTCCTCCCTCGTTTCCTTCCCCTCCCACTGGTCTGCTTGGACAGTTCTACTTCCACTTTAATGTCGTGTACACACATCTGAATGAATATGTGATTTCATTTGTCTACAGAAAATGCAGGAAAAATACAAGCGGAGCGAGAGGACGCATGCAGTACTGAGCTCCTGAGGCTGAGCTTGCTTCACGGGATTATCTTCAGTGACGTCCATTTTCCCGAAGATGACCTCATTTCTTAATTCTTTATGGCTGAAAAGAAAGTCGTGATGTCCATTCCTCTTGTTAGACACCAAGGTCGGTTCCATAACCCAGCTATCGTGAGCTGTGCTGCGGCACAGATTAATTTGCAAGTGTCTCAGAGACAGGTTGACTTGGTCTCACAGGTAAACACCTGAGAGGGGTGTGCTTGGATCATGAGGTCTCTTTGTAAATTTTGTGAAGCTCCATATTGATTTTCATAGCGGCTTAGACTAGCCTGTGTCCCCATCATCAGCGGGGAGGGTTCACTTCCTCCACACCCTCACCGCTGACCTGACTGACTACCATGGACTCTCAGTGTAGCTTTAAGTTTGCATTTCTCGGATGAAGAGAGAAGACAAAGCTTCTTGGTCATTTGTGCTTTATTTCTGAGAACTGTATTTGTATTTCTCTTGCCCATTTATTGACTGCGCGGTTTGATTTCTCGTTATTCGGGATTTTTTAGTTTGTCTAGGTATCAACCAAGATTTCTCACATTCTGTGGCTGCCTCTTCATTCAGACGCTTCCTTTGCTACACAGCTTTTTAAGTTCGTGGGACTGCAGTTGTCCACTGCTGACACTACTTTCAGGGTGACCGGCGCCCCACTCAGGAAGCCCTGGCTGTGAAGTGTGGTCCTCCTTTTTCCTCTGCCAGTGTCAGAACCACAGGTCTACTACTAAGGTCTTTGACACATTTGGAGTTAAGTCAGGTGCCAGGTGAGAAAGGGGAATTGCGTTTCATTCTTCTGAATGTGGAAATCCAGTTTCCTGAGCACAGCTCCTTGGACAGGCTGCCTTTCTTCCCAGGCTGTGCTGTGGGTTCGTAGCTGGTTCGCTGTTCTGTCTCATTAATCTGTGTGTCTGTTTCTGCGCCAGGACCATGCTGATTTTGTTTCTGTAGCAGAGCTGACTTGTAAATGAGACTCAAAAATCTGTTTTTCCCTGCCAGGTCTTGCCACATAAGGGGAAGCATGAAGACCATAAACTGAATCTTCCTGGACAGGGAACACTATGCCATCTTTGATTATAATCTAAATTCATGAAGACAGCGGAAGGTGTTTCATCCTCAGTTATAATCTAAGAGCTCTTACACATCCTTTTGAGAATGTAGAAAAGTAAGAATTTTATCATGTTGAAATGTTATTCAATAAAAACTCATCTCAAAAGAAATTTTTCAAGGAGCTGGAGAGAAGGCTCAGCAGTTAAGAGCACTGGCCACTCTTGCTGAGGACTCGGGTTTGTTTCCCAGCCACCCACATGACGGCTAACAGCTGTGCTTAACTCCAGAATTTGGCACCCTCTTCTGACCTCTGCAGGCACTGTACAACACGGGTGCACTTACATACATGCAGGCAATACACTCATGCACATAAATAAAAATAATAAATAAATATATTTTTAAAAAAGAAATTTGTCAAACAAGTACTTTTAATTTGTTGAAACACATTAGGTGTGGTGGTGTGCTTTTTTAATCCCATCATTTGAGAAGCTGAGTCAGAAGGACAGTGAGTGCAAGACAAGCCTGGGCTGCATGGTGAGACTCTGTTTAAAAAATAATACTAGTAATTCTACATTGGGAACTTAAAACATGGTGTTCACTGTGAAGCATCTCCTGGTATCCTCAGTCTCAGACAAAACTACATCACTCTCTTCTGGGTGTTAGACATACTTATCTCTGTGTGCCCAAAGTACTGCAAGTGAACAGTACATACAAAAACTTCCTCAAGGAATAGTTATTGACTAAATGAAGACATAATTCATCAAAAGAGGACAAAATCATATACAGAAGATATTCATTACAGTTCCCTGAGGAGAATCAATACTAGAGACAAGATCAGCAAACAGAAACAGTTAAGTAGAAACACATTACAGCTATCCTGGTTTCTTGTATTTCCATCTGAAATTTGAGATTATCTTTTCAAGTTTTGTAAAGAATTGTATTGGAATTTTAATGGAGAGTCTGTTGATCTGTAGATTGTTTTTGGTAGGCTAGCCGTTTACACAACAGTAATCCTACTGATCTGTGACGTGGGTCTTTCCATTTTCTGACATCTTCTTCAATTTCTTTCTCAGTGTATTAATGGTTTTATTGCACAGGTCCTTCCCCTCCTTGGTTAGATTTATTCCAAGATATTCTATGGTTTTTGAGGCTATCATGAATGGGATTCTTTCCCTGGTTTCTTTCTCAGTGTGTGTTGTTGCTACATAGGAAGATTACTGATTTTTTGTGTTCATTTTTTACCACTTTACTGAATGTGTTTATCAGCTTAAAAGTCTCGTGCTTGACTCTTTAGGGTATTTTATACAAAGAATTATATCATCTAAATAGAGGGCAGGAAACTAGTAAGGGGCCATGGAAGGAAAGTGAATGGGAGGGGGACAGAATGTGGTGCTGTGAAAGGGACCAGGGAGTGGAGGTGGAGGAGGAGGGTTAGATGGGGTTGTGAATGGGAGGGCGGGGCTGAGGAGGCAGTTTGGGGGCAATAACTAACACTAAAGGCCTATAGAAAAGGACCTGTGGAAGCCTATCACTATAGAAGCTTCTTAAAGTATATGCATATATAATATAGTCTAAATGGAGTTACCTTATAACGGGGGTATAATGCCCCTACCAGACATCACAGTCCAGTGTCAGGAATGGACTCCCTCTTTTGAAGCTGCTGACCAGGGGTCCCATAGACCCTCAAAAAATACTGACTATTGCCTTTGCTCTTGATTACCCACCAAAACTTGATAGTAAGATCTTATTGCTAAAGACACTACATATGTAAGTCATAGAAACAAGAAGAAACTGAGCTGGTACTATCCTTGAAGCCCCATCTCCACTGGCTAGCTTTCACAGTGCTAGAAGACACTATGCACCCTACCATGAAAAGGACAGTAGTCTTCAACCTTGTCCATCTGCGAACACTTTGAGCTACACTAACAACTGGCCTAGAAAGAAATGTGCACTGATGCAGTAATGTCACAGATGTTATGTGAGTCACCAATTACTTTCTGATTGGACTTAAGGTCTGTGTCACAAGATAGAGCCCATACCTAATATCAGGTATTAGCTGGTATTGGGCCGAGGAACTTGTGGTTAGATATATCACAGGCCAGGGGGAAGAACCTACTACTACAATTCTGCTAAATGGACACAGTAGTAAATCAACTCCTAAGGACTCATCGTTACACCCATAGATTAAAGCATCTCCCAACTCTCACCATGAAAGCTTCTTCATGCAGCAAATGGTCAATGTGAAGAGAATTAGAGGCTGCAGAGTACTTATTCACAAATGGGATGCCTTTATCACACTGGCTCCTCCCAAGGCTCAGTGATCATTGTGGAAGGGGAGGCAGAGAGACTGTAAAAGCCAGAGGTGGTGGATGACACAAGAAAACAATGTTCTCTAGACGGCAGGGCAGGTACTCATGTGAACTCACAGCAGCGTGACGGTGTACACAAGGCCCACAGAAACTGAGCCAGACAGGTTCCCAGCATAGATGGGGGAGGTGGGTAAAAAGTCACAGTTCTAACTGAGGAACTATTGGCAGCTGATTGCTACTGGGCGGGGAGAGACAGTTTCCTAAGTGTGTAATGCTTGACCAGGCTCCAGGGGATGGACCCCAACAAAGGGTATCTGGGGACACAAATTAGACTCAATAAGCAATAATAGTGGAGGACATTAAATAGGGGAGGGGGAGCAGAGGGTGCAGATAAGGAAGGGGTCTGAACATGAGCAAGACGCACTATATAAAATTCTCAAAAAACTCAATAAAAATATTCTTAAAAAACATTACGGTACTATGACAGGTAATTTTGCAGCTTAGAACAACATGCAGTCATTGTAAACATGAAATCCTTACCCATTATGGAAAGAAGCTGAATACAATGTACATAGTGATCATTCTAGTGTTAAATGTTTACTTGGGACAAAGATCAGATATTAATATACTGAAAGTATACGGTTCTGTGAAGGGGAAGATGGGGTTTTCGACAATAATTTCTCACGGTTTGCTTTAATGTCGTTCCTAAATTGGTTATAGCCATCTCAAAAATAAGTAAATAGCAACCTACACTGCCCTTAAGATGAGTTAGAAGGGACTGGAGGGATGGCTCAGAGGTTACGAGCACTGGCTGCTCTTCTAGGAGACCTGGGTGTAGATCCCAGCACCCATGTGGTGGACAACTATTTATAATTCCTGTTTCAGGGGATCTGACGCCTTCGTCTGGCTTCTGCAGGCATTGCACACATGTGGTGACCTACACACATGCAGGCAAAAAACTTATAAAATAAAAATAACAAACTTTCCATGTGGATCATTGGGAAGCTGAGAATGTGGCGTTTCCTTCTAATATTAACTATTTTCCCCCAACTCTGCCTCTGGCAATACTCAGTCACTACCTTTTATTCTTTTAATGGTTTGAGGAGTTAAGTATATCTGTGCCTTCTATAAGAAGAATTAAAAATAAATAACAATAAAGATCACAATTTAGTAGCAAGCCATCCACAATGCCGAGACACTACTGGAGGAATGAAGCAGGTGCCATTAGATGTCTGGAAAGATCACCAATGATAACTGAAGCTGGCATACACTTCCAGTCTTCCCCATCCCTTCCTGCCCTCCAATGGACAGCACTCTGGGCCCCACTGCATCACTGTCCTCTGATGCTTTTTTTATTTTTAACAGCCCTGCCTACCTCAGCACAGGATGTACTGTAGTCTTAGTGGTCCCCTCAGCACCACATGGTCGGCTCTAGCGGGAAGTCACCCCCTTGCCCCTCCAGGTACCACCCCCTCCTCCTCCACCAGCTCTTTTTCTTTCAGGATGTGACCTGGACTTTAATCCTTCTTGCTCTGTTTTAATGTATTTTTAGCTGTTGTGTCACTCAGGAAAAGCAAGAGTCAGATAACTGGATTGCTCATTCTGGAAGCCACTCCACTCAAAGAGCCCAGGTTCTCTTGAGTTTAACACAGTTCACAGACTTACACAGAGGAAAAAGAACATGTGAACTTCTACACCCGAATCGCTTTCAGGTTTTACTAACACTTCTTCCTATGTGGAACCCCTTGAAAGAAATACTAACCAAATAAAACCTACCTTCAAACACAGGACAGACAGCTTCAGTCCACATATTAAAAGATAACATGTATAAAAACATACGAGCCCACTGTCTGAATTAACCTTGAACCCGCAGGGCTCTTACCAACCCTGCTGTCTACCCTCCTGTTCAGTCTGCCGCCATTTGTATGACTTCATGTTGACCAGATAACTGAAAAATCAGTTGTGTTTCTGTGCTATTCAATGCAAGAAGGAATCGGCCCTGTAAACCCAAGTTCCCATCATCCGACTGTGTCCTACTATATAATTTGAAGATCTTTCAAAGGTTTGAAAGATTAAATATTATTTTCACTGAGCAAAGGAAATAACGTACTTGATACCCGGTAATTAAGCCTTTGCAAACTCACGGGTTGACATGTTTTATTTAATTTATACCAAACAGAGACAAAGGGACTGAAAAGAATCGAAAGGATATATTTTGTGATGTTAAGCACAATCCTAAGCAAGCCTAATCTTTTTCTAAGTACTGAAAACATCCCCAGACTGCCTTCCATGAGGGGGTGACTGGAGAGGAAGCATCCAAATTCTGGCGTTTCAGAACAGGGATTACAATTTTAATGGTGTCACATAGAAAGTCGTGAGAGTCATTTCACAGAAAGCACCAACACACAAAGAAAGTGGTTTGGGAGAATGCCTCTTCTAGGCATGCTCTTGCTGTGAGCTGGCTCACAACCGTGGAAACACTGTGGGTGATGTTCCCACGAAAGAGGGGCCAACAGGACTTCACCTTAGCAGTGTGCACCCATGGCCGAGTCGAGTCATGCTGAGGAAGCTAGGAGCAAGCAGTTCTTGCTACCTGTGACCTAATCTCATGAGTAATAGCTACAGTCATAAAACTGAGCTCCAGCAAGAGCACAAGCTGCATCCTGTTTGCTTTCTCCGAGATATGGTTAGGATACGACACGGCCTGCCAGGCTGAGCTGACTGAAGGTGATCAAGACTCAGGGTTGGACTCCAGTGCTTAGCACCACGCCACCTGCCCTTGTCCATCCTTCCATCTGCTGCCCACCCAGCTATCCAGTTAGGAAGTGTGACTGCGCCAGAAGCAGTGTGTGGGCCCCAATGAGTCACTCCTCCCTCTCTGCACACCCCTCCTCAGGAGGACTTTTCCTTTCCTCCGTCAGGAGCTGGGTTCTTTCCCCACCCATTGAATCTGGACTGACCTTGATTCTTACTTTGACTTTTAAAGTGTCGTAGAAGTGATACTACACAGTCTCTGAGTGTAACCTCAAGAGATCCTGCAGCTCCCTGCTGCTTGGAGATGGTCATGCCAAGACGCCTGGGCAAACCATCTTCAAGATGAGAAGCCACATGGCAGAGAACCAAGATCCCCCAGCCAACAGCTCCCGCCAAGTACTAGACAAGCCTACAGGGCTAAGTAAGACCAGGCCAGTCCACAGTCCCAGTGCCAACTGACCTCAAATGCATGAGTGAGCTCAGCCAGTACCGTGGAGAGCAGAGCTCAGCTCTCAGAGGTGAGGCTTGCACGCTGTGCTGACCCACAGAGTCCTGGGTGGGTAAGAAGGTGTGAGTTGCAACTTTTAAGTTTGGGGTGAGTTGTTACCTGACGAGAGACGAGTAGTCCACTGCTAAGTGCTAGCTCTAGAGAAAGAGCTCACACAGAGAGGAGGATGGATGACAAAGCCGTGAAGGACCTCACAGACCAGGGAGGGGCAGAAACACACGCCACCTTCTTGGGAACAGTGATAAGCCTGGTGCTATTTCTAATATATTTTCATTAATCTGAGAATTTCATACAATGTATCTTGATCATGTCATGCACACGTGACACAAACACTCCACCCAGGCACCCCCTCCCAACTCCACATCCTCTTTCCTCAGTAACCTGCTGAGTCTAATGTGTGCCGCCCGTATTCTCTGTGGTGGTGGCGGGAGGGGCCTGCCAGGGAACACACGCTCAAATTAAACTGAATTTCCCTTCCCAAGATGCCACCAACTACCTACAGAGCCTCAGTTGCTTACAGAGGCTTGAGAGTCCCTCTCTGCTCTTGCTGGAATGATGACTGGCTTGATCTTGTTCAGGTTGAGGGCAGCAACCACCCCCACTGCAAGGTCATGAGTGCAGTCCTTCAGTCCAGTCCCGTCCGGATGACATGATCTCACTCCCATCCTCCCCGACCCCTGGCTTTGACAGTCTTCCCTTTCTGCCCGGCTCTCACAGTCAGTCTCTCCACCCCCTCTTCCAGGATGGTCCCCGAGCCTGGGGAAAGATGTGCTACAGACCTCCATTTGCGGCCGAACCCTGGACTGACATTCTCTGCACTTTGATCAATTGTGAGTCTCTGCACCAACCACCATCCAATACATTAAGGAAGGAGAACACTCTCTGATGAGGTCTGAGACCTGTGCTAAATCCACGATGAATTTTGAGGTAATTTGATACTCTGTCCATTCAGTAAAATAACAGTAGTAGGTTCACCCTTGGGGCCTTTGAGCTCCCAGACCATGGGTCTTTTTTGATGCCATTTTCTAAGTGAGATCTTCTTTTTAACACTGTATACTTTCTATTGTAATTTCCTCTGAAAGGCTAAAGCAAGGTTACAATGGGATTTGATTCACCAAGAGATAAGATAGAGATATTGAGTGGATGAAATGTGGAGATATCATACTATGTGAAGCTCGGTATAGCTCCATCTGTGGGACATGCCTAGGTTCTGTGGAGACAGAAGCAGGTTAGTGGTTGCCAGGGGGCTGCGGGGAAATAGCCAAAGGTAGTGACCGACTGCTAACGGGTTTCTTCCAACAGTTAAGAAAATATTCTGGAATCAGATAATGATCATAATTGTACGCTGTCTGAAAATCACCAAACTGCATTTTCAGAGAGTAAACTGTCTAGTGTGTAAATTGCATCTCGATACATCTGTACATCTTTAAGAAGGTCTTGTAGTCCCATCAACTCGGGTTTGGTGGCTGAACGGAGTGACGGAGGAGTCTGGCAGGAGGGTCGTGTGGCGCACACTGACATTGCACTGACCCTGAAGAGTCAGGCACCTCGGGACAGAGGAAAGGAATGAGGAGCTCAGATCTAATGTGGTGACTTTGATGAATATTTCTGGATGAAGCTTGGGCCTCTGTAACACCCAGGTAGTGACAGCTAATATCATCACAGAGTCCTGCAGAGGAAATGGGAATAGATCAGACTTGAGGACCATCTAGACACCTGCTAGTCCTAGTTCAAGCCAAAGACAGGTTAAGTTGTCCAGGGAAAGTGCATCTAGCACTGTCCACTGTGTAGACCCTCAGTGGATCACCTTGCGTGTGTGTGTATACACAATCACATGTATGCAAGTATGTGTGCACAGTTATTTGTGCAAGTGTGAGTGTGCAGGTGTGTATGTTCAAGTGTGTGCAATCGTGTGTGTGCAAGCGTGTTTGTGTGAGCAGGTGTGTGTGCAGATATATGTATATGCAGACGCAGAAATGCAAGTGTGTTTGCAAATGTGTATATTCAGGTGTATTGTACAGGTGTGGGTATGCAAGTGTGTTCATATGCAGGTGTGTGTGTGCAGAAGTCGTATGTGTAGGTATGTATGTGTTTCTATGTGTGTCTCTATGCCTATCTGCATGCCTCTGTGTGTCTCCATGTGTCTGTGCATTTGTAGGCATGTCTCTGTGTGTATGTGTCTGTGTATCTGTATGTGTATCTCTGGGTATCTGTATATATCTGTCTGTGTGTCTTATATGTATCTGTATGTATCTGTTTGTGTCTCTGTATCTGTCTGTGTGGATGTGTCTGTGTCTCTGGGTATCTGTCTGTCTATCTGTTTGTGTCTCTGGGTAACTTTCTGTCTTGTGTCTCTGAATAACTGTCTGTCTTGTATGTATCTGCACGTATCTGTCTGTGTGTCTTATATGTATCTGTATATATCTGTTTGTGTGTTTTGTATATATCTGTGTCTCTGCATCTGTTTGTGTGTATGTGTCTGTGTCTCTGGTTATCTGTCTGTCTGTCTTGTGTCTGGGTAACTGTCTTGTATGTGTCTGCATGTGTCTGTCTGTGTGTCTTGTATGTATCTCTGTGTGTCTGTATGCATCTGACCATCTGTGTGAAGGCCAGAGGACAACTTTATTCAGCTGTTGCTCTTCAGGCAGCATCCAACTTGTCTTCCTCTTTAACTTTCTGGGTATTGTTTTACGTTTCATACATGTGTTTGATGTGTTTTTGATCATCTTCACCAAGGCACCTCTCTGTCCCCAGCCCCATCTTCCTCTTCTTCTTCCTCTTCCCAGCTGGTCCCTCTGCTTTCATGTCTTTTTGTGAGTTTCGTGCATTGTTTACAGGAGCATGGGCACCTACCAGTGGCTATACTCTGAAGAGAATGTCCCTCCCTCCCCCAGCAACCACAACTGCATGTAAATCCTCAGGGAGAGGCGGGGTCCCGAGAGCCTCTCAGGGAGAGGCGGGATCCCGAGAGCCCCTGCTCTATCCATGACACAGTGTTGGCAGGACCAGTCTTGTGCATATCTTGTGCCACACACCTCACTCCGTGGTCCCAGGACAGACAAATGAAGGTGAAATTCGGCAGGAAGCTTCCTCCCTGCTGGCAAGATTTCTCAGCACTGGACAGTGCTGTGCAGGCTGCTCAGGGGACTGTCATCCACACCTGCCTAGCACGGACCCTGGACACTGGACCACTGCCTGGCCAGGCGAGACAAGCTCAGCCTCTTCTAAGGGTCATCAACCTCTTCCTGATTGGATTTGATGCCCACTCCACAGAGGAAAATCATGACATGGACTGTAAACCCGGTCAAAAGTCCGGGGTTGGGGAAGTCACAGGCCTAGCCAGGAAGCTTCTGCCGGTGTTCTATAGATGTGGTAAGTCCATGATATTGCCTTCTACGTGGCTCTTGTCCATAGATTGGTGCTGCGTCAGCTTGGGTTAGAGAAGCTTCTTTTTGCCGTGGGCAAGGTCAACTGCAGAGACTCTTGAAAGACCAACGTGCAAAAGTAAACAACTGTTAAGTGTCTAGCCACAAATGGGACATCAACACCACCTCCTCTAAGGCCCAGGGAACAACACGGAAGAAGAGGCAGAAAGAATTTAAGAGCCAGGGGAGAGGGGGAAGAACCATGTATAAGGCTGAGTTCCAGGCATGACATAGCTGTTGTACTTTTGAGCTCATGGCGGCCATGCTTGCCTGTACCAGGGTCTCTTAATGACCTAGAACTTGCCATATAGGCTTGGCTGGCTGGCCCATGGCCCCCTGTCCCCATCTCCCCAGCACGTAACACTATGCTTGCCTTTCTTGGCTCAAATTCAGGCCCTCGTGTTCGTACCACAGCACTCTACCAACTGAATCATCTCTGTAGCCCTGGGAATCTTTTGCTGTGACATTTTCTGAGGCTGAAAGGACAGAGAGTGGGTAAATTCCTTTTTTGCCCCACACCAGACTTAAAAGTAAGGTTCTGACTTGTAAATCGCCCTTCAACGACAAGCTACTCCACAGAGCATCAGCTAAGCATGTCAGACTTGCCCCGGAGCCTGGGGAGCCGGAGCGTGGGAGTTCCATCTTTCAGTACACAGCACTTCTTTCCAAAGATCCTCATTAGCTAAGTCTTTCCAGCTCTCTCATCGGGTCAGCCTCTGCTGACTCCCGTTCACTTTCCACACACTCCCTTTACCCTGTCTCTGCCCTTTCTCAATCAAAACCACTGAGCTCCATTCTGGCACTGCAGGACAACCTGCGCAGGCCCAACAGCCCCGCCTCCAGGGGGCCTTCCAGGAGCTCACAACTCCACATGGCATATGGCAAAGAGAAGAAAACAAGATTTCCTCATCCCGGTAGACCTGAGATGGGTTTCCAGCAGGCAGTGTGGAAAGAGGAAGCACAGGGACTATCGGGTCATCAAGGAAGCAGATGATCAAAAGTTATGTCGTTGGGTCCTTGCCAAGAATGAAGAGAGAGGCTCAGGGAGAAGATCTGGCCTCCGGGCTTTAAACTGGGCATTGTTGATTTCTATTTAACTTCCTTGACCTACTTTTTTCTTTCTAATTGAAATATGTTCTAGTTCCAAGAAGAGTGATCAATCACAAGGAGGAACTTCTTACCCTTTGAAATTGAACTTAGAAACCACGAAAAATTACTGAAAATTAAAAATTACGCTCCCATTTCTAATTAACACTGCATGCCCTCACGGAAATCCTATACACAGCCATTCTGGCATTTAACTAACCTTTCCTCTTGTGACGATGAACAGCTCTGTGCAGGTTATTGAGAAAACAAACATCCCTATTTTCTTTAGCTGCGACATCATCACTTTAGAATCTCTAAGAGATTCTGGCTCATTATTGTAAAGCAGAAACAACACGGAATAAGCTCTGTACCAGAAACAGCTCCTTCTAGAATAGGAAAAAATAATTTCTGTTATGGCAATTACCCTAGTCCAAAAAAAATCTGCTGAGGTAAGAATTAATAAAACAGCCAAATTCTCCATGTTTGACCCAGAGGAATAAAAATTATTCCAATATGAATCCAGTGAATCTCAGGGGAAGCTTTGTAATGTTTTCATATTTTACCAAACTACTTTGTTATGCAAACGAAAATAGTAATTTTAGCTGGCAATAAAAATAATATTTCAACAATGGAAAAATTGGCTAATAATTAATTATACTCATTAGGACTATGAAACTATGACACTCCAAAAAATATTTTAGAGTCTGGTATAAAAATCACTGTAAAAGATCACATTCTACTTAGGCCTGGTGGTAGAGGCCTATAATCCTAGTTCTTCAGGGAGCTGAGGTGGGGGAATCATAAGTTTGAGGTCTTCTTTGGCTACAATGTGAGTTCAAAGCCAGCCTGAACAACTTAGTCAGACCCTATTTCAAGTAAAAAAATTAAAAGAATATTGGGTCTCTAGCTCAGTGGTAGGTACTTACTTAGCATGTGCAAGGACCTGAGTTTAACAGCAGTACTACAGTAACCACAAAAGTCCGTTTTTTCCCCAAGAAGACTAGTCTAAGTAATTAAACAATAACCAAGATATGGTGTGGACACATATATTTACCAATCCTCTGATTCTGAGAAAGTCTGAGTGATGAGAAGAGAGTTTTTTTTAATATTTTATTTACTGTTTTTATCTTGTCTGTATGAGTGTATTGCCTGCATGTATGGAAGTGTCCTGTGTCATGCAGTGCTCACAGAGGTCAGAAGAGGGTGTTGGATCCCCTGGAACTGGAGTTAGGGATGGTAGGGAACTGCCACGTAGGTGTTGGGAACTGAACCCAGGTCCTCCCCAAGAACAGCCAGTGCTCTTAACCACTGAGCCATCTCTCCAGCCCTGAGAAAAAAAATGTAATATCTAAGAAAAAATTCAAATATCCTTAAAAGACATGTAGCCTTCCTGTATTTTCTCTCCACATGCCCAGGCCTCTCATAGGCTACTACCATTGCAACGGAGCAGCGTGGGATTCTTACCGCTACAGGCTGAGAAATTTCTATATCTCTGTCCCATACAAGTGCTCCAAAGACCTCAAAAATATCTATCTATCATCTTTGTGTTAAAGTAACCAGAAGTTCAGCCTGAGAGACTGTATGCACACTACAGCTTACACTCAGCCTCACCTTCCAGGAACACACATTTTCTGTACACTAGGTTCTCCGCTTAGGCCTTTGGTCAAGGCTCTGAGCGTCCACGTACACAGAAGGTCAGGCTCCTTCTCACCCGGTTGAGAGAGCACACAGAGAGCTCACCACACAGGTCACAATTTGGGGTGTTGCCCTCCCAGTGTGTTTGTCAAGAGAGGGACCCCACACAACACAGAGAATCAGGGGGGACCAATCAGGGAGCCACACAAACCCGTCTTAAACTGAAATTCTGCCAAAAACCAGAATTGTTACTGACCACAGATGCCCAATAATTAGAATGGTTCCCCGGGAAGGGTCAGGTCTCTTCCTCCTCCCTTTACCCAAAGACGCTCCTCTCACTTCTCACGGTACTCCCTCAATGTCCTCTACCTCCTCCGCGCAGTAACACATGTAGAAGTCAAGGGAGGACACAGGCCTGAGGAAGAAGACCCTGAAGTATGATGGTGCAAACAGACCTGGGATAGAGCCAATAGGCAGGAAAGTCCTGTGGGGCTGAGATGTTAGATCCCCAGCGGGCTTTCCTGCCTTGTTCCCTGACCTGCTGTCCTTCTGGCTTCTGACCTCCCCAACTGTGTGGACCAAGTGGATTTCGTCTTGATAAAGAGGAGGCAGGTGGGGCTGTGGAGTAAAGGGGATGCCCCTGAGGCGTGGCAGGTCTGGGCTCTGCAGCTCAGATGTCAGTGGCCCGCACGTGGGCAAGGTGAGGTAACTCCTCAAGCTTATTCATACGTCTCTGTGGCTCAGTCCTGGGCTCATAATTTGCTGTGAAAATACATAAAACAGTGCCTCTAGTCTGTACAAATTTAATAACCTGTTATATTTCACGATGATATTAAAATAAAACACAGTCCCCACTCTGGGTTACCTCCTCTTTTTAAGGACACTATAAACCAAAAGGGAAAAAGCTTTTGTTCAGCTCAGGCTGCAAAACACAAAGTAGCAGGCGTCAGGGAATCCTGTAAATACATTTTGGCATACATTTCTCAAACAGCTTCATGGGGTTACAGGTTTATTTTATCAACCTTCGGCCTGCTGGTTTACAGACCAGCTTTGAATGTAATGCAGAACAGGCCTCAAACGTGACTCTGCACGCCAGAGGACCCTGCTGACAACCTCACCTTCTCAGAGGATGGGAGAGCCTCTGAGAGAGCGGATCTGGGGTGCAGAATGAGGACAGTTAGAAGCTATTGGAGACTTCTTTGGTGTCAGAGAAGGCCATTCATTGTCTTCGTTCTTAAAGACACGAGACTTTATGGGCACCAGACTAAATATAACAGCCCTGGCCTCGCCCTCTTCCATGGAATTCTTTCCAGGGAGCGTCTACTTCCATAATCTCTTTCTCAATATTCCAATTATGTAGAACCCAGAAAGTGACTATCATGCAGGCCCAAGAGAGACTGGCCCACTGCAACCCCGTGGGGAATGAGAAAATTACAGAAAAGACCCGTGACTCACACACTCCTCTCTCAGGCCCCCACCCGACCCACAGAGGACACAGACCTGCGGCTGAGCGGAGTCACCAGTAATCTTCCCCTCGCCCTCTCTCTCCCCTCTCAAGACATCCTTCTGATCTCTGTGCAAGTCTATTCTTCTCCACCGGGCAGAGTGGGAAGCCTGCCCTCCTCCAGCGCCTCTGCCGAGAGGCAAAGTTATTGTCAATGAGCTTTGGGGCCTCTGAAACTTCAAACTACCAAAGACTCACATAGGGAGAGACAGAAAGACAGAAAGAAAAAAGGAAATACAAGGCAGAAAGAAAGAGAAAAGAAGGAAGAAAAAAAGCAGACAAAAGAAAGGAAAGGAGAGGGAGAGAGAAAGAGAAAGGGTGATTTTTGGATGACTGACAATTAACAGGTAGATATGCATAGATATACATATGTACATGTACGTTTTATACATGTATAAACACAAGCACTGACTCTGGCAAATGTATTCACACTCACTTTAATATACGTGCGCATATGCATATATATATTGCCGGAGCCAGCCGGCTGAAATCAAACCGTACCTGAAGGGGGGAGTGAGAACTGAGAGAAAAGATATTCTCTGGAGGGCTGTCAGTCAGTACTGAGGGCCAGACTTTATTTTTCTCAGTGTAATTATCCCCTTGCAACTGTATGAGGAACAATACAACTGCCAGGGGTTCAAGCAAAAACAGACATGCATTTACATATGTGAAATTATTCAAACCACCTACACCTACTAACAATAGGTCTTCAGCCTTGGGCCCAAGGCAGACTTCCATTCAGGAGTCACAAGATTCTTGCACAGCAAAGCATCCTGCTCCCACAGCACTTCCCTGACTGACCTCTGCTCAGCCCTAAACTAGGGCATAGCTCAAAGCAGGCAAATGGCTCCCGACATCTATCTATCTATCGATATATATATATAGATATCTATATCTATATCTATCTATATATATATATATATACACACACACACATACATACATACACAGGTAGATTGGAGTCTAAGAACGTAAATTCTGAATCAGTTCCCCTTGGGTATTAGAGTACTGTTGGTTCAAGAATGACACTGAGATACTCTCCAGAGAGACCTTGGAATTTCCTCACACCTGTAGAAGGAAGATAAACAAACAAACAAAAAGGTTCTTACCACATCTTATAAAAGAGGGGAAAATAAATCTCACTGTGGGTCTAAGATTAACAAGTATTTGTTTTCTAATTGCTGATTTCCAGAGGAATAAATGTTCCTAATTAAGAGGCTTTGGTGTCTTTAGCCATCTCTCTGTGGCTAACGCTAGTCTCTACCCTAACCTAGAACGTTAATGAAGCTTTTGCCTTTGCAAGGGTAAATAGAACACTTCCCTCTACCTAGAGAAAAGAATGCTTTTCTTTACTCTTCGAGGACAGAAACCTTTGGGAGACAGGTACTCTGACTGCAGACTCTTGTCTGCAAAATTACCGTTGACTTAGAGAAAGGATCAAGGGATTTCGTGAGTGCACTGCCATCCTGCTGGGTGGCCCTGTGAGACACCTGGGTGTCAAAGTTAGCACTTAGATTAAAACGTGAGCCAGTCTATTAAAAACAAAACCAGAGCCTCAGTTTCAGACACAGCTCAGCAGCGGCATGTTTGCCTGGTGGGCATGAGGCTCTGGGTTCCTTACTAGCATGGGCAGGGGAAGGGGAGGGGGGAAGGGGAGGGGAGCGGAGTCATAAAACCTGCTTGGGGTGGATAACACACTGTCCTTGAGACTCCATGCAGGGGACCCTTTCCGGACAGACTCCCACGGCTGATGGACTTTGGAAGGCCTCTACAAGGACGGCCTGTAGGGGTCTCTCTGTAACACTGCGTCTAGGGCCAGATGGCTGACTGTCTCCCTAGGTGTCTTGGTAGCAGACTAATTCAAACACCCCGGGGTTGAAGCACCATCTCCCATTGGTGTGTCTGGTAATGAAGACACCATTTATCTCCATTCCTTAGTCTTCTTTTCCATCCTTCTCTAGCAGCAAAGAAAAGAATGGAGTGGAAAGAAAGGGTCAACGGAGAGCAGCTGCTCCCTCGCCACGTCTGCAATGGATCCTGAGAGCTGAGGCTGGAGGGAATACAGTCCTCTGCGCGTTCCGTTACCTACTGACAGGACTTTTCCTCATGGTCTCTCTTTTTCTACCTTAAAACATCAGGGGCTGGGGAGATAGCTCATTTGAAGACCTGAGTTTGATTCGGAGAATCCTATGGTGGCACATGCATGTCATCACAGCACTGGGAAGCATCAGGCAGGCAGGTCCCCTGGGGCTCCCTGGCCAGCTTAGCCAGCTTAGAGAGTTCTGGCTGATGAGAAGCCATGTCTCAGAAAACAAGGGGGATGACCCTTGAGGGATAAGACCAAGGTTGGCCTCTGGCCTCTATATACTAGTACACCCATGTGTGTGCATACCCGTGTACAGATGTGCACGTACACAGAGTATTAACTCCTAGAGAAAGCATGTCACTGGAAGTAGGTTTTCTTGGAATGTTCCTTGCTGGTTCTCCTGTTCTTTTCAAAGATGAATGAAATGCTTTGGCTCTATCATGTCAGGACCAGTGGGTCAGGGGCACTGGTACAGCAATCAGAGACTTCCAGACTCCTCCAGAAGTGGAGTTGAAGGCCTTTATCTTGCAACCACCAGTCTCTCTCAGTCTCTCTCTGTCTCTCTCTCTCTCTCTCTTTCTCTCTCTACAAGTATGTCAAACACATACCATAAATCTTTGTGAAACTAGCAATTATGTGACTTGGGTGCTCACCTCCTATCTCATCAAATCTTAGTCCTCAAATGATTTTATTATTACTCTAGATTTAATTTATCTACATTCCTTTGAAACTCATTACTCCCCCCACAAACACCCACAAAGGTTATTTCATTTATTTCTAGTATGGTTTTTATTCATTTATTTTCTGGACAGGTAAAGGGTACTCTTCTCCCTCTGAAGTCAAGATTGAAACGCTCTATCCTCATGAGAAATCTACAGAGGAGTTTGTTTTCATACAACCTAGATTTTCCTTTACTCTCTGATGATTTATAGAGCAAGGAACCAAATGTATCAGAGTACACTGCAGCTGCATACAAAGATGGTATCTGGTCATGACAGCCCCATTTCTAGGGACCAGAGCCACGGTTGGTAAATTCACTGGCCCCACGGTTCTCAGCATTCAATGCCATCTCCGAATCTCCATCCGTGCCTCAACTACATGATAAAGTATCTGTCTTCCAGTTTTTAGACTCTCTGGATCTATCAGACACTTAGTTAATAACATTCAATTATAATGTTGGACTAAAATATTTTCAGGTCATTTTGTGACTATAAGGTCTTCCTAAGTAGGAAAAGATCATTTTAAAGATGATAGTGAGGCTACTTAAATACTTTTAAAATTTTATTTATTTATTGTATGTGTATGAGTGCCCTCGTGTTGTGCAGTGCCCACAGAGGACAGAGGAGGGCATTGGATCCCCTGGAACTGGAGTTACAAGCGATTGTTAGCCGCCATATGGGTACTGGAATATGAACCCAGATCTTCTGCAAGAGCAGCCAGTGCTCTTAAATGCTGAGTCATCTCTCCAGCCCCCAAAAAGCTTTTTAAAACAGACACATTGGAGTTACTGGAGCCCCAGAGTAGCCTTTAGATGGTGGTCATGGATCTCAGTCCTCAAAATCAGTTGCACAAGAATACAGCTTGCTTCCTCTGAACTTGATTTTCATTATAAGCCTCATACTTCAGAAGAAAGAAGCTGGAAGCCTGTCTGTTTAGTCCAGCCGTTCCCTCCCTGGTGGTGAGCTTAATCCCCAGAATCATGTGCTACCTAGGCCTGAAGGGTGTCATCGTACCCAGGTCATGGCCTATCCGTGGTGGCTGGCCTCCCGTGCTCTGTGATCCATCCCTTCTGGCCACAGCTCTGTTACAGAGGTTGTCCCTCATCCTGGGTTTGGTCTCTCTGTCCGTCTGTCTCTCCAGCTGACATTAGCTGTGCTTTGCTCTCTCTGCCTCTCCTACCAAAGGGTAAGCAGTGGGAACCAGGGAGGTGATGCTAAGTCACCCCCATGTCTCAGTTGCTCCAGGGAACACAAAGTCACTGTAAAGCTCCAGGACCTGTAGACAATAATGAAGCCATTGCAGGCCCGCGGCCTGGACATCCCACAGGCAGCTCTAACAAGCTTCCTGGGAAAGAAGCTCAGGCTGGCAATTTAGCTGAACTCTAAACCTGAGAGAGAAGGATTATTTCACTTCTTCACTCCCTGGCCTTCTCCCAGTCTAGGGAATCTTTGGCCAGCACATTCTGCACAAAGGTGCATCAGCAGGTGTCCCTATGCGCATCTGTGCTGGGGTGGGGGGAAAGGCCTGCAGGAAGCATTTATTCTTGTGTTGCAAAATGCTTCCACAACACAAGAATTCTCCAGAATCACACCCTTTGCTGTGCCTGAAGCTCTCCTTTGCTCCCCGACTCCTGGTATGTCAAAAGCCTGGGAAAGTCCTCCTTCCCCTCTTTTCTGTTTGCTGTGTCTCTTGAAGCACAGAAGTCTCGAACTGCGGAGTCCAGTTGTCCTGGACAGGTGCCCTGGGGTGCAGTGATAACCCCATTATCATGATCTGCATGGGTGCTAAGTCTATGAACCTGCTAATCCAGGCTGAGACGCGAAAAACAGAAAGGTATATACTAAATTTCAAAAAGTTTTGAAAGGAAAAAGATGTAAACTAGCTCCTTAATCATTTAAGCATGCTAATTCATGCTTAAACAATGGCAGTTTAGATGTGTTGGACTAAATAAATATATGATTAAAATTAACATCATGTGTTTCTTTTTACATTTTAATGCAGCTACTAGAAAATTTTAACTTATGTACATAGGGGCTGAAGAGATAGTTCAGTAAAGAGCACTGGCTGCTCTTGCAAAGGACCCTGGTTCAGTTCCCAGCACCCACATGGTGGCTAACAACCATCCATAACTCCAGTTCTAGGGGATCCAAACACCTTCTTCTGACCTCCACAGGCATTGCATGTACAGGTGCACATACATACATGCAGGTAAAGCATTCATACCCATAAAATAAAATTTTTAAAAAAATAAAATAAAATGTTTAATTATATACATGGCTTATGTTGTGTTTATATTGGACAGAAGTGCCTGAGCAGAGTAAGTTATGGGAAACAAAAATAAATCAATATGTTAAACTATTACCACACATCTGTCCTATGTCTAACTCAAACAGGCTGTTTGGCATATACTAAAATTCACCAACTGTGGGGTATGTTCTGTCCTCCACAGCTGCACAGAACACTGGGGTGCAGGAAAATGAACAATAGTCTTTTCATCAAAAACTTCACAACATGATGGGTCAGACAGGTGGCACACAAGGACAGAAACATGTGGCAAGTGCAAGGTGAGGACATGGACCAATTTTGTGCACGGGTAGAAGTGGGAAGAGCTAAGATCAGAAGAGACATGAGCGAGGTGTAGACGGTGGTGAAGGAAGGCCTTCCGCAAGAAAAAGCCACACGGGAGAGTCCCTGTGAGCAAAAGAGGGGCAACACCGAGCGCCGCTGAGGCTGCGGCCAAGCTGAGCAGAGAGAAGACGCAGCTGGGACCAGACAGTGAGATCCTCCGAAGTCAAGGGGATGCAACCTTATCTCTACGGAGGGAGCACAGAAATGTGGAGGGTGGAATTGTAGACTCGAAAGAAAGCTGGGGAAAGAGACGCTGGCAGATGTGTGTGTGAGGAATTAGGCTCTGGGCTAGACATGATTTGAGGAGACACTGATTTCCCACCATCCATCCGGCGTAGCTTGTTGCCCATTCCTGAAAATAAGACCCAAAAGATAGTTTTTTTCTCAAACTTCAGTTAAAGCAGATTTCCCTGTTTTCTCCTCTCAGAGACGAGCTCGGCAATGGCTTGGCTGGCTCTACCTGCAACTGTTCAAGACAAAGGCGCTGTGTTCTAACAGAAACAGGCACTCGGACACTGCTAACGGCTTCTGTGAGTCACATGCCTTTAGCTCTTGAGTGTTCTTTGCTCTATGCTCAGGGTGGCTAAGAAGGCACTGAGTGAGTCAGGTCACATGGGCTGAGACATTCCCCTCAGCATTCTCTGTGGAGGTGAACAGGTAGGTGTATGTCTTCCTGTAGTCTAAGCTGATTCCTCCTCCCAAATATCAGCCTATGCTCTATGCCAAGCACAATTGGAGAGTGAGTGCCAGCTCCGTACAACGCCATAGGCACCAAGAGCTGGTCCACAGCTACCGGAGAAAAGAGAACCTGCAGATCTTACTGAATAATTCAAATCTGCCTGTTTGCCTTTGTTCCCAAGACATTTTATCAACTTCTAGGTGAACTGGACTTTATTAAATCTTTGGAAACAAGGTCCTTTCTGAATTTTTCTTATTTATTGGGTGGTCATGAATTCATACTCTCAAGTCAACTCAAAGCTCCATTTAGCAGGGCTAAATCTACATGAAGCAAGGCTCAGAAGTTAGGAGGAGCAGGAGGAGGAGGAGGACAAGGAGGAAGAAGAGGAGGAGCAAGAGGAGGAGGAGGAGGAAGAGGAGGGGGAGGAGGAGAAAGAGGAGGGGGAGGAAGAGCAGGAAAAGGAGGAGGAGGAGCAGGAAGAGGAGGATGAGGAGGAGGAAGAGGAGGGGGAGGAGGAGGAGGAGAAAGAGGAGGGGAAGGAGCAGGAAGAGGAGGAGGAGGAGGAGGAAGAAGAGGGGGAGGAGGAGAAAGAGGAGGGGGAGGAGGTTCTTAGCAGGGATGGGAAGATGGCTCAGTGGGTAAGAGTGCTTTGTGCACCAGCATGAGGACCTGAGTCCGGATCTGCACCACGTAAGAAGCTGGTGAGGTGCTGTACCCCTGCACCCTTAGCACCAGGAAGGCAGAGACAGGAGGGTCCCTGGGCCTTACACAGACAGAAAGCTGTGAGCTCCAGATTCAGTGAGGGACTCTGCCTCAGGATAGTCAGAGTGTGAGAGCAGCACCTGACGTCTTCCTCCGGCTTCTGTGTACCCACACACGCATGCAAAAGCACACAAACTTTTTTTAAAAATCTGTTTCTTTCCATGTGAGATGTTCTTTTATTCTTTAGAAGCTAAAGAAGAGAAATGCTCATCACCTGGTCGTATAGTGTGCCACCAAAATGAACAGAAGCTAGCTCTGAGCACACAATAACAAAATACCCGAAAGCCGGCCCAAAGTCTGGGAGTATTTTTTCCCAGTAAATATTCCTTTAAACCCCATAGTATGAGTCAGGAGATTCTTGAGGATAACCCCCAAATCCAGGTAAGTCTGAGAATTGTGCCTGGTATGTTCAAACCTGTCCAAAAGGAGCCTGCATCTAGCTGGTCAGAGAAGTGGAGGGTTTTAACCTCATGGCTCTGGGGCTTAAAAAAAAAAAGCAAAGGAAATCACTTAGAACAAGGCTGAGAAGATGATATCAGGAAACATCAAGTGTCCACAAAGTTGTTTTCAATACTGGTGTGACCAAAGTCCAAGAAAGAGCTCCAGTGATGGCAGGTGGGCTGGCACTCAGAGATCAGAGTCTCCACTTGCCTCATGTCTCTGAAAGGGAGGCATAAGCTATTCTGAAAGCAAACAAACACCTTCACATATTTTTGGAGGGAACGTAAGTCAAGAACAAACTTGTTCCACTTGACCTTGACTTAAGAGGTTTTACAATTACGGGGAGTGACTAAGCCAGCTAAATGCCCCTTTTTACATTGTACCTTAAAGGTTCTGACTGGGAACAGAGCAACCACTGGTAATTTAGCAAAATAGCCAGATCTGTTAGCAACAGTGTGGGCTTTTCCTGTGAATCAGGAAGAGGCGGCTGGGGAGGGATGAACTCAAAAGTTTTTAGGGCAGACATTTCATCTGATTTCAACTCAAAGCAAAGAGTTTTTGTGCTCCTCTTTTGTTTTAAATGGAAAACAATTTATTTAATCAAGAGAAATTTACTTCATTCGTAGTTCTGACTTTTTCCAAGTATTGTGCTTTGATGTGCTTTGGGTAGCTAAGAAGCTTTTAGAAAGCCTCATTAAAGCTGAAATTGATTTGATTTGATTTGATTCTTGAAAATCTAAGTGCTTTGTTTTAAATGCTGAGAAAAATCCAGAGTCCCACTTTGATGAATGTATGGTAATTTTTTTAAAACCTTCTTTTTATGCTCTTTACTGAATTCACATCAGTGACCACCAGACAGTCTCTTACTAGGTTCAAGCAACATGTAATTAATGAACACAAACTTGAATGTCAAACAAAACTCTAGCTCTGGATGGAATACAATTGGAAATCATCCACACTTCTGTTGTGGAATCTCCCAACTCTTTTGTAGGAATAAGGTCTGCCTATCTTCAGAATTAAAAACACCTCAAGCTTTGTAACCTCCTTAAAGGATTGTTTTGTTAGGACATACCACGCTAGTTCCATAAACCAGATCAAATCTTTGCCTTCAGGCACACATCTGCAGTGGTTGGCCTCCAGGTGCTACGGAGTGCCTGTACTTCAAGACACTCCTCCCGAGGACAGAAAAAAAAGAAGAACCTCCAGGAAGCCTGCAGGTGCAGGAGTGTTTGAGAGGAAATTAATTATGGATTCCCTTTTATGTTGTGTATTCAAATAGGCAGTTGTGTGTTTGTGCTGAGGTGATTCTGACCTTAAATACACAGAACATGAACTCAGAGTTGCTTCTTGATACTGTGAAGAGTTCCCCTCTCTCTTCTCCAGTACATCTATCTGTAAGAGTACTGACTGGGGAATTCTGGAAAAGAAATTTCTGGGGAAAAAGGCACTCCAGTGCAGAATCATCGACGGCAGAGAAGAGATATGTGAGCACCACTGTCTTTGTCTCTCTGAGTATCCTGCCCGGCTGAGTGGACATCTGGGGACCTGTTTGATCCAGAAGAATAAGTGGTATGAAATTCATGACTTCAATCTGAATCTCCAGATGCCCAAACTACTGAGAGCCAGAGGTTTCTTCACATATTTTCAGGGTTGTTGTTTTTTTCTCCTTTTCTGTGGGTTCTAAGCGATTAGTTGAGTCCTTTGTCCTTTGACCACCATATTCTGGTTATCCTTCCTGCCGATAAACATTGGAAACAGGATTCTCCCTCTAGACACTGGCCAACTTGAACCACCTAGCAAATCAGTGGAAAATGTATTTGACTATCTAGCCAGAATACAAACAGCTTAATGAATGGAATGTATGAGCCACAGTTCACTTAAAACAGTAATTCTGGGTAGTACTTCTGTGTTGCACTCATGAAGCTTGAATTACTACATAATCACTCTCACCCCGGTAGGTTCACAAAAAAAAAAAAAAAAAAATCAGCAGCAAGAAAGAACCAGAAGGTGTGTCATGAGATCAGCACTCAAACACCATCACAACCAGTTAAACAAGACTCAGGCCCAGATCCATCCTTCCAATGAACGATAACGTTCCACATTCCACTAAGACTGAAGAAAGACCAGAAAAGTCCTAAGTAAGGGACACCTTTGTAGAAACGCCTCATGAGGAAGAAGCCCAGAGCATGTCACAAAACACTTCACAGCACAGGTAAACTGTGTCAGGTATGGAGAAATTAAGCTCACAGGCAAGTGTCAGCACCACGCACTCAGAGCCATCACAGCCAGATGCATTAATGGCAGCTACACTGGGACTCACGATTTGAAAATAAGGCTGCTGGTTTTCTAGAAATCAGCCTGCCGCACAAACCTGCGCTCACCCTGCTAAGGTCACCATAGGATTAAATCCACTTCAGAGACCCGGTCCATACCCTTCCTTGATTTCTCTTGTTTAAAGATTAATTTTTATTTTTAAGGATGTGCATGGAGGGTGTGCTCCTTTGTGCTATGCCCAGGGAGGCCAGAAGAGGGTGTCAGATTCCCTGGAGCTTGAGTTACAGGTGGTTGTGCGCCATCCATCATGGGCACTGGGAGCCAAACTCAGGTCCTTTGCAAGAACAGTACATCCTCTTAACCCCCAAGCCATCTCTTCAGCCCCTGGCCTTTCTTACACATCTCACTGTTATGTCAACACTTACTGAAGAGAGGAATAAAGTCACCCCAGGTGGGCCACCAACAACAGACCAGAGAGAGAATTCCACCCAGTGCAGCTTGGTGAATCATGGAGTTTGATTAGGGTTTCTCACAGGTGCACAACTTAGGATCAGCACCACTGGAGAGAAAAATCATCTGTCCCAGTCACTTTTACGTTCCTGTGTAACCTTGTGGAGGGGCGGGACCTCACCGAGATTCAGGAAGGCAGAGGAGGCAGTGTCTGCCTGCAGGGTGCTCCACAACACTCATCTTCCCTCCCTGTGCAGTTTCCTTCCAGCATCAACTACTGAGACCTAATTCTGACTGGCTAAGTTACATTCCTTCAGTGAGGAGGCTTTCCATCCCAGCCCTGTAGACGAGGGTAGGCTGGAGTCCTGTGGCTCAGAGCTTCCATTCTAGAACCAAACAGCCTTGGTTTGAATCTCAATCTGCTCCTCACCAGCTGACTCATCCCAAAAGAGCTACTTAATTTCTCTGTTCCTCGGTTTCCTTGTCTGCTCACTGGAAACAATACCATCTACCAGAAATGTCTATTCTGAAGATTAAGCAAGTATTTGCAGCTTATAAATAATGCTTGGTATTTAATAAACTTGTTGTCAACAAAGACAAAATGATCATTTTGGAGGTGGGAATCAGTCCTGGGGAGAAGAGCTCCAGGCAGAGAGAAAAATAATCCTAGAAAAGAAGAAGTTGAATGGAACCGTGGGCGGACAAGGCCTTGTGCTGTCATCACTGCCAGGATGGGCTGGGGGTGAAAGAGGCACCAGGACTCTGCCCACCGGTAGGCACCTCCTCTCGGGAAGTCAGGAGAGCTCTCTGCACAGGCCCCAGACTTCCTTGCCGGTGGGTAGGATGCCAAGTTCTGGCCAAGGAAAAACAAAAAGTCTCCAGAGAGGGCTCCTGGGGAGATTTTTCTTCCCAGATAAGGAGATGAGCCCTTCCCACCTCACCCTGCCCTGAATATGAATGTGATGCCCGAGGCTGTGCTGGGCTTTACACAAACATAACATTATACATAAAGGGGAGAAAGCAAGCAGAGTTGGAGAAGGGAAACGAGCCTCAGCCCAAGCCCCTGATGTTGAACAGTTGCCAGCAAGCCTCCAGCTTCAGACTTCTCATTATGCATGGCAAAAAAAGCCCCTATTGTTTAATCAGACCTTTTGTTACTGTTGTTGCGGCCCCCAAAGCACCTCCATCAAATGAGGCATCTCCTTCGCAGGCGTCATGTAGATGTGTGTGGAGAATTCACATCGGAGCTGGTTGCTTCGCAGCCTCCTGATAAGGAGCACAAAGCCAGATACTTATCAGAATCACCTGGGAATTTCTGAAGACACAGGAGACAGAGGCTAATCTGCAGACTTCAGCAGAGAAGTGAAGTCTCACAGTCCCAAAGTCACCTAGTGACTCTAAAGAAAGTGAAGTCGGTCTCTGTGCATCCAGGTCAAGAAATTTCAGTCAGTCCCCAAAGAGATGCAGACTCTGTTTCTCAATCTGAAACAGCCCTCGTATTTAGTGAGTATCCACAAGTGTCAGGAGTTTTGGACAATGCGGTGTGAACATGGTAAGCTAGGCTTTACCCTGGTGTGGCCTATTGAAAATACACAGATTAAAAAATAAAGCATTAATAATCAGCAGGAATTTCAAGCAATCAGTTCTAATGAGAAAACTAGGCATGGGGTGATAGAGTGTACATTTGGGGTGGGACAGAGGAGGATGGTCAGGGAGGCCTGCCAAAGAGCCAGCATTTCAGCTCAGTTCTGAAAGAACAGGCTGTGGGGGTCAGGAAAAGCCAGGGCGAAGCTTCGAGCAGGAGTGTGTCAGCAGAAGGACAGTGCAGAAGAAGTAAGAAAGGCTGGAGGCTGGAGACAGGGCTCAGGGCTCTGGGCCAGTGTAAGAGGCCTGAGGAGAGGCAACTGGGGGAGCACCCCAGAGCTTGAAAGAGGAGGATCAGGAGTTCAAGGTCACCCTTGGCTAGTCCACGGAGGGTAATATACATTAACTAGCCCATGACTCAATAAGCAGACAGTTTACTTAAAAGAAACCATTTTTATGAAAAGCTCCAAGCTACAGAGAAGGCTGTATGTGTACAGTGTGAGTGGATGTATGTGTGTAGCACTATGTGTATGTTGTCTTCATGTGTGTGTGTGTATGTGTATGTACGTAATGTGTCTATGCATCTATACACGTGTGTGCATTTATGTTTGTGTATGCACATGTGTGTATATGTGTGTGTGGAAGCTGTGACCCCCTTGGAACAGAACTTTGACCACACCCTAAAGTAGCTCTTAAGATGCCGGGCTGTGGTGGTGTATGCCTGTAATCCCAGCACTCAGTAGGCTGAGGCAGAAGGATCATGAGCTCAAGTCTAGTCTGGGCTACATAGCAATGTCCTGTATAAAAATTAAGATGACACTCCACAAGATTATTTCATATAGGATTATTTATTTGAACATCTGTGGGATATACAGAAGACTGCTCTAATAAAGGATAAAGAGTTTAATAATTAAATGTGTTTTTTCTAAGATCTTGCCACATGGAGTATATAGCCCATGGAGTAGCCTTGTCAGCATTATCTGGGAACTTAACAGAAATTCAGAATTTAGGCCCATGTTCCAGACTCCCTAAATCAGAATCACATTTTAGTTGGATTCTCCAGGACTTTTGTGTACATATTAAAACTTGAGAAACATCACTGCAAGCTAGTGGTCTTCTACCTTTAACCCTGATGCCTGAGTCTCAAACTCGGAGATCAGATTTTACAGTGGGGGGAGCACACTGGAGCATCACCCATGGGCCCACCAAATGTTAAACACTGTACATGCACCAAGCATTAGGCATTAAAAGTTCACCAAGCATTAAGCACCATAAGCCCACCAAGTACTAAACACTGTAAGCTCACAGGCATTAAATACTGTAGTGTTTGTAAACTCATAAGGCACTAAAGGATGACTTCTTATAGCAACGTTCAAAAGATCACCTAAGAAGCTTATATAAAAGTGTATTCTTTTTAAAAAAATTTTTTTCTTTCTTTCTTGATTTTTATTTTATGAATTTGAGGGTTTTGCCTGCATGTACAGAAGTGTACTACATGCATGCAATGCCCACAGAGGCCAGGAAAAGCTATGTCAGATCCCTGGAACTGGTTCTTAGCCACCATGTAGGTGCTGGGAACCAAACCCAGGTCCTCTGCAAAAGGAGTCAGTTCCCCTTCTCCCTGAGCCATCTCTCCAGCCCCAGGAACCCACATTTTTCATTGGCACCTCCAGAGGGTTTGGTGCAGGCTGACCACAGAGCACTGCGGTAAGGAGCTGTTGAAGGCTCACAGGGAGAGGCGTGACACAAGATGCCAATTAGCCAACCTGGCCGCTGATTGACGTGTATGGCTGGTGAGGCTGCTTCATACCTGGGCCTCATCTGAAAGCTAGCAAGGCATAGGTGATTATCCTCCCCCAGAAACTATGCAGGGAGCAAAGTACCACAAACACTCTGTACCCTAAAGGGCCAAGCTCACAAGTTGGGACCAGGGGAACAGCAGCAAGGACAGAGAAACCGCTTTCCAGGCGAGGGAAGGGACTGTGCTTTGAAACCCCAAACTTTCTGACTTATGGCGACCCTCGTCATCCTGGAGAACCTAAACCGTGGCAAAGGCCCCTGCTGCAGGACAGAAAACGCAGCCAGTCTTCTTCTCCTCTCCTATTGGCCAGCACTTCTCAACTCTCGAAGGAAGAGTTTCCCAGGAAGATTTTATGGAACCCCCACGTACACACAGAGCCTTCCTCCTTTCAAATCTCAGACAGGCCCCAAGACACAGGCATCGTTTGGCTTACCACTGTCTCATTCCATAGTACAAGACTGCTTCATTTCCCTAACTAGGTTCAACCGCTGAGAGACAGGGATGCATCTACCTAGTTCTCTGGCTTCCCACGGCCTCCAAACACCAATGGGCAAACAACAGAAGCTTAGCAAATAGTTGTTGCATTGAATAAGGGCAATAAAGGCATTACACTGTCTTCCTGGGAAGTTAGGTCATGATGACTGATCCTCAGGACAGCAGGGACTTGACCATCACCAGGAGATTTTGAAATGCTGCCTAAGTTGTCCATCAATATAAGACAGTATAAAACAGCAACAAGAACAACAAACAGGTCATCTTATTGTGCTATCGAGTTTTTCAAAGATTTTATGGGGATTATATCATTGGATTCCCAAGACAACCTTATGAATAAGGTGAGGAGAGCTTGGCTTCAGATTTTTCTTTTATTATTATGGTAAGAACACTTCGCCAGATGTGCCCGCTTGATAAAGTTCTAAGCGCACAAGATAGTATTGTTAACTAGAGGCGCCAAGCTGTACAGAATCTCTTCGGAGTGTGCTCGTCCTGCATAACCTAAACTGTGCACACAGAACAGCTCTGCCTTTCCGCTCCCTCCCAGCCCCAGCATCTTCTCTGCTTCCGGGAGAGTGCCCTGTGCAGTGGCCCGCATCTGGCTTAGTTCACGTAGCTCTGTGTTCTCCGGATTTCCCCATCGGGTGAGGAGGTGTCAACACCATCCCCTTCTTTTGGAAAACTCAAAAGCATTCCTTCCGGAGTCCATGCCCCGTGTTTTCAGCCGTCTATCCGACGCCAGACCTCCACTTTGCTTCCACATCCCGGCTCCTGTGACAGAGTGGCAGTGAGGTATCTGCTGAAGATCCTGGTATCCCATCTTTTGCCAGTACTGGGATTGCTGGATCTCATGGCAGTCTTTTTTTAAATTTTTGACTGAATCTGCATATGACTTTTCTTAGTGACTGAACATTCACATTTTATATTGCCATCAACAGTGTATAAGGGTTCCAGTTTCTCTAAATCCTTACCAACACTTGCAATCTTCTATTTTTAATAAGTCCTTTTAACAGGTATGAAGTGACAGCAGACTGTGGTTTTTAATTCCATTTCTGATATTTCATAGCACTGAACAGTTTTATTTAATTAGTTAGTGTGGCAGGGGCAGGTGCCACAGGATGTATGTTGAAGGCCATGGGACAACTTGAATGGGTAAGTTCTCTCCTCAACCATGGAACTGGGGATCGAACTCGGGTGGTCGGGCTCGGTGGCAAGCGCTTGTACCTGATGAGCCACTTCGCTGGCCCAAGCATCCTGACATGTTTCTGTTTGTCGTTTATACGTCTTCTTTGGGGAAGTGTCTCTTCCGGTCCTTTGCCCACTTCTAAAATGGTGTTATATGCTCTGTTCTTTTCCTTTCTATGCAGAGGGTTTCGTGTGACACAGAACCATATCTCTGTTTTCGTGAAGCACACACACTTCTTGGGCGTGCTGGAGTCGTGTCCCAGGACTCACCACATAGCTCTGCGTCACAAAGCTTTCCCAGTGTTTTCTTCTATTAGTTATTTTATCCCAGATCTTCTGCGTACATCCTGAATCCCCCCTGACTGGGGCTGACATATATGAGGGTTTGGTTCTACCCTCGTGTGTGTACCTATCCCAACAACAGTTACTGAAGATGTTTTCCTTTCCCCTGTTCTGTGCTCTGAGCTTCCTGACCAGATGCATCGTGTTTTCTGGGGTCCCTGTCCTGTCCCACTGATCTGTACGGCCATTTTTCTGTCTGCAACATGCTGTTTTTGATGACTACAGCTTTGTAATATATCTTGACACCCGGGAGTAGATACCTCCAGCTTTGTTTTTTCTTGAGGTCGCTTTGGCTATTCAAAATCTTCTGTAGTCCCATATGAATTTAGAATTTATTTTTTAAATTTCTGACAAAAATGTCTTTGGGATTTTTGTAGAGACTATACTGAATCTGTAGACTGCTTTGAAGTAATACATTTATTTTAACCATTTTATGTGTTTCGGTCCATGACCATGGCATGTCTTTCCATTTACATGTTTCTTTATCAGAGTTTCAGTCTTTAACCTCCTCAGCTAAGTTTATTCCTGAGTGTTTACACTTTTTGAAACTATTAAAAATGGAATTTTCTTAATTTCATTTAGGAACAGTTTACTATTAATTATTTTATTATTAATTTAGTAAGTTTGTTATTACCTTTAGTAAGTTATTTTTATTCCTGCAACTCTGCTACACTTGTGCATCAGCTTTAATGGGGAGTGTGGGTGGGGGGCTCCTAGAGTCTGCTGCACATACGAGGGTCCTCTCCAGTCAGAGATCATTTACTTCTTCCCTCTGGTACAGAAGCTTTTCATTTATTTTCTTGCCTACAGTTCCATTGACTCCAGTGGTTCCATCAACCCAACGGTTCCATCGACCCAACAGCTCCATCGACCCCTACGACTCAGCAGTCACTGCGCTTATCCATCACTACAGGTGCCTACATCACTACAGTCCATTGATCACCATGACCCCATCCATCACTATGCATCGGGAGTCACCCTACTTTACTGTGGCTGATCGAAGACAGTACTTTGCAATTCCACTTCATGATGGGTCGAGTGAGAGATGTCCCCTGGAAGCTCAAGTCTGGAGGTGGTGGTGCCGTTTGGAGAGCTGGTGATGCAGCCTAGCTGCAGGAAGTGTGTCGTCATCAGAGGGAGGGGTGGGCTTTGAGAGTGCATAGCCTCAGCCCACTCCCAGTTCCTTCTCTCTGCTTCACATTTGCAGTCGAAGCTGTGCTCCCTCAGCTCCCTGCTCAGCCACACCATGACCGCCATGTTTCCCCCGCATCCGCCATGTTGTCCCCCTGCCGCCATGTTGTTCCCCCATCCGCCATGTTGTCCCCCGCCACCATGTTTCCCCACCATCCGCCATGTTGTCCCCCCATCCGCCATGTTGTCCCCCGCCACCATGTTGTCCCCCGCCGCCATGTTTCCCCACCATCCCATGTTGTCTCCCCCGCCGCCATGTTGTCCCCCACCGCCATGTTTCCCCCCATCCGCCATGTTGTCTCCCCCACTGCCATGTTGTCCCCCGCCGCCATGTTGTCTCTCCCGCCACCATGTTGTCCCCCGCCGCCATGTTTCCCCCCCATCCGCCATGTTGTCTCCCCCGCCGCCATGTTGTCTCTCCCGCCACCATGTTGTCCCCCGCCGCCATGTTGTCCCCCGTGTCGTGTCCCCCCCCCGCAGACTCTCCTTCTGGAAACAAAAGTCAAAATAGCGTCTTCCTTCCACAAGTTGCTTTGGTCATGCTCTCTTCTCACAGCAACTACCACACACCTGAAGGAGGTACCACCTATTTCCTCATCTTTTGCCCTGGGCTCTCCTCGTGACTTACTGAGAGCAACAGAAGGTGAGAGAATTTATATAAGAAATGCACCGCCAGGCATGGTGGTTCACACCTTTAAGCCCAGCACTCAGGAGGCAGAGGCAGGTGAATCTCGGTGAGATTGTGGCCAGCCTGGTCTACATAGTGATTTTCAGGTCAGCTGGGGCTACAGGGAGACCCTGTCTAAAAAACACAAAAATAATGAAAGAAGAAAGGAAATTTGCACTTGAACCTCACCACGTGCGACAGCTTTTGCCTGATGTATTTTTAGTTATTTATTTCTAATTTTTGCTGTACTGAAAATGAGACCAAAGCTTTATGCATACTACACAAGACAGTTCCTGGTGAGCTACATCCCAGACCTAAGGGACAGAAAGGCAGCTCGCAGAGCAGGGGGTGACTACGTGGGGGCTGCTGGGGTGGGGCTAACCACATCTACTTTCACATAAGAAGTAGCTGTTGTCAGCAGTACACTTTTTAATGTTTTATTTATTATTCTCATTTTATGTGTATGAGTGTTCTGCCTATGTGTGTAAGTGCGTCCATGTTATTCAATGCCTGAGGAAGACAGAAGAGGGCATCAGATCCCTGAAACTGGAGTTAGGATGAATGTTAGTTGCCATGTGGGTGCTGGGAATTGAACTCCGGTCTTCTGCAAGACCAGCCAGTTCTCTTAACTCCTGAGCCATCTTGCCAAGCCCCAGAAGTATACTTTTTAAATTAAGGAAATACACATAATAATTTTAAGTGTCATGGCTTGTTTTTGAAAATACACACAGAAAAATCACAAATGGCATTAGCAATGCTAACCACATGATTCGCTGATCACAGACACAGCGGGAATCACTCCCATGCATGCTTCCTGCAGAACTCAGCAGGTAAAGGGGTGGAGAGAGCGTTCTGCCCTGAAGAATCACTGTATTCGGCTCTTCGAGGTTAGATACAACCCTTCACCTACATCCTGTCTCTGGGGAACTTCACTCCATTCTGTAGCATTAAATGAGAATTATGACTTGATGTTTAAGAGGGAAAAAGGAGAAATTGTTATGTCAACTCTTAATCATTCGATTATCGAAAACTAGAGAGCTTTGGCATGCATCCTCAACCTCCTTACCAAACTAAAAACCATCTCAAAGTCTCTTGCTGAAGGGTGGAAGAGAAGGGAGAGCCTGTGAGACAGAACCTGCATCCGACCAACTTTGACAATGACTGATTTGGAAAATGCTATGGAGGGGGCTGGAGAGGTGGCTCAGCAGTTAGGAGCACTGGCTGCTCTTACAGAGGACCTAGTTCTGGTCCAGCACCTACACGGCAGCTGACTACCATCCATAATTCCAGTTCCAGGGGACTGGACACCCTCTTACGATGTCTTGGCCACTGCACCACATGGGGGCACTTATGTATATGCAGGCACTACACTCATACACATAAAACAATAAATAAAATATTTTTTTAAAAGAAAGAAAATGATCTTACAAGGTTAGCATTTCACCACTGCCTTAGACACATCTAATTAAGTGTATCTAACTCTTAGTACCTTGGAAAATCTATTTGCAGACAGAGAAGATGGTTCTGTGAGCAAAGTGCTTGCCACACACATGAGGACTTGAGTTTGGATCCTGTATTAGTTACTTTTCTGCTGCTGTGATAAAACACTATGACCAAAAGTGATGTGTAGAAGAAAGAGTTTGTCTCGGGAGGGAGAGTCCTTGAGAGCAGTGGGGCAGAAAGCCGAGATCACACCTTCAAGAGCACATACCTCAAGGTGGAAGGCAAGGCAAGGGCTGACACCCAGAGTTGTCCTCTGACCTCCACACGCATGCTCTGGTACACATATACACACACATACACAAACAGACATTTAAAAAGAAAGTCTACAAAAGAAAAATTCAGGGACAGGGATAACTTCTAAATTCCCAAAACTATCCTTCAGCCATTCTGTCTTCTGGGTGTACTGGGTCCTGCGGACTAGCTAGCACACTAGCTAGTAACCGCACACTCCAACTCTCTGTGCCCAACAAAGTCTTCATGATTCCTAAAATGCACAGAAACTCCCAGGCCTGAAGCTCTCCCACTAACTCAAGCATAGCCTTCCTGTTATTCTCATAAACATGTCCTCCCAAACACAGGCACCCTGCTCAGAGCATCTCCCGCCCTCCACTCCTTTAGAAGACCACTTGACCTTTGCACCCATTTCAAAGGTTATTTATTTACCAAGACTTAGCCACATTTCTGTGATTTGAACTATCCCTGTGTTGTAGTTCAGCTCCTCCACCAGAGATTAGCACATACTCCCTCAGATCACACCCTATCACCTGATCCTCCACCTTCCCACCCCCAACTCCCCACCCCCCAGTCAGAAACTGAGTTGTGTAACTGAGTCTAGCCAATCAGGACCACTTGGGAATTATTCAGGAAAGAGCAGATTATGCTGGAGGAAGAAACTTCTGGCAAGAATATGGAACAGGTCTGGGATGGGGGACCTGAGCTTTGGGTCATCACCTCTCACTGAATCCATCAAGGCATTGCATTCACCTCTAAGATGGCTTTTAATGCTGCATGGGGCATGGTACGATGGTTGCTTGGAATTTGTCTATACTTATTGAGAACTCTTAAGCATGGAAATAAAATCTTTTATCACAACATATACTGGCGAAGCTTTTGCATTCGGAGTCTTGCCACACTAAATGACTTTGGGTTCAGAATCAACCTTGACTATGTTTTTACACAAAGTATTGTGGTTTTGGCCCTCCATATGACTAGGGACACAGAAGTCCCTAAAAGACTTCCACATGACCAACCACAATTGTGAGATGCATCCCAAGTCCACAAAGGTAAATACATTAGAAAAAGCAAAGCTGCGCTGGAAAGGTAGAATGATTAATGTCTCATCAACCAAGAGACACCACCCCTTCCAGCTCTGATGTTTGCCAGATGATGGAAGGTTGCCTAATGATGCCAAAAATACCTTGAAGTGGGACAAACACCTTTACTCCTGACCCACGTCTGTAACCCTTAGGCTCCTATAATATGTGTGCAATGTGGTCTTCTACTGTGTTGCTTCGAATTTGCACTCATAGCACCTCTCTCTGGTCTCCCAGACAAGCAGCTCTGCCTCTTCCTTTAGTAAGACTTTAATTCCATGGGATAAAGTCTGAGGGTGTTTGCTTTCTGAGTTCTTCATCTCAAGGGCTATCAGGCCTTAATTGTATCAATAGTAGCATTCGCCTCTTGAATCTCACAGTCTTTAGGCAGCAGATGGGACCCTGGTGTGGGCAAGGAGGAGATGAGTCCTGTAAGACCACAGACCCCCAGCAGTAGATATAAATCTCTGGTTTCTTGGAATGGTAACTGTCCCCATTAGACACAGATTTCTTGCCTCCAAATAACAGAAAGTTCAAAGTAATTTAATGTTTATGACACTCATTATCTCAAAACAAAATAAAAAATTCTAATTCAGTCAATCTCTGTGTGTCCCATAAGTTACCTGGACTCAGGTTCCATAAGACACGCTTGCATCCTTCTGTCTCTGTAAGATCCACGCTTCACTGGGAGCAGGATGTCTGCTGCAGATGCAGTACCAGACGCAGCACCAGACACAGCACCTACAGGAGGAAGAGAGGAGCAAAGAAACTTCCAGAACCTCTTAGTGTCACTGCAGCACTCACGACTTCTGACAGAATCAGATCACATGCCTGTGCTTACCCAGTCACCAGCAAAAGGATAGGATATCAATTATTTATTTAAACCAGCAGAGCCACCACCGGGGCTGAGGGACAGGGCTGGAGCAAGCCTAGTTGCCCTGGAGAATGCGGTCACTTACTTGGGAGGATGTCTGAACAAAATCAGGGTCTTATAAAGAAGGGGGACATACGTGGGAGAAAAGGTATTAGTTGTCTGAAAGTACCTTCTAATAATCTCCCGAAAATGTCAATTTTTCTTAGAGCTAATACATCCTTAATTATTATTGATCAAAACATACTCAAGTGTTTACAGAACTGAGTGCTCTCCTCTAGGGCTCTGCGTCCGTGTTGTGCTCTGCTCATACAAAGTCTGGAACCAGTACAAGGAGCAAGAGGATTTTTACACATTCATTATAAGTGGAAAAATGATGGTGCAGAGAAAACAATTCTTTTACTCTATTCCTCTGGCATTTTCTCTTACTCTAGGAAGGAATAAAAGTGGACATTTTAATTATTTCATGTAAGCCTAATCCCTACACCCCTCACAACTCTGTGAACCCTCTAAAAGAAAGAAAATACCTGTTGGTGCTTATGTATCCTGTAGAGCTCAGCTCTATAAATAGATGATGAGTTGTGTTATGAATCTCATTAATTCCCTCCAGGCTTCATATAAAATTTTATGACAGCCAGAATTAAAGCTCCGAGCTAGAAGCACTCCAATCCCTGGCAGCACTCATGAGCAAACCTTATCTGCAAAGGTCCTTGGGCTTTGCAATACCTTCTTCTCCATGGTCACAGTCACAAACGTCACCCTCTTCAACGTCATAACATGAGCAAAACCGAGAAAAACAATACAGACCCCAAGTCAGACAAGAATGACCTGGAGAAATTCCAGTTGTGATCAGATCTTTCCTGTCCACATGCTTCTAGCTTCTCCCATTGAGATGGGCAGACACACAAAAATCAGTACACTTAAAAACCCCAGGGTGAGTATTAAGAATTTCAACACAGGGACTGGAGAGAGGGCTCAGTGGTTAAGAGCACTGGCTGCTCTTGCAGAGGACCCAGGTTCAATTCCCAGAACCCTCATGGTGGCTCACAACTGTCTGTAACTCCCGTTCCAGGGGCTCCGACACCCTCTTCTGACCTCCTTAGGCACTGCATGACACTGGTGCACTTACACACGTACAGAAACTATACTCATACACATAAAATAACAAATAAAATACTAATAAAAGAACTTCAACATGCTTGTAGAGAGTTTAAATGTGATTTTCTGGAGCACTGGATAGCTGTTCTCAATACTCTGTTCCCTTGTACTCATCTTCCCAGTAAAGAGCTTTGGGTATTTTCTGTCTTCCTTGTATTATATGACATTTCCTCAAAGTCCTAATTAGTACTCTTTTTCTAATTCTTGTCTTTACATTCTGACTCCTGCCAACAAGTTGGTTGTTATGTCTGAAAGTCCTTAACTACCATGGTTACCCAGAGGGTCAAACTGCCTCTCCCCCAGACTGAATATTGCTGACTTACTCATTGGATGCCACAGGAATTGTGATGGCCGCAGCTGAAATAGCTGTGCAAACAAAGATGTTTAGATATGAACAGCCATTGTGAAAGATAACACCCTGTTACAAATCAATTTGCTGCCCCTCGTCTAAAAGATATTCAGATTGGTGTTCAGTCAGGTAGCATGGTATTTCCTGAACTGACTTACACGTGCTAATACGTATTTCTCGGGTAAAGGAAGAAAAAATATTGAAAGAGTAAAAAGTCGAACAAAAATTCACTGTCTGAGCATTATCAAATGTCATTCTGGATACAAAAGGAGAGAGGGCATGAGACTACTACCTATGAATTCCTACATAGAGTAATTGTCGACTGTTGCATCTAAAATGAGTTAACTATTGCACTGAGACTTTACAGCCTTTAAAACATTTCCTTTTATTATTTGTTTTGGTCACTATCATAGCTCTAGAAGGTGAGTGCTAACCACATTCCCATTGTACAGGTAATAAATTTCATTCGGGAGGTTCTGTGCTGTTTTTAGGTCTATAAAATTAACTGGTAAAAGAAAATCCCAGGACCAAAATCTAGATCCCCAAGTTTCTTAGTTACTTTTCTGTTGCTGATAAAACACTATGAACAAGGCAATTTATAGAAGAAGAGTTTATTGGGCTTAGGATTGCCCGGCAAGTCCGCCATGGTGGGAAGGCATGACAGGAGGCAGCCGACTGGAAAGTGGAAAGTTGAGCATGCGCACGGGCACACACACACACACACACACACACACACACACACACACACACACGCCCCCGCACATCTTCAAGCACAAGCAGGAAGTGGAGAGCAACCGGAAATGGGCAAGGCTATGAGCTCTCTAAGCCTCCCCAGTGACGTGCTTCCTCCAGCAAGGCCACACCTCCTGACCTCCCCAAACAGCGCCACCGCTTGGGGACACAGTGTTCAAACATGGAGCCCATGAGGACATTCTCATTCGAAGCACCTCAGATACCATGCACAAAAGCAACACAAAGAAGAGTTCTCAGGGCCGGACTGACGGCTCAGCAGTTAAGAGCACTGACTGCGCTCGAAGAGCACCTGGGTTCCATTCCCAGCACCCACATGGCAGCTAAGTCATCCGTAATTCCAGTTCCAACTCCCTCCCCGATCTCCATGGGCACTGCACAATATGGTTGCAATTACACACATGCGGGCAAAACACTCATATATATGAGATGCAAATAAAATATAAAATATTTTTAAAAAAGAAGACAAGTTTTATTTTAGTGTACAGTTCCAGAGAGATAGCCTTCATGGTGGGGACAGCATGGCAGCAAAAACATGAAGCCCACGGAGGACGTTTTATCCACACACAGGAAGACTAGAGGGAGATGGCAGGAAGTAGGGTAATACTATAACCCTCAGAGCCCACCCCCAGTGACGCGCTTCCTCCAGCAAGGTTCCAACTCCTAAAGGAACCTAAAGGCGGAAGCTAAAGCTTCCATACCCTCCTCAAACATCGACACCGACTGGGGACCAAGTGTTCAAATGCATGAGTCTGCGGGGGACATTCTCATTCAAACCACCACATCAACTGCCCACATTACCTTAAAAAATATAGCAAAACCTGGAAGCTAATGGGTGGCGATTTGAGCACCCTTCTTGTACACGGAACCTGTGGCTCCGCCTTCTTTTTGCATTCTCTGCCGCTCTGTATGAGATGCGGGGTGTTTCTTTGAAGAGGACCTAGGAGATGCTGATGAATGAGCAATACTCCCAGGAAGAGTATTGCACACTTGACATGTGCAGCATGTCCACGGCTGGCTGAGGAGAACGGGGAGCCCTCTCGTGCTGCAGTCTAGCATCCCTCTCCCCCACGGTCACACTGTAGACACAGTCTGCAGCCCTCAGTAGCTGAGCTTCAGTCTCAGCAGGTAATGTGGCACCTTGAAACAAAAGCCTGAGATAGGCCCCATTCGAGCATTCTCCCTGCCAAGAACTCTGGGTCAAGGTCTTTGATGACTGAGCTGGACACCAGCTATGATTTTCAAGTCCTACCCAATGATGTGCTTCTAACAATGTAATGCTGTCACATGTGAGGTTTTAACCCACTGGCTTTCCAATGACCTTTCTAGCGGACTTGATAATTAGGTCTTATACATTTATGGATGCTGGAGACTCCTAAGAAAAGGTAATATGTAGAACTATAAGAATTAGGATTTACAGATCAGATTTATTTTAGGTGTCTAATCTAATTCTGCATTCTTCTGAGTCAACACAGCAATAACTTGTTGGCAAAGTGAAAGGATGTTGCTCAGAGCTATTGTAAGGGAAACGTAGCAGAATAAACCACAGCTATGATAGGTTCTGTGAGGGGAAACTGTGGTTTTAAAAAGTTACTGAAACTGCATTTATGCACATTATTTTATAGTTGGAAGTGGCAGTTAGGGAAAAGAGTGAGGGACTGACTCAGATAGGAGTCTTTCTTCCTAACTCATCCCCCATGATGGTAAACATGTTTACTCACTGTAGGAGAAAAGGACAGACAGGTTGAACATGAGTTGGGCTTTGATTAATTAATGATTGAGCTGTGATTCTCTTACCTTCGGGAAAATAGTTTGTTTTTCTAATTCACGGGAATCTATAGCGAGATGTGGAAACATAACTTCACTGGCCACAGGTCTGAGGACCGGGCGAGTCTAACTCTTCATCCAGGAGGCAGGATGAACACACACAGAAGTGAAAATGGGACTCGCCTTGGATGCTACAAGGAAGTTACTCCTGGGCAAATCTACGTCATTAGCAGAGAGAATAATTTTTTTGCTCTTTTCTGAGTCAGGGTCTCCCTGCATCCTCAGCTGGCCTAGAACTCACTATGTAGACCAGGCTGGCCTCAAACTCACAGAGATCCACATGACTCTGCATTCCAGGTGCTGAGATTAAAGGCGTGCACCACCATGCATAGAGAATGTTTGAAAAGAATGACATATTTAACCTGACATTATTGCCATTCATCAGTAATTCATAAGTTTATTGACACAGAATAATAACATGGTATTCACACAGGGTAGAAATAAGTCCTATCAAAGAAATGTGTATGTGTGTGCCCTCACCAAGGTATGTGTTTAGAAGAGAAAGTTTGGTAACATTTAACCTTCAGTTATTCTTTCATTTTAACTGTTTACTGGCTAGGTGCCAGAGATAACCGCATGGGCAAAACTCCTAGCCTTTTGGGGATCATTTATTTCTGTGGGACAATAAAACAATGCGAATAAAATATTTATTACACCGATAGTCAAAGATTTTTTAAAATATTTTATTTATTATTTGTATGTTTTATGTGTATGGCTGTATTGCCTACATGTATGTAAGTGTACCCATTATCATGCAATGCCCACAGAGGTCAGAAGAAGGCCTTGGATTCCCCTGGACCTGGAGTTACATATGGTTGTTAGCTGCCATGTGGGTGTTGGGAAACAAACCCAGGTCTTCTGCAAGAGCAGCCAGTGCTCTTAACTGCTGAGCCCTCTCTCCAGCCCCAATATTCAAAGATTTTCACTTTAAAAATTATTCAAGGTATTTAGATACTGCACATTCAAAATCCCACAGGTCTAAAAGGCTGCAGATTTCAGGTCATCACTGGAACTCCAGTACTGAGCCCAGAGCCTGGGCCCGAGACACAGAAGAGACATTTGTCTGTGTAGTTGGTTGTCACTGGAATGACTGAGTGAGCAGATGGGCACCCTCTACATGCTCTGTAAACAGCCCCAACACTCCATCTTCACCACACACCAGATTTCCTTTCTGTACCTGCTTCCTTCTAAACAAAGGATCTGACATAACTTGTAAGAAGGTAAGTCTAAGCATGTGAGCCAGCTTGCAGGTGCTGCTGCACTGCCATGGTCTGCATGGACGGGAGCCTGACTGCTTCACCCCTGCCGTCCTCCCACATCCTGGGCCTTTTCTCCACATTCCAATGAGAGTATCACAGCCAACTGAAGAAGGGCTTTAATCCAGAAGAACCAGACAAGAACAGTACACAGAGCACACAAGTCCTTGGAAGTCCTCACTTAGCTAATACCACTTCCAGTCTCCACACCTGACAAACAGAGCAAAAGAAGAGGCGTGCCTGAAGGGTTAGCAAGACAAACAGCAGAACAAGCAGGTGGCCCTGGAGACATGTCAGCGATGAGGGTGAAGAAGATGAAGAGATCTCAGACCTCTCCCCACAGCAGAGAAACACCTGAGGAACCCACAGAGGCAACGCTCTGGACAAAGGAACTAAAGACAATGATGCCCAGGACTTCAGAGCAGATTCTGTGTGATAGGACCATCTCTTTCTAAGCGTTAATATGTACAATCTTCCTGTTTGCTGTGACATAGCTGTAAATTTTGTATGGATCATGGTGTACACATTAAACAAAACAAAACAAAAAGAATGTGGGTCAAGCAACAAGAGTAGAAACATAGTTTGAGTTCATGGCCTTTTTTCTTTTCTAAAACCTTGGACTGAGGTGATCAACAGCTTCGGAGAAAGTCTATTGGATACCAACTTTTCCAAAGATAGGTGCATGCATTTCACATGACTTTTTAAAAAATATGCCACACCCCTTAACAAAGGAAGGAGATGGGCAAATCCAAATGTGTTTTTAAATTTTTTATTATTTTATTTTAATGTGCTGAGTGTATTGCTTGAATTGTGTAGGTGCACCTGTGTTGTGTAGTGCTCATGGTCAGAAGAGGGCATCAGATCCTCTGGAACTGGAGTTACAGATGGTTGTTGGCCACCATGTGGGTGCTGGGCATCAAACCTGGGTCCTCTGCAAGAGCAGCCAGTCCTCTTCTCCACTGAGCCATCTCTCCAGTTCCTAAATGTAGTTTTGAGAGAGTAGGGACAATTTGTTCTCAGAAAGTATGTCTGTGGGCCTGATGTCTGTGGGCCTGAGGTCTCCATCAAAAGCACGTGTCCTTCTTTAAAATCCTGAGACTAGGCTTTGGCATCAAACAAACTCTCGGTAAATGGTGATTTAAGACTTTTAAATAAAGTCAACTCACACTTTCCATAACATGGTGATGAGGTCATGTGCTCGGCAGAGAAGAGGGTCTTCTTATTTTGCTCCATGGAGTTGTAATGCCCTGTGACATGACTTGTAGCAGGAGAGTTAGCATCTTCAGCAATGAACAGTTCTTCTCAACCACTTTTAACTGAGGGCTTAGCTTTCAGGGATGGAGGATTGAGGATCCCAATTGTTTGCCCAACCATATGGAGCCAAAGAATCCAGAGAGGAGGCACCCAACACCTCTGTCATATTCAGCAGGTGACAAAAAGCCAGGCTTGATGACATATACTTCTAACCCAGCCCTCAGGAGATGGAGGCAAAAGGCCAGTCTGAGCTACACAAGGAGAACCTGCCTCAAGAGCAAAACAGTGTCAGACAAAACTGAATTAATTTATCCTAGCTGGAATCGTGAAGGATCAATCTATTATGAATGAAATAATACTGTTTTGAAGTTCTCGTGGGGCTGGGTACACAAGCTCAATATTTATAAATGTTACTGAATATTGATATCACCTGAAATATTTTAGATATTTGGTTCCTGGTATATGGGAGCAGAGGAAGGAAAAAATATATTAAGCTAGAAATATAGGCATCGTAAGACTAGGGCAAAATCTAGATAGTGTCTTTATCATGTATTTATTTTATTTGTTTACTTATTCATTTATTGTGGACTAAGACAGGGTCTCATTATATAGTCCAGGTTGGCCTCAAACTTATGAACCTCCTGCTCCAGCCTCCCAATTGCTGAGGGTCCAGTCTTCTGCCATCACACCTAGCCATGGGATCTTCAGATGAAATGGTTCCTTGGAAAGGAGATCAAGTGCTGCTTAAGAGAAGAACGATTTGCAAGTTTTAGGAGGTGAGAAAAGACACTGGAAAGGGTGGCTTATGAGCTCGCCTCACACTGGTCTACACCAATCCACAGCAGCTCTCAGGCCCTGTGTCATGCTGTCCCGCCAATGTGTGTGGGGGGATCTGGTTTCATCTGGTACAACTTAACTCTTTTTCTGAGTAAGGTCTGACGTTAACATGCAAGAAGGAAAAATACTTCCCATTGGCTAATGGGAAGGGTAAGAAGGGAAGACTTCCTCTTGGCAAAGAAGCCCTTCCTTCCTGAGTTCCTCCCTCTTCTGTCCTCCCCTCCTCTTCGTTTTTCTCTAGTCTTTGTTATCTCATTTTTCCAAAGTCTAGGCTGGAGTCATTTCCATGTTGTTTCTTCTGTGGGGCCTTCCTGGTCCTGATGGGTCATCCTACAGAAAGCTTGGCTTAGATCCGATGCCTTTTGACTCCCTTCCTACATCCCTCAGTGCAGAAAATCACTGATGAAAAAAAAAAAAAAAGTCCATGGATCCTCAAAGCAAGTTCTCCTCACCAGAGGACTGAAAGCCGGACCTGCCATGGCTGTGAATGAACTGTCAGAACCAGAGGAGGCTCAGAAATAGAAACCAGATGTGCACCATCGCGAATCCAGGGCGCTGCTCTGCATCCAGTTATTTTTAGCAGAAATGTGATTGAAGTCTTTTCAGTACCATAATTAATTTTCAAGGGCTGCCATTAATCTCTTCGTGTAAGATGGGGAAAGAAAATTTTTTGCACATAAGGTCTTAGTGGAAAATCATGATTTTAAAGAGTTTAACGATAGGAGTTGGTTTACGGTTCTTCGTTTTCTCAGTTTGACCTGAGAGTAACGACACCCTTAATTCTCAAATGTAATTCATCTTTAGATAATAGGGGCTGTTTAAAGACTTGAGATGCTTCAACCTCCTCAGGACTGGGAAGTATCATAGCCCAATGGAATGTTTGGCTTTCATGTTTTGGGTGTGCAGCAAGAGGAACTGGAGTTGTTAGCTAAAATCAGCCCAGAGTATTAGAGTTTGGACATGAACTGGGTCCGCTCATGCCAGACAGAACACAAGCACTTTCTTTCAGGCTCCGGATGAACTCATTAATTATGTCAGCAGCCCCAACGATAAACCTGCACAACTTAGCAAGACAGGCAAACTTCTCCACTGTTTCTAAGGCTAAGGAAGACCTTAGGGATCTGTACCTGGTTCTTGTACCTGCTCAGTCCTTTCAGCACAAATCCTCCATCCTCCCAGGTCCAGAGTTTCTTTGGTTTCACCACACTGGGATTGGAAAGAGATGAGGGAACTATGTGGTGGTGGTGCCCAGCCTGTGTGTAAGAGACCTAAAAGCACATCCTGGTGCCCTTGACAATGAAACTCTTTTTAAGACCTGGGGTGTTTGGAACCCTGTCAACCGCACTGAGTTTCTGCTCTGTTTAAGGCCACTGCAGGTCTTTTAAAAACCAATTTAACCGCTACAGGCGTGGGCATTTTTTTTTTTTTTTTGCCTCTTAAGAACAGCTTTATAAACGAGTATAATCTGTCTTTATAGAACAAAAAAGTTCTTAAAAACTCTGTCTTCAAAAAGAAGCTTCTTTTTTTTTAAACATTAAAAGTCTCTTGACAGATCTGTGTATAATTAGCAGCTTGGTGGGAAAAGGAGAAAAATAAAAGGCTGAACATAAATATTCCCATTTAATAACTTTTTTTTTTTTCTTGTGCTAAGGGATCAAATCCAGGTCCTGGAGCATGCCAGACAAGCATTCTGCGGCCGAACTGCACCCCGAGCGCCTCGTAATTAATCTCCATCGATTATGAGGCATCAAGAGTCCACTCCATTGCTTCAAACTGCCAGTCTCTGAGATGAGGAGGAGAGGGCGTACCACGTGCTGAGTGTCGGAAGGAGGCTTCCAGACTCCCCCAAACCTTTTCTTTTTCAAGTGTATGTGTGTGATATGCATGTTCACATGTGTGCACAGGCATGTGGAGACTTCAGGCTGACAACAGGAGTCTTCCTCCATCACTTTCTACTTTATTCACTGAGGAAGGGCTTTCAGTTGAACCCAGAGCTCACTAATCCTGCAGGACTGGCTAGTCGGCTTTATCTGGTAACACAGTCTTGGCCTCCTGAGATCTGGAATTACAGGCATCCTTCAGCTCACCAGGCATTTACACGGGTGCTGAGGGTCAGAACTCTGTCTTCACACTTGCTTCTTGTGTGCTGAGTGCGTTAACTACTGAAATATCTCCTCAACACCCTGCCATAAATTTTTAAAAGAATATGTTTATGAAATATCCCCAGAAGCAGGTCAAAGAATTTTGTACATGAATTTTGGAAAACATCTAAAATAATTTAAAATATGCTTTCATCTCTCAAAAGTGAAGCAGCAAGTGCACAGAATGGTGGCTAATTTGATTTCAGACGCCTTCACAGGACTCAGCCAGGTGCCCGGAAGGTGAGAAGAACACAGGAGACAGGGCAGTCTTGCTTCCTTGTCTACCTTTCAGTTCCTGAGAAATACAAGTGAACGCTTTCCTCTGAAAATCAGGGGACAGAAAGCAAGCTGCTGGTGGAACAGATTCAAACTCTCTAAAACATGTATTGACTTTCGTAAATAAAAGAATGAGCCCTCAAACTACATTCATAACTTCCTAGGGAAACCCTTTCTTTAAAAAAAATGTGGGGTTGGAGAGATGGCCCAGCAGTTCAGAGCACTGGCTGCTCTTCCAGAGGACCTGGATTTGATTCCCAGCACCCACGTGGCAGCTAAAAACTGTCTATAACTTCAGTTCCAGGGGATCCAATGTCCTCTTCTGTCCTCCATGGGCATTGCCTAACTCAGGCACATTTATGGCTGCAATACACTCATACATGTAGAAAATAAATTTTTTAGATAGTAAGTAAAATATTTAAGTAAAAATACTCACACCTACGTGTGTAGCTCAGTGACAGGGCATGTGCTCGGTGTGAGTAAGGCCTCAGGTTCCCCAGCTGCCAGCAACATACAAACCAAAAGAATGAAATACTACTTTAAAGAACAAACTCTCAGCATCATCATGGGAGAGAGGAAACTATAAATCTCTGAAGAGAGGAGTGAAAAAGCCAAAGATTAGGGGCCAGGGAGATGGTTCCACAGGGAAAGTGTTTGTTGTGCAACATAAGGACCAGAGTTCAGATCACCAGCACCCACATAAAAAGCCAACCACAGTAGAGCACATGTAACGCCAGCCCTGGGGAGGTGGACAAGAGAGGATCCCTGGGGCTTGATGGCTGGCCAGCTTAGCCTAAGCTGCAATTCTCAGGTCTCAGTGAGAGACTCCATCTTAAATAAAAGGGTGGAGGACACCCGATGAATGACAGCCCTAAGGTGACCTTTGGCCTCCTCCACATGCGTGTGCACACACATGCACACACATTCAAAACAAAATGGACAAATCAAGTATAAGAATGAAAGCTACATCACTGAATCTTCTTTCACAGGAAAAGATGCCAAAGACTTCACAGAGAGGCTGGGGCAGGAGTGGCTCAGTAAGTAAAGCACACGTTGTACAAGCACAAGAACCTGAGTTTGGTCCCCAACCACCACATAAAAAGTAAGGCATGGGGGCTGGAGAGATGGTTCAGAGGTTAAGAGCACTCTCTTAAGAGCTCTCGCAGAGGACCCAGGTTCGATCCCTAGCACCCACATAAAAAGTTAGGCATGTTGGTGCTTGCATGTAACTCCAGCACTCCCTTCCTCAAACGAGGTGGATGGCATTACTGCACTCACAGATGGAAACACACACACACATAGATAGAAATGATGGTTTAGACCAAAGAGATGGCTCAGTGAGCAAATCCCTTGTAAGACCGGACTTGAATGGGCATACTAGCCTGCATCTGTGATTCCAGGGCTCCTATGGCAAGGTGGGAGGTGACGGCAGGACAATCACTGCACGCTCACAGGCCAAGTGGTCTGGCATGCATATTACAGCAAGGGGTAAGACAACAAGATGCACACACGGTACAGCAAGAGACCCTGTCTCAAGATGCGAAGTGAGGTCAGAGACTGAGATTACCCTCTGACCACACCCACTCTGGCACACTCCTGCATCACAAGGAAATGTGTGCACACACGTACACAAATATACACAAATATTTGAAAACAAAATAAAAACAAAAAGTAATTCCCAGAACAAAGTTAAACTTCTAAATTGCAAAATAATAATAAAAAAATGCCAGACTGGTTCTAAGCCATACTCTTCAAGGGACTGAATACACAGTCAAGCTTTGTTTCATTCATTTTGTACATGGTAAGGAAGGGAGAAAATATTTTGTAGCAGTTTTACTGGCTTGCAAAAATATTTGCAATAATATATTGAAAGAACTCAATTTCCTACTATTTTACATTATGCATGAAGGAACAAACGTTATTTAAAATACTGAATCATAACACTTTTCTGTTTCCCATAAGCAGTCTCAAAATTGTTGGCAAGTGTATATATCCATTTACAGACGTGCACGTTCTTTTAAGTACCCACAGTGAGTAGTTTTTAATATTTTATTTATTTAGTGGGGGTGCAGGCAGGCACACCATGGCTCAAGGGTGGAGGTCAACTTGTGGGAGTTAATTCTCTCCCTTCCACCATGTGTGTCTCTGGGATCGAACTCAGATCCACAGACTTGAGAGCAGGTGCCCTAACTCACTCAGCCATTTCACTGGCCCCTGTATTTAAATGTGTGTTCTGAGCTCATGTTTTGCACATAGAGAGCTCATTAGCTGCAGCCCATAAATAAAGATACAGAATACAACCCGAGTTATCAATGTTTACAGTACTGTGTAGAATTTTTTGCAATACATAATTTATTATTCAGATAGAAATTGATCTTTAATAACAATAAGGAGAAATTTGTAGGGAGAAAAGATAAAAAATGAAATGAGATCATTTAAAAGTCAAAATATTCTTTGTCTTAACATGTATAAGAACTTAATTAAGGTTTTGCTTAGGACTATCTTCCTGGAACACAGCATAGAAGGAACCTAAGAGCAAACTCCCATGGTAAAGCGGGGCCCTGTTTGCTAAGAGGAGTAAGATCCTTGGGGACTCAGGGGAGTAAGGAAGTGACCTTCTGGTCAGTAATAGCTGCATTACAAATGACACAAATAAAATATCAAAGCTTTGGATCCCAGGATCTACGTATCACTGGGCACGCGAAGGCACGTCTATCAGCCTCATTTCCCCCCTAAAGGGAGGACTGTGGATACAGGCCACAGTCAGGCGGTGGGTGCTTCTAACATACGTGCAAATGCGACAAGATCATGGACACAGGTGTGCCTCTCTAGCTAAGGGCAGGGCCAAAATGGGGAGAAGGAACCGGAGGCAGGGGTCCAAGGTGTAAAAAGGCTGCTTAAAGATTGTGAGGTACTGCCTGGGCGGGGACGGGGGAGTGCAGGGGGATACTTTCGGGAAGTTGCTGCACAGAAACTTGCAATTTGGGCCCAAGAAGTTTTCCCATGCGCCCCAGAAACGGCGTCTGGGTGTGCAAGCGCGCCCGGCAGCAGATGCGGTGTGGCCAGGCCCCCAGGCTGCGCTCCAGGACCTGGGGCCCAGGCGGGGCTGTGCACAGGGCCAGGACGGCCAGGCACGCACATCAGGGCGTCCTAACCACCATGGACAGCTCACTGCCGCCCCAGCCAGCTTTGCGCAGCTCGCAAACCGGAGGAGCCACCCGCAGGGTGGATTCCATGCCCCAGAGAGATATCTCCGGTTCACGTTTGTGCCCCTCTGCGACCGTCAGATGTCATCACAAGGCCTGGGATGCAGGCAGTGTAGGCGTCGTGGCTAGTAAACCGACTCTGGGTCTCTCAAGGGCCAAGGGATCCTAAGACTCAGACACCAGCAGAGAAAGCTTAATCCACGCCCTTCATTTCCTCTGCACCCCCCGCCGGGCCCCGAGCCCCGTTTGGCTGTGCAGGTTGTGTTAAATGGCACAGAGCAGGCGGCCCGGAGCTCTGGCAGCAGCAAGCTTTAAGGGTGCGGGAAAGGTGACAGGGAAGACGCCCTCCCTGAAGGAGGGAGGACACTCCATTCACCCTTTTTATTTTGCCCCATCTCTTCAGTAACTCATCGCCGCCATCTCCCTGAGGCTTACTGTACTTCTGTTGTAGAGAAAGGTGGTAGCCCAGCTCAGAGGAAGGTGAAGGGCATCCTGAGCCCCTGTCTCCGGGTCATACAATTCCCAAGTCTTCTCTGGCAAAGACAGGGGCCCAATGCACTGGGCTAGTGACTCTGTAAAGGCTGTGGATACCAGGAAGGCATCCAACGCTCCCTACCCGAGGCCTCAGTCATTCCACTCTGTAGCCATGGCGAGTCTTGAAATTTAGAAGGAAAGCCCAAGAGAGCCCAGAAACCTTAGGTAGACGGAGCTAAGAGGTTCCAGACCCCTAAAGCTTCCATTTACCCTGGGAGACAAGCTTCCCTCCTCTCTGGAAGGAAGGGTCTAATAAAGATGGTTCTGTTGTTGTGACAACTCCCCCAAGACTCTTCACCTAGGAGACTTGACAATCTCTTGGTGTCTAATGCCCACAAGGCCAGAGGGCCCCAGAGAGGAAGCTGGCAACTTTCACATTTACTCTGCAACAGCCTGAGTTCTGACAAGCATTCCAGGAATAGTAGGCTGGCTCCAAATGCATGTAACCACCAGCTCAAAACAGAACAGACACAAGGTCTCATCTCAGTGCAGGTGTCTGGCTGTCTTTCTGCTTGAAAGGCTGAGTGCCTTACTCAGGGGCTGCCTTGAGGAGGGACTGATGGTGACTAGTTTTAACAGGGTCTAGAGTAGAGAATGGGGTCAGGGAAGTAAAATGTTTCCACGGAAGGGTAAGGCCTTCTAGGCAGCCTAGGCTCAGTGTATAAATAAGAGACCAGTGAGACACCAGGTTCACAGGTTGCTGGGCCACATGGGCCACAGCCGGGGGGGACGGAGGGGGTCTGTAGTGTATTGTAGCTATAGTTGCATTTCTGGTTGTGGGACTGTCTTTGAATGGGAGATGGAGGTCTCTCCGTCCCTCCCTCTGTCTCCACCAACTTCCTCTTGCTGAAAAGACTCCTCAGACATGTCTTGCTAGCCATGGGTGTCACGCATGGGTCTTGGGGACCCCTTTTCTAAAGGCTCTCATGGGTCCTGGGCTCCTCCCAGGACAGGGGTCTTCCTCCTGGTGCTTTTGGGTCCCTTTTGGAGAAAGGTCAGCATTGTCTAGGTTGTGACAGGTGAGGAAGGATGTAGGGTCCACTTTTCCAGTGATGGGAGGACACCAGCAGCCTAGTGCACTCCTTGCACCCCTCCCCCAGCCCCTGCACTGAGGCAGACCATCCAAACGGTAGGAGAGTCTTATCCTCATCTAACTATAAACCTGATGGTGCACATGGCACCTCCTCTGGAGATGTGGAGACCTTCACATGCCTTTCCCTCTTGGCAGTCCTGAAGTTAGCTGGCCCTTAGCCACCTCTGCAATCTCAGGACATGAGTGATCAGAGCCAAATTCTCATGAGACCAAATAGGAATATTCTTCTACTTGAGGTGGTGTGCAACTTCTCTATGTCAACAGAAGAAAACACTCAGAAGACAAGAAAGGTGGACTTGGGCAGCTGTTTGGATTCATGGGATTTTAGAGAGAGAGCTTGGAGGTTCTGATTGGCAGATGTTAAATCTGGATGCTAATCAGTGACAAGAGAACCCCCAAGCCCAAGGTGCAGTCCAAATGTACTTAGTTAATCTCTTCACCCGATGCTGAACCCAAGAAGAAAGAATGACAAAGTCAGTACAAAAGCCACTTTGAGTCTGGGTTCTGTTTGCTTATTTCTCTTCTAAGGGAAACAGCTGGGCAAAATAGAACAGCTGGTGATTCAGAGTGAATTTAAGAGATGTGGAACCCCTCTTTTAAAGCTGGGTTTAGTAAAATGCCACTGGGGATGACAAGATGGGAGCTTGTTCTTGAGCTTGGCATTCCTGTGTGTGGATCTCACGTGCCAGACTGGACAGTGGATGACAGACAGGCCCTCAGATCTGCCACTTGACTGCTCTGTGACAGGGAGGCCTAAATGCTGGCACAGCACCAGCTGGGATCATGAGGAGGAGGAGGAGGAGGAGGAGGAGGAGGAGGAGGAGGAGGAGGAGGAGGAGGAGGAGGAGGAGGAGGAGGAAGTAGGAAAGGGGGAGGGGTTCTTACTTGCAGCCTTGAGTCCTCAGCAAAATCACAGCTTTATGTGAGCGTTGGATTATGATGTCAGAAAATGCCCGATTGCTGCAGCAGAGCCCCATGCTGGGAAATTTCTACTATGAGAAATAAACAAGGGCCACTTGGAAGAGGTGCCTACTTTCTAATAATTGCCTTTAGTGAGGAACAGAAAAGACTTCTCATTATAAGAAGTTTTAATTCTGTAAGACTCCGTTTTGCTCTTTAAAGAAAAAACAAATATTTCTGGAAGAGATCTTCCCTCTTTGGCCAGAACAGCATACAGATTGAAAATCAAGGAAAAGGTGAAGTAATAAATCAAGAGGAAATGTTGGGATTCCAAGTATATAAAACTATTTATTTTTCCTGTGTCTATATTTTCTTTTTTGTGTGTGGAGAGGAAATCTAAAAATATTTGATAGATGTTTTGCCATTAACACCAGAAAAGTGGGTGGAGAAAGCGGGAGAAGAGAGTTGATTTTGTTTAATTAGAAAAAAAGGAACATAAATCAAAGCAGGTTATGAACGCCCGCCTTTAACTCACAATGTGCCGCGTGCATGACGGATGTATTTACAACATAAGCAATTTAGTCCTTAGAATCTAATTTTTGTTTGAAACTTCTACTGGGAAAGGGCTGACTTTTTAAAGTCCACGTTGTTTGAGACTTGGCGAAGCACCTTTGGATTTGCATGTGTGTGTGTGTGTGTGTGTGTGTGCATGCACATGCAGAAACAAATACCATTTAGATGTTCAACAATTTCCCTCACAGGTCCCCTCTCCCTTTAGATCTGGGCCTGTGTCTTGGAGGGGAATTTTAATATAAACCAGCAAGTGTTACAGGTTCGAAGGTGACATTTCCGAGTGCTATTATTTTGTCTTTTCATGCTATGCAGACAGCTCTAACATTTACAAATTCTTAAACGTTTAAGGGAAGTTGTGGAAATTCCCACTTTTTAAGGTTGGAGGAAGCCAAGAGTTTTTTGGTTTTTTTTTTTTTTCTTTTCTTTTCAAGTATGAAGTTTAAAGGAATCAGGGAGGGAGACAGGAGCTTCAGAGAAGAGAGGACCCCACCCAAGACAGCAGCAAGAGCCCTAAGGGAGAAGGGTCTAAGAGAGGCGCTGCCCCCAGCCTGGGACGTCTGTGGAGCATCAGAAGGACAGCCAGGCCTGACAAAAGTCAGGTTCCCTAATCTCAAATCTCTGAATCACACTATCCTCCTAGAGAGACAGGAAAGCAACCAGCAGAACTGTCTAGAAGGCAAACTTCCCGTGGGAGGCTCCAGGACACTCCTATTCAAAGAGACCTGGGACTCCCGGGTACCTGCATCCACACCCTGGGCCCCTTTCCCACTCGATGAGACCCAAGACCTCACAATACTTTCTCCCTCACCCAGTAGCTTGGAGAAGCGGTCTCATAAGCCACCCCCAGAATCTGTAGCCAGAGACAGAGAGCGCTAACAGGGGAAGTGAGGGTTACACGCCTCTCCCTGGGTAAGAAGGACCCGGTGCGCTCCGGCGCGCGATTCTAAACGGGGTCTCCGTGCGTGCACGCGCCTTCCTGGCCCCGCTCCAGGGGTCCCATGCCCTTCCCAAACCTGGTGGTGCCAACGACGGTCCCCACTGCCCCGGAAAAGGCCGGCGAGGACCGCTCGCCCGCCGCAGCCCGAGCTTCCCGGCGAGCTCCGGTCCCCGGGAACGGCAGGCTCCCGGCTCCCGGCTTCCTCCTCGGCCGCGCCCGCGGGGACCGGGACTCCGGGACCCCGGCGCCGGCGGGAGTGAGCGGCGGACCGGCCCACGCGGGGCCGGAGCCGGGGCGGGAGGGGCCCGGGGCGGGTGGGGCCGGGGCTCCCCTGCGCTCCCCGCCCCCGCCGTCCGCGCCCTCGCTCGCTCGCTCGCCCGGCGCGCGTGCCTCGGGCGCCACCTCTTTGCGACTGGCTCACTTGAGCGCAGGTTGGCCCCGGAGCGTGTGAACCTTCCCGGGCTGGGCTCGCCGCTCCGCTCCAACCTGCGCCGCCCCGCACGCCTCCCCGCCCGTGCGGCGGGGCCGCTCCGCCCCGCGCCCGCCGGAACCCGCCCTCGGCCACCTGGCCCTGCCGTCGACGCCACGCGCGCCGGCAACTGGTGCTAGGGCGTGTGGAGTCAACTTTCCGGAAGCATCCAGCCCACCGGAGGAGGTAGACGGACAGCTATGTATATATACGCGCTCTGCGGCAAGTGGCTGTGGACCCAGAGCCCCGGGGCGCAGGGCAGCTGACTCCCGCGGGAACGCGCGTCCGAGGAAGGGGTTCGCCCTGCCCCACGACCCCCGGAGAACCGCCGGCCCGACCCTGTCGACATTGCTATGGGAGACGCGTCCACCCGCGACGCATCCCCGGCGCATCTGTAAAACCCTCTGGCTCCGGGCTGACTCCTGCGAGGACGCGCTCGGGATCCTTCCCCCTCTCGGGCGCTCTTTGGCAGTGTGGTTTGGGAGAGGCGCAGTTAGAGCCGCGGGTTCCTTCATCAGTAAGTGCACGGAGGCTCCGCGGAAACTTCTTTCTGCTTTCTTTTTCTTTTCCTTTTTTCCTTTGCAACTCGGGGGATGCCCTGGGCTTGGGAGGGGCTGTTGGGGGCTTCTAGAAGGGGATCCGGGCAGTGTGGGGAGATGGAGAGCCGAGCCAGCCGGAGCTGACCCCGGGTCCCGGGAGATGGAGAGGAGAGCGGTCCCAGAAGACGGAGCCCCCGGGGTGACCTCGGGTCCGAGGAGATGAGACGGAGCGCCTGGGCTGACTCCGGGGCCGGGGAGGTGGAGCGCCCGGGCTGACCCCGGGTCCCGGGAGATGAGACGGAGCGCCCGGGCTGACCCCGGGCCGCGGTCCACTCTTGCAGGTCCCCAAGCGAGCGGCACGATGCTGAGGAGGCTGGTTCAGCAGTGGAGCGTCGCGGTGTTCCTGCTCAGCTACTCCGTGCCGTCCTGCGGGCGCTCGGTGGAGGGGCTCGGCCGCCGGCTGTAAGTGCCCCGTCCTCCCCAGGGCACAGGGTGGGGAAGGCCAGCGCCGGCGGCTGCCAGGCTGGGGCGCTGCCCGGGGCTCGGGTCACCGCTGCTGGCCGCCCCGGTTAGAGCCTGGGGTCACCGGGCTACCTGCTAGCCAGGGGCTGCGGAGCCTGCTGAGAACCGCGGAGCTTCGGAGGAGGGACAGGCAAAAGACAAGTTTGATGCGCTTTTTTTCCGTAAGAGGGAGTTTTTCTCAGCCTTTCCTCCAGGGCACGAGCTGTGCTTGCAGGAACCGGCGGAGGTTTCCTGCGGACCGGGAAGGTTTTGAAGCCATAGGGAAGCTGAGGGACCCGGGGAGGTTTTGCGCGCATGAACGTGTACTGAGTGTGGGTGGCACCTTGTGTGTGGAAAGAGAAGCCTTTGCGTCTCATTTTACTATGAATGGCATAATTTTAAGCATATAAAACGGGACCATCTTACATAACGAAGCCATATTATATAATATAATAGTAACAACTTTTCAGTACTACGCTTCCACCTTTAGTTATTGATCCCGTTCAGGAAGCCTGGCGTGCTTGCCTCCAAAAAATGAACTTTAGGTGTGGAAGGAAAAAGAAAACTTTCTTTTTCCTGGAATCATTGCTAACGGTTCTTTAATCCGGAGACAAATATTTGCATTGTGGACCCAAAGCTTGTATTTTAGCATTCTCTGCGGGTGATTTTTTTAAAGGCTAACGCTGACTTTGACATAATCATGCCTGTAAGTACACCAGAAAAACGACCATGCTGTGTGGCTGGAGGGCTGTGCTTGAGTATGTGTTGCCCGTCGTCTTGATAATCTGTTGGACCTAACAGCTCATCAGTGTATGTAATCCCATCTCTGGGTGCTCTCTAAAGGCAAACTCAGTGATCCCATCTCTGGTGCTCTCTAAAGGCAAACTCGGTGTTCAGGATGGGAAAACCATAAAACTGAAGAACCCAGAGGAGTTGACTCTGGAGAAGGAATTAAGGTGGACTTCTACACCTCACAATAAATAGAGCAATATCTACCCAATGTTTACAACCAGGCTCCTGGTGCTTCCTCATAAATTCCCTAGGGGTGTACAAAAAGGCAACTGTTTTATGGGTACTTTTGATATATTATTAGTAGTACAGCAGAAAATCTTTAAATGAAATTACTTTAGACATGTCTGGATCTTGGCACAAAAATGAAAATCTATTATGAATCTCCTAAGGCGAGTTGCATAGAACATTGTACTATAGATAAAGCCGCATTGTGTCCCAGGAGTGAGTGTTCTGCTGGTGTGTTTCTGAAAATTGTCTTCAGACTTTCTACTCCTTTTAAGACCTGTGTGAAATTCAATTACTGAACATCCAAATATAAATACAGATGAAGACTGGATTTTTTTAAGAAAAAAAAAAAGCACACTTACTGTATTTATTTGGCTAAGAATTTCTCTCTTGGAACAGAGCCAATTTTTAAGTTGCTTAAGAAATACCTTTTTTCATTTTTGAGAAGCAGTAAATGAACCATGATTCAATCCACAACTGCAGCATGAAAGTGGTGCTAAGCTCCCATACCTGCTATCTCTAACTCTTTATTTGACGCACCTTGCAAAATACACATCAGAAACCATTTGGCAGCTGGGACTCTGTGCTAGTTCTGTCTGTGGGTGAAATATAATATTGTAGTTAAACACTTACCCGCAGCAGATGGTTACAAAACTACCGCAAGACACTCTCATGCCTAACAGCTAATAGCTCATCACATTACAACCACGGTTTTTCATGGAAGCTGAAATCATCAGTAGATGAAGATGTTTCATCAAATCCTCACAGCCAAACAGTGTTGAAAAAAACAAGTCATTAGTTTTCCACAGCTGCCAAGTAGCAATAAATTCTCTATACTAGACAGGATGTTCATCTACCATTCCACAAGACCAGGCTAGCTCCCTGAAAGAAATTTGAAGGTAGCATCAAACCACATTAATCCCGTTCTAGGGATACTCCTTAAGCTGTATAGGTTTTTAAGAGATGGAAAACTGCAACTTGCTGAGCTATTGAAGGAGGTGATGACAAAGACTTTTGGATCTCTTAGTCCAGAGACATTTAATTAAGGAGGCTAGCTCATGATTGAACTGGAGACTGGAAAGTTGGGGTGAATGGACAACTGCTGTGTGGATGGACATGGCGTGGCTGGTGTCCATGCTTACCATAGCAAGGGACCCCAGCAGAAGGAGAGCCAGAGGCATGGCTGGCTGCCCTGCTTGGGAGCCAGACTGGGTCTCTTCCACATAATGAGAAGCATAGCTTTCTACTGAGTCATGGGGGCTGGGAGAGGACTCTGATGAGTCATGCAGACTCTAACACCCTGTCTCCTCTGTGGACCACAGAACTTTTGCCAACTCTGGCTATCCCCCGAGCCTTGCATCAGCACACTCATGTCGTTGGCAGAGTGATCTCCATTGCTGTTCATTCCCCTGTTCCTTGATAGCTCCTTAGAAAGGCCATCTCCTTCCTGGAGACTCCCCTGAGAGTGATTTTTCTTTCACGAAGAGGAGCTTGACTGAGCTTCTTACTGAGGTCAGAGTCATTTCCGTTAAACTTTTTTTTTTTTTTTGCAATAATTAAAGAAGACGATAAGGCACACTGTACTTGTTTATCTATTCTGTCTTTTGGGTGTGTAATAAGAGCCACATGAACCACAGGTACTTTGCAGTATTCACAGACAGTTACTGAGACATGTCTACAGCTAAAATAGTTAAGAGCTGTCTAAGTGAAAACCTCCTTCATCTGACTTTATTACAACCAAGGTGTAGCAGGTTTGTTCGTGCCAATTTTCTGTGTCAGCTTATACCTTATTTTGGAAATAGGTCATTTATGCACCTTATTCTCTGTTGATGGCAGAGAAACACTGCTGAGATTCTGCCCCTCAAATTCAGTCTCCCAAACCAAGCTCTGTGCTCCACAGTATTTTAAAGGCAGACATCTTTACGATATTAAGTAATCTATCCAGTCCCATGTCAGATTTAGCATTTAAGAAAATTTGTATTTTCTAGGCTGGGGGTTGTGACTCAGGTGGTACAGTGCTTGCCTAGCATGGATGAAGCCCTGGGTTTGATCCCCAGCACTACATGAACTGGGCATGGAGGTGTACCTTGTAATCTCAGCACTTGAGAGAATGAGGCGGGAAGATTGGGAATTCAAAGTCTTTCTCAGCTACATAGCAAGTTTGAGGCCAGACTGGACTGCATGAGACTCTGTTTTAAAAAATAAGGATAAAACAAAAGAAAAAAATTAATTGCTTTTTTTTACTATACCAACAATGTCTTCTCAAAAGAAGATGGAGATCTTGTACCTCACAAGAGATGCTTCAGGTGGAGCCGGGCCATGCTGGTTCTGTTTTATGGAACCCGAGGTTAGGTGACCATTCCTTTTCCCATGAGAAGCATCCTGGGAAAGTGTAGCTCTTAAGTTGGAAAGGCAGTGTGACTCACGGAGCACAGGCTAGCCAAGATGACAGGCATCCATGCCAGTCACGGGGACAGCAGCAATGGTGACTTGATTCAAACAGACCAACCACTAAGAGGTTTGGCTCCAAATCCAGCTAGAATGAGCCGAAGCTCATCACATATGAGAAAGACATCAACCCAGAAACTGAGGAAGAAATACAAGCCCTCGGTGCTGTTAATTATCACTGTTGAAAACTGCCTTCTGAATATGACATTTTGGTAAAAGATGCTTATTCAACTGTAGTGCTTATGAAATACGCACCGTTAGATCAGTCCTATTCTTTTAAAATGTTATTAGAGGATATAAATACATTGTACCCAAACCTCAAATTTGTAGACTATTAAAAGTTTCCAGAGGACTGTTACCAGAGTAAGTGAATTTTAATCTATTCACATGTGGCACCTTCAGAAAGCCAGAGTGCCCCCTTCACGCCTCATTTAAACCAGGCTCTGTTAAATTCCTTTCCATGAAGTCATGTCTTTTTTTTTTTTTTTAACAAGTTATATGGCTTAAAGTCAGTCCCCATACTAAAATACTAGAAGGAAGTTGGCATTCTGACTACAAGGGCCAGAGAAATGGTAGCTATCCCTCTCAGTCCTTCCCTGACTCCCCGGCCCAGTCCCATGATAAACCAGGCTCTTCGAAGCCCAATGCCTTATTGGGTGATGAAATGGGCTTTCGGAGGATTTGGTCTTTAGGGAATGCAAGCAGTTCCCGTGTGGTCTGACTGCTGTGGACTCCTGCACTTCTTGTCCCCTCTGATCAGGCCTTACTTCAGCTTTGCTTGGGCAAGAGAAAGGGCTGAGGGCACTTGACAGGCCAATACTGACTTTCAGAATCAGAGGAAGCAGTTTTTGGTACCCTGGCTTTGCAAGGTTTTGTTGCGTGGACTAGGAAAAATCTTAATTCAGTAACTCATCTTTCCCATCGTTAAAATGGGGGTCGTGAAGCTGTTTATTATGCTCCTGTTTCTCTGGGGAGTTGGCAAGGTATTACCACAAAGACAAAAGGGCCCCAGACACCCTTGTTTGAGGGAAGTACAAATGCCTGGGAAAGAGTTCTTGAAACACTTTCAGAGATTTCTGAAGATGAGCCAATAGCACAGGTAGAAATCAGAGTTCGGTAAAACAGTGAAAGCTGTGGACTGAACAAACCTAAGACGCCAGCACTCTGGAGGTGTTGAGGGTACTTAAGGCCAGCCTGGGTTCCATGGAGAGTTGTAGGCCAGGCTGGGCTCCATGGAGAGTTATAGGCCAGCCTGGGCTACACAGTGACACCCTGCCTCAAACAACAAGAGTGTAAATTGAAGCAAACTGATCTGACAGGTAATGTGTCCCTTCCGTGTTCAAGAGGCCAGGTGCTCCCAGCTGTCCCCTGCAGCAGACCCACCAGAAGGGTGAGCTAAGACCTGTGTCTTCTCACAACTGGCTCCCTCTCCCATCAGCAAACGGGCAGTGTCGGAGCACCAGCTTCTGCACGACAAGGGCAAGTCCATCCAGGACCTGCGCCGCCGCTTCTTCCTCCACCACCTGATCGCAGAGATCCACACGGCCGAAATCAGAGCTACCTCGGAAGTGTCCCCCAACTCCAAGCCTGCTCCCAACACCAAAAATCACCCGGTGCGGTTTGGGTCCGACGACGAGGGCAGATACCTAACTCAGGAAACCAACAAAGTGGAGCCGTACAAAGAACCGCCTCTCAAGACACCCGGGAAGAAGAAGAAAAGCAAGCCCGGGAAACGCAAGGAGCAGGAGAAGAAGAAGCGGAGGACCAGGGCGGCCTGGCCGGACTCGGGAGCCGCCGGCAGTGGGCTGCAGGAGGGCCACCCCCCCCACACCTCGGGGGCTGCGCTGGAGCCCAGCTCAAGGTAACAGCCAGATCCCTGCCTCAGCCACCCAGTCCTACAGACCTAGACCCTTCTCCCTTCTGAACCATCATCCATGGCTACACATTTAAAACTGGTATTGGCCACACTGCAACCCAGTTCTTTATCACGCTCTGAATACTTTCATCTCCCTCCCTCCTTCCTGCCCTCCCCACCCTTCTTTTCTTTCTTTTGTTTCTCGGGGCAGCTCAGGCAGACCTTGAACTCAAAACCGCAGTCTCCTAAATGCTAGGGTTCCAAGCTTTCCCCAGCAACAGGGGTTCAGTGCCCCCTTTTCTGAAGCTGGTGATCCTTTTCCTTGTTGGCTGCAAAGTTACATCTATTCCCCATTTTAACATCTTGGAAAACTTTGGGGTTTTTTTTACCATTTTTCATTTCTTACTTTCCCTTCCTCCACCTCAAGGGAAAGAATTTAAAAGGCCTTGATATCATCTACCAACATGGCAGACCTGTCTCTTACCATAAACAATTCTGAGCCATTCACACATTATTTAATTAAATAAATTTAATTGCATTTCAGATTTATTTCCATTTAAAGAAATTAAGTTATTTTTTAAACACATGCTTCGAATTTGTTTAACTTTTAATTCAATTTAATTCTGGTTTCTACCAGGTCATGAAAACAAAATGGTTTCTGAAATTTTTAAGTATTAGCTTGGAAAGAATTTAAGCTTTCTCGTGGATTTCTCCATTAGCAAGCTAACATCATTTTCCCCCAGTAATACAGTAGGAGATAGGAGACGTCACGACATCGGAAGGGCTGGCTAATCCTTCACTCACAGGTCTGGTGAATAATGGCATTCAGCTTCTAGAGCTGTGTAACTCAACTCAGGTTTGGGTTGGGGGCCTAACTTCCTATAGCACACAGACTAGGGCCAATAACTGACTTAATCCAAGACTCCCTTTTGTCCTCTATGAAGAGGTCGCAGACTCACAGAAGATGAGATTGCGTTGTATGGGTTAAGCACCTGTCATAAGCTACAAATTGCAACATCTTGACATCTTGTTTTGGAAATCTTTAGACCTAGTTCTGTTTACATCACATGTATGTAAATTGTGTGTGTGTGTGTGTGTGTGTGTATATATGTGTGTGTGTGTGTGTGTGTGTGTGTGTGTGTGTGTGAAAGGGGGTTCTGTGAGGCAGAAAGGGAGCAGACATTAATTTGTGTTGGACAACACTGCCCCCAGAACTAGGTTCGCTGCCCTGTCTCCTGAAGCTTAGGCTGTGCTCCTCAGCTGTGTGTACCTGTTGATAGGACCTTCTGTTTTGTTTTGTTTTTTTTTTACTTTCCAGTACAGAACTTCTGAGGGGTTTGAAAGACAGAGGAGAGCCACAGCAGAACACGTCCCATGCAGCTTATGATCTCATAATTTAAAGTCCCTGTCTTTTGACTGGGGTACAGACAGGATTGCAGAGTTCCAGGGGGAGTCTGAGTCCATTCAACCTTCACCATTCATCTCTCTGAGTTAAGTTGACGAATCCATTATGAAGCAGTAAAGAAAAAAACAGTTACATTGGATACAATATACAGCTTCGTACTCAAAGGGCCAAAGACTAGAGAACTCTACAGCACAGTGAATGGTCCTTCTGCAAACAGCTAATGTCCCCGACTCACTGACATATTCAGTGCATTTTTAGATCTGAACATAGTGTATACTTATAACTAATGTAAAGATTCTATGGCCAAGGACTGCTTTTATTAATTATCTTACTTTTGTATACATCAGAACTATAAAAACAGAAGCATAAATTATTTTCCTACATTTTTTTCTCCTTTAAAGCTCACACTTGTTTTCAATGTCTGAAAAATTATCGACACTCAGACTCATCAATTCTTAAGCCCGCAGCTACCCCTCGACCAAAGGACACATGGCGAAAGGAGGCCGCAGTCTCAGCAGCCTCAGGCCCAGCCTGCTTTTTTCTTGCATGCCCCCAATTGTGGGAGAGTTGTTTGCTTGGCAGAGTCCCAAGACAACCCCACAGACATGCAGAGAAGGGGGAGAGGCAGAGCGTATTGATCATATTGCACAGGGACATGCAGAAGTGAGGAATTCAGTACAATTTATTTTGACTAATAACCTTCAAGTTTTACAAGTGACGATGCTTCAGCACACCCTCTCTGCCACTATTGGAGATTCTGGAGGTCTGAGGAAGTAGCGGGCATAAGCTTTGGTGTAGACTGGTGTACCATTTCTTAGGTGAAACCAGTAGGGAATTTTTTTCTGTTTCCTCTCATATGAGCTGTTCAGGGGGGATATATTACTTTAAATTGTAGAGATTAGATTTAAACTATTTATGTTTCATACAAGACTCACTCAAAATCATATATTTTGACTTAGCAAATACCAAGTCCGACAAACAGGAAAGTTTTTCGGTAGTCGAAGATCTAGAACTGTAAGCATCATCATACACATATGTAATAGAGCACACACACCTTTTATACTGGTCATGTGATATATTTGATTTGGCTTTTCCAACATGCGCCTTTGTTAAAAGAGAACTCAGAAAGAAATGTAATAAGCAAACTGTCTAGACAGGGTAAAAAAAAATTCAAATATCTTTGCCTAAGTCCTTAACTTATTTTTTCTTTCTTCTTGAGAACATACTTGCTCAAAATACTATCAATTCCTCCTTTTCTTACTCTTGAGCTCAATTTGTTAAATGCCACTTAGTGTAGACATGTTTTAAAATGAGAGCAGTACACAGATTATTGAGTTTTGAAGTCTTTTCTTTTCTTTATTGATGACATCAATCCAGTTCAAGTATTAATCTTAAATTCTTGTATTCGGGGCTGGAGAGATGGCTCAGCCGTTAAGAGCACTGGCTATTCTTGCAGAGATCCTGGATTCAATTCCCAACATCCACATGATGGCTAACAAACATCTGTAACTTTAGTTCCAGGTAATACAACAACCTCTTCTGACCTCCATGGGCACTGCCCAACATGGGTGCACCTACGTGCACGCAGGCGATACACACATATATATAAAAATTAAAAACAGCTTTAAAAAACTCTTTTTTCCCTGCAGTTGGAAGCTATTTTAATATTCCACCAAAACTGTTGGCGAAGAGGTCAGTTCATTAGTCTTAAGTCTTAAACACCCTAATGCACAACTTAATTTTCTTTCTGTAAAACTGCATGTAAAACTCCAGAACAGTCAAAAATGTTGACTGTCTCACACCCACACGTCTGCGGGGTGAAACTCTGCCCACAGATTTTCATCCAGTGATGCAATCTACCCATGCTCTAAGCTGTTCTCCTAGAAGTCGATGTGTAGTCACAGACAGAGAGAAGGCAGGGAGAGCGAAAACTCCAGTCACCCCCAACACACAGTTATTAGTGTCTCGCCCTCGTTAGGAAACACGTCAGCCCTCAGAAGTAACTTATGCTGAATCATGAGAGTCATGGGAAACACTACTGTTTTCTACTTTTAATTCAATTTATTTATAGGTATTCTGCCATTTCATATTTTTTTTTCTGGAGTAAAGTGGCGCACATCTATAATCTCAGGCTAAAGTAGGAGGACTGTCAGTTTGATATCAACCTGGGTTACATAGTGAGAGCCTTTCTCCAAACTAAACTAAAATATGCTTTTCTAATTTCTCTTGAAAAATCCATTCAAACAGACAAGAAGAGTGAGAGAGAAATGATTAACTTTGCCTTTAAAAACTAAAATCAAGTGTCTGCTTCATTATGAGTATGTGCATAAAGACAGCCGAGGAGACGACATGTCTCGTCACAGCTACACAAGTTCTGTTCAAGTGCACATCCTTCCAGTGTTTACCCAGAGCTTCACACCCCTCAGCACAGTGCACTGGCTACATGATCAGAATAACAAACTTTGGACCACCTAAGTCAGATATGCAGGGAAATAACCTCTAAGCAAGGTGTGTTGAAGACAGACTCCAACCCAGGTTCTCCAGCATGTCCCTCTCCGGACATACCAGCCGGAAGCAGACTGTGGTCTCCTTTCTCTGACTGGCCATAGTTAGATGCCAAAGCCCTCTTTTCATTCTGTGCCACACTGACCTTTAATCGGGTCCAGGAGTCTAGCCGCAGCGAGGTCCTGGAGACCGGCTCCATAAGCCTTCCCTAGGGGTTGCAGGAAACCCCTGTCCCTCTTTCCATTGATTCTGGGTTTCTTAGTTTCGTCCTTGTCCATTTGTAAAGGAATTTAACCTATTGTTTCCGCTTTTCCCCTGCTTGTCTTTACAGGACGCATTGAAAACTTTCAGCAGAGACCTTCCAAGGACGTATTACAGGATTTTGTAATAGGAAACATATGGAAAGTATTAGAAATATTTATTGCCTGTACATACTGTAAATGCATTGGAATAAACTGTCTCCCCATGAAACTGCTCTATGAAACTGCACGTTGGTCATTGTGAATATATTTTTTTCTTTGTAGCCAAGGCTAATCCAATTATTATTATCACTTTTAACCATAATTTATTTTGTCAGTTGATGTATTTATTTTGTAAATGTATCTCAGTGCTGCTGAATCTATTTTTTTGTAACATAATGCACTTTAGATATATACATATCGAATATGTTGATGAGTGACACAAGAGAGTGTCTCTATTTTGTGGTTGATTTAAATGAATGCTGAAACATAATTAGCCAAACTGATTTTTTTCTGTGCATGTAAAAATAGCGGTATTTTAAATTTGTAAAGAATGGCTAATAAAATATAATCTAATTACACTATGCCTCACAAAGCCAAGTATATGCTTTCAACTCTCCAATGCAAGGAACAAGATGGAATTTTTGAATTTGAATATAGCCTTAAGCTTAATGTGTTCATATGGGAACTTGTCCTATGTGCTCTCATTGGCCTTCAGTTAAATGCCACTTGAAACAGAATTTGTCCAGTTTTCAGTTCAAGGCAATAGAGCAGTGGAACAGCTGAGACTTCAACGTGAAGACAGGAGAGGCGGGAAAGCCGCAGAGGAGCTAGGAGAAAAGGTAAACTGAGTCCAGAGGGCTGGCCAGAGCTAATCACACGAGAGAGGAGAGGGAGAGAGAGAGAGAGAGAGACTAAGGTTGAATAATTTTTGCCACTGTAAAGTTTAGTTGAGACCTTGCTCTTCTTCATAACAATAGAAGGCATCAAAGCTCTATTTGAGAATTCTGGTGGTTACAGTCTCCTACTGGAGAAAGAAGAGACCAGTTTGGGAGATTTGTGACAACCCAAAAGGCTTCCTGCGATTTCCACTCCTGAGACCCTGGATGCAGGCAGCCCCGGTGTGGTGTTACAGGGAGCCCTCTCTCTTGTGGAGAGCGCCCCGTTCGTCCTGTTCCCCAGTTCAAATGAACACACGAACTCATTTCCGTCCACAAAGTTGTTTTTGCTTTAAGTGTTTTCAGCTTAAAACACACAAGCAAAATCAGAGCCAAAACCCTTTGAATCAAAGAAACACATCTTCAGGAAGCATTCTGTCTGTATCTGATATCCCATTCAATGTCTGTTAGACATTTGGGGGTGCACAGGAAGTGAGACGTCACAACTTCCTCCGGGAGTCTTCCCTGCCAGTGGGCAGATGACCACTATCTAGCGGGTCTATGGAATCACACAAAATCCTACCTGTGTTGTTAATTGAGACAGGGTCTCCCTGCAGCCCCAGCTGGCCTGGAACTATATGTGGACCAGGCTGGCCTCCATCTCACAGAGATCCGCCAGCCTCTGCCCCAAGTGCTGGGATTAAAAGCATGTACCAACACACCGGGCTCCTTTTATACTTTAAAGAGGGAAAGGAAGGCTGGGCGTGGCAGAGGCAGGTGGATCTCTGTGAGATCAAGGTCAGCCTGGTCTCCACAGCAAGTTCAGTGGGACTACAGGGAGGCTTATCTCGAAAAGACCAAAAAAGAAAAAGAAAAAAGGAGAGAAAGGAAAGAAACGGGGATATAGTAATGCGGGTTGGGTGCAATTATATTTCTAGAAGGAACACCCTAAGGTTGAATTTGTATTTTCTCTTGAGTCTCATGGCCTTCAAACCAGGACTCCCAATGTACTTGAAGAATCGGGACTGCGCTCACAGGCAGAGAGGAGAGGCCTCTCTGCTTCGCTTATGAATTTGCTGGAGACAGATTTTCCATCTGGGAAATGTTCAGAAGTTAAAGGCTGGTACATTAAACCTGTATGAAGCAAGTACTTTGGAATTCCCTGAAAGATAGCTACTCAGTTTACAAAGCTCCATCTGAGAGGCTAATTCTTAGTAAGACTGCAGCAAATCTTTGTAAGTTGGTCACAAGAAAAAACGGTATTTCTGAAACATCCATTCAGCAAAACCTTAAATAACACGGCCCAGCTGGCCCAAATGAAAGTCACGTTGAAGCTCATCTTTGTAAGTAGCCATCACCAGGAGTGGGAGATGGGAGTATGGGTTGATCGTCAGCAATTCTTTTTTAAAAATTATTTTATGTGTTACGAGTGTTTGGCCTGCATGTATATAAGTGCATCATATGTGTGCAGTGCTTGTGGAGGCCAGAAGAGGGCAACAAGTCCCCTGGAACTGAAGTTACGGACGGTTGTTAGATGCCATGCAGGAGCTGGAAGCCGAACCTCAGTCCTCTACCAGAACAGCCTCTGAGCATGTTGTCGTTTCTCACCGAAGGTGTCCGCAGCATCGCTGTTACCCCATTTTACCCTTGGTTTCATAGCAGTGAACGCAAAAGAAAATTGGAGGACAGAGTCCTGGGAAGACCCCAGGAGCAAAACTCCTTCAGAAATAATGCAAAAATTGAGATAAAAATTTGAATGTAAATAAACTCTTACACTCCACATTAAGCTATAATTACAGCTTAATCTTGGCCTGAATAATGTTCATAAAGCCGTAGCAATTTAAATAAAGGCAAGTTGGCCTGAGAATTCTGGAATTAAGAAAATGAAACTTAATCTGTGACTATACTCCTCAGACTTACTTCTGACAGAGAAATGTGACATGCAGTTAAACACCTAATTTAAAGATGTTGTAAAGCTAATTCCAAAAGACAGACACAAAGTGCCACTTACGGGTGAAAACATTCTCCACGGCTTTCAGCCACCACTGTAAAATAAGTGTATTTTAAAGTATGGGTTTGTAACACAGCAAAGATGTTCCCGTCTACACGATGAGCCAAAACCAAAGCTGGGGTCATTACTCCTTAAAAAGTGTCACGTTGAAAGCGATGTTGGCCTCCCTCCTTGTTAGCAACGTCGGCTTGTCCTACAGACAGTGTCAAGCTCAGGCGGTGGAGGAACTGGAGATTTTCTTGGGAGAAAGCACACACCTTCATGGCTAACCGCTCATTTCTAGTACTTCCTTCCTCATTCTGAACCCCAGGTGCACAAAGCAGCTTAAATATCGGCAGCCCCCGTGTGTCGGGACCTTACGAGGACAAAGAGGATCAATGTTTCCAAAATCAAAGTTGTCCTCTCTAATATGCTATATAAATGGGACCGAAAGACTGAAGTCAAATACTGCTTTAGTCTCTTTCTTATATCGGTTCATTAACTAAACATGGAAGTGTGGGGGGCTGGGGAGATGGCTCAGTAGTTAAGAGCCCTTGTTGCTCTTCCAGAGGACCTGAGTTCAGTTCCCAGCACCTACGTGGGGGAAGCTCACAGCTGCCTAGAACTCCAGCTCCAGAGGATCTGACACCATCTTCTGGTCCCTGTGGGCATCTGCACACACACAGATACACATACATACATGTAATTTTAATAATAAAATAAATCTTAAAATGAATCAAAATACTGAACTGTGGCTTGCAGATGCCCATCAATACTATACATACCTGGGTTAGGGCCTCTTGTAAGAAATCCCAGAATACTCACACCATCCCAGAGTATCGCCTACGAATAATCTAGGGCCGAATTCTAGAGCAACTTCCTCATAGGAGAGCCACTATTTTCCTGCTCCGACCACAAATCTCGTGGTGCAAACAGAGCTCGCTGTGGACAGAGCTGTGCTGATGGGGTGTTCATAATCTGTAAGCAGTGCAGGTTTTACTGACAGCTGGACAAGTTCCTAACAATACTTCCTGAAACTAAGGAGAGACATCCCAAGCAGCAATGTCCCGCACTTACCTTCGTTCCATAACCCAGAAAGTATAAACATGAGACTGTCAAAAAGATTCTATCACAGAGCTAGAAAGCATATCCAGGTGCCAGGGTACTCCTAAAGTCCCAACTAACTCTTTGAAGGACGGAAAACTCTCATCCCGGAGACTGGGGTAAAGGGATTCACTCCTTATAAGAAGCCCTGCTCCTTCCAAGAAGCCAATATGACTTCCCTGGTTATCCTGTAGACACTTGGGGCCAATCTCTGTCTCTTTTTGTGTTCACTAGACAGCAGCCTTAGCATACAATAGGTGTCCACTAAAGTCCTGTTGAGATTTTTTAAGTTCTTTCGCTTTCTGAATTCGTCCACTGAAAGGACTCACCAAATCTCTGCCCGGGCAGGAGGTAGCACCAAGTTGGTATTCTGGACTCCTACATTGAAGCCTTCTCTTCTTCCAATAACAGAAAATCCAGAGACTGAGAGCCCTGAGCTCCCCGCTGTTCTCCCAAGTGCCCTTTGTCCTTCAAGCCTCGGGCTTCACAGGAACTTTTCCAGCCCTATAAGTACAAGAAGTAAGGGTTTGTTTTGATGGTACAACAACCTCCCAGAGGAAGGGAGGAGAATTTAAAATATCAGGTTTTCTGCCCGTGAATATACGGGGCACAGAAGTTACCCACAGGGCCCAGTTGTGCAGACGGGGCATGCTGCTATTTTGACAGAAGATTAATGTACACAGTTCCCAAGGAGACCTACCAGCATCAGGATTTGAACACTCACATCTCTGTGTAAGCCCCTGACACACTCACATTTACAAGTGCAATAAATAAGGGATATGTTTTTAAATTACACTTTAATTAAATTTCAAAACATCTTCCTAAGAGTTTCTTTTCATTTCCCTCCAAAGTGGAAGACATTTACAAGTTGTAATAAAGAGGCAATGTGTCAACCTTGGAAAATGGATTGTTCAGTGGTGACTCTTACTCTCTGCCAAACACACATGGCTCTGGAGTTTGAAAATAGTCCATCCATCTTCCATTTGAGTAAGATAATTGATGGTCGCAGCTGGCCGAGCTGTCATTGAAATATCGCTGGGAAGGGGCTCCTGTTGTGTAAAATAAATGCAAAACACTAACAAACCAAGCTGCACGGCCTTCTGTAATCCTATATTCAAATCCATCTTCCTTTCAGTCATCCTGAAGAACTCTTGATTCAACACTGAATACAGACTGAGAGTTGTACTGTCAATGAGTAAAAGAAGAAGAAGCTGGGGTCTGCAGAGCTGGCCCAGCCATTAAGAGCACTGGCTGCTCTTGCAGAGGACCTGGGTTCCGTTCCCAGCACCCACATAGAGGCTGACAACCATCTGTAACTCCGGTTCCAGGGAATCGGACACCCTCTTGTAGCCTCCACAGGCATTGCATACGTGTACATTTATGCAGCAAAACACTCATACACATAAAATGAACATTGAAGCAGTTGCAAATAAGCTGTCTTGGGACATGACTCTTCAGATGTCCCGGGAGGACAGTCATAAATGTCACCTTCCTCTGGAACTAAAAGTTGGATTTTATAGCATTTACATTATAAAAACTACATTGGAAAAAACAAATTAGTATAACTGTGAATATTTATTTTTTCCTAGGAGCCTGTTATGCATATCCACACTAGCTTAACTTGCAGTCATTCACTTTCTATTTTGCCTGTCGAAGGTTATGCAGCCTACCTTAGGTTAGACAGCTTACCCTGATCAAGTTGTACCCAGCATGAGCGGGCTTTAGCTTTTTCTCCCTGAGTTCAGGGAAGCCATGGGTCAGAGAAACCTGCTGTGTTTGACTCCTGCTTCCCGAGGACATCATTCTAGCCAGCTTCTGTCCTGAGTGGATTCTCCCGCCCCAGCCTCAGCTCCACGGAGCACAACTCGCCTGATCACTCTTTACCTGTTTCTCTCGTTCTGTCTCTGCATGTCTCTTTGTCTCTCTTTCCTTGTCTCTGTCTCTCCCTGTTTTTCTCTCACTTTGTCTCTGTCTCTTTCTCTGTGTCTCTGTTTTTATCTCTGTCTCCCACTCTCATTTTCTCTGTCTTCACATGTCTCTTTCTCTTTGTATCTGTCTCTTTCTCTGTCTTTTTCTGTGTCTCTGTTACTATTTCTCTCTCTGCCTCTCTCTCTCTCACTCTCTCTCTCTCTGACTCTCTCAAACACACACACACACACACACACACACACACACACACACACACCCCGCCCAAAAGCCCAGTTCTGCAGAATCCCCCAAGTAAGTGGGCAGCTCTGCCTTCAGGGAGGGGGCGGGGCAGGCGGGCGTGCTGCTGGCGGGCATGTGTAAGCACACACAGAGTCACTTTTTGTAAGAAGGCTAAAACATATTTAAAATGGGACCACCTCAGAGATGAGATCTTTCCCCTTCTGTTACCTCTCAACCTGCTCCAAAACTCCAATATTCAGTTTTTCCAAGTCTCCCTCTCCCTCCCTGCCCCCTCCTTCCCTGGGCAGGCTGGTTTTCTGTTGAACACTTGGCTCTTTGCGGAACCCTTTCACTCCTCCACTGAGCACTCAGAACTGCTTCTGGCTGTCACTCCCTCCCTCAGCTAACTGAAGTGTGTGCCCACTGCCACACAGGGACAGACACCGACCCTGCATCAAACATTCCTTTCTATGGGTTTCCACCTCTGTTTGGCTCAAGGTGACTTATTTACATGACAGAAAAGAGGGAGAAGGTTGTGTTCCCAGGGCCTTGCGGTTAACTGCTCCACAGTGTGGCTCCTCCGTGGATCACATCTTGTCCCATGGTGTCTCAGACTAGGGGTGATTGGGGTGAGGTTTCCTTTCATGTCTATTTGATTTCAGGAAAGACAGCCTTCTGACATGGGGGCGCTGTGGAGAGACTGGAAAAATCAACTTTCTCCTTTTGAAAATGAGCCAAGGACAGGAGAAGATAAGACTACTGTTTGCAAAGCAGCCTGTCAAGTCCGGAGGGGTGAAAGACGCCACATTTCCCTCGGAAAGCCTGAAAATGTCCCCCTGTTTAGGGCAAAAACAGGTTTAGGGGCTAGAAAGATGCTCAGCAGTGACGAGCACTGATCGCTCCTGCTGAGGACCTGAGTTTAGTTCCCAGCACTCACATTTCATCTAACAACCTTCTGTAACTCCAGTTCTAGGAAATCCCACGCCCTTTTCTGACCTCCATGGGTATTACACAACACAGGTGCACTTGCATGCATGCAGGCAATATACTCATACACATAAAATGTGAAGATCTCCAAGGGCAGAATGTCTTCCTGCTCTCCAGAGGAGGTCCGCATAGCAGGTGTCTGGTGACAGGCATCTCACATAGTTCACAAACTTATCTCATGTGTTAGAAGGATCCTTTTGTGCAGATGAGTCTGGTTAAGTTTTGTTACTTGAACCCAGAAAGGAACCAGGTAGCAAGTCTGACTTTCCAACTTCCCTGGGTTCTCAGGAAAGAAGGCAGCAGCTGACTGGAGGGCTCAGAAAGACACTGAGGGTCAGACCAGACTTCAAGGAACCAATAGATTCCTTGTGGCACCTGAACTTAAGTGAGCTGTCTGCTGGTGCCTCCTGGAGTTAGAGGGGAACTATTTCTCCTACAAATACTGCCTCCCTTGTTTAGTGAACACATGATGTATGTCTGCAAAACAGCTTGCACCTGGGCTTTGCAGGAAACCCACCTGAATTACCAGATTGGGCACTGAAGGCAATATTTCACAACTGCTACTCGTATGGTTTGTGCCCACATTTTTTTCCTGTGTGATAAAGGTTCGACTTCTTTGCCCCACTGTGGAAAAAAATTGTTTTGCCACTATTCACACGTCCAATTCTAGGTCCAATTCTGGATTATCTTTGAATCATGGTAACACCTGGTTCCATCACTGAGTATTGTGTCAGGAAGATTGACAAGATCTTCCACCCCACAACACACTCCACACCACAGAGTGGGAAAGGGCCTCCCACAGCATAGAGTGGGACATGGGCTGGCCTGGTCACACAGGGAACTCCTTATCTTGACCACAGTGATTGTCTTAGGGATCAGCACTTGATCAAAAATACCCAATCCTGGTGCTGCTGTTGGCTTTGGTCAGAAAGTTTTCTTTCTGCAGTGGACAATGGTGTTGGTGGAGATTCATAAGGAGTCAGAATGCTGAGAATAAGTGACCAGCAACTGTCTGTGCCTAAGCAGGATGTCTCTCCCACACCCTCCAAGGATCAGGCACCGCACCGAAGAGGATGCAGAATGAATGTTAAGGGCCAGAGGAAAGAGTGGATGCTCTGGAAGGCTGTGCTCTGGGGCTCATGAACGCGTAGCAGCTGTGATTACCAGCACAAGACCCACACACTACCGAGCCCTTCAACATCCTGTTGTGAGAAGGGAGGGGTTCACAAGGCTCCACCCCTCCTGAGGATTTACAGGCAGTTAACAGTGGCAGAAGGCATGCAAGAGAAGAGGGGCAAGTTGGGAGGAGGAGGGGGACAAGAGCATGTAACGGGGGTGACTATGGTAAAAATATACACCCATGTATAAGTGTCATAATGACACCGTTATGACATATAATCAGCAGATGCTAAAAAAAAAAAATACTACAATCCTCCTCGGACTCTCCTGGGCCTTCGGGAATGGATTCTGTACTTTCTTTGCCATCTTGGGCTCTTTAAGGATAATGTGAACATTTTCCTGGTTTACCTGACCAACTGTGTGAAGAAAGCCACACTTCAAAAGCAGAGACGGAGCGGTGAAGGGAGACCCCCGGGGCTGGGGGATCAACCACCAGGCATCCGTTCCTCTGCATTCCCAGCCTGGAAGTCCGAGTGCAGGTTGCTGCAGGGACCGCCTCCAGGTAGCAGAGGCAGACCTCACCTTGCAGCTTTCTGGAGGAAGGAGCGCCATCGTTGCCTGATCTGTCCAGGGAAGGGCACTGAGCTCTTGCCTGAACACTTCATCCTCATGACCTAATGACCTCCAGAGGCCTCACCAAGCACTATCACACCAAGATCATGAGTTCAGGGTGTGAACTTGGGGAGCCAAAGACACTCAGGCCATTGCACGCCCCTTCCCAAGGTTTCTCCTAGGAGGAAGAAGGATCCTTTTGTGCAGATGAGTCTGGTTAAGTGTTGTTACTTGAACCCAGAAAGGAACCAGGTAGCAAGTCTGACTTTCCAACTTCCCTGGGTTCTCAGGAAAGAAGGCAGCAGCTGACTGGAGGGCCACAGAAACAAGCAAGATAAGGGAGGAGTGAGGCGCTGCTCGCAGTTAGGGAAGGATGAGCATACCAGTCACCGCCACCTTTCAGGGATTCCACCAGGACCCAACTCCCGCAGGCCCCCTCCTTTCCACTGTCCCTCACTATCTGATCCTCAAGCACAGGATCTCCAATCCCCAACCCAACAACATGGGTTCCGTATCCCTGTTCCAGGCTCCCACAGCACAGGCAGAGTGAACGAAGACCCAGTGCCCAGGGGATGAGATGGCTGTGCAGGTAGAGTGCTTGCTGTCAATCCCAAGTCCCATCTCCAGGTCCCAGATGGTGGAAGGAGAGAACTCACTCCCACAAGTCATCCTCTGATCTTCATGTGTGATGAAGAACACACACATGCACATGCACACACTAAGTAAACAAAAGTTAAAAAAAAAAGAGGTGCTGGAGAGATGGCTCAGCGATTAAGAGCACTTAACATGCCGAGGACCCAGGTTCAAACTCCAGCACCCACCCGGCAGCTATCAACTCCAGTTCCAGGGAATCCAATGCCCTCTTCCAATCTCTGAGGGAATTGCACAACATACATATAGCAATACATTCATACACATAAATTAAAATAAAAATACACAAAATATCTTTAACATTTTAAGAAAAGAACAAAAGGGCAGGCAGGATGGCTCACTAGGGAGGGTCCTGTCTCCCAGCCAAATAACCTGAGCTTGACCCCCAGGACCCATAGGGTAGAAGGAGAGAACTGACCCCTATAGCATATCTTCTGACCTCCACAGGCAAAATAAATAAATTTGATTTTTAAAAAAGTTTTAAGACACACTGTACCAATCACAGGTGTTCTTGAAACCAACAGTTTCAAGAGGGGAGGCTCTGAGGCGCCCGGAACCGGCCTCACTTCCCGACCTGTGGCCCGTTCCCTTCTGGCATCAGATTTGATTGGCACCCTGTTCTGCTGAAGAGAAGAGTTTGGCGACTCCTGACATCACCCAGGCATGCTCCTTGAGAGTCTCCCTATCACTCGGGATGCTTCTCAGCTGCTCACCGTCCTGGCTCCCCAGACTGCTTCCTCCAGGCTAAGTGGGGCCCCAGTCCATCCCTCCAGGGTGGCTCCAGACCGTATGCTGTGCTAATTGCTGGCTGATTTCTCCGTATCACGAGAGACTGCACGCTTTACAAGAACGGTATTTTTCCCTCTACCAATAGCACATATCCTGACCGGTACTTAGCACTCAGTCAGAATCTGTTGAGGAGGCCTGGATGTGTTATCTCTAGACTTTAAGATCCCTAAAGGCAAAGATCTTGCCCACCTCTCTTCCAGTAATTTCCCCAGAGCAGTGATTGACATTGTATACACCTCATTCGTACGTGCGTGTATTTGTGTATATAATTATTTTGTTATATATTACTCCTCTGGAGTCCCCCACAGGAAGACTCTGGCAAACCACTGTCTTGATTATAGGCTCCTAAAGTGAAGTCTGTGATTCTCCTTAGCACGATCATTCGCTCAACCACTCCCCCTGCGTGCATCCCACAATACTTGCAAACCTCTCGTAAATCTATGGTGCGGTAACGTTGCAAAGCTACTGTTTCAAAGTCCCTCTTTTCCCCTCTCAGCTCTGTGCATCATTTTGACTGCATCCTCCAGTGACCTGGAGCTTTATGCTGATTTCCGATTACACCTCAATCCAAACACAAATTTCTGAGGATTTCTTTCAAAGCCCTCTCTGACTGCTTGCAGCTCCTCCTCTAACCTGGCTTTCACCTTCCAGATTAGCTGCATTCATTGTGCGGCTCCTTTCCCACTTGATTCTTTCTCTCCTGGCTGTGAGCCTCTGCTCAGCTTTTTCCGTATCTGTGGAACACCAATGAAACCACAACTTTCTCCTCTTTAAATCACAGCCCAAGGTCCAAGGGCCTCAAGAAGTTTTTCCCACCCATCTTCCAATTCGTCACATCATCAGCAACCCAGCCTTCTACCACAGCATAACCTTGAAGTGACTGGATTTATAAGTATGGGGTGGCAGCAGTTCAATTTCTGGCTTACGTCAATACCAAAGGCCTAATCTCAGTATTAATCAACATTAAATTTGAAAAGAACCAAAGGAAATGGTCAATAGTCGTTGAGTCAGCCTTGAAGAATTTAGCATTTTTAATGGAGATGATGAGGAGCAGTGATCTGAGATTAATGAATTTATTCCCTGCCTTGACCCCTCAAGGAATCTGGAGGAGATTGGAACAGCACACAGAGTACAATGACAATTACAAATAGACAAATGTCAGGACTAGGAAAAATGTGGATGGAAAAAATGGCAATATTATAGAGACTTTTGGCATGTGTGTAATCCACCCACACAATGCCATGGTTGGTAAATACGAAATGCCCATTTGGCTCCAATCGGTTTGGCACTGAGATTATTAATCCCATTTTTTATTTAATATTTGAAGTTAACCATCCTCTTTGAATGATGTGAAAACTACCAAGTCACTGGTCTTCTTCCAGAGTTCATGCAGAAGTATAACACAGATCAGTGTTTCCAAAAATGTTGGAAATAAAATGTACTCCCAAAAGTCGAGGCCTGGTTCAGGGCTGTGTGTGCAGCTGGGGAGATTTCTGAGCACTACTGAAAAAAGCCTTATTTTGCTTTTTAAAACCCAGTCCTTTCCAAATGAATTTGAGTCAAATTCCCTCACGTTTTTCTCCACTGTGTCCCCGTCAGCACCCCATAGAAGCAGCTTCCACAACACTGGCTTCAGCCCACACCCAAGACATGAATCAGAACATCTGAAGACACTCTGGCTCTGTGCATAATCTTTTCATTATTAAAAAGCTACATGATGAAGACACAGGTATTCATTTATAGATTTCTGTATTGTTTGTATGATTTATATGTTTCCTGGCTAGAAAACAAAAAGTAACAACCCAGGGCCTCCCAATGCTAGGCAAGCACTCCACTTCTGAGTGACCACACAGCTTTCTTTTTACTTCTGGTTTTGAGGCGGTCTGCCATAGTTGCTCAGGCTGACCTTGACCTCAATCTGTAGCTCAGGCAAGCTTAAACTTTCAGGGTTCCTACCTCAGCCTCCAGAGCAGCTGAGATTACAGGCCTGAGCCACTGGGCCCAGTTTCTGAGATCGATAGCTTAAGGGTATTTATTAGAATAATTTCAGTCATATTCGTAAGTTGTGTTCTGCATTTTGGCAAGAAACAAACTGTTTGGGGCCAACTTAAATCCTGTGACCAACTGAGAGTGACCAGTAGGTGGCAGCACAGGCGCCAGCCAGCCTGGAAAGAGCTCTAACTGGCAAGAGTGTAGGATGAGGCAGACCAGAGTACAGTATAGATTTCTAACTAAGTGTTCTTACTGGCCACGCCCTTTGGGCACCTCAGAGAAGACGAGAGCAAGAAAAACTTGGAGGGTAGGTAACGTCACCCACACCCCATTCCCTGAGGTTTTCTCTCACACGTGTGTTCATACTCAGAATGGATACAGAACTCCCTTTCTGTTCCTCACACCTCCGCCAGCCTGACGTTCCAAAACATATATAAAGCATACCTTCTGTTTCCTCTCTAAGAGCTCTCTGGGTTCCCATTGGTCTCCCGCCTTTACTTTTCTAAAGCCATCCTCCTCTTACCTTGCATTGAAAAGCAATTCATATCCACCCCATCTCTTTAAGAATTGTTTAAACCAGTAATCATAGTGAAAATACACAGAGCATGCCTTTCATTCATCTCAAAGTGTACAACAGATTCCTGTTATGTCCACTCACATTGCTGTGTACAGATCCCCAGAATACTTATTATATCTTGCAAACTTCAAACTCTTCTAAACAGTTACTCAACCCACTTTCCCCAGTCCCTGCTTTCCTCAGACCCCACTTTCTGTTTGACTACTCGGATAACGCCGGATTCCTCCCACATGCAGATCCATACATACAACATCTGTCTTTTGCAGCGGGCTTGTGCTATTGAAATCCTCTGTGGCCGTGACAGGGTCTCCTTCCTCACTAAGAGAACTTCGTCTCTTGCAGAGTTCCAGGGTTCAGTTCCCAGCAGTCACACAGTGGCTCACACCCATTTGTGACTCCCACTACCGAATGCATCTCCCACCTCCCGTTATTTACCCACCCATCAGCAGACATGGGGCTCACATCTCCCAGCTGCCTGCCGTGGCCGGGCTGCTGTGAACACGGGTGTGTCGATATGCCCTTCCTCGGTTCCTCTGAACATATACACTCCTCTGGGACTTTCATAGTTTCAATTCTGTTGCTCTGATAAAATGCCCTGATCAAAACAAACTTAGAGGAGAAGGGATTGGGTGCTTACCATTCCAGGCTACGGTCCATCCCTGGGGTTCTGCACGTCTGCAATGGCAGAGGTGCTGAGGATCTTTCAGGAGGTGCCAGCCATTTGTTCATGCTCTTTGGAGACTCACCTGTGTAAGACGTGTTCGGTTTTCCATCTGGTTGAACAATACTGAGTTTTAAAGGCTAACCGTGTAGTCTGAGCCCCTCACCAAGCTCATGACTTTTCCGATTTTCTCCCATTCTGTTTACACTGTCTTTTGCTTTCTTTAGATTTCTTTAGTTTTATTTCATGTGCATGAGTACAAACTTGCATGTATGTATGTGCACCATGTGCGTGCAGGGCCCATGGAGGTGGGAAGATGGAGTCAGATCCTCCAGAGGCAGAGCCACAGATGGGTGTGAGTCATTGTGTGACTGTTGGGAATTGAACCCACGTCCTCTGCAAGAGACGAAGTTCACTTAACCACTGAGCCGCCTCTCCAGACTCCTAGTTCCATTTTCTTGAAGTCCACTGAGGAACAAGTGATTTTTGCCTTCTCTGTCTGCTGCTGTGCTGCTGGCCCCTCTCCTGACACCTTCTCTGACCAATAATGTGGGAAAGCCTCGCTCAGCTACAGCACCCCTTTCTCCTTGGGGATCTGTTTCCTCAGACAGGATGTGTTTCAGTGTACAGCTCGCCTTGTGATAAAAGGAACCTGTCCCCAGGAGACAGAGGCGAGCAGCCCTCAAGGGTTTCTGCCTATACCAGAAGCCCAGCACGTTTAACTAAGGTGTAAAGAATTAGCTCCGAGTTTGGAGTGACGGTCCTTAAACAGTTTTATAACAATAACAGCAGTATCTGCAACCAAGCAAGTTGGCTCACACCTGTAATCCCAGCACTTGGGAGGCTGAGGCCGGAAGACTGCAGCAAGTCTGATGCCAGGCTGGGGTCAGGTCCTGTCTCAAAAATCAGTTAGTTAATTAACTAAAATAAAATAAAAATACAGTTACCATTTTTTACATGCAAGGGGAAGACACTTCCATCAAAAATCTCAAAATAGTATCTAGCTTGTTGAGTTCAAATATGAAATACCTTAAATATATCAATATCACTTTATAAAAACAGATACAGCACAACAAAATTGTAAAGGGGTCATCACGGGCCTGGAGAGATGGGTCTGCTCTTACAGAGGACTCAAGTTCAGTTCCCAGCACCCACATCAGGGGTGGCTTACAACCACCTGTAACTCCAGATCCAAGGGGTCTGCTACCTTCTTCTGTCTTCTACAGGTACCAGCACATATTGTCTACACAAACACACACACACACACACACACACACTCACGCATGCCCGCACATGCGCGTGCACACACACATGCACACATAATAAAACAAAAAATTGGGGGGCAGTTAAGAGCATTGGCTGCTTTACCAGAAGACCGGGGTTTGATTACCAGCATGCACACAGTGGCTAACAGTCATCTGTAACTCCAGTTCCAAGGGATCCAATGCTTTTTTTTAACCTCTTCAGACACTGTACGATATGGGTGTATTTACATACATGCAGGCAATGCATTCATACACATAAAATAAAAAGAATAAATAAAATATTTTATCCAAAAAGAAAGAAAAAATTTAGATAGTAATGGGTTAAATTCAAGTCAGAGGCTAAATCTTTCTTCACTGTATTTTACTTGTAATTATGTCAGGGAACTAAACGGATCCCGTGGGAATCCTCCCCAAAAGAAATCATGACTACACTGGCTTCTCTTCCGTATCAACCTTGGCTGTGAAGATGGAACCCTGGTGCTCAAAGTCTCTAGACAGAGAGTCAAGAGCAAAACAATAAAAAGGAAGTAGAGATCTACAGACCTGAGCGAAGCCTACTTCCCTCTGCACAGTCTACCCAAGGGTGTAACTGACAGACCAGAGCACTGTTCCAGGGCTTGCAACCATCTATCCCAGGCAAGAGCTGCTGCCCTCAGATGGGAATAATTTCTAAAAACAGAAAAAAATTATCCTGTTTCCATCGCTCCTGATCTTTCCGTTTTATGTTTATGTGATTTAAAAACTCAGTGTACATGTCTCTCAGCATGTGTATTGTCGGGGACTGGAGAGACGGTTCAGAGGTTGAGTACTTACACTTCTGGGGGCCGGAGTTCAGTTACCAGCACCCACACTGGGTGACTCACAGGTGCCAGGGATCCATGCCCTCTCTTGGTGTCAGTGGACTCATACACACATGTGGCATACACACAGAGATACACACACAAAGAGGCACATAAATAAAAATAGGTCTTCAAAAAACTCGGTGTTTGAACAAGGGAGTCCCAGCTGATTGATTGTTGCTGGTGGAGAGCTCCCTCAGACATACTCAGACAGAGCCCATCCTGCACAGGTCAGAGAACGAGCCCCAGAGTCCCCTTGGGGGTAACCAAGTGCTGAACAAAAGGTTCATCAGACAACTGGGCAGACTGAGTTTCTTTTTTTGATTTTGATTTTTATTTTATGTACATGACTGTTCTACCCACATGTATGGAAATGCACCCATGTTGTGCAAAGTCCACAGAGGTCAGAAGAGAGTGTCAGTTTCCCTGGAACTGGAGTTACAGATGGTTGTTGGCCACCATGTAGGTGCTTGGAATTTGAACCTAGGTCCTCTGCAAGATCAGCCAGTGCTCTTAACCACTGAGCCATCTCTCCAGCCCCCTGGATTTCTTGACTGGAAGACTTCTTAGAGCCTTTTGGATGACTATCATAATCACCAAGAGAGAACCCAAGCACAGACCATTCCCAACTGTATTCAACAAAAGACTTATTTCCAGTAGGCTTATAATTTTAGAGCAATTTCAGCTTCAATAGAAAGCTGAGAGATCACCAAGATTCCCCACAGACCCCTGTCATGCACGTGTATAGCCTCCCTGCCAATCAGCATCTTAGAGTGGGACATTTGTCACAAGCGGCACAGCATCGTGCGCGGTCCATGGTCAGCCTCAGTGTCCACCTCTGGTGTTAACACCTTCTGTCCGTTCGGAAGCATTGGTAGTGAGTGGCGCATTTCCACTGCTACAGAGGCACACAGTAATTTTACAGCCCTGTTGTCTCTCTGCAATCTGCCTCTTCATCCTCACCTCCCCACCAGGCCCTGGAAAGCAAAGAACTTTTTACTCTCTGTGTCTGTTGTTGGAACATCATGTCATTGATATGTAGCCTTTTAATTAGCTCTGCGATATGCACTTAAGTTTCCTGCCTGCCTTTTCATCTAGATGAGCCACGTTTCAGTTCCTGTCTCAGTTTCTTCCCCTGATGCTGTGATAACAGCTCAGAAACAAACAAATTAAGGAAGAAAGGATTCATTCCAGCTCTCGGTCCAAGGCACCATCCATTATGGTGGGGTGGTCCAAGCAGCAGGAACTTGAAGTTCTTGGTCACACCACCTCTGTGGTCTGAAGAAGAGATCCTCAAATGCTGTGCACAACTCCCTCTCTCTACCCATGGTCTCCTGCCAGGGTCCCACCTGCAACTGGATCTTCCCACGTCAATGAACAGAATCTACATCGTCCAGAGGCTCACCTCTGAGGTGAGTTTAGAGTCTTTCACATGGATAGCCAACACCAGTCGCCACAGTTCTCTATCACCAACTGAAGAGCGTCATCTTTGCAGCCAGTTTTTGGCAGTTACCAGCACAGCTACTGTAAACGGTCTATGGAGGCAGATACTCTCAACTCTTGAGCGTAAATGCCAGGAGCAGTCAATGAATCATAAGGGAAGAGTATACTTAACTTTTCAAAGAAAAACTATCAAATTGTCTTCCCGAGTGGCAGCACCATCCAGCATCCCCACTAACAAGGGATGAGGTCTGTGGCACGGAACCCTCATCCTTGGCTTTCTGGATGCTGACCATACTAATAAGCATGTTACGGGTCCTAGTTAGCTTCAGCTGTCAGCTTCACAGAGCTGGAGCAACCTGGGAACCTCAGGTGAAAAGTTTCCTCAGAGTGGCCTGTGCCCATGTGTACAATGGGGATGGTCTTGGTTGATGGTTGAAGGGAGGGCACAGCCCTCCACAGGTGGCTCCATTCCTAGGCAGGTGTATCTGCATTGCACAGGGAAGGCGGCTGAGCAGGAGCCAGTCAGTGAGCAGGCTCGTAACAGCATTCCTCCACAGCGGCTACAACTCCTGCTTCGGTGCCTGCCCTGACTCCCCTGTGATGCCCTGTGACCTGTGGGCTGGAACACCCCGGTTCCTGCCCTGGGCCGCTGTTTTCACATTCATCACGGCAGCAGGGACAGTAGCTCCCTGCTGTTTTGATTGACTTGTCCTTGAGGACGCACACTGGTTTCCCATCCTGACATCTCTGTTGAGGTGCTTCCTAAGGCCTTTAGCCTTCCTTCCTAATAGAATTTTTAAATATTCTTGTGATGAAGTGTTGAGTTCTTTGTACATTTTGTGGACTAGCCCTTTATCTGACACATACCTGGGAAGTTCCTCCCGTCTGTGACTTGCCTTTTCAGTGTCTTGATCTGCAATCTAAGATAGCTTCAGTTTTTCCTTCCCGGGCCCTGTGCCTCTTGTGTCGTTTTATGTTTGTTTTTGTTGTTTCGTTTTATTGCTTGTGCTAGGACTTTCAGTACAATGTCAAAAATCAGGAGTGGAGCCCAGTGGTTTTCATTTTTTCAGAAAGCAAGTCGTCCATTCTTTTCCAGTTGTTTCTTATGTTGTTTCCAGAAAGTGTTGCCTAACACGAGTTAACAAAAACACACTCGTCTTTTCTTCTAATGATTTTAGACTTTTAGCTCTTTCATTTATTTTCCATTCATTTGGGGTTAATCTTCGTACACTGTGGGGGACAGGTCCAGATTCATTCTTTTGCATGTTAACAGCTGTTATCATGGCACCATTAGTTTTGTGGTGCATGCTTCTTTGTTTACTTATAAAAAAAATTATTTCTCTGTGGGATATCTTTGACTGATTCTGGGCCCAGTATCTGTTCCAATGATTCCTGCATTTTTTTAAGGTCCCCAATGCTTTCATTATGTTTGCTTTAGAAATTGGTTTAAACTCACAGCTGGATGCTGGCTTTGAAATCTTAGATATGTATGTTTCAATTTGAGAATCCAGAGAGGTTAAGAAACTAATAAATGTCCATTGGTGGGGGGAGGCTTCCTGGAAGAATGCAGTGATAGGAAGGGAAAGGGTTGAACAGGGCAGGGGATGGGATGGGAGGGCAGGGCAAGGAAAGGGAGGGAGGATGGGGAGGGAGAGAAACACCAAAGCCTTTATTAGAGGTGATCTGGAGACCTACCCCCACCACACAGAGGAGTCCTAAAAAATATGTACATGCATTATAAAAAGAGATTAAACGGAGGCACCTAATAACACGGGATAGTTCACTTATTAGACAAAAGAAGCACAGAACATCGGTGACGGGAGTGTACTCCCTCCTGGAAGCAGCTGACCGGGAGTGCCAGGGACCCTCAGACAATCCTGGCCATCGCTCCTGCTCTTCAGAACTGGATGGTAAGACCCTATTGCTGAAGACACTATATACACGAGTTGTACAACAAACAAGAAGACATCAAAGCTGCTGCCTTCAGAGCCTCATCCCACTGGCTGGCGTTCACGGTGCTGGAAGGGGCTGTGCGTGCGACACCCAGCGGTGCACCCTGTGAACTACAGCATTAATGTGCCGTAGGGGTGCAAATGTTAGAGCATGAGCAACCACTCTCTAACTGGATTTAAGGTCCACGTCATAAGACGGAGCCCACACCTGACACAGATATCAAGCTTTGGAACCTGAGGCTAGACAGGTCACAGGATGTAGGGGAGAGCCGAATACTGGTTTTCTACAAAATAGTTACATTAAAGTGCTCCTAAAGACTTGTTATACCCATAGATTCATGCATCTGTCAAGTCTCACTAGAGAAATTTCCTTATGCAGCAGATGGTGGTTAACACAGAAACCCACAACTGTCCAATGTGCGGAAAACAAGAGGCTGCAGAGTGCCCATCCCTGAGCAGGATGCCTGCGTCAACCTCCTGCCTCCCACGGCTCAGGATCATTAGGGAAGAGGGGCAGAGCGATTGTAAGAGCCAGAGGTGGTGGAAGACCACAAGGAAACGGAGTTTTCCAGAGAACTGGCCAGTTGCTCTTATGAACTCACAGCAATGGTAACAGTGTACGCAAGGTCCATGCGAGTTCAAACCAGACAAAACCTCAGCACAGATGTGGGGAAACAGGCAAGAAATCCCAACCCAACCTAAGGAACTTACAGCAGCCAATGGCTGCTGGGAAGGGAGAGTCAGTCTCTTTCAAGAGTGAGATGCTTGGTAGGTTCACTAGGCTCCAATGAAGGGACCACACTGAAGGACATTTTGGGATCCTAATTACACTCTGTAGGTCTCATATATATGTAATATGTGTAATATATACTACATTAAATTTGGCAGGGGATGTCGTCCAGCAAGGAAGATGCGACCCCGGACTCTTCCAAAAGCAGTTTATTCAGGAACCTTGAACAACCTTTTGGCTTCTTAACTTTCTAACTTTTTCTTCCCTCTCCTTACTGCTTCTCCTTCTCCTCCCGGGAAAAGCCCACCACAGAGTTAAATTCCCTCTTGCCAGCCAACCCCAAACTACCACGTGGTGAAAGCAGATAGGCGCACACAGGCGGAAGCAGGGCCAGACCTCAGCCACAGCCAATTATGGAGCTGTTTGCTCCAGAGAGCGCCCACCTCGGGATGGTGGAAGGCGAAAGCAGGCACCATCTTTAAGATGCAGCAATCCGCGGCTCTCTACAAGGGGACAATAAAGGAAGGGCTCTCAATACCATCAGATTATATTGTATGAAAAAATCACAAAAATTCATTTAAAAATGTTTTCAAAGTTTGGTTTTCAGAGTTGAAGAGATAGCTCAGTGTTTCTTACAGAGAGTCTGAACTCAGTTCCCAGTACCCACAATGGGCAGTTCACAACCTCCTGTGACCCCCAACTCCACATTGTATATCCTTTTCCAGCTTCTGTGGGCACCTGGCACATGCAATCATATGCACATACCCACCCCCGTGTGTGTGTGTGTGTGTGTGTGTGTGTGTGTGTGTGTGTGTGTATGTATCTTATATATGTAATTAAATTTTTTCATCTTTTTGAAGCCCCAGCTGGCCCGGAACTCACTATATAGACCAGGCTAACCTGGAACTCACAGAGATCCACCTGCCTCTGCCTCATGATTACTGGGATTAAAGGCATGCACCACCATGCCCAGCATAAATCTTTTTTAAAATTGGTTTTGACACCTAGGAAAGATAATCTCTCTTTATCACCACCTCTGTGTTCTCTCTCTCTGTCTCATACAACACATACACATATCAAGCACATACATGTTCACACACACAGTTAACCCTCTGTTATCTGTGGGTTTATCTGACCTTGGATCTGCAGTTGTCCTTATAGTGATCACATGACGGACTTGCTTTCCTGTTCTGTTCTAGACAATAACAACTCCCTGCATAGTATTTTTATGGGCCTGGGTACTGTAAGTAACTCAGAGATTATGTAAAGTCACAGAGGAGATCTGTGGAGGTTGTGTGCACTACTGTGCATCTCACATGATGTATATGGAACACTGACCAGAGTTTGGTACCCACAGGTGTCCTGGAACAAGCCCCCTGGAGTACCCAAGAATAACTGTGCTGATTGTGCTGGGATTGTACTTAGCATTCTAAACCAGTCACTTCCAAACTTGCTTTCAGAGAACCACTTCAAAGCTCAGGGTTACTGCCCGCTTTTCTACTTGGCAGTATTTCCTTCCTCCGAGTAGTTGCTGATAGTCACAGTATCCTTTTTTCAATCTCTCCTTCTCCTTAACACAAATTTAAAAGCACACACCGAGGACTGAGAAGATAGCTCAGTCAGTACAGTACTTGCCATACAAGCAAAAGCGCCTGAGTTTGATGTCCAGAACCCAGGTGTTGTAGTGCACAGCTGGGATCTTGGCACTGAAGAGGGACAGACAGTGGTGCCTTGGGCTTGCTGGCCAGTCCAGTCAAAGCTGGCAAGTTCCAGGTAAAAGTGAGAGATCCTGTCTCAAAAGATAATGTGGACAGCATTCTGAGGAAAGACAGAAGTTAGCCTGTGACCTCCCCACACACACAAACAGGTATGTAGCACAAAGAAGTTAAATTCTATGACATGACCAAGTTCACAAGCTAGGTGGTAGCACGTATGAATGCGCTGGTGTCTGCGAAGTTCACTGCTGTGGCCCTTCTGTAGTGAGCCGATATCTGATCTAGATACCCGAATTTTTAAGGAAATTTGAAACGTGTCATAAATCAATCCACCTTTTGTTTGCTAGTTTGTCTGTCTGTTTTGAGACAGGGTCTCCCCGTAGCTCCAGGCTGGCCTTGATCTCAGATCTGCCAGCCTCTGACTCCTGAGTGCTGGGACTACAGACATGCGCCCCAGCCCCGATACACCTTTCCTTCTTTCTGGTTTACCACGTGTCACCTCCCAGATTAGCAGTTTGATACTCTGCCTTGTCAAAGCAGCAGAAGCTTATAAAAGGTCACCTGCTGTCATCAACATCCAAATGATTACTTTTATTTTAGCTTCAAAGTATTCCTAGGAAAGGGGCGGTGGGATGGCCCTCTGAGCAGGAAGACGTGTGGGGCTCTCAACGGCCACCTTCAGTTGTTCACTCGGTACGCACTAGGAAGGCAGTGCAGGGAAACAATGGGAAGCACTGCGCTGAGCGCACAATGTCCCCCTCAGCAACGAAAAGTGAAACCCACTGTTCCAGACAATGACACGGCATGTTTTCCCAGCTCTTTGTCTACCTGAGCCAAAGACATGTTACATAAACGGATACCCTTTGAAGCTGGGGAGGTGGCCCAGGTGGCACTTATGGTGCAATCACGAGGACCTGAGTTCAAATCCCCAGCACCCACATAAAAGCAGGGCATGACCACACGTGCCTGTGACCCCGGTGTGGGCATCAGAGAGACAGGAGGGTCTCTGTGGCTCAGTGGCCAGCCTGACCAAAACCAGGGAACTTCAGCTTTAGTGAGGGATCCTGTCTCAAGAAACAAGACGGACAACAATAGAGGGAGACACCTGCTGTCCTACACTGGTCTCTCCATGCCTGTGCTAAAGCATGTGTACCCACACCGCACACACTCCACACACCACACTCCACACATGACACACACACCACACACACACATCACTCTACACACCACACACACACTCCACACATGACACACACACATCATTCCACACACATACTGCACATACTGCACATACTCCACACACCACACTCCACACATGACACACATGACACACACACATCACTCTACACACCACACACACACTCCACACATGACACACACACCACACACACATCACTCCACACATGCCACACACACACACATCACACATACTCCACACATGACACACACACATCACTCCACACACACACTGCACGTACTGCACACACTCCACACACCACACTCCACACATGACACACATATCACTCCACACATGCCACACACACACATCACACACACTCCACACATCACACACACACATCACTACACACACACACTGCACGTACTGCACACACTCCACACACCACACTCCACACATGACACACATGACACACACACATCACTCTACACACCACATACACACTCCACACATGACACACACACATCACTCCACACACACACTGCACGTACTGCACACACTCCACACACCACACTCCACACATGACACACACACATCACTCCACACTCACACTGCACGTACTGCACACACTCCACACACCACACTCCACACATGACACACACATCACTCCACACATGCCACACACACACACATCACATACACTCCACACATCACACACACACATCACTACACACACACTGCATGTACTACACACACACATCACACACACTCCACACATCACCCACACACCTCACTCCACACACACACTGCACGTACTGCACACACTCCACACACCACACTCCACACATGACACACATGACACACACACATCACTCTACACACCACACACACACTCCACACATGACACACACACATCACTCCACACACACACTGCACGTACTGCACACACTCCACATACCACACTCCACACATGACACACACATCACACACACTCCACACACTCACACACCACACTCCACACATCACACACACACCACACACACACACATAAATAAATAAATGTTTACCATTTGCCAGTGATAGCCACATCACCTCTTGCCTTTCTGATGTATAGATCACTCTCCTACAACCACAAAAAATCTATGCACAGATCATCCATTTCATAGCAAGAAAGCATGGCTACATAGAAAACCTACAATTTTTAATGCCACCACATTTTAAAAAGCGGAACCAAGCACAATTCATTTTAGTACTACACAATATTTAGCCCGATATATAAGATGTTATCATTTTGACATGTAGCCATTATAAAAACAAGGCATTTTACGGTCGTAGTCTACGTCTAATCTGACAGCACGTGTCATTTTAGACTGGTTGTTTCCAGCTGTCAGCGGCCACATGTGGCTTATGGCTTTCATACTGGGGCAGGCGGAGGTCATATGAAGTTTTCCAGGCCAAGAAACCAGGAGACCCTGAGGTTCTGTGCAGAAACCTCTGCTATCAGCCTCACAGTTAGATTGACAGGAAAAGTACCTCTCACATCCTTCTCCTTCCAAAACACCAAAACATCTTGAAGTAATACCAGACATCCTCCCAGAGGAGTTCCAGACTAATAAAAAAATTAAATGGGCTGTGGAATGAAAAGGATTTTAAAGTAGGAGAGAGAAAAGAGAGCCCTGTCTGTGATTTCAGAAGTAAGTGGATTCATGAGCCCACACTGGATTTGCAGGTAAGAAACAAATATAAACCGTGCATGCCTAGGACACAGAACCTCAATAGACTACTGGGGCATCACAGCACAGCCTCCTCTGGTTGAGTCTGAACCACAGGCCATGCTGCAGCCTAAGGTTTGGGTCCCAGGAACATCCCAGTCTGATCATAGAGGCAGACAGAGTCGACCTTCAGCTGTGAGGCACATGGAAAACTACAGCTAAAATAGATTTGTCATTTATATTTATTTTGTGCAGGGCACTGAACCCAGGGCCTTGCATTCTACCACTGACGTGCATCAGGCTTGTAACGATTTCTTTAAGCAAGGATGGCTCAGAAAGCAGCAGCATTAAAGCCTAAGCGAGGGCCCCAAAGTGGAGGCTGACATAAGAGTCCCAGACAGAGGTGGACAGGGAAGGGGAGAAAACACGGAGAAGGGAAGAGCCGGAAAGCAGTGCTCAGGGACCTCTGGCTGAGCCTGCAGAGAGAGAACCGCAGAGGGTTCAACACCATGGCTCAGCGCTAACTTTAAGCTTGGTATGTGAATTGCTGGACAGGAAGGTTAAACATGAGTATTTTAAATAGATATTATATAGTCACCAAAAAAACACCCTTAGCAGCAGTCCCAACACATCTGCCAGGCATGAACTCTAAACGATGGAGGAACTGCGGTGAAGGGAACAGGCCTGAATTCTCCACCCTAATTTAATGCAGGCCAGGCATCAGGGAAGGGTCTGTAGGTGGGATTAGCGCATTGTAAACTCGTGTTGCTTTTGCTCGGTCTGTCAGCCGGAACCGTGCGCTTCACACCCCATGCAGCTTTGACACGTGGAAGCCCTTCCCTTCTACAGACCACCCGACCGACCGGAACCAGCGGAGGCTCTCCAACACTGCAGAACTGCTGCTTGACAAAACAGTGAAGACAGGGCTTCAGTCAGATACAATACTTTAACCCGTCCTCGCAGAGTTGTTTACATCCGTTCTGCTTTTGCAAATGCTTCTGGAAGCATCTACTCCCCCGTTTTATTTTCAATTTCATTAAAAAGTCTGGATCAGAGATGTCTTCAGACAGTCGATCTCCTCGTCTTGGGGGACAGGAGTCCTGTCACTGGGCTTGCTGGACCACCGATGGTGCTGTTGTTGGCAAGGACCGGGCCATTAGGAACCAACTCTCTAATAAAATGCAAGCTCTCTGCCATGCCTGGAATCTTTGAGGATGTCCAAGAAATATTGCCACCATGTAAGCCTAGAGGAGCTCTGTGCACACTGCTTAGGCAGGAAGACTGGCTCTGCTCTCAAGGCGTCGTAAAACCCACATGTACATTTCCAAACATGAAAGTGAGAGAAACATTCATGGGTCCCTTTTTTCAGCTTTTACCTTTTTAGCCTGTCATTTTCAATTAAATGTTGCAGTTTGATTTCTCTGGTTGCCTGATGGGGATGGAGGGAAAGTAATGAGACAGAGGGAAGGCAAAACTGATTCAATGCCACGACATATGTTGAAGTCCTAACCACAACATGTGTAAAGGGTGGAGCCTTCATGAACGGGCTTAATGAAAACAACGGGGGGGGGCTCCTTCCCCTCTCCCACCTCCCTCCTATCATGAGGGACACAGGGAGAAGACACTCAACAGCGAACCAGGAAGCAGGTTCTCACCAGATACCCAAAGGATTAGGCCTTAAACCCCCCAACTTTCAGAACAATAAGGGAGTAATTTCAGCTCTTTACAATCCAGCCAGCCCATGGGGCTTTGTTACAACGGTTTCAATGGACTAGCATGGAAGCAGAATTGCATGGTCAGAAAGGTACCCACAGCTTCCCGGAACAGGTCACACAGGAGGAGGGATGCAGGGACACGTCTCGACTTTGCTCTAGGGTCTTCAATTCAGGCTTTTGTTCTTTTTTATCGAACAGAAGGGAAAGAGTTCACAGGGTTGTTTTCCATGTGACAAATCTCCATCTCCTCCATCTCATTCCCTCAACAGCTGGCACCGCCTGGAGTCCAGGGTGGCGATCTGCAGCCTTCACAAGTCGCTGTCTGGTTGAACTTCGTCCACCTTCAGGAGAAGGAACCACACTGCACGAGCCAACAGGATGCACTTCCACGGCCCCAGCCTTGGCTGCCTACATCGCGTAAACCCTCTGAGCAAAACTGGAATGAGAAAGGATGGGAAAGGGGACGAAGGCGAAAGAGGCTCCCAGCAGTTTCCTGGAAAGTCTGCAGTTTCCAAGTAAGGGCAAATTCTGACACAGTTCGTTCAGGTAGGAATCCTGGGGCAGCGGCCTTCTTTGAGGATCTCCTCAGCTGTGGCTCTCCCTGTGACAAGGTGACCTGGGTGTGAGCACTCTGAGCAAGCGGGCACACGTGGCTGCTGCATCTTGATGCCTGCAGAATCCTTGCTCTTCTTTTAAAGATCTATTATTTTAAGTGTGTTTGTCTGTGTCTGTGTCTGTGGAGGCTAGAAGATACTGATCCCCTGGAGCTAGACTTGCTGGTTGTGTGGATGCTGGTATCTAAGCCCTGGTCCTCATGCCTGAGCGCCAAGTGCTCTTAACCACTGAGCCATCCTTCCAGTCCTCTGCTCTTCTTTTTAAGGGACCATTTATCTGGCAGCACCAATCATCTATTGGAAAGCCTGAATTAACTGAGATAAGCTGGACTTGGCCAAGGGCTGGAGAGGCAGTGCGCCAGCAGATGCACTCAGTTAAGCTTCAGCTCTACATCTCTACAGAACTGTCTGTAGGTGTGACTCAGAGGATGTCGTTCTTATCAGACTCTAGAATCTTTACAGAATAAAGTAAAATCTGTGTGTGTGTGTGTGTGTGTGTGTGTGTGTGTGTTTTTCATATAATCTAGGACATACCTACATTGTAAACTTCATGAGGGCAAAAACTTATCCATTTTTACAACAGGTCACTTTGTCCTTATTGTCTAAAATAAGGAGTATATGATAAATTACTCCATTTGCTCTGCAAAGCAATCTTCAATAACCATTTTGTCTTTTACTAAAGGTCAAATATTCATCATTACCACAATGTTGAAAGTGTGCAGTTGTCTGATTAATAATGCCCAAGATAAAATAGAGAACTTCGTGCAAACACTCAGGAGGATTCGCACCCAGCTTTAATATAGACTTACCTCCTCCATCTTCCTCTTCCTCTTCCCTTCCTCATCCTCCTTCTTCTCTTCTTCCTCCTCCTCATTGTCTTTTTGAGACAGGGTCTCCCTGTAGTCACAGCTGGCCTAGAACTCACTATGTAGACCAGGCTGGCCTCCATCTCACAGGGATCCACCTGCCTTTGCCTCCAGAAGGCTGGGATCAAAGGTCTGCACAACAACACCTGGCACAGATTATCCTTGTAAGAGGATTTGAAAGGGGTTGTTCTATCTGGTTCTCAGCACTAAGGCTAAAATTCTGGCCTCAAACCCGTCTTTGTGACTGTAAGAGGGAAGTGCATTTCTCAGTGAAGCCCCCAGTTCACTTGTCTTCTAAACGGCCACACACTGAGAGCTCTGATGAAGTTAGCGCTGGGAATGAGAAGTCAGGTCCCTGTCAGTGTGCTGTAGCTCAAAGATGCCATGTGCACTGGCCACGCTCATCCTGCCTGTCCTCCTTCTTTGCACCAAAAATTGGGATAATGTGTCCAGCCAGTGGCTTCCTCAATAACCACTGGTTTGAAATGGGAGAAAGAGAGGGCGGAGCGGGGAGGAAGGAAAGGAGAAAGGGAGGGAGGGAGAGGGAGGAGACTCAAGAAGAAAAAAGAAATGATCATGATCAAGAATCAAGGATTGTCTTGTCTTGCACACATTGAAGACATCTCCTGTTTGGGGAAGACAGGATCACCCTGAAAATCATGGTGCCCCTGACACGAAGGCCACTTAGTATTGGCTTGATGGATTTTTTGCTTCCAGATCCTCCTGGCCAAATTTATTGCCCATGGCTGAAGAAAGGATTTTTTTTCCTCTATGAAACTTGGCTTGGCTTGAAGTAGAGTTCAAATAATATTTACCAAGATTATTAAAAAACTCTAGAACATTTTTTCTTCTTCAGTATTCAGGAATGTCAGGAAGTGTTGACAATCATTTTTAAAATTAATTTTTTGGGAAGAATTCTCCTTAATAAAAGATCAAATAATCCCCACAATGCTGGGACTGGGTGGCTGGTTGGTGAGAACGCTTGCCCGTGGTAACGCTCAGAAATTCGTGCCAGTTGTTGCCTCGAGTACAGCTGGTGGAAACACAAAATTGTGTGTGTTTGTTTGTGTTTTGAAACAAGGTCTTGTAGCCCCATCAGCCTACAACTCACTGTGTAGACCAGTCGGGCCTCAATCTCACAGAGATCTGCCTGCCTCTGCCTTGTGAGGCCTGGGATTAAAGGCCTGTGCCACCACACCCGGCCCTACAAATTATCTTCTTAATGAGGATTTAAATTTTTATTCTAGGTCACCCTCTGTTCTAAGGCAAAAATGCTGACTTCAGACTCATTGTAGGCTCAAAGAGGGAAGAGTGCTTCTCAGTCAAACACTCAGCCCACACACACTGTCCATGGCTGCACACTGGAAGTCTGGTCCATTTATTAGGAAACACAATTACAGTCTACCTTTCACTTTCCAATCTTCCTGTCTTTCAACATCCAGCCAGAGAAGCTGGGTGCACCCCTTTAATCCCAAGAGTTGGGAGTTGGGAGGTGGAAGCAGGAGGATTCAGAGCTCAGAGCAGCCTCCCAGCTACAAAGGGAGTTCAAGTCCAGCTTGGGCTACAGGAGACACTATCTCAAAAAACCAAGAAAGGCAATCCAACTAGGGCAGAGAGCTGTGAAGAAGAGAGTGAACTTCATTCACAAAGACCTGGCTTACAGCAGAATCTCCACCTCAGAGGTGTGACCCCAAGAAGACTCTTCTGAGACTCAGTTTCCTCATACAGATGCCTCCCTGTCTCAGTGGCTTCTAATTTTATTTTTTATCCTGAACATTACCTCAAATATCATTCAATTTTCTTAGTTTAGCAGGAGTCTGTGTTAGAACACACCCCACGCAGGAGTGACCCACAGCTACATACCATCTGGCACATTGCAAGTGCTAACCATTTACCCAGTTCCCAGCCCCAGCTCCCAGCAAGCCCACTGCTGTCACTGTGGGGCACACCAGGGGAAATAGGTAGACACCTGCCATCAGAACTTGTACTTCCTGGGCCGCCAGCAAGACGGTTCAGTGGGTAAAGGCATCTGCTGCCAAGCCTGATGACCTGGGTTCAGTCCCTGGGACTGACACAGTAGAAGGGGAGAACTGACTCCTACAAGCTGTCCTCTGACCACACACATGTGTTGTAATGCACATACACACACACACACACTATTCAGACAGCCAGACAGATGATAGATGATTGGCTGACTGATTGATTGATTGATTGATAGATTATAGATGATGATGATGATGATGATGATGATGACAGATGAAAGATAGATAGATAGATGATAGATGATGAGAGATAGATGGATGATAGATAGATGGATGATAGATAGGTGATAGATAGATGATAGGTGATTGGTTGATTGATAGATTATAGATGATGATGATGATAGATAGATAGATTATAGATGATGAGAGATAGATGGATGAGGGGATATAACTTTTCAAAACAACCTACTCTTCCATCTCCGTCCTCTTCCTGCTTTTCGTCAGGAAAGGCCGTGTGGAGAATTCCATCTCTCATGTCTACACTCACCCTGGAAGATTCTGAGTCAAGACTGAACCACCCTGGGAATCATGAGGAAAACAGGCTGCAGTTTAGACCTAATGTATCAATTGACTGGGGTTTCCATCTCTTTTATTATTTAGATATTTTTCCTAAAAAGAAATAGTCTCAGTTTCTCCAAGCTTTCTTTGCCGGTCTTAGAGACGGTCTGGTGTCCAGAGACATCGGCCCAGGCCCACACCAGCCTATCTTCATGGTCAGACATCGTGAATGATCGTGGAGTTTAACCCCCAGGGAGAAGACCAAGCTAGGCCTTGCTCCATCAGAGCGGACAGCAAAGTAAAGCATCCAAACCTTCAGAGGGGCGGTGGATCTCAAAGCGACCATCCGTCCCAGAGTCTGAATCGGCTCTCTATACCAACTTTCTCTTTAATAGTCAGGACCCAAACTTCAATTCAAATGCATGAAACCAGGGCCCTAACTGCTCCCTTTTATGAAGTGATAGACTAGGGAGCCCAGGGGATGGCCAGAGCTAGGCTGGTATCCTGATTTTCCTGACAGGTATCTGTCTAACCCCAAGAAGGCTGATTCTTCATAGGAAATAAAACAGTAAACCCCATATCCTGAGGTGATCAGAATAACCTAGAGTTAAGACTTGCAAGGCATCTGGCACAGTGCCTTGTCCACATTAAAGTTTTTACATTCTAATTTGCTTCTCTTACCTGATGTCTCTCATTAATTATCAGAACCTCATTGAATTTCCCTGGATCTCAGGCTCCTCACACCTAACATGAGACTAATTCCTGTGTCACAGTTGACAGGAAATGAGAACATATGACCAGCTAGAGTCTAGAGCATCACAGCTACTCCACACAGAGCCGCTATTCTTAGTATTTTCAACCATTTAATAAGAACCTTCTTATATCTTAACTGTGGGGTTTGTCTCCTACACCTTAATCACACAATCTTGTTTATATTTCATCTGCAAACCACCCACCACCATCTGGTATACGTCAGCATCTTCACAGGAAGATGTTAGAGATGACATCTGGGACAACGAAATTACAGAGTGGGTGCTGGAGTGGGTGTCTCCTGGTCTCAAACCCTGGGTTTGGTGCTTGTCCACTTAATGGTTCCATCATGACCCTAAATCACTCTTCATTAGCGATATTAACATCAGGCTGGTAACTGATACATAGATGCATCAGTCAGTAAAGAACCCTCCAGCACGAGGACCTGAGTTTGATTCCCAGAACCAAGCAAAAATGTCAGGTGTGGTCGAGCACGCTTGTAATCCTAGTACTGGGGAGAAGGGGACAGATGCAGCCCTGGGCCACACTGGCCAGTCTGGCTAGCTTAATTGGCGAGTTTCAGGTGAATGATAGACCCTGTCTCAAAGGAGGTGGGTGGCATTCTTGAGAATGGGACCCAAGGTTGGCTTACGCACACACACACACACACACACACACACACACACACACACACATGCCTGTGTACACGTAAACACATATAGGCAGAAGGCAAAGGTGAAAGGCAAACCCTCTCCAATAGACTCACAGAACATGACAGAGAAACATTAAGACTATGACACGGCCATCACAGATGGCCCTTCCCCAACCGACCAATCCCCCTGTAACAGAACCCAAAGTAGAGGGCTGGCTGAAATCTTGGGGGAAATTCAGTCTTGCTTTGTAAAATAATTATCATCTAGAAGATTCCAAAGACAGATGCACAGATTAAGGGAAATGATCCAAGATAAGAGACTCTACAAAGTAAGTGAAACAGGAAATCGGAGAAAGAGTCCAAACGATGGAGGGAAAATTCATCCGGGGAGTGGAAACACTGGAGAGCACCATTCACTGAGCCAGGTCCCTGCTACAGGGACAGGAGGTTGACAACAGAGTAGAAGCATCTGGAGCTGGCACAGAAAGGCAATAATGAAGAGGGAGACCGTGTTGAATAGGCACATGAGCATTAATCTTCAAAGCTGCAAACTTGAACCCAAGGCCCTGGATGTGCGGGGCAGACTTGGCGTGTCCCACCCTGAGGCCCTGGATGTGAGGGGCAGACCTGGGGTATCCTATTCTGACATTTCTGTCCTCTCCCTGACTCCTGAGACAATGCAGGTTCTGGTTCCTTTGCCCATGATCCCTGCTGGTAAAGGGACTTGAGAGCTCACACATCCTCACTTTGGCTTCTTGGCCTGTTTGCTCCGGAGTTTCTAGGTCAAAACAGCTGCATAAGCTCTAGAAAGAGGCAGAAAGGCATGGCCTCCTCCGAGGAAGGCTGAGCGCCAGCAGCTCCCTAGGCTCAGCATCCACCCTACTCACACCTGCAGGCCCCGTCCTGCATCCTGCTCTGGCCAGAGGCACATGGGAAGCCTCGAGCCAAAGCTTCAGTGTTGGTGACAAGGCTTGCTGGTCCCTGCTGCCTTGGACTGACCCTCTCTCCCCATTTCACCTAGCTCTCACCTCATGAACCCGGAGTTTCCTGGCTTCTAAACTCCTGGCTCCAATTCCATCCTCCCTGCCAGATTCCAGGCACTCCCCAGCCGGGCCAAGTGCCTAGTGTAGCCCTGAGCTCTCCTCCCAGGCTTCCCAGGGCTCTGCTAGTCTTGATTCCCAATCTCTGGCTCCTAATACCTTGGTCCTTTACTGCTCTGGTTTGATACCCTCTGGCAAAGCCCTCAAGCTGTCCTGCCCCACAGCCATATTTTCTAGGAAACCCACCTTTGTTAGCACACCCAGAAGCAGTAATCTAAAGGTGGTCCTGGGAGTTTCTTTCTGATTTAGAAGAAAGAAATGAGAGGAATATTTGGGGAATCTGAGGGCCAGACTTTGAAGTCCACAGGGAAAGCCACCAGCCATCTCTTGCTTTCTTCCCCATCTCAGAGCAACTGGCTTCAGACCTCTGGCTTTTCTCCACACCAGCTCCAGAGCCATCGGTCATTACAAAGTCTTGAATAGCACTCCTCAGTTCCTGACTCACTCACTGAACATAGGTTCCTAATGTTACGACATAAAATCACCCATTGAGAAAGAGCATGTCACTGATCAACTGTAGAAGTGTTCCTGGACCTAAGTGCGGCTGAATGTGGGGAACCCTGACATCAAGGTAGGGCACCAGATCCACCTAACCAGTGAAAAGCAAGTCCATTTCTGCATGACCCAGACACGGTTCCTCAAACTTTTTAATGCCCTGGCATGCCTAGAAAATGGTAATTTTATAAGGAACATTGGGATTACCGGAGAAGGTTGCTTGGAGCAGGACATAATTGTCCCCAGACATTCAGCTGCCCCAGACCCAAGCCAGCTGCCTCGAGGCAGAGGTGTCAGTGTCTCAGGACATCTGTAAGCCATTTGCAACACAGCAGAGGGTTCTGACGGACAGGTAAGCTCTGACCAACTCAACAGTTCTTGAGTTCTTACAAATATTTTGAGGGAACAGTGAAGGTCCACGCACTACTCTAGGAATTTGGGATACATCCATAAAAGGAAACAGAGAATGATCTCTGCCCTCCCAGGCGTGTGGTCTAATGTCAGGATACATTATAAATACACATTAGACCCCACAAGTAAGCAGACACTAGAGCTGTTGGGAGGGATCAGTGCTATGGAATGAAGATGTAGAGCAGAGATAGGGGACAGGAAGTAGGGGGGCAGGAAGTGGGGAGAACAGGCAATAAAGAGAACCGGAAGTAGAAAAGACAAACTGCTGGCCCACTGAGGAAGCCAAGATTTGGAGAAAATGAGGTTCTTAGTCACGTGGGACTGTGGGACAAGGGAAGTCCGGGCTGTGAGGACAGTCAGGACAAACATTTGGTGAGGCAGGGTTTCCAGGGCTCTGGAAGAAGCCATGAGGCTGGGTGGTGGGGACCCAGGAAGCAAGAAGCAACAGCATCCATGTAGGGAGGCAGCCAGTCATCTGCGTTTTCAGATGAGAGGACTCTGTCGTACACAGCAGATTCCAGAGGCCTTCCTCACAGGGCAGTTCTCAAACAGACATAGATGGGATCTTTGGAACAGGTCGGTGTTAGTTTATTGGAAAACAGTGAATCATGAAGCACACAGACGGGCCATCACAGACACGGGGAAACCAGGTGATCAGAATCCTTAAGTCCTGTGCGAAGATGAGTGTGATGACCACTCCACTGCACCCCACGCTGGCCTGGAGAAGAAACCCATTGCCTCTCGCCCATAGCTCAGAGGGCAACCTCCAGGAACCATGCTGGGTTGGGGGAGCCTGTTGTTTTAGACTGAGCTGTCCTGGGACTGTAAACAATCACAGGCCAAGAACCTGAGAAGGCCCCAACATCTACAGTGGAGACAGCGACCAGAGGCAGCCATGGAGGCAGACTGGGTCAGACAGATCCATGAAGAAGTTCAAGCAGCAGTGAGCTCAGACTGTGGGAGGGCCCGGAGGTGGGATGCCCAGTCCTCCGAGGACAGGAGCAAGCCCCACCGCCTGTGGGTGACCGCAGGAACTGAGCTGGGAGCCCAGGAGGGTGGTTTGAATGAGAATGCCCCATGGAGGCTCGCGGATTTGAACTCCCACTGCTGTCTAGGGGTGTTTAGAGAGCGGAGCTTTGCTGGAGGAAGTATGTCACTGAGGGCGGCCTCGAGAGTTCCTAGTCTTCCACTTCCAGCTCACCCTCCCTTAGTGTTTGTGGATGAAGATGTGGTCTCTCGGAATCCTGTTCCAGCTGGCTGCTGCCACACGGCCACGCTGCTCAACCATTATGGACCCTCATCCCCCTGGAACTGTCAGCTAAAGTAAGTCTTCCATACCCGACACTAACACACCAGCTCTACCGGCCCTGCCCTCCTACCCAGTGGATTGCTCTCGGGAAGGATGTGAGAGCCCTGGGGCCCCTCAGCTCCCGGCTTTCCCCCCTCCAGCTCGGTATCTGCTGCCCCCGCCCCCCGTGGGGCCAGTGGACCTAGTGGGAACCTCTCCAGCAAAGCCCCATGGGGACTCTTCGTCTGCCACCCCAACCCCAACTTGTCTCTTTTCTTTTATTATTTTTTAAATTATTTTCATGTATGGGTGTTTTGCCTACGCGTATGTAAATAGACCACATGCTTTCACAACCCCGCAGAGTCTAGAAGGTGTCAGATGCCCTGGAACTGGAGTTACAGTTTTTAGCCACCTGTGGTTGCTGGGAATCGAACCTGGGTCCTCTGGAAGAGCGGTAAATTTTCCTAACTCCCGAGCCGGCTCTCCGGCCTCTCCGCCGTTTTCATAGGATTGCTTTATTCTACTTCATCTTTTTAAGTCTTTTATATGTTTTTATTTTTGTCTTTACTTGGAGGTACTGGAGAGTGAGCCCAGTCCCCAGGCCTCCGAGGCAAGTGCTCTACTGCTGAGCTAAGTCCCAGCCTCAGCGTCCTTTTTCTTTCCTTCCGGCCGGTGTCTGCTCACGGCCGTTCTCCCTTGACTTCGTGTTCCTCTCTTGGTCTTGCTGTCCGCCTCATCTCCTGTGCTCTCCTTTTCTTCTTTGTTCTGTCCCTGCCTTTCTTATTGTTAGTACTTCCCTCACACTCATTTTCAAGGTTCAGTCAACGATATTCTTGCCTCTTTATTTGTGGGCAGGGTGTGGGTTTCAGTGACTTTACTTTCAGAACTGAAATCGCTGTGCTTGTGTGAATGTTCCAACAACGAATTTATTATTATTTTTATTTCTCTCCTTAGGAAGTTTGGGTTTAGAAATCTCTCTTCTTTCGCAGTCAGCATACACATCCACATTTAGCTTTAGTCATTTCTTCCTACAAAAAAAAATCACTTTTTCTACATATTCTTTGCTTTCCTTGACAGGCACGTGTTCTCTCCTTTGCAGGCCTTTCTACCCTCTGTCCACGATTTCCAGCCTTGAAAGCTTTCTCCTTAGACAATGGAGCTTTGTTATTGATATTCTCTTTCTCTGAATATATATTCACCTTCTTAGGAGTTCCAGGCGCTATGAACCAACTCTCCTGCACTGATATGACACCCCACTTTTCATATCTAAGGTCCGCCAGCTTCCCACCTTCTGTGGATGATCTTCAGCAGGAAATGCTTAGATATGTGACAATAAAGACTATTTCTAAATCTTCATCAACATTCATTTCAAGGACTCCACAAGTGATGGTCGTACCTCAGCTTTCCAATGTAGATTTTACAAAGTCCTCTTGCATGCAGGGCATGGTGTCCCGCACCTGTAACCCCAGCACTTGGGATGTGGAGGCAGGCGGATCCGGAGTTCAAGGTCACCCTTGCTGACACAGCCAGGTAGAAACCAGTCAGGATTTCCTGAGTCTCTGACTGAAAAACAACGTAAGAGCAAAATAGTCTCTTGCAACAGGTGGCTCTGAAGGCAAAATTTTCCTCCAGAATAATCTTCTCCTTTTTTATGTGTGTTTTGTTTTTTGTTTTTTTAAGACAGCGTCTCCCTGTAGCCCCAGCTGGCCTGGAACTCACTATGTAGACCAGGTTGGCCTGGATCTCACAGAGATCAGCCTGCCTCTGCCTCCCGAGTGCTGGGATTAAATGTGTGCACTACAATGCCCAGCTCCAAAACAATCTTTTCTTGAACTTCTTAATAACAATGGAAACGTAGTCCCTTTGTCTTGAATTTCTACCTACTTGTGACCTTCCGTGTCTCTCTCCTCCTTTCTGGGCTCCCCGCCTTCCATCGTAATTTTTTCTTGTATTTCCTCTTTTCCTTAACCCTTTCTGTAAAAATAGCCTTTAAATTACAAGACTCAGCTCTAGAAATGAATCACCTGATGAGTGTGTTTGAACACTTGCAGGTGAATGAATGAACTGTTCTATGGGGTTCACTGGTTCTCATGTGGGGGAGGAGGGGACACGCTGTGCTGTAAATAAGCTGCTGTCAGGTGAAGAGTTATCACTTCAGTTCACCACATCAACCTCTCCCTCCAATGTCCTTTAGCCTGGGGAGCCTGTTCCTGGCTTGTCCATCATTTGCACTTTGATCCTCTGCCCAGTTTCCTCCTCCAACTGTGTCAAGAAGGAAAATTCTGTCCCTATATTTTCTGTGGTTGTTGTTTATGTGGTACTTTATTTTATTTTAATTGTCTGTGCTGTGTTTTGTTTTTGGCATTGTTGTCATCACAGCCTCTCTTTCTTCCCCTCTGAGTAATTGGGGAATTGAGCCCTCAGAAGATGCCTACTCACTGAAAAGGTCCCACATAAAACCAGAAGAGATACCCATCCCCACAGATGGGAGAGATCCCATCCCCGCAGATGTGAACATTGAAGCACACAGAAAGAAGAAATATGAAAAAATCCACGCTTATACCTTTTCAAAACCTAAGTCTAAAGATTTTTAAACGATTGAAATGCTAGAGAAAGAATTCAGGTGTCTAGTTTTAAAATCCATAAATCACCTCAGCAAGGAATCAGTTAAAGGAATGAAATAAAGAAGTCAAATAATGAAATAATGAAGAGTTAAACGGGAAGAAATTCAGCAAAAACGTTAAGTATTCTGGGGGCAAAACCCAGAAGAGCTTAATAAATCAAAAACTCGGTAGATATCATCACCAATATGATAAACCAGGTGGAAAAAAGAATTTCATGGATTGAAGAAAAGATTGAACAATTATTACATTTAGAGAGCCATTCAGAGAGCAATAAGGAAAAATAGAAATCACTATTCCAACACTGAAGACCTGTGGGGCCCTAAGAGAGACCAAACCTGCTAACCTTTGGGGTTGTGGAGGAAATCAAGCCACAGCCCAAAGGCAAAGAAAACTTACTCAATGAAATTACAGCAAGAAACATACAGACTCCAAGTGCGGGAGGCACTTAGAAACCGAAGAACACAAAAGCAGAAAACAACCTCTCGTGTCATATAGTTTGAAGGCCAAGAAGGGAACAGAAAATTCTGGAAGCTACAGAGAAGAAGTACCAAATTATTTACAAAATCAAAGCTATCAGAAAATCAGAGGAATTCTCACCAGAAACCCTAAAGCCTAAGTGATCACGGGCTGATACATTTAAAGACCTGAAATAAATTAACTGCCAACTAAGATTACTGTTTCCAGGAAATTTATCCTTCAAAAGTCAAAGGAGAAATAAAGACCTCCCATGAAAAGCACGAAGTAAAGCAGTTCATGAACACCAAGTGAGTGCTGCGGATGACACTTCAAAGAATACTACACGAAGAAAAGAAGAAGGACGTGCACACAGGCCGGGGAGCTGGTTCACAGTGTGCAGGTGATTGCTGCCAAACCCAGGGATCTCAGTTCAATTCCCAGGACCCACCTAGCCAAAGGAAGGGAACCGAATCCCCACAAGTTGTACCCTGACCCTCACCCCAAATAATGAAAGAAAAATGCAAATTTTTCAATCACAAGTCTCCAATTAAAAGAGATGGACCTGCACTGGAGAGATGGCCCAGGGGTTAACAGCACTTGCTGCTCTTCCAGCAGACCTGGGTTCAGGACCCAGCACTCACATATTGGCTAACAATCATCAGTAATTCCAGGGGATTCAAAGCCTCCTCTGGGCTCTACAGGCAATGTCCACACAAAGTGCATGTACATACATGGAGACAAACATACTCATAAAATGAAAAATAAATCTTTTTTAAAAGATATGAACTAGCTTAATGGATTGGAAAACAAGATCCAATTGTTTACTGTCTACAAGAAACTCATCCCATATGAAAACCTGAATGTAAATGAATGAACATGGGCTGTGGGTGGTCTCACAGGCCTTGAATCCCAGCACTCAGGAGGCCGAGGAAGTAGGATCTATGTAAGATCTAGGCATGCTGGGTTTACATGGCAGAGGCCTCCTGAAGCTGCAGAGAGACCCTGCCCCAAAAAGACCAAAAAAAGAAAGAAAAGAAAAATGGTTATTTCAAGCAAACTGTTCCAATAGGTAGGAGTGATCATATTCACATCTGCCATGCGGGCCTAAAACTAGCAGTGATAAAGAGAGTCACTACACATTAGTAAAGAGATAAGCCATCCAAAAGAGGAAGACCACACACACACACACACACACACGGCATGTCAGTGTAGATACTTTTATAAAACAAATCACTACTGAGTATAAAGGAGCAGAGATACAGGAACCATGAAAGTCAGCAGGCTTTAAAGTCCCACTGTCGTTATTAGACGGGTCACACAGAAAACTCAACAGAGGAGTTCTAGAGTTTAAACAGCACTGTACATTAAAAGGACTTAAGCATCTACAGGCTATTTTATCCAATGTGTATAATATACATTCTTCTCAGTAACACATGGAATTTTCTCCTAAACAAATCACTTCAGGCTATAAAGCAAATTTTGAATAATAACAGAATAAAATCAACAGTACCAGAAACTACACAAGCATGTTATGACTGCGCCGCACACATTCTGAAATGACCAATGGGTTCCTGAAGAAATCAGGAAAGAAACTTGACAATTCCTAGAAACACATTAAAACGACGATAGGAAATACGACAGTATTGGAGACACATCAGACATTTCTGAGAGACGTCTGCAGCTGTGAGAGAACTCAACCTGATGATGTACCTCCAGATCTATAAAGCCAAGAACAGCAAAACCCCACATTAGCAGAGGGTGAGAAATAATAACAATTAGTGCAGGAATCCATGAATGGAGACTGAAAGAATATGAAGGGTCAATGAAACGAAGAGCTGGATCTTTGGAAATATGAAAGAGATTAACAAAAGCTTGGCCAAACTCACCAAAGATCCAGTTTAACCAAACTAAGGATGAAGGGGGTACAACAGATAATGTTGCAATCTAGACTAGAATGGGGAACATTTTAAAAACATATTTGAATAAATTAGAAAATCACGAAGAAATTGATGTTTTCCTATTATTTAGTCTACCAATATTGAACCAAGAGAATATAAGCAAACAATATAAAGAGATGGATAAAAACCAATGAGATTGAAGCAAAACCTCTCAAGAAAGGAAAATCGAAGAGGAAACAGATTCCCTGTTGACTCCTGCTCTGTCAGTAAGGAAGATTTAATAACCAATAACCCTCACAATATTCCAAAACACAGAAAAGTAAGGAATTCTTCCAAACTCGTTCTATGAAACTATAAACCAATCTCCTTGCAGTACACAGACACAAAATCCTCAATATAACACTTGTAAATCAAATTCAACAAGTCTAAAGATAATATACCATCATCAAGGTGACTTCATTCTAGGGATACAAGGATGGTTCAATGTATGAAAATCATTGTAGTGCAGCACAGAGTCAGTGACAAACATGATCATCTCAATGAATACAAAATCTCAACATGCTCTGAAGAAACCAGGAAGAGAAAGGTCACATCTCAGCATAATGAGGTTTCTGTACAACAGGCCTGCAGCTGACACGTTACTGAACGGGAAAACCTGAAAGCATTTCCAGGAAAATCAGAACAGGACAAGGCTGTTTATTGTCTGCACTCCTATTCAAAAGAATAAAAATTCTAGAGACAGTCTTCACAAAACAAGAAAAAAGAAAAAGAAAAAAAAAACAGTCCTTAAATTTATGCAGAAGCCCAAAAGGCCCCAAAGAGTCAAATCCATCCAGAGCAAAAAGAGCAACGCTGGAGATAACACAAAACGCATTTCAAATCATGCCACAGAACTAGCACAGTGCCAGCCTAAGAACAGACATGCAGGCCGATAGAACGGAACAGAGCCCTCAAAGAAGTCCGCTCGGCTACACCCACCCGATTCTTAACAGAGGTAGGTTTTGGTGACAAGGGAGCCTCTTTAACAAGTGGTTTTGGAAAACTGAATATTCATATGTAGAAGAATGACGCTGGATCCCAACCTCTCTCTCTCTGCACAAAAGTCACTGCGAAAGGGATCAAAGACCTCAACATCAACCAGGAAGCTGCTAGAGAAATGCAGAAGTAAAGCATTTCAAGATACTCACATAGGCAAGGATCGTGTGAATAAGACTCTAACGGCTCAGAAAATAATAGCAAGGACAGATGACATCAAACTCAAACGCTCTGCCCAGCAGTGGAAAAAACCATCGATGAAGGAGCAGGCCCAGATCAGGGCAAAAACCTCACCATCCGTTCACCCAAAGGGACTTAATACCCAGACTACATAAAGAACTCAAAAAGTTAGTCCAGGGACTAGAGAGACAGCTAGGCAATTAAGAGCACTGGCTGCTCCTGCAGAGGCCCCAGTTCGGTTCCCAGCACCCACATGGTGGTTAATACCCATCTGCAACCCCAGTTCCAGGGGATCCGACACCCTCTTCTGTCCTCCATGGGCACTGCATGACACAGGTGCACTTACACACATGTACAACACTCATATACATAAAAATAAAAATAAATAAATAATTTTTAAAAGAAAACAAAAAACAAAGTATTGTGGGGCACGCCTTTAATTCAGCACTTGGGAGGCAGAGGCAGGCAAATCGCTGTGAGTTCAAGGCCAGCCTGATCTTCATAGACAGTTCTAGGTCAGCTGGGGTTACAAGAGACCCTGTCTTAAATAAATAAATAAATAAATAAATAAATAAAATCTGTGGAAAGACAGGCAAAAAGGAACACTTACACAGAGTGGTCTAGACACTATAGAAATCAGTACAAAAATTGCTCAATAAAGAAAAAGTACAACTATTCCATAATTCAGGACACTGCTTGTTATAAAATGGGATCTCTGCACACTCATGTCTATCGGAACTCTATTCAGAATAGCCAAGTTATGACATCAGCCTAGGTGCCTGCTGGTGACTGAGAGCTTAAAGAAAGTGTAGCGTGTACACACTTGGAGTCATATCAAAGAATGGCTTTATGTCATTTGCCAGAAAATGTATGCAATGGGAGATTATCATATTAAACAAAATAATCCAGGCCCAGAAAGTCAAATATTTCTTTTCTATCATATGTGAAATATAGGTTCTTTGAAGATTTGTTTTCATTTTATTTATGTGTGTATGTGTGCTCATGAGTGCAGGAGCCAGAAGAGAGCATCAGAGTCCCCTGAAGCTGGAGTAACAGGCAGTTGTGAGTTGTCTGATGTGGGTGCTGAGAACTGAACCCAGGTCCTCTGTGAGAGCAGTAAGTGCTCCTAACCCCTGAACCATCTCTCGGGCCCCAGAATCTCGCTTTGTATAAAGGCATGAGGGTAGAAGAAAGACTGTTTGGGAAGAGGCTGGGGCCAGTGGGAGGTGGCAGGAGACACAAGATGGTAACCAGGATGACATCATCAACGTATGGCCTGTGTGTGAATACATCACAACAAAACCACAACTTGTACAATCAGTTCATCATGACAGGGTATCCCCAGACTGACGTTAATGTGGAGGTAACCAAGCTCCTCATGTGACACCTGGTACCACGACTAAGCCCTTGATGGTCTCTTCTGGCCAAAGGGCCCAGTCCCCTGGATAAGGATGCATCTTGACATAACAGGAGCAAGCCAACACCACGTGGTGGGACAGTAGGGAGACTGAGGTACCCAACACACCTAAAGTCCCCCCAACCCTTCCTCCCCTGCTCCCCTTCCAATCCCGCCTCCGGCTGTCAAACCTCCACATCCAAGCTGCCCCCAGACCTGAAGCTTGCCCAGGGACACAGGATGATCTGCGCTTTAGGAAAATCACTGCGAGTCATCTGTTTAATCTTTCAGAAGGTGGCAGTGATCTTGCCCCTCCAACACTTTCCTGGTGCTTCCTCCTCGTCTGTCCCCACAAAGCTCATGTCCTCTCCACAGGGGGGGCGGGGGGTTGTTACATGACATGAGGCCTTTCTCCCCAGTCAACTGTCAGGGTCCTGAAATCCACCCGGGTTTCTGTCACTGGATTCCAAAAAGCCAAACGGCAGTGAGCAAGACACCACGTCCTCCTCTGCCCCAGGAGGAAGCTGTGCTTACAGCCTTTAAGCTCTCCATGCTGTAGTGAATTTGCAGCCTTCACCCAGCTCAAGACAGAATAAATTTACTCCTGCACAAATCTCTTGATCATTTCTCCTTCAAATGTGGGCGAGCAGCGTTGAGAAGGTGGAAGTACAGGGCACATCGTAAATCCAGGACGCGGGAACTGAGGGCTGCAGGAGGCTCACAAAGGAAGCTCTGTGCTTTCATATTATTTTCTGTTTAAAATCGACATGTGTGGTTTCGGACAAAGGCCTTTTAGTGTGGAGGAGACAGGGCTCAGTGTTTCTCCTTTTTGAAAAGTGGAGGAGCGGCTGGAGAGACACTGCCGAGATGTGCTCTGGGGTAAAATCTGCAGGAAACTAAAAATAAAACGAAGGGACTTTCTAATAACCGCCCTTAGGAAATACAACCAGGTAGGCCGCCTCCCGGGACGCTAGCATGGGCCTCTGCCATGGAGAGCACTGCGGACCTCAGTTCTCAGGTCTGAATGGGGACACATGTTGATTGTCACTTCCCGGAGCTGAGACCCTGTGGCAGCACTGACTATCACTTAGATATTCTCTCTCTCCCTCTCTCTCTCTCTTCCTGCCTCCCTCCCCTTCTCTCTTTACAACACAAAGAGGTTATCTGAACCCCATATTTTCTTTAACATATTCCATCTTTGAGTATTTTTCAGTACAGAGAGCCATATGGAAGCTGAGCAATGGCTCAGTCAGTAAAGTACTTGCCTCGCATGCATGAGGCCCTGAGTTCAATTCCCCAGCACGCATGTAAAAAGCCAGGCATGGTAACACATGTTTGTAGTCCCAGGGCCGGGAGGTGGAGGCAGGCAGACCCCTAGGCCTGGTTCACCAGACAACTTAGCCTAACCATTAGCACTATGTTCAGTGAGAGATCCTGTCTCAGACAGCCTGAGAAAGGACAGCTATGTTGCCTTCTGGCCTCCACATGCATGCACACACATGAACACATGTATAGAGCATGCATGGCACTGTGTGTCAACGTACAAACTGGTCCTCACTGCCTGGCTTGAACTCTGGCACTGATGCACTCAGAACCTGAGGTCTTCTTGGATAAACTATTCTCTGTGCCTCAGTTTCCTTCCCTTTAAAATGGATGTGATACCACCTGTTTCTTTGGATTACTGTGGAAGCTACGTTCGTTTCTGTATGAAAATCATTCATGAACACTAGCTCTTGGATTCCATCCCATCTGCCATTTGCGCCCAGTTAAGCCCTCGAAGAGCCTTCAACAGTCTTCTAGTGTTACAGCTTGAAGAGGAAAGTCCCCCAAAAGATCATACGTTGAAGACTTGGTCCCTACCCAGGGTAGTGTGCTGGGAGGTGGCATGAACACTGCACAGTGGGGCCTGGCTGGAGGAAGCCCCTCGCTGTGTCCCCAAAGTGCAGCGTGCCCTTGCCTCTGCCTCTCCCCTCTCTCTTCTCTCTCTCTCTCTCTCTTTCTCTCTCTCTCATATGCAGGTAGAGACAGGGTCTCACCGTGCAGCCCAGGCTATCTGCCTTCACCTTGTGATTCTTCTACCTCGCCTACTGCATGCTGGGATGGCAGGCACAAGAAATTGCTCATCCCTCTGCTTCCTGACTCCCCGAAGGTGAGCATCACACTGCTCCATCACACCCTTCCACCGTGACGCTCTGCCTGGACAGAGGCCCAGAAACAGCACAGCCAGCCCCTCATGCATGAAACCTGAAGCCTCTGAAATCGGGAGCCAAAATAAAACATTTTCCCCTTTTAGACAGTTGCTCTCACGTGCTTGTGACAGCAACGAAAATCCGACTAGCACACCTAGCATCCCAACTTTCTGTGTTTAAAGAAGAACACAATCCTCTCAACATATGTCTGTAAAAAATTTAAGCTAGTGTCGTGTAAATCTGCTACTTATCGTCACTCAAATCCACTTCTCTCCCAAGCCAAAACTCTGCATGGCTGCTGACCCCTGGTCTTTCTTTTGGTCACAGCACGGTGATTTCACTTTAGGGACCTCCTCTGCTCTGGAGAGCTCCTTCTAGGGCTTCCAGACATCCCTTCCTGTCCCCGCATCTCTCGCCAGTACAGGCAGCTCTGTGACCTAAGCCCAACTCCTCAGACCCTGCCGCTGGAGTGTTCATGTCCTGAGCAGGGATGGGGGCTGGAGCCAACAGCTGGTGGTGTTCCTATTGGGCTCTGGTGACACGAGGGGCTGCAGCTCAGTCCCTGCCACCCAGACACCCAGAGCTGGCCCCTTTCTTGGTCCTTCCTTGACAATATTCGGTGTTTTCTTCCCTTGAACTCCTCCAGATCTTTAAGATAAACTCGATTCTCCCATGTCAGCCAGACTGGGTCTATTTTTCTCCTAAACAAAGACCCAAACTGATGCAACCTCTGCTCCCATCTTTAGATGGCTGAGATCCTTGAGCATCTGTAGTCATCTGATTCTATTGCAGCAGCATCAGCTGGTTATGGTTGACGGTCAGAAGTTCTAAGTATCCAGAAAACAAATATCAAAGAAAAATCCTTCTATTTCTTAGATTCAGGCATAGAATGCTTTTCAAGCTGAAAGATTTTAGGGTGTGACAGAGGTCCAAAATAGAAGTCATGACCAAAGGGGATGTAAAGTTGGGAGGGAGGTATGTTGGGGTCCCGGAGTGGGGAGCTAGAGCTGGATAGGGTCAAGGTACATTGCACACTTGTATAAATTTGCAACAAATTTTAAAGGAAAACCTGTATTTGTCCAATTCCTTTGGAAAGAAAGAAAGGAAAAAGAGGGAATATTCTACCCTGGTCCTGAGAGCTAGAGACCTCAGAAGTAAAACAAAAACAACCCAGGAGCATGTTGGGAACAGAAACAAGGCCTGCTAAGGTAGGGGGCTGTAAAGAAAGCTACAGAAAGACAGCACAAAAGTTTCCAGAAGAGGTGGGAAGGGGGCAGCTGTGAAAATGGGGAGGGGTGAGGGTCAGGAGTCCTGTGGTCTCTACTCCAGGAGTCCACCCGCCCTTCAGCCAGCGAGCTTTGAGAGCAGGTGGGGCAGGAAAGCCCCCGTGGTGAAGGAGGGTAGAGGACGAGAAGGAAGAGGCTCAAGACAAGTTCTCTGACTTGTGGGTTAGCGGTGGCGGGGACGGAGGGAAGGACGATGGCACACGAGAAAGTGGATGAGGCGGAGAGCTGAGGGGCAGGAGGACAAAGCCCTGAAGCAAGAACAGGCCCAAGCGCCCATGGGCCAAGCAGCAGTCAGGTCACGCGGTGCTTCTGGGTAAGACGCATGCAGGGGAGGGGAGGAGCTGGTGGCATCCGCTCCGGAAGGGAAAAGGTCTTCCCACTGGTGAGCGCGGAGACCAGTGCTGCCTTCGGGGAGCTCAGTGGTAACGTCCTGCATTTACTCTGCTAGCAGTGTCTAACTCTCAGCCTCTCAGAAAACCTCTGGAGTTGCTACCGGCCTCTCACAAGTTCCCTCAACTTATCTTGGCCTAACATCTGAGACAGGGGCCCGAAGTGAGGGTTAGAAAAGTGACGTGGAAAGAGCAGGAAACACAGCAAGATTAATTAGAGGATTTGGGGCCCACATCCCATTTGGGTAGGAATCTAGTCCAGACAAGGAGCGCCAATCAGGCCCCGGGGACAGCACTGCCAAGAACAGATGAACCTTTATCCTTTTAGTGGGAGACAAGTTCCCACATGGGTTGACATGAAGCCCACGCAGTGCGGTGTATTCTCTAATTATTAATGATGGGTGTGGAATACACAATAGAGACTGCTCGTGATTTATAAGCTTAATTAAATCTTTGAAAACAAAGGTTTTCAGCAACGTGTATGAACACACACACACACACACACCCTCCTGCTGAATCTCAGTAGCAGAATAGAGCCTGCCTTGTCTGGAGCTCGGACGTCCACTTCTAACAATACGACCTCTCCACGCAGGTAAAAGACAGCCACTAGAAACCATGGCCAGGAAACAGTCTGTGGGTAACAATCTCATTCTCAAGAAATAAGATTTGGACATTAGTTGTCTGTTATTTTTAACTTGGCTTCACTTAGTGTGTGGATTCTGAAACTGGATGTACAAATATGTTCCGTCCAAGAACAAAAAAAATTTATCTTTTGTCCATGGCACACAGAGAAGTGTTTTCCTCCCACAAAGGGGAGAAAAGTCAGTGTATGTGAGTGGAAAATACAGACGGCTGGACTGCACCCCAGGAAACACAGTCGGAGAACCACATCTCCCTGAGAGCCTTCCTTCAGACTTGATGCAACATACATTTGGCTCCCTGACAAGAGGACCCAGGAGTTTGCATAGTCTGGTCTGATGTTTGGCAACCCTTTTTCTTCCAACTCTTCCTGGGTGTCACCTGACCCCTCTCTGCAGTACTGTCTCCTTGTGGGCTTCACCATGAAGTTCAACCACAAGGCAGCTTTCTGACCAATATTCAGAAAGGTGGAATCGCATTGATCTAGTCTTAACCCCACTCATAGAAATCCTGTCCATTGCACTGCCCAATGGACAAGCCTGGCTTATTCATTAATTCATTCTACTTAAAAAAATAGTTTGTTATTTTTATTTTATGTGTGTGAGTGTATTGCTTGCATATAGATAGGTGCACCTGTGTTGTGCAATGCCCACAGAGGTCAGAAGAGGACGTTGGATCCCTGGAAAAGCTAAGACACACAAAGCAGAGAAGATGGTATAACATTGCTCACAGACCATCGCCAAACTGCAACAATTGGAAACTTGTGGTTCGCTTTTATTCCTCCCTGCACATTAAAGTCCATCTGTAATATCACCTCATTAAAAAACATTTCAGCCTCCACCTCTGTGTCTGAAAGATAGACTGGCTTTCTTTTATTTTGCTTTGTTGGGGGACAGGTATTTCACATAGCCCAGACTGAACTCTAACTCACTATGTAATTAGGGATGACCTTGCACTTAAAAAAAAATTTTTTTTATGTGTCTGAATGTTTCGCCTGCATGTATATACATGCACCCAATGCATGTAGTGCCCACGGAGGCCAGAAGAGGGCATCAGATTCCCTGGAACTGGAGTTACTGATGGTTGATAGCTGCCTTGAGGGAGATGGGGACAGAACCTGGGTCCTCTGCAAAAGCAGCCAGTGCTCTTAACTGCCGAGTCAACCCCATGACCTTGAATTCTTGACCTTTCTGCCCCTGCCTCCCAAGTGTTGGGTTCGCAGGCTTGTGCCACCATACCCAGCTAAGACTAATTTTTAAAACATAATCGTAATAGAATTATCACACCTAACAAAAAATCAGAAGTCATTTTTAGATACCCTCAACCCTTCCCGGCACTGGCCCGTCACTGGACTGGACTGCATTGCTATCCCATCTCAAACAGCGATTCACTCGACTACTTGTGTGATAACAGCCCTCATTTTTTAAATTTTATCCTTCAGGGATGCACATCTTTCCCTGTGGAAGCCCCCATCCTGTGACAGCCGGGTGAAGGGCACAGGTCCCAGACCCCAGCTGGGGACTCCCCGAGGACCCATCCAGCTGTCTGTCATGTGCCCTGTGGGGCAGAGAGAGAGAGGCCATGTGGTAAGCAGGGTCTCAGCCTGACTTTCCTCTCCAACCTCGGCTGGTGTCCAACCCAAGGGCACAGACCACTGAACCCACAACCTGCTCTTTGCCTCGGACTACTTGCCAGGGATGTAAACCTGCAAGAGCAGTCCAACTTCCATCTTCACCATCAAGCCTGGCTTTCTGTGGATTCCTGATTTGATCCAAATAAGACCTATATTTCAACTGATAGACTTCTTGTAGATCTTTTCCTCTCCCTCTTTCTCTCCCTCTCCCTCTCTTCCCTTCTCCCGCCAACTTGGTCCCCCGCATGTCTATAGGGGCTGGAGCTCCCACTGGTCAGAGACAATGCTTAGGGTCCACAGTGTGAACGCAAAGGGTGTTGACTGCTGCTGAGTCAGCTTGCTGAACCTTAAGAGAACTCAGTTCCTTCGAGACAAAACTCTTCATGTATTCAACTTATACTTGTGATTCGAATCAGGAGTTAGAATATTTTCCTTCAGCCTCGTTAGTCCCCCAAGTTAGGAATGCTACATGACTGTCAGTGCCACACAATTGTTCATTTATTGGCCTCACAATACACAGACAGTCTCAGGGGCCCAACGCCAAACAGCAAGGGGACTTTTGAAAATAACATACAGACAGATTTTTGTTCCTGCTCAGGGTATTTCCCACCCAGGGCCCACCATCCTTTATTTCACTTAAAGCCATTTGATACAGTTACTCCCTGCCAACAACTCAGCACACAAACTGATTTCTCTTTCATTTTTACTGTCTATGGACTGCCTTTGACACTTGATTGTGCTCTGTAACTATGTGAAATATTTTCACTGTTCCAGATCAAGCAAGCCTGACAATCATGTTCAAAATCCACATTTAAATATTTTCCATTACATCTTCTCCCATTTTTTGTAGGTGAAAAAAAAATTGGTTTTTCAAGACAGGATCTGACTATATGGACTTGTCTAGCCTGGAACTCCGTATATAGACCAGGCTGGCCTCGAAATCACAGAGATCTGACTGCCTCAACCTCCCAAGTGATGAAATTAAAGATGGCCTGCAGGTAAAGTTTTTAATTACTTTATCTTCTCACTGTCTCAAAATTTAAAGCGGGTATGTGTTCTCTTTTCTATAAAAAGCGTATTCATCTTACTTAAGCATTGCAGCTTTGGAAGGACATCGTTTTCTATCTTGTTCTGTTACACCCCACCTTAGAAGAAAGGAGAGGACAACACACTGGTGCTCACCGAGCCCTGGCCCTGCACTGGGCATCCCCAGTGTGTCTGGTCCTCCCTGTAAGTCTGACCCGAAGCAGCACAATCCCTACTTGACAAATACAGAAACTGAGGGACAGAGGAGATTGTCGAGGTTACCTGCACAGCCAACTAGAAACAGAATTGGCAGTGGACCCAAGCCCCTCCCACTCCCAAGACGCGGCCTGTCCAGTGAGACTCCGCCCCGCTGGTGCAGCCAGGCGCTCCTCAGCCTGAGGAACATGCTTCTGCAGCCCTTCCGCTGCTTCGTTCTCATTTCCTCAGTTCTCTGTTTAAAAATCAAATACATCTAAGAAGAGCCTGGTCTATGTAGTGGGTTCCAGGCCAAGTGAGGCTATCAATAAATAAAAATAAATAAATAAACAAACAAATAAAGCAGATAAACGTCATCAGCAAAGGTTGAAGTATCTACTGACATGTATCAGGAATACCATATGCTTCCAGGTTTCAGATTCAGGGTGGAGAAGTTATTGGCTGTTTCCTTTGGTGGTTGAAGTGAGGGATAGAGAGTCTGAGACCAGCCTGGGCTACACAGTGAGACCCTGTCTGGGGTTGGGGAGGGGGAAAGGAGGAGGAGAGAAGAAGAGAGAGAAAAGGAGAACTTACGAGGAAATTCTGTTTGAAATCGGTATTTCACAAACTTTACACTTTCTTTAGGGTCGTGCTGGGCCTCTAGCGGGTATCACTTCGCGTAGGGGAAGAACCCACTCTGGCGGTATCCTCTGCAAGACAGGAAGGAGAACGTGCAGCAGATACAGAAAGCTCTGAAAGAATTCCATTTGACTGAAGAGGAATATTGCCAAGTATGTTTGAAAACCTCCCGATTCTGTGGAATTGTCTCTAGAAATGCTCATTATCCGGCCTTTCCAGCTCATCACCATTTGGCCTAGAACTGAGGGAGACAACCAGTGCCCAGTGCCTCCCACCGTAAAGTGACTCAGGTGGTGTCCTGGGAGAGCGGACAGCTATGGACAACTGCACAGATGGAGAACTGGTTCTGTAAAGAAGTGTGTCTGCGATGGACGGAGAGACCGCTGTGAGCCCATCGACAGCATTCCCCATTCCCAGCAGTTTGGATGTCCCATGCTCTAAGGAATGTTGCGGATGGGGCTTCAGGCAAAGCTGTGTCAAGGAGAAGTGAAGTCCCAACCCTGGAGGAGGGTTCTCAGGGTATAAGGACCTGAAGCCACATGATTATAGGTGGAAATATGGCCCCATCCCAACATGGCACCCTCAGTCACTTAGAAAAGGGGCCGATTTTCCCACAAGAACTGTACATGCATGTGGCAGGCACAGCGCACATTCCCCTCCTGGAGTGGTGCAGGTAGATGCACATGACCCAGTATCCACTCCTGGGCATAGACATCGGCAACACTTCACAGTGACACTGCATGTCCGTGTGGACGCTGCATGTCCGTGTGGACACTGCTCACCACCAGACGAGTGGGTAATGAAGATGTGGACAGCCCCTGATTGCCCCCAGATCTTGAAGGTGAGACCCTACTGCTGAAGAGAAGACACACTGCAGACACAAGACTTGGTGCAATCAAGCTAGAACTGCCCTGGAAGCCTCCTCCCTGAAGACTAGCTCTCATGGCATCAGAAGGTGCTGTGCAAGCTGCCAAGGCGGAAAATCAGTCAAAGCTCCTATCCGGCTGTCAGGACTGAGAGCCACAATGACCAGTCCAGAAATCATCTCTTTTGCGCAACAGAGGCACTTTTTTCTTGAGGGTAACAACAGCGTCTAATTAGACTTAATAGCCGCTCAGTAGGAGGGAACTCAAGCACGTACTGTAAACATAGCCAAGCACACCACCAAGCACACGGCTGGAGCAGTCATCGACCCTCGAGAAGAAGCTATTTCTGACACTTCCCTAATTTCTTACGATACTCGAAATACATATCCTAATATTAACAAAGTGTCGTTCTCACAACTCAACAAAGTTCCACAACTGGTCAAATGCAGAGAATAAGTGACAGTTGGTACCCAGCCCTAAGTGACACATCTGCACCACAACCGTCACACCTAAGGCTCAGGGAACACCGTGTAAGAGGGGAAAAAGATCACAAGAGCCAGACGCCGTGACACCTGCTGCTAGTTATGCACTCTAGACACAACAGGGAAGCTGCGCCGTGGACTCTCCACAGTGAGGTGCTCTAACACGACCAGACAATGACAAAACCAGCTGGTGTGTCACAGTGGACAGGGAATGCCACCATGGGGCCACCACGGGGTCACCATGGGACCACCACGGGGTCACGCCCCCAATGAGGAGCTACAGGCCATCAGTGGATTCTCAGGGAGGGAGGATCAGTTTTCTACAAGGATTGTTCCCTAAGAGGTTACCTAATCCCAGCAGGCAGGGCTAAGCCTATGTACCACATGAGCACCACTAAATAGATTCATGTTTTATATACATGTGTATGTATGTATGCATGTACGCATACTTATAAAGGTGTTTATGTGTATGTAACAATAATCAAAGAAGAGTCCAAAAATTTCTGAGTGGGTAGTGGGGGGAGGAGTGGGCGGGTAGAGGCAGTAAGGGGAGTGGGGGAAGTGGGGAGGGCGGGGGAGGAGCGGGGGAATAGGGGGGGTGGGGGGAACGGGGGGGGGGGAGACTGGGATAGGAATCATGCAGATACAATACACATGTACAAAATCTCAAAAAAATAAAGAAAATTGAATCATAAACAAAGTGTGACTCACAATGTAATTTCATCCCGTGAAGAAAAGGGTGAAATTTGTAAGAAAATGGATGTAACCGTAGGTCATTATGACAAGTAAAGTAAGCCAGACTCGGACAAAACACGGTGTTTTCCACTCCACAGACTGTATGTGTCAGTGTGTCTGTCTGCATATGTGTCTATATCTCTGTCTCTGTTTGCATCTGTGTGTGTCCATGTGTCTGCGTATGTGTCTATCTCTCTGTCTCTGTGTGTCTCTGTGTGCGTCTGTGTCTCTGTGTCTGTGTGTGTCTGTATGTCTGTGTGTTTGTGTGTCTGTGTCTGTGTGTGTCTGTATGTCTGTGTGTTTGTGTGTGTGTCTGTGTCTGCGTGTGTCTGTATGTCTGTGTGTTTGTGTGTGTCTGTGTCTGTGTGTATCTGTATGTCTGTGTGTTTGTGTGTGTGTCTGTGTCTGCGTGTATCTGTATGTCTGTGTGTTTGTGTGTGTGTCTGTATGTATCTGTATGTCTGTGTGTTTGTGTGTGTGTCTGTGTCTGTGTGTGTCTGTATGTCTGTGTGTTTGTGTGTGTCTGTCTGTGTGTGTCTGTATGTCTGTGTGTTTGTGTGTCTGTGTCTGTGTGTGTCTGTATGTCTGTGTGTTTGTGTGTGTGTCTGTGTCTGCGTGTGTCTGTATGTCTGTGTGTTTGTGTGTGTGTCTGTATCCATGTCTCTGTGCGCATCTGTGTCGTGAAGGTAGAGAGGAGATTGTGAAAGGGAATGCAGAGGTCTTGAGGGAGAAGGTGGGGACAGAAGTTCTGACTCTCGTGTGGCACACAAGCAGAGAGGAGGACCTGGGAGAGGAGAGCGACGGCAAGAGACGGGCGATGCAAGGTAGACAGATAAAGCATAGCAACGTGCGTGACGGGCACAATGCAGCCGTTACTGTGCGTGCCACCATGTCCCTGACCTGTTCTCAGGTTCGTAGCAGGCTTTTATAACAAAAATAAAAGAATATAATTGCATTTAATCTGTTTTGCGTGACCAGTGTCTTCATTAGAAAATGAGCCTCATCCCTCCTCCTGTGCCGCACCCCGGTCACTTGTTAGAGGTGTTGATCGTCCCAGAGACCCAACAGCTGGTAGAACTGTGCATATGCTCCCTAGGTTTGATGGAGATGTGGATGGTGCTGATGAAGTGTGACTGGATGAAAGGGGTTAGACCTGAGGAAACCGCAGAAGACAGCAAGGCCTGTCTGCTCACGGACATGGCGACCCTGGGTCTTCAGAGATAACCAAGTCTATTCCCACCCCACATTCGGAGGCCCCTCCTGAATGAAGATTCGTGACCTTAAGGGGAAGGGCAGGGGAAGGTAAGCGTGACTCCTCCTGCTCCTGCGGTGTATTCAAGCCCCAAGAGGCCATGCTGAAAGTAGCCTTTTCTTCACCCCACAGTAGCTCCAGCAAAGTCTGAGTCCATCGGATGAAGGGTGAGCCTTGTAAAGACGCATCTGTGTTGCTTCAGGTGAGGGTTGAAATCTATGATTATCTTGTGGGATACGTGGCACACATCCGTGAGCCCAGCACAAGGGGAGCGCAGGCAGGAGGATGGGCGTGCAAGGCATCTTCAGATAAATATTCATGACTACCAAGGAGACACCGTCTCAAACTAGCCAAAAAGCCATAATCTTTAAGACAACACTTGCCAGAAAGAGCATTTTGGTTTTAATTGCTTCCTTGATGCTCTGATGAAACACTTTGAGAAAGCAACTGAAAGGACAAAGAGGATTTTTGGCTTACAGTTCCCAAGGGTCACAGTCCATCATGACATCATGATGGAGAGGCAAGCAGCAGAAGTGGGTTGTCACACTGTGTCCACACTCAGGAAACAGAGCGAACAGGAAGTGGGTCAGGTTATGAAACCTCAAGCCCCGCCCCAGTCACCCACTCGCTCCAGCAAGACTCTACCTGCTAAGGTCCCACAACCTCCCCAAACAGCAACACCAGTTTGGTAATCAAATGCCCTATGAGCCTTATGGGGAACATTTCACATTCAACTCACATAACACAGTCCTATCAAAAGAAAGGAAGCTTCGATTCTCACATCTGGGGGCAACTGTGGAATGCATCTGAAAAGCCCCCTGTGAGAAATTACCCGTTGTAACCAGTCGAGAGAGACAATGTCTCATCACCATGCAAGGTTGTGAGATGGGGGAAGAGATGTGTCGAGAGCAAAGCTGAGCGAGTGAGAGACCTCAGGCCAAGTTCAGTGCCTGAGGCTTTAAGAACTACATTTGTCAAATGAGACAGGGCAAAACCTTGGGAGACTGAGGGGACAGCAGTGAGCTCCGGAAGACAGAGCTGCCTTCAACGGCCCTTCAAGGAGGGATTTGATTTCTTTCCTTCCCCATGTGGATTTCTCTGTCATGACTAAATAACATTTATTAAGTACTTGCCACTCTGCTCAACATTTCTAGATCCTGTGACTAATAAAATACACATTTCTTCCTCCAACTAGCAGAGCTCTTAATAAGTCTGTCTTTAGTTCTCAGACATATCTTTTTGGACATTTTCTAAAACTATCCCCAGCGTCTCTGTTCTGACATGGAGCTGCTCATCCACGCACAGGTCCTGTCCTAGGTCGGACAGCAAACAGTGACAGCAAGTACTGGTTGTGAAGCAGTTGTAATCATATATATCATTTTTTATTTCATAACAGTTTAATACTTATCATGACACATACATTTCATTACACTTCTTCAAACTATTGGATCCTCCCCCAGTTATTCAAAGGGACTTATTATCATCATCATTATTATTATTATTTAGACTTTTTGAGACAGGGTCTCCCTGTAGCCCCAGCTAGCCTGGAACTCACTACATAGACCAGGCTGGCCAAAAGCTTACGAGGTGTAAAATTCAGTTGTGCAAAAAGTAATCCCCAAATGGAGGTATCAGGAGGTAGGACCTTTGGAAGGTCATTAGGTTAAAAGGTGCTCTTTCACAAGCACACAGGACACCAAGGGGAGGCTTGCACCAAGGCTCCAGAGAGCCACTGAAACCAGACGTGCAGCTGGGTCAGGGTCTCTGGTGGAACTCCTGTGGGCAGTGCATGAAGTGGAGCCCACGTGGCCGTAGAGACACCAGGATGTTCCAGATGCCAGCAGGCACTGAGAGGAACCAGGCCAAGAGAAAAGCCACAGATGCTGGCGGTGACAGAGCCTGTTGGAACCAGGTCATGGGGCCAGTGTGAGTCCCAGATGCTGGACTTGGGCCCTCAGGGTTTTTCTGTTTCTTCTGGATTTTATCAGTTCAATTTCTCCTCCTTTTTGGATTGAGATGTTTACTCTGTGCCACTGTATCTTGAAAATAAGTAACCTGATGTTTTTGTTGTTGATTTCTTTTGGTTTTTTTTGTTTTTGTTTCATTTTTATTGTACATGGGTTCATGGCTGAGAGATTGTCTTGAGTCTTAGAATTTGAAATTTGGACTTTTCAGTAGCACTGGAATTGTAAGACTATGAGGAACTTTGAAACTGGACTAAATGTGCTTTGCATTATGAGATGGGGGCCAGAATCACAGCGAGATAGCTTCAGCATGAAACGTCCTCTACAGGCTGAGGTGTCAAAAGCTTGATCTGTAGCTGGTGGCTTTAAGAGGCTGTGGAACCTTTAGGGTTGAGAGACCAAACTGGAGGAAGTGCACTGGTAAGAGTCAGATATGAGGGGTTAACTCTGCTTCCAGCTGTCTCTGCTTCTCAGTATTCTGAGGTATGAGAATTTCTGCCGTGAACTCGGTCGTGCCTCCCATGTCATGATGCCAGGAGCCAACCAGACCCCATGTTGAGACTTATCACTATCTTAAAACCTTGCATGGCCTGTGATCTGAATCAGGAATGTTTTCTGGAGCTGATTAGCATATCCCACCCTTGGAAATTTTGTTTGAAGTACATTCCTTAGGAGTTACCTGTGACCCGACCTTTGTTTAGGGATATTTTATGGCCCAAGGGACTTGCCCCCTGACATTCCTAATTGATTATTGTTTCCTGTTTTACTAAGGTATATATAAGACTTGGAGAAGAAATTAAAGTGCGGTTTGATCAGGAACTGTCTTGCCGTCATCATTTCTCTGTACCTTTTGTTCCCTTCATTCTAGGTTCCTGGGGGATCTCAAGCTCTAGTTGCTGTCTCGCTGACCGGGACACCATGATGGACTGGACCTTCTCAGACCAGGAGCCAAATGAATCCTGTCTTAAGTTTCTTCTTGAGTCACAGCAAAGAGAAAAATAATGAAATGAATACAGTCCACCTGTGAGAAAGCTAATTCCTCTGTTTGATGAGGCAGGGGTCTTGGACTTCATTAGCATAAGAGAAGCAACAGACTTCAAAATGTGTGGCTTCCGTGAGCTGGAAAGGCTGGATAAGTGGTCAGATGTTTATCTTGGAAACCTCTCTACTGCTTAGAAAGTAAAAGGTAGCTTGATCCTATGGATTGAATGGAGGCGTGCCCGGCATGGGTGGTGTTCCCACCACAAAGCAGGAGGCCAGGGTCATCTCTGAGAAGCACTCTGTGCATCTGGGTAACAACTTCCACATCAGGTGTATGGGGAGACCACCATTATCCCAAGCTAGAAACTCCAAGCAAGACAGCAAGCTATGCGCGGCCTTCAGTGAAGTAGACTCAGAGCAGTCTTGTGACCAAGTCAAGGACAGAAGCGGGAGAGTCATGTTCCTGGGTCTCAGCCCTGGATCAGAAGGCTGCTGAGGTAGATCCTGACGGGGACAAAGCGTTGAGCATCCAAGCTTGGCCCTTAGCCCTAGAGTTGGGATGAATTTCAAAACACCACATGGACCTGTTTGAATTTTTCTGCTGTTTTTGAGTATTTTTAATAAACCTGATGACAACAACAATAACAAAATTCATGTCAAATCCTAACACCCAAGGTTAGGGTATCAGGAAGTGGGGCCTCTGAGAGGCATCAGGTCATGGACAGCATTGAACGCCTTGTGAAACAGACCACAGCAAACTTTGTGCCTGTCTGCCTCTGGGTCTCAGCGTGCGAACCTTCCATCTGTGAACCCAAGAACACCCCCACACTGCCTGCAACATCTGAGTCAGAAAGGCCCCTACCCTCTGGATGGCCCCTCATCCCAATATTTTTTAATTCTTTGAAAATAACTCTTTTCAGACAATGTGCATCTTACCCACGTGAATCTATATAAGCAATATTCATTTAGATGCCTTGGGCTAAAACCACTTTCATTGTTGACTTCAATGCACTGCGGACTTCTTAAGCCACACAAGTAGAGAACCAAATAACCATCCTAAGTGATGGGTGGATGGTTCAGTGATTAAGAGTACTTGCTGCTCTTCCACAGGACCCAAGTACAGTTCCCAACTTCCATGTCAGACAGCTCAGAATTGCCTGTGATTCCAGCTCTAGGGAATCCAGGACTTCTGTTCTCTGCAGGCAACTGCATGCATGTGGGACACACACACACACACACACACAATCTTGTGTTGTGTGTGTGTGTGTGTGTGTGTGTGTGTGTGTTTGTTTTTTGAAACAAGGTCTCCCTGTAGCCTCAGTTGGTCCAGAACTCACTATGTAGACCAGGTTGGCCTTGATTTCACAGAGATCCGCCTGCTGGGATTAAAGGTGTACACTGCTTGAGCCACCCACACTGGGCACACAAAAATTTTTGAGTTAAAATTTTTTAACTAGCTACCTTAAAATATGAAAGGAGAATCAACTGTACAATTTAGTGATGAGGGGGAGTCCGACACAGTCTTACTGACTCTAATTATCACCCCCATGGCTGTTAAATTCTTTACCTGCAGCAGAGAACTCCAAAGGTGAGAAATACCTTCCTGCCTTTGAAATCACCAAGGAAAAAACCCAAAGGAGTAACTTCCAATAGGAACCTTAGAAATCACAGGACAAGACAGGGCATGGCAGACAGAGCCCAGCATGGAAAATAACTCACTGGAAAGTCAAAGGTCCAGTGTTGATCTGACTTGGACGTTACCGCCTACTGTAACGTGGGTGTGTGAATGGCGCTGTAGGACTCTGAAAAAGCAAGCAAGGAGGAGGGAAGAAAGCAGAAAGGAGCCAGTCTATGCTGGAATGCTATGCTGGTGTGCCCAAGGCCCTGGGTTCAGCCCCAGTGAATCTGAAAATAAATATTTGAAGATGATTGAAAAATCCAAGTCTGAGTCTCCATACTCTTGAATTGCTTTTGGAGGAGGCTTCCACCCCAAACTAAAGTCCACCCCAAAATGAGGCATAAAAATAAAACAAAGGAGGCCAGGCGTGGTCTCCAGCCTAGGGAAGCAGAGGCAGGCAGATCTCTGTGAGTTCAAGGCCAGCCTGGTCTACACAGCCAGCTGCGGCTACAGGGAGACCCTGTCTCAAGAAACCAAAAAAATAATAAAAGAAAGAAGAGAAGAACTCGGAGCATGAAAAGAGAAGGGATGGGAGGTTTAGGGAGAAAATCCAGATGTACTTAATGCTATTTGTGGTTACATAAATTGAAGTCTATAATAAAGACAGGATAATGCTAACCCTGAATGTTTTAATTTTAATTAGAATCAAAGCTTTACCACCAACAAAGAAATCCAGTTTTCCTTCCCAATGTGTTCATATTTCTACAGAGTTCAAGTTATTTTTTCTGAAATTTTATGTATCTGTGCATCTGAGTGTGTGTGTGTGTGTGTGTGTGTGTACACACCACATTTGTGAACTGCCTGAAGAGGAAATACACTCATACGCATAAAATGTCAAAAACTAAATGAATAAATATGGCCTTGAAGTCAGAGGTTGGTGTCTTTGTCCTTCACCTTCGCCCTTTTCTTTGGTCACTCACCCTTGACAGGCCTCCAGCCTGTGTGTGTGCCTGGTGGCTGCTGGCATCTACCTCCTAACCACCTATACACATATGAATTAAGTATATCTTTCCAGCCTTGGACTCCATCATTCTCCTCAACCTCCCTGACTCCCATGACTCTCCTTTCCTGGTTTCAGAGCACGGACCTTGCAGAAGGGTGGCTTAGTGACAGTGTGCCTTCCTAGCCTGCTCAGGGCTGTGTGCTCACTCCCCAGTGTGAAACCATCCAGGCAGGATCACAGATATCCCAAAGAGACTTTGGCCTCCAGACTTCTGAACCAGTGAGGGGACCCTGAGAAGTCAGAATCCCCCGGAGATCTCATGCCAGGAAGAGATTTCACTTCTGACAACTTGTCGGACTCCCTTGTGGGACAGACTGCGTCCCGGCAATGACCGACCAGCGCTGGGAGGGGCCGCACCTTGCTAAAAACCGCTCTGCTACGCATGCCTCTTGCCCTCGGTTTTATTTTTTATTATTTTTATATTATGTGTATGAATGTATTACTTGCATCCAATGAGTGCACCCATGTCATGCGATGCTGGCAGAGGTCCGAAGAGGCCACCAGATCCCCTGGAACTGAAGTTACGGATGCTTGTGGGTCACCATGTGGGTGCTGGGAACTCCTCTGCAAGAGCAGCCAGTGCTCTTAACCACTGAGCCATCTCTCCAGCCTCTTGCCCTCTGTTTTAACCTAACCTCATGTTAGTACCTTCAAGATGGACTTGGGAGCCACTGGACTTTTTATCTGTTCCTTTCCCCACTGTGGTCACACTGAATATGTTTCTTTTCTCTCACTGTCACATTACTGTCTTTTTGTTTTGTGTATTGAGGATAGGTGACCAAACTAAGCTTGTTAACGCTGAGAGAGCGTTTTGACCTGATTGGGTTCTTTCAGAATCATTTCAATGACTGAGCTATTTCTGGGATAAAACCATCTGACCCAAACCAACTTGGGGAGTGAAGGGTTTATTTGGCTTAGAGCACAGTCCATCATCAAGGGAAGCCAAAGCAGAAATTCAGGGCAGGAAACTGGAACACAGACCACGGAAGGTCACTGTTTGCTGGCTTCCTCCTGGGCCTGTGCTCAGCCTGCTTTCTTATACAACCCAGGATCACCTGCTCAGGACTCATGCCTCACAGATGTGCCCACAGGCCAGTCCAGTGGAGGCCGTTCCCCCGCTGAGGCTCCCTCACCCGGGTGTGTCAGGTTGACAACTGAAGCTGTGCAGCTCACAGCTACTTCTGTAGACTTATCTTCCGGGGCTCTTCTGAGTCCTTGGGGTTCTGTTGAACCATCGGAGCTATAAAAACATTTCTGTGATAGGCCATCTCCATGCAAAGGCTCTTTGGAACAAATCTGGAGTTCTGTTGAATTATTTAGCTACTCTACAAGGCAGAGAAGCCTCCGTTAGGTAGGTAGCAAGCAGGGAAAGTATTTGGGAGATTTCCCTTGTCATTTGCGTAATCATAAGAAAAAGTCTACATTTTGGTGTCCAGTAGGGAGACTGGAGCTGAGCAGTCCTCTGTACATTTATGACAATTTCTCCAAGAATACACTCTGATTAATGTCATGGTTTTATATGTCACTCTGTCTACAACAGCACAGGACAAGGCTTACCCTGCCCCCGCCCCTGGAGTTTATGAGGGTAGTACCCCTCTGGCAGCCTCATTTTAATTTATGGTGTGCCCAAATCACTATTCTCAGAATGCCGAAGTGTGTGTTCTGTTATGTGTTGTGTGTTTGTTGTGTGTTGTGTGTTGTGTTGTGTTTGTTGTGTGTTGTGTTGTGTGTGTTATGTGTTGTGTGTTTGTTTTGTGTTTCGCATTTTGTGTTATGTGGTGTGTGTGTTGGGGGCCATGTGTGTTCTGTTATGTGTTGTGTGTTTGTTGTGTGTTGTGTTGTGTTTGTTGTATGTTTTGTGTTGTGTTGTGTGTTGTGTGTTATGTGGTGTATTTGTTGTGTGTGTTATGTGTTGTGTGTTGTGTGTTGTGTTGTGTTGTGTGTGTATTATGTGCTGTGTGCTTGTTGTGTGTTGTGTGTTCTGTGTGTTTTGTCATGTGTTGTATGTTTATTGTGTGTTGTGTGTTGTGTGTTATGTGGTGTGTTGTGTGTTGTAGTATGTTATGTGGTGTGTGTTTGTTGTGTGTTGTATGTTATATGGTGCGTGTGGTGTGGTGTGTGTGTGTTGGGGGCCATGTGTGTTCTGTTATGTGATGTTTTGTGTGTTTGTTGTGTGTTGTATGTTGTGTTGTGTGTTCTGTTATGTGTTGCATGTTTGTTGTGTGATGTGTTGTGTGTTATGTGGTGTGTATGTTGTTTGTTGTGGTGTGTGTTGTGGTGTGTGTGCGTGTTGGGGGCCATGTCAGAACTATATTAGTGTATAGGAGATCTTTCTTCTAGTTTTTTCTCTTGCTTTGCCAAGTCTGTTAATTAAAATGCAGGCATTAACATTGGAAAAGAGTGCAGAGAACACCGAGGTGTACAGGGTTTATCTCAGTAGCTGTGGAGCTGTTCCTTTGAGCTTTCTGGTATAATGCTTTGGGTTCGGCACTTTCAAATTGCTGATTCTGGAAACTGAGGTCAAACTAGAGAAAACCTTGGTGCAAGAGTTACAAGATTCCCTAAGTCCAGGGTGAAAAGACCTGACGAATATATTCGCCTTACAAACGTAGCTGCTCATGACTTAAAGCGCAGGATGATCAGACGCTTCTGGTCCTGTTTAGCTACATAACGAATTCCAGCCCAGCCCAGAATACCAAAGTTGTACCTCAAAAAAATTTTCAAAATGGGATTCGGGGACCTATTAAAACCGTCTCATAGAACATGAAATAATTCAGAAACAGCACAGAGAGGTATTCTAAAGCACGTATTTTTGAGAGACAATAAGCATTTACTTTTCTAAAACTACAATTTGTTGATTTAAAAGCACTTGGGAGGCAGAGCCAGACAGATCTCTGTGAGGCCAGCATGGTCTACAAAGTGAATTTCAGGCCAGCTGGGGCTACAGGGAGACCCTGTCTCGAAGAAAACTCCAAGTGTAGTGAAAGAATCCAGACCAGACTGCTCTCAGGTCCACACCCCACGGCCCTGCTCTCTGGCCCCTGGGCACCTCCTGAGATACTCTAAGGCTCTAGTCTACAGACTTTGGGTGCCCAGATCTCTCATCTGGGGAAGGATGTTTACATCAGAGGGGTGTGGGTGTCCAAACACCCTGCTCCCCACCCCCTCCCTGCCTGGAAACTAAGAATCTGGCTATCGGCTTGTGCTATGAAACCATCCTCATCTTCAGAGAGCTGAAAGAGACCCCTGCTCCCTCCCTGGGCCCCAGTTCCTCCTCAGAGCCCCAATTACGTCCGTCCATGGAACTAATAACTCTTCTGATAAGCTCCTTAACCCCAACAATACATCTCAGTGTTCCCCTTGAACCTAACCCAACACATGGATTTTCATACAGATTTTCTCCAAAACAGATTCTAGAAATTATAGTCTCATTTTATTGGTTGAAATAGTCAAAGGCAAAAGAAAATGAGAAGACATAAAAATACTCTATGATAATCAAAATGTCACTTAGTAATATGCATTAAAATCATCTATTGGGGCCTGGAGAGATGGCTCAGCGGTTAAGAGCACTGACTGCTCTTGAAGAGGATCTGGATTTGCTTCCCAGCACTCACGTGGTGGGAACTCCAGTTCCAGGGGCTCTGACGCCCTCTTCTGACCTCCACAGGCACTTACATACATGGATGCAGAAAACACTAGTACACATAAAATGAAAAGATTCTTTTACTTTTAAAGGGTATAAAAAACCCTTTATTATTGTTTTCTATAGTAATACTCCTGAATGTGTGAGGATAAATGTGAGAATTTTATTAATATTGCAGTACAGGGAAATGACAGATACATAGTTTGTCATTTATCTTCGAGTTAAATTTCCTTTTCTTAATAGGAATTACAGAAGGATGCAAAACCAGCCAGTAGCAACATTCAAGATTTGGGTAAGTTTGACTTATACATAACATAAAAGGGCTATACTGCTGCATCTTATTGATAAGGAATGATGACTAAGCCAGTGTGATGGCGCACACCTTTGATCCCAGCACACAGGAGACAGAGGCAGGCAGAGCTTGTCAGATGGAGGCCGGTCTGGTCTACAATGTGAGTTGTAGGCCAGCTGATGCTACAGGGAGATCCTGTCTCAAAGAAGAAAGAAAAAAGGAGAGAGAAAGGGAGGGAGGGAGGGAGGGACGGAGGGAAGAAAGATAATGTTTTACACGTAACGTGTGATTATGTTTTATAACTCTGCCTTTACTAAATGCCAGAAAATTTCTAAACTGCTCTTTACTAGGAAAACTTACAAAATAAATTTACAAGATCAATTCTAGGACTGCCAATATGGGTTTGAGGGAAGTCACTGGATCCCTTTGTTTGTTCCTCTCTCAGCATGGCCACCTTGACCATCTGCCTGCTTTACGCTGTCCCTCTCCTTAATTGGCCTACTGAGGTTGGGCGGCTGTGCAGAGTTTGTTAGGTGTCAGGGCCCAGGCTTTGACCTTAAAAACACCAGTAGCAAGCACAGAAAAAAAGAGACATTAAAAAAATATGCAAACAGCACCCTGGGGGTTCTCTGCTAGGGAGGGCAGTGATGTCACGGCCATGGCACGACCACTTGGCTGCTTCGCCCAGAAGCACGACAGACATAAACAGCGTCACCCAAGCCACATGAAATGCCCTCGATATGTGTTCATTTAGCACCTGCATCCATCCTTACAGTCACCACAGATCATTCTGCTTTCAACGCTGCTGATTTGGAAGGTGAGGCGGGGAGGGAGAAGCTCTGCGTCTAGTGACCTCCCAAGAAGTGCAGCACAGTGATCGGCATCCCCTGTGAAGACAGTGATCCACATCCCTTGTAAAGACAGTGATCCACATCCCCTGTAAAGACAGTGATCCACATCCCCTGTAAAGACAGTGATCCACATCCCCTGTAAAGACAGTGATCCACATCCCCTGTGAAGACAGTGATACACATCCCCTGTGAAGACAGTGATCCACATCCCCTGTAAAGCACAGTGATCCACATCCCCTGTGAAGACAGTGATCCACATCCCCTGTAAAGACAGTGATCCACATCCCCTGTAAAGCACAGTGATCCACATCCCCTGTGAAGACAGTGATCCACATCCCCTGTAAAGCACAGTGATCCACATCCCCTGTAAAGACAGTGATCCACATCCCCTGTGAAGACAGTGATCCACATCCCCTGTAAAGACAGTGATCCACATCCCCTGTAAAGCACAGTGATCCACATCCCCTGTGAAGACAGTGATCCACATCCCCTGTAAAGCACAGTGATCCACATCCCCTGTAAAGACAGTGATCCACATCCCCTGTGAAGACAGTGATCCACATCCCCTGTAAAGACAGTGATCCACATCCCCTGTAAAGACAGTGATCCACATCCCCTGTGAAGACAGTGATCCACACCCCCTGTAAAGCACAGTGTCCATATCCCCTGTAAAGACAGTGATCCACATTCCCTGTAAAGACAGTGATCCACATCCCCTGTAAAGACAGTGATCCACATCCCCTGTAAGTGTTTCCCCGGGCTTAAAAATCCAGAGCTAACTAGAAAACCAACTGCTCTTAGTTCAGAATCAACAGGACAGAGACACAGATGCTGAAGTCTGAGAAGGAACAGACACAGGCAGAACTCCTCCAGGTGTGTGTGGCCCACAGATAGGGACAGGAGAGCCCCTGATCCACTTCCAACAGACACTGGGAGGACACAAGACAGGATTCTGCCCTTGACTCCCTGCATGACCTCAGGGAAATTACAAGTCCCTCCAGGGTGCTTTTCTGTCACAGGTAACGCAGTAATACCTTATTTGGGTTTAGGAAGCGAGCTGGATAGCTTTAGTGTCAACTTGACACGCCCGGGAGGGAGGAACCTCAACTGGGAAATTTCCTCTATCAGAGGGACCTGTGGGCTTGTCTGTGAGGGACTTTCTGGATTGTTGACTGCTGTGGGAGGATTCAGCCCACTGTGGGCTGTGCCACCCGTAGTCAAGTGGTCCTGTGTTGTATAAGAAAGCAGACTGAGCACAGGCCAGGGGACCAAGCCAGTGGCAGCCTTCCTCCATGGCCTGTGCTCCAGCTCCTGCCTCCAGGTTCCTGCCCTGAGCAACCTCGGTGATGAACCATGACCTGGGAGTTGAAGATAAAATAAACCCTTCCCTCCCCAAGTTGGTTTTGGTCAGTGTTCTGTAACAGGACAGAAACATCAAAGAGGACGGAACATAGGAAATCTCAGGGGCTGCACCCCGGTGTCTGCTCCACCACAGGTGTTCAGAATGTTACCTGTGGGGCAGGGTTTGCGGAGGAAGCGAGCGGTTGGAAGAAGCCATGATGAAGAGACTCTTACCACTGCCAGGGGCAAGGGCACAATGGAGGACAGTGTGGTGCCTGGGTAGTCACGATGGCACCAGCCGCATCCTCGCAGGAGGAACCGCGGAGGGAAGGCTGAGCTCTTGCCTGATGGGAGTCCCATTTCCAGCGAGGAGGAGGCTGGAAGGTGAACTCACTCTGTTCCCGCCCCTAGCCAGAGCGTTTGATTGGCAGCAGCGTGACAGCAGCACAGTGTGCGCCCTGCAGCTCTCCCTAGTCCAGCGAGATCAGGGTGAGGAAGGCTGACCGTACCACCAACAGGGTAGTTAGGAGACCACATTATCAAAGAACCAAACTCACTCGGCTCAGCACCTAACACCATATTATACATGGTGAGTATTTAAGACACTTTTTTGAGTTATTCTTTTTCTCTGGGAATGAGTATTTTGCCTGTACAGCTTTAAGCACACTATGTGCATGCAGAGCCCGTGGAGGTCAGAAGAGGACATTGGAGCCCCTGGAACTAGAGTTGCACATGGTTGTGAGCTACCATGTGGGTGCTGGGAACCAGACGCGGATCCTCTGGAAGAGCAGCCAGAGCGTTAACTGTTGAGCGTCTCTCCAGCCCCAGAAGTGATTTTTAACAGTTAAATCAATTACCCTGTGAATCTGGTTTTGATTTCTTTATGGATTTCCTGTCTTTTCTAGAATAGATATGGGAGATAAATTATTTGTAGTTGACAAGCCATCCCATAGTTTAAGTCTACACTTTAATCTGGAAGTAAGCTCTGTCTCACTCTCTCCCTGTTGCTATGCCAGGAACCGAGGCTGGGTAATTTATAAAGGAAAGAAATTTATTTCTCACAGTTCTGGATTTTGGAATGTGGGAATTCTGGGAGCTGAAGGTCCTGATACATCTCCTGAGATCTCTTCTGGGTAAGACTGAGTGCCTCAGCAAAGACTGAGTGCCTCAGCAGAGGAGGACTTGACACGGTAAGACAGAAGAGGCCTGTTGAGAGCTCAGTGAGAGCAAATGATTCTTTCCAGAACCTTGGTTCTGGCTTCGTTGCTGTCATGACAACATTCTGACTAAAGCAACTTGGGGAGCAACCTGCCTTCTACTTCCAGGTCCCAGCCCACCTCTGGGGACGTTGGAGCAGGGCCTCAAGCAGGAGCCTCAGAGGGTGCTGTTTGTGGACTCATACAGGTTCATGCCCACTTGCCCAGGGAACGATGCCACCTACATCAATTAATAATCTATACAATCTCCCACATATATGAGCCCAGGTCAGTCTTGATGTAGGAAGCTCCTCAGTCGAGGCTTTCCTCTGAAATGATGCTGGGCTGTGTTGTCTAACTAAGTCTAACTAAGACATGCATCAACCCCCAAATAGACTAATACATTCATGAGGACAGAGCTCTGAAAACACTATTAGCATGTGACGCGAGACTGAGTGCCCAGCACTTGAATTCTTAGGGACAGAACTCACAGCAAAAGGCACTGTGAGGCTGGACAAAGCCTTTGGAATGAGGAAGCAAAGTTTGTAAATGGAGCTGTACCAGGAGGCAGAAAAGAGATTCCCTTCCTGCCCCAACAAACGTGTGCACACGTGCACACACACCCCTAAAGACAGCACAGACAACACACGTACAGAGACACACACTTTCACACACAGACACAGAGAGACACACAAAGACTCTCTCTCATACACACACAGAGATGTGTATACATACAGAGACACTCACAGACATACACAGGACTGAGAGTGTTACAAGGCCTGGGGTGTTTTCAGCCTCTCGAGCCACAGCACTTGTGATGAAGAGTCATCACGATCCTGTTGTCTGGGCCAGCGCTGGAATCCAACCCACACAGCTCTCCTCTCCCTGATGAGAACATGAGCAAGGAGCAGCCGCTGCCAGCTTCCGGGTAGACACGGGGAGGATTTCACAGGAAACCCACCCAGGTCACTCTTGCTCCGTCTACAGGATGATGGAACAAACACCCTGCCCAAGAAGATGGGGGGGGGGGGGGCTGCATGTCATCTAGGGACTTGCCCGGGAAAAACATCTGTACAAAGAAACTGATGCTGTCTTTGAGATCTGAGTTCTGTGTGAACATCCGTCCATGGTCTAAAATGGTTTTCAAAGTACTACTACGACTGTGCTGTCAATTACACCTTTATGCACTTATCCCCCAGAGAAAAGAAACTGATCTCGAAATGTGATCAAAAGGGAAAGTGTAAAGTGAAGTCGGCGCCTGCCGAAGGGCGTTCTGACTGGAAGAAGCTCACTGAGATGCGTGGAGCTCAGGACAGGATGTGTGCTTGTCTGTGTGGCTTCCTTACTCGAGACGCATCATGCTTCTATTTATGAGTTCATGACAATAAAGATATTTTTATTTGAACAATACAACTATCTAGAATGCAACTTTGGGTAGAAATCTATCCGAGTATTAGAGCATATAAATGATCCTGTAACGGGAATGGCCTTTCTGACTTTTGTGGCAAGGTTTGCACTGGACCACACTGCAGCTCAGGAAGAGGAGTTGTCAGTCACTTCTTCACATCACCAAAGTCATCTGAAAATCCATGTCTATGGGAAAGGCTCCTCCCAAGCATTAGGGAAAAACAATTAAAAATAAATAAAACAACTTTAGATCTTATCATCTGTCAGTCAGATCCCAGGATCACATTGATGAAATCTTTTCAGGCAAATGAGTATCCCAATTCTAACTTGTTTTAAAGCACAATTCTATGCTTTAAAGATGACTTTTTAGGAGCTGGAGAAACTGCTCAGCAATTAAAGAGCACTGGCTGCTCTTGCAGAGGACCACAGTTCAATTCCCAGCACCCACATGACCACTAACAACTATCTGTAACTCCAGTTCCAAGAGATCCAGTGCCCTCTTCTGACCTCCGTGGGCATTGTACAACACAGGTGCACTTACCTACATGCAGGCAGTACACTCATATACATTAAGAAATAATCAAATATTTCTAAGATGATTTTTTAAGATTATTTTATGTGTATGGCTGTGTGCGTTTATGTGCGTTCAGGAAGCTGCAGAGCCCAGGAGAGTGTATTGGATCCCCCAGGACTGGAGTTACAGGCAGCTATGAGTGGGTGCTGGGAACTAAACCCAGGTCCTCTGCAAGAGCAGAGCACACTCTTAACTGCTGAGCCAGCTCTCCAGCCCCATAAAGATGAATTTTTAGGTGGATAGCACAATGCCCATTCTACTTGGGTTGTTAAGACTCTTTTGCTCCAACCCCTTTAAATCATTTCCAGTTCTATTACCCAGAATTCCCATGGCTACTCAGGGAAACAGATGAATTCTTGGGATTTTTGCTTCTTTAGCCTCCATTGCTGGTTACCTTCACCTTCTTCCTTCTAACGTGCTTCCTCAGAAAACACTAAAGGTAAGATAAAGATTTCATACTACTAATTCAATAAAGCACAGCCATTCCTCAAGACCCCTGGAGAGCTAGTTCTGGGATATCCTGGAGCTCCCAAAGTCTGTGCCTACTTCTGTCTCATGTAATAAGTCTTCCTATGTGGACGTTCCCCCAAGTGCTTGAAATCATCTCTAGACTACTTCTAATGCTAATCATCAGAATGTGTCACCGCAGGAACAGATGTTCTACCCTACAGCTCAGGGAATGAAGCTGAGAGAAATCTGTACATGCTCAGTACAGGCAGAAACACTTCAGTGTTCAGAGCGTGTTGTTAGTTTGTCTTTGACATAGGGACTTACACGACAGCCCAGGCTGGCCTAGAACCCAGGCTGGTCCCAAGCCATGGGCAATCCAGGGATTCCAACGGGGAACCCATGTACCTGGCTATAATTTTAGACTTAACAGAAAACTTTCTCAGAGAGCACAGAGGTCTCCCTTCACCCCAGCCTGACTTCTCTCTTAAGATCTCCCACGGGGTGGACGTTTCATGAGGTGAATTTTGACCTCAACTGTCCTTTTTTCTTGTCACAACGTTTAGTGCAGGTGACGCCAGCAACAGTGGACCCAGACAAAGCAGCCGCGTGAGAAACGAGCTTGCGGAGAAACGGCCTTCAGCCTTCACTGTGCTCAGCTTTTAAAAAGCCATCCACCTTTTCAGCCTAATTTCTATTTCCTGCAAAATGAAGAAATGGATTTCGACAGTTTCTGAAACTTTCCAGATTGAAAGTCTGAACTGACTCTGGAGTCCCTGAGGACGCTGTAAGTTTTTTCTCTTTTTCCATTTTTTCGTGTGTGTGTATACTCATGTTTGCATGTGTGATCACACGTGTGTGGGGGTACATGTGGAGACCCAAGGCTGATGTTAGGAATCATCCTCCATCACTTTTCCTTCTTATTCAGTGAGGCAGGGTCTCTCAGTCAAACCCAGAGCTCACTGATGTAGCTATTCTCCGTAGTCATCTTGCTCTGGGATCCCCTGTCTCAGTCTTCTGAGGCTAGAATTTCAGGCAGGCCGCCACACTCATCTGACATTCCCAAAGTGTTGAGAGACCTGAACTCTGGGCCTTTCACAAGTACCTAACCACTGAGCACCTCCTCCCCTCAACCCACACTCTAGTGATTTTATAGCAAGGGTTGGAAGACTGCAACTGTGGCTTTGTCACTGGCTTTGTGACTCACTCTGCATTTTGTCAATTTTCAAACTTGCCTGTAGGACAAGTGCTCAGAGGCCTCAGGCCCACAGGTGTCCTCACTTCGAGAATATGGCCAAAATTATACAAACATACACACCCACAGTTAGAGAAAGAGATAGACACATACACACACGCACAGAGATAGAGATGCACATATACACATATACAGACATACACACACATGCATGCAAACAGATACACACATCCGTGCACATAGATACACATGCATGCACACAGATACACACACATGCATGCACATAGATACACCTACATAAAGGCACACATACATACATACACACATGCTCATGCACACAGATACACATACACACATACACACACGCACAGAGATAGAGATACACATATACACATATACAGACATACACACATACATGCACACAGATACACACATCCATGCATATAGGGACACACACATACAGGCACACATACATACATACACACATGTTCATGCACACAGATACACATACACACGTGCATGCACACAGATACACGCATGCATATATGCATAGACACGTGTGCATGTACACACATAGACACGTATATTCGTGCATGTACACATACACACATAGTATTCAGCAATGGTCAAATAGCACAGTGTCACAGGGGACCTGGTTTTGTAGCACACAGTTACAATATAAATAGTCTTAAGTGTCTGACTATGGAGAAAACGCCAGCCTCCTGCTGATTCCATAATCAGCGCTCTGAGCTGTGGCCTGTTTCAAAGCATTTCAGAGCCCACTGGATGACATCACTCCCAAGCCAGAAATTCACGGGCAAACAAGAAAAAGAGCATTTTACCAACTAGAAGAAAATAAAGATATCATAGATTTTCAGAAAAAATCAAATGAGCATATTTACAGCAGTGAAGGTCCTAAGGAACACTGTGTCCTGTCCAAAAGTAACTCGTGACAATGAAAGGGAGAACGGTTCTGTCTGGCTGTCAAGGCCCCCGCCCTGTCCTCAGAGGACTGACTTAATTGTAGCTATGGTGTGGTATACTGGCTGCAGAAAGACAAACATGGAAGAGCTCTTGGAAGCTTCTCCTATCCCAAAATTATTTTATCTCTGTACATATAAAATATAGAACATAAACATAACACAGAATACATAACGTACATGTTTACATACACATATTTTATGTATTATATTTAATTATATATACATAATATATGTGCATAGTGCATAGATATTACAGTACACATATAATGTGTACACATATGTGTAACTTTTGCTTATTAATATATTCAAACATACTCCTAACTCTATAGTACAGTACAATCAGGGCACACTACTTAATTTAACCTTGACCACACACAAATTTCTAAAATATGCATTAGAAGTCAAGTATAGTGACACATGCTTGTAATCTCAGCACTTGAGAGAATGAAGCAGGAAGCTCACAAGTCCAAGGTCAGCCTAGGCTACATAGTGAGTTCCAAGATAGCCTGTGCTACGTAGAGACTCTGTCTTCTAAGAGAGGAGGCAGGGAGAGAGATTGAGAGAGAAAGGGAGGGTGAGAGTGAAAGAGGAAGGGGGAGAGAGGGAGAGAGGAAGGGAAGAGGGAGGGAGGGAGGGAGGAGCCCAGGTGCACCATCTTGTGGCTAGCCCCATAAGATCTTGACTTGAAGTCAAGTCAAGATCCTGGCTGCCCTTCCATCTTTGCTGCCCTTTAGGGTAATTACTGCCACTGAGGGTGATCACACCTCTGTTATCTTGATCCCCACCTTTCTCTATTGCTGGCAGAAGGCAGGAGCTCCTACCATCAGCCCAAGTCTGCAGAGTGCAGCACTCCTGCCCCAAGACGGAAGGCAGGCACAGGAGAACAGGCCAGGAGTTCAAGGGCCAGCCATCCTGAGGAACTCAGGCAGCACAGGAGCAGGAACAAGACAGACCTGGTGGAGCTCAGGAGGAGGGCGTCCACAGGCAGGGGCCGGAGCCCAGGTTCATTCCTCACCAGTCCAAAAATTAAAAAGGGTCAGCGCATGCCCAACACAGGATTGCCACACCTTCTCCACAACTGCGCACAATTATAAAATGGTAAGGTAAACCTCAGAAAGAAAAGCCAGCAAATACCCAACCATAAACACAATTACACAACATGAATCAGAGCAGTGGACTCCTACTTTTCGTCCAATAGATTGGCAACGATTAGGCATTTCATGAAGCCAACTGTCAGCAAGTTTGCAGACTGACACACTACAGGTAGACCATGAAAGCTGTGACATTTGGGGAAATGACAAAGTCAGACTTTAATATTCATATATGCAAATACCCAGCATGATTCTTTCTGGGAAACAGCATTAAGCCAGTTTCTGATGGGTCACTCCATCAACACAGGGAAAGAACCAACAACAATCTGCAGTGTAAATACATCTTCACTAGGCACTTTTCACTTACAGTGGGTTTATCAGGACAAACTACATGATAAGTCAAGGTGTACACAAAAAAATTCCAGGATGTTCGGCCAGAACACTTGTTAAGATGAGTGCTCTAGAGAACAGAGTGTGTGGACCTGATTTTCCCACCGTGAACCTCTAGTTCATTGAATGTCACATCTAAGAAGACAAAGGAAACTCTAAATTCTTTTTGAGATCTAGTCTTACAAGAAAAGATCAATTTCTCTGTATCCAGATCTTTGTTGCCAGACATGTCTAAGCTCTAAGATAAATATTCCTAAAAACTCCACTTACAGATTAACTTATTCAGCTACCAAATCATCCTGGCAGATCCATTTAGATGCAGATTTTCCACAGCCATTTCTGGGTAATTTCTAAGGGAGACAAATGTTAAGTAATTCCTGTACTCACAGTTCTTCTGACTAACATCCAAGTTTCAATGCTTAATGGTCTAACACTCTGGGGCTTACCAAAGCACTTGTCCAAATGTTGATACAGAGAGATTACTTTATTTAAAAAACAAAAACAACAAAAATTTCCTTGGCCTCAAATATAAGCACTCCCTGTAGACACTGACTGTTCCAAAACCCAGTCAATAAAAAAATTACCAGTTTGTCAGAGTCTCTGAGTTTGTCTGTATGCTGGAGGATTAAAGGACATTTCTCTGGTCAATTTATTTAGGTGACTCCTGTGTCAAATGTACTCTCTAGAACTATATGAACGAGACACTGTGGTCCTAGATTTTCTGAGGGCATGACCCTAGGAATCCTTCAAGGAAGGTCATACTGCCCAGCTCCTAGAACCATCAGCAGACAGCACCCCGCTATGGACTCTGAGCAACTGCCTCAGGTCCAGACCACAGTCTGGCCTCATCCTCCAGGAGCAGCCCATAACCAGTGACTGCCTGAGGCAGGGGATAGTTCTGGCCATTCTTAACAAAACACTCTGAATTAGAAAAGGTGCTGGCTGGGGCAGTGACCCCTGGATGACAATCACCTCCCTCTGCCCAGTTCTGCTCTCCTTTCCAAGGAAGGTCCCAGGGGCACATGCAATGTTCTCAGCACCGTACTGACTCCAAGCCTATGTCCAAAGAATCCAAATCCTGTCACCAGTAATCAACTTATTACTGCTTTGGTTTCAAAATGTCCAGCAAAAGAAGGATCAAGAGTGTTTCTGTCCATTTTCGTAACTCCTTAATGAACTATGGCAGTTTTCTCAGAATAAACCCAGAGAGACAGGGACCAAGCACCTAAGAGGACAAAATCTGGGAATACTTTGGAAAGAGATCCCATACACATCACAGTTCAAGCAAACGTCCAGCACGAGTAGCCGAGAAGATAAACACATTTAAAGCCAGGGTGGTGGTGCCTGCCTGCAATCCCAGCTACTTGGGAGGCTTGGGCAGGAAAATCGTGAGTTCGAGACCTGCCTGGGCAATTCAGCAAGACCTTGCCTCAAAATAAAACTAGGGGGCAGCTCAGCACTGGAGAACTCACCTAGTAGGTCCTAGGACCGATCCACTTCCACAAAGGAAGAAGGGAAGAGGAGGAAGAGGAAGAGGAGGAGGAGGGGGAAGAGGAGGAGGGGGAGGAGGAAGGGAGGGGAAAGAGGACCGGGAGGAAGAGAAAGGGGGAAGAGGAGGAGGGGGAAGAAGTGCAGGAGAAGGAGGGGGAGGGAGGGGGGAGGGAGATGGGGAGGAGGAGGAGCTAATCTGGTGAGCTACCACAGTGACAACTTTGAAGCAGGTCTGTGTGACAAGGGTCCATGGAGCACTGCCACTCTGGACTAGGCTGAGGGCCCAGGTGGAGAAGAGCAGAGGTGAAGCAGGGCTTGGTCTCTGATACATCTGGATCTGAAAAAGTCTCTGGGATGGTTTCCAGAACTTCTGGAGTAAGAGGGTAGATTCGAACCTTCCGCTGTGCAAGTCTGTGAATGAGAAGAGTCACCGCAACAACAAGGAAGCTATATTTCAAGGACGGAGAAAGTATCAAGAATCAGGAAAGAAATAACAGGACAGATTGTTTTAAAGCACAGCGAAGCAGAAGATGACCCTGAGGAAAGGAGAGAAGGCAACCCCCAGCTCCAGCCCCAGGCGAAGAGGCTGCAACACGGCCTCACCTGGCAGCCGTGGTGAAACCCACCCGGCAGTTCCCACAAGCCTGAAGTCAAGTCCAGGGCGGGCTAGCCTGGAGAAGAAACCCAGTGCACTGGTCTGCAGATCTCAAAGTGCTCTACAAGGTGCCCTTGAGAAGATACCTATTGTACCAGACTAACCTGCTCTGTGGACCTGAAAACAAGGGACAGTCACAGTCAGGGGGCTGGGGGACAGCACGCCACAGTGTCTAGGCAGGACACAGCCACAGAGGTTGTCACAGAGAGAGACCTGGGCCGGGTAGATCCGTGGCGAAGTTTAAGCAGCAGTGAGCTCAAGCTGCAGAGGGCACAGAGTTCAGTTGCGTATATCCCATCACCTCTGGATGACTGAAAGCTCTGTGGATGGCCCAGCCTCGGCAGCCTCCTTGCACACTGAGTACCCTGAGACCAAGCCCAGTGCATCTATTGGTCTGTACTGCTTCGTCCCTCCCATCAGGTGGGGTCAGAAAGCAGCACCCAATTCCCTCAGTGCAGTTCCCCTCCAAGGTGGAACTTGGTACTTCCCGACTTCTGCTCTGGCAAACTCAAGGGACATTCTCAGCTTGGATGGCTGCCACACTGGGTGCTTGGCATGAAGTGTCTTCTGGCAGGAGGGGCATCCTGCCCAGCTCCTGGCCACAGAGCTCACTGGGACCAACAGAGGCTTCTGTGCAAATCAGATCTGATTGCAGCCAATACACGTGCAACATGCACTTCACCATAAGCCCACACGCTGCACCAACCTGTGTAGCAGATCAGAGGAGAAGCACTGTGCACCTCAGCTGTCACCCACTACCCCCACCCCAGCCTGAAAGATTCCTGGATTAGAAAGTGTAAGAAAAAGCTTCTCCAACTACTTGCCTTTTAAAAAACTTGTCTGTTTACTACAGTGTTTTAAAAATATTTTACTTAACATTTTCATTTTATGTGTAGGAGTGTATTGCCTGCATGTGTGTAAGTGCACCCATGTTGTGCAAGTGCCCACAGAGCCAGAAAAGAGCCTCAGATTCCCCTGGGACTAGAGTTGTGGACAGTTGCTAGCTGCCATCTGGGTGCTGGGACTCGAACCCAAGTCCTCTGCAAGAGCAGTCGGTGCTCTTAACTGCTGTCTCTCCAGCGACTACTATGATTTTAGTATTAAGTTTATTTACTTATCTATAAAAAGTCTGTGTTTTTACATTTTATTTATTTTAGTTTTTGTGATGGGGTCTTTCTGTGTAGTCCCAGCTGGCCTGGGACTCAGAGCTCTGCCTGCCTCTGCCTCGAAAGTGCAGGATTAAAGGCGTGTGCCACCACAACCAGCGTGTTTTTGTTTTCTAGGATTGGCCTTGCTAACCGTAGCCCAGGCTTCCCTGTGCCTAACAGAACCCTCTGCTGGTTCCTGTGAGCTATGGCTGGGAGCTGGGCACATTTTCATTTTTTTTAATCTGTCTTCTTACATTTTATCTAACTTTATTTTGTAAGTAAATTTTTTTATCTCTTGCCTTGCTCCCTTTATTTGACCCCTTCATTATTTCTGTTATATTTATTAATCTTTTGTTGGGATGATTCTAATTATTGATTGATCGATCTTTGATCTTTGATGGGTCTCCCTGTAGCCCCAGCTGGCCTGGAACTGGCTATGTAGAACAAGCTGGCTTTGAGCTTACAAAGATCCACCTGCCTCTGCCTTCCAAGTAAAGGCGTGTGCCACCATACCTTTCAATGATTTCAATTTTTCTAAAGTCCCAAAGCCTCTGAGCAATAAAATCGAGTGAAAACTAGCAAGCGTGCTAATTACGTACCTTGCTGGACACACTCCACCTTTAAGGAAAGCCAAGTCTCCCTAGAAGTTTCCATGTAATTTTACAGCGTTCCCTTTTCAGATCTTTACCGAAAGGAGGACACTGAGGACAGGGTGAGGGGACTGGCATGAACATTTATTAATTTTTAACAACAGATTATCCTAACCATTTTTGTCCATTTATGTTCTATGATTAGTGGTCTGTAATATAGTCACTTCCCATCGAGTTTTGTTGTACTTATACGTTGTTCTAGTTTGTTTCTGTAGCTGTGATAAAGACCTTGGCTTAGGGGAGAAAGGAGCTTATTTCCGATTACAGTTGTAGGTTACAGTCCATCATCGAGGGACGCCAAGGCAGGAACTTCAGACCTGGTCACAGCATGTCCACAGTCAAGAGCAGACAGGACTGAATGGTGCATGCTTGCTTGCAGATCAGTTTTTCCACTCTTACACAGTGCAGGACTCCCTGGGTGCCCTTGCCTGGAGGACTGGGTCTCCCCATATCTTAATAAGACCATCCCCCACAAACATGCCCATGGTCAACCCAATATAGACACACCTTCATTCTAGGCGTGTCAAAGTTGACAGGTAAAGCCACCTGTCACAGTGGAACTGTTATAGCAGTTTGGTGGACTAAGTCTCAGAGGAAGCAGATCACTAAGACTCTTCAGTCACACAACCAAACACAGCAAGATGATTGAAATGTACAAGAATTCCGTAGTTTGAAAATGATCGGTTACATCAAAGTATCACAAGCAAACAGACGAATGACGTAAAGAAGTCACTGCAAGGCTTAACTGAAAAATTCAAACAGACTGAAAAATAAAGATATCTTAGAAACTAAAAACACAATAAATCAAATATAGAACTCAATAAAAGACTTAACCAATAGACCAGACGATCTGGAAGAAATTTTGTCAGGGAATAAAGACAAGATTAATGAATTCCTGCATTCGGATAGGTTATCCATTCTTCTTCTCCTTGTTGCGACCTGACAGAGCAATATGAGAAAGGGTGGGCTTATCTCGGCGTCGGTGTGAGGCACAGACCATCATGGCAGGGAAGTCAGGACCCCGGAGCTGGAGGAAGGTAGTCCATTGTGTCTGCATCAGGAAGCAAAGGCAGGTGGATACAGATACTCAGCTCTCTCTCCCTTTCTAGTAAGTGCAGGATCCCAGCACATACGATAGCACCACTCACATTCTGGGTAGGTCTACCCTGAGCTGCTAAACTTTTCTGGAAACTCTCATAGGAGCAACCACAGATGTATTTCTAAGGTGAGTCAAGTTTCCAGTGAAGATTGGTCAGCACAGATAACAATAAAGAAAGGAATAAACAATCAAGAGTGTTGCACTTCAGGGAGGCGGGAAGGGTTCCAAATATGACCAAAACACATTGGATGACAAAAAAAATCACATTGCACTAAGGACCAGAGAACTGGCTCAGTGGTTAAGAGCACTGACTGCTGTTGCAGAGGACCCAGGTTTGGTTCCCAGCACCCACATGGTGAATGATAACCATCCATCTGTAACTCCAGTTCCAGGGAATCCAATGCCCTTTTCTGACCTCCACAGACATTCCATGACACATGTACACCTACCTACATGCAGGCAATACACTCATACACATAAAATAAAAATAACAAATTTTTAAATATATATTCTTTTAAAAGAATGTTATACTGAAGATGTCTGGGACATGCTTTAGGAACTAAACCAGAAGCTGTGTGGTAGGTTCAAGACCATGACCTCAGCACTCAGAGGCCGAGATAGGAGAATCAAGATCCAGGCCAGCAGAGATGAAATTTAAAGTCAGAAAATTTACAGCAGAACTTTTTCTATATCTAGAAAAGGTATAGACATCACCCACCAGTAGCATTTAGAAACCTAAATAGACATGGCCAGAAAAAAAGTCTATAAATCATATTATAGTTTAAAAATAGAAACCAAATCCATAAAGAAGAGTCATGTTACATAAGCACACCTGTCAGAATAACAACAGAAACTTTAAAGGCCAGGAGGCCTAGACTGAGGTACTAGAAGCCTTGGAAGAAAGTAAGAGGCATCAAGTTACCCAGAGAAGCTGTCCTTTAAAATCAGAAGGAAAATAAAGACCTTCTACAACAGGCCTAAAGTAAAGCACCACAGCCACTAAGCCAATACTGCAGAAGATAAAGAAATATTACACAGAGAAGAGGAGAAAAGATATACACAGTCAGGGAAGCTCAGGAAAGAATCTCACCAGAAGAGTACCAGAATGAGAACTAGGAGAGAATTCAACTTACTGACTCCAGAAACCAGAAATCCTCTAAGATGAAAAGAGAAAGAAGACCTGTAAAAAGGATCCATAGATGCAGACTAGGGTGACAGTGACGAGCTAGGGGATGGTTCTGTTGCTTGTTGTCAGGACAATGACCTGAGCTCAATCCCTGGGACCCACATGTGGGAGAAGAAAACTGACTCCAGCACGTTGTCCTCCACATGCACACCATAGCACACGCACACGTGTGTGCACACACGCATACACAAAAATAAATAGAAAACAAGATCCAACTGCTTGCTGTCTGCAAGAAACACACATGACTGGCAGTAAATAGACTGGAAGGAGAGAAAATTACAATCTAAGCTACTGGGATCTGTAGGGAGGCAAGAATATCAATGCTCACATCAGACAAAGCGACTTTCAAGACAAAATTAGAAAAGATAAAGAAGGTCAGGGCACATTCATAAATGGAATAATTTATTGAGAACATATGATTATAAACACATGATTTATGTGTATTTATATACTTATATGTATCCAATTTCAAAAGACAAACACTACAGGACAGAGAGCTCTAGATATAATAATATTGGGTGATTTCAGTGTCCTACTCTCATCAACGGATACATCACTACCGCAAAATCTCAACAACACCAGAATCACGTGGCAACATCTATCAAATGGATTTAACAGAAACCGTCTCTCTCTTCATCATCCAACAGCTGCAGAAATCACATTTTTTCATCATTCCATGGAACTTTCTCCAAACAAATCACATTCTAAACTATAAAAGAGTCTTAACATATTGGAGAGATGAGTCAGTGGTTAAGAGCACTGGCTGTTCTTGCAGAGGACCCAGGTTCAATTCCCAGTACCCACAAGTGGCTAACAACTCTCCAGGGGAGCTGACACCCTTTTCTGACCTCCACTGACATTGCACAACATGGGTATACTTATATACATGCAGGTAATGCACTCATACACATAAAATAATAAAAAAAAATAATTTCTTGTACTTGTCAGATCTTGATGAAATAAAACTAGAAAATATTAACAAGAGAAACTACAGAAAATATACAAACACAGAAAGATTGAACAACACATTTTTGAATGATCAATGGGTCATTGAAGAAATTTGAGTAGAAGTTTAAAAATTATTGGAATCAATTTCTAAGAGTTGTTCTAAGAGACTTTACAGTCTTGAGCACACATTTTAAGAAGAGAAATCACAAATGCACCTCAGGGTCTTATCAAAGCAAGCACACCAGAATTAGCTCAAGAAATAAAGTTCATGATGATAACCAAGGGAATGAATGGAAAAGGACAATGCAAAGTGTCAATGCAACGAAGAGCTGGTTCTTTGGAAAAATAAGAAATGATGACAGAGTCAAGCTAACACAAAGAGAGAAAAGACCTTAATTACTAAAATAAGTGACTGCAAAAGTAATATTACAACAGATATCATGGAGCTACTGAGAAGCACTAGGGAGCATGTTAAAACCCTAGATTCCAACAAGTCAGAAAAATGGGAAAAACTGAGTAAATTTCTAGACATATATGGTCTACCAAAATCAAACCAAGAAAATATTTTTAAAACTAACAAATCATCATTAAGCAATGAGGTAAAAGCAGTCATTTAAAAATCTTCCAGTGAAGACAAGCCCAGAGCTGGACAGATTTGCTGCTGAATTCTACCAAGCCTTTAAAGAGAATCTAATACCTATGTTCCTCAAACCATTCCATTAAACATAAAGGGAAGGAATGCATCCAAGCTCATTCTATGAATCCAGTATGACTTTGATATCAAAACCAAATAAGCACATGACAAAAAAATAGAAAAATATACATCCGTTTACTTAACATAGACATAGAAATTCAGAATATTCCACTTGCAAATCAAATATAAAACCATATCAAAATACCACACACTCTGATAAATTGGTTTGTTCCAGGAATGCAAGGGTGATTCAACATATGCAAATCAACAAACACAATCCAGCTCATGAATGGAATCATGGACAAATCAATGATCATCACCTAACAGGATCAGAAAAGGCCTCGGACAAAATCCAAAAATTCCTTCGGGATGAATGCTCTGAAGGGGACTGAAGGCACGGGTCAGTGGTCAAGAGCACTGGCTGCTCTTGAAGAGGACCCAGGTTCAATTCCCAGCACACACATGGCAGCTAACAACCATTTGTAACTCCGGTTCCAGGAGATCCAACACGTTCTTCTGGCCTCTTCAGTTACTGAGTACATGGTGCACTTAAACGCATGCAGGCAGAACACACATACACGTAAGATAAAACAAATTTTTAAAAAAGCTCTGAAAATTAAGAGCAGAAAGGTCATGCTTCAGCATAAAACAGGCTTCATAATGATAAACCTTCATACTTCAACATAACACAGGCTGCATATGACAAACTACAGCCAACATTACACTAAATTAGGAAAAAGTAGGAAACATTTCATCTAAAATCAAGACCATAGTGTTGAATCTCTTTACTGCTATTCAATATAGTGATTGAATTTTAAACCAGAGACATATGACAAGTACGAAAAAAGCAATAAATACAAAATAAGAAAGTTCAATTTATACCTGTCTGCAGACGATATGACCCTTCACTGAAAATACCCAAAAGACTCTCCCAGAAAACTCTGAGGTCTAATGAACACTTTCAACAAAGGAACAGAATACAAACTCAATTATCAAAAAACCCCACCATTTTTTCTTTCCACCAGTAATGGGTGCATACAGTTGTAACCATCTGATTTTCAACACAGGTACCAAAACAGAACTATGTTGAAAAAAGCACTGTCTCTTTAACCAGTGTCTCTGGGGAACCTGATGTCCACGTGTGGAAGAATAAAACTAGATCACCATTTCTCTGTAAGACGAAACTGGTCCAAAATCAGAAACGTAAGACTTGAAACTTTTGGAGGAAAAAGAAGGAAACAAATTTGAAGATAGACCATGAGCGAGGGCTTGCAGGGCAGAGTCCATGAGCTCGGGAAGCAACCCCAAGAACTAATAAATGGAACTGCATGAAATCAAAAGGCCTCTGCACACAACTACCAGAGCAAAGAAGCAGCATACAAAATAATATATATATATATATATATACACATATATATATATGTATATATATATACATATATATATGTATATATATATATACATATATATATATATATATATATATATATATATATATATTCTAGCCATGAATCTGATAGGGAACTAATGTCCACAATATATAAAAATCTCAAAATATTAAACCTCCAAAAGAACCAATAACATAATCAATAAATAAGAAAATAAACCGAACAGCTTTCAAATGAAGAAAACTTGCTATGAAGAAAATTCAACATTTTCGGCCATTGGATAACCGCAAACGAAAGTTGTGTGGCAGTGGGATGATGGTGGTGCAGGTAGGTCAGCCCAGCACTTAGGAAGCTGAGGGAAAAGGGTCATGAGTTCAAGGTCAGCACATGATGAGTCAGAGGCTAGCCTCCACTACATAGCAAGACACTGGAGATTACTGGGGCTGGGGAGATAGCTCAGTGGTTAAGAGCACTGGCTGCTCTTACAGAAGACCCAGGTTCAGTTCCCAGCACCCACATGGCAGATAACAACTGTCTGTAACTCCAGTTCCAGGATATCTGAAGCCCTCTTCTGACCTCCTCAGGCATTGCATGACACAGGTGCACTTACATACATGCAGCCAATACATTCATACACATAAAATATAAATAATAAAGTATTTTTTATAAAAAGAAACTGGAGTTCATGTATACTGCTAGTAAAATATAAGATGCTTCAACATCTGTAGAAAAATGTATGGCAGGTCCTCAAGGAATTCAAAATGGGATTTTTATGTGATTCACCAAAAGGTAGAACTCCAAAAGAACTGAAGCAGGGGCTCAAACAGACCCCTGTACAATCATCATCTTATCAGGATGTCCACAGCAGCCAAGCATCGACTGGCAGATGGATGGATAATCCCAGTGCCATATATAAATGAAACATTATTCACTTTAGGGAAATTTCAAGATTACAGAGATGGCCTGGTGATTAAGAGAACTTGTTGTTCTTCCAAAAGATTCAAGTTTGGTTCCCAGCACCCACAGCCGGTAGTACACAACCACCTGTAACTCCAACTCCAGGAGATCTGATGCCTTCCTCTGGCCTCTGCAGGTACCTGCCTGTACATGGTGCACATACAAACACTCAGCACACAAACACATACATAAAATAACCTTTTCTAAAAGTGGGAGGATTCCAACGCACGCTGAAATATGGATAAACTTTGAGGGTTAGGAAATCAAGTCAGTCACAGAAGAACCAACACTGTGTTGACGAGGCACTTAATAGTGGTCCTGGTCTAGGAATGGTGGCTGAGCAGAGTTAGAGGAGACATGGCATAGGGTTTCCTTTCACAAGAAAACAAGGTGGGACTGGATGATAGTTGCAAAGAATTTGAGTGTTTTTAACACCACTGGACTAGACAATTCAGAATGGTTAAACAAAATTTCACGTTAGATATTTTACCACAATTAACTCACCACACACACATACACACACACACACACACACACACACACACACAGAGGCTGAAGAGATGACTCAGGGGAAAAGAGTGTTTGCTCTGCAAACATGAGGATCTGAGTTCTATACCCAGCCCCCCTATGAAGTCAAGCATGGCTGTGTGCCCGCAATCCCAGCACTGGAAGACTGAGACAGGCCGGATCCTGAGCATGCACTAGCCGGTCAGTTTAGCCTAAATGGCAGGCTTCCAGTTCAGTGAGATGGATCCTATCTCAAGGCAATAAGACAGAGAGTGATAGAGGAAGACATGTGATATCCACATGCACATCCACCCGTATTCCCAGTGCATGCACAACACATAGCACATACCAAAACATAAAACTCAGACACACATATACTGCTGAGTGATCAAGGATTTCTAACCCTATACAAGTCTCTGTAAAACTAAGAGATCCTCCGATAATTCACAGTAAAGTAAAAGAGAGAGAAGTCAAGTGAGTCCTCACAGGGAGGTGTTCACAAGGCTTTTGTGGCCCAGGGGAAAGAGAAGTTCCTAGTGGACATCCCACTTCCTGAAACCAGCCACAGCCCAACCTGAACACATTCATCTATGCATTCAAAATGTATTTACAGAGCAACTGATTTTAGCAAGACCCTCTGCATGGTAAGTACATTTAAAAGAAAATTAAAAGCTAGATTTCTCTGGAGAGCCAAAGAATGTGTGTCCTAAGCCAGTTTGGGAAACAATAGGATCGCCAGCTTGGAGGGCACAGCTGTCTCTTGTGATCTGCAGGCAGCAACAAGCTTCACAAACAGTCCTTCAGCACTAATGGCCTAGGTTTTATGATCTGAGAAATAAAACTGACTGCTCTTTAATTTACAAACTGTTCTTCCACTTAGAGCAGGGTCAATCGATTATTTACTTTAGAATTCACTTTTCCACACCGACCAGTCAGTTTTAAACACCAATGTTTCTTCAGCTCTAACGTGCACTCAAGGTCTCTGGGGATCAAGAGCAGCTTTGGAGGTCTGTGGGCCTGGGTGGGGCCTGAGGTTCTGGTTTTCGGCAAGCCCTTGGACCAGGCTGATATTGCTGGCTCTCGGATCACACATTGAGCGTCACACTCACACACAGATGTTAACTCTGCCCACAGCTCTTCCTGTCCAGGCTCTACACAGGCCCTTGTCTTTCTGTGCTGTTTGTTGAGGTTGCTCTGCCTGGCAACGGTAAGGACAAAGCTTTGCACCTTGTGTCAAAGTGAAAATATATCCAGAGGGCCGAAAAAATACCCTTTTAAGCTTGGATGGATCTTGATTTCTAATTATAGTGCTTTCATAACAATTTTTAAAAAGCCTTAAGGGCAGAATTTGTTTTAAGCTGATCAACTGCTTTCACTCAAGGAAAATTAGTTTGACAGGTACTTAATTGTGCCAGGACATAAAAAACAAAAACAAAAAACCTCCATTTCCCTGAGACCATTGTAATTAAATCTTCACATATTCTTCAGACTGTGAACATTTGTGTCAGGATGTTAAATTTTGTAATAATTAAGTTTGGCTAATGAAACTAATCAAATTGTTTTGTTCAGAAACAAACAGAGCTCCTCAACTAGAGAAATCAGTGCTGGCTGCGAGGAGGCATGCTGTTAGCATGATCTATCACGGGAAACTCAGGATAACTTGCCATTCTTCTTTGTTGCCCCAACTGCTTAAATGAGCACAAATGATTAAATCTTGACAGATGGATCTAACCTTGTCAAAACCTGCATCATAGTTCACAAAGCCTTCCAGGAAGAGGAGATTCTTTCGTGAGAGGTTACTGAGTTATTTCAGGGAAACAGCCTCTACTCTGCGAGCACACCAGGACTCCTTGGAACCGAAGTCCACGCAAATGTGCACAGCTTCCATCTTTTCAGTCTTTCAGAAAACTCCCCTCGACCTTCCATAGCGTTTCCATTTTGCAGGAGCCAGCTGGAGCCTCATAAGCCATTCCCCTGTCATTAAGTTGTACTTTTTCTTTCACTATGTCATAGCATTTTGGCCAAGCTGTCACCACAGACTCTGTCCAACCCAACACAGGTTTAAACGTGGGGCTGTAAACATAGTGGAGATCAAGATTTCCATGTGCCATTAACCCAGTCTCACATTTCCCTCTAAAACAAATCTAGTTTCAGAGAAGCTTGAAAGATGTGCACCAAGTTCCTGAGTGACCTCAACTCGCACCTGAGTGACCACAACTCTCACCTGAGTGACCTCAACCGTCACCTGAGTGACCTCAACCCTCACCTGAGTGACCTCAACTAGCACCTAAGTGACCTCAACCCTCACCTGAGTGACCTCAACTCGCACCTGAGTGACCGCAACCCTCACCTGAGTGACCTCAACCCTCACCTGAGTGACCTCAACTCGCACCTGAGTGACCTCAACCCTCACCTGAGTGACCTCAACTCGCACCTGAGTGACCGCAACCCTCACCTGAGTGACCTCAACTTGCACCTGAGTGACCGCAACCCTCACCTGAGTGACCTCAACCCTCACCTGAGTGACTTCAACTCGCACCTGAGTGACCGCAACCCTCACCTGAGTGACCTCAACCCTCACCTGAGTGACCTCAACTTGCACCTGAGTGACCGCAACCCTCACCTGAGTGACCTCAACCCTTACCTGAGTGACCTCAACTCGCACCTGAGTGACCTCAACCCTCACCTGAGTGACCTCAACTCGCACCTGAGTGACCGCAACCCTCACCTGAGTGACCTCAACTTGCACCTGAGTGACCGCAACCCTCACCAGCACTCCTGCTTAATCCTTGAAAGCATGGGACCACAGATCTGTAGACAGAACCATGTACCTGCCCCACTGGCTAACAGTGGCTTTCAATTTTCAGTTTCTTGGTCTCTGTGTGTGATTGAAATGATATTTTTATCAAAGTCTGTCACTTCTTTCTGATCAGCCACTGTACATACCTAAAGCGTCCAGGGTATTAGAGGAAGCAGCCTACTGAAAAGAAAATCGCACGGAAGCCTGAAGGGCTGACTCTGCGTGGGGTCCCGTCCCACACACAGTGCATGCTGCTTTCCCTCTACCTCTGTCCCGATTTCTGTGAGAGTGTATTCTGGGTTCTGATAACTTGAGGGACAAGCAGAACAAAGGACGCTGTGAAAGCAGGAGGGAGCAGGACGGGAGAGATGGCTCAGTGGGTAAGAGCACTGACTGCTCTTGCAGAAGACCCAAGTTTGATGCCCAGCACCCACATGGCAGCTAACAACTGTTCATAACTCCGGTTCCAGGGGATCCTATGCCCTCTTCTGTCCCGCTCAGGCATTGCACGATACCGGTGTGCTTACGTAAGTGCAGGAAGTACCCGTACACTTAAAAATATTTTTTAAAAAAGAGACCAGAATGGAGTAAGCATTTTTGTAGGCGATCTTTTTATTATTGACTCTAAGTTGACACAGAGCAATGGGTCTCATTAGGGTGTGCGCACACATCTACGTTATTATACTTGGTTCTTGTTGCCACACTCCTCGACTGCACCCTCTCCTGCCCCCCTCTAGCTGGTCCTCTTCCACCTAAAAAGTCCTCACAGCTTCTCTCACATCTCTTGCTTTCCAGTACCTTCATTTTTCTCCTCTTCATGAAATCTCTTCCTACATGGGCGCACACACACACACACAAATATCAGCTTTGCCTATGGGAGAACAAACAGTATTTGTCTTTCTGAGTTTGGCTTACTCAGCTTACCTTAATGGTGTCCAGTTAAGATGGGGGCCACAGATCGGATGTGATCCTGTAAGGCCCACGGAGGAATGAAATACTTCCATCAAGAGGCCCCCTGGTCTTCCTCATCTTCCCACCAGCTCCACAGCGCTGGGAGCCGGCCTGCAGCATCTGTGCAGGGCAGGCTGATGCATTTCTGCGTAGGGACACCCCAGGAGCCACTTTCTTCATAAAGGAAACCTGAAGGTGCTGTCAGCTCTTCCTCAGCCACTGCAGTGAACCAGGTGCCCACCTCAGAGCCTCGGGACTGCACAGAAGGCCCTCCTACCAGGGCAGTCTCCAATTGGGTCTCAAAAGGAGCCGTTGATTGCTTTGTTGTTATGGTTGGTTGCTTGGTTGCTTGGTATGATGGTTCTTTTTGTTCTGCTGGGGGTGTTGTTTTGAGACATGGTCTCATAGTCCAAGTTCACCTGGTATTTACTATATAGCCCAGGCTGGTCTTGAACTCTGGACAACAGTTGGCCTCATCCTCCCAAACGCTGGAATTACAGACACGCGCCACCTTACCGCATGTTGTTTCATCTACTAACCCATGAAGACTGAGGGCGGCCATGTTCTGTCTGTCCAGCTTCATCAACACCTTTTCAATTTCCTATCTTCCTCCCTGGATCTATAGAAATTTCCAGAAACGTTTTTCTACATCTCTAAAAAGCCCAGGAGAGTCTTCGCGTGACAACCAGGAGCCCACTGAACACTACCACCCTTCCATCAGTCTAACCAAAGTTCTGGTTCCATAAACCATTTCAAGTCTAACATTTGAGACGAAAAGGAGGCCATCCTCAGCTACATATCTGAGGTTAGCCTGAAAGCAAGAGTTTTCTCATTTGCAAAGTGCCTAACAGGGAAAGACCACCCTCCTGGTACAAAGAGAGCTTTTGTCGTTCGAGGCTATCTTCCTGAGAGCTGAAGCCGGCATTAAACCAGACCTCGCAGAGCCTGGGAGGCTCCTCTCCCGCACAGGCTGCCTCACTGTCCCTGAGGTCCCTCCTGCTGGCTCCAGGGTCCGGCTAGGCTTTCTCCCAAGTCTGTCAATACCACTACTAGAAACTGCGGAGAACAGGCCTCTCCACACCCAGCCCTCGGACCAGGCCTAGTATCTTTGGGCTACTCGGGGCCTGAGCAGGGAAAGAGAGGACAAGGAAGCAAAGCTTGGGGTCTTCATTTCCCTGCTATCGAATTGCAAAAGAGAAAGAGAAAGCAGGGCTTGAGGGGAGCTTGTGTTTGAAGCAGCCTGGCCAGAAGGCCAGACTTTCCGTTACTGAAGTCAGTAAGCTCAGCTCCCGTATGAGAGACGCTCAGGGCTCTTCAGGCTGAGAAAGTGCTGCTCTCACAGAAAAAAATTAAATTCTCTCCTTGATTATGGATACTGCTGCTACTTGGGTTAGACAGGGTCTCACCCAGCCCAGGCTACCTCATGCTACCTCAAACTCACCGTACCAAGGCTGACTAGACTTCTGATCCTCCTGGCTCCACCTGCTGAGGGCTGGGACCACAGGTATGCTCGGCTAAGTCTGAAAGAGCTGCTCCTTTTTTGTTGTAGTTTTGTTTTTGTTTTACGGACAGGGTCTCACTATGTGGCACTGGCTAGCCTGGAACTCACTATGTAGATCAGGCTAGTCTTGAACTCACAGGGATCTGCCTGCCTCTGCCTCTGGAGTGCTGGGGTTAAATGTGCCCGGCCATGCTGGGCTGCCCTTCTTAATTGTTTTCGCCTCTGAGGAGAACATGGTACTATCCAGAAGTGGCTGTTTAAAGACAGCGCAGTGAGGAAACTAGTTAAAAAGAGACAGTCTTCCTGGGTAAGATGTGGTCAGAGTTTGTTTTAAGCCATTATTTCTTACCTCTTTCAAAACAGAGTTCTAGAGAATTGTTGTTCTGCTTTATGATTTCAGCATTGCCTTATTCTACAATTGAAAATAAGGTCAGTAGGATATAACGGCACAGGTCTAGAAAGACCAGTACTTGAGAAGCTGAGGCAGGAGGATAACAAGTTCAATTCCAGCTTCAGCTACATAGCAAGGCTCTGTTTCAAAAGTAAAATAAAACTCAAATTGTTTAGAAAAATGGAATTCTGTGTGTGTGTGTGTGTGTGTGTGTGTGTGTCTTTGCGCGTGTGTGTTTCTTTTTTCTTTTTTTTTTTTTTTTTTGGACAGGCTCTCATGTAGCCCAGGCTAGCTTCCAACTTGCTACGTAACTAAGATTGGCCTTGAATTTTGATTGTCCTGCCTTCACCTCCCAGGGCTGGAATTAGAGGTAAGTACCACCTCTCTCAGTTTATGTAGCACTGGAGATTGAACTCAGGGCTTTGTACATAATAAGCATGAATTTTACCAACTGAGCTACAACCCCAACCCATACATATGTTTTTTAAGCAAGGTGGTATCTCCAAAAACACAGCATTCAGCTCAGATCAGAAAGTAAGTTTTTATAGGAACCAAACTCCATCAGAAACACTTTCATTTTTATCAGGACTCATACTTTGCTATACTCCCAAGTTATCAAAAGCTAATTTTGAAAGGAGATACTTTTACCATGTACCAAAAGGCAAAATGGAAGATTCAAAACTACCTTTCTAGAGAATAGTCACACACAAGTCTGGCTGTCTGACCAGGCCCTGCTGTGGAATTTCATCTGGATGACCATCTCCCCCATTGGCCCTTCCCACCTCTCCCACTCAACACCTCACACCCTAAGAAATCCCACAAAAAGTGTTCTGTGGAAGGGACTTTCCTCAAATACTCAGAGAACCTCAGCCTCTGTCGATCAGTCTGTCTGTCATCAGACCTTCCTATGCAACAAAGCCCCAACAGTGTTCCTACAGCATCCCCAAAGCAAAGCCACAAGAGCGCCCTTCCTCACGACATGTCAGCTCTGCAACAAGATGGCATCATCTGGAAAATTACAGTCTTGGACACACATATTTTCCCCTATCCAACAGCTTAAAATAGTGTGTCACCCAAAAACTATGCTTTCTTTTCTCCAAGATGGGGGCGTGAGGTGGGGAGGCTCTTCTTGGAAAGCTTCCCCAAGGAGCAGTACCCAAAGACAAACTCACTCAAAGTGCTAGGACAGTCCTCCAGGAATCTGGAAACCACTCAAACTATGTCCACTGGAAGGAAAAGCCATTAGAATAGACCTGTATGGGTATTAAGTAAAAATGTCCTTCTGTCCCGGCATGATAGCAACTCCGTCTTGATGAGTTTCCCATGGAGAGCAAGTCTGAAAATAGTGAGAGTTATTGGCATTATTTTAGCATTTACTGTGTTTTATAATATTTAATTTGGCCACATTCTCAATGTGAAATATCATAAGTCTTCAGAGAATTAGTGATTTAAGTAGAAAATAGGCATAGGACAGCTTTTTAAAAAATACATATTATCATTTATTATTTTATTTGTATGAGTGCATTGCCTGCATGTATGGAAGTACACCCGTGTTGTGCAGTACCCAAGGAGGTCAGAAGAGGGCGTCAGATCCCCCGGAACTGGAGTTATAAATGATTGTTAGCCACCATGTGGGTGCTGGGAATCAAACCCAGGTCCTCTTCAATAGCAACAATGTTCTTAAGCCCTGAGCCATGTCTCCAGGCCCAGTATGGGACAGCTTTAAGGATTGATGTCATGTAGACAGATTTCCAAAAGGATGGTTAGTAAATGTCTTAAAGGCACATCTCATGATTTATCGCTGTAGCTCCTATACCTGCTCACACTGCAGCCAGAACACTCAGTGGACATGTGGGTCAGGAGGCTGTGGCAGAGGGAAGAGCAAAGGAAGAAGGTGCCAGGTGGTAGCTCCACATGGTGGGCAACAAAGCCGCCTCAGCTATAGGCACCGCCTGAACACCCGGTACCTGCCTGTCAGCCACCAGCCTGGGCAGCATAGTTAGACCTATCTCAGAACATCTTGATTTTAACGTGTTGTCTTTATTATTTTTATTGTGTGTGTATGAGTTTACAATCTGCATCTGTGTAAGTGCATCCATGTTGTTCAATGCCCATGGAGGTCAGAAGAAGGTGTGGAATCCCTTGGAACTGGAGTTATGGACAGTTGTTAGCCACCATGTGGGTTCTGGGAATCGAACCTGTGTCCTCTGCAAGAGTGGCAGCTGAGTCATCTCTCCAGGACCCAAAATAAAATTAAAAAAAAAAAAAAAACAGGTTAGGCATGGTGACATACATCTTTAATCCCAGTACTTGGGAAGCAGAGACAGTGGGATCTCTGTGAGTTTGAAGCCAGTCTGGTGTACAAAACAAGTTCCAGACCAGCCAGGGCTACAGAGTGAGACCCTGTCTCAAAAAATCAAAAATTAACGTTAAAAAATTAAAAATATAAAATTCAGTCATGGGCCTTCCCTAGAAGGACCTCCACCTTTCCCACTAAAATGGGGCTAGGTTTTCTCTCTGCACTAGCAACTAAGTCTGAAGGCTCTCAGGATTGCCCCACACCCCCACCAAGCCAGGCTCCCATCCTCAACATCGAATGGCCTTGGTGTTCTTTGCCACAGCCTGGGACTATGTGTGGCCACCTTGGCTCTCTGTCCTCAGAGTCCTCTCTGATTCTAAATGTGTTGACATAGTTTAGACCGAGTTTTTAATGGTTCCGAGGTCATAAATAAGGAATAAATCATGAGAAGCAAGGTTTCTTGTTTGTTTTCGTTTCTCTTGGTTTGTAGGAGAGAGTCTTACTTGTACAGGAATGGACATGCAGCCACCTGGCAGGAGAGGAGAGACTGCAAGTGTCCCCTCTGCCAAAACTGTTTAGATCTAACAGAACTTTAAGACAGCTTATAAAACTGTCTCTGATGGAGAGAGGGCTGAGGGAAGGGGAGGGGGAGGAAGGGGGCAGGGACAAAGAGCGAGGGAAAGGGAGGGGAGAGGGAGGGAGGGGGGGAGGAAGGAAGGGAGGAAGAGAGAGAAGGGAGGAAGGAAGGGAGGAGGGAGAGAGGGAAGGAGGGAGGGAGGGGAGGAGGGAGGGAAGGAGGGAGGGAGGGGAGGAAGGAGAGGGAAGGAAGGAAGGAAGAGAGGAGGGAGAGGGAAGGAAGGAAGAGAGGAGGGAGAGGGGAGGAGAGAGAGAGGCAAGGAGGGAGGGAGGGGAGGAGGGAGAGAGGCCTTTAGTTTTTTTGGTTTGGGGGCGTTTTTTGGTCTTTTTGAGACAGGTTCCCTTTACTCCCAGGCTGGCCTTGAACTCCCAGAGATCCACCTGCCTCCCAAGTCCTGGGATTAAAGGCGTGCACTACCACATTCGGCTAGTCTTCAGTTTTGATCTTTCTTTCCTCATGTTCTGATTCCAGTCCTTCCTAGATTTGCACTGATTTTTATTTATTTTTATTTTATATGTATGAGTGTTTTGCCTGTATGTATGTACACAACATGCATGTAGTGCCCACAGAGGCCAGAAGAGGGCGTAGGACCCCTGGAGCTGGAGCTACACAGGTTATTAGCTGCCATGTGGGTGCTGGGAATCAAACCTGGGTCCTCTGCAAGAGCAGCCAGTGCTCTTAACTGTTGAGCCATCTCTCCAGCCCCAAGATTTACATTTTTAAAATTTTTCTCAGAATAACTGCTTGCTGTTACATATGGTAAGCTCCAATGTGCACAGCTTTATGCCAGAACATTTGCTGTTACCAAAAAAAAAAGGATGTCAAACTAGGGACTGGGGAGAAGCTCAGTCTATAAAGCACTTGCCTTGAAAGCCTGAGGACCTGAGGTCAAGTCAAAACCCACATACAAAAGCTGTGCGTCAGGTTAAGTCCCTATGACTTGCTGGTCAGAGATCCCAGAGGCTCCCAGAGGCACCCAGAGCAATACAGCAATACAGGCTTTTGTATTTACAGATTACTGTCTGTCTGTGATTACCCACCATAACTAGGTGATTAGGGTCTACTGCTGAAGACACCACTCACTTTGGATGCGGGACACAGAGAAATCAACCTCAACTGAGCAGGAAATGCTATGCTGCTTTTACAGCACTCGAGGATGCTATACACCTGATGGAGGACAAAAAGACATGAACAGTCTTATCAGCATTGACCCTGGATGCTTCAGTACCAACCTGCGAGGTCCACGTGCCCACTGCTGCCCAGGCTCAGGTAATGGGATACTCTCTTGACTGAACAGAGGCCTGCTTCCCAGGAGGGAATTCTCACCTGACACTGGTATGAAGCCCAGGGCTAAGGGCATAGGTGTTGCTTTTCTAAATGCTCATGTTGTCAAACCGCCTCCGGAACATTGCTGTTTGCATCCAGAGATCTGCCCTGCTCCCAGCCTTGGTAGAGAAGCTTCTCCCTGCAGTTGGTGGTGCTTATTGCGGAGACGCACAACTGTCCAAAGTGCTGGGAATAAGTAATTCTGGACATTAGTATCAACACCCCCAGAAGCTCTCTGAGGGAGGGACGGGAAGACCGTCAGAGCTGCGGAGTAGGGAGGAGGGCTGTGACGTGTCCTCTGGAATGACATGGCAATGCACTCATGAACGCACAGCACCTGCGTTTCCCTGAAAAGATCTGCACACGATTAAACCAGTTAAAAATTCTAGTAAGGAGGGGAGGCGCTCCTGAGCCCCAACCCACCCGGCTGAGGAGCCGCTGATGGCGGTGAGGGGTGGGGGAGACTTACTCTTCCTTAGGAATGCAGCCACTGATAGGTTCCTCTGCCCTAGTGGGTGACCCCCACGCCCGTGGACATACAGGCATCACTAGTCAGGCTCAGTGGGTAAAAATCAGTAGATTGTTGTACAAGGAGGTCATGAAGGGAGGGGCAATGTATCGAGAGCTCCTGAGGGGGGTTGGAGGGACGGAGGGAAGGGTAGCAACAATCAAGGTCTTGAATCCATGTGTGATATTTTTAAGGAGTAAATAATTTTTTTAAAAAATTAAAAGCTGTACATGACAGGATGGGTCTGTCACCCCACAGCTGGGGAGGCAGAGACAGGAGGATTCCTGGGGCTAGCTGAGTCAGCAAGTCCCAGGTCCGGCGAGAGATCCTCTCCAAAACTAAGGTGGATGGTGACCTCATGACCCCCACACAAGAGCACACACAAGCTCCGCCAACGGCCAACTGGACAGGTGCCACTCTTTACAGGATATAGATCTTCTCCATATAAGTTACCACTCAGAGTGGGGAATGGCTGGGGGCAGGAGGGAGGATGGGGACGCCTGAATATGCTACAGTAAGGACATAGTTGCACTTCAGTTATAAGAGGAACTCTGCACAGGCATGCACACACACACACACACACACACACACTGCAAATAGTTCAACACGGACACACTACTGCTGGTGGGTTGTTTTGAGCTAACCCCCAGACCAGGTTATATTGCACAAGGAACCAAAGGCTTGACAGCTTTGGAAACATGTGGACACAGCTAGAGAGAAAGAAAGCAAAGGTAAGGTACAGGCGATGGTAGGAGACGAGCACCATGGTCTCAGAGACAACACTGACCTGACCAGAGGGGCCAGACCGAACTTGGAATGATCAACTGCCTTCAGGTCTCCTCCGTCCGCTCTCTGCGGCTAGAGATGAACGAGAGGCAGATCCTCAGGACATCGGCCCGCTGACTCCAACCCTGGCTTTCTGAGTAATGCACAGCTTGCAGCTTTCTCCTCTTGTCTCTGCTCACGGGCATCTGTGGGGGCAGAGAACACAAACCCTGCTTTTCAGATACAGAGGTTTGTTGAGAGAGGAGTATTTTTTTAATATTTTATTATTTTTATTTTATGTGTATGAGTGTCTTGCCTGCATGTACATATGTAAGTACCCCCATGTCATGCAACACCTGCGGAGGCAAAAGAAGGTGTTGGATCCCCTGGAACTGGAGTTACAGATGGCTGTGAGCCACCACGTGGGAGCTGGGAATCAAACTCAGGTCCTCTGCAAGAGCAGCCAGTGCTCTAACCACTGAGCCATCAGGGAGGAGTACAATTGTCGTCCTCACCTGTTGGAACCCTTCCTATACGTCTGGAAATCTTTACTCTCACCTGAATGACTCTAGGCTTGCCCTGCTCCCCTGTGCCAAAACAGAAAAGCCCAAACAGTTAAAACAAGTGTAATCCCAGTCTGTTCACCGGCAGAGACAAGCGATTTCACAGAGAAGTCACACGAGCCCAGTCTCTCTACAGCCGAAAGAGAGGGAGAGGGAGAGAGACAGAGAGACAGAAAGACAGAGACAGAGAGACTGATCTACTCATGGAATAACTTGTTAGTGCATCTCAGGCACTCTCCCTAATGTTACTGGAATCTCTACAGAGTGGCCACATGACATTTCTGGAATGGCAACGTATCAAGCATTTACCTTGACATTAACCAAAGAGTAAATGGAAGTTCATTAATGACCAAGAATCAAAACACAACAAAAAAAAATCAAGTAGCAGAAAACACATTTTCTGGCAAAATCTGCCTTTTACAAAACAAGTAAAGGATGATAAGAAGAAGGCAAGAGAGACGGGCTCAGAGCTGAACAGAACCTGTCTGCCACTCGGCCTTCGTCATGTGGCATCTGGGACTGCATCCGGCAGGCTTGGCACCCCATCTTCCCACACTCCCCCACTGGCAAGATGCTTCTCCCAGGACGATGGCCTCAGGCCACACCACTTTGGCCTGCGGTCCCATCACGTCTTACACACTGTAAAGGGGCTGGACAGCATTTGGACAGAGTAGGGGTGAATCTGGATGAGATCTGGGGCCTGTGCAACACGATTTCGCACACCTCGTTCCTCCCCAACCCTCTCCTCTTCTCTGTCCTTCTGGCCTCTGCTTTGAACAGCCATTTTTGTCTAGCCCGATCCAGATGAGCTTCTGTCTCCTTAAGCCCCTTTCCCTCAACACATCAGCCTGCCCCTGCCGCTCCTGTCCTCTCTTGCTGCACTTATGTCTTAAAACCAACATGAGTTGGCTTCAAGCAAAATAAACAGATGCAGCCAACAGGATCGTAAATCACCAAGCTGGAGCAGGAGACCCTTCCAGATCAGGAAGCCAGTTTCAGAAGAGATAGAGCTACACTCTTTCTTTCTCTTCCACATCCTTCCCCAGCAGGTCTGCTGGGATTGCGTGGGAAGCTCAGTACCCAGCTCAGATGCTCACACCGAACAGGAACAGTAGAAGAAGCCTCCCCACATTCACCTTATCCTGAACTACAGTGAGCAAACAGAACCCTCCCACATACTAAGGTTATGAAGGACCTCTGAGAACGAGTCCCTATGTCCGTGTCCTTAATGACAATGACACTCCAGGGCCCTCCGGCGCCATTTTCCAACAAAGGTTTACTGTAATTCTAACTTTCCTCTTAAATGACGGGATTCCAGCTCCACACCACTGTCTACCGAAAATGACCACATTGGGCTGAGGATGCACCGTAGGTGATGAGATGCTTGCCCAGCCTGCGAAAAGCCTTGGGTTCTATTGCTGGCACAGAGCTGTAGTCCCAACACTCAAGAGGGGAAGTAGGAGATATCAGAAGTTCAAGGTCATCCTCAGCTACTTGGTGAATCAGAAGTCAGCCTGGGACACATGAAGCAGTGTCCACCCTCTCCCTTCCCTCCCAAAAAAACACTCTCTTGTTCACTGATCTGTGGACTCACAATCAAGGGTGTAAGTCACACCCAGTCATCAATCTCTGATCCTCTGACATGTCTCATTTTGGTGTTACCCCTACCTTTGCCCTCCCCCAATTGAGAACCTCTTTCTGTAAAAAGCCAGACAGTAAATATTTGAGGCTTCAGGCTGGACCCTCCATCCCAACTTTCTCCACTATAGTCGTGCAAGAACTGCTGTGGACAACAACCAACAAAAAGATGAGGAAAGCCACACTTGGCCCACAGGCAAGGCTGCCTCCAGTTTTAGCCCAAAACCAGACGTGTAAGTGCTGCATGGATTGGCCCCAACCTGTCAACACTTATCTGGGAGTGCTTACTAAAGATGTTTAATATAATACACTATATGATATAAAACAAATGATAACACAAGCATGTGAGGTCTTTTTAATGATCATATTACTTTTCTAATTAGGAAAAAATGTACATTCAAAACAAATTAATGTAGAAATAAATTAAGGTAAAATGACATCTTAAGGGCTGAATTAGGTTCTTATTAAAGTCACCAGTGGATAATGTGATGTTTATGTCAGAAAAGTTGTGTGAATGTAAAAACTTAAAGGCACCCACAAAGCATCGGTGTCCTCCAAACGCCTCCTCAGGGTCCTCCAAATGCCACCTTCAAGACCTAGGCAGCCTCTGGTGGTTAAGCAGATCAGAACCCAGATCTCTACTTGAAGGATCCCATAGCTTCTCAGAGTTCCCAATTAGTGATGGAGAGAAAAAGCTCTATAAAAATCAAATGAATGAGACTGGAGAGATGGCTCAGCCGTTAAAAGCACTGGCTGCTCTTGCAGGTGACTTGGGTTCAGCTCCCAGCACCCACCCACATGGTGGCTAACAACTGTCCTCTAGTTTCAGGGGCTCCAACGCCCTCTTCTGGCCTCTTCTGTGAGCATTGCACAACACAGGTACACTTACATATATGCAGGCAATACACTCATACACATAAAATAAAAATATTTTTTAAATCAAATGAATGATTTATCAAAATCAGTCAAACTCATAAAACTATAACAGAATGGCAGTTGCCAGAGGCTGGGGGAGGAGGACACAGGGAGGCACTGGTCCAGAGGTACCAAGTCTCAGCTATACAGATGCACATGTTTAGAGACCTGTAGAACACTGCCTGATCAGCACTTCTGGTTTTCACACTTAGCCTGATCTTAAGCGTGGTGTTCTTGTTGGAAGTAATGTAATAAATAAGAGAGAGGTTTTAGAGAAGATGGATTTCCTTGTGATGCAGACGATGACAAGGGTTTCCTGAGTGTACTTTCTCTCCCGACTCATGAAACTGCATACATTAAGTGGGGTTTTTTGCATGTCAGAAAATAAACAACTCTACCAAAAAAGAATAAAATGAAATTTCAGAGGCCAGAGAGACGACTCAGTGAGAGAAGGTGCTTTCAGTCAGATGACCCGAGCTAGACCCCCGGGACCCATGAGATGGAAAGAGAACTAACTCCTGCAAACAGTCTGCTGATCTCTAGACACACACCATGGTGCATGTGTACACACAGGGGCGTTATTGAGTCGCCTACCTTCAGACCCCTCACACCACCTCCTCCCATGGCTTACAGACATCCACAATGACAGGAGAATGGAAGACTTTTGTTCTGGAAGCTTGACTTGTGTCATGTAATGATTTCCTCCAAGGTACAACCTTCCGTCTTGAAAGGAAAGTGCTTAAGACATAGAATGTTCTAAGATTTGGTGAAACATCCCATCCTACAGAGAAGCTCCATAAGTTCAGGAATAACTCAAAGGGTTCCAGAAGTACCTGAAACTGACCAGAATCACAAGGTTCCTCCCTCCCCAAGCATATCTAAGCCCTGAGGACTGCTGATGGACTCTCTCAGACCAACAGAGTTGCCTGGAAAAGACACTGTCCCACACTTCGAGCTGCCTGCAGCTTGGGCAGTGCACTCTGGGGTTCCAGCTTTCGTGAGCTGTCACTCACGCATGCTGGGTCTAGCTTTGGAGATGGAGCTGTCTTCGAGTCAGCTCTGCTCCTGTAACTTCTCGCTCATATTCCTGAAAGTAACCCTGATAAAACTCACTGGTTCCCTAAGTTGGAGTTTGGCAGTGTCCTTACTGTGGTCTGTCATCTGAGGTGAGTACACGTATTTGCTCATGTCACCCCAGGAACAGAGTCACATAACAACGGGCCTCCTTCCATATGTTTCTCCCCAAGGACTGCGTCGCCTGCGCACCCGCCCTCCTCTCCGGGCTCTCTCCGCCCCACCATTCTTTCTATCTTCTTAGCTCTTCAACTTTCCCATCAATTTTTCCTAGAAACACTGTAGAAAGTTCTCACACCAAGGTGGGGCATTTAATGACTCCTTTGTAGACCACACCCCAAACTGTTATCACCCCATAAAACTCGCTGCCACCTCACCACTCAGGCTATGGTTCAACTCTGTCACTTACTCTGTTTTAGACTCGTTCTAGCCAAAACTCCCCGGTTTCCAAATCATTAGTGTGCATGTAAGATTTCCCCTCAAATGAAGAACTCACTAGAAAAGCCTTTCTTGGCCTCACCTTCCTCCTAAGAGGTCACATTCAAGTTTAAAACCCCTTGACTAAGACAGAGAAATCCATAGTCAAGGAACATCCCAGACGTGGGGCAGTGACATGGGTCAATGGACACGCGCACTCGCTATACAAGTCTGATGACTTGCGTTCGAACCCCAGAGTACATGTAAAGGTGGAAGGAGAGAATCAACTCTACCAAGTTGTCCTCCAACTTCCACACACACCTGCATGGGCACACCACACACATGCACACACACACACACAATAAAATTTAAAGACAGTTTTTAAAAAACTATGCTAGACTTAGGCTGAAACATTACCTTCTACCCCATAAATGTGATTTTTTTTATTTTTTAAATATCAAATTTAAATAGTATACTTAAATCTAATAGTTCCAGAAAAGAAGAGGGGGGAAGGGGAGAGGCGAGGTAAGGAGGAGCGTCTATACCGGCCAGAATTCCCAGTTCGAGTGCATTCCGGACCAGGGGAAACTGGAATTCCCATTCCCTCAGAGAAATAACAAAGACAGTTTGGAAAATGAATCTTCTAAGTGGTTACTAATTGCTTCATCGGGTTTAACAACAGCTTCATTTTCATTATTGAATACCTACCTTCACTCAAGAGCATAAAGGATTTTAGTTTGATAAAAAGCCACCATAACGGTTGGAGATGGAGCTCAGATTCCTGTCAGGTGCAAGGAATGGGGCTCTGGGCTCACACCCCAGAAACACAGGGAAAAACTGATGCAAGTTTGGAAAGGCAGGTGAATCTCTGTGCGTTCTAGGCCAGCTTAGCTACATAATAAGTTTTGGGCTAGACAGGGACACATAGCAAGACCCTGTCTTTAAAAAAAAAAAAAAAACTGATATAAAAATTTAAATGAGTCTGGCATGGTGGCGCACATCTTTAATCCGGATAGGTGGATTCCTATGAGTTCCGGGCCAGCCTGATCTACATAGTAAGTTCCAGGTCAGCCAGGACTACACAGTGAGACCTTGTCTAGTACATATGTACATAGATACATATAAACATATGTGTTTTGATCTGGGTTAAGTTTGTGTCTGATCTTTATAAAAAGATACACTGACCTTAGGAAGTAACATATTTTTAGTTTTTTCCTAAGGAAGACCCACAAATCATTAAATCATTTTGTTATCAAATATGCATTAAGTGTTTATTGTATATGTACCAGAGTCACGGAGCGTTGCCCCTTACTTTGATGAACATAACATAGTAAAGAGCTGGGCCAGCCTGGGCAGGACTACTCCACTCAGAGATGGAGCCCGTGGGGTAGGGAGAGGCCCGGAGAAACACATACTGAATTCCAGTGTGCTCTGGATAATAAAGGCACAGAAGAGCCAGGAGGGCTACAGTCTGGCAGGGTTTGGATGTGCCCTGAAAAGTTCATGGCCTGGAAGTTTAATCCCCCAAATTCACGTTAATAGATTTGGAAGCAGAGCGCCCATGATGGGGTTAGCAGCTTTGTAAGACGCAGGGACCTGACCTCGCTCTGGGGCTCTCTGCATGTGATGTTTTCCATCCTGTTATGATGGCAAGAAAGCCTGTCAAAAAACAAACAGCTCTACCAAAAAAAGAATCAAATGAAGCAGAATAAAATGTCAGGGCCCAGACAGATGGCTCAGCAGGTAAAGGCACTTGCCACCAAGCCTAAAGCCTGAGTTCCAGACCTAGTACCCACATGGTTGAGGGAGAGAATGGACCCCAGCCTCTGACCCTTTGACTTCCAAGACAGGAGCTGAATAAAAGCCTATTGTTTGTAACTTACCCAACCTACAGCATTCTATTATAGCAATATAAAATGCCCTAAAACACAGCCCGGAGGAGTCCTGGTCTAAGCCACCCCTGCCAGGTCTCCCGCCCCACCCTTCCCAACTGTCTGAGCTAGAGGTGGTCTTGGACTCTGCTCCACAAGAAGCTTCAGGGAAAATAAAATAGAGAGGGTTGACAACACTTGAATGTTCAACACACAACCCCTTTTTAAGAAACAGAAGTTCAAAATCTGGGGCCTTCCAGCTGGGCCGAGGACAGCGGTGGTCCCCTGAGTCCCTGCCATCCCTTTGAAGCCGAAACAAAGCACCAGTAATAAAAATAAAATTTGTACTTAAAAAAAATGCTGGTCCCTTCTCACTCATGTTTATGTATAAACCAAACACCAGCAAAACAAACTGGTGGTTAAACTGGCATTTTAGTTATGAGCCATTGCGTTGACCAAACAAGCGATGGGACGGACACACACAGGCATCTCACTTGGATGGTGCTGGACCACAGCAGGTAGGTATCCAGGTATCCCACTGCTCACAGAGCGTTCCACAGAAATTAATCTTAATAAAAATCAGAACATTTAGAAACTTAGAGAGAAGTTCCTTCTAAGTTCGGGTTTTAGCTCTTTCAGACAGAGGAATAAAAAACTCCGAAGTGCAGCTTTCTGACTGGTCGATGCTATTTTAAATAGCTTCCCACTCTGCTCAGCGAGCGCAGTGGATTGTCACCTACCAGAGCAGCTCTCTCTCTCATAAGGGGAAGGGAAGAGTCCACGGCTGTGTGATACCCACTCCCCCGCGGCCGCTTTCCCTATCTGAAGGCCACTGGCAGAGGGGTTTTTCTCACTGACAAGAAAGCCTGGAGGGAATCATGTGGTATGAATCACTGGGCCCAGGAGGCTAGAGAGAAAGTCTACAGCCACAGCCATTGACAGCAGGCCTGTGAAGACAGCTTCTTGCAGCTGTGAAGGCCTGGCCAGCACCATTCTGGGAAGGCACCTGTGTCCAGACAGAAACAGAACGGGTGCTCAGGAGAACCGAACCTGTGGTTTCAACTAGCCGAAACAGCTCAATTTGGGTTAAGAAGTCAATGATCCTCCCTCAGTTTTATCTTGTTGTTGTTGTTTTTAAATTTCTTTCAGAAAAAAATTAAACATCTGGACCTCTTTAAGGAAATAACTTTTATGGTCACTGGAGAAAAAATCATCTTTTTCCTAGGGTTTTATTCAATTCAGTGAGGAAGGTCTGAGGCCATACAGGAAGCCCGGGCACAGGGTGGTCGCTCTGCTGGACTTCAAATGTTTCACCAATGAATCTTCTGAGGACACCCAGGGGGCTTTGGGTGAACAAAGCACTTTCTCCAGGTCGAAGAGCAAGGTTTACACTCCTTGACACACAGGCGCTCCCTGCCCAGCAAACACAGGCGCTCGGCTTCTCTAGGCAGGGAAATTCCCAAGCGGGTTGAAAGGGTGCTGTTTGCTTGCTAAGTTACACAATCATTTTTTCCCTGCATTGAGGGTTCATACTTGGGAAGGGATAAGGAAAACCACAGATGTGTGCTACGTTTTAATCAATATCATTGTCTTCTCTATTTTACCATGTGTTTACGCAGGCACGTGTGTGGAGGATTTCCTCAGTGTGGGTTCTCACCTTACACCTTGCTTGAGACAGGGTCTCTCGTTTGCAGAAGCACACTACCATGTCCAGCTTTAAGTGAGTTTGGGGAATCTGAACTCAGATCCTTTTACTTTTGTGGCAAGAGCTTTTTTACCCACTGAGCTACCTCCCCAACTCCTTTTCTCTTTTTGAAACTGGGTCCCAGGTAGCCTAGTTAGCCTCACACCCACAATGCAGCTGAGGATGACCCTGAACTTCCGAACTTCCAGCCTCCGTCTCCAAAGTGCTAGGATAACAAACATGAACCATTATGCCCAGTTGTGTGTCGTTATTTGATAGAATGCATTTTAAGAAGGACATATTGGTGAATGCGGTAACTTCTGTCCTTTGCCTTTAAAGAGGCTACAGAGGGGAGGGTCCCTTTATCTCCTCCACGTTCCACATGCTTCCATCCAGATTCTAGACTGAACCACACTTGAACATTCAACACCTTTTAAAGAAACAGAAGTTCAAAATCCAGGCCCAGGGCTGGAGAGATAGCTCAGTGGTTAAGAGCACTGGCTGTTCTCGCAGAGGACCTGGGTTCAATTCCCAGCATCCACATGGCGGCTAACAGACATCCGTAACTCCAGTTCCAGGGGATCCAACACCCTCTTCTGGCCTCTGCAGGCATTGCACACATGGATACACAAAATATGCAGGCAAAATAACACACGTAAAAAGTTGTTTTTTTTTTAAAGACTATATTGATATGACCAAGATATTCTGTAAAAATTAATCTTCTGAAAAATTCTGAGGGAAAACAAATATACACACACATACAATTTTGCTGTCACACCTCAGACTGTGAAAGGAACAGTCATTGTACACACTTGAATGCTTATTTAATGTACATTTATACGTTAGTACAAGAAAAATAATAGCACTGATCAGGTTTGGCATTGACCTCCAGTTTGAGACATCCACCAAAGGTTTTGGAGCAGAACAAATTAGAAGTCAGGACTGCTGTACTCAATGAATCCTGGGGCAGGGGAGGGGTTGGATAGATGGTTCGACAGTTAAGAGTACCAGCTGCTCTTCCAGAGGACCCAGGTTTGGTTCCCAGAACCCACAAGTGGGCTAACAACCGCTCATAACTTCAGTTCCAGGTATCAGACACCCTCTTCTGGCCACCGTGGACACTCATAGCACCACCGTAAGTGGCCACCGTAGCACACTTACATCCATGCAGGCAAAACACTCATACACATAAAATAGAAAGAAACTAATAAAGTTTAACTGGAACGCACATGTTTAATTCACTCTCTATGATCAAATGTACCAAATTTTTTGCAAGAAATTCCATTATCTATTTTTGCTACATGTGTGCACGTGGTTGCGGAAGCCAGCAGTCAGCACTGGGCATCTTCATCTATGACTCTCTACCTTTTATTGATTGACTGATTTTTGAGACAGGTTCCCTCCTTTGAACCCAGAGCTCACTGATTGGCTGGACTGACTGGCCAGTGAGCTCCAGAGATTTGCCTACTTCCCCTGCAACCCTAGCCCTAGCCCTAACCCTAACCCTTCCCGAACCCCCTTCAATACAGGGTCTCCCTGTAGGTCCAGCTGATTTGGAACTCACTATGTAGACCACGCTGGCCTTGAACTCACAAAGATCTGCCTGCCTCTGCCGCCCAAGTGCTGGGATGAAAGGTGTGCACCACCATGCTCAGCAACACCTGGTTTTTCTCACGGGTGCTGGGGATCCAGGCCTGAGTTCTCATGACTGCGTGGGAAGCACTTAGCCGAGTCATCTCCATATTCTTTCTTTTTAAAGTTCCTTACTTTTGCTTTTTAAACTTGTCTCTGAAACAGGAATGGTCAAAGTTCTTTGAACCTACATTTTCCCTCTTAAAAGTTTCCCCGTTAGTTTAAAATCACATACGACCAAAAGGTCTAACACTGACTGACCAAAAGTCCTTTCAGACCCAGGAGCTCATTACTGGATTTCACGGGGGGATCTTGTGCTTGTCAATGCATCCTTTGAAAAGGCCAACATTTCTGGGGAAATAATGCCATGTTAATAATATGAATGACCATTCATTTAGCTGCGTGGTTAAGAACAAGTCACTGTTGGAGATGGTGAGGTGGGGTTAGAACAGAAATGGTTGGCAGTGAGGGTCCTGGGCCAGAGATCAAGAGAGCAGGGCTGAGGCCATTGGAGGGCTAGAAACAGAACAACCTCCAAACCCTCGTTTCACACCATTTACAATTCCCGTATTCCACATCTGTGCTAGAAGCCAGTGAGGCTGTTGCCCACAGGGGACATGTAAGGAACCTTTTGAACTTCTTAGAGGAGAGATTAGCAGATACGAAATACAATTATGGTTATGCCTGTCTTTAAGAAAAGATGAGGGACTTTTTCCGCAGGTGTCTCTGCGGTGTCCTGCAGGTGGGAGAGGGGGCACTGGCGATTCCTTGACAGTTTTGAGGCATTGAGGAGAAGATGACATAAGATGAGACAGAGCGCATAGCAGCAGTTTGCACATTTCAAAGGGATGAACTAGAAGGCTGGCTCCCTAAGCAGACCCCGAAGCAGTGCTTTGGGTCCAAGTCATTCGTTTGGGAGGTGATCGGAATAGCCAGAGGAGAAGAGGTGGGTAAACCCAAGAGAATCTCCTGCCCGTGACCCCCATGAGCCACTGGGCCCTGCACCTGATCCCCATGAGGAGACGGGGTCACATATCACCTCACACATCCATAGAGCCTGAGTGCAGCCCAGGAGGCATCAGCTCCCCCATGCTTCTGGCCTGTTACAGGCTGTGCCCAGGTAGATGCACAGTCACTGGGACTTGGCGTTGCTGGGTCTCAAAAATGATAAGTGCTAAGATGACGTGGTGGGGGAGGGGGCCTGTAAAGCCACAGAGTGATAAGAAGGCTTGTGGCACGAAGTCCTAACCAGTTCACAGCAGCAGTGACCCTAAGCCACCGAGAAGTTCCTCCTGGCTCTCCTAAAGAGGTTCTTTACACGTTTGGTTTTGTTTCTTGAGACAGGTTCTCACTCTGTAGCCCAGGCTGACCCCAGACTTGCAGCAATCCTCCTGCCTCCATCTAAAATGCTGGGAATACAGAAGTGGGCTTCCACCCCTGCCTGTCCTTCAGCTTCCAGTGACTTCCAAATCGGCTTCTTTGGCAATGCTCCCAGCTGTCCAACGGGCAACATTTCCTGATGAAGCCTCTCAGGCTTCATCCGCCTTAAGTTCTCTTCTTCCCAAACCCATCTTCTCTCTTGTCTCTCCTGACTCAATCACTGACACCTCCGTCATTTTTTTATTTATTATTTTATGTGTATGAGTGTATTGCCTGCATGTATGTAAATGCACCCCTGTCATGCAATGCACATGGAGGTCAGAAGACACTGTTGGCTCCCCTGGAACTGGAGTTACAGACAGTAGTTAGCTGCCATATGAGTGCTGGGAACAGAACCCAGGTCCTCTGCAAGAGCAGTCAGTGCTCTAACCGCTGAGCCGCCTCTCCAGCCCTCCCAGTGCTCTAACCGCTGAGCTGCCTCTCCAGCACCACAACTTTCTTTACTGTCTTGCTCCCACAGTCACTGACATCTGTACCAACCCGCCCGTACTTTCTGATCCGTCCTACCTCCCCCTCCCCACCCTGAGCCCATTCCTTTCTCTGCCGTCATCCTCTGTCAGTTAGCCATGCCCTTCCAAATGGTCTCCATTTTCTCCCTCTCTCCAAACTATCTTTGCACATACAGCAGAAGGATGATTTTAAGGCCTTCTGATTCCATTATTTGCTACAATGTGTTTTCTTACCTTAAGGTGACAGTCACGCCTGTTTAGCAAAGGCTCCCGACGACATCTCTCAGGTCCACATCCAGCACCATCATTTGTTCCCTGCTTGGAGTCCAGGTTCCTTTCCTTGTTTTGCTTTGTTGAGACCTTGTCTCACTCTGTAACCCACGCCAGCCTCAAACTCACAGCAAAGCTCCTACCTCAGCCTCTCAAGTCCTGAGGTTAGAGGTATGCCCTACTCCCACACAGTTAAGCCCACAGGCTCTCCCATCAGTTGAGCAAGCCTGACTGCCAATCTCCCTAAACAAAGAAGGGCTGAACCCCGGGAAGGGTGCCACAGCTAGAGTGCTGACTCCTTCCCAGACACACACGGAGCACCCATGTGGTTCCTCTGAGACTGTGGTAGCCCAGAGCTGCCTAGCCGATCTCAGAACCTGCCATGTGGTATGATAGCTGCCAGCTCCCTTATCCCAGGTAAACCTGCCCATCCATCTATCTCCAGTCTTGCTCATTCCAAAGCACTAACCACCTGGCTGAGTCAGGACCTGTCACCACCTGGCCCTTCCTTAGCGCCTTCTACCAGTCTGCGCAGATATTCCCTCTAAGCCGTCTGTCTTTCCACACCAACTGGGCAAAGCACAACAAGCTATCCTGAAGGAAAATGTCAGTACTCCCTAACCCACTGTCCTTTGAGGTCCCAGTGTGGCCGTGACGCCACAGCGCCCACTTCTGCCTGGTGCCAGCATACTAGGCAAAGTCACCTACAACCCAGATACTAAAATGTCCTCTTCAGTCACCTGGGGCTAGGAGACTACACCCAGTTCTCTGGTGTGGACTCAGGTATCATGGCTGTCCCCTGGAAAATGGAAAAGACAACAAAATGCATTTTTCCCAAGAGTTCATAACAGCAAGAACCCAAGACGTTTGGAATGAGCTGCGTTTTCTTTACCAACTAAATTCTCCCTTGAGAAAATGGTTTTAGACAAACTGCAGTGTTCTGAGAGAACATAGCATAGCAGAACCAGTCACCTTGTAGTCTGGGCTGCCCTTTATGAAATGAACCTAACTGCCAGGGAGAAGCATCTTAGAACCTTCTATCATCAATGGAGGTTTCAGAGGCAGGGATGAGTTTGAGCAGGCCTGGAAGACACGAGTGAATACCATTTGGAGGTGCTTCCTCCGATTCTGGTCTGCTCCCGTCACCTGACATCCTCTGTCCCAGATCGTACAAAAAAATAGTCTAATTAGCTAATCCTCTATTCTGTGAGCTACAGTTTGCCATACCTTAAATTCTAGCTATTATTTTTCATTGATTTTTGGTCCAAGACCGAGATTCTCCTGTGCTGGTTTCCCTGAATCTATGTGGCGACTCCTTGCACTAACAGCCAGTGTTTCCCTGAATCTATGTGGTGAGTTTTGCACTAACAGCCGGTGTTGTGTGACTTTGCTGGGAAGACAGGAATATTTTTTCACTGCAGATAAACAATTAAGAACAAATGGAGAGCTGTCCCTACATCTACTTTGTGAACCAACGAGTTTATTGGGCTACTTATTTTTAAATATTTTATTTTTAAATATTTTTAATATTTAATATTATTTATTATTAAATATATGTTAGTAATTTGATACTATTTAAATATTTTAAATATTTTATTATTTTTACTTATGCGTATGAGCATTTGCCTGCATGTAAGTACACCCGTGTTGTGCAATGCCTGTGGAGATCTGACAGTAGAGCTATGGAGGGCTGCTAAGTCACCATGTGGTTGCTGGGAATTGAATTCAGGTTCTCTGCAAGACCTGGTGCTCTTAACTGCTGAGACACCTCTCCAGCCTCTATTGAGCTGCTTATGAGTGAGGGGCTACTTACAGAAGCGTGGGTGATTTGGGCAGCTACATTGGAGAAAAGCACAACCCAACTCATAAGAGCCACATCACTGGACTTCGTTCCTCTCCCTTCTCACTGTTATAAACCCCCAGGAGGAGCCCCGTGCCTTCTTGAAACTTTCTTGTGAGTTTTGTGAGCCTCCCTGTCCCCCACCCCAGGAGGGAATGACTGAACCCAGAACACAACAGACAGGACGTTCAGGTATAAGCAACCGAGGCAATTTGGACTTTAACCCAAAATATAGTAATGGGGACTGGAGAGACGACTTAGCATTTAAGAGCACTGGTTTCTGTTGAAGAGGACCCAGGCTCGGTTCCCAGCATCCACAGGGCATCTCACAACAGCCTGTGACTCTAGGTCCACGGGATATGTGTTCCACAGCCTCTGTGGCACCTACACACACACATGGTACACCTAAATTTACACAAGCACAGAGACATACACATAATTTTTTAATTAATAAATCTTTTATGCATCCATAACTGCTGGAAAGTATTGAGAACCATGCTCAGTAAATGAACAGGAACAAAGATAGCCAGAATGGCAAGCTAAATTAGCCAACAGGACTCACTGGTGATGGAGGGTGACACAGCCTGCAGCAGCTGCTGCAGCCACTAACCATTCCCTGTCATCCTTCCCCAGGATGAACCACTTCATTTCCTCCTAATTTGATATTTCACTGGATGGAAACTCAAAGTTCTGAGCTGGAGCAGCTGCTTAGCCAGGTCTACACCACAGTCCCATCCCTGGGGTTCTGAAAGAAAAAGAATCCACAGGCAAGGCACAGGCCTCTTGGGATCAATAATGCAGTGTCCACAACAAAGGGAATTCTGAGCACACTGCACTATCTAGACATTCACCGTCCTCTGGGCTGTCATTGAAAGACAGAGGCTGCTGCAGAACCTGGAACCCAGCAAGTTCTTGGTCAATGTAGAAGAAATCAAACAGCAATCCCAGAAATTTCTTATGACCTTTAAAAAAGAAAATGAAGAGGATGAAGGACATGGGCAGAGGCCATGATGGAGGATGAAGGACATGGGCTGTAGCCGTGGAAAGCAACGGCCTAGGGAAAAAAAAGACTCAAAAACAATTACCATGCAAGAAACTAATAACAGCCCGTTGCTGTTAATGCCCAATGCCGCAGATAATTTTTCCTAAAACAAAGATTACATCATATCACTCCCCACCCCAAAGCTTTCAAGTGCTCACCAATGCCAGAGAATGAAATCCATGTTTGCTACTGGAACATTCAAGACTACTTGCTAAGTTTCCAGATGAAGATGTTCTCTCAGAATGCCCAGGTCCTTTCTCTCCGTGGCTCTACTCAAGTCAGTTTCTTTTCTAGGTCTGAAAATCCCTTCCTTCTCTTCAACTATACGAGCTACCAGGCTTCAAGAACCCAAAGAGACTGGTGCTATGGCTCAGCAGTTAAGAGCGCTAACTGCACTTCCAGGGGATCAGTTTGGGTCAGTCGTCTTACAACTGCCTGTAACTCCTTCCTGCAGGGGATCTGACAGCTTCCTTCCTGACTCTGTAGACACCTGCATGCAGGTGCACAAATACACACACACAGACCCACACCCATACGCATAATTAACACACAAATACACATAATTAAAAATCAATCTTTTAAAGAAAAAAAGCCATATGTATGTGGTTTGAATGTGAAATGTCCCCCACACTTGATCCCCAGTTGATGGCACTGTTTGGGAGAAGGTTGGAAAGCCTTAGGGTGTGGAGCCCTGCTGGAAGAGATGGATACTGGGAGCAGGTCTCAGGGTCTTAGAGTCCAGCTGCACTCCCTGTACACACACTGCTCCCTCCCTGACAACACAGTGTGACCAGCCTATGACCAGCTGCCTCTCACAGCTGCCACCTCACCTCCCCACCATGGCAAACACATGATTGTGTCCTTTTAAACTGTAAGCCAAAATAAACATGTCCTCCCTAAGGTGTTGTCTGGTATTTGTGAGTAATATACTTTGTTTCTAAACTCAACCAGCCCTGTCTCTCCTCAGAATCTGAAGAAACACTCCCAAGGCTGGTTCCAGTCTACAAAGACAGAAGAATCTGGGTCTGATGCCTGAAGGCAACAGTGATAGCCACAACCCACCTGCTGGGCTCCAGTGTGCTCCAAGCCCCCCTCCTCCTGAACCATTGCTCCACCTGGACCACCCACCACAGGGCAGCTCTTCCACCCCATCACTGAACTGCATGCCAATCATGTCTGGAAACAGCCTCAGAGGCATAATGTGGCTCTACCCATGACCTAGACAGGCACTTCTCCATCAGCAAAGTTGACAATGGAAACTAACATGCCGGTCAGTGACGGCTGGGGGGTAGGGGGGGACACGATACCAGATGAAGAAGTGAAGTCATGGTGGGGTGGAGGGTGGAGGGCAGAAGCAACTAAAAATTGGAGCAAACCTCTTCCCCAACTCATCTTCTTCTGAACACACGCATTAACTTTTCATGGATTCAATTCTAAACCTGAGAGGTAGACTGAACCTCCATTCATAAATATTCTACATCTAAAACATGTTGAATAAAACACATACCAACCTCTAAAAAATTCAACACTTTCCAGTAAGACCTTCCTCCTGATTTTTAACTCATAAGAATCTTAGTAAATTGTGGCTCTGAAGTCACTGACCTAGTAGTACTCTTCGGAGTTCTGGTTTATTGGTTATCAGTAGTTTTATTTTAAGACATGGTCTTACCATGTGATCCAGGCTGGTCTTGAACTCTCAATCCTCCTGACTCGGCCTCCCAGTGCACACCACCACACCCTGCTACCAGGATATCCTTCTTTATGAATTCACTTAATTTAACCTGATCTTCTCACAAATACAGTCTAACCTTGATTCAGATTCGAGGGTCACACTTACACTGTGTAGCCTTCAAAAGCTCCTGAACCACACACATGCAGTTCTCATGTTCTTTGTGCTGGGATTAGCCCAGGGATCTTCCACACAGGAACTTAAAGTTTGTGCGAACTGTCAGGTACTCAGAGGACCATCCTTGAGAGAGAGTCTTTCCCAACTCTTTCTCTGTACAGCCTCCCACAGCCCTACCAGCAGGATCACGTGAGCGGACCCCCAGTGAGGCCTTCAGACCAGGAGTGCAAGAGACGCACACCTACCTACCGTGGCAGATGTAAATGGTCAAAAACCAAAACCACAGGCTACTCCACCTGTCTCTGTCAGCCTCTCCTCCAGCAGGGTCGAGATGGGCGGGAAGTCTAGGTTTGGGCTTCCTGGAGGGTTTAACAGAGTGGCAGGACCTCGCCATGTTCTCATAAAAGCTGTTTTCCTTGTGATTAAGTTGTATTTGCCTGTTAACTGTGTGGTAAACAAACCCTCAGCCTCTGCCTTCTGGTTAGAGCATCACTGCCTGTTAATTGGGACTTGGAGGGTAGCGGGCTGGCAAGGCCACTGGGGACAGAGAGCCAAGGAGCTCAGTTTGGTTATCAGTGCTGTTGACACGAGGGGAGCCATGTGTGGTTGTGCGGTGTGCATGGCAGGTTGGGCCGGGGTTCCCCAGCTATGAAAGGCCTGCTGTCTGGAATACTTGGCCTGGAGTCAAACAAGGACTTGGGATCAGAAATCTTGCTGCAACCAGCCCACCAGCTCTGGCAGCCACTGCCACTTGGGGAGGGGGAGGAGCAGACCAAGCTTGTCTGGTTCTGTACTGAACTCAGGACAGAGAGAAGGTAAAGAAACAAACAGGCTTCGTGGGACTCAGCTGCCCTTAACACCCCCAGTCGAGCAAGAGAACTCACTTATCAGAGCTGACTTCAGACACATGGGACCGCTGAAATGAGGCGGCCTGGGGTTCAAGTGGGTAGGAGATGTTTCTTGGGAAATTCCTGGGATACAAGACTTGAGAAAAAATTGGGCAATGCCCAGTTGTAACTTGCTGCCCCTCCCCTGGGGGCAATCACTGTCAAGGCTGATTTATCTTCAATATCTTTTTATTATTTTAGCCAATAGGGTGTGTGTGTGTATGTGTTATGGGGGGAGGGCATGTGTGTGTGTGTTTTTAATCATCTGCGGTCAAGTCTGAGTTCACAAGAGCCTTTGAATTCAGGGGAGTCCAACCACCAAACCCACACCCAAATACTGTGTAGATAACAGAAGAGCCATTGCTGGGTTGTGCTCAAAGGTACACAGACAAGCTTCTGTGGCCAGCCAGCAAGGACCCTCAAGTGGGCACTGAGTGAGAGGACCTCTCTACCGTACATCTAAGTAGCATTTGGAGAAAATTCCACCAAAACCAGTCATTCTTCTTGAGAAACTCAGGGGTGAGGCCTCCCATGGGTGCTGTTGTGAAAAGTCGGGCAGGGCTGGCATCTGCCATTAGACTTGGAGCTCATGGCGGTTTGAACGTGAAATGGCCCTTCCCCCGCCCCCAAGCTCATGTGCCTGAAGACTTGGTCCCCAGCTGATGGCACTGCTTTGGAAGGTTGTGGGACCTTGCTGGAGGAAGTGGGCCACTGGGGTAGAGTGGGGGGCTTGAAGGTTTATAGCCTGACCTCACTTCCCATCTGTTGTCTGCTTCCTGACTGTCAACGTCCTGAAACAAGCTGCTTCGTGGCTGTGCTGCCATGCCTTCCATACCGTGATGGACTGTGTCCCTTCTCAGTCTGCAAGATGGAACGAGCCCTTCCAACCTTGAGTCACCTCTCCGATGTTTGGTTCCAGAAACAAGAGAAGTTCCTTACTTCTGCATTAAACATGAGACCAGATGCATCAGGACAAGACAGTACAATAATTGACCCCCACTGGTGGGAATATGGTGGTCAGCTCGACCTCCTTGACTTGTGCACAGAGCAGACATTTACACAAGTCAGTGCCGAATCTTAAATGCTCATTGTATGAATGCACGAATCCAGGTCAAAGTAGATCCAGTTTCTGTTTTCAAAATGCTTCTATTCTGCCAGGTAAGGTGGGGCACAGCTGTGACCCCAGCACTCAGGAGGCTGAGGCAGGCAACTTACAGGGTGGAAGCCAGCCTGTGCTACAGAGCCTATGTCAAAATCAAAAATGTTCTTATTATTAAAGAGAAGACAGGTAGCAGCAACCCCAAGCATCTGTGTGTGTCTGTGCATCTGTGTGCGTGTGTGTAGATATGTGTGTCTGTGCATATGTGTGCATGTGTGTAGATGTGTCTGTGTCTGTACATATGTGTGCATGTGTGCATATATGTGTGTCTTGTATGTATCTATGTCTGTGTGTATATATGTGTGTCTTGTGTGGATGTGTGTATATGGTGTGTACATGTGAAGTTTTGTTTCCTTTTACTTTTTCTTCTGGGACACTGGAGGAGCAAAACCAAACTGTGTCTGCAGTTACACAGCAACATGGGGAAGAGACCGGACTGTGGTGAGAAGAGTAGGTGACGGCCAGGCGGTAGCCACTTAGTCTTAATAACCGGTTTGCTTTGGGAAGCTTGGAAGGTTCTAGATGAGCAGCCATAAATACACACATATGCACACAAGACACACACACACACACACACACATATATATATACACACTTGCAGAGGTGCCCGTTTCTAGGATGGTATGCAGGCACAAACTTGCTCAATGAATAACTTTTTAAAAATATATTTATGCATGTATGTCTGTCTGTATATGAGTATATGCACTTGGGAGTGCAGGTGCCCACACAGACCACAAGTGGACATCAGATCTCCCAGAGCTGCCCTCTGTGAGTGCTAGGATTCCAACTCCAGTCCTCTGCAAGAGCAACAAGTGCTCTTAACTGCTGAGCCATCTCTCCACGCCCTCCATGAATAACTTTTAAATGGCATGGGAAATCTAAAAAGGAAATGGCTTATAGATTACAAATTGTAAGGTTTAAGTGACATGATAGGAAGCCACCTTGCTGTGCAAACCACGAGGTGTCTGTCCCCTGAAACTTACAAGAGACAAAACCATCTAAATACTACTAACAGTGGCAGTAAAGTTAGAAAGTTCTATATCCCAACCAAAGAGCCTTCCATGCCGCACCCGTCGCCCTTCTTCCTGTCT